>OZ018412.1:4131355-6531355 GCA_963969595.1 Neckera pumila | reverse complement strand
ATTCCTGGAAGATAGTCTGAACCGTCCAGCGCTCTTGACCATTGCTTGATTTTGTCCAACTGCTCTATTTGTGCTCTATTAAACCTACAATTCCAAAAAGTATGAACAGCACACAATAAGATTGTGCTTTGCAAGTTACAATAAGAAGTAATGCAGCCATATACAGAAGAAAAACATATTGAAAAGATAACATCAGCACCTTTACTCAACAATTTATATCAATCGGTAAAATTTCTAGAGATATCAATCCCGGGTATGTACCTCTGTGACCATGCAGCTGCTTTCAATTGGTGGCATGCCTGGAGTGTTCTTCCTAAACCCTAAAACCATGAGTGATACTTTCCCACTGACGTGTTGTGCTCTCTACAGTGATTTTCTGGTCCCCACAAAAGCCAGGGTTTAACCTAATGGAAGACTTCAACAACTTAAAGGAGAAGAACAGTTAGAGCATACCGTGGGTTCAAGACGTATCGAATATCGTCTAGCGAAGGGTCGTTCACTTCATAGCCATCTGGAAGACAGTAAACCTTCTCCGTGTGCAGATTGATGAAGACATGATGCCCAGCTTCAAGACTGTGCGTGTAAGCAAAAGACTTTCGACCCCGCCCTTGAAAATATTTCCCACACACAAGGCATGCGTACACATTCAAATTCGAAAGTGAGACCGAGCAAAATTTCTCAAAGTCGAAATCCAGCACCTGGAGACAACAATGTTAAGTAAGTTACAGCACCAAATCCATAGCAGTGTTATAGGAAACCATTATATTCCATTTTCGAATTCTAGGTCAGTAATAATTTGAAGAATTATTAACATTTTCCAATCTTTGTATGTGTACGTACAGCTGAAGAACAGAGTCTTTACAAACAGAATTTAAAATACGCAATCCAAGGCAATCAGAAACGTAATCAAAAACTGAACTAGACGGAACATTTCGCTTTTCCGTGACTCTGCTCCACATAAAGCCGCCCAGCCTGAGAGCAGGGCACTCGACAGTCCCCCATTGAAGTACTAGAGTATCATCAATAAATTAAAGAAACCTTGGCGATTTCAAACCCTTCTAAGCCAAAAAAAACCACGAACGCAACAGCGTACCTGTCTATTCACAGTATCCAAATAGGGACAATCCTTGCGCACTTCAGTGTCACGCCGCAGGCCCGCACTTCTGCGTTCCGCCTCCTCATCGCTTTCGTACTCATAAACCTTCTCTTTCTCTGTCACCTCCTCGTCTTCTTCCTCTTCTTCCTCTCCGTACGCACCGAGATTGGACAGCACGCCATCCCTGGGAGAAGCAGGAATCTTGAACTTCTTCCGAATGCCATTCAATTCGGCGTTCTGTAGATCCTCCTCAGGTTCGCGTACTGGCATAGCTACGGCTTCCACTAGACCATTGCTATCATCCTCCCTATCGCGCTTCATTGAGAAACCCTAACAGAGGAAGAGGAGAATGCGCCCCTGATAAGAGTCTCGAAAACAAACAGCGTGTCCCCGTGACCACAGAAAGCAACAGAATCACGGCAAAGGAGCTCGCATTTTTTCTTAAAGAATGCGAGGATATAAACGCCGAAACCCTTAAAAAATGGAGAGAGAGAGAGAGAGAGACGGAGACGGGCCTTGTCCGCAACAGAACAGAATCACGTGCTGCACTTCTACAGTAGAGAGTGCGAGCGCCAAACCCTAAGAAAATCACAGTGGAAACTTAGTCCAATGCAGTCATCGGGAAAATGTCTGAAGGGGTCTCTCGTCCACGTTCATAACATTCTTAACCCCTAAATGCCCGAGGCACCAAATTTTGGTGTCAATAATACTTTGAAGCTAAATAAAATTTTAGCAAGTTAGTATTTTTTAGTAGTATACTAGTGTGGCCTGTGCCGTTGCCACAGTCAAAATCGTAGTGAAAATAATTTTCTAAATTTTTAATTCATAAAAAAACTCTTGAAATTCAATATCTTTCACTCCGTCATTCCAAACGCTACAAAACAAAGCCCATCCACACCTCCTTGCCAAGAGCTTTCCAATGATACCAAGCAGGCGACCGAAATCAAATTTAAAGTAATTTTCTAATTTTTTGACCCATAAATACTTTGAAATTCAATAAAGTCTGCACCATAGCTCCAAACGCCACGAAACCAAGCCCGTGCACCCCTCCTCGCCGAGCCCTTTCAGACGGTACCAAGCACGCCCTTGGGAGACGCACGCACAGGGAGATCTCAATGTAACAAAACAGAACAAACAAACAAACAAACAAACAAACAAACAAACAGCCAAACTTAAGGTATGGACTAGTATGCCCTGTGCCGTTGCCACAGCCAGAAATCAATATCTTGAATATACCAAAATTTTGAAATTCAATATCTTTCACACCGCCATTCAAAACGCTACAAACAAAGTCCGTCCACCCCTCCTCACCAAGAGCTTTCCAACGGTACCAAGTACTCGATCAAAATCAAAGTAAAAGTGAATTTTTTGATTTTTTGATTCAATAAATACTTTGAAATTCAATAACTTCCGCACCATAGGTCCAAACGCTACAAACCAAGCTCGTGCACCCCTCCTCGCCAAGAGCTTTCCATCGATATCAAGCACGCGGCCGGGGGATGCATGGTCCAGGAGATCTCAACGTAACAAAACAAAACAAACAAATAAACAAACAAATAAACAAACAAACAAACAAACTTAAGGTATGGACTAGTGTGCCCTGTGCCGTTGCCATAGCTTAGATTATAATAAAAAAAAATAGTTTTCTAATTTTCTAATTCATAATAAAAACTTTGAAATTCAATATCTTTCACACCATTGTTCCAAACGCCATGAAACAAAGCCCGTCTATCCCTCTTTGCCAAGAGCTTTCCAACGGTACCAAGAATGTGACCAAAATCAAAGTAAATGTAAATTTTCTAATTTTTTTATCTATAAAGACTTGAAAATTCAATAACTTCCGCATTGTGGGTCCAAGCGCAATGAAACCAAGCCCGTGCACCCCTCCTTGCCGAGGGCTTTCCAGTGGTACTAAGCACGCAAATGAGGGACGCACGGTCCGAGAGATCTCAACGTAACAAAACAAACAAACAAAAAAATAAACAAATAAACAAACAGCCAAAGTTAAGGTATGGATATTTTTGAAAAGTTCTTTTTGAAGTCTAGTTTTAGGATAAAAAATACACTTTTGAAAATGAATGACTATAATTTTTTATCCAAGATCTTGTGCATTGCAAATCTCAATATTTTAGTGTTGAGGCTCTTGAAAATGAGCCTCAAATACACTAGATTTAGGAGGAAAAATCACATTACAAATTCATTTCAGAAAATTGTAGACTAGATTTTGAAAAGTTGTAAACTGATTGGGGATGTGTATGTTATGCCTTTTAACCTCCTACTTTTTTGGTGACCAATTTTTTAGATTTGACTTGTGAAAAGAGGATTGAAAGTCTTCAAACCATAGTTTTATCACCCTCATGATCAAGCACTATAATCTTGCAATTCATAAGTGATATTGTTGTGTTTTCTTTTCCTTTGTTATCTCTAATATATCTAGTTTCAATTTGTACAATTACAATTCAAAAAAATTGACAAGACTTACTAAAATGCTGTCTTTTTATTCAATTTACAGCAAACTCTAAGATGCTCACTAAAAGCCTTGGACATTTAGAGATTAACCAGTTGAGTAGCCTCCTCCAAGTGCATATATAATTTATCCCAAGATACTTGGAGGGAATCGAGTTATAATATGAAAGAGGTCATTGGTTGGGCAAAAATGCTTTCTTGCTAGGTTGTTAGTGCTTGGAGAACATGTTTGATCAACTAGCCCATCTCCTCCCCCACAATAAATTCTACAGCAGATTTTTCACTTAGATCAATGTTGGAGGGCTTTCATTTTCTACGGAAGGAAAAGGGAATCCCTAAGACTTGGTTAACAATGTTATATTGGTGCTCAAGAAGGCATATCAAATTTCTATTGTAGTCAACTTTATACCACACTAAAGTAAGTGAGCCCATTGTAGGCAAAATGACATTAATAGTATACATTGCAGATCTTAAATGTACACCACTAATATATTTTTTGCCGGCAATGGGCTTATTTATTTTGGATATTGGTAATCAATGATTTTTTATTATTATTTTTAGATAGCGTACAAAGCAATATATAGTGAAGTAGTAAAATACATATATATTTATAGCTACTGGTTGTACAATTTGTTGCAAAAGTTTGCAACAACACTCCCGTTGCATGTTTTTGTGTGCACGACAAATCATATGAATGCTTGTCACACTCTAGGTTTTCATTGTGAATGTTGGATGAAATAATTTGATGATATTTTTAGGATGAAAAGGTGAAAAATATTGTAACAAGAGTGATGATACTCCGAACTTAGTTAAATAAATTTACATACACGGACATGGATGAAAACATGTGTTCATCCCAAAATGTATAAAGTCATCTATAATAGAGCAATATTGTTCCTAGATTATGTAGCAATTAAACAATTTCATCCATTGAAAATAGAAGAACCTATAGCTCAATATTCCTTTAAAAGAAATTCTCACTTTTGAGCAATAAATAAAAAAAATACTACCTATAATGCATCAATAAAAAAATTAATGGATCCCTATTTCATATTGCTTCATATGATCCTTATATGAAAGTCATATGAATTTCACATTAAATGAGATTCTAATTAGTTTAAAAAATGTACTACAAGTAAAACATTGGAATTAATTAAAAAATTTTGAACTTTTAGCTTTTATATATTTTTAAATTAGAACCTTCCATTGAATTAACGTGAAGTTGTATGAAAGTAGCATTGAGGACAATACGGAGTATTTCATATATTGAAGGCCATAAACTTTGTGTGGCAATGGAAAGGGGATTTGTTCTTAATTCTAAAATGATGCTAAGAATGTTTGTGTCTTTTGGATGATTTTAAGGACTATAAGATGGAAAAAAATATTTTTTTATCCAATTTTTATAGAAAGGAGGTGCTTGAGTGCATTTCAACGGTGCTAGTATGTGAGCCCAAGAATGCAAGCTTATGAGCATTGAACCTACAATATAGGTATCTATAATATAGATACCACACACTATAGAAGGTGTACGTATCATAAACACTTGTAATATGGATATTTGTAACACATATATCCTATAATCGTAGACGATTTCTATAGTATACACACCTATAATATAGGTGTCTAATATTCTAGGCTCATGGACTCACACTCCTATGCTCACATAATAGCAATCCTCACCCATAGATCACCCTTGTAGTGTATTTGGACTACTTCTTGTTTTATACTCTTGATGTGAATTTAGCCATAAAAGTAATATTTATTGAATTTGTGTTCAACTAATGAAGCAAATTTTATAAATTTTCCTTTTCTTTAAAAAATTAACAATAGTTTCAAATTTTTACAAAATGGCAGCCAATATAGTGAAGGATTATGAGGCCTAAATCTATAGTCATAGGCTTATCTTTTCCAGTTTAAATCCTAAAGGACTAAACTCCCCTTGGAAGACAAAACAAATTTTGATAGGCTCATGTGAACTCAATTTCCAATTTCATTTTTTAAAGCTATTTTTGAAGATAGAAAAATACATTAGCTTTATGGAATATAATTTCTATTCAATCCAGGTCCAAAAGCAAAAGTTATGCTATAATAAGCTTTTTTTTTAATTTATTGAGCAACAAAACAAAACCACAACATATTGAGATAATCTTTTCAAAATTTATTTCTATATAAAATGATGTCTATGTAAAATGATGTTAAAATGTCTATATAAAAAGCTTTGATTCATTCCATTTGAATTAGTAATTTGAAAGTTATCAAGCTTCTTGTTTTTTACACAACCATTGCATCTTTTCAAGAAAAAATGTATGGGATTTAGTTTTGCACTCAATTTTTACAATTTTTAAAATAGAAAGGTTTAGCAAGGTTCAATTTGCTTGCTAGAACAATTTCAACATTGGAATCAATGTGTTTCAATTCCAACTTAGAACTATCAACAAATTTTGTTTTTTTTATCTTGTACCTACTTCTACTTAATTCCTTAGTGCCCAAGGCTTTTCAAGTATATTTTTCCTATGGAAAAGGAATATGGGCTTATAGTTATCTATAATGAAGCAAATTATTTTTTTCCAAAATCTAACCATCTAGTTGTTTAAAGAGCTTGCTTATTAGTATGCATACCAATTTTGAGTGTAAAACTACATATGAGTTGTGAAATTATAAAAAAAAAATGAATATAATTATCCTATTTTTAGTATCTTGTCCTTCCCAACAATGTTTGAAAAATTGCATATAAGATATTTTTGGATTTGAAGGTGACATGAACAACTAAGAGTTATCTTAATAAACTAATAAGTACTTTCAAAAACCTTAATCCCTAAAGGACCAAGGCCAATTTTTGACCAAAAACATTCAAAATTGCCATTTTTATAGCAAAGAGTAATAAAAATTGAAAACTATTTTTTTTTTACATCTAATTATAGGATCTTATATCTAACTAGTATGAAAATGTGTGCAAAAAAATTCCGAATTTTTGACTGCACAGGATTGCAAGATGTCTGCGTTTTAAATGAAAAAGACAAATTTTTCAGCACATTGTGGAACTAGATTTTTTTACTTTGCACATTTTTTACTTTAAACTTTTGCACTATAGAGATTTGAGCTTTAAATCTTTATGGTGAAGAATTGAGGTGAGAGTCTAACAAAAATAAAATAAAATAAAATAAACTTAATTTTTATAATTAAAAAAATGGTTAAGTAGAAGTACATAGGAAAATCTAAAATATGAATATCTTTTATATAGAATTAAAAGGCACGAATCCCAATGATCAAATTTTTCTAGCAAAAAAACTAAACCATGATGAATTTTATTTTTTGAAAAATTGTAAAAATTGCATTCAGAAATGAATCCTATAAATTGTTTTTTTCAGGAAGATGCTCTAAGTTCCTGAAAAATAAGATTGTTTATAACTTTTTCATAAAAAATCCAAATGAAATTAATTGAAGCTTTCCAGATAGACAAAAACATAATCTATAGGAAAAAAAATTCAACCAAAAATA
The DNA here is from genome assembly GCA_963969595.1 of Neckera pumila. Taxonomy (NCBI): domain Eukaryota; kingdom Viridiplantae; phylum Streptophyta; class Bryopsida; order Hypnales; family Neckeraceae; genus Neckera; species Neckera pumila. The sequence continues at coordinate 6,524,295 of OZ018412.1, read as the reverse complement.
TAATAAGTTTTGCAATTTTCTTTTACTGCCCCTTCTCCCCTATTTTGAATTTATTTTGGCATAATTTTTGTTCCCGAGCACCAAAAAAAAGAAAATGATATTCTCATGAAGCTTGTCGATTTTTTTATCTTCAAAATAGTTTCAAAAAATCAGGACAAAAATTTAGCCCGTAAGAAACTGCCCGAAATTTCAAATGTCTGCCAAATAGACACTGGTTCTTTGGAGGTTAATTTCAAATGAAGATCTATCAAATTCATTATGGAATCCACCTTGCAATTGTTAAAATACAACTTTTTTGGTTTTTACACTTGATAAATAGAAATTGCAAATAACTTTAAATCAATACTTCCATGTTTAAATTTTCAACAATGAAAATCATGAAAACACTTTACTCTTTCCATTGGGACTATTTTCAAAGCAAAAGGATAAGCATAATTTTTTAGATCTCAAAATTAAGTAAAAGTTGACAAGCTTTGCTCAAAGACATGAACACTAGCATGCGTTGTCCCCACCTTTTGTCTAAATAATTGAAACAACTCCACAAAGGTACAAGGTACCACATATTTTATGCCCACCTAATACATCTAGGTGTCATGATACCTTCTAATTGAAGTAAGTAGTTCTCAATGTTGTCCCCGCCCCTGTCCATTCCATCCCTCCCTACCTTTGAAGATGCTGCTATAAAAACCATCATTTAGTCAAAGGACCATAATGTCCACAATAATGAAATTTTTTATATGAGACTATTGATTCCATTAGATATAATCATCACACACCTTTTTTAAGTGGATAATACTAGAAAAATGAGTTCACTATTCCCAAGGACGCCTTGAAATGGCAATAACTTTCTTATCACTTTGGGGACTCTCAAAACTAAAGGTGATCTTTCAGGTCAATTACTTTTGGGTATATGATTATTTTTTTGAATGTTTTTTTATTTTTTTAGGTATTAAAGCATGGCATCTTAGCCCTTGTAAACTTTCAAAAAAAAAGTTCATTTATGCCATCTTCCACAAATAGCACAACACTCTAACAAGTTCATTTTCAACTTCAACCATTTATAATTTTCGCAACGAAACATAGTTTTTTTTCAATTAATATTAGGACTATTCTTAGGTATTGAAACATTTGGTATTAAACATAAAACATAAAATAGTGGAAAAAATACCTTCAATCCAAAAGTTGAAGCTATAGTGCCTTCCAACAATCTCTAATGTATATGGGGTGCCTAAGTGATAACAATCTCTGATATATATGGGCATTTTGTTTGGGACTGTATATGACAGTGAATACAAATTTTGCGAGTATTGCTCTACATTGGCATGTGAAAAAAGTTCCTCATGTCAATTGTAATATAAAATACATCTACAAGTTCAAAGATGGTGTGATGCTAAAACCTTTGCAAGGCTCAAAGTTGAAAAAATTTGTGGGTCAATTCTTTCATTTCCAAAATCAAAGATTGTTGGGAATAAATTTCACTTGTTCACCACTGTGGTATTCAAGAAGAAGAAAAAAAACCTATGCCATTACTTTTGAATGCAAATTTGGCAAGAATATTTGCCTCTAAGGTGGTTAGCGACATCCACTTCTTGTATGAACTTAATGTATTGGAACTGCATAGGAGATGTTTTTATCGGATTTGCAAAAGTCTCAATTATGCTAAACTACCAAAAACTCTTCACTAGCCTTACAGATTAGTAGTGCAACCATAGATAAAACAAGAAATGATTTTTGGTCAACCCATAAGTCCTATAACATTAATTTGTTTAGATTTTTGCATCTTTCATTCCCAATGCCCTTGAATACATTTTGTGTAAGAAAATTTAGTTAGCCAAAGCCTTGGAAAGGCCAATGCAATTTGCCCTAACTGTGTCTTTCGCATAGGTGCCTTTGTTTAAAAAGTCTATAAATAAAAGCACTAAAGAAAAAAATTATTCATGATCACTACATGTCCTCTATTCTCTAACTACTTGATAATCCATGTACTACTATTAGGGGAGATTTGAAAGCATTAGAGGGCCGTTTTAGGCCCATTCCCAAATCAAGCCCAATTTTTGCAAACAGCCGACACAGGTTGTTAGAATTTATTTTTTTCAAAAAAGAAAAAAAAAATACTCCCAAATAAGATATTAAGCCTTTTTTTTTTTTTTTTTTCAAAAATGACGTGGCACATTCTTGGCCACATTAGCTAGCAATTATCCTGCATTCCCACATCCTAGGAACACATAATAACTCGTAGTCTCTTAGAGGCCTCAAATCTCTTTTAATGATTTGCCCCTTGCATAGCTTCACCTTTTTTAGAACCCTTAATCCCAGAAACCCCCTTATTGGCTGCACAAATTTTTTTGAATGTCCATATATACCTTGCTTCCGAATGAGTAAGGCAACAAACTTTAAATTCCCATTTCATTGGTTTTAGGGGCATATATTGACAACTGGCACAATACTTCCCTTTGTATTGTATCATCATCTCATCAAATGTCACTTTGTCTCCAAATTCTACATATCTTGCATTGATCTCTAATCTTGAAGTGTTTGTAAGAAACACATTAGATGACATTTTGGAGCATTGAGAGATCGTGAGTTCTTGGACAGTTCTCTACATTTCCAGACTGCGGGAACGTAGTTGCAACAGCTGGTTAATGTGGCCAAAATTGTGCCAAGCCATTTTTTTTTGCTTAAAATGATATTTTGAAAGGAAAAAAAATTGAATTTCTTTTTGACAGCCCGTATCTCTATTCACAAAATTGGGACCAATTGGAGAATAGGCCTAAAAAGGCCCTCCAATGTCTTGAAGTGTCATCTAATGCTTATGATTATTGTATAGTCGGCTACAACAATCTTACAAATTTTTGTAGCCTGTTGAGAATTAGTAAACTTTGGGAGAACGGTGTATGTTCATTAATGAACGGAATTTTGAATCGTAAATTGAGCTGGAATTACATTCAAGTGCACTTTATCATCATTGCAAATATTCTTATGTAATTGAAAATCATACAAAAAGTTTGATGTTTTTTGTACACTATCTGCCATCTAGAGTTGCCACCATTTGTAAAAATTACAACTAGTATTTAATGGTCCATACTAAAAATTAGCCTTTACAATTGCTTTAGAGATACTTGATCTCATACCACTTGAATTGCTTGTATGATTTCTTGCTTATTCTTCACCCCATTGCCAAAAATCTTTGACTACCTTCTAAAGGTTCTTTATGAAATGGTATACAATGTATGAAAGACATCCAAATCTTCTAGTACAACAAAGTACTTAAAGTATTCAATGCTCAAACTCCAGTTTTTGCCAAAATATAACAAATTGACCACTCATTTTGGCAACAACTCCTCATCTAAAAGCCGTACAATGTGCTCATAACAATTATGTGTCATAATTTATGATAGTACTAGGCACCACAAAAAGTCACACAATTTCTTCCAATAACATAGTATATTAACTATATTTGTCTCAATTTCAATCCCTATATATAAAGATTTAGCAATAAATGTCATCAATTTTGGTGGACATAGTACAATCTATATCTCTCCGCCCCACAACTTCTTAGATGTACATCTAGATTATGGATTTATCAGAGGCATTTCTGTTCTTCGTAGCACATATCTTGAGTAAAGTCTTATGAGTGCAAAAATTTATGAAATAAGCCATCTAAAATAGTCATTCTTTACCAAAGGTTTAGTAATCTTGGGATGAAACCGTTGAATGCATCTAATGTTGGATCAATCATAGAAAAAGTCTTCTACCATGAATTGTCATCGTAAACCTCTTTCAACCTTAGTAGTTTTTCCTTGTCCATTTTAAGTTTTTATCATCTTTATTTCTACCCACAACATCATTTTCTACCCCACATATTGTCACCCATTCACAAAAAATGTAATTGACAAGCATATGCAATTTGATGAAAATAATTTAATAAATAATAATAATAATAATAATAATAATAATAATAATAATAATAATAATAATAATAATAATAATAATAATAATAATAATAACTTACATGCTTTGAATATTGCGTCGAGTCTTGAAGCCTGCAGTCACCTTCCATAGTTCCATCCATGTTGGAGCATTGCATTGTTTCCGCTCTTGTCTGCAACTGCTAGAGCTGTCACCTTACTTGGCCCGTTAGAGCTTGATTGGTGCCCACCAACCGCATTAAAGAAAATTGTAGCCCTCTGAAGGGCTGCTCCACAGCCCTTCGAGGACTTTGCAAAAAACACTTTTTTCACTTAATTGGTTAAACTTTCCAATTGAAACTGTGTGTTTTAATGCCTTGTAATATGCTATGCTGCCCTGTATTGCCCTAGTTTATGAATTGACATTTTTTGAGAAATCCACAGTAATAGATGTTGCAACAAAGGATGAGCAAGAATAGGAGAAAAGAAATTTTTAAGCAAAAAAATTCAAAAACCTCAACAACTAAAAGTTGGAAAATCAAACTGAGTTTTATTTCCAAAAGTCCGTTTGAAATGACCCCACCTAAAAGATATGGACAAATTTCAAAGAAGGTGTTTGAAAATGTTAAAAAAAATGTCCCTTCTACCCCCTCTCTAAAATTTGTCCATAACTCTTCGATGGGGCTTCAAAATCTGAAACAGATTTTTGAAGATAAAAGTTAGCTTGGTTTTCCAACTTCTTCAAGTTCAATTTTTTTTTTAAATGATACTATATTATGCCCAAATGAGGTCTGAAATTTGACTTTGAGCACAATTCCTGTGTTTGCACTTAACCAAGAGCAACTTCATTTTTTGTGAACAAAATTGAAAAGTGTTGAATATTGGGTACAATCTTAGTGGTGGAGAATTTTCTACTTGAGTAAGTGAACCCATTTGTGATCCCTTTCATAAGGCGACTCCTATAAATTTCTATCTAATATGTACAATATTATTGTAGGCACACTAATTTTTAGCATTGAGAAAATTCATAATTTATTCATACATTGTCTAAAAATGCATTTAAGGAGATTTTGGAGTATTCTATAGACTTCTACCAAGATCTACCAAGAAATTGGCAAATAAAAACAATGTACAATTGCATATTTGGTCACATTTAAACGTAATTACTTTAGGAGAATGTAAGAAGTAGTGAAGTTTTTGTTGTCAACTTCCCATTGCAATTGTTTGTTTCACATGTATGTGTAATGTATAAGTTTTGTCAATCATAACAAACTTTCATTCAAGTGATGAAATAAAAAATATATTTTTCAAGTATTTGAATTTTGAAAGTTACGTGTTCCTAAATTGATTTAACAAAGACTAGTCATTAAAGATATTAGAAGCTTGATATGAATAGTTTCAATTATCAATTTAAACATTCAAACAATGTAAGAATGTCAAAAAGTTTGTACAGTCAACAAGGCCTTGTTTTCAATGGATGAAGTTTTAAACACCAATTAGCGATCAAATTTTGTCCATCAATAACTTTTGATGGGATAGGTTAAATTTCAAGTGAGATAATATTTTGAAAAGCTTGAATCAACAGCTCTAAAGAACAACCCTAAAAATGCTAAATATAATAATTGATCAGAGTTCATTCAAACTATCAATGAATAAGGATAGAAAGAATTAGGTCATCTCAACTTGATCAAATGAAGAATTTAGCATGAAAAAACTCAAGTAGGAACTTCAAGTAATCCAAAAGTGATCCAAACTTTAAGAAAAATAAAAAATCCTAGGAGAAATCAAAGGATAAAATTGAAGTTTGGAAATAGATGAGATCAACTTAAATTAGTTCATCCAAGTTCAAACTTAGGACTTAAATAGGGCCTAACTACTTAGAACTAAAATTTCAATTTCAAAATTAATTGATATAGGAAACATGTCCAAAAGCATGGATGAAGTTTAATAGCTCTAGAAAGACTAAACTTCATCCATTGGTATCTTTTGCTAAGAGAATGAGATAGGATCAAATTTTATGCTTTTGAAAATGGCATAAGGTGTTCTATCACTTAAAATTGCTAAATTTAGATTATAACTATATTTATCTCAAAACCATTGTACTTCTTTTTGCTTGAAGAAGTTAGAGTAGAGGTTGTAATTTGTTGTAATTCCAAGAGTGCACTGTCTTTTGAGTGGATAGTGACACACATGTTCCAGCGGCCTCAAACATTGAAGGAATTAATAATTTAAATGATTCATAAATTGAATGGGGCTTAACCCCAATGAACAGTACTAGCATCCACAAGAAATGCACTCGGTTCTCAAAATTGTTCTAAGTAGTCATCACTACTACTGACATCCTCACAATTAGAGCAGCAAATCATTTAGGTCATCGCGGTCACCGTATACAATGGGAATGAACATAGGAGCAGTAGTGTCAACAGCTGGGGGAGAACTACTGCGTGCTGTAGGTTCAGCTTCGTCTTCACTGTCTTCAAGAAGGATAGCATTGTCCACCTACTGGCCTGTATCACCGAGAACAGTACCTGCAAACAGCCACATACATGACTGAGAAAATGTTCAATATAGTAACATGAGGTCATTACAGAAATTCCTCGAAGACCAATAGTGATAAACATTTAAAGAGTAGGGCCAAAAAGTAGTACCTGGAACTGCATAGTCGGACGATGCTCCTTCACAAGCATCATTCAAGACTGCCGCTAGTCTCTGTCGTCCCAAGTCTGCAAGCTGTGACCCAGGGTTGGTGTGCTCAAAAAAGATTTGTGTGACATCGTCCATGGTGAGGGAGTCCGGTTCCATCATACACCTCCACAGCTCTGACGCCCGAGTGTATTCCATTTCACCTTGGCGAGCAGGTAAAACCCATGAAGCCGAAGGAATGAACTAACCGGATTGCAGCATGGGCAAAATGGTGCCCGGAAGTGTACTTCCTAGCTGTTTCTTTAACTTGTATCTGCAGAAAGTGGCGGCCCTTTCAATGAGGTTCTTATGTGTTAAAATGACCCGGTTCTTGGCGAACGGCGTACCATGTTTGACGTACTCCTCAACGCCTTTTGCAATTTGTTGGGAGGTCACATTTCGATGGACTACATCGAAGTGATCTTCCCCTTTGTCTTTTACGCAGTAGCCAAGCATGCCAACGAATGTGTGGAGACCAGTGTTTCTGAGAGTTTTACTCAGAGTATGGTGCCCCACTGGAGCCACGGTAGGGTTATCCCATCCAAGGTGTGTTTTAATGCGTTTGCTGACAATAGCAGCAGAAGCGGCCAGAATACGGCACACCATTTGGATGTGGAGCCTACAAAGTGCCCCCCCTCTTTCAATGGCACAGAGTCCACGGATGCATTCTGTCTCAAGGAACTGTTCCATTTTCTTTAAATATTCTAAGGGAATGTCGGAGCTCCCCACAGAAATGGTGATGCTTAGATCTAGTTGCTTCGGAGGTACAGGTGGTCTCTTCCTTGGGGACTTGGGAGGATCTTGTTTTCTCTGACGACATCGGTCCGTTGCCCTGCCCTGTACAGAAGGCTGCCCTCGAAGAGTGTCTATTTCAAAGCTGCTCAGATCCACTTGTGTAGGTCGTACAAGTGTGGTTTTCCTTGCAAGTTTTCTAGTGTTCTTTATCACTCCTAGAGGCTTCTTGGCGCTGCTACGGCCTTGAGGACCTTCGGGAACATCTGCGAGTGTCATTATTCACTGCGTGCCTGCACGGGGAACTGCTTACAGTACCTGCGGCATGGGCAAATGTAGTCATGACAGTATGCAACCACCGCTATCCTCCCTGTGCACACCAGAGTTCTTAGGAGAGTAAAAACAACAACATTGCTGGATATTGAGAGTGAACCATGTTTTCCTCATGAGATCCATGTGACAATCTTTTTCAATCTCATTTGGGGAAACATGGGCGAAATCTCTCCACCTTCACAGATGGAAAATACTCAAGAATGGTACAACAGAAATGACATATGAAAATTCAGAATGACGATGAATATTCTAGGAGAGAATGAGTAAACACGACAAAACCATATTCTAAGGCTGGGTTTCCCTATAGTATCTTCACGGGTTTTCACGGCCATTGTGTTGACGTGCTGGCCAATAGAAGAATAGGCGTGCTCCCTGATTGTGCGCTTCACGTGATGCACAGTATTACCGCAGGCCAAACCGAAGAATTCCGCAATATTTCTGCAGCTGGACCAACTTTGTGTACTTGCCGAGAAGATACTGTAGTCCTTGTTTTACACAATAGATGCACATTGTGGAATTCTCCTCAAATTATTGTGATTGCTCCAACAGACTCTATAGGACATGGACTGAAAGCCGGAATGGCATACAGTAATGTACCCAGTTGACCTAATACAGTTTCAATAAGCTGCTATGAGCCCTGGCAATCTGGAACAGGAACTGAGCATTTCAATGGAATTTTTGTGCCAATGTTAACTTTGAAAACAACAGCTTGCACACATTCTATGAGCCACAGCAGTGGCGCTCATTCCCAACCACCAAGGAAAAAATCAATGCAGCTACCTGCAACTCACAGAACCTGACTCCCTGTTATCGCACACTCTCCGACCACCACCCTCACAGCCCGAAACTACACGTCGTCCTCAGAATCTCCCAAAAGAAAACAATCAAACAAACGGGAAAGCAGCATTGGAACCTGACAATCTTCCAGAAGAATCCATGATGCCCAAGACCGAATCCGCACCCCTTGTTATCATACACTCTCCCAGCACCACTCTCACAGCCTGGAACTTCACTGTGTCCTCAGAATCTCCCACAAGAAAACAATTGACCAAACGGGGAAGCAGCATCAGAATTCCCCGAACAAGCGCTGTGTATATAATGAGAACCACTTCGCAGTGAATTGAGCAAGTACCTCGACCTCGATCACTGGAGTGTCGCGCTAGTCAGAATCCTGAGACCTCGACCTCTGAGCGGAAGGTCTGGGGCAACGGCGTCACGGCAGTCGCAATGCAGAGACCTGGAACTCTGAGTGGAAGGTGTCGGCCACAGGCATCGCGGCAGTCGCGGAGAAATCGGACGGAGACGAAGTTGACAGCCTCAGCGAGTCGACGGAATCACTGTCACGGAAGCAGCGCCGGCGCTGTTGAAGAACTGTTGTCGACCTCGTTACGCGGCTCCGCAGGCGCTTGACAGCGGGGAGAATGCCAAGGCTCCACGACGGAGGGGACAATGGATAGGCGCGCAGCGCAGGAACGGTAAAGATCAACGGCCATGGACAGTGCAGCAGCGGGAAATCGACGGCCCTCGGTGTTCGACGTGAACCACATCAACGGCAAGGACAAAGGTACTGCCAGATCAACGGCAGGGATGGGGGCCATTTTCACAAGCGTGACAGCATCTTTTCATGAGATAGTTGCATTTCTTTGATTTTCTTGCAAATTGTGGATGTTTAGAAACTTAGAAAAAATTCATTGCTTAGAAGGCTCAATGAATTGACGTTAGGCACCTGGAGGTTGAGAAAAATCCACACAAAATTAGAGTCCGGTTGTGCTTGATTATTTACCAAGGGTGGATAAATAAACGCTCACATGGGAATTTTGGGGCCTTAGAGGGCTGCGAGTTCCCCTGCATTTTTAGATTGCATGAATGCAGCTACACTACCTGACTGACCTGGCACAACGATTGCCATGTCATTTTTAAAATTTAAAATTTTTTTTTGCTTAAAATGATATTTGAGGGAATTTAAAAAAAGAATCTGACAATTCGTACTACTATTCCTAAAATCGGGCTAGATTTGGAAATGGACTTGAAACAGCCCTCCAAGGCTTCAAATCTTCTCAAATGCACAATTTGATATTCTTATCTCTAGATCTTTTTCTCTGTCCGAAAAACAACTTATTAGCTTGATTATGCAGAGGATGTTTTCAAATTATTAAAGGTTTATATCTTTTGCAATTCAGGCTTGCACCTTATATTTTTATAAGTATTTTCACTTGTAACTCCATCAAGAGCCATCTCGGAAGGATGATCAATTGATGTATATTATACTATGTACGGCTTGCAATTGAACAATAATACAACTCAAAATCCATCAAAAATGGTACAAGCTACAGAATACAAAGCTCAGAGTATAAAGAAATATAACAAGTAAGAAACTTGAAAAAAATTGGGTCCGCCAATGCTGGGCCATTATGATGTGATGTGATGGCAATACTTTCTTGCTAGCTCAACTCGTATGTATGTAACCCAATCTTGGCCAACTTTGAAAAAAACGACCTAATTTTGAAGCAAGGCAACCCTCCTGTAGCCTCAATTTTTTTCTAATGTTTCAATCCTAATTCACATATTTCACATGGATTGTTTTACCTACTACTACTTCATTTGTACAAAGATTTTTTCTTTTCATTCTCAATTACACACAATTGACTACGTGGTATAAATTTAATTGTAAGACAAAATCACTTTATTGGTTAAACTTTCTAATTGGAAATTTTTTGTTCATTCTTCAACACGTTTGTTTCAAAGAAAAAAAATTTGTCAATTCCATTGCTTTGTATTGTGCTCTAATGTTGCCATAGTTTATAATGGTCGGAAATTTTTTGTATAATCCGCTTCATCTGACCGCACTATTTGGAAATGTTCTACAGACTCTTTAATCTTTTTTTATAAGCTGTGTTTGTCTTTGTAGAACGGCCCTCTGCTTACTTCAATTTTTTTCTATAGTCCCGCCTAAGCAAAAGATTCTCTAATTACCGATTTCACACAAAGAAGGCAAGATTTGATTCTATTATGACTTTTGTGCAAAGTAAGAATATGAGCTTGCACGTATTTTGTGCAATTACTTGAGAGATTCAATAAAAAGATTCAAAATTTTCTGACTTATAAAAAATGCCATTCCGGATGGTCAACTGCCAAAACCTTTAATGGAAAATTCTTCTAAATTATCGAAGTTGCAATAAAATCTCACTAAAAATTAGACTAACTTGTTTTATATTACTAAGATGCTTCAACAAGTTTCAAGACATTTTGATAGCTAGAGGTGCTCCAACCGGCGAGATTCCTCAACAATTGCCAAATTTGAAGAAACCGATGGAATTGACCAGCGCCTCAAGAGCACACGAAATTGAAATGGGGTTGAATTTGGATCTTTTCTTACCCCATTATACCTTCTAAAGAACTTAGGCTAGTTATTTTTCTCAGAAAAGTCAAATTCTAAAGATTAGATTTTTACCTCTTTTTGGTATTGAGTTAGCGTTAAATATCATTACGTTTTTTACGTCAGTTTAGGGGATTGTTGAATCCTTGAACTAAAAATGGCCTTCTGAAACCATTATCGCAATCCATTTATGATTTGGAGTTGTTCTTTGGAAGTTAGAAATTTGGTTTAGGCGTCCAGCATAGATTCATAGAAAGTCAAAAATTAGAAGATTAGGATGAAAATTTCAAGTGACAAGTTTACTAGTAGGAAAAGGGAGGGGGGTGAGAACCTTTGAAAATGTATATAAAGGGCTTACTTTTCTTTCACAAACATCCCTTGGGCCACTATTTTGGCTTTTAAAACACGTTGATTCATTTGTTTGGACTTATTTGGCCATTTTTGAGCCAAAAGTTGTAAACGTGTGTTTTTAGAGCATTTTAAGCTCTATTGTTTCCAATCTTTGAAGCTCTCTCTAAAGGAAATTGGGGTCCCTTCAAAGTTTGTCTTTAATTTTTGACTAAAATACTAACTTGGCCTTTTATTATAAATCTTGAAGTTTGTTTTTACTAACCTTTGTACTAATCCTAGAAGATCCCTCCTCCGTACCTTAGTGATGTCATTTAGGGGGGCCTTCTAGTGTTTTCATTGAAAAAAATTGTGTTCTAATCCATCTTGACTAACGTATATTCAAATTTTTAGCACTATTAACCATCCATATTCACCTCCTTGTTAGTTTGTGCTTGCTTCTAGCCTTCGTAGAGTTGTACTAACAAACCTTTTTTATGTACTTTGGTTGTTAGTGGTAGTAGTTTCCCAAATACGGCGAAGCTTTGATTTTAGGTGTTAGAAATTTCATAGCATTTTAGCAAAAATCACAAATATGGAGAAGCTTTGACTTTAGGTGTTAAGAACTTCGTAGTATTTTGGCAAGAACAAATATGACGAAGCTTTGACCTTAGGTGCTAAAAATTTTTTAGCATTTTGGAGAAAATCACAAATATGGCGAAACTTTGACCTTAGGTATTAGAAATTTCTCAAAGTTTAGCTTCCAAAATACTTTGGAGCTTCTCAAAGTTTAGTATCCAAAAATTACAAGGAATTTAATAACTTAGTGTTTGAGCTTCTCAAAGTTTAGTATGCAAAAATGAGAAGGAATTTAATAACTTAGTGTTTGAACTTCTCAAAGTTTAGTATGCAAAAACGAGAAGGGATTTAATAACTTAGTGTTTCTTTTCCAAAATTCACGTGAGCTGTTAAAAAAACAATTCCACGAAAAGGCAACCGGTGAGTAATCAACTCCCACCAATTGGAAGAAAAAATACCCAAAACGCACCCTAAGGACGAACGAGTGCTGGACTGCCTAAGAGGTCAGAACGTGTTGGACCAATCCGGAGGGTGTCCCCGTCAGCGGCTCTATCACTTCTAACGCTGGGGTTGCAGTTAACCACGATTGTCCACATAACAGCGGCTAGGAATTGGGACCGGCAGTCGGGTGAAAGGGAGGGCTCCGAGAGCTCTGGTCTAGGCTCCGACAGGCTCTAAGGCTCCAGTTCAGGCTCCAACAGCTCCAGTCCAGGCTCCAAGCCATTCCTGTCCAAGCTCCGAACTGGCTTTGAATTTTTTTTTTTTTTTCTTTGGTGAACTAGCTGTATTTTTTCCCTTCCCTTCCAAAGAGACAAAAGAAAAGAAAGGAAGGACTAATTATACCTTTCAAGACTAATCTTGTGTTTTGGAAGAGAAAAGATAAGGAAAATTATCATAGAAAATTTAGAAAAATATAGAAGAAAACTTCAAGGATACAAGAAGAAAGAGAGAAATTAGATTATGAATACTAAGAAATTAGAGTAGAATAGCAAAACCATTAGATAAAGAAAAGAAGGAAGAAACTCTAAAACTTCATTGCCAAAAAGTAGACAACAATTCGTATAAGAAACCATTTGGAAGAAGAAGCTAGTAGGGAAAGAAAATGAAGGGTTAGGAATTAGAGGATTAGGTGGAAAATTTAAAAGATCAAGTTAGAACCATTAAAACTTTGGATAGAATAATCATTGACCAAGATAGGATACGAGTTGAAGAGTCAATTATTGTTTGGAAGATGACTTCAATTAATTGTTTCAAAACTAGTCAACCTTTGAATAGTTTGATAATTGAATTATAATAGTACTAAAAGAAAAAGATGAAGTAGAGGTAGAAGGAAAAGAAAGAAGTTGTGAAAATTGTATTAAATACCTATCTTTAAGCGATGAGCACAAATTCAAGATTGCATCCAAGATGGAAGATTGGAAGTATTTGGAGGAGCTACTCTATAACATAGCGGATGAAACTCAACTCAAGGTAATTTATTAAATTCTTCTTTTTCTTTTTAATTGTTTAGAATTAGCATTGTGCACATTTAACCAAACTTCAAAGTCAATTTAGAGAGTAATGATTAGGTCATTTTTCAAATTTATCTATAAAAATCTGTAGATTAAGTCTAGGACTTTTCAAAAATGTATCACACTTAGGATTTGGATTTAAAACGAGAGCAAAATAGAGAGATGAAGTTTAGGACCTAATTCGGATGAAAAGTGATTAGAAGATAATCAAGAGGAATTAAATTAAGAAATATTAAGTAGAAGTAATCTAGATCTCAAAAGTGAAATTAAAAATTAATTATCAAATTAGGGTTAAGAGTAATCAATGGATGAAGTTTTGAACACCAATTAACGATCAAACTTCATCCATTAATAACCTTTGATAGGATAGGTGGATTTTCAAGTATGATATCATTTTAGAAAGCTTAGGCTAGCTTCTTAAATAAACAACTCTAAAAGCCCTAAAAATAATAATTAACCAAAGCTTAATCAAAACCTCAAAGAACAAGGATAGAAAGAATTAGGTCATTTTAACTTGATCAAAAGAAGAAATTAGTATTAGGAAGTCAAAGTAGGACCTCCAAGTAACCCTGAAGTGATTCAAATTTTAAGAAAGACCAAAAATCCTAAGAGATATTCAAGGATGAAGTTTGAATCAAGGAACGGATGAAGTCAATTTAAAATAGTTCATCCAAGTCAAAACCTAGGATTTAGGCAAGTCTTATCTACTTTAAACTAGGGTTCAATTTTTGAGGATAATTGAATTAGAAAGCACATCTTAAATCATGGATGAAGTTTAAATAGTCTAAGAAGGGCTTACTTAATCCGTCCATTGCTTTTGCTAGGAGAAGGGGATAGAGTTGAGTTTTATGTTTCTAGAAATAACATGAAGTGTTCTATTATTTAGTGTTGTTAAATGTTGACTGTAACTTGTTCAAGTTCAAAACCATCATGACCTCTTTTTATTGAAGAAGTTAGAATAGAAAGTGCTAATCCATTGCTTGGAAGACATTATAGATTGATGCTAGGCCCCCATAGGTTGCACAAAAATTCACTCGAAAACTAGAGACCGGTTATGCCCGATTATTTACCAAAGGTGAATAAATAAGTACTTACAGTTGGGTGTATCAAATTTTTTGAGTTGTGTATTGTCACTTCCGCATCCACAACATCTTCTTGTCAATCATCAAATTAAGCAAAGCAACTTAGATACCAAATTAATTACCTCCAAACTTGTAGTGAAGTTAAAAATGTGCGACCAATTAAAATCACAAATTCTACAAACAGAACACTAATTTCAACTGCCTGCCACTATAATTTAGTTGTTGCAATCAATTTTCCATATGATTTCTTTGCTCTACCACCAACAAATTCAAAATTCTAATATAGCGATAACAACAACTATCGAATAGCCAAAACAATGCTTCTAAATTTAAATATAATATAAAATGATAGGTTTTATTTTTTATTAAATGGAAGGAATCCCACCGTTTTTTGGAAATTGAAGCTTTAAAGCAATCAATTTTGCACTCTATACTCTAATTATAAATTTGATTGCAAATAAAAAATGATGTTTATAAAAATCTAATTAGTCTTATGAGCACTCTAGCAGTGGTCTTATATTGTAATAATAATACTAAATAAAAATTTTATTTAGTATTATCGTGAAATACTAAATTAACACATCGTGAGATAACTTTTCGTCAAAACTAATATTCAGATTGTTCTTTTGATCCCTTTCGCTCACGCCATCATCTGCGGACATTTCCGCTCTTTCGAAAACGTCGTACCTTAGTTTTCTGCATGACTCTCTCAGTTTCGCTTCAAACTTCGACGGAAGTTCGGCCTTCGATTCTCTAGTGTTATCTATTTGCATTCCGTCGTCACTGCTACTTAACATCTTTCATGTATGGGGTCTGGAAATCTATTTGCTATATTTCTAGAACTCAGCTGAAACTCTGTATCACAAAGCTGTATTCTTATCACGGCTTTAAACTATGTTATTTACTCTAAATGGAATGCTGAAAACTCTGGGTTACTCTTACTATATATTGGCTATTCTGGTGGAGAAGCCGGATGATTTAGGTCCGGTGCAGTTGTGAAATCCTACTCTCCCTGTACAATCTCTTCTAAAAATCGAAACTCAGATGTCCTGTTTTCACTGATCAGAAATGCAATCTCATCCTTTCAAAGACAAAGATCTTCCGCACCTTAAAATAGTCGATTTTTAGCTCTTTAACTTCTGTAAGATTATCATGAGCAGGTCTTACAACAAACAATGCAAATTCTAATGTAGACCAGATTTGGAACTTGACAATAATCTAGGCTTGTCAACTGCCAAAACTAGACTTACAAGGACCTCAAAAATAAGAACTGCAAATAAATAATAACTTAGTTAGTTTTTCTTCTACTTAAAAATATGGTCAGCGAGAGAATTTGTTACCTCAAGCATTCAAATGACTCACTTAGTTAGCCCTCAAGCTGTCCCTTTTTTGCTATTTTGCCTAGTTGTTATGATTAGTAGATAAGTCAAATTTTTGTGCTGGAAGAAGTGTACTAGATTGTGCTCTTCTTTATATAACATAAGAATAATTGATAAGCATCATACGCTACTTCAATGCAACCTATATAAATAGAATTGAACATTTGGTAGCTACAATGCCTTCTTGAATCCTACAAATCGGAAAATCTATTTTTCTTTTTTCCTTTCTTCTACCAAAGATAAGAAATCAAAATAAATGTATTGTATTATAATGAAAAGTCTAATAGCTGATGTTCTTAGGCTACCCGGGAAAAATAGGGCCAAAAGGTGCTTGAAACAACTTTTTGAGCCCCTCCAATATCTCATCTCATGGTTTGCTTTCCTTTGTTTCCGGTATGTTTTTTATAAAGTTCCTATGAAGGAGAATGCTCCTTTACTCCTTCTCCTCCTTAAACTTCTCTCCATCCATTTGATATCTCTTCCATCTTATCCTTCCATCTTATCCTTCCATCAAATCAGTTTTTTTTTGTCTTCTTCTTCATGTCTTGTCTATGTTAACCCCTTCACCACCCAAGGCCAAACCATGCCAAAAAACAACCTTGTTTTTTAAGTGTTATAAGTCGAAATCGGAGTAAGGTATGATAATTTCAATTAATTTTTATCACAGTAAGTATACTCTATGGGGAACAAAAGTCAACAAATTTTATTGAAAACTAACATTTCATGAAAAAGATACAAGCTCCCAAAGTTGCAGCCAGCTCAATGCAATGTTGTGAACTAAAATTGAACATGTGAACTTCAAATGACTTTCAAAAATCCAGTTCATCTTGGATAGATTTGAAAATTTTACCACAACAAATAGACTAGTATGGGCAATTTTTCCAACAAGTCTTATTAAATTTGAACATTGAATGCAAAAGTTGTAGCACTTTGAAGTTGATTGCTAGACTGTATGAGGACACTTTTGGTCCCCTTGGATGGTGAGGGGTTAAATTGTATGCTTGGGAAACAGAATTGCACAAAAAAAAATAAAAAACAACTCATTTCACTTAGTTCATGAGCCGTGACTGAAGCCATCATTCGTGAGGGAAATTCAAGGCTGATATAGAATATGGCTCAGGTGAGCCTAGGGTGTTTCAAATGGGGATTACTGAATTGATTTGAAGAGGGGTGTTGATTTGATGGTTGGTTTAAAATTTGGAGGAGGGAACTAAGAAGCCATGTGCTAGGGTTTCAAATGTGAAGGAGGGGGGGGGGAGGGGCAGAAGTGGGAGAAGGGTTATTTCACGGGGTGGGAACTGGAAGAAGGGTTTCAAGTTTGTTTTTGGGGGAGCAGAAGAGCTCAGGTCAACTATAAAAAGCCTATGAAAACTATAGAAAAGAAGAAGCCATGTGTTGGGTAAAAAGCTATGGGCAACATTACCATGTACTGGGACTTCAGTTCTACAAGTAGAAGTAGAATTATAGTAGTGGTTGTTGTATACAAACAAAAGATAGACAGAAAGAGGAAGGTTTAGGGGTCTATTGATTTGATTTCAACCTAACTCGGGCCATCATCTAGGAGAGAAATTTCAATAGAAAAATAACTAAGTGAAACAAGGGTGGCTGCAGCTGACTGGACTAGCCTGGGAAATGACGTGAAGTGGGTCCCTGCCTTGGTTCCCAGCTAGCTGATCTACAACAATCTCAAGGACCAATGAAGCTGGCTTTCATCCTGGGGAGTGGGGACTGGAGAGAGTTGGGCATCGGGAAAGTACCCCCACATTGCAACAGTACTGTTGCAATGCCCCTACTCCACAATATTGATGCAATGCACAATGTATACCTACTTAATATTGAAAATTAGGTGATTTTGTTGTATTGAAGCAATACAAAATGTGTCTGCGTTTAATACTGAAAAATTAGATGTTGTTGCGATATTGCAATGTTTACAATTGTTACAGTACTAATTAGACTATTAATTGTTACATCAACTTCAATCGCTGATGCATCAAAAAATTTATTGATTGTATATGTCAATGCTCTTAATTCCAATGTTCAATATTGAACTTGAATTCACACTTTACTCATTTTATACGGTGCTTAAATAAATCTCCTAATCATAATTTCTATAACATAAATGTATATTGTGGCCAACTCCATAAATAAATCAATACTAGAAAAAAGGTTGTCAATGACAAAAACATATTTTTTATTCTTAAGACCTCTCACCAAATTAATACCCCGTTGTATACTAATCGGGGTTTCCCATAAAATACTCTCGCAACCTCGTAATATACAATATTTGAATTTGTTTATCAATAAATGTCAAAATTGAACATATACTTAGAGTTCAGGTTTGCTAAACACCAAACCTTAATGGTCCATTTTTGGATCTCTTATAACTCAATATGACCCTTTATATCTAATCATTATCTCATGTATGATTATATATTTTACAAGCATCCAATTTATTTGAAACTATTTCTTTTGTAAATCAAGAGTCAACGTATTGTCCCATTTTGTCATAACTTGCTTATTCTTTTGTGCCATTTAAGTAGCCAGATTTGTAATGTAAAAACATCTAGTGAGAGCTTGGAATTGAGTACAAGAGAAAACTTGAGATATACAAGGGCAATGAAGAAAAGAACCTTTTTTGCCCAGTACATTTTCATATTTGGCGATCAATGTGTTTATTAGATTGAAAAGGCAACCAATGTTCATATTGATGTGGCAATCAATGTGTTTATTGGATTGAAAATGAATTTGAATAATGTATATTTTATTTTACAATCTATTTGTTTTAATGTCCTGTTTATCTTGAAATGTTTTCATTGAAATATTAAATACATAATAGATTGGACAATGCTTGCATGCGGAGTTTTGAAAATATATATGGTTTCTTTTTGGTAAACCATGATTGAGTTGGTATTGAAGTTTAAATATTTCCCAAATTTTTTACAAATAATATATTTCTTTAAATTGACCAAAGTGGCTATTTTTATTATTCTAGCAACATTAAAATTTTGAAGTGAAAATGTGATTTGGATAATTCCAATTTAGTGGGACAAAAAGGATTTGAATAATGCATTTAAAATAATATATATTTTTGTTTTAATTTTTTTTTGTTTGGATTTATTAGTGCAACAATCGAGTTGTGGCCTTAAGTTTGCACACGACCAAAAATAGAAGTTCTCAGTAAATTGTTGAAATCAATTTTTTTTGTATTGTTTTGTATTAAATATGCATGGAGTTGGTTGCATTTACATGGCATAAAAATTAACTAGTTACTAAAGGGAATTTTACAATCTTTTTGTTTTTTTCATTTAATTAATTAATTTTTGTATTGAATTGCTGGAGCAATAGTGCAATTGATACTTACGTTGTCAACATCTTGTTTGAATTTGTTTATCTTCATGTTGGATTATTAGAGCAATAGTGCAATTGACACTTATACCGTCAACATTATATTTGAATCTGTTTATTTTCATGTTGGATTGTTGGAGCAATAGTAAAATTGGCACTTATACTTTTAACATGTCAACATTTTGTTTGAATATGTTTATCTCTATGTTGGATTGTTGGAGCAATAGTGCAAATGGCACTTACACTTTCAACGTTCTATTAGAATTAAATGAGAGAATTGAATTAGTTCATACGTGTATATTTTTTGTTTTTTTTCAATATATTTGTATAGAAATGAGTTTTTTTTTTAATATTTCAAAAATGTAATGTTTAATATTTTTAATAAGTATTTTTTTTATAAAAATAAAATTGAATTTTTTTTGCAGAAAAGTGAACAGAAGCAACCAAAAAAAGCTGAAGCAGAAAGCCTATGTCAAAGCTTTTAAGAAGATAAATAAAACTATAGAATTTAAAGGATTTTGATTGAAATTTAAAAGTATGTTTTTATCAAAAAACAAATTTTTATTTAATTACAGTTTTAAAATTTTTGAATATTTTGACTTCTTTCAATTGATATGATGTTTAATTCTAGTTTTATCTTTTTATTTTTTTTATTTCTTTGTTTTTTCTTTTCTTTTGTTATTTTTTCTGGATTTCTCAATTTTCAATGCATATTTTTAATTTTCTTGGTTTAATTTTTAATAGTTTTTTAAAATTTTCATTCTAGAATTTTTATTATTTTATTTCATTTATTTTTCATTCAAATATTATTGTTATTTTTTTTTAGATGTTGTATTGATAATAAAATTTATACAATGTAGAGGCATTTATCGTTCAGAAGGAACGATCTTTTGAAAATTTGGATGAAAAAATGTTAAGTTTTATTTTAAGAGAATATTTGCAGATTTGTCAAAAAACGGTGGTGGTTCAGGATAAGATTTTCAAGAAAGTAGCTTTAGTAGTATAATTTACTCCTTTCAATGAAATGATTGGATGTGAATTTGATAAACATAAAACAGTAACCACAACGCTTGTGAGTCTCATTGGAGGCGCCAGTTTAGTGACATCCATTCAAATACAGATATGGAAGAAAATGTATGACGTCGTGTAGAAAAAGGAGCGTTTTAAAAAGACGCAGAGTATTTGGTTGCAACTAAGAATAGTTTGCTGGAAAATTTGGTTGAGTCTTTAAATCTTTAAATCTTCAAACTGCTTCTTATTAGCCTATGTTTAAATGGTTTTAAATAGATTCAAGGTTTAGGATAGGTGATTTGAAACTACAAGTTTCAGACAAGTAAAACGGGATTGTCAGACCACGAACACAATTGTCTAAAAGATTGACTCCTAAACTTTAAACTCTTGATGACCAGCTCTAATTTCCTATACTTTCTCTAAATCTCAACTCATTTCAATGGGCTGTCCAATATCTATGACCCTCCGAAATTTTGGCTTCTAAACGTGAAGGCAACAGACCTTCTTTTACTTCAACACTCACAACTCATTCATATAAATTTCAAACTGAATAAATAATAGCTTCATAAAAAGCTAACAACATTTCTTAAACCCTTTCAAAGATTCATTACAAATAAAAGACCTGTTTGTCTTTTATGGTTGATCAAAGTCTCAGCCTTTCTGCATAGGAGGAAACAGACCTCCCTTCATTCAAACTAGCACAACATTCGATCAATTAAATAAGATTAATTTGAAAGTACAACATCATAATACACAATTCCAACAATTTTCATCCCAAAATTCTCAAAACAATACACACCATGGCTTCCCAAACATTTTGGCCTTTCTAAACTAAAGTGTTTCCCATCTTATCTTCACCTCTAGCATCCAAAGGAAGTGAACTTCAGCTCATGCCTTATGCACATGACTATCATAACATCTATTTGCCATCAAAATTGATCATACAACTAATTTTATATTCTTATATTGAAAATAAATCACCTCAAAGTTAAACTGAAAGGTAAACTATTTTCATCCTTTCTTTCTACAACTTCATACACATAAAATAAAATAAAAAACTAACTTCAAGTATGAAAAATAGGATCTAACATATGTCTAATAGAAATAAAAAAAATAGGCTTTCACGAAAATATAATTCCATCTCCAAAAACTTGAGGATGCGATTCATGGTAGCTGCCATATAATTTGCACAATCCGCCTTTGTTAAAGGATTGACTGGCCCTTTTAATCAATGTTGGTGATCACGACTCTCTATTATAAACCTGATCATACAATAGTATTAATCATTGTTTAGACCTTCGAACATCTTTCAAATGTCACCTCTTGACTACCGAACTCAACACATCCAACTTGCAACAAAATCATCAATGCTCAAGCATTACGTTGAAAGTTCTCATACCATTGTTGCTCCATATTAGATTGCTTTGGTGGTCGAGAAGGCCCAGCTTCTTCTTGTGGACGCTCATGTGGTGGTACAAGATCCAATGGTAAACAAGGTTGATTCGGCAATTGTGATAATGAAAACTCATATTCAGGCTCCGAATATGGTTCTTCATCTTAAGACTTAGAAAAAACTCTCTCATTCAACATACTAAAATCCAAAGTGAGAACAAATATCAAACTTTACAACTATATGGTTCTATAAATTGAAAAGATCACTTCAAACTAATGAGGCTCCAAGGTGGTTTTTCTCTCTTCATATATGGTTAGCTTCCAATGGAAAGGGTTCACTTTGAAGCTACTAAAATGATGTTATCTTTTTTTTTGTATTATTATAATAAAAATTCATCAAAATAATATACAAATATATATTTGTACATACTATACACATTTACAATGTGACAACGTGCTTGGGTAAAGAGAAGGTATTTTTTCTTTCAAATTGATTTTTTAATTTTTTTGGATTTTTTGGCTATAATTGTTATTTTCATCAATTTCATGTTTTTTAAATGTTATTTGAATTTGAATATAATTGTTTTGTAAAATGCAAAAATGGATAAGTGTAAGATACTTTTTCATTTAAACTTTATTTTTTCCACAAGTATCTTTAGTATAGGGGTTCATCCAAGGATAAGCCAACGTAGTCTATTGTATATGTATCTAATGTCACTTTCTCAAGTAGATATGAGTAATATGTAAACTAATCTCAAACAACATACCGGGGAACATTTGTATATTCTTTTTTTTTTTTCTTCTTTCACCTTTATTCCCAGGTTCTCTCAATTTGGTTTGCAATCCATTACTTATGTATGCAGACACAATGGTATGACCATCACAGTCCTATATAGTGTTCTAAGGGAATGTCAATAATTTTGGGCAACAAGTCAGGTTGGTCAACAAGTCTTATAATTATGCATGCTCTATGACCTAATCATATATATACAAGATAATACTTTTAAAATAGTACAAAATATTCCTTAATTATTCTTTTTTATATTAGAGTCAACATGTCTAATATTTGCTCTCCATGAGCTTTTCGAATCTATATGCAAAATGTCTAAACGAGTCCAATGTGTATAGGAGTATGAAGTCTGTCACAGTGGTCAACAGGTCTAGTGTGTAGGAGTATGAAGTGTTTAGGACTAATACCAAAATCTGGTCCTTAATTTTCTCCTTCTTTAAGATTTGGACAACAAGTCTTAGGACAACAAGTCCAAAACCACAAGGTAAGTCATTCAGCCCAATGACCGTGACTGTAAATCCATGACCATGCAATCCATCCTATAACCGTAGAAAATGGGGCCTATATCCGCGCGCCGCACCCTATCTTCGTGTGCACCTCCAAATCCCTAATCTGCATTGTCGCTTTGTCGCTTTGTTGCAGTCTCTGGAATGCTGCGATTGTCGCGCCCTCCTTCCAGTGACCAATTTTTGGTCTAATTTTTATTCAGTTTATTGAAATTTTACAAGATATTTAATACACACAATTAAATCAAGCAAATCCAAATCCCTCAACATTGAATTGGTCTGTTCGCCAAGAATTCCATCACAGTTTGAAAGCGGCTGCCGTGAGTTCCTAATCGACTGATTTACAAATTTTTGGTCAATTCTTCTTGAAATTTCTCAAAGAATCTTGTTAGTTGAATTGATACAAACAATTCTTCCTTTGTTTGGTTGCAAATTTGACCAAGATTGGAAAATTTTGGCGTTCGATGAACAACCAAGCACTACGATCTGATTACCAATTTTGATTTATTTTGATCCAAAATTTAAATTTATTTCTGGATTTCCACTCAATCGTTCATTCTGATTCCCGCAATCTTCTCAGCGCTTAGATTTCAACAAATAGGTACAATTTTAAAATTTAGTAGGGAAGATAGACAGGCATTGCAACACCTACGATGAGTTTTCTTAAAATTTCAGATCCGCTCCTCCAATTGCCAATCTTGTCAAACTCAAGATTCTCCGAACCGCACACAGCTCTGCAATCGCAGCAGAAGCAGAATACATAGTACAATCCAGGAAACAACGAGAATCAATAGGAAAAATTTTGAATTTATAAAATGCGAAAATTTTACACACGAGTGATTCCTTCCAAATGCGATGATTCTTGATTTTTTAAAATTTTAGTTTTTAAAGGAGGAAGATGGTGGTGGTGGTGGTGGTGGTGGTGCCTCAATCATCCAATTTGGCACCCCATTCATCTTTTCTTTTCATTTTTCATCCCATCTTATGTCCCATTCATCCATCTCCAATTTTTCATTTGAAGTCGTACCTTATTCATCCCTTTTGCCCTATTCACACTATAAAAGTTTAAATTAATTTTTACTTTTATTTTTTTTTCTACTTTTTTATTTTGAAGTGCTTTTATACTATTTTTCTACTATTTTTTTCTACTTTTCTATTACTTTTCTATAACCTTTCTATAAAAAATTAAGAATAACCTAAAAAGTAAATTTTACTACATTACAATAAAGGATTATCTTCGGGCCGGTATGTCCCACATAGATAAATGCAATGTAACGCTTCTAGTCTTCAAAATTGGAAGTGTCAACAAGCATTAATATCCAAAATTTCTACCATTTACGGTAAGAAATTTTGCACTCTAGCTCCATCTCTTTTCTAACTCACTAGAGAAGAAATAATCAGGGTTTAAATCCCTACTCTATTGAAAACGGAATTTAATATTTTACAGAGAAAAGAAAGTACATTTGCTAGTAATTTAACATATATAGTTAAAGACTTTCATAATACATTTAATCAGGATAGGGATTTTAATTTGTACGCTTTCAATATTTGGGCACCAATTTTTTTTGATAATGAAGAGTTGGCCCCCCCAAAATGACTTCAAAAGCAACGGTGGTGAATTTGCTTTAGGAAGTTATAAAGTGTATGTTGATTTCAATGCCTGCGACGGAATTGTGGAAATAATTTGGTGAATGTGAGCTCCCAATTTGTCACTTGGGACTTGTGGATTATTTTTTTTTGAAATTTGCAATTTCAAGTAGATAATAATGTACAAAAAGCCGTAAAAAAAGTGTAGAACCAAAATAGGATTGTGTTATACCATATCCATTAAAGTACTTGGTCTAGTTTTGATTTAATATCTAAAACTTCTCCAAATCTTGCCTAAAAATATAATAAAAACCACAAAATAGCGGGATTTGTCGGATTTGAGTCACATAGCCCCCAAAGGACTAAATTCCACCGTGAAGGTGGCAATGCATGGTTAAGTTGGTCCAAAGGATTCATAGTGAGGCCATAGATTGGGTTTTAGAATTAGATTTTGAAATCTCTATTAGATTGACAAATTTTCAAAAAAACAAATTATTTGTATATAGGTGCCATTAATTTAAGACGGGCCCGTGAAAGAATCTACAGCTCAAAAATGGTGTTCTAAAATAATCTATGAACTGCCCATGAAAATTTCCAGCATCTTTTGAATTGCAAAAAAAACTCTTCCAGACGGTCAACCATTTTAACCTCATGATGTTGACCAGCATTCCGGAGGCACACAACGGCAAAACAACGTCAACAAAGAATCTTTTCTTGTTCTTTTGCACCTACCAGAGATTCCAGGCTTGATATTTTTCTCAAAATAGAAAGCCCCCAAGATTAAAAATTTACCACGACTAGTCACTAGTCTACAATGAATTTTTGATCCTGGTACGAGGGTAGAAAGATCTTCAACTAAAAATAGCTTTTGGAACCAACAGCGCAATCCATTTGACAATTGAAGCTGATCTCCAAAAGTTAGGATGTTAGTCCAGCATAGATGCTAGATAGTTAAAATTTAAGATTAAGATGAAAATCCAAGTCGATAATGTTACTAGTAGGAATTGAGGGGAAGAGGAGTGAGCCCTTGGAAATCTATATAAAGGCCCTATAACCTTTTCTAAAATCATCACCATACTTGTTTTGGATCTGTGGATCCAAGTTATTTTAGATATTTTGACGTTTGAAGCCAAAAACCTCTACAGTATTTTTGGAGTACTTTTTGTTCCATTTGTTGTTATATTTCAAGCTTTGAAGGTCCTTGGGAGTTTTTCTATCTTGCCTTATGTATTCTTCGTGTATTCTTTGTGTATTTTGTATATTCTTGTTGTTATTTGAAAGCCTTTCTATTCTTTGTGTATTCTCGTAAATTAACTCATGTGTTTTAAGAGTTTTGGCGTCTTGTACTAACCGTAGAGCACTCCCCCACTGTACCTTGGCGATGGTGCTTTGAAGAGGCTTTAGTGTAAAAATTGTATTAACTAGCAGAAGCTATCTTGTGTTTGTGATCCTTTTTCTTATCTCCTTGTGTTCTAACCTCCATTAACCATTTTTTTCCTTTGTTGAGTGGACTCCCCTTCAAGACAACAAAGCTTTGAACTTCCTTCTTGTCTTTTCTCTAGAGTTTGTCCTTACCTTTATCTAAACCTTGTCTTGCCACATGGACCCTCCTACGGAATGGCGAAGCTTTGAACCTTCTCCTTGTATTTCTAATAAGTTTGTCATTATCTTTGTAGAAACCGTGTCTTGCTATGTGAACTATCTTCCGGAACGGTGGAGGTTTGGCTTTTAATACTAGAATTGTTTGGCATTTTTTACGATTATCCTCAAGACGGCGAAACTTTGACTATAAGGTCTAGAAGAGTTTGACATTTTTACGAAGTCCCAAGCACCTTTCTACCATAGTTATTTAGTTCCTTCCTAAATAACCACGTGAGGATGTTCTCATT
Source organism: Neckera pumila (assembly GCA_963969595.1). Classification (NCBI taxonomy): domain Eukaryota; kingdom Viridiplantae; phylum Streptophyta; class Bryopsida; order Hypnales; family Neckeraceae; genus Neckera; species Neckera pumila. Next base: position 6,497,866 of record OZ018412.1, on the reverse strand, counting down.
AGTTTTCAAATATCTATGACTCTCACAAAAAACATTCAAATTAATTTAGACAAGTCTTTCATTTGCAATAGTAGAAAACAGTATATTACCTAGTCTGTTCTAGAATTTTGCATTATAATCCTATAGGCGCTTATTTATCCACCCTTCATAAATAATCGTATACAACTAGGTTCTAGTTTCAATTGCAAAATCTTATCCTAAGTGGGTGCCTAACCGTCGGTCCATTGTACCTTCCAAGCAATGGATCTTTTCTACTCGCTACACATCCAAACCTCTTGCAAAAAAAGACTCAAACATCCTATTCTTTGACCATTATAACTGAGGTGTCATAACTATTTGAACCGCTGTCACAAGGGTCTTGGATCTTTTTAAGCTATAGTATAATATTTTAGTAATTTTTAGGTGGTAGAGGAATTCACGCCATTTTCAGAAACCTAAAGTGCACTAGGATTGGACGCTCCTAGCAAAAGTTGTGTATGGATGAAGTTTGACCGCTACTCGGTTCATCAAACTTCATCCATGGTTTCCTATTGATTCGCACTATTAACTTCACTCGATATTTTTACTAAAGGCCTGATTTGAATTGCCCTAGCTATTTCCAACCTTAAATTCTTACTAGATAAAGTTATCCTTGTTTATCCGGTTAACTCTATTTTATCCCATCAGTAAGAATTCCTCGGATTTTTATTGGTCTTGGTTGATTTTATGCTTCAAATTTACTGCACCCTTTTTAATTTATTATTTTACTTCTAGATTTATTTTTATTGACCTAAATTACTAACAAATGAAAGTTGGTTAATAATTTACGGTTGAAACTTCATCCACTAATTATTGTTGACTTAAATTCTTAGGTTGACTTTTATTTTCAATTTTCCCTTCTAAATTAAAATTTTTATCCTATTGGATGAATTTTGGGTAGGTTCGTTCAATTCTCAGGTTAAACTTCATCCGCTTGTAACTTTCTTGTTTTAACTCGGAATTGAATGTACTTTATCTTTTTGGAAACTCCTAGACCTCTACTTCCTACTTCAATGCAAAATTGACTTGACTTGTAGTCTAAGCTACTCTTATTTTCGGCCCTATTCTAATTATGTTAATTATGAAAGATTCAAACAAAGAAGGCGGGATTTTAGCGGCCTACCTTATATTGTAGGTCGTGGATGATGTTGTTGAGGTTCCCCCCTTCTGCCATTTTCTCCTCTCTTAACATTTGCACAAATTCTTGAGTGATTCTTAGTTCAGGGAAGACTTGGATAGGAGTGATAGATCTAATATTGCTTCTTTCTTCTTTTCCTTACTCTTTTTTCTTCTTTTTATACTATTCTCTTACACAACAGCTTTTGCTCCCAATTTTCTTACACCTTAATGGGCACGTTCTTTTATGCTTTTTACACTTACATCCCTACCTTTTGAGTCATTCTAATCCTTCTCCTAACGATCACTAGAAATTCTCGCAATCTTCTTCCTACCTCTATTTAATCCTAAACAAAAACACTATTTATCTTCTCTCTTTCCTTTTTCTACTCTATCTTCTTTCTTCTTGTTTTATACTTGTGTATTTGGGAGAGAGATGGTGTGCGGGTGTATGAGGCCCTTGTGGAGTGTGAGAATGTGTGCGGCCAACTAGTAATTTTTGCTTGTGATTGTGCTATCTTCCTCTTTCTTCCCAAAATTCCCTTTTTGTATTAGTTCTACTAATTTCTCCTCCCTTCTCCTCTTCGATCAATTCCTACTCTAATTAATTATGCTTCTCTTCCAATTTGTCTATCCTACCTACCCCTACCTAATTTTAGATCTATTTTTCAGTTTTTCTCCTTTTTCTCCCTTTTTCCCTCTTAATTTCCTAGTTTTTCTTTAATTAGGGAAGAATCAAAAATAAAAATAAAAATAAAAAAAATTGGCCTGACTGTTGGAAGCCGGTGCGCTGGAGCTGGCCCGGCTACTAGTGTTGGTGAACTGGATTGGCTACTATTGATGCCAGTAATCTCGTACCTGGCTGTTGGCATCTGGCTACAGTACCCGGCTGTTGGCCCGGCTTGCTGGTGCTAGTAGGTTGGGCCGAGCATGGTTAACGGGTTTTTTTCCGTTTTGGTTGTTTGGAACCAAGTATAACCCGTCTTGTGGATGTTTGAAAATTAAGCACCAAACTTAGTTCTGAGGAAAGAGGGGGGTTACTTGCCTATTTTTTAACAATAAGTTTTAATGCACCAGGTCAAAGCTTTGCCAGATCGTGGAGGTAGTGAAATAAAATGACTTCTATCTAACCTACTAAGTCAAAGCTTTGCTTTACTGTGGAGGTAGTGAAATAACAAGACTTTTATCTAACCTACTAAATCAAAGCTTCGCCGTATCGTGGGGTAAGCCATCCAATACAAGACATATTAGAAGAGGACAAATTCCCAAATCAAGGGACAGTACAAAAACCGTGGGTTAGTGCAACGAGTGGGTTAGTATACAACACGCTTAGAGCTTCAGACACTAAAGGCCTCCCAAAGCAACATTGCCAAGGTACAGTGAAAGGTATCTTTAGAGTTAGTACGGAATTCAACCAGACTCTCAAAGTACAAGTTAGTACCAACCACAAAGCCCTTCAACTCACACCTTTAACGACTAAAAATGCTCAAAATAAGGCCAAATGATTCACAATAAATGCGTACAACAAGACCCCCAAGACCTTCAAAAGTTGAAAATTAAAGAGTAAAGGAGCACAAAGTGTTGAAAAATACCATGGAAGTTCCTTTGGCAATAATGCCAAAAAATCCGACATAAGTTGAACCCATGGACCCAAAACAAGATTAGGGATGGTCAAATGGTGTGAGAGGAAAATGGACACCCTTTTATAAATTTTTCAAGGTGCCCACCTCCCTCAAATAACTTTAGTAACCTTATTAACTTAGATTTTCATCCTTATCTTTAAGATTTTCACAACATTTAGGTTTACGATGGTCCAACATTATATCTTTTGGAGTTCGCCTCGAAACTTCAAATGAATTGTGCCAATGGCTTCAGAAGGCCATTTTTAGTCCAAGGATTCTCCAACCCCTTATCCCGATGTCTAAAACCTCTCCTAGGTTAGCGCTAACTGAGACCAATAAAAGGGTAAAAATTTAGATTTCGGAGTTGGCCTTTCATGTCTAAAGTAACTAGATAGGGTTATCAACAATGTCTAAGGGAATAAGAAAAGACCCCTTGTTGACTTGATTTTGACTTTATATGCTCTTGGGACGTCGGTCAACTTCATGCAAATCTCACCACATGGTTAATTTGGAGGATAGTCGCTGATTGATCCACCTCCCGCTATTGAAACACCATGAAACTTGTCAAAGCGCATTATTAACATAAAAAAAGCTAACCTAATTTTTAGTGAGATTTTACCGCCACCTGAGAAATTTCCATGAATTTCTCATTGTCAATTTAGGCAGTTGACAATTTGGAAAGGATATTTCCCTAAGTCGGAAAATTCCGAAACTCCTCAAAGAATCTCTCATGGAGTTTTCCAAGACATGTGTAAGTTCATAATTCTTCACCCCACACACTCTGGTTTGGATGGAAATTCCACCTCTTTTTAAGTAACGAGCAGTCAGAAAATCTTCTACATGCAAGGAAATCTTGGCGAATGGATTTTGCTTTTGACCTCTTGGCATGTTTTTGAACCAAAAGCACAATCCGGCGGCTGCACATTCTCTGCTGGCCTATCTTGAGGAAGTAATTCCTGTAGGTTAACATTTGGGGTTTCTACTATTTCATTTGTGGGATGAAAAAAATGAACCCTCTCTAAAGGAATCTATCCAAGGACTTATTTAGACTTCTTTTGGACCACTTTTAGCCAACTAGAGTCAAATGCACAGCATTTTAGACTATTTTGGATAAAAACCTTCAAACCTTTGTATTCCCGCTACTTTTTGGTTTCTAACCTATTTATAAGTAGGATTTAGGGATCTTTTAGGGAAAAAATCCTATTGTTGATCAAATGTTACATGGATATGTCACAACCCTAATTTGGTCTTTCACTCTTTTTTGTTTTTTTTGGTATTTTTTTATAGCTTAAATTGCACAATAACAGAAAAAAAAAATATAAGTTCCAAGTGACAGATTGGGAGCTTATACAATCCAAGTCTAAAGTTTTAGCGTCTCTAAAACAAATCCAAAATTTTGGTGTCGCTACACCAATTCTAAATTTATTTGGCACCCAACGTATATCAAAAAATCAACAAGATGAGACCAGCTCAAGGAGCTAGCCAGATTAGAAAAGAAAACAAGACAAGACTAGCTCAGGAGCTGGCCAAGTCAAAAGCCAACAAGACGAGGCCGGCTGGAAGCTAGCCCAATCAGAATTCAATAAGATGAGACCGGTTGGATTGCTGATTCGGGGTGCTAGATTAGGGTGTTGGGCTCTAGGAGTGTTTTTTAGAAACTTGAAATTAACAAGAGAAACATTGGAAGTAGAAGGTAATAAAATTGTGGAGGAAAAAAAAAGAATAGGGAAGATGGGATCAAGCCCAAGCTAAGCTCCACGTAGGATAGTCGTCCTTCCAAAAAACTTGCTCAAAACACTCAAAGATACAAGGAGAAGAAGAAAAAAAGATAGCTATATGGGTGACGTAGGAGAGAGACAATAAATAGTGTTTTAGCTTAGGTAGACTAGGTTGAATAGGAGAAATCTAAAGGAGTCCTTATAAGTCGTTAGAGGAAGATTGGATGATGACGACATAAGAACTTTGTAAAAGGAGAGGGGACACATTTAAGCCTCTTAGGTGTCAAAGTTGGTAGTGTAAGATTGTCATCAAAGCATTGGTTGGAATAATGCTAGAGTAAAAGAAGGGAATGAGAAAAAAAAAGGGCTAAAGAGAGAAGGAGAAAAATTAGATCAAAATCGGTTGTAATCTTCAATCTTAAGCCATGGGCATCTTCTTGGAAAATAAATAAAGAATTACAATGGAACATGAGAATGCATACGTGGACGTGGATGAGACCATTTCTAACACCAGCAGTGATGAGGTAAGTCATTAAGCTAATCTTTGGTGGTTTTTTCCAATTAGCTTTTGATTTTTGAATTAGCCTTTAATCCACGTTAACGAGCAAAGATTAGTGACAATTAGCAGTTTAGATTCAAAAGTTCAAAGATTAAGAGTAGAGGTTTTTGAAAACATATTATGCTTAGGATTTGACTTTGATTTCACTATAAAAAATCCCCGTTTTATTTGACCAGCCCTAAGTTTTTTATGACAAACTTTAGGTGATGTCAATGTTGACAATTCAAAAATTTTATGTCAACAAAAATGTACAGCGTAACATCAATATTGACAATCCTATGTTTTTATGTCAACATTAATGTTACGTAGAACATTTTTGTTGACATAAAAATTTTGGGTTGTCAACATTGACATCACCTAAAATCTACCATAAAAAATTAGGAATTGTTACCTAAAACGGGGGTTTCTTATAGTGTTTGACCATGCTCAGTTAAGTTGAGCGGTTTCCTTCATCCAAAAGAAACAACAAACAAAATTTAACATTAGATTTGAAAAGTAGAAATTAGAGTCAGAGTTGTCATATCAGACAGAATCGGACAAAAACTATAGATGCCGAAAAACATCTCATATGTCCAATTTGGATAATTTTTGCAAAAGTTATTGGCCTCCAAAGTTTGCAGCCAATCAACCCTGATTCCGTCCGATTTGTCCAATTCTGTCCAATATGACAACTCTAATTAGAGTTAATTAGGAGTTGAAAATCAGAGCAAAAATTAGAAAGAGAAAGTTTAGAATTAGAATTAAAAGTCAAAACTTAGAGTCAATCTAAGAGCATAATAGTGGAGTTAAAGTTGTAGGTTAAATAGGGGTCAAAATTTAGAGTAAAACCTAAAAGTTAAAACTTAGAAATAGTTTTCAAAGTAAAAACCTAGAGTTAAATAAGAGGTTAAAAATTAAGAGTAAAATTAAGAAGTTAAAATTTTGAATAAACCTTAGAAGTTAAACCTTAGAAGTAGTTTTCAAAGTAAAAACCTAGAATTAGATTAGAGGTTAAAAACTAAGAGTAAAATTTAGAAGTTAAAATTTTGAACAAACCTTAGAGGTTAAAATTTAGAAGTAGTTTCAGAAGTAAAAACCTAGAATTAGATTAGAGATTAAAAATTAAGAATAAAATTTAGAAGTAAAAACCTAGAATTAGATTAGAGATTAAAAATTAAGAATAAAATTTAGAAGTTAAAACTTAGAGTAAAACTTAGAGGTTAAAATTCAAAAGTAGTTTTTGAAATATAAATATAGAGTGAAATTAGAAGTTAAAAATTAAGAGTAAAGCTTAGGAGTTAGTTTTTTGAGGGAAAAGTCAAAACTTAGGATTAAAGTAGAAAGCTAAAATATTGAAATTAAAAGTCATAAGTTGGAAGTTAAAGTTACAATAAAAGTAAAATCTAGAGTTAAAGTAGAATCCTCAAGAAAGTCAAAGGTTAAAATGTAGGAGTTCATGTAGAAGATCAAAACTCATAACCGACTTAGGAAGCTAACGGGTGGAAATTAGGCGTAAAAATACCATGAAAGGGACATAGGATAGGTAGAGTATCCGGGTAGTTGTTCCTTTTTATCACCAAGGCTTGCTTCCCAAGTTAGTAGCCAATTAGTGGATTTTTGCACTTGCAAGTTTAGATAACTCTATGGCCATCAACGAAACTAGGAAAACATTAGCAAAGATCCATTCCTTGGAAGGTACAATAGACTGTGCTTGCAATACCTGCATATATTACCAAAGTGGATAAAAGGCTAGAACTGGGACGTAAGGGTGTTCTATTACAAAGGGTGGGTAATAAGCGCCCACAGCGGGGAAAAATCAATTTCCATTGCACTGTTCCGAGTACGACACCTTCTCAGTTTACAAGAATAGGAACATCTTTACAAATCAGTGATGATTTGGTTTGGCGTATGAAAAAACTAACTACAATGTATTCAAAAGGTGTAGATATAAGTGATAGAATTTGTGGTGATGACCAAATAGTAGATTCAAAATTAAGCAAAATAAAATAGTTACAAGAAGTTCCGGGTCTTATTGCAACATTTCAAAGAGGGCACTTGCCATGGAGGATGGAAGCCAACAAACAATTCCCATGATGCCCCAGCACCACCGACCCCCTAAAACTGCCAGCACAAGATGGAAGTATGATCTAGTATGTTTCTAAACACCATACACTACGATTGTGTGAAACAAGTTCTTGTCATCTTTATATTTTCTCTCAATAATGTTGATTCATCTGTATTTCAGCAAGGAATGACGTACTTCTTCCAAATGATACTGTGAGACAACATGGAATTTGTTAATTAGTGGTAATTAAGAAAATGCAATAACTCACTATTTTCCTTTTCTTAATCGTGTTGTCTTGTTCTTTTAGTATACGTTCTGTTGGCTGAGGATGAGAAACTTCAGATGTGGCATGAGAGACGAGCACAAGAGACACAAATAGCATTGATTGTTGCAATGATATATAATCCTCTATTTCATCAAGTTGCTACCCTGTCATGTGGAAGTAATCGTTTCGCACAAAGTCGTAGGGCCATTTATTGTTCTAGGTTCCAAAATGTATTGTTAACGTCACTTTCTTGGACTCTAATCATAAGGATTGAATCTACAGAAGAGGTTCAACAAGCAATCAATTTATTCAATTTACTTTGAAGATGAATTTGAGTAACTTGTAACGAGTAGGTTGTGGTTGGAGAGGTCAGTTCATTGGTGATGATATAGAGTCTAGATAGGGTGAAGATTTCTTCACATTTTCTGATACTCAGAGTTAGGCAATATTTTGTTGAAAGATTCTATGCACTAGAAGAAATCCGTTTTTTTTTTCTATCAATTGTTTGACAGTTGTGATGTTTTTATAGACATCTTAATGTCAGAGTGTTGATGACCCAAAAAGGCAAATTTCCACAGATGTCACAAAGTGCACTAGTAAATTACTATCAAAACACATTGATGTTGTCATTGATGTCTATGTTTTATTTGACATGAATTCAAACATAGTGATGTTTTTTTGAACATCCCAAAAATAGAGCATTGCCAGGCCAGCAAGCAAATGGATTTTGACTAAGGATAAGTCTGTACAAACTATTGTGGGCTATGATAAAATGCTGATCTAATGTGAAAATTTAGGGAAAGGGCAGCTGCGTGGCATACTTTGCAAAAAAGGGATTGGGATGGATGTATACCATGGATGAAAAGAGAAGCTCTTTATACAGGTGGAGTGTTAGGAGGTAAGACAAACCATATGGAATATACAAAGTAAGAATTGTGCTCACAGTAGAATGTCTAAAACAATATCCAAATGTTTGAAATGACATCTACACGTCTAAATCAACATCAAGATGTCTAGCGATCAAGCTGCTATCTTCAAATTATCCCATATAGTTTGTCTTACCATGGACGGACAATGGATTTCAATATAAAGACATTCCTTCCACCCTTCATTTTCATTAACTATTAATGAGTTAATTTCCCTTCCCTATAGATACAATATGCACTGATTGATGTCTCAAAAAACGTCTACATGTCTAAATTGACATCTCAAAAAACAAAATAAAAATTTTAAGACAGTGTAAAAGTGTGCTAATTAGGCATGCCACTTCATCCTTGCTAGTTGCCACGTCATTTTTCCCGCCACCATGTAGCTGCCACGTCATATGCTATATCATAGATGGGCTGGATGAAAAAAAGTTCCATGTGGCTCACTTCACTCGCATGGCGCTTATGTGGCACAGATGTGGCAGCCACATGGTATGATTTCCTTGCATTGCGGAATCTATGTTTACGTTGACATTACATGTTTAACATCCAACGTTTCACTGTCAAGCGTGATGTTTTGACCCTGTCAACTTAGACAAGATTTTTTGGACATCAATGTTGGCATTAATTGACGCCAAAATCAACATCCAGCGTCAAAATCTTGACATAAAAAAAAACATGGATTTCTTCTAGTGATGTCTGGATTAATTTTGCAAAATGTTGTATAGAAGAAAGTTTGATTCTGGTTGTACTTAAGATCCATATTTGAGATTCTCTGGTACTCCTAAAAGGAATGTGCATGGTGTTGTTAAATGTTGAATTGGGCTTCAAATGTGCACTTTGAGTAGAAAAACAAAAATCACATGTATGGCATTTGACCATTCATGGCAGAGATTGCTCATTAGAGCCCGGGATGGTAGTATGAGTTTTTGGAACTTCAATAATGGTTAGATTCTCAAAGAGCTAGTTGGCAAAGGACAGGTGCATGCAAATTTATTCATTTATAGTTAACTTTCAATTCTGCTATTGATTGATTTTCTCTCAATAGATTTGTATTGAATTGTTGAAATTCTAATTTGATTGATATACTTTCTTGGGCTTCTGCTTTAAAATATTTTCATCTGCAGCAAAAAGTGCAAAAAGAATATTGTGGTAGCTAGAGTTGACAGTCACAACTATGAACAAGATGCAAAGACAAAGGCTTTAGTGTGTGTAAGTGAAATTTAATACAATGTGATTTTTGAAGTCTCTTGAATATTTCTGACCTCAGCAATCTTAATTTGCAGCACTATGAACTTTTTAACCTAGAAAATTCAGTGGAATGAATTGTTGAACTTTGACTTTCACCTATTTGTGGTAACAGCCAAGATGAAGGACCAAGTTGTGAAGAAGAGCAATGACTCAACGTACTTCAAAATCTTTGAGCAATGACGCAACTGCAATTTTGTCTATCAAGGTCTTAGTCCCAATTAGCCTAGTACAACATTTGCGGAAAGAGGACAAAGCGCAAAACAAAGCCCAAAGTTGCTACCAAGCTCGAAAAGGTTACAAAGATGGTAAAGTTTCAAAGAAGGCTAAGGGAAAAGATCGTAATGTGCTGAAGCGGCCAGCGCTGGATTTCTTAACCTCTAAAGGACCAAACGACGTTTTTTTGGCAACATAGCGATTTTGGGCAGCTCACTGCGGACGGAAATTTTATTTTATTTTCTTTGAAAATTTCACACAATGTGTGCCCAAGGAGTAGCTCTAAGGCCCAACAATTTTCAAAGCTTTTGACTACATGGTTAAAAAGTTATTGGATGATATGTCATTTTCAATGGTCGGCGGGCAGCTCAAAGTTTTTTTGAAAAATCACTTAAAAAAATAAAACTTTGAAACTGGTTCTTCATATTTATATACACGTGTAAAGCTTTGAATTATTCCATTTTGATTTATGAGATGAAAATTATGAGGTGTTCTAATTTGCGGGTAGTTATGGATTTCCTACTCTAAAATAAACTCTGAAGTCCTTTATTTAACTCAATTTTTAATGTTTTTTGAAAAAAATAAAAATATAGGATGTATATTGTTTATTGCAACATTACAACCGTTGGGATTGACATTTTTCAATTCCATAATTAAATTCTTAACAATTTTGTGTTTTAAATCATTCTATACTTTTTTCTACTTAATATTTTTTTCCTATATGTTGTACAATTCCAAATGATCTGAAATTTTTTAAGCACGTAGCCAACTTGCTTTGAAGAATGAATCCAAGGAGTAACCACCATTTTGGACATTTTTTCATTTAAATGTGACCTTGTGAAGTGCAGCTGCCCAATTGTTTGCAGGGTCCAAAAAACGTTTTTTGTCAATTCAAATGTTAATATCTTGCAATCTACAAGGTGGAAAATTCTGAAATTTTTTCTACATATTCTCAAACAAGTTTACTACAGGATCCTATGGTTACATGTGTCAAAAATGTTTTTTTTTCTAAAATTTGATACTTGTACTAGAAATGGCAGTTTTGGAGTGTTTTTGGTGAAAACATAGTCTCTAACCTTTAGGGGTTAATATTCATGTGAGTGAATTCTTGTCTTTTAATGTATTTCTAATCTGCTTTTCATGTTTGAAGCCATTGAATTGGTAGTTTATTTATATTTCTCCTTTTCTAATCTACAGCAATGACAACCGTGTCTACATTGTATTTTAATTGTACACTCTTTGAAAATTGTTTTTGTCTTCTAATCTTGAAGAGAAACTTTCCAAAAGACTTTTAAAGATGTAAATCGTAAGGTTAAAGGGGTGGCAGCTGTAAGTGGCAATCTATATCCATTTACCAAGATGAGTGTGGTGTCATTGAGAGTTTTTAGGTCTGCCTAATAGATTTGCATCAATTGCATGTACGATGAGCTCTGAACTTGAAGGTAGGTTTGTATCAATCTAGGTAGAACTTGAAGTACATTTAATTCAATCTGGTATTCTTCCAATTCGTGCCACAGAATCATAAACCATTCTTGCCCTCATTATTTCATGTTCTGATCTCTTTTGCATAGTCTGCTACCATTGGTCCCATAAGAAAGGAGTGTGCTAATTTGTGACCTAGGATTGATAGTGTTGTCAACACTATTGTATGAGCGCAATAGCTATGCATCCTTTGATATCATTGAAGATAGTAAACTATCCTTTTGTTTTTGATAGCCTTGTCCTTTGAGCTTGCTCTGGTTGTTCATTCCATGTCTGTTGTTTGAAAACTCATCATTTTTTGCAAGGGTTTCAAATTTACGTTTCTTCACTGCAATTATCTTGGATGAGGCACTCTTGAGTTCTTGCTTTATTGGAATTTGTTTATCAAATCTTGAACTTCTACTATAGTTCATCTTGTTCTAGCATTTTTTGTTTAGCATCTATGCTATTCACTAAAATGAATGTGTATATATGTTAGTCAATATTATAATTAGTGCAAGGTTGTAGACTTGAATTGAAGACCTCTACTTTTGATGAAGTCATTGTCAAAAGACATTGAAATTTGACAGAATTTCACATGTATATATATCTTTGTCCTAGATGACAAACAAGTTGACAAAACTTTGTCAACTAAGTATTCTATTTGACATAAGTCTTGTCAACTATGCGTTCAAATCAGGTACACCTAATTGACAGGACAGTTGACAAAATTGTGTCAAATTTTTGTCAATTAGGATATATAAGCCCAACTATGAAATAAAAATGGACGGTTGTTGTTTCTGTAGACGGAAAATAGAAATTTGTTATTTCTTTGAGGTACGAATATAGCCTTCATTTATAGGTTAAATTACAAATAATTCTATTTGACATAATTTTGTTTCCTCTTTTAGTTTACAAAAATCACAATAATTTGATTTTTCCATCAAAATTCTTAGAAAAACAACATAAATAGATAATGCAATTTTCTACTAGGAAAAAATACCAAAATTTTATAAATTAGTTAAATAAAAGGATAAATTTGGTTTAATAGTCAAATTCGACTTCAAGGTCTTTGTTGTAGTTGTTTTGGGTGTAGTAAATAAAAACCAATTGAAATTTTTTCTTACTAATCTTCATTGCTAGTTTGCTACTTGTATCTTTTGAAATTTTTTATATAATTTGGATTGGTTTTGCTATTTTTACTTATTTATGTTTAATTTTTGCAACAAAAATGATAACAATTATAATTTTTTACAAAACAAATTGAAATTTCTCACTTGGATATACAATTCATAGTTTCAAGTAATAAAAAAAAAACATTGTTATTTGAACATAATTTAAAAGGCTAAATTTAGCTCAGATATAATGTTGACCATTTCAAAATGAATTGAATCATTTGAGGGCTAATTCGGCACTACTACAAATGTAGGTCCAAAATTGTAGAAAATGACGTTCATTCTATGTTGAATGTATTAAAAGATAACATATTTATTGTTCATAACATAAAATATGGAAAACAATTGTGGCAATGGTGTACTAGCTATATACTTCCTTGTTATTCCAAACATGTGTCAAACAATGTTTCTACAAGCGCAGATTGGACCATGATGTGCTAACATTATGTTCCTACTTGTGCAATGGTTATTGCAACTAAAAGCTTTTGAGGAGGAAGGGGTGGAGCTTAAGGTGAAAGAAACACCACCACCTATGACATAGGACTAGCTTTTCATTTCAAATTTATAGAGACAATTCTACTTTGAGACATGAAAACATCATACAATAGCAAGTATTTTGGAGACAATATTTTGAAATGCACAGGTTTAAATTTGAAAAGAAATGATGAAATCTTGCAATACCATTAAATCATTCGTTGTTGGGGAAGAATTAATGCAATTTCAAAAAGATGGAGCCAATGCAAGACTAAAAATGTGTCAATAAAGCTATCATTTCAGCTAAAGCTTTCTAGGAGCAAGGTAGCTTTAGAATCTAGCAACAGAAGACGGATTTGTTTTGTTAGAGCACCCTCACTCCCTCAGTTCAGCACTCTAAATGAATTTGTCTTCTAAGTTTGTATAAATGGCCTATGTGGACTGGTTCAAGACATCAGTATTAGTTGTGGCATGCACCTTTCTACGTATAAACCAATACAACCTCACGGAAATAATCAACATGGAGTTGATGATCATGCAGTATTTTTGCCAAGCACAAACTACTTGATCCTTGCCACTAGGCCCATTCAAACAATCAAGCCAAGATGCACTACCCTAGTTTCTCCCAATTAATCTACATGCAATTCTAAATGCAAATTAATTGGAAATTTGATAAATTGGAGGGAAATGACATTATGGTTAGAACACAAATTGTGAGTTTTGAAACTGTGTAGACTATGAGAATTTTCAAACCATTTTTGGACAAATCTATATTCAACTCTTTGAATTTATATAGTTTATTTATATGCTTTTCAAGTATAATATGCTTGTACTTTGTGCTTTAAACCTTTCTAAATGTCAAATACAAGGGAACTATTTTAACCCCTAAAGGACTAAAGCACATTTTGGGCATAACTTATGAAAATTATCACTTTATAGGATAGTGAGAAAAAAATGAAAATAAAAGTCTTTTTTCAAAATTTAAGCGTACAAATTTGTACTAGACTTCTATGAGAATTTGTGGAAAAAATTTCAGAAACTTTGACCGCATGCATTAAAAGATTATAATGTTTGAAGTTAGGTAAAAAAGTTTTTTTCTGATGTTGCCCGATAGGGCCAATAGGCTTTAATTCCTTCTAGAGTGAAATTTTATACTACACATGGTTGTTTTTTCTTACATTTGCATCTTGTATTGTGTAAATTACATACCTGCCAAATTTCAATGTCATAAGACATTACATGAGATTCGGGGGTCTTAGAAGACTGTGAGTTCCCCTGCTGTCTGCTGCGTTCCCGCAGTCTGGGAACGCGCAGCAGCAGTTGGCTAACGTGGTCGAGCGACTACCACATCACTTTTTTCGAAAAAAAAAAAAAAAAAAAAAAATTTGCTTAAAATGATATTTTGGTCAAAAAAATTTTTTTTTTTTGGAAAAAAAAATTTTCTGACATACCCGTATCGGCGTTCACTGGATTTGGGCAGATCAGGGAACAGGCCTAAAACGGCCCTCTGCGACCCCCAAATATCATCTAATGGGAGTTTTGCACATGCTGCCCAAAGCTGTCTAAGCTGCCTGAAAAGTTCAGGGTAGCATATCTTTTGATCCGGGCACCTAATTGGAAAAAAATTAGATTCTCATCAAAGGGGTACATGTTTATACCTTGAATCAAAATTTCATAAACATCCAACCAAATTGACTTCATAGGAACCTACTTGAGATGTCTTGCATATATTGAATGGACACTTGGTCCTTTAGTGATTAAAAGATCATGTTTTGAAATATCTCAATCCTTTGATTCATAGAACCACTATGCTGTAAATAATTCAAAGCACTTTGGATACAATCTTTGGTTTTACCGAGTTGTCCATCTTGAGTTGTTTTATTCCATTGATCTTTTCAGCATTAATATTTTGTTGGTATATTGACGTTACAAATCTTGATATTTAGGCTTAGGTTGCTTAGTCAAAGACAATCATCATATTTTGTATTAATATTGATTTTTACTTTGATGCAAAAAAAGAAGAAGAAATTGAAAGTGTAGGGTTGCAGGGAACTTAGAAACAAACTTGCAAAGCCATCATTTTGGCAGCATTAGCTCTGTGCACTAATTGTTGTATTTGTTTCATTAGCATTTGTACTTTCTGGTGTTTTTTGGGAGAATATGCCTCCTAGGTATACGTTTCAATTTCAAGCTTCAAACCTTTCTAAATGTATATTTGTCACCATTTAGGAATCTCTATCTTATGTGATGTTAGTAAATCCACATTCAACCCCTTTGAAAGTTGATATGTAAGTCCTAAAGATGAAATTTGTGGGTCTATTCCTAATAAGTAGAATTTTATTTACACCATCTCCATACGTAATTGTCACTCTATAATTTGGCATTTGAATTTTGTACATTCTGAATTTTTACTGCTATACTACAGATAACTTGTGAAGACTTCAGTGATGGCATTATTCAATTGCAAGGTAAAAGAAAAGTTGATCTCAATTACAATGCATAAACATTTTTTTTTATGAATAGTAGAAACTTTCGGCTTCAAATATTTGCCTTAATAGTCTTAAGTTTTTGAACTATCAATTTATAGAGAGGAGATGAAGTGGCATTCTTCATGTGTCATTGTAAATGGATCTAATGAATTCTACATTACATCAAAATGTCATGCATCCCGTGTTGTGGTTTTAGCTCATCAATGTCTTCATAAATTATTGGATTCATCAAGAGGAAGCATTGAGAATTTAACAATTTTAACCTAATGGTTTTAGAAGACTATTTTAAAATTAAAATAAAACAAATATGAGTGAAAATTTGGCAGAATTTGACTCCAATTTGAATCCTGTTGTCCGCGTCATAGTCGATAATCTTGGCAACCTCATTGTTGTCTGCGTCTGCATCATCTTCCGTGTTGTTGTCATTCCCATTGTCACCATTGCTCTTGTCGTCTGTGTCATCATTGTTCACGTCGTTATGAACAGCAAACATATTCTCCATTGAATCAAGACCCGGGCCTGCTTCTAGCACCTGCATTTTGGTCCTACCTAAACAAATGCAGATTGCGGATGTCGAGATTGCAAACCCCGAGCCCGAAATTGAGCATTACGGGTTCCATTGCCCGACCTTCAAAAATGTTGCCCGTACTGCACTTGCAAATGATACAGCAATGGCTCCGGCCAAGGAAAATAGTGACTTGCAATTTTGAAGCCTGCATGTCTGAAACTCGATATTGCCTATCTCAAAATTACATCCGCTGAATTTTTAAGCGCGTAAGTGCCCGCATGCAAAAATTACTCCATAAACATAGACCGGTTGAAGGCGCCCCATGCTTATTCAAATTGCAACTAAATTTGATTTTGGCAGTGATGACAATTCTCTCCATCTCCTTGCCCCCTTTTCCAACATGTACACATTGCCATATACAACCTGTTACTTGGCCAAAGTTTTAGAACAATGATCAGAATTTATCAAAACACACGTTTTGATACCCTCTCTTGCAGCCACTGAAATGCGTGAAGATGGTAGAATTAATTGTAAAGTGAACCCCAATTTGTAGAAGCGATGTCAAAGGAAGGTTTAACCCCTAAAGGACCAATATGTGTTTTTTGGCTACATAGAAATTTTGGGCAAGTACGTGTGACTAGAGATTTCTATATTTTTGGCCCAAATTTTAATAGAAAGTACAAACAAGAAATATCTTCATATGAACTAAATTTCATGACATTTGGAAATTTTAGTCAAAAGTTATGTCCTAACATGTTATTTTTTTTGTAATTGAACAATCCAAGCAGATTAGAAAAAATATCTTCTTCAAAAACAAAAATTTGAAATTGATTTTCTAGAGTTATATATATGGAAAGCTTTGAGTCATCCCATTTTGATTAATGAATCAAAAGTTAAGAAGCTTTCTAGTTTGTGGGTAGTTATAGATTCTCTACTTTTAAAATAAACTTTGAAGTCCTTTATCTTATTCAATTTCCAATATTTTTTGAAAAACAAAAATCGTAGGATATAGATTGTTTATTACAACATTGCAACCATTGGGATTGGCATTTTTTGATTCCATAATTAAATTCGTGACAAATTAGTATTTTAAATCATTCTCTACTACTATCTATTTACTACTTTTTTCCTGTATATTGTACAATTCCAAATGAAGTGAAAATCTTCAAGCACGTAGTCAACTTGTCTAGGAAAAAGCATCCAAAGGAGCACCATCATTTTGGACATTTTTTCTTCAAAAATGAGCTTGTGAAGTGCAGCTGCCCGATTTTTGGCAGGGCCAAAAAAAATGATTTCACTAAATTTGAATGTTTATATTTTGCAATCCATGTGGTGAAAATTTCTAGAATTTTTACTACAGGTTCTCAGATCAGCATACTACAAGATCCTACGATTACATATTTTCAAAAAAGTCTTTCTTCAAAAATTGGATACTTGTACTAAAAATGGCAATTTTTGAGCATTTTTGGTAAAAATATAGTCACAAAACTTCAGTGATTAACTAAGTCTAAAGTATAACCCTTAAAGTCCCATGACAATATTTTCACCAACAAGGCTCCAAAATTGCCATTTGTAGTACAAGTACCAAATTTTGGAAGAAAACATTTTTGGACACATAGAACCATAGGATCTTGTAATATGCTGACTTGAGAACATGTGGTAAAATTTCAGAAATTTTCACAGCGTGAAATGCAAGATATAAGCATTCAAATACGTTGAAATCCTTTGTTTGGCCCTGAGAAAAATCAGGCAACTGCACTTTACAAGCTCACTTTTCTATGAAAAAATGTCTAAAATGGTGGTGCTTCTATGGATTCGTTCTTCAAGGCATGTTGGCTACATGCTTGAAAATTTTTAGATCATTTGGAGTTGTACAATATATAGGAAAAAATAGTAAGTAGAAAGAAGTAGAGAATGATTTAAAATACAAAATTGTTAAGAATTTAGTTATGGAATTGAAAAATGCCAATTCTAATGGTTGCAATGTTGTTATAAACAACCTACATCCTATAACTTTATTTTTTTCAAAAAAAACTGAAAATTGAGTGAAATAATTAACTTCAAACTTTATTTTAAAGTAGAGAATGTATATTATCTGCAAACTAAACTCCTCACAACTTTCATTTTATAAATCAAAATAGAATGATTCAAAGCTTTCTACGTATGTATATAATCTAGAAAAAAAATTAAAATTTTTATTTATAAAAAAAACGATTTTTTTTATCTGCCTGGATTACTCATTTATAAAAAAGGTAACATATTAGGCCATAACTTTTGACTCATATTTCCAAATGTCATGAAATTTTGTGCACATGAAAGATGTTTTCTTGTCCACACCTTCTATTAAAACTTTGGCCTAAAATATTCAAATTGTCATTCATTCTAGCCTGCCCAAAATTGCTATGTAGCCCAAAAAACATAGTCTTGTCCTTTAGGGGATAAAAGAAACACAATACCAAATCCCATCAGACCTAATTTAGGTGCTTCAAGGAATTTTGTCCTACGCTTTTCTTAAATTCTAGCTCTTGGTTCTTTATTGCACACACTTAAAGATTACCTCTAGTATTAGGACACTTGTTAACATATATATTGCTCTAATAGTGTGTAATCACCACATTTTATTCCATTTATTTTTCCATTTTTTGTTTTGTGTAAGTGTATTTTAAAATTTGTAATTCTTTTCCGATAAACTTGCATATAGCAAAGCTTTGTCATTAAACTACCAAATCAAATCTATTTAAGATAATCTTGCTCTAGATAACCTCCGACATTTAAGAAATTTAGAGCCTCCGGCATAACATTTAGTAGCATTCAGTGAGACTGCCTTTTAGTCTCCGAAGTCCTCATCCACAATTTTCATCCACATATTATTAATGTAAGCTTCAGGACCAAGATAGTGGCAATACATTTATGATGCGCTTCATTTTTTTGGCTAATTCTAGGACAAAACAAACAAACAATAAATAATTATAAAGATAGATGGTTTGCCAAAATCTAAGAATCCATTGAGTATTATACCAATGTAATCTAATCATTTGCCATCAATAACTGATTTTGATTTTTCTATAGAAAAAAGAAGCTCTTTATGTACACATTGGGTGGTAGGAGGTAAAACAACCCGTATGGGACATGTAATTTAGAATTTTTAGTTTCTTAATCACTCATAATTAAATCTAAAATAGAAATTGTGTTAAAACTAGAATCTCAGACCTCATTTAGGCACAATAGAATGACATTTTGCAAAAAAAATTAAACTAAAAAAAATTGGAAAATCAAGTTAAGTTTCATTTCCAAAAATCCATTTGAGATCAAATCTTCCATTCAAAATTTATGGACAAATTTCAAAGAAGATGTTTAAAAATGTCAAAAAAAAATCCCTTGCCAATCCTTCTATAAAATTTGTCCATAACTTTTGAGTAGAAAATCTAATTTCAAACGGTTTTTTGGAGATGAAACTTAACTTTATATTCCAACTTTTTTTAGTTCAAAGGTTTTTGAAAAAAACTTTTCTACTATGCCTAAATGAGGTCTAAAATTCTACTTCAAATACAATTCCTACTTTTGACTTTACTATGAGTAGTTAAGAAACTACAAATTCTAATTTACTTATCCCATATGGGTTGTTCTACTTCCTACCACCCCATGAGTATGTATATAAAGAGGATTTTTCTTCTATTCAAAATTCAAAAGAAAATGGCTTTTGAAGCTTAGTGGGACAATGACTTTCGAGAAAGTAGCCATAGTGAATAGTTAGACTAGCTAATTTTGCAAAAATTGTTCAGGCCATGACTATTTTCAAGCATAAGAAAATATATTCATAGTTGTTTTTTGGTGTTTTTTTTAAAACACATTGACCATTTTAATATTACAAAAAATGTTTAAACTTAATTTTTTCAATCAAGTCACAGAATTTGGCTTAATTGGATTTAATTTGACTTCATTGAAAAAAAATTGGTTTCAAATAACCAAATTAAGTGGCTATTGAAGCTAATTGCCAAATTGCCAAAGGCAACTAGCTTCAATAGCCACTTAAATTTGGATTATTTGAAACCAAAATGAATTTATATTGCAAATAATAAGATGAGAGAAGAGGAGGTCTTTATGAAATTGGGGTTGTCGTAGTGTTCTTAATCCATGTGAAATACATATCTTCACTAATTTGACATTTTTTTATCTTAGCACAATTTGGTGTTAAATACAAATTGTTAAAAAGTGTAAAAATCAAGGTTAAGGTGCATTAGAGTATTTTAACCTTGATTTTTAAATTCTTGTTTTTGGATTTTAAACTAATACTGACCATTTGACAATGGAACTACAGGTGGACGTGTAGAAGAAAAAAATCAATTCTGAAGCACAAAAAAAATCCAATGCACGGGATCCTCGAAGGGCTGTGGAGTTGTCCTCCGGAGGCCCTAGATTTTTTCTAATGTATAATTGATGCAACACCTGGAAGATTGCATGTTTGAGACAACTCATTTTTTAAGTTTTCTAAGAAAAATTTAGTGTACCCTATGCTATTGCCACATCCAAAAGAAAAATAAAGTACTTTTTTACTTTTTTAACCCCTAAAGTCCCATTGTCTCCTCAGGGGACAAAGTAGATTTCGAGCAGGCTCCTACGGTCTCAATATTTGTTGTGATTTTCTGAATTTTTTTTTTGAAGATAGAGAATCACATTAGCTTTCCGAAAATGTAATTTTTATTTCAATCAATGCCTAGTAGCAAAAGTTATGGCAGAAAAACTCCAAATTTTAGTTTGGCGGGCAGAAAAAAACCCTAACAGAAACTTTAAATTAATTTTTTTATAAATTTGTTTTATATAGATTTTATTTTCATCTACATGGAAAGCTTTGATGCATTCAATTTGGATTTGTTATGCAAAAGTTATGGACAATCTTATTTTTTGGGCAATAAGAGCATCTTCTTGAAAACATAACTTGTAGGATTCATTTCTGAACTCAATTTTGACAATTTAAAAAAAAATAAAAAGTTCCAAAAGGTTAAGATTTCTTGCTAGAACAATCTCACCATTGAGATTAGTATATTTCAACCCTATCTTAGAGCTATTAATGATTTCATTTTCCTTCAATCTTGAACCTATTTCTACTTAACAAATTTTTAATGAGTGAAAACTAAGTGTGTGTTTTTGAAATTTTTTTCCTAGATTCTCACTCAATTCTTCATCATAAAAAATTAGAAATTCAAAAGCATTAGAGCAAAAATTTTAAATTAATAAGGTTCAAAGCCAAAAAATGTAGTTGAATAAGGTGCCAAAAAACTTGATTCCTTCACTTTAAATGCAAATATCTTGCAATCTACATGGTCAAAGTTTCTAAAATTCCTTCCAAACATTCTTACACTAGTGTAGTACTAGATCCTATGGTCAAAGTTTCTAAAATTCCTTCCAAACATTCTTACACCAGTGTAGTACAAGATCCTATGGTTAAATATGCAAAAAAAACATTACATTTTTTTTTGCTCTTTGCTATAGAAATGGCAGTTTTGAGTGTTTTTTGATGGAAAATGGGCCTTGGGACTTTAGGGATTAATTCATGAAAACTTTGAAGTTCAATAACTTTCACACTCATTTGTTTATCCAAACACCACAAAACAACCCCATTTAAGGTATACACCTTTGAGTGCAAGAAATTGAGTTTGCAGTAAGGTAAAACAGCCCATCAGGGTCAGTACACACATGAGGTGGCACGTGACATGGCAGTAAATTGACGTGGCATCCAGCAAGATGATGTGGCATGCCACGTTAGTATAATTTTTTGTTGTCTAAGAATTTTATTGCTATCTTTGAAGACGTCAACTTAAACATTTGTAAGTTTTCTGAGATATCAATTCAGACGTCTAGACATTTTCATAGACGTATTTTGAGACATCACCTTAGACGTCTAGATTTCTTGTGACATCAATGTAGACATCTACTTTTCATCATAAATACCTCTGGCAATGTTTAGTATGGTTTAAGAGAACTAAATGATGTCACGTTAGACGTTCATGATATAGAATGCACTATTTGGCATGATATTAATATGGACAATCTTACATGTCATATATTAATATGACATCCACATGCATGTTATACATCATACATGGTATACCATACACAATACACCATACAAAATGCATCATAATTGGCAATTATGTCACATGGCTTCAAAAGCCAATTGATATGAGTTTATGGAGGGGAGAAGACGAGCTCTTTATACAAGTAGGGTGGTAGGGGGGAAGACAAACTACATGGGATATTGAAAACGGTGAATTAAGTTCTTGTGGAGCAGTACACATATGTCTAGCAGGATGTTTTTTGCATGTCTCAAAGGCTGCTCTGATGACACCTCCATAGATCTTATACCAATTGTAACTATGTTTCCTAAAACATCTAGAAGTCTACAGAAACATCCAAAAAAACATCTCAACGTTGTACAAGATGTCTCTAGTGATGTCTCTATGTCTACTAACTTAGACATCTCCAATCTCAGTGTAGAAAATGCAAAAAACAAGCCCCTCTATACTGACGTGGCATGCCACATTAGCATAATTTTATGCCACGTCAGTTATTTACATGTGGCAAAGCTGCCTAATGGCTGCCCAATTCCTTTCTCTTTAATCTTGATTAGACTTTTACCAAAGAAAAAATAATTTCTACAGACTTATCCTTTGTGAAAATTTTTCCCCCGGAGTTGATGTGGCAGTCCATGTTTTTGCAGACAACTAGCCGGACATCAATGAGTCCTTAAAAATGTCATCAAAAATCCCAATGTCAATGGTAACACCAACTTGTTTTCATTCAAATTTGCCGCAGTCATCTGGAACATCTTTGGGAGGTTTTTTTTAGCCAATTTCATTTATCATATTGTGTATTCTAAACAAAAATAGCCATAAGGAAATATTTTTTTGATCTACTCGAATCAACCTTAAAAAACATGACATTCAAAGTAGACAATCATTTTGAGACAGAGGGAACAACTAATTTTTTCTCACTCACTGAATCCTTTGTTTTTATAAGAAAATTTCTTCATAAGCTTTTCCTTGGAAGTATCCGCAATTGGACATGGATCCAAAATAGAGGCCAATTCATTCTTGTCTATGAATCGCAAAAAATTGCTTAATTGTTGTTGTTCATTTTTTCTTTGTTTAGGGTTTAGGATCTAAGCTTTTGGATTATTTAGGGGGATAGGGGATAGGATTTGGCTTTTGGCATACTTTTGTTGGAGCCACAAGTAATGATATTGTGCTTCCAATACCGATTAATTGCTTAATCTCTAAATTCATGCAATTATTGCTTCATAAAGACTACTTTGGGCACTAATTTTACACAATCAACTATTTGTGTAAATTTTGTGTAAGCTTTGAAAACATTTATGAAATTCCTTAAGTGAGCGTATTAATTTGAAAATGCATATCATTGTCTTGATCTTTTAGTTGTCAAGGTTTTGTATTAGGATTTACGGAGATTTTTTCTAAGTTGTGGACATTGCTTCTGCTGTATTGATGACGATACATAGTGGTGTTCAAGCTTTGATATTCTTGAGTTTTGATGAATTAATACAATTAATTTTTTTTTAAATTTAGATTTTATATACGTGATTAGACTTATCATTGAAATCATTTGAATATTTTAATCAGAAATATGAATTATAAATTCCAAATTTCTTATTAAATTGACTTTAAATGGAATATCATTAAATTTTATTAAAGCTGTTAAATTGATTTGCAAATCAAATGAAATTTTTTGAGTTGTAATGTTGCTTAAATTTATGAACATGTTTTTTCAAAGTCACTTTTGAACTAGAAGTTGAATCTTTCTTTTATTTTCATAATTCTCCTAATTAAAGTAAACTATATATATTTTAAAATTTTAAATTGGGCGTTTGCTTAATAAAGTTATTTTGTTGACTACATCATTTACAAAAAACAAAAACAACAAAAACATTTTTGGCTCCTACAAATAATAAAGGTCTTAACAACCATCAACTTATAAAAGAGTGGAAGAATTTTAAGGGTTAATTCTATAAGAAAAACTTGAATTAAGATGAAACAAAATCAAAATTAGGTGATTGGATTCCTAAAGATTCTATATGAAACTTTATAAGTATTCTCCAAAATTAAAAATATACATATATACAAATTGAAATACATGATGGTTTGGCCTAAAAATTTTATTATATTTGATAGAGAAGGAGTACAAGCATTATATGTCTTGTCAAGGACCTTCTAACGTCAATATTTCAAAATATAAATCTTTTTATTTTGAAAGGTTATAAATCCTAATTGACTAACAATTTTTGCAAGAAATCTTTAGAAGATAAACCTAACTTCAAAGTCTATGATCAAAATATGGATGTTCATATGATAATCTAATTTTCTACCATTGTTTGAATTTTCTTGCAAAAAATTGTTGCATGTTTTGAACTTTTGGAATTAACAAAAAAACAAGCCTTTATATGGCTATGTGAAACCTATTATGTAATAAACTATTTAGTGCAGTCATTCATCATTCTAATTTATTGCAAGAATTTAAGTTTCTACAATTCACAAGATTATAATTTCTATAAAATTTGGATAATGTAGTATTGCATATAAAGGGGGCATTCCTAAAGTACTTGAGTTTCTAATACAATTTAGAAACTAAAAGTATTAAATTTATTGAAGGAGCCTTTAAAACAAAAAGGGGCCTTTGAAAGAATATGCATTTACATTGTAAAAAGTCCCACAAAATCCCTATATAGTATGAAAATATGACTTTGTATTTGTATTTTTTATATGCGATGGTTTTGAGTTTTTATTTAAAATATGATTATGTGGTCTATGGTAATACAATTGTATTGAAATACAAACATAGATACTCAAGTGAATATGTTTACTTTTTAGATCTCTAAGCCTTTAATCCCTAGGCGCTCCGACGTCTACACTATAAAAAAAAACTATTTTTTTTGACGTTGGCATCAAACAAGCATGTTTTTCAAAACACCAGCACAAATATGGAATTGGGGCCATAGGATGCAGAATTCATTTGGATGTTCCAGAAATCATGTGAATGTCACAGGCAGAACAAGTTCATGCCATGTGCGACGGGAATGTTCTCGGAGACACCAAAAAAAACATAAGTGCCTTTGAACAACGTCTAAGAAAACATGAACATGCCATGTTGGCAAAGGGTTTCAGTTTTACTGCGGATAAGTTACTAAAACTTATTGTGGGTTGAGATAAAACATTGACCACTAGTAAAAAATACAAAGAAGGGGTAGCTCCTTGGCATCTTTTTTCAAAAACCTTATATAGATGGATAGAAAAGCTGTAGAATGACTTCATTTTCTATTGTACTTCTAATATAGCATAAACTATATTAGCAAGTCCTCAAAAATTAATATAATGCATTGTAACATATATATTATTTATAGATAAGTGTTTTCATGCTCTCAGGTACTTTAGAATAAAATATATTTCATTGTTAATTTTTGGAGATTCATTTCTTGACTACATTGCAAATGAATCTTTTTTTGTGGTAGTTATTGTTTATATCTTTTTCCAAACAACAAGGAATACTGGAAACAAAACAATGATTTTGTATTCACTTCCATTGTAAGTTGCACTTATTCCATTCTCCATTGAAGGCTTCAAAATAGTTGGACTGCAAATAAATTAGACAACATTACAATCTTCATATTATAGCCATGTTCAATATTTCTAGCGTAAATTCTTTTGTGCTTGTTTGGAAACAATTTTGCTATCATCATAGAATTCTATGAACCAAATCTTCTTCTATAAATTGAAATTCTGTCCAATTTCATTATTTCATTACGCAAAAATTATCTTGAGAGTGTAATAAAGTGATAATATTGTAAAAGTAGGTATTCACCTTCTACTATTACATCATTGACATTTAAATCCAAAGTGCAGAAGGCACCACATTTTAGTGTTGCTAAAACTTTTATGTGAAAGAACTCTTAAACTATTCACTATTTTAATTTGTTTATTCTTTTAAATAATGTCTTTTTGAAGTGTAGATTTAGCATCGAACTTATGATTTTGATGCACTATAAGAAACCCGTGTTTTTTTTTATCCCTGGATTCTGCGTGCTGATGTCGCGACTGGTGTCTTGAGATGTCTACGGGGATGTCCAAAAAATCACGTTGTTCTAGACTCGGGTTTGATATCAGATTTGACGTCAGACATCAGCATGCTGGGGGACTGGATGTCCAAAAAATATGGGTCAACAGGGTCCTCAAAGGCCGCCATGTGGCTGCCACCTAAACGCCACATGTGCACGGGCAGCCACGTAGGAAACTTTTTCATCCATTTTTGGCCATGACGTGGCATCTGAGGTGGCACGTGATGTGGCAGCGAGAAAAGTGACGTGGCATCCAACAAGGATGATGTGGCATGCCATGTCAATATATTTTTTCGTTGTTTAAAAATTTTCTTGCTATCTTTGAAGATATCAACATAGACATCTATATGTTTTTTGAGACATCAACTCAGACGTCCAAATGTTTTCATAGATGTATTTTAAAACATCACTTTAGACGTCTAAATTTCTTGTGACATCAATGTAAACATTTACTTTTCATCATGAATACCTTTGGCAATGTTTGGTATGATCTAGGAGAACAAAATGATGTCACATTAAACATTCATGGAATGGAATGGACTATTCGACATGATGTTAATATGGACAATCTCACATGTCTCATATGATGTTCACATGCATGTCATAATGTCCAATATAACATGTCATACACAATACACCATACATCATATATAATATACCATACATTATACATCATATATTATACATAATACGCCATACAAAATACATCATAATTGGCAATTATATCTCATGACTTCAAAAGCCACTTGATGTGAGTTTATGGAGGGGAGAAGACGGACTCTTTATACAAGTGGAGTGGTAGATGGGAAGACAAACTATATGGGACATTGAAAACACTGGATTTAAATTTTTGTGGAGCAATATACAAACGTCCAGCAAGATGTTTTTTGCATGTCTTAAAGGCCGCTCTGATGAGGTCTCCGCAAACGTTATATCAATTGTAACTATGTTTCTTAAAACATCTAAAAGTCTACAAAAACGTCTAAGAAAACATCTCAATGTTTTATAAGATGTCTCTAGTGACATCTCTACGTCTACTTAGACATCTCCAATACAAGTGTAGAAAACGCAAAAATAGGCTATTTATACAAGTGGAGTGGTAGAGGGGAAGACAAACTATATGGGATATTGAAAACACTGGATTTAAATTTTGGTAGAGCAGCATACAGACATCTAGTAGGATGTTTTTTTTATGTCTCAAAGGCCGCTCTAATGATGCCTCCATAGACGTTATACGGATTGTGACTATGTTTCCTAAAACATCTAGAAGTCTACAAAAATGTCCAAGAAAACATCTCAACATTTTATAAGATGTCTCTAATGACATTTCTACGTCTATTTAGACATCTCCAAAATAAGTGTAGAAAACGTAAAGAGACAGCCCCACTATGCTGACGTGGCATGCCACATCAACATAATTTTATGCCACATCAACTAATTTACACGTGGCATGCCATGTCATATGCCACATCATCTTATTTTCTCCAAAAGTTGCCTGGAGGCTGTCCAATCCCTTTTTTTAACCTTGGTCACACTTTTATCCAAAGAAAAAGTAATTTTCAGAAAATTACCCTCCTTGAAATTTTTCCCTCAAAACTGACATGGCCATCTCTATTTTTGCGGATGCCTTATTGGACATCAGTGAGTCCTTAAAAATGTCATCAAAAATCTTGATGTCCTCAGTAACACCAATTGGTTTCTTCAAATTTTTTGCAGTCATCTGGAACATCCTTGGAATTTACCCTAAACTACAATCCTCTTCTTTAATGTCTTGATGTCTCAGCGGACATAGTATGTTAGGCCTTGGACATTGCATGTTTTTGGGCAGACATAAAAAAAAACATGGATTTTTTTATAGTGATGATGAATGATTAAAACTTTTCAATTCAACATTTAGTGCAAGGTTGTTCACTATCCACTGCAAATCTTCATTTTCTGTTGCTAAGGACTTTTTGAAATTAGTGTGAAGTACAATACATCTTGGAGGAAAAATCACAATACATATTTGTTTTCACAAGATGTATAGTGTAAAGAAACTAAGGAAATTCTTAGAGAACATATTTTCCTTAGGACCAAAATTTTGGATTTGACAGGGGACAAAAAGAATTATTGAGAGACTACAAATGAATTGCACACGTTAGCAAGGGCTTAAGATTTGACTGCATGTAAGTTTCTAGAAGTTACTAAAGGCTGAGGGAAAAGGCTGACTACATGTGAAAAAAACAGGGGAAGGATAGCCATATAGCACGCTTTTAAAAAAAAAGGCACATGACGTGGCATTTGAATGACATGGCAGCCAATGAGGATGAAGTGGCATGCCATGTTAGCACACTTTGACACTGTCTGAGAATTAACCCCAAATGACACAAGGAAGGTGTTATTTCAAAATAGGCCAAAACTGCCAATAATTTGAGCAATTTTGTGCTCAAATTTTCTTGAGATTGGATAGAATGTATCTATAGTATCTTAAAGTTAACATTGAAATTGAACACCTCAAAAAAATTCAAATTATTTGACCTCACGGTTTATGAGGTATTTAATTTTGAAGTTTTTATTGGGTCAATGGAAATACAAGGCAGCACACTTTGAAGGAGCATATCTTTGTGGGAATATTTTGAAATGATGCTTTTTTGTGCTTTTAGTTAAATATAAAAGATTTGAAAATGCACATAAAAAATTTCATAACATTCCAAGAATTTTACAATTCATAGTCAAGCATACAATGCATGGTGGTCATTGAAATTTGAGTAGTATTTGCAAGAGAAAAAATAATGGGATATTTGTCTCCTCCTTGAACTCGTTGGATCCACCCTTTTTGAGGTGGATTTGACCTTTATAAGATACGCAAGAAACTCATTAGTTGGTTGACTTTTTAGTCTATGCCCAAACCAAATACAAAAAAAAAAGTTGTAAACTACACGACACCACTTAACTTTGAAAAATTCCACAAGGCGGAGTTTGAGTTGGAATTTGATTAAACTGCCGCCAATGGATTTGTATTGTAGTCTGTTTTTTAGAAATAAAATTTATTTTTCCAAAAACTCAAAATTTAAGAACAAGCTGCTCAAAAAACAGGGGCAACGACTAGAAATTGGTCGCTTGGGTCATTAGAGTTAACATTGATTTTGTAGACCTCAACTAAGATGTCAATTGAGACGTCCAAATGCTTTTTGTGATGTCAACTAATTTGGCAATTGAGACATCCACATATTTTTTTGATACAACATCGTGTTCATCAGGATGCTTATGTCTGAAATTTTGCTTTCATTACAATTTCCACATTTTACAGATCCCATATTCTTTGTCTTCCCTCCTACCACCCTTTGTATATATGGCTTGTCTTCTCATATCAATATACTTACAATAAAGGGCTTCCAACAAAGTTGCCAATATAGTGTACTGTATATGGCATACAATATATGGTGTACAATGTATTGTATATGTATATGGTGTATAATGTAAGGTGTATGATGTACAGTTTTGGATATATTGTATATGGAATATAATATGTTGTGTACGATGTATTATATGTGGCCTATTTTGTATGCTATATTGTGTATGGCGTATGTCTAAGCTAACATCTAAGTTGATGTTGCAAAATGTTTGGACGTCTAAGTTAACGTCTCAAAAATTGCCTCAAAAAACATCTTGATGTCTAAGTTAATGTCATTGAAAACAAGATTAATATTCATGTAGACATCTAAATTGAAGTCAGTAAAAACAGTATTAATATTCTCAGACAACATGATGTCAGGTGCCACGTCATCTTCGGGTTGGGTGAAAAAAATCCCATGTGGCACTGCCCACCTACATGGCGCTTATGTAGCTGCCACATGGTGCATTTTTTCACCAACTTTTTAGGCCATATTTTTAAGACGTCGATCTAAAAATAAGGCATGTTTTTTCAAATTTATGCATGTTTTTGTCATGTCAATCTTGATGGATTTTGTTAGACATCAAAGGTGGCATGTCTAAAGTCAACAAAAACATACTACCATGTTTTTCAACTTGTCCACAAAAACAGGGGTTTCTTATAGTTTCTGGACAACAAACATATTGAAACTCTTGTTTCTTTCTCATTTTACTTGGATGAAAGTCATCCTAATTTGTGGAGATACTTTATTAAATTTTTGACCTAGCTAATGGTTGAATTTGATGTTACTAGACTACATATTTTTCTAAAATTACAAATGTGCAAGTATGTCAAGTAGTTGACCAAAATTGCATTGACTCCAGTTCAAAATTGGATTTGCAAAAATGAGATCATAGATTTTAAAAGTACAAAAATTTCAAAAAATCATTATGTCAAGAGAACCTCATTTCAAATCCATTCCAACAAATTTTACTCAAAAAATGATAATATTTTGCTTGTAATTGCAGTTAGAAGGAATTTTGAAATTTTCCTTTCAAACTTTCTAAAAAAATATTGGTGATAGCATTTGTGAATCTCACCATATGGATAGAATCTACAACTTTTGTTTGTACATCAATTCCAAAATATTCTTCCAAATAGTACTTTATGACAATTTTTTCTCAAATCACAAATTCTAAAGAAAACTCTGAATTTTTAGGGGTTAGAGTTCTAAAAGCTCAATTTTCTACGATAATATATTTTTCATATTTAATGTAGAAGGTTCATAAATTGAGATATACATAAATAACAAAAGTTTGTATTTATGTTAAGCTAGATACATAGACACATGGCACTCCTAATTTCAATTCTACGTGCAAGGTGTTCTATTTGAGCATGACGAATCAAAACTCTAGGGGTTGGTGACATTACAGAGGATGTGATAATAGAGCAGTGGCGTCCGTTTGTGCCTGCCTGCCTACCGCGCAACAGCACTCGTGTTAATGATTTTGGCTGAGGATTTCGTGAATTAAGGGCCACTTTACACTACGGCTGTCGGTTGAGAGTCTGTCGGTTTCCACCAATCAGATTTCAGAAACCCCAAAGTTTGGCCTCTCGAGCCTTCACACTACCCGCCACAATCCAAAGTTCGTCGCTCTCAAAACTGCCTACATGGCAGCAAAATACTTACATGGCAGAAAATTCCGACGGACTCTCGAGGAGAGTTTGGGTCTTGCAAAATGTAGGATCCAAACTCTCCTCGAGAGTCCGTCGAATTTTCCAGAATTTTTTTTTATAAAAATAAGAAATTGACAAGATCTCGGCCGCTAGATCTCTATGGACTGTTTTTTGCAAGACAGAAATGCTTATTTGTTATTTGTTATTTGTTATTTGTTATTTGTTATTTGTTATTTGTTATTTGTTATTTGTTATTTGTTATTTGTTATTTGTTATTTGTTATTTGTTATTTGTTATTTGTTATTTGTTATTTGTTATTTGTTATTTGTTATTTGTTATTTGTTATTTGTTATTTGTTATTTGTTATTTGTTATTTGTTATTTGTTATTTGTTATTTGTTATTTGTTATTTGTTATTTGTTATTTGTTATTTGTTATTTGTTATTTGTTATTTGTTATTTGTGTCACCATTGAGGTTTGAAACCTAGTCTCCACCATGGACTTTGGGCTTGGCCTTTGGAGGCTTCACACTATGGCCGGCCAAAGGCTCCAAAACCTATCATTTATTGCTCATTTCTTTGGACTCTCACCAAAAGTTTGGACTCTCAATCCCACGGCCTCTCGACTTGGACGGCCATAGTGTGAAGAGGCCCTAACACTCGTGCATGAGCTTTCTCATCTTGAATTTCGATTTTTCGTGTTGGAAATCGCAGCGTCGAGTCATGTGATTGCACCTGAGTCCCATCCTGCGATTTCTGCTTGAAATGGGGCAAGTTATTGCACGCTGGCGGTCGATATCTGTTGCTATGGAGCTTCAGCAGAGCGGAGTGAATTGAAGGAATAGGGTGCGATCGAGGTCGGCGTTCGCTATGGGCGACACGACGGATGTGGCAGCCATGGCCACTCCTCCCCCGATCAGGCGTCTCGAAGAAGCGGTGGTAAATCGAATTGCTGCCGGGGAGGTCATTCAGAGACCCGCGTCCGCGTTGAAGGAGCTTCTCGAGAATAGCTTGGACGCCGGGGCCACGAGCATTGGCATTACTGTCAAGGATGGCGGTGTGAAGCTCATTCAAATCGTTGATAACGGACACGGCATTCGGGTATGTCACAGAATTTGAAATCGAGGCGTTTCGTTTTGCATACAATTGGGAGAGGGGTTATTGCAATTTAAGAGGCTTCAGTTTTTAGCTAAGAGTGAGAGATGAAGCAAGCTCGCCATGAGATTGAGATAGCAGTGTACTTCGACAATAATTAGTTCAGTATTAATTTACTGATAAGAGGTATCTGGTCACAAATTGAACCCTAAGGTTGCTCAGCAGAGATGTTTTTAGGCCTCTAGAAATTAAAGATTTCCAAAACTTTCAAAGGTTTCTCAAGAAGATTAGTTGAATCCAAGAAACTGATGGCCAAACTATGTAAAAATGTAGGGTTTAAGGTGCAGGGTTTACATTAAAATGAATATTTGCACCGTCTTCTCCTGTTTGAATAGTAGGCTCTCAAACCGGTTATGTTAAGAATTGTTCTACATTTGTTTAGTCACTTTGAGGGATCCCGTGTCTTGTTTGTTTGAGTTCACTGCCAACCGTTTAGTTCACATTGTACGACCTTAATAGGTAGTCAAAGAATTTATGTGTATTATAAAGTGTGCAACGTCTTTCAGTATGAAGATCTGCCACTCCTCTGTGAACGGCACACAACATCGAAGTTGAGGGAGTACGAGGACTTGGAGACCATTAGTACCCTGGGCTTTAGGGGTGAAGCACTGGCCAGCATAACATTTGTGGCCCATCTCAGTGTCACCACCATGACAGCAGGTCAACCACACGGATATAAGTAAGTATGATTCCTGACTAAGGTAGAGGATACTATTTGCCTCACTTTAAGCATTTTTACCGATTTCTTGGAGTATGATTTTTGAGAGATCACTATAGAGCTTTGAAAAAATCACTTTGGGTACAACAGCCGAATCCGTTGATATCAAATTTTATGACTGCGTATGAATCTCTTATGGAATTTGAAAGTGAGAGGTTGTAGGCCACTATGAGTGACAGTAAACAACCCCATGTCCATTTAAAGATCAGTGGCCATATACATTTAACCAAATCATGATTACACAACTTGCTAGTCACACTCCAACAAATTGGTTAAATTGCTTAAAGTGTATGAACAGATGAGTTGCAGCTGGTAATAGGGGTTGGTATAGGAGACGGGATTACGTCCCTTATGGTTCTTGTATCCTCTATCTTAATTAGTTATCTTGGGATAGTTAGCTGTTGATTGTAAGGGACCTGAAGTAAGCTGACCATTCAGTTCTCTTTCTGTGGTATCCGAGTTTCTTAAGCATTCGGTACTGACTGGTGGCGGATGCTCTGACTTCAAAACCTGGTTCCTGGCAGGGCATCATATAAGGATGGGCAGATGGAGGGAGAAGCTCGTCCTTGTGCAGCCGTCAAAGGAACACAAATCACGGTCAGGCTTCTACACATCCTCAGTAGTCTCAATTGCAGTATATTTGTCCAGTATCTGATGGTTGGTTTTAGTCGTCGGGGCGAATATGGTTTGCCGATTGGTTGGTTTTGAAACTCTGTTCAGGTAGAGAATCTATTCTATAACGTGACTGCACGGAGGAAGGCTTTCAAGAACCTTAGCGAGGAATATGGTCGCGTCCTGGATGTGGTGAGCCGTTATGCGATCCACAAAGTTGGTGTTAGCTTCTCTTGTAAAAAGGTACAAGCTCTTGACCGCCATCCATGAGTGCCTGTACAATTTTGTAGCTTTCTGGATAATGCTTTACTGTATCACTCTCTGAATCTGAGTGTTATCTTTAGCATGGTGACAGTCGAGCGGACGTGCATACAGTTGGTTCATCTTCGCAAACAGATACCATTAGGGCTGTGTATGGGCCTGGAGTGGCACGTGAGATGATTGCAATCTCAGCATCAGACGACAGTCCAGCGGGCTCTACTTTCAAGATGGATGGTCTGATTTCTAGTGCTAATTATAGCTCGAAGCGGTCAATCATGGTTTTGTTCATCAACGGTATGTGTAATTTTAGAAAGATTATGTTGGTACTAGTTTTGTGGAGCAATAAAAACCCAGACTTGAAACTCTCTATCTTGTTCTGTATAGGATGTAGTTTGATCCCTTCCTCGAGACTGTCTTCGATACGCAATAAATTGCTTACACATTTCTTTTACATGATGTAATCACGTATTATGTCTGCCATCTACTTTATAGCAAAGGCTGATCCAGTTCTCGAGTGAGCATGTACTGGAAGTCCCGATTCTTATGATTCTGATCTGCAGATCGACTGGTGGACTGTGGCGCACTGAGGAAAGCCATCGAGTTGGTGTATGCAACAATTCTTCCAAAGGCCTCAAAGCCCTTCATCTACATGTCTATACATTTACCTCCTGAACATGTTGATGTGAATGTCCATCCAACCAAGCGCGAGGTAATTGCGTTGTTTCTCTCACATATGTTTGTAATGGATTTGTGTCCGAATTCAAACCTGTCGTCTTGCATTAAAATCGTGTCAGTGCATTGTAGTCTTCGTAGGATAGCAGCATGTTAGTCTTCATGGATTAGCTGATTCAACATCTAGGAGCTGGATGAAGTAGTTATCCATCATGGAATTATACGGAGCAACTTGTTTCGTACTTTCTGTAGGATTATCTTTCCATGCATCGGGGTTGTTAATGGATATTATATTTGCATGGAGAACTTGGCAGGTGAGCTTTTTGAACCAAGAAAGTTTAGTTGACACTATACAACAAGCAGTGGAGACCAAATTGCTGGAATCAAACAATACTCGAACATTTTCTACACAGGTATTTCAGTCCTACCCACCCACACATCACCCACCCACCACTCAAACACCCTCTACGTCGAGATGGCAAGTGTAGAAGGTCTTTTGAGCACCGTCCTTATATATTTCCAATAATTATTCCATCGCTTCGGGGTCGACTGTTCTCAAAAGTCGGAGTATCTATGTGCTCGTTATTGTCTTTTTGTGAATATCTCAACCACACTATTTGGAATTTTTGGCATGCCGATTAATTATTGAGCTGGTATGACCACTTGAAGTTATTTCTTCAGAAGAGTTGGAGAGAACCTGAAATGTTATGTGGTGCATGGTGAACTCCAGACGTTACTCCCAGGAGCTTCGATAGTGGGGACTCCAAGGCAAGAAGGCAGCCCTTCTCCATCACCACCAGGTGATGATTCGGAGCTTCACTCGGAGGTTGTGCAGCTGCTACTAAATCGAACATAATGAACATGCCATAAATTGAGAACCTGTTTTTATCAGTCTATCTCCGTCCATATTGGTTGAAATTGATGTGGAGAGAGTTTTTGCGGAAGATCCATATGACACCATAATTTGACGGTTGAGTTCTGTGTCTTGTGCAGTAGTTGTCTCTCAGAAAGCGCCAGTGAACAAGCTGGTGCGAGTTGACTCCATGAACCCAGTAGGCCGGCTTCACGCGTTCTTGCACAAGAAAAGGAGTACGGCTGATGAACCCTCGCAGACCGAAAATGACCTGACAAGAATCAGGTTCTGTAAAATTAGGGGAAATTGTCACGTGTCATCAGCATATTTGTTAGTGACTTTTGTTAATTTCAGTGTAGATGTCCTCTGGCGAGTATTGTCTGTGTTAGCCAATCCTAAACCTTGAAACTGGCTTATGCTTGCAGGCGAACAGTCAGGCAGCGCCGAAATCCGAAAGAAAGTGCAGATCTCACCAGTGTTCAGGAGCTGCTTGCCGCGGTTGATCGTCAGACTCATTCAGGTGCGTGCTTTATTATCTTAGAATTAGTTGTCATTCAACTCGCATGTTGGCTTGAGCTCAAAGATACGGACATTAACCATTTCTTCGGCATATTGCTTTCTGCAGGATTGACAGAGATCATCAAGCAGTGTACTTATGTAGGCATGGCTGATGATGTGTTAGCTTTGGCACAGTGCAAGACCCGACTGTATGTGTTAAATGTTGTCAATCTCAGGTGAGAAACTGTTTTGTAAGGAGGAATGCAGCAATGACTTTCAGACTTGTCACTGCAATTTGCTGTAGTATAGCAGGCGTGGAGTTGGGGAAGTTTGACATGGAGACTTATGACCTTGCCTAAGTATGCGCAAGTGAGCCCGAGAGTTGTGTATAAAGTATGACTCTTTCTAATATTCCGCCAGTATACGTGGGCTCTTCATGAATACACAGCAGAGCATATATTGTCTATGTGATGCATACACTGCAAAGTCGAGAATTGGTTTAATCCTCGGTTCCTGTAGCAAGGCGTATCAGCTGCAAGAACTTCTGCAACTGTTGAGTCCATGTTGCTCGTGATACGCTCTTCAATAATTCTTATTGAAATTTGGCAGTAAGGAGCTGGTCTATCAGCAAGGTCTTCGACGCTTTGCACATTTCAACGTCATGCGTCTGAGCACCCCTGCCCCTTTACTGGAACTCCTAATGCTAGCGCTGGATGAAGAAGAGCGCTTGGGCCGCTGGAATGAGAGCGATGGACCTAAGGACCAGATTGCGCAGGTAAAAATCGTGGTATCTCTTGTGTTGCGTGATTTCTTTCATTCATAACGCTTCGAGACTCTTTAAGTACAATGGCAAAATTGGATGAAGATCTCTTTGACATGGTCGAAAAGGGCATTTTAGATGAAGTACTGACCACTATTACTTTGGGTCGTCTCAATCTCTACTGACCGTATGTCAAAAGTTGTTGTCAATATCAGACTTTTTGTGTTCTTGATGTGTGCAGTTAAATGTGGAACTGCTGATATGCAAAGCAGAAATGCTCAAGGAATATTTTTCTGTTGAGATTGATGAGTTGGGAAATCTCTGTACACTACCTGTGGTATTGGATCAGTACACTCCGGACATGGATCGGCTACCAAGTTTTGTTTTGAATCTTGGAAATAATGTAAGAATAATGTTCCAAACGACCCATTTTGATTTCAGACGAAATACAATTTTAAAGTGTCAACTTGTCTTCTCGAACTAGAGTACTCCTGCCGCCGGACAATTGTAGATGATAAGGCCTTGTATTACGAGTGTTTTGTCGTATCCATTCAGTATTAGCCTCGATATGCTATCAACTTATGCAATCTCACCATTTCCCTATTTTTCTCTCAACCAGGTTGACTGGGAAAATGAAATGGAGTGTTTTGAGACTTTTGCTGCTGCCATGGCTGATTTTTATGCTATGCATCCACCTTTTTTGCCAAATCCAAATGGTGATGAACATTCTCAGACCTATTACGTTGGTAAATCCAAGCAGGCCTTGATTACTGGTAAGACCCTCTACCCATATGTCAGCCTCACGACACCTCACACAAAAGAAGCTATTCGCTATTTACTCGGTTGCATAGAGATTCTGTGTTTCCTCACTTCAAGTGCCTACTTTACAGATTGCTCTGAAGAACAAACTGGAGGTTCTGATGACTTGGAGAGTGACATGAGAGCGGAGGCTGAATCTGCTTGGGCGCAGAGGGAGTGGACAATCCAGCATGTTCTATTTCCAGCAATGAAGCTCTTTTTAAAGCCTCCAAATCACATGGCCAATGATGGTACCGCTGTACAGGTGTGAGTCTGCATGGAGGCAGCGTTGCGTAGCTTTAATTGTGCTTCAATTGTCAGAAAGTCAAGTCTAGTAAATTAACCTGACCTTTTTTTTGAATATAGGTAGCGTGCCTCGAGAATCTTTTCAAAATATTTGAACGCTGCTAAGGTATGTTACTCCACCAGTAGATCCTCGACTGCTTCTGGTTCCTTCTCCTCATCTTTGCGCAGGCTGTGGCTTTTGTTTACGCACGTGGAGTTGTATTTGAGAATGCCATCTGCCCTGTACAAACATATCCCCTTAAAAGGGAGGTTATGGCTGTCGTTTAAGCTCATCTGGAGGTGTTTGTTTGAAACTTTATAAAAGATGATTTGCTGATGTGGAGTATTGGATTTCACAGGCCTGGCGACCCAACATTCATCGACAGTAAAGCAAAGAGCCTTAACGCTGATGTGGTTCGAGAAGTGCTGACTTTACTCAAGTCTGACAGCCTCGGCTTACTATGACCAGGGCTACAGATCCGTGGTTTGTAGAAGAATTGTATTTAGATCCTGAAAGCATATGTCCATGCACTCTACCAAGCAACTAGAGGCCATCTTAGTCCCTCTCCACATCCAGTGGTCATCGAGGATGGTTGAAGCGTAGGATGGTTTGCTTTTTCAATTCTGATGAACCTCTAAGTCATACCAAGTGATGGTTGGCAAGAGGTTTAGGGATGAAACAAGCCTGTGGGAGAACAGGTTTGCAAAAAAAAGGTAGCAATGGTGGTAACGACCACTATTTATACCCGGAGTTGAGGTTTTAAGGGTTGAGATAAGCTGTCTTAATCTTTATGTAATGATTACACAGTGTCTGACACCATTGATAGATTTTTCGTAGTAACTATCGCTAGTAAGACATCGGCATTAGTCAATGACAAACACAAGTTTGCTATAACAACCCATTTTTTTCGTTCATGTTTTTTTTGTTCACAGTTTTGGGAACAATGGATGAAGGGCATCAGCTACTGAAGTGATTTTTGCAAGTTTAACCGCTCTCTAGAGGAATGCCTTTGCTTTTAATATCACTAGTGTGCCCTGTGCCGATGCCAGTCATTGGGATTTCAAAAGTGATGGCTAAGCTCTCCTTAATCTCCTTAATTAAAAGTAAAGTATTTTTCTAATTTTTTGATTCAATAACAACTTTGAAATTCAATAACTTTCACATCACAGGTCCAAAGGCCACAAAACAACACCCGTCCACCCCTCCTTGCCAAGAACTTTCTGATGCTACCAAGCACGCTACCGAGGGATGCACGGTTCAAGAGATCTCAATGTAACAAACAAAACAAAACAAACAAACCACCTGTCTTAAGGTATGAATGTTGGTCGATTGTAATTGCTTTACAATATCAGAAATGTTGTGTCTGACTTAAAATTATCTCAAGCAATCTCTGGGACATAAACAAACTATGCCCAGGACAAGAAACAATATGTAGCGCTCTCGATTTAACAATAATTGCTATTGTGCGTTCTCCACCTTGAGGAATGGACACTGATACAGAATCAATGTGAATTTGTGAGTTCCCAATTACAACATTCACCAGGCACTCTTTGAGGACCTCATGTGGTCACTGCAATGTTATTTAGTGACAAACAAGAGGACCAGCAAATGCTAGCTTAATTAGCTATATCTTTTATTCTCTTAAAATATTGCACTATGACACTTTTTTCCAATATTGCATAAATATCTCGGTACTACCATTAACAAGATTTTCAGTGAATATCCACTAAACCGACTTAAGGTCCGAAGATTAGAAAAATGTAAAATAACAACACTAAACGTCAACCAAATAAGTAAATGAGAATGGTTCCTCATATTAATCTGATTGCTTTTGTTCAATCTTCTTGGAAGTCAAAAAGGGACTGTAAATGATTTTAACATACATTTTTTGGACACCATATGAATAAACTATGAATACTCAAAGCACTGAAAATAATTCAACACAAAATCTACCCTCGATCAGCTCTCAGGACTAGGTGCCGTCGGTGCAGGAACGGTTTTATTCATAAGTAGGTACACACTAATTCATGGTGTTTCTAGTCCATCACAGGCTTTGAAATAGGCGAACATTACGTTATAAATAGAATAAACGGCGTACAATATGGATACAATTGCTGGAGAGTTGCTACAACAATGATGCACACATCAGGAAAAAGAAAACCACAAATTTTTCTTAATTAATATCTGTCCATAACTCTGATTCACCCACAAAGACAACTTTCACGAACTGGTCAAGGTAACATCTGCCTTCCAACAGGCTTAGATGTAAGTGCAATACAATGAATACAAGTGCACCACAAAAGGGGCAGACAAATCATGTCATATTCCAAATTCTTCCAAAGAGGTATGCAATTTTTGGGTTTAGGGTTCAGGATGCCTGTGCCGATATATGGCGCGAATACATAAAGCCAGTACTGCACATACAATGCAACCCACCCCTACAATTTTGACAATGCATAGATTCCTGGATCCATAAACTGGTTCAACTGGAGGGAGCTTGCACAGTGGGAGAGGAAACTCCACTTCCTCAATAGCCAATTTCAGATTCCTCAAGCTCTCCGACCTCGATTTCTCAAGCTTGCTCTCCACCACAGTCCTCGTCGTGAGGCGGAAAATCCACAGCAATCGACCGATACGGAAACCTCCCTTTATCAACACACTCAACAATCAGAACTGCAATGTCATCACGACTGTTAAGATTTGGAACCACCGGAGGTGCCATCATCTCCGTGATGTAGCTCAGATTCTCGTCCAGCCACTCCTTCCGCTTACAAGACGTGAACACCAGCAGCACGTTGTCGTGGTACTGGGTATGCTCCCCATTGTGCGCGAACAAGGCGTGGAAAGCTCGCCAGCACTGCTCGTCTGCTCGTGTGAATTTAGAGGCTTTCTTGACGTAGCAGAAGGCGTCGATGCCGGAGGGATGAGTCTCCGCCAGGTAGTTTCGAAGCTCGAGGGTGCGCTGGAGGTCGTGCTCGGGGTTGTCGGTGGCGAACAGGCCGACGGTGTCGATGATGGTCCAGTTGGTAGAGGTGGAGATGCGGAAATCCGTTTGCTTCGTGACGGAGGAGAAGGAATCCCCGCATGCGAACTCGCTGTCAACACAGCCGGTTGTGAGCATGTTGGCAAGGGTGGACTTGCCGTCGCCCGTCTTCCCGAACAGCAGGACGGTTCTTCTTCTTCTCGCTGGGGTGGACATAGCTTGACAAATCTAAAGCAACGTCGAATATCGTCAACTGGAGACACTAATCAAAACTCGACGAAAGACTGCTAGAATATATACTCTAGGGAATGCAAGAGAGCTAATTCGGTTACTAGAGCTAGCTACTCTTGTCCACTGAAAACGTCGCGCTTCAGACATGGCAGGCTCCTATCGATCATTGCGAGCCCGCTCATGCATGATTGTGCACAGACATAAAAAGCTAGTAATTCAAATTAAATCCTCCAGAGCCCGCACTGATTATATGAGCTCATTTACTACTGCACAGAGCTTTTTTGGGTATTTATTTTTTTTACTGACAAACATAGCGTAACCAGATAACCTCCATTGCAGGGGCTTAGAGCACGGGGGCTTAGAAAACGGGGAAGCGACTCTTCAAATGTTCTGCACCATTGATCTTCTAAGATCAATGGTGCAGAACAATTGAAGAGTCGCTTCCCCCCGTTGGAGTGGGGCTGCTCTTAAAGCATTTCGTTCGTGTCTGCAAGATTTACAGTATTTCCTTGTGCCACCAAGCGATAGATCGCAAGCTCCATCAACGCCCACTAAATGAATGCATGCTAAGTTGAATGTCAGTATTGTCATTGCAGTACGTGGTCCCAGCAACCTCGGCAGTCGAGCATTCTGGTAGTGACATAAATTTAGCCCTCATTCTCACTTACTGAAGAGTGAGGACAGTGCGAATTCACTTCTGGTTCTTCTGGACTTCGAGCGCCACAATTTTGGAACTTTCTCATCAAACCTCCTTCAATAAACGCACCATTAATCGTCACTGGCAATGCAACCCACCCAGTAGTGAGCCTCTATAGGGAATTTTGTTAAAATGGCGGTATTCCGCGTGCCATTCTGACGGTGTGCCATTTTCACCATCTAGGATCGGTATAGTTTTCAGAACGGCCGTTGAACTGTAAAACTGCCAAAGTTCTAGAATGGCGCCATTTTAATGAAATTCGCCATCAAGTCTTCAATTGATCACCGTCGATCAATTGCACTCTGTAAATAATCTCCGTCACTCTCAATTAAACCACGATTACAATTAAAACGTACATTAGTTGTGACGGCGGGAAGCGCGAGTGCATAGTGAGGATCATAATGTCCTCAGTGCATGAACCATCAAAGACCTCTGAAGATCTCTTTCCTTTATCCTAACGCCAAGCTGCACCAGCCGGTACCCATGTACATGTCGAGCATACCAATTACAACAACCTGTGGGCCTGAGCACGTTGAGCCTATCTTGTGATTGATTGCAATGGTCTACAGCTAAGTATATAATGAGATGTCTGAGCGTTCATCCTTCAAGTTTAGCATTCAGTTTCCTCGACTTCATCGTTCGCTTAGTTCGTTTTGCAGAATCCATTTGTTTCCAAGCAACTAGCTATTAGCTTGCCACAAGAGATAGATCAGATCGACCAGATGGTTACTTCGAAGCCGAAGGTCTTGCTTTTCGGTTGGAGCGGGCAAGGAGTGTCGACGATAGCGAACATGCTGGTGTCAGGAGAGCTGCTGCCCTGCCCACTATTCAAAACGGGTGTTGGAATGCATGGAGTGACGGACACTACTGTTGCAAGTCACGAAGGACGTGGTTACCATGTGGTCACAGTAGGAATTGGCGGTGAAACTGAAATCCATTGCAATGATGTAATCGATCTCATCTTCAAGTCTCTCAAGGAGACTCAAGACGTGGAGTACAGCCACGTTTTGTTCGTGATGCCTGCGAGCTGGTTAACGTTCGATCAGCTGGACGACGACAACGGGAAGCTCCTCCTCAAGTACTTCGACGACAACTGGAAGCTCTTCCTCAAGATCTTCGAAGGTGCAGAGCCGGCATTCGGGATGATCGCAACGGAGTGCAGGGATCCGAAGCGGTGGCAACAAGAGAACGAGAAGCTTCTACAGGAGAAGTATGGCAAGTTCATTCTCCCGGGCCGTTACATCTGCCTCGACTTCGAGCCGAAGATAGAAGATGTGGGACACGTTTCTCTATGGAGGTTAGTGAGGAAGGAGTGGCTCGATAGCTTGGACGCCTCTCTGTATCATTTCTTTGAAAAGAACAACTTCCAATATTACAAACCCAAGTACGACACCGCTACGGTCAAAGGTGTGCTTAAACTCTAAATCCTGAACGACCCTTCATTTCCTTCAAATCATGATTAGAACGCCTGAGCGTTGAGTTTATCCTTCAAGTGTAGAATAGAGTTTCCAGCCTCGATCTCATGTCCATTTTGCA
This sequence comes from Neckera pumila, assembly GCA_963969595.1. Lineage (NCBI taxonomy): Eukaryota > Viridiplantae > Streptophyta > Bryopsida > Hypnales > Neckeraceae > Neckera > Neckera pumila. The sequence goes on along the minus strand of OZ018412.1, from coordinate 6,454,817 downwards.
GATTGTTCTACGCAACTAGACAGCTCGCCAGAAGAGAGGGACCCGATCGATCAGGTGTTTCCTTCGAAGCCGATTCGGAAGGTCTTGCTTTTTGGCAAGACCGGGCAAGGAAAGTCGACGATTGCGAACATGCTGGTATCAGGAGAATTGCTGCATGACCCAGTATTCAAAACGGGCGATGGAATGTGTGGAGTGACAGACATAGTTGAAAGTCGCGAAGGACGTGGTTATCACGTTGTGGACACAGTTGGAATTGGCGAGGAAACGGAAAGCCATCGAAAGCATGCCACGGACCTCATCTACAAGTTTCTCAAGGAGACTCAAGGCGAGTACAGCCACATTCTGTTCGTAATTCCCGCAGGGAGATTCGATCAGCTGGACGACGACATTTCTAAGATCTTCCCCAAGATCTTCAAAGGTGCAGAGCCAGCGTTCGAGGTGGTCGTGACCAACTGCAAGAATCCAAGGAAATGGCAACGAGAGAACGAGAAGCTTCTGCAGGAGAGGTATGGCAAATTCATCCTCCCAGGGCGCTACATGTACATCGACTTCCCGCCCCTGGAGAAAGACATGGAATTAGAGAGCCTACTGAAAAGCAGAAGAAAAAAATCGCTCGAGAGCTTGGAGACATTCATGGAACGATACTATGAGTTCCAGTACTACAAACCCAAGTACGCCACTGCCACGGACGCATTTCTGGTCTCGTTTGCAAAAGACTTATTCAACTTTTTCAAATTCAAGATATTCAGGTGCCGAGAATTGTGACGTACATCTACGCAATTAAAGGTCTACAAACAAGGACGGGTGTAGTTTTTGCTTCTTAGTGGCAAAGCTGTAGTGAATTACCGCCAATTTAACGAAGACTCGAAGATGCTTGAAAGTACAGACGAGCATGAGTTGTCACAGCTGAAGAATACAGAGTCAAGGCCATGGAGTTCTTTGGTGCCCGTTTTAGAGCTATTGGAATCCCAGGTATCAAGTATGTTGCTTTCCAACTCAAAAGCTGAGTCATAAATTGTTTGACGCACGCAAGAATTGCGCAGCTAGTTAGCACGCACATGAATGTGGTGAAGCTTTCGTTTCCCGACATGATGTTTGTAAAGCTTGCAAGCTTCCTTATTTCGGTGAAATACATTTGTCTTTGATTTGGTTTGGCCATAGAATACACTTCTCTAGACTTAGTTGTCTGCACTTGAATTCACTGCAATATTCAACATGCATTCAAGATTCCTTATAGTGAATCCATACGGAAGTCATGGTGTGAGATGATTGTTGTTGTACGGACTGTGAATTAGTGCGAAATTTTCTAGGTTGATTCCTACGGAATGGCTGCACCCTTCGTAGAATCAAGAGCATTTAATTCGACTCACTCTGGCGCAGGATAGAACCCACTATGCGCTTGATCGTGAAAATGGGATACAAGTGATTGAGGAAATTTCAAACAGGTTCATTTGGAAACTTTCAGAGAAAATTGAAAAGCTTTCAAGAACTGTACTAAGCTTGCATAAATCTATTCAGGTCTGCCCTAGGATCGTAATAATCCGATGTCATTTTTTCATTCTTTTTGAACCTAGGTCATTCGATCTTTCTTACAAACCAAAGTGTGAATTGGATTGGGCCGGTGTCTGACACAATTTTGAGCTCATGAGACAATTTAGAAAGCCAAAATAATGTCCTGTGCTACCAATGCAGAGCCCCCCTGAACTGGAAAAGAATTATTCCATGACCCGTTCAATTTCATGCAGGACACAACTTCGTGACCCGGAAATTCAGCCCCATGCTTTAAAATTTTCATTAACACCTATCATCTCTGGGAACATGGTTGACACGGTATGGACCTCTTAGATACGAATACAATTTATCCTTCAGTACGCGTTCCATAAGAGGGAGATGGAAGGGAAATGTGCTTGAAACTTCAAGGAAGCAAAGAACGAATGATTTCATGATAATTATCAACTTTCGTCATTGCATTTGATGAACAAGATCACTGTGGCGGCAATAGCAACTTGGCCCAAACTTAACCACACTGCCTTCGGGCCTGATAAAACAGCACATACAAGTAATTGCACAAAGAACGTTTGGCATAATTGACGAATTGCCAGCCAGCTACATTTCAAATTAAGACTGCCAACTACTCCCTCCGTCCCAAAATAAATCCGGGGTTTCTCAATATACTTGTCCCAAATTAAATTTGGTGTTTCAATGGTAACCCATTTTCCTCCTCATTAGGGCCCTCAGCTCATGCTAAAATGGGTGGTGATCAACAAAATGCACATGAACAAGGCTAATTTACGTGTATCATATGCACCAAGTGCAGCAGAGTGGACGAGCTCTAGAACTTGGCCTAAGTGCAATTGATACAATGTTATACAGCAAGCAAACCATAACACCTTCGTGCAACAGGACACAAACTAAACCACTTCATCCGTATTTCAGTTTCAGTTCCCCTCCTCGAATTATCAACGTATCCCCACATTGCCGATCAGATCATCAACGCCAACTCCAAAGCTTCGGGAACATTCACTCTAGTACACAAGAGTCTCGCTCTCAATCGAGGATACAGACAGTCACAGGCACAGATAGAAAGAGGTTTCAACGAAATCTCTCGGTGCAAAGAGTCATGAATCGAATCAATCGAATCAAATGGACATCGAGCTGGCAAGAAGACGTTGACATTATGAAGACGGAAGGGAATCACGCATTCTGGACTTGTGGTTGAAGACAGTTAATCGACTTAGTTGGACCAGAGTTCACTGAGAGTAACGGCTGATCAAATTGGACTCACAAAAGTTTCCTGGAGTTGAACGCCGGGACATCGGCAGAATGGAATACTAGAGATGTTGTTGGACATCACTGCACCAAGGGCAGTGGAAGATTGATCAAAGTTGATACCGCCGGAGCTGTGTCAAAATGGGCTATAATTTTTCAATTTCATCTCCTCTTTCCAACTTGCATCACTTCATTGTTGGCTTCCATTTTGTCATGCTTAGTGGGGTTGACTACATGCTACACTAACCACTCAATCCCCTGAAAATAGGAACAGCTCACACACTAATCTAGACATTTCCAAAAAATCCCAGATTTATATCGGGACGGAGGGAGTACAAACTTTGCTTCCTTGAGGGCTGAGGCTATGAATTTCTGACCTGGGCTACAGCTTCGTAGTTTGTCGAAGAATGGAATTTAGATCCTGAAGATATAAGTCCATGCGCTCTACCAAGCAACAGGAGGCCGTCTTAGTCCCTCTCCACATCTCCAATGGTCATCGAGGATGGATTATTGGAGAGCAGGATGGTTTGTTTTAGCTCTAGTTATACCAAGTGATAATTTGCAAGAGGTTCGGGATGCAAAGAAGCCTGTGGGAGAACGGGGTTTGCAAAAAAATGGATGGGGATGGTGGTAATTACCACTATTAATACCCGGAGTTGAGGTTTTAGCCTGGGTGGAGATATCCTACGTAAAGCTTACAGTGTCCGACAGTTCCCATTGATAGATTCTTCAGCAGTTACTATCAGTTACTATCGGTTGTAAGAAATCCGCATTCATCAATGACAAACACAAGTTTGCTATAACGTCTCATTTTTTTCTTTCATGTTCGCAGTGTTGGAAACGGTGGTTTAAGGTGTCAATGGCTTAGGAGTGATTGTTTGCAAATTTAACTGCCCACTAGAGGTCTTTGGAATGCCTTTGCTTTCAATATCGTATTGGCGTATTACAACTGCTTTACAGTATCAGAAATGTTGCAAGTGTCTGTGAATCAAAATTATCTCAAGCAGTCTTTGAGGGCCATCAACAAACTAGGACTAGGACATGTTGACCAGTGGGTGATGCTTTTAGAGCATATTCAATGCAAACCTGGACATTTGCTCTTTCAAAGACAGTCTCATCCAAACTTCAATTTCAAGGGACTCAATCACACTCTCTACATTTGATTGGTAAATAGTTAAGTAGAGGACCAATGACGACCAATCCTATTTAGACAAGATGCAATCTCAAATGTAATCAAGTAGAAGAATCTTAATCTTAGAGAATGCTTTGGAGGACTCACTCTAATGAAGAAAAATGAAGAGTTTACTTCAGCACTATGAAAAAAACAGACTACTATGAATACGTCTGAGCATTCTTTTTACTAAGAGTCAAATGGTCCGCTGAATTGCACTGTGAACGCGCAACAACTCATCATTCTCGCAGTGGACCGCCAGGAAGGTATCCTCTCCGGTTTCCCCAGAGCTTGCCGTGCTAAATATTCTAATCTCTGTCAGCTGCTAGATCCAGCTTTTGAACTGTTCCCGAATGTACTCGAGAATCTTGAAGAGAATTCGTTTTGCAAAGTTTCGCAGAGCAGCCGCCGTCCAAGTGGCGTACTTGGGTTTGTGGTACTGGAAGTCGTTCCCCTGAAAGAACTCCTGCAGTGCAGAGTCCAAGCTCTCGAGCGACTTCTCCCTCTTCTTCCTCAGCAGAGCCTCCATCTCCTTGTCTTCATCCAGGGGTGGGAAGTCGACGTACATATAGCAGCCCGGGGTGATGAACCTCCCGTACTCCTCCTGCAGACGCTTCTCATTGTGGTTTTTCCACTTCTCCGGATTGCTGCATTTGGTCACGACCAATCCAAACGCTGTTTCTGCACCTTCGAAGATCTCGGGGAAGAGGTTTGAAATCTCTTTGTCCAATTTATCGAACCTGCTCGCGGGAGTCACGAACAGGATGTGGCTGTACTCCGCTTGGGTCTTCCTGAGAAACTCATAGATAAGGTGCTCGGCATCCTTTCGATGGTGTTCCGTTTCCTCGCCGAGACCAATTGTGTCCACCACCTGGTAACCACGTCCTTCGTGGCTTGCAACAGTGTCCGTCACTCCATCCATACCGTCACCCGTTTTGAATAGTGGGTCGTGCAGGAGCTCTCGTGATACCAACATGTTGGCAATCGTCGACTTTCCTTGACCGGTCCCGCCAAACAGCAGCACCTTCCGAACCTGCTTCGAAGGAACCATCTGATCGATCAGGTCCACCTCCTCTGGCAATTCAAGCTTAGGTACGTAGTTACCTAAAACAATTGCAAAACGAAAGATGAGATCGAGGCTTCAAACTCAATTTTAAATTAACTGCTGGCAATCTAGCTAGTTGCATGAAAACAATCTGCAAATCGAACGGAGAGATCGATCGAGAGAAAATTGAATTCTAATTCTTGAAGGATGTATGAACGCTCAACAAATTTGACATAGACATCAAGCTGTAACATAGACCGATCAAAAAATATATTTCACGAGTTTAGCTAGGTCATCATCTGCCTCTAACTTGTAATTGGCTTGGTATGCTCGACATGTACACGGATACCGGTTGGTGTGGCCTGGCGGTTGGACACAGGAAAAGGTTAATTGCAAGGATCTCCAGAGGTCATTGACGGTTCACTGAGGAAATCATGATTGATTTCGCACTGTGCATCAGTTGGCACATCCGGCCGACACAACTAGCAGCTGTAGTTTAAAATACTGTGATCGTAATTAAATTGAATTTGACGGAGATTAGTTACAGAGTGAATTGACCAATTGAAGAGGAACACGACTGGGTCCGTTAATGGTTGCCAGTGGCATTTAGTGTAGGAGGTATGAAAGCGTCCCAAAATTGTGGCGCCCGAAGTCCAGATTCCAGAAAGACTAGAACGTAACTGAATTCACACTAGCTATCCACCCTCTTTAGTTAGTCAGTGAAAATGAGGGCTAAATTTATGTCACTAACTTAACTACCAGAATGCTCGACCGACGATGCTGCTAGAACTACGTACTGCAACATTTGACAATGCATTAATCTAGTATGCATTGATTGAGCGTGCGATATATCTACTGGTGGCACTGTTAGAAATTAATGTAACCGCAGTAGACAGTAGACACGAAATGCTTTAATCCAGGCCCCTGCAATGGATGTTACACTCAGTTTGTCAGTAAACAAAACAAATACCAAAAAATGCTCTGTACAGTAGTAATGAGCTAAATATATTCAGTATGGACTATGGAGGAGCTCGACTTTGTATCACCGACCTTTTCATGTTCAGGCACATGCGCGGAAGCCTAACGGGGACCCCAGTGCTCGATCAGAGCAGGTCATATCTGGAGCGTGACCTTATTCGTTGACTAGAGTAAGCTTACCCGAATTTTCTTGCATTTCAGATTTTCAGGAAGTATTCTAGCAGTCTAAGTGTCGATTTGTGTCTTCAGTTGACGACAATTGACGTTGGTTTAGATCTCCAAGCTATGACCATCCCGGCGAGAAGAAGAAGAACCGTACTGCTGTTCGGGAAGACGGGCGACGGCAAGTCCACCCTCTCCAACATGCTCACAACCGGCGCCATTGACGGCGAGTTCGCATCCGTGGACTCCTTCTCCTCCCTCACGAAGCAAACGGACGTCCGCATCTCCACCTGCACCAAGTGGACCATCATCGCCACCGTCGGCCTGTTCGCCACCGACAACCCCGAGCACGACCTCCAGCGCACCCTCGAGCTTCGGAACTACCTGGCGGAGACTCATCCCTCCGGCATCGACGCCTTTCTGCTACGTCAAGAAAGCCTCGAAGTTCACACGAGCAGACGAGCAGTGCTGGCGAGCCTTCCACGCCTTGTTCGCGCACAATGGGGAGCGTACACACTACCACGACAACGTGCTGCTGGTGTTCACGTCTTGTAAGCGGAAGGAGTGGCTGGACGATAATCTGACCTACATCACGGAGATGATGGCGCCTCCGGTGGTTCCAAATCTTAACAGTCGTGATAAAATTGCAGACCCGACTCTTGAGGATACTGACAAAAGGAGGTTTCCGTATCGGTCGATTGGTGTTGATTTTCCACCTCACGATGAGGACTCTGTGGTGGAGAGCAAGCTTGAAAATACGAGGTCGGAGAGCTTGAGGAATCTGAAATTGGCTATTGAGGAAGTGGAGCTGCCGCTCCCACTGTGCAAGCTCCCTCCAGTTGAACCAGTTTATGGTTCCAGGATACCTTATGTTGGCAAAATTGTGCAATACTGGTTATTTGTTTGGAATATGCGCAATTCTTTCAGAATTTCCAAACTCTGTCGCTGGAGCGGAACTGAACCGATCCGTGCATAAGGGGATGGCATATATACACGGGCAACCTAAACCCTAAACCCCCAAATTGCATACCTCTCCGGAAGAATTTGGAGTATGGATGCATATGGGGTATAGTTGTCTGCCCCTCGTGTGGTGAGCTTGTCTTCATTGTAGGTGTACTGCATCTCCTTAAGCAGTTGGAAGGACTCATGTATAGTGAATATTAGGATTGTTGCCATGGTTTGACAGTGGTGTTACCTTGACCAGTTCGTGAAACTTGTCTTGTGGATGAATCAATGTCATGGATTGATATTCAGAAAAAATTGCGGTTTTCTTTTCGTGTAGTGCATTGCTGTAGCAACTCTCCACCAATTGTATCCAATTTTAATTGTACACCGTTTATCTTGTTTTGAATGTGATATACCATCTGTTTTGAAAACCTATGATACACTATAAATGCCACGAATTTGTGGTGATATCCATTGATAAATATAACTGAGTGTCACTTTACTGTGATCCGTTTCTAAGCCAATCATTATAGGCTTCTGTATCGTGCATTGTAATATCTAAGAGAATGTGCCTTTAAAGGAAGAGGTAGCAAATTAAACCTCACGAGCCGTAATCATGACTTGGGTCCCGGTAAAAAAAAAAGTAATTCTGTTATTGCACTAAAAAAATTACAATGAATTGTCAGTCAGCTACTTCATATCAAATTAGGAGAACTACAAACTTCGCCTCCTTGAGGCTAGGAATTTCTGACCTCCAATCTCCGACCCTCCGACTAGCTCTTGGACCCATTGCACCAGTTCAGCAAATAGGGTGAAAAGGTACTGCAACCCAATATTCTACACCTGAGACTAGAGGCTAACAAATTCCAAACATCAGACAACAGGTTCCTTCAGAAAGTAGAGACATTGATCCGCTTTCTTTCCATGCAGTTTTGACAAGATTTCTCGCTTTAGCAACTACTTAGAAACCAGTAACAAGAGCTATACTCTTGGAACAAACTTCTACCTACACATACAATATTCACAGTATTTACAGACCTCCAGACACCTCAATGTCGAGAAAACTTTCGTGGACAATCAGCATAGGCAAATATCAGAGTTCATACATTGGTCTGGAACAGAGTTACAGTTGCAATATGTCCATTCTTCATTACCTGCAGGGTCAAAGATCCACAGGTGGGGATCCACAAGAACTCATCACCTCGGCGATAAAAGAAATAGGACTAAAACAAGTAAAACAGACCGAATTTCAAAAAACAGGCTGCAAACCTGGGCAATCAACCATGAACTCATTACGATATAATAAGACTGTTGACATAACGTCAAGAATCCACAACACTAACACCAATACTTACCTCCAGAGCAATGTTTCGGTATCCGTACACAAATGTTGGACCAAATGGATTGCTAACGGAACCTTGCGTTTGGATTGCAGCACGACCACCATCACCTAGTATACCCTGTTACATACACCACAAAATGTTCCCATTATGTTACATGACATGAAAGTCAAACAACGACAATCTTGAGAAGCACTTAGCGATAGTACCTGCACTTGACTCCACTTGGTGTCAGCACTGATGCACCTTTGAGATCCATCACCGTCAGCAGCTTTGTCAAGTACTTCGCCACCAACACCTGGTACTACCCACATCTCAGAAAAGATCCTCCAGTGGCCATAAATATGACACAAATACAAGCATATCATTCAATATACTGCAATTTCATAAGTTCCAGAGAGTTATTCAAAGCATGAATCACATATTACAACGCTTTCCAATTTCAAGAGAGACAACGATGAGCCCACTCGTAGAAACCCTACATTCCATTGAGATGGCTTACTTGGAGGAACATGGATGAAGAAGTTGCACTTGATGTAACAATTGAAGTCTGTGTGACCTGGAAAATTGGTGTGAAGTACAAACTTCTTGATGCGATGATGCTGCCAACCCACCTCACAACATGAGCTATATGGTCACACCTGTAAATGAGGAATTGAAGGCTATTTGAACGTCCACAAATACATCTTCACAAACTCGAGTAGAACATTACAGGCTCATTCATTACTTTCCATAATCATTGCCAACTGCATGAACAGAAAGTGGTCAAAAAGTGCGCACCTGACCATCGAACAAGATGTCAATGCCCCGTGTGAAATAATTATAGAAATAATCACCACACAAGGCTGTGCGAGGCCTTGGGTCCGATGAAGAATGGATCACCATCGGGTCGACCTAAAAACACCAGATGTCGAGCAATATCACTTCAAAAAATTCCATCTTTAGACAAGGTATCTGACACAAATTGTTTCTTAGAGCTATTCTGTCCCCCTGCTGCGCATCGTCTAAGGTCCTTGGCGCATCTTGGCGATCTTATTGAGCTTCTCCACTTCACCCTAGGCTACACTGAAAATGAAATAAACAAACATGGAAAAGACAATTGATGACCAGGCACATGCTACATAACCCGTCGAGTTAAATGAGTACTACTACGGAGCTAACCTGCTTCTGATGTATGCTGCATGGTCGACCCAACTCTGCCCACACATCCTGCCAAACAGTCATGTCAGAACCCTTAAAACACAGGTGAAATTTCTGCACAGGGCAGTAAAATGCCAGAGGAGAAGGCCTTATAAATTTGTGATAATGATATGAAGGGGAGCATGAGACGACTCACTTGTGGAGACGTGCCAAATGTCAGATGCTGTCCGCCTCCTTTGAATAACAACCCCTCTGCCAACTACACAGTAGAAGGCAATTTCCATGTTACAAGAGGTCGCAGTACTACAGTCTGATTTTATTTTCTAAGTCACCACAGGATAAGCAGTCACACCTGACTCGAATCGAAAACAACAATGTCACGCTTTCACATGTAAGAGTACTTTAACTGCTACCGAGCTCAAGCTTATCCTTCACGAATACAACTTGGATAAGAAGAGATCTCTGCAACTAGTACAATCGGAAGAAGAGATAAAACATCACCAACCGAAATCACGTACTTTAGCATGAACCTCCTCCATGTACAAGCTACCAGTAGGAAGCTGAGGCGGTGAAGCAATCTTAAGGGGAGAACCGACACCAGTGCCACCTCCGACTGCACTGTCATATATGCATATCCGCGACATAACGGGAGTGGTTCCATCTGGGAACTCCAAAGGCAGCTCGGCTGCACAGCGTGTATACATGTCAGAGAGGCACTCTACATCAGTAATGAACAAAAGCAATAACTGTGTCGCAGACACTCACCTTCCCGATGTTGGCAGCATTCCGTATACTGTGCTGGGATAGGGAAAGCGAATGACAGACCCTACACAATACATGGGTGCACGTGAAGTATTAGTCACTCCATCGTTGCATGAATTAAACAGGTGTAGTTCAAAAGGACTACTACAAAAGGTACCCGCCATGTGTATCCGGCATTCAAAGGGTATTGAAGGCGACAAAGTGCCGTGCAACGTACAGAGGACTCTAGTGTAGTTACAAAAACGAAAGGTCGATAAGATAACACCTAAGAAGAAATTGATGGACCCTACGACAGCCTGCATGAATTGCGACCCATTCGGTCTGATCACAAACCCTACTTGCTCTATTTCATAGGATTCGTGATTAATGAGGGTCTTCAAAGAGCACAATGTAACCGGGATCAGGGGTCTTCAGCTGCGAGGGTTTGAAAGGCATCGGGCCTGAAGGTAAGAAACCTTATAGAAAGCTGGTTTCCTCATACGGGTCCTCAATAATACAATCTAGCCAGTGCAAGAGACTACTTACAGGGTAAAATAAGGTGTAAATGCACCGCTTCGTATTGTATGTGCCTGGGAAGGTTGGCCCAAAAAGGGCATAAACCGCAACAAAAGTGGCGGCAACATTTGGACCCCTGCATAATCGAAAGCAAAGCAAGAAGTCGATTATTACTTAACAAATAATAGAGGGTTAATAACTGAACTAAAATTTGAGCTATTTGCTCTCCTCACCCAATGGAAGAAGTGGCATAGCGCATTTGCAAACGTTGCACATCATACACCTCTATCAGCCTCAGTCGCTGCAGCGGAACACAACAAGAAGGGCGTCAGACCACCTACCGCTGATTTACAAGTAACTCTGGCGTAGAGAACAGCAAGAAGCTCAAAAGCGTGAGTACTTCAAAAACAACAGAACAAGGAAAAGGAAACACAAAATCCTTCAACCATGAGGTAGAAAACCCATTCCTGTGGCTCCCATTCATTCATTTAAGTGGTTTCTCTCATCAGAATGGAATTTTTTTGATGTGATATAATCATGGTTTTTGAGAGGATTCCAACGAACAAAAAAAGTACTGTCTATTTAGATGTTGCATTATAAGAAGTTATGAACTTTCAAAGTTTTGCTCATTAAATGAGTAAACTGAGGGTAAGCTTTGGATATTCAGTTGTTGCACGTTGTCACATTCGCTATATTCTAAACATTTTCTTGTTAGTAACAATTACTCCACTTACAGCGAACCAATGCAAAAGTCTTCCACGAGAAATTTGAAACACCTATAAAAAAAGGTATAATAAGTTCGCAAAGAAGAGAAATTCACGGACCTGTGACCGAGATTCAAACCGCAGATGAAAACCATGTTCAGGAAAGTTGAGGACCAGATCCACTTGCAAAGGCTCCTGCACACACTTCAGCTTCATTATCTCCAGTTGCAGCTCATGTTTCAAGCATTCAAAGTTAAGCCAACTCTCATATCCCTTCTAATTCTGACTCTAGAGGTTTTCGCAAGCTCTGCAGACCTAAAATAGGATGCAAGCGCCCATTCAATCGCCTCCAGTGCAAGAGGATCCCAATTCTAATAGATAAATTCGTCCAGCTCCTACTTCTAAAAGCCCTCTTGCATTCTTCGATCCAATGCTCAGGATTTAAAATAACCAGAATGCATCAATTGCACTAGACCGATCTCATCACTGACAAGGAGCTTCATAAGCATTAAAATGTCGTATTTGCAATCAAACCCTAATAAACAGAATCCAACGCGAAGTTATAACACCCTGCCCAATTGCGTAGACAAATCCAAAATTCCGTTATTCAGATGTTCGATTTTCTAATTGAATCATTCGCGAAAACTCCTGTTCCACTAGAATTGCAAAAAACGGAAATTAAATCCTTACCTCATCGTTGTATTTCACTTGCACAACGTCGAAAAACGACCGGTGTTGCTCAACGTAGGCCAAGGCTTCACACACGGGCGTCCCTAAACCATTCGAAAACACGCAATCAATTAAAAAATCTCCCCACTGTTTCCCTGTCACAAAACCACGAAATGGAATTGCAATTCACCAACAAAAGCTCAGAATTACCGAGGTTGAAGGCGCCCAGACCAGCCCCTGGCCTCAGGTCCAGCGTGAGCCCTCCCATCGCATACCACCGTGACAATCGGCACGACAACAAGCCCTACAAACTCAAATCTGCGAATGCTTGCGAACGAAGGATTTAGAGACTTGACGATGAAGACGATCTCCGAGGAAGTGTGCCAGCTCGTGTTCCCAGACACGTTCTCGAAGTCACGGTCTAAGGCTACGACCGTGACGGTTTTTCTAAGCTAAAAAGCTACTTTCGAGATGCAAAACAAAAACAAAAGAAAATAGGGGCCCAAATGACAACCTAGTGGTATTAGTGGTATTTCAAGATGATCACCCATTTCCGACCACTTAAGCAATTTAGCCTGTTTGCAACATGGGGAAAGTTGAGGAAAAAATTTCCTTCTGTAGTGATATAGATTTTAGAAGGATTTCATAATTTTTGTATTTTTTCCCCTCAAAAATAAAATTACTAGGAATTTTTTACATAACATTATATACCAGTGTTGGGGGGTCCCTTTTGCTCCCCTCCAAAGTTGGAGCCCCTCAGTGAAGGAACTTACCAAGTCAGGAGAGAATAATGATATAATAAGGCTAACAATGAGCTGTGACCAGGAGAACGGAAAGTTTGTCCAATCCCAGACATTCAAGGCAAACTCCAATTACCCTCACCAATCCAATGAGATGCCTGGGATTTTAATGTAATGCCCTCCCAGACATCTAGGGGGGGATTATCCCTCCTCGGACAGGGAGGAAATCCCCCCACTTAACAATGTTATGTAGCCTATTTGCAATATGGGGAAGTTTGAGGAAATATTTTCCTTCTATAGAGAAATACATTTCAAAAGGATTTCATAATTTTTGTATTTTTTCCCTCAAATTTAAAATTACCATGAGTTTTTTTTGGGAAGATTCTATTTGTCCCATTTTCAATATATAGACAAACCTAATTCCAACCATAGCTGGTTACAAAATCAATGTAAGTGATCATTGTGGCTTTCAATATACATATTGTAATCCTTTTATGCTTTCAATATACACCTTCCAGACATTTTTGTCACTCCTGTTGGTCATGTTCTATATGAGCTATCATTTACACCACAGCTCATCGAAAATTAAGCAGCCTACATTGCGAGAATAGGAGGCTAGTTGGAAATGGATGATCTCCTTTAAGAGATTTCAAGAAAGTACGCAATAAAGTTAAAAGAGTTGCACAAGATAGTGTTTTATCCATGGACAATATAAGAAATAAATTTAGCTAAAAGACTCCCAAACCCATCTTATTTTCAATATATGTAATCACTATGACTTGATCAAAATTCAATTTTTCAAAGCAAACAAGGCACTAAGAAATCATAGAGGTCACCAGATGACTTCAAGAAGCTACATATTTAGTTTAAATGAGACACTTGAAGGTTTTAAGTACACACACAATATATTATAGGAGTCTCCTAAAATATTAGGAGAATATACTTAGTCTTTAGTTCCTATAGAGGTAGGACTAAGGAAAGATATCTAGGATGACAAAGGGTGTATAAAGGGGTACACTTATGCTAACAATTATATTTCAAATAGAGATTCAAGAATTTTTTCAAGATGATATAAAGTATATATCTGTAATGTTCTGCCAATTTCAACTAATTCCAGGTACATGAAAGTTTACTCTAAGTCTATCTATTACCTATCCAAATTTTGGATGAAAATATGCAACAACATATCAATCAGGGTCTTCCAAATTCATCCAAGTGTTTTTTGTGGATTCATAGAATAAGAGCAAACAACCCAATAAACACTCCAAAAAAATGATTTAATTATGGATGAACAGTCCATTCATTACTCCCATGTATATTCTCAAAGTCAAAGTCATTCATCAAACACTTTTTGACCTCTATAGCCATTACATGGCTAATCCCAAAAATTTAAAAGGCTGTATTTTACCAAAAAACATTCTAAAACTATCAATGCAAGTATAAAGTGAAATAGAATCTTTTTGTTATTCTTGCATATCTTGACATATGATCTTTAGTATTAAAAAAGTGTATAAATGTGTGGAAAAATTTCAAAAACATTGACCACTTCAATTGCAAAACTTACCATTTAAAGTGAAAAAAATATTTTTCCCACTCCTTTTCAATGAATGAATCTTTTTGCACATTTTGTGATTAGATTTCAAGGCTTTGAATCCTTTTAGCTTAATCCCTAAAGGACCAGGGGTAATGAGCAGTCTTGTTTTCTGGACTAGCTCTTATAACAAGTGTGATTCCTCATTCATGTAGAATAATTTTGATAATCGCCACCATTGAAATGAAAGAATACTTATTTAGTTTTCCTGTAAAAAAAAGATCAACGAAATTGCACAATTTTTGAGAAAATGCCACCGTTGACAAGATTGATGAAAGGTATTCGGTTAGGTAGTATTTTGTATGTACTCTGAAATCAAAATGCTAAAATCAGAATGCTCAAAAGTGCTCCAAAAACTCTAAATTTTTTTTTCCACATGTTCATAACATCATATTATTGATGTGGAATATTTTCAAATCATTTTGAGGTGTAGAAAAAAAAATATGAGAATGTGAATAATGGCCCACAACACCTTTTTCATTCTCAAAAAATTCATCAAAAATCGCACACACAAATCATTTTTCAATCAAAAGATACCATCGGATCAGCGAAGGAAATCATATAGAATCTCTTTGTTGTTCACGGTTTATTAATGAGGTTCACATATCAAATTTCTTAAAAATGTAGTTGCAGAAGCCATGGGGTGGCCTTATGGTCCTTTAGGAGTTAAAATTTTTGCATTGTAGGTTTTTAGTTTTTAGTTAGTTATATTTGAGTAAAATTTGAGTAAAATTTAACGTGAAGGAACAAATTTAATTTCCAGTCCTTGAATTTTTCGCAAAGTAGATGTAAGGACAAAATGGAACATAACCTAAATTATCAAGAACTCTAAAATGGAATTGAAACACAACAATCTTACTGGTGAGATTGTTTGAGCAAACAATGTAACCCTATAGACATTTTGGGGGAATTGTGAAAATCGAGTTTAAAATCGAATCTCATATGTTATTTTTACATGAAGATGCCATGACTGCCCTCAAAATAAGATTCTTTACAACTCTCACATCAATCATTCAATTGGAAAGAATCTAAACAAGTAAGCTTTTGTGATTTATTTTGTTGCCCAAGCTAATTATTTCAACTTTGGGTGGCATAACTTTTGCTCCCAAGCACCAATCAAAATAAAATTTATATCCCCACAAAACAAATTTGTTGTTTTATTGTAAAGAACATTTTTCAAAAATCATGCCAAAAAATCAAATTGTAGACAACTTTCATTTGTCCCCTGAATAAACAATGGTTTTTAAGGGATTAAGGTAAGTATATCCAAAATCAATAAACTCCAAAACCTAACATTATATAAGTAAATCCCTTATTTAGGTGCACAATATGTACCTAGTGTTTGAAAATTTTCTTGATCTTTAATATCTACTTTCTTCCAATTCTTACATTCAGTTGTTTTTTCAACACCCATTCTAGTTATTTCCTCTAATTTTTACTAGAATTTTAAAAACTCTAAAAATTTCACCTTCGTTTTTTCTTGTGCTTTGAAAATCCAACAAGTTATTTTTCTCAATTTCACTAGCTTACTTTGCACTAACCACCAATTTTCCTCAAACACTATTATAATATTGCACAGTGGGGTCCAATAAATTTAAAATTTTTTTATCTAATTGAGATTAGAAGAACTTTGGGAGGCCCGTGTACAAAAATTAATGGAATTTCAAATTGTAAATTGTGTTGGAATCATACTCTCAATTACATTAAAGTCTACTTTATCATCATTAAAAATATACATATGTAATTAAAAATCATACAAAGAATCCAATGTTTTGTATATGCTATCTACTATCTAGTGTTTCCACCATTTGTGAAAATTACAACTTGGAACAAATAGTACATATTAGAAATGAAACCTCACAATTGCTTTAGAGGTACTTGATCCTATACCACTTGAATTGCTTGTATAATTTCTTGCTTGTTCTTCACCCCATTGCAAATTAAATATCTTTGACGCTCTTTCAAAGGTTCTCAATGAAATGGTAGATATGGTATAAAAGGAAACCAAATTGTTGTATAATTTTAAATTATTCATTTTTCACTTGTTTTGAAGTTGAAGTGCACTTCATTGCAATTCCAATGCATTTGTGGTTTCAAAATCAGTTCATTTTTGAGCATGCTAGAGCTTCAAGTACAAGTACAAAGTAGCCAAGCCAAAAGGCTGGACAAAGAGGAAAATTCCAGAAACTTTGACTACATAAATTGCAAGATATTTGCATTTAGGGTGAGTGAAAAAAAAAAAATTATTTGCACCTTTCTCAACTAGATTTTTTGGATTTGAAACATCTTAATTTAAAATTTTCATATTCCTAATTTTGAATTTATAATTTTTTTATGCTAAAAATTTGAACTGACAGTCTAGGATTTTTTTTTAAAAAGCATTTAATTTCACTCATTAAAAATTCAAAGTAGAAGAAGGTTCAAGATTGAAGGAAAATATAAGTCATTAATAACTTTAAGATGGAATTGGAATACAATAATCTGAAGGGTGAGATTGTTTTGGCAAGAGATCTTAACTCTTAAAGGCCCCAAGGACCAAAAGTGTCTTTATATAGTTTCATGTCCAATTCAAAGTGTTGTAACTTTTGCATCCAATGTCCAAATCTAATAAAACTTGTTGGAAAATTTGTGATTTTTCTTCTAGTTTCTGTGATAAAAAATTTAGATCAATTTAAAATATACAAATTTTTAAGAAGCCAATCAAAGTTCACAAGTTCAAATTCAATTCACCAAATTGCATTTGATAGTTGCGTCTTTGGGGGCTTGTATCTCCTTCATTCAATGTGCATTTTCAACAAAATTTGTTGCGTTATATTTTGCTTGCAGTATAGTTATTGTGGTAAACCTTTCTTGTCAATTCAAATTGTTTTGAATCTTTGGAAGCAATTCAAGGTTCAAAATCCAACATTTTTAATTACTAAGAACTTTTACTATAAAAAATCTGTGTTTTTCCAGACACGCGATCTCGCGTTAGCGTAGATGTCATTTTTTTTGCGTCATGGTTGATATGCAAAAAACATCAAAAATCTCAGATAATATGGCCTGATGTTTTCATGTCAAGGGTCAGACATCAAAAGGGACATGGGTCCAGGGGCTATTGAAATTCAGCCATGTGGTTGCTATGTTAGTGCCAACTCAACGACGGTGGCCACAACTGTGCATTTTCTCATCCGGCCCGTTGGTAACATAGTGGATGATGTGGCAGACAATGCATCCGCGGAAAAACTGATGTGGCATCCACTAAAGATGACGTGGCAAGCTTAGTCAACATAGTTTTATGTTGTCCAGATGCTTTATAAGACATTTTTTGAAATGTCAAATTAGACGTCCAAATGTTTTTTGAGACGTCAACTTAGACATTCAGATGTTTTTTACAATGTCAACTTAAACGTCCAAATGTTTTGCGGCGTCATCTTAGATATCCGCATTCAATCATGAATACCTCTTGAAATGTCCAATATGATTTAAATGAACAAAATCATGCCACCTCTGATCTTCATATGGTTGAATGCACCGTTTAATATGTTGTTAATATGGACAGTGACGCATGTCCTATATAACACATATATGCATTTTATATAGCATATTATACACAATATTCCATACATAGTATACCATACGCTATATACTATATATAATACATCATATATAATACACCATATTTGACAAATACGTCACATGGCTTTAAAAACCATTTATTGTGATGTAGATAGAGTAGACAAGACGAGCCCTTTATAGAAATGAGGTGCCAAGAGATAAGACAAATTATATGGGATACAAAAAGCGTATAAATTATATTACAAATAGAAGTCGCACAAGGATGTTGTAGAGGACATGCAAGATATCCCAATGGACATGTTGGTGTTGTTCACAACATTTGTGTAAAGACATCTATACTCATGAAATTATGTGCTATATGATTACAGCTGTTGTGCACTACAATAAAGGGCTTATGCATAAATGCAAAGTAATACATGCTCATATTCTCGCAGACATTGCTGAGGTGATATCTAAAGGTGATTGCAAGAATGACCTGTACTATTTGTTGCGTTTTGTCACATCTTAGTTTTTGATTTTTGTTTTGGCTATAACTTCTATGTTTTAGGTCCAAATGACTCAAAATTTATAGGAAAGCTACTTATAACCATTATATACTTTACCTGATTTTTGAGGATTTTTCAAAACTAATTTACTATATTTAAACAACCCCGAAAATTTCTCACAATGGCTGATTTAGGGGGTTTTAGCACCATTTAAGTACAAAAAAATGAATTTTGAGCTGAAAATTTGAGAAGATGGTCTCTTAATAGACTATTAGCCAAAGGGCTTTTAAAAATACTTATTTTTATGTGTTGTAGAGGTCCACAAAAAGAGCTTCTTTCTACATTATTTTTCAAAGACACAAGACAATATTTTTGTGAAGTTTTTAGTCAAATCTTATCACCAAAATGTCTTCTCAAATATTCAATCTTTATATAATTTTATAAAAAAAAATCCTATTTTTTACAAATTAAAATGTTAGAAGTGGTATTTTCTTCACTAGACTTTTGGACATAGAATTCACATAGAATTCGGGTGAAGAAAATACAGGGTTGCTAAAGTATGAGCAGGGAGCGATGAGCGTTGAGCATTGAGCAATGAGTGTTGGGCATTAAGAAATTTTTGAAGAATTTGTGGAAAATCTATAATTTCTTACCATAAGGGTTTTTGGTCCATGATTTTATTTTAAAGCATAAAGCTATAGATGCATTCAAAGAGGATGAATGGAGATGAATGGAGATGAATGGAGTTGGATGAATTATTTTTTAGTTGGCTTTATTGAATGAAATACATTTGTTCATGACATTGGATGAAAATGAATTTGGATGATTAATGGATGATTGGAACTATGAAACCATTTGTTTTAAATAAATGTCACTTATCAAACATTTTAAATCCAAGGTTTAGGTGTTTTAAAAAAAATTAAGGATCCATGCTTATATGGTATTTTAAAACCATTTTAGGGTGAAGGTACCACATCTAATTAAAATTCACAATTCTTTTTAAACATTTTTGAAATTCACCAAATTCATTTTGATGTTAACACAAATATTTATTATTTTTAATTACATGTTTGCATAGAAAAAAGTACCATGTTTCTAACAGAAAGAAATAGATTCAATCCACAGAAATTTCTAATAATTGACAACAATAACCATTAGCTCTTGAAACGGATGCTTTTTTTACTACCATTCTAAAGATCATCAAAATGCAAAATAATTTAAGAATATGATAAAGTGCAAGAATGTAGTGGCCCTTTTAGTCTCACTACATGACATTAGAAAATCAAGTAACAACAATAGTCTTTTAAACAAGATCAGTTTGACCCAATGTCACATATGGGAGAAGAATGATCACTGGCTTCACTACTATCACTATATGAAAGCCTTGGTATCTCAACATCTGCTTCAAGGTCTAAAAACTTCTTGACAGAAGTATTGTATGAACGATGCTTGGCAACAGAAATGGGTGATGGAGCCTTTGTCATAACTGTTGCTAAAGTCTCGATGTAACATGGCAAACTCTTTGGACTAGGAGAAGGCGAGAGCACCAAATGCTTGAGAGGATTGCCTCTACAAGATGCAATGATTAAATAATTAGAAACTTTGAACAAATTAAAAGACATTGCACAATAAAAGAAAATAAACATATGCCTAAAAGCATCAACAAACTTACTTACAGCAACGTCGTTTTCGAGGCCTTGTAGAAGGTTTGACAATGTCCTCGTCATCAGAATCATTCAGCACTATAGGTAAAGGCCGTTTAGTTAGAACGGTGGCAGTAGAAGTAGGAAGGATGATCAAAGATTGAAGAAGACCTTTAAAAATCTCACTATCGCTCTCCAAGGCCACCAAACGACGTCCAATATTGCAGCATGCATGGATAGAGGCCCCTATTCATTGAATGCAATGTCATTAGTTGCACCAAATATGTTATATACAATGTAAAAAATACATAGTTTGAATAACAAAAAATAATGACTAATGAAAAGTACCTGTAGATGCATAACAATCCAATACCACATCACCAGGTTTTGAAGATGCCTCGATTAGTAGCTGTACAAGTACAAGGTCTTTCTCACGGGCACCTCTCCACGGAATTGTACCATTCATGAGCTAAGTTTGCAAGGAGGTATAATTGTGGAGAAGGTCAACTTCTTCAAGATTTGTACCCGCATCACTAAGCTGTTGGTTTATAGTGTTAGAAAACTTGGATATCACCGATGTTTCCTCCCATTGTCTTCGTACAAATAAGAGGATCCGAAAGTGTTGTGATTGCAAGGGATAAACAAATATGATATTTAGTATTTGACTAATACAATGTTACTAGCACTATACCAAAATGTGATAAAAAGAGCCGCAGTCAAAATTCATTGCAGTTTTTTTTTTCCACAGTGCTGTACATGCTGTTGATTATTGCTGCAACTTTCTTTTTGCATTTTCTAACTCGTTTTTTGGAATTTGAAGGCGTGTAATGTACCATTAGAAAGGTATTTTTAATACCTTTCTAATGGTACATTACACGCCTTCAAATTCCAAAAAACGAGTTAGAAAATGAAAAAAGAAAGTTGCAGCAATAATCAACAGCATGTACAGCACTGTGGAAAAAAAAAACTGCAATGAATTTTGACTGCGGCTCTTTTTATCACATTTTGGTATAGTGTAGAAGTTGTTCAAAACATCAAAAACTACAAATGAGAAAAAATTTAGTAAAACTCACCCAACGTTTGGATTTTTTGAAACTCGAAAGCTTCATCTCATTCACACCCATCCAAGAGTCAAGTAGACGAAAACCATATGTATCGGCACGTTCAAGGGTAAATTCCTTTACCTTGCTATTCTCCGGATGGAACAATAAAATTGCTCCATCATTATGAACAAACTCCAAAGCAAATTCAAAAATGGGTTCAATAACCTTTTCTTGATTCAACACGTTCCAAGCAGGAATATTAGAAGGCGTAATGGAGAGATTGGGGACCGGTAGTCCATCCGGGATATTGGCAACAATCAAATCAAAGCATGCAATAGGGCTCATGGAGCCTCCAAGAGCTCGCACCCGGCCCCTACCAACCTTGTCAATAAAAAATGCACATTGTAAGTTAGATGTATGAATAAATTGCAATATCATGCTAATAACTTAATGTGAAATGAAAGAAATTAATCATAACAAGGCTAGAGAATGTAGACCTTACCTTTTGGGCAAAATCAAGCATTTCATTCCATGTTGATGCATTGTCCCCCGTCTTCTCCTTAATATTGAGCATTGCAGAAATTGATGATGGTAGAATTAGAGCCTGAGGCTCAACACCATGTCTGTCAGGTTGAATTGCGGATCTAGCAATGTACTTTGATGAAGCAAAGACATCTGTCATAATAGACATGAGAGTATGAGGGCAATGAGATCGGGCCGTATCATTGACTTTCAAAGTGGTAGGAGGCACAAGAGAAGGAGGAGGTACAAAAGTCGAAGTTGGAACAGATGAAGTAGAGGTGTTGTCTTTCGTGGTTGTCTCTTTCGCCGTCTTCTTTGTAGCCTTCTTCTCCTTTGGCTTACGCCCCTTCTTCACCGGTGCAACTTCTTCAACCTCCTCTTCATCAAGAGACTCTTCCTGTAAACCTGTTTTGGGATGTTCTTTGGCAACCTCTTTCTCAGATGCTTCAAGTGCTGAAGCAAAAACCCTTGGACACTCTAAATACCAAGAACACGCTTAGAGTTCATGAACAGAAAACCCTTGTTGTTGAGTCAAAGTGAACATACAACCCTTCAAGGAAGTATCAAGCCATCCTCTAAACAACTTGGGCATGAATTTTTGCTCGATTCCACCTTTTAGAATGAGCTCTCGTTTGAAATATCTGCAATCATAGAATAAATGTGAATGTGTGACTATTACAATGACGAAGATGCACATGCATTTTTGATGACTTTGTAAAACAATTAAGATGTACAAAACTGAAAGCAACTAAAATAAAAGATATACCTATATAGAATCCTCCTTATAGCCACATTTGTGTCTTCTTGGTCTTTGAAAGGAGTAGATCGTGAATACGAAGAGTCCTTCTTGAACAACCACCAAAAAGCATGATGCCACAGCACAATGCGCCATGTCTCCACATAATCTCCAATTGAATCCAACTCATCGTTGGCATTCCATTGAACTACAATACTCTCAGACTTGATGATGCTTGTGAATTCTGCTTTGGCAACCTCCTCCAACTATAAGAAAATTCAAAATATAAGTATAAAGACATTATGAAGGCAAAGTATATCATGATAGTATGGTACAACACTATACCAACATGTGGTAAAAAGAACTGTAGCATATATAGCAATGTGAAAGAAAAGACTACAATGAATTTTGACTATAATTCTTTTTACCACACTTTGGTATGGTAAAAAAACTTAGAAACTTGTAAAATACAAATACTTATCATATGAATGAAAGATAACGTTGAACACATACCTCAGCCCAAAATGAAGCTTTACAGAGCCAAGTCTCTAAAGTCATTGTGTTGAAACCAAGGGCGGGAAATCTGAAACCCTCCCTAGAAGTTTCACTCGAGTTCCACCACCTAAGCCAATGAACCTTGTGGTTTGGTTGAATTTGGCATGTAGAAATCCTTCAAAGTTTCTCCAAGGACATCTCAGGCTTTTTGTTGGCACTGTAATGCAAGTTTATCTGAAATTGAAAAGACAAAAATATAATAAAAATCAAGTCCAAAAATAATTATGTAAATAAAGAAAGCAAGTGGACATAATAATATACCTCTTCTAGAAATCCAACACCATTTTTTGGATTTGCAATAGCGGATTGTTTATCAAACTCCGTTTGAAATCCTTTGATAGCTACAGTGGTGGCTTGAGTCATGGCCTCATGAACACCCCTCGGAGTTCGTTCTTCCAACCGAGTCTTCTCATAGTAAGTTTGCACAGCCACATTTGAAATAGTAGCAATTTCTTGATGCACATAAAAAACATGAACCTAAAATTAATATAAAATGAATTTTACAAATTGCAATAAAGGAATGGAAAAGTTTTACAAACAAAAAATACTCACCCGATGAAGGAATTGTATGAAGACGGAAGATGTCAATGGATACCAAGCACCTGATAGCTTTCTGGTCTCACATTTCTTGTAATCCTCATCACTTAGAAGCCCCTTGAACTCTTCCAATTGCAAGTTGTCATAGGTACTCATTCTGTGCAATTGTTGAACCAAGTTGCTTTTGACATGGGAGTGCTCCGTAGACCTACAAATATCAATGGAAATAGAATGTAAAATGAATGAATGTGAAAGTATAGAATATTACAATACAATTGAAGAAGCGATAAAATAAAATAATTTTTTTTTTAAAAACATTGGAACTCACCAATTGATGTCATTCATAGCCTCCAATAGAATGCATGTACGGCCTTTGGACACCAATAACATACAATCAACAGGCAAATGCCACTTGCGATCATGACGATGCATTCTATGGATGTAAGCATACCAAGCCGCCAATCTATGATTGCCATCCCATACAAAAAACATGTGATTTGACAAATGTGAGATGATTAATTCAGAACTCAACCAACGCTCAAAATGGTCATTCTCGTGTATCCAGTGTTCATCCCATGTCTCTATGATCTCAGGTGTCACTAACTTGGAAGCTCCCTTGTCATTTGTTGTTGACACGTAAAGTACACGATTACCTTGTCGATATCCATGAACAAACTCAGCCTCCAATCGTTTCACTTGACTTTGGAGGAGAAGACGGACCAACGGAAGTCCAATCATCCTGCACAAAGGAATATCCAATTGGGATCCTGAACGACCACCATTGAAGAGCATGATGTTGATGACCCCATTGGAGTCCAATTTCTGACCATTTTGCACGTCTTCTTCCACCTCATCTACCGTTCGCCCTTCAAAAAGTAGATCATCATTTTGAATATCAATGGTGCTGTCAACCTACAAGCAACAAAAAATTGAATCTAAGTTGTAATAAACATTAAGAAGTCATAGGAAATAAAAACAAAAACAACAACAGCTATAACACAAACAATCATAGAAGTTATCATACAAACATAAATAGAAATGCATCTAACCTGAGGATTGCTAATCACAAGCTGAGAATCATCATTGGTGACTAGCTCCAACCGTTCCATTTGTGGAAGCCCTCCATTGATGTCCATGAAGCTCTATTTTGAGAAAACAAGAAGAAGAATTTTTTACATCTGTATTCAAAATCAGCCTAAATAATGACCTTGTTAATGAGGTCACATTTTCAGCCCAAAGCAAGCATCGGCAAAATTCATTTCAAACCTAAGACTGAATTTTAGATTCTCTAAATAGGTCTTTAGAAAACCTGAAAAAGAGACCTTGTTAACGAGGTCAATTTTTCCAATATAATTCAGCACTCCATAGCAAGAATTAAGAAGCCTAAATTTGAAATTGAAACCATATGAGTGATCTCTAAAAAACCCGGAAAACTAACTTCATTAACGAGATCACATTTTGCAATCTATTTCAGCAGTGTACAAGAAAAAACCGAAGCCTAAAATCAAAACTAAACTATCTTTGTCAACTCTCTAAACCCTGAAAAAGTGACCTCGTTAACGAGGTCACATTTTGCAAACTATTTCAGCAGCCTAAAAATCAAATCGAAACTATCTTTGTCATCTCCCAAAATCGTGAAAAAGTGACCTCGTTGACGAGGTCACATTTTGCAATCTATTTTTGCAGTCTACAGAAAAAATGCAAAGCCTAAAATCAAAACTGAACTATCTTTTTCTTCTTCGAAAACCCTGAAAAGGTGACCTCATTAACGAGGTCAGATTTTCCTATCTATTTTAGCAACCTTATGAAAAAATGCGAAACCTACACTGGAAACTAAAAATGTCTTAGTGATTTCAGAAATCTTGGAAAAGTGACCTCGTTAATGAGGTCACATTTTCCAATTTAATTCAACAATCTGTAGAAAGAATTTCAAATTATGCATCAAAATTTGAAACCATCTTAGTAGGATTGTAAAGAACCCAAGAATGTGACCTCGTTAACGAGGTCAAGTTTCAAACCTTGAAACTGCAATCTTACGGAAATCATACATGAAAACCAAAACCGTTTGAGTGATCTCCTTAATCCACGAAAAAATGACCTCGTCAACAAGGTCAAGTTTACAGCCTGAAAAAGGAGTGTTCAAAAATGGCACCTCTTGAGGATCTGTAGGAACTTGAACTTCCATTGCATCGACGCCTACGATGCTATCGAAGACACCCTCCCCGCCTTTGCCGCGCGCCTCTCCATCCTTGCGCAGCATGCCACTTCGTAAATTCATTGCGAAAACAACCCTAAGCGAAAACACAGCAATGGAAAAGGAAGAGAACAACACCAAAGCAAACCAAAGACCAGCCCGTAGCGTCGGTCTTTGGTCTCCAAAAAAAACAAAAACAAAAACAAAGAAGAGATTGGTAGATATAGGCCAAAGGAATCTTTCAAATAAAATCTGCAATTTCAAAGATTTTTGGTTCAAATTTTTTACACGCATAGATTATTACCTCACAAGTAATCCCAATTTTTTTCAGATTTTTTGAAGCTACGAAGAATTTTACAAAAATCCGCAAAGTCTCCTAAAAATACTTGGGCAAGATTTGGCCAAAAAATCAGCCAATTCTGAAGATTTCAGAAAAGATTCCAAGATGCTGAATAGGTTTTTAGGCCGTAAAACATTCAAAAACTCTCCCTTTTTTGCGTGCTATATACCGTTGGAATCGTCTCCTCGAAATACACGAAATGAAATTTGGTGTTAAATTCACCTCTATCAAAAAGTATTCAACACATACAATCAACTCCTCACAGTCTAATGGTTCTAGCCCTAGCAATGAATACATGAACTTATGAACTATGTGCTGATTACTAGAGACATGTTCTTCTCTAGTATACTCGGTTAGCATATGTCCACTTCAGTTTCATCAACAGTGCCAAGCTTGGCAATATCCATTCCTTCACTATTTTGTGTCAGACTATACTCCTGTTCAAAAGGTGCATCTTCAACCCCATCATCCTCATACGACAAGGTCCGAACAATGCTACTAATCTCACAACCATTGGATTTTTGCAAGCGTCTAAACATCTTTGATTTCTTTAGCTATTTCTTACTAGAAAAGCAAAGTCCTGCCTTACGTCTCTTTCTATGAGAACCCTTCGGCATCCCTCCAATTAAAAAAATCCAAGAAAGCAAACTCAACTTTCTCATTAGCAACATCACAATCTCTCCGATATATAGCATTCTTCAAGTCTAATGAATGTATTCTCATCCGATTCATTATAGCTTCTCAAAACAAAACATCTACTGACCATGATATAAACGGTCAATAAAATCATCCATTCTTCGCTCAACTGCTTCATAATTACTCTTAGATTAAAAAAGCCTCCATTTGGGGCCTTCTAATCACCCTTTAATGTGAATGTGGTGCTATCTACAATTCATAATTCCAAAGATCGAGTACTGGTAACTAAATTAAAAAATCAATTGTTGGCCGTGCATAAAATCCTTAAATACAATGCTCTCAATTCAAAATTCAAATTATCAAAATCCTACATAAAAAAACTCAAATCCATATTCACTACCTTTTTGTCTTCTACCTATTATCGCTAGAAACCTTCGGGATTCTGTCAATAGTTCCATGTAAGCAATGACATTTTGTAGGAATTTGTAGATTGTATACACATGCTAGTATGGACATGGCACTTGTTCGTGGTGATGAGTCCAGCATTCCAATTTCTTTTCTTTGTAGCGATGGTGGTAGTGCATGGGTATCTGCTTTGATTTTTAGTTTATGCTTAAATTCAGAGTTGTCGTCTCTATAGATGGAAGAAGAGCTATTTGATTCTCAGGGACTTCAAGTTATATCTACAGTCCTGCTACTGAAGATCAAAACAGCCTCCGGAGGTGGCTGGAGGCTTTCTCCAGGCAAGTACCATGCTTTTGGCACTCCTAAGTTCACTAGATTGGTGTCAACCGCAATACTCACACCTGGATTTGCTACTTCTCCTGTTCAAATGTCTTGAGGAACTCAGGTGAAAGTAGAGTCTTCAAGTCATAGCCATATTGATCTTACAGAGTCTTCGGACGATGATGCTGTAATTTTCATTGATGCAAGTCGCAAGCTATCTACCATATCCGAAAAGTGTACAAACACTATTCAAAGTACGGATGACATTCAACATGATAGCATGTTGCATCCTTCAGTTCATGAGAGGGCATCCAAGTTTGTGAGTGTCTTAGAATGCCTTAAAGATATGCAAAGTCGTCCGCGTGCACAAAATGAATTGAAGTTCTTAAATCTCAGTACAATTCGTTGTGAATCTGTACGACATCTTCCTCAATCATTTAATGGAGATGTTCTTTTTGAATTACCTCCTCTTCTTTCTTCGACATCTCTTTTTGGAAGTCGACCCAATTCAACTTCTTCATCTTCTGTAGGTCAACAACTAGAAGGCATGGACCGTAAATTTGATGTCCACAATTGGACATACACACACACTACAAACATTGCAAACAACTTTGGTCTGAAGTTCCGCTATTCCTTATGTGTGGGTCACCTAATTTGTGAGAACAAAGCCTGCCCTAGACTACGCCGAAGTGGCAGCAAAAACGAGACAGAGTGGGAGGGGTCATCACCTAGTGTCTTCCTTGTAGGAGAGCAGTCTCCATCAAAGTCTACTCTTGTATGTCGAATATGCAAAGAAGTTCCTTTCTGCAAAACTTCATGCCCTTGTCGCATGTATAGGGTCTTGAACTCTTTAGGCCTTCCTAGAGCTTGTATCCACGTTGGAATTCATAATCATCCTGTGGGTAGAGGCATGTGTCAAGATTCTGTTGATCGAACAACCTCTTTGATTGGTGAAGAGGTATCAAGGACGCCTACAACAACAAATTCGGCCATACGACTTGCTGCTAGCAAGGAATTCCTTGCATCTGAATTGTTTGGAGAAGAGCTCGGAGAGGAGGGATTACAAGATGCTCGAAAGCCACTTTGTAGAGAGGCCCTTGAGGCAGTCATGGATAAATTTCGAATACTCAGTTCACTGAGTATTCGAAATACCATCTCTAATTTTCGTCACAGTACAAGTAAGGGACCCATTGACAACATTATCTCATTGAAAATAAAGAGTACTTATTCGTTTATTAAAGATAGTGTATTTTCAAGCCAAGGTAAAGAGAAGGTTTACATTTTTAAGATGTCTGAGGAAGGCTCGGGAAGTGGAGTGGATTTGGTAAGGTGAATGCAACCGGGGGGAGACTTGCAAAATTCTTGGTACATGTTTGATTATGTAAAGAGGGTGAAAGGATGGACATCAATGGCTGCCCACGTATACAACCCTGAGTTTTGTCGGGTTCAAACTATTTGCGTTTGCAATATGATGAACGAGGATGCTCAATCCCAAGAACAGATGTGGAGATCCCTTAATTCAGTCATGGCACGCCACGGGATTTCTTCTCCATAGTTCAAGGGTTTTATGGCTGACAATGCGATGGCAAACTAGCATGTTGTTTGGGTGGTGTATGGAAGTGGCAACAAGCAAGAGCCCATGCAAGATCGAGAGCGCTCCTGTCTACTTCATTGGACAACTTCACTAAATAGACACACAGAAAAACTCATTCGACTTGAATTCCAAGAAACTCACAAGAAGCTTTGCAAACAATACAAGGATGCAAAAACAATGGCAGAAGCAGAAGAAAGATACCTGGGAATTAAAGGCTGATGGCTTTCTTCAAGGGCTGCATCAGAGGATTCTCTTCGACAACTAGATGATTGGTTGGGTTTCTGGCACTTCCAATATCGACAGTGGGGTGGATTCTTAGAGTTGATAAGATACATGCCTCCTTCCATTTCAATTTTTCTACATAATTGTTCAACTTCTATTCATGAAGTAGCTGTTTTACTGTCCTAAATGTATATGTGGTTTCTATTTGATTCTTTCATTCACATCTACTGAATTTGTACAAATCTGATATGCCAAATTACCAGATGCTTGTCTATTCACCACAAGAATTCCCCACTTGGAAGGGGAAGAAGTA
The DNA here is from genome assembly GCA_963969595.1 of Neckera pumila. NCBI lineage: Eukaryota > Viridiplantae > Streptophyta > Bryopsida > Hypnales > Neckeraceae > Neckera > Neckera pumila. The sequence goes on along the minus strand of OZ018412.1, from coordinate 6,425,202 downwards.
TTTGGTTCTTCAAAGCGCAAACTAAACCTACCACTTGGGTCAGATAGTGATTCTCACCGCCACGATATAGTGAACTTTTCTATACCCAAAGTTCAGACTCGGTCAACTAGAGCGCGCACTGAAGCAGGCGCATCAATGCCAACGCCGACACCAATGTTGACAGAGGAAGGACAACCAAGCACACTATGTCCCCATGCTACCAAGGTACTTGAAACAAACTGCAACCCTGCTTTGTGGCATATTGCTAGATGCAAAAAAGAAAGAAAGACTTGTTACGGAGTTCAAGTTGGGATGAAGAAGAAATGTGGGGCCAAGATAAACAAGTCAAGCAAGAGTGGAACAGCAGCACCGAGAGCAGCACCTACCTACAACGGTCGCATGACAAAATATAGAACCAAGGCCATCATGAACTTTAATTTATGATTTTGTGCAGATGACTTTATGCGTTGTACAGGAGGCTCTAAGGTCAAGTGGGTTCACGACTGGCCTCCTTTGCCAAATGTGTGGCCTGTTGCATATGGAACACATCTTACCAAATCAAAGATCCTTTCTCTGGAGGAAGTAGGCTTTCAATTGCAAACTGAGGAGCTAGGCGAAGCAACACTCCATCTTTTAATGAAGACTGTACAGATGGAGGTGGATCTTTCCTTCATTCAAAACAACCAGATAGCAATTTGCAACCATCTAACGGTGATATGCATCCGACGAAGCAATTGGGACCATATGACGTAATCCTAATGCACCTACAATTGACCACCCGCAACAAATGGAAGACAGCACGAAACCTGAAAGTTGTTGTTCAATCCGCAATCGTTATTCCATATCCTGGCTATGGAAGAGTGATAACTCTACTGTCCGGCATCTTTCCCAACCAGAAGGTCTATCGAGTCACAATTTCAGACTTTCCTGCTTGTACCTGCGAAGACTTCATCACCATGAGTACAGCTGCACTTGGTAGTAGGAAATCCTGGGTGAACTGCAAGCATTTGTATTATGTCTTTAGGTTCATTTGCAAGGCAAATTCTGAGGACAATAAGTACATATATGCACCAAGTTTGAGCTTTGATGAAGTGAAGTTCCTTCTTGTAGGTAGCAATCTATAAGATGTTGTATGTTCATCTTGTAGTATTAGGTTGAAAAACTACTTTTGTTTAGAAATAGATACAGAATGGCCCATTGAAGTAGTTGACACATATGCTAAATCCTAATTAGTTTAAAGTGGAAATAGTTTATAGCAGCTTAAAGACAATTGAAATGATTTGTAAAACCATAAATATAAAAGAAATACATAAAAAAAGGCTAAATTTAGCCAACAAAAAATTGTAGGAAGAAATGTTACAATTCTACAAATGAATCTTGAAAGTGCTACTAGATTCCAAAGAGAACTTATCATAATGAAACAACATTGTACAACCAATTGTTGCATATTTCTAATTGAAATTTCCAAGAGTTTCTTAGTTACAAAAAACACAACCAACCTCAGAATAGTTAACATCAACAATGCAAACTTCAAAAAATTTGTAAATTATTATTTTTACAAAAAAAAAGAGTTCATTTTTTTAAGACATGTTACAAATATGTAAAGAAAGTTTTGGGAGGATGGATGATGAATGGATGACATGAATGAAGCTCATTCATTCATCAAATCTATGGTTGAAAAATCATCTACTTGTAGGAAATGCTAGTCCTTCATTTATGCCCATTCATGCAACATTTAAATGTAAAATTCATTATTTTCAATAAAAAATGCAATTTCTTGGATATATTTTTTTATTTTTGGTTTCTGACATTTCTATATTTAGATCTGACAATCCTATTTTTTACTCTGACATTTTTATTTTTAGTAAAATTCCTCGCAGTGAGCGCTCAAATCTAATTGCTCGTCGCTCAACGCTCAACGCTCGTTGCTCCCCGCTCACATTCTAGCACCGTTGAAGAAAATACCACTTCTAACATTTTAATTTGTAAAAAATAGGATTTTTTCTTAAAAAAGTACATAAAAATTGAATATTTGACAAGACTTTTTGGTGATAAGATTTGACCAAAAAATTCACCAAAATATTGTTTTGTATTTTTGAAAAAAAATGTAGAAAGAAACTCTCCTTGTAGACCTCTACACCACATAAAAATAAGTATTTTTTAAAGTTCTTTGGACAGTAGCTATTAGTCTACTAAGAGACCATCTTCTCAAAATTTCAGCTCAGAATTCGTTTTTTTGGGTTCCAATTAGTGCAAAAAACCCCTAAATCAACCATTGTGAGAAATTTTCGGGGCTGTTAAAAAATAGTAAAGTATTTTTGAAAATACAAAAAAATTATTTAAGGTATATAATAGTTATAAGTAGCTTCCCTGTAAATTTCGAGTTATTTGGAGCTAAAATACAAAAGTTATAGCCAAAAGAAAAAGAAAAAACTAAGGTGTGACATAATACATTAAGTGTTTCTTGCAATCACCCCTAAGTCCAATAGATATCTATGAATATGTTTGCAGACATTAACATTGACATCCATAACTCTAGTGTAGGAAAAAGCACGTCTCCGACGAAGAGCAAGCGCAAAAAAAAAGACACTCGCATGTTGGAGATGGCATTATCATCTCCATTGACGTCTGGATAGACTTGTGGACATCAACTCGGATGGCTACAAAGACAATGCTTGATGTGCGTTAGAGCACTTTAGCATGATGACATGGCATGCCCCGCCAGCACATATGGATGATACGTCATTGAATTTCCATGTCATCTGCCATGTCAGACAACTTGGTCAATCTTTTTTCCACGGGCATGCCATTTGGCGGCTCCTTTTTTATACTTTATACCTTGGACAAACTTTTTTCTTTCACCGCAGTAAAAATGATTGATTTATCCGAGGTCAAAACGACCAAGATTGCTGATGTCTGGTTGATGTGGCAATCCATAATTTTGCGAACATTGTAAAAATGATATATGCCTTCAATTGTGTCCAGAAAACCATCACTGTCTTCAAAAGCATAACTATGTTTTCACATAATCTATGGATGCTCAGCTGAACATCCACAAAAATCCAACACCGGTGGCCCACTGTCAAGCTTGTTGCTTCCTCATTAAATGTCCATATTCAATAATAAATTTTGGAGAAGTTGCGCTGACTAGTCTGACTAGTTTGTGTGGATAAAATTTTATATCAATCCAAGAAGTTTTGAGTGGTTGGGAAGCAATTTAGTAGAAGGAGGTTCAACCTCAAATGTCTTTTTTGCAACTTATCTAGCTATTTTTTGACATTTCAAAGCCATTTTGTAGACACAATGAGTCAATTGAATGAAATTTTCTTTCACCAGTACATTTGTATGCTCGTTTGAATCACTTTATAGTTTATAGTTTTTTCATTTGAGTAGGTTTAGAAATTAAATTTCACCTCCAAATGTGTTTCTAGGATTTTTTCAAGATCCTTTTTCATTACTAAAACATTATAATCTTGCAATCTATGTGGCCAAATGACTCCAAGTTTGATTCACATATAACACTTCAAAAGCAATGATGATTTTAAACCAAAAGGGCCTTGGACTTTTAGGGGTTAACCTTATGAAACTTGGTTTTTTCTTAAATTGAAAAAATTGAATTGAGAAATGAATCCTACAACTCTACAAGTTATTCTTTCAAGAAAATGCTTTGATTGCCCCAAAAATAAGATTGTCCATAACTTTCACATAACAAATCCAAATGGAATGAATCAAAGCTTTGGTTCCATGTAGAGAAAATTACAATTTATGAAAAACAAATTCTTGAAAGTTTTTGAATTATTTTGGAGGGGGAGTTTTGTCCGCCTCGCCTAAAGAAAGGGCTTTTGTGCTATAACTTTAGCTCCCGTGCACCAATTGAAATAAAAATTATATTCCCCCAAAAGCTAATGTGTTCTTCTATCTTAACAAAAAATTTCAAAAAATTATGATGAATATTGAGATCATAGAAGCATGCCCAAATTCCATTTTGTTCCCCAAAGAGACAGTGAGACTTTAGGAGTTAACCCATAAATGCCCAAGGCCTGTTTTGGGCTTCCTGAAATTTGCTCTAAATTGAACAAAATGCCAACATTTTGATAAGCTATATCAAATTTTTTTTGAATTGTAACCGTACAAATTCAAACTAGACATGTTAGAGATTTCATAGGAAAAAAAACAAAAACAATATCACTTATGGAGTGAAAGATTATAATGTTTGACCATGAGGGTGCTAAAATTGCAAAAATCTTTCAATCTTCTTTACACAAATCAAATCTAAAAAGTTGGTGACCACAAAAATACGAGGTTAAGGGCCTAACTTGTATAACCCTAATCAATTTATAACTTGGTAAAATCTACTCTACATTTTTATTAAATGAATTTTGAATGTGATTTTTCCTCTAAGACCTAGTGTACTTGAGGCTCATTTCCAAGAGCTCTCAACACTACGAGAAGTCAAGATTGCCCAATGGGTACCCTTGTACAAAAACTTGAATAGAAAAATCACTATCATTTATTTTTGGTGCTAATTAAATTTCAAGAAGAACTTTGTAAAAATACAAACCACTAAAAATAGCAACCTGGTTAGGTTTTATTTAACTTCAAAGTTTTGCAAACACCAGATTTGGGTGCCTTGGGCATTTAGGGGTTAAGGGAATATTTAGCGGCACGTTCCCCCATTTTCATTACAGTACAGTAGATGATATCACCTGTGGTCCGATCCTGACCCTGACTGACGCGTGTAACTTCTAGTACAGTGCCTGTTTGTAAGACCATCCATTGTGAAGCTCAAAGATCGTTACACGTGTTAAACAAACACTTTAAAAGTGCGAGATTCGAGTCAATCCTGAATTTCTTACCTTAACTTACTGTTACAAAAAATACGGACATCAGCTGTAATTCAAGTGAAAATGACATGAAATCTTACTAAATGCATGTTGTGATTATAAAGAGTTGACAATTCTTGATGAATGGGTATGGTGCTTGTCAACTCGAGAAGTAGAGCATGGAACTGTCTGATGATTCTTTCTGCCCAAAGACGATTCCACGATACAGTACTCTAAAATTTGGACTCCCGGAGCATATATGGATTAATGGAATCTACTGTACTGTACAGTACATAACAGTAGCATACGGCAATCTGAAGTGTGTACCGGTATTAGTTCGCCTTTCAGACCTTTGAATTGGTCAGTGCATTTTTTCTTCACTGCAAGATCGTCGTTTTCGGCAACGTTAAGGCAATCCAGAGAGGATCCGGTCCAGTGGAAATCCAAATTCTTTCAATGGCTCAGTTCTTCAAGTCCGAACAGTGCAAAGTCCCGTATTTTGGAAAAAACTGTTCTGAAAGATAAAAACACTAAATCTCGAGAGGAAATTCGGCCATATGAATTTCGATGGTACAACATTAAGCCCTACCTAGAATCTTTTTGCTCCATAATTGATCAAGAAAACTGGAAATATGGGAGACTTCATGACAATCATCGGTCAGTCTTTTATATTGATGAAGGAGGCTCGTCAATATACAATTTAATTGAGCCAGTGATGTTGCAAAACTAATATGCATGCCCCTGGGCAATGCATCTCAAATACAGACAAGAGATGATCCATGTTCTCCTTTGAAAGAACTAAGAAGCAGAGTATCACAAGCTTCGACACAGGTAAAGCAGACAGTTCCACTCAAAAATTGATCACAGAAAATCACACTCGAAAACTTTTCTTCGAAAGTGAAATCCAAGCCTCTGGAGAGATACTGTACACTCGTGGACCCAGAAGGGATCATGCCTTGACCGATCAAAATGTGTCGATTCGTTTATCACCCTACAATGCTCCGGTGATCCGTCGACACAGAAAGGCTGGAGTAAGGACCGCCAAGTCAATTTTCATCTTGTGAAACCTGCTCCATGGAACCATGAGCAAATCCACTCACTGATTTGGATTGCTCGTTTCGAGCCATCATCGAAGTTCCGCCTTTGAAACAGCTACCAATTTCAAAACCTAGCAACAAGGGACGCTAGGATTTGCTGCGGCAGGAGTGTCTCCATACTCTTCCGTCATTTCCTCCCCCAGAAATCGTTCCCATTCGCTATACTTTCTTGCGTAATCCGCTTTGGCAGACGTCGGTACCTGCAATTCAACAGCTGAACATTCAGTTGCTGCACATTCGAAGGCATGTAACAGCATCCAGAGGTTTCAAAGTGCTGAAATTCGCCTTAAAATGAGGTTATCTCTGCAGTCCACTATCATACGCAGATATGGATATTTACAGCGCATAATTTGCCTACATATCTGCATACGACTTATATGCAGAACGTTCGATTACAATGATGTCTACATACATGCTGACAACAAAATTTATGCAGATCTGCTTGTTCAAATTATATCTATTTAAATAACCAGTTTTCACGCTCAAAATAGACGTAATCACAAGTGCGAAAATCAAGTATTCCTCCTTACCGCATCGTCAGCAGCTTTGATATCCTTTTCGGACAAGCGCCTGACTGAAAAATCAAAACCAGAGTAGCACGATGTCAGCGTCGGAATTAAAGAACATTTCGTCAGCTTCCAACAATTTCTCGCCTTTCTTCATCTTAAGAAGGAAGACAAACTCATACTCCGATACCAGCATAGATTCAACACAGTTTGCCAATCAACGTCCATCGCCCGAAATTGGCGGGCCAATCGTGCAGACTCATATTTACTAAATCTGGAACGGCATCTACAGCACACTTTAGCTAGACACAAGGCTTAAAATAGCACCAGGACCTAGATTTCTGAATAGTCCATAGCCTCTCGGCACCGAAAGTAAATTAGCTGTTAACCAAAGTCCTCGCCCTTGCCGACATTTCCGGGCTGACTTCCAGGGACATTGCCACGACTAATTTCCAGCTCCGCTCTAGAAGCTAGCTAGCACCCCCGGCAGCAATCCTAAGAACACTAACCTCTCTCTACCTACTCGTCCTCCAACAGTCGACCAGAAAATTAGTGCACAAAATCTGCTCACGACCGTCAATCTCGCACTTCAAGAAGAGACATTGCTCGTAATGGAAGGAAAATGTAATCGCTTCACTCCGTCTCCTCACCATCAAGAACACGCTCTCCTCTTCCACCCGCTCAAATCCGACAACAACACACAACCAGAACCTAAAATCGCCTCTCCTCGAAGCACAAATTCTACGGAAAACTAACAATACAAATCCTCCTGCTCGAAGTACGTGCAGTAAATCCCCTTCTTCACCAACTAGCTTCGACTACCGAGAACGAACTCATTCTAGAACGACAACTACGTGCCCGAAATCAAGAAATCAAGAAAATCAAGAAATTAACCAAGAACGCACGAAATCAAGAAAGCACGATTTAATACCTTCAACGTCCGGTCGCAGCGCACGAGCAGCGGTGCCCGGCGTGACCAGCAGCAACATCACAAAGAACCAAGCCCACAGCAACAACAACGTCGGTGACCCTCGCATCCTCGCCATTGGAAAGAGCTCCACCACAATTGTTCGCCGTGGAAAATCCTGTCTGTCCCGAGGACTAGAGCCAATGAACAAGACTAGCTTACACTCTTTTCTTTCCTGGACGGAATGTCAAACCCCAAGCGGGAGTACAAATAGTGCGACTCGTGGTTTCGTCCACTGCGACGTCCACGTCTGGATCGGGCCTAATAAGTCAGAGTGTCGAGTCGAGCTTTGGTAAGTAAAGCTGGAGTGGAGTGTGAGACCGGAAGAAGCTGCGCATGTGCTGCACCGTCCGTCCGTCAGAATTCGCAGGTGTGCGTTAATTGGCAAATGTCAACCTCTAGGGTTGGGTTGGCGAGCAAAGCGTGGCAAGGTGGCGACGGCGACGGCGACGGTGCGGGGGACGAGGATCATGGGGCGAGACTGCGGGGGACGTGGGGGCCCTTTGCTTTCGTTGCGTTGGCATCTGTTAGGGATCCCCCGGGCCTCGGCCGGCGCTCGGCCCTAGTTGCGGGTTGCCGGGCTTGCACGTTACTGCAAAGTCAATGCTGCGTAGGTCTCTTATAGGGAAGTTACTGTATCAGCCCTTTCTCGGTGGCCCCCCGCGGGTGCTCGGACCGACACTTGAGACTAAGTAAATTATTTGAGCCGGTTCTGCCTGACAGCCATTCTGTTTGGAGCTGAATATCGATAGTGTTTCGGGGAAAGAAATGGAAACAAAACAAAACAGAAGGCAATGGTTCTTTCCATTTGTTAAAAATAAAAATAAAAATAAAAATAAAAAAATCGCTATGTGTTTTTTACACTCTAGTTTGACACACACTGGAAGAAAGACAAAAACGGTGTGACCATGAAGTTCTATTTTAGATAAATTACAGTATTAGTTTATTGATATAACATAATCTATCTTAGTGCATAGTGCTAGGACTATGCACTAAGAAAGGTTTTATGCAGTTGTATAGGTGTGGTAATGGCACCTAGCTAACATGCCCTCTAACTACACTCCTTGTCAAAAAAATAATACTAAATTGGATCCAGCCACTAACTTATCTACTAAGTGAACATGCAGTAAGAGAGGTTCTATTGTAGTGGGTACGTAGTGGGAAAACTTATTGTTTCAAAGTTAATTTCAAATGTAAGTACAGTACTGGAATCAACTACTCCAAGCAAGCCCTAATTGCATTGAGCAATATGAATGCAGTTGTAGACAAGATTTAGAAACTGTAATTCAGAAACCATAGTCAACACCATAGTTTCAGTCCAAATGGCAGAGCCAACAAAGTTCAATTTGTAGGTATGCTGTCTTAAGACTCCCTTGCCTTTGGAGTAAGCACTCTTGGCTTAGGCTTCATTGAAGTCTTTCCTTGTAATGAAGTGTTATAATCATTTACGTTAAAATTAGAATAGGCTTATTCTACCCTTTTCACATTCTTGCTAGATTACAGAATTTGCAACGACGTATTCTAACATCAGAATTGGTAAGCCTGTCCTACTTTGAGCGCTTGAAAGTGGATTAAGAACTATGCGTTCTGCCATGCATGTGGCTATAGGTCTAGCTTTGTAAAGCTTAACCTATAGCCATTTTTGTGGTACAATGTGAGGCTCTTTGCTCACTCTTTAGTAATAAAAATGAACAAAAAGAAATCAAAATTGACACTTCTTTTGTAGGTCTAAAAAATGAACTAGGTTGGATTTGGGTAACTAAAGTAAGAAGTGAGCAATTGTAGGTGTGCTCTACTTAGGTGCGTACAACATATAATGCCTCATATATTGAAGTAGTGTAGGCCTTCAATGTACAAAAGTAGTTGATGATATAGATTTTGGGTGCACAGTTGGTTTGGGGTATAATATCCTTCATAGGATATGAACACCACTACACGTCACTTATTGCAATTCACCCAAAATATATTGGAGTATAGATGATGGAATAAAATGTATCTTTTAGCTATTATAAGAGAAGGATTTAAAGTTTGTAGAGAGTTTGTTCCCTTCAAAGTGATATTTTTTTTAAAATTTATTTGTCAGCAATGTAACATTGATATTTGATAGTAGGGTCACCTACAAGTCAAGCATGCAAACATGCTCATTGACTATATAATGAGCATCCAAATGGTAAATTCACATAATAACACTTATTCAATAACTTTTGTCAATGGCTTTGTTATTGAAAATTTGTACTTGTATTGCATTCTTTTCTTATTCATGCTTATATTTTAGTTGATGAAATTTAGGGACAATTTATAATCGGTACTCATAGTATAGAATAGCACATTTTCAACTTTCACGTTCTAATTAGTACCCACATTTAGTCATTATATGTGAAATTCTTGATATTTTCCCAAGTGAGGGCACTAGGAGCAATTTTTAGTCATTTATGTCTAAATTTTTTAATAAATGCTGAAGTGAGTGCACTAGGTGCCATAATATATAGTCATTACGTCTAAATTTTTTTAATAACTATGGAGGCAAGTGCACTAGGTGTAACAATTATCCATATTTAAGGTGGAAAAGTTCATTGATGATTGGCCATTTTGGTGTGGTGAATTTTTGCCAAAATTTTACTTGATTTTTGCAGTGGGAATCAAGGGTTGCTCTAAAAAGTTGGGTGTGGACGGATTTGAATGAAATCATCAAAAGTATTTAATGAAAAGACACAATTCACAAAATATTCATTTGGATGAAGTTTAATATTGATATAAAACATGTTGTAGGAAAGTATTAATACATCTACGGATACAAAAATTAACGGGTGTTTTTTCTAGCCCACATTGAATCCAAAGTGCATTTACATTTTACTCTTATCTCTTTATTTGCCAGCCTCGACTTGGTTGTTGTTCCCTGGTTCCTTTTAACCTTTAAAGGACGTAGGGGGATCAAAGCACACTCAAAGGTACCATTGGGATTACTTTACTAGGACAGGACTTTAGTCCTTTTTTGAAATTTCAAATCTATAAATTACTTTAATGTTGTCAATTTTTCTAAAACTTTATAGATTAATATTATTGCAATGCATTTCTTTAATAAGTTGGAGAATTTTTTTATGAAAAAAATCCTTACAAGGATCTAAATCATCAATTTTAGGACTAAATTTAGTGCCTTTTTAACAATAAAGTACTTTAAATAGATATTTTTATCCAAATTTTTTGTACATCTTAATAATACAACTATTAAAAAGGATGTTGTGTCATTAAATTTTAACCACAAAATAGTGTAATTTTTTAATAAATAAATTGATTATTGACAAACTACTGATTTGTTCGAAAATCACACTTTAAACATTCAATTCTAAAAATAGCTTACATAGTGCCCTTAATGTGAACAATATATACATTTTTTGTTTTGACACATCACCATTTGGATTATTTTGTATATTAAAAAGGGCGTTCACATGTTTTTACTTCTGAATATTATAGGAAATAAATAAATATTTAAATTGCATCAAAAGAGTCCTTTTTAATTCTATTATATGATTATATACACACTTGATTTTTTTGAATTCAATCACATTATTATTCATTAAAAATTAGATTCCTTTTATTCATTTAAAAACCTGGCAAACTGACATTTAAATTGCAATTGGAAATTTAGTAAAGAATTTATGTTTTTTGGATGAAATGAAATATATTAGCATTAACATGACTTGAAGTTCTAATAGAAAAGGACTAAATTACTTATGATTAATAGATTAATATTAGAAAATAATAGATAGAAAGATGTTATATTGCAGATTTTAGTGGGTTTGACCCCTTTTTTGGTCCATTTGAGTGTAATTTGACCTAGGGGTGACCCTGGAAATCATCATTTTTCATTACATGGCCAATTTTGTTAAAATGGCGGTATTCCCAGAGCCATATTTTCTTTGTGCCATATTCCTTGTGCCATTTTTTCAGACCGCCCACTCTAAACATCTAGAACATACATAGGTTCCAAACATCTAAGACTGTTGTAGATTTCAAACATCTAGGAACTATATAGATTTCAGACTGACCGTTCTAAAAAATATAGGATCGATATAGATTTTAAATATCTAGGACAAGCGTAGTTTTTTAGAATGTACGACAAGTGTAGATTTCAAAACGGCCATTCTAAACTAGAATAATGTGCCATTGTAAAGAATGACGTCATTTTAACGAAATTGACCATTTACCGTTTGACATCATCTACATTAAAAAATCCAAAAGTGTTTTTTGGATATCAAGTTATTGTAGAAGATCTCCCCTTTCCACAACAAATTCCGAGGATGAAGATTGCATTTCCGTCCTGTACAATTTGATTCTCTGTCATCCATCGGACACAAAATGGCCTCCTTGTCGTTTAAGGGTTAACCCCTAAATGCCCAAGGCCTGTTTTCAGCTCTCTAGAATTCGCTCTAAATTGAACAAAATGCCAACATTTTGATAAGTTTTGAGATTTTTTTTGAACTGTAACCGTACTAAATCAAACTGGACATATTAGAGATCTCATAGGAAAAGAAATCACAACAATATCACTTATAGAGTGAAAGATTACAATATTTGACCATGAGGGTGCTAAAACTGCAAAATTCTTTCAATCTTCTTTACACAACTCAAATCTAAAAAGTTGGTGAGCAAAAAATATAAGGTTAAAAAGGGCCTAACTTGTAAAACCCCAATCAATTTATGGCTTCTTAAAATCTACTCTACAATTTTCTTAAATGAATTTTGAATGTGATTTTTTCTCCAAGATCTAGTGTATTTGAGGCTCATTTCCAAGAGCTCTCAACACTACGGGAAGTCAAGATTGCAATGGGTATCCTTGTACAAAAACCTGAATAGAAAAATCATTATCATTTATTTTCAAGATCCGATTTTGATGCTAAAATTAGACTTCAAGAACTTTCTAAAAATATAAACTACTAAAAATAGCAACTTCATTAGGTTTTATTTAACTTCAAATTTTTGCAAACACCAGATTTGGGTGCCTTTGGCATTTAGGGGTTAATGCAATGGTTTGTTCAAAAAAAGAAAAAAAAGTGCATTTACACAAAATCTGAAAAAGAGAATGGAAAAAGAAAAGAAGTAAGAAGAGGAAAAAAAGAAAAAAAGAAAAAGAAAAAGAAAAATCCTGTTGACAATAACTTCAGTTCCACCACCATTCCTCACCTCACCAATACAGTACTGTACAGTACTGTAGATGAAGTCATCAAAGTAGGAGCCACTACGAGCAACAAGTCGCCATGCTACGTTCTTCGGCAACAACTCCCTCCCCAACTCCGGAATCCCGGTTCTGCACCAATAAACTAGAGAAGAAGGAATCAAAACCCATGAGGATCCACCGTTTTCAAGGGTACAGTAAAGTATTTATCTGTCAGCGAAGAACAGGGAATAGATCCGTCACCATTTGTTCGGTGCTTTTTCTATGCTTTTTTTCTTGGAAAAGCGACAGATTAAGTTACGAGTGGAAGCCTGGCCTACCAAGTAGGAAAGTCTCCCAATTTTTTGGAAACTTGTCATGCGGAATTGCGTGAGGGACTTTATCAAGCCAGGCGCTGACTGCAGGCACATCCTATGCAGGATGCGGAAACGGATTCCCTGGTGCATTGAATACGAGCCGAGATTTGATGCACATTTTCTTAATTTGGGGATGTAGTTGAGTGCTGGGTTGGGCCACGCTCGGAGTCAGTGCTGGGATTGATTGTTGGCTGGTGAGCTGGGCAATGGCCAAGCTGGTTTCCGAAGGGAGGGCCGGGTGCACACGGAGGCGACATTGACGATGCAATTTGCTAGAAAGGGAAAGAAACTGTTCCGCTGTAAGTTAGAAATCAACGGAGCAGTTATGGTAAGCCTCGCGATAAAGGCAGTTCAGTGATTTTGTTTCCATTTTAGAGAACCAGTCTGCTATTTCTTCCATACTGGCATGCGATCCTTTGGTGATACTCCGTAATACTCAACGGATCCTTGGGCGATAATACTCATGCAATACTTGGGTGATAATATTTATGCAATATTTGGGTGTTAGTATACGGTAGTAGAACTCGTCATAGTGTATGGTGCCGGGACTAATGCACTAAGAGAGGTTTATGCATCTAACGAGGTGTAATAATGTCCATCTTAATCATGTTGGTTCTAAAAATACATTACTTTGCAAAGAATGTACTTCAAATTAGGCCCATCTAGTGTCTACATACTTGACAGTTATGCTCTAGTACAAGTTCTATTGTACTCATGTGATGTTTGGGTGATAAAACTCATATAATACTAATGTGATACTAATGTGATATGTATATAAAACCTAGATGAATCCTAGGTAAATTTTGGCTCTTGCTTTTGTAATATAAAAATACAAGAGGAATTCATGTATTTTGGAAGAAAAATAAACAAAAAATTCTTAATGAAAAATATCCTTTGCATTGTCTTTGCAGCAAAGTGTACAAAATTTGTGCAATAAAAAACATTATTGTGGCCACAATTTCTAATTTGACCCCTTACAAGATAGAAGAAGTAGTTAGTTTTCTTTTCCATGCTTGAAAAAAGAGTACACAAAGTGTTAGGAGTAGTAGACTCATACTTTTCTAACAAAATATGGAATAGTTTTCAATTGATTCTTTTTATTTAAAATGTGACACAAAACATTACTGTGAAGAAAAGGAACAAATAAGAAGTGCAAGTGAGAGTCAAAAATTAGTTATAAATTTTTGAGTTGAAGTAATATCAAGCCCATAAATACTATTAGGCCATCTCTAGGAATTAGAAGAATGTAAATTTGTAATTGCAATCACTTTGCTCTCCTTTAATGGCCACAATAATTTCCAAAATTGGTTACAATGTCAAGGGCCTGAAATGGAAGCACTCGCAAAACATCCTTTGATCTAGTGAAGACACTCATGATGAAAAGTCGGTTCAATTGATATGGATTATTTAGGAAAATTGTAGAAACGAGCAATACACCTATTCATTCCATAGTAGTGGAATGATATTGACAAATTACCTTAATGATTGATTAGATCCTTTTAAGGTTAATACACTAGTAGTAATACAATGTGCAAAACAAAGAGATGACCATAAAAAGCCCTTCACATGCCATCTCATTGGTCATTTCGATGATCTTATTGGTCATTTCGATGATCTTATTGGTCATTTACATAGTCTTTGCTTACTATGTTTTCACTAGTAATAGTTTTACATCAAAAAAATTATTTGCATCTATTGTGACTACTACAACACTTTTAAAGAGTGATTGTCCTGCATATTTCAGACTAATTTATGCATCTATAAACCCTAAAGGACCAAAGTTAGCAATTGTTCACGAATGAAAGAAATCTGAAGTAGTTACATATAAAATCAAATTTTGTCAAGTGAGTTTGCAAAAATTTTAAAACAAGTGTAAACATATACCCCTTTGGTGGAAATATAATTTTTTTTTCCGATTAGGTGATTCGATTAAAAGTTATGTTGCCTTGAACTTTTGGTGCAACCCGGCCAGCTTCAGGCAGTATGTACAAAAGTCTTCCTCTACTTCTAAAAAGTTGGTAGGTATATAACTTTCATAATATAGGATGCAATCATCAAAAAATAAAATCATGCGTTGTGCAAAAATCTCACTCTATGAGAAGTTAAAATTTTTTGATCCTATTGAGCAAGTTCAAGAAAGAAATTAATTCTTTTAATTTCAAATATTATTATCTTTTAATTTATGTTGTCAAATTTTTGGAATGTTTTCCACACATTCCAACAGTAGTCTAGTAAAAAATTTGTATAAATTTGTATGATTGAATTTCAAATGATTTTTTTTTTTCATTTTTTCTCAATGCCCTAAAAAGTGGTAGTTTCTGCTTGAAATGTGCCGCAGTCCTTTTGAAGTTAATGCTATTACAAGTGCACATAGAATAGGTCAATTGTTAGAAGTATAGTATTATCTTGGCTTATCTTTGTCAATTACTATTGCCCTACACTGAAATAACCATGTGTCGCAATGTCCAAATTGGAAAATATATGAGGCCCTAGCGCAACCAACACCATATACTTCTTTTATATACACTGAGAATCAATAAGTACAATCATCCAATCTTCATCTTACAGGTCAAAATATCTAGAAATTGAAAACTGCAAATTGACGCTACAAACTCATGAAATCAAGAACCTTAAAGTATATTGTAAAATCTTTAGTCCATTTCCCAAAAAATTGAAAAATACAATTTTTTGGACTTTTTATTGCATATTGCTTACCTTCAATAATTGCCACCTTTGGTAGCAATTACAATATGCATTCTATGACACAATGGTGATAAATTTGTCCATCTCCAAAGTACAAAATACATAATTGTATACAATTTTATTCTGATTAAATTTGATTTTAGGTGTGGAGTCTTGAATGAATAGATTCTTAAGTCATGATGACCCTTTATACAGGAATAGAGTTCTTTCTTCTTCTTTTTGAAGTTAAAAAATGAGGGAAATAATTAGAGAGACATTGAAGACAATCAGAAAAAAAACTAGGTGTAAGCGAGGGTGTAAGCTGAAAAAACTAGGTGTAAGCTGATAAATGATGGAGATTCCTTATAGAAGAACAAAGCTTAGTACAATCAAATGACTAAGGAATAATATAGAAGAACTTATAGGAGTCCTAAAAAAAAGTATGTATAAAAAAACTGACTATGTGCGTAAGAAGAGTCACACTATGTGAAGTTTAACCCATAAACAATGTGGTGGACATTTTGTGTCCGATGGATGATAAAGAATCCTTCTTGTAGGACCAAAGTGCAACTATCCATCCTTGGATTTTTGTATGAAAAGGGAAAATCTTCTATAATAGTTTGACTTCCAATGAATGCTTTTGGAATTTTTTTAAATAGATTATCTACATTGTTACAAAAAAGAATGATTTCCACAATCACCAATGCGTCCTTTAAGGGTTAAGATGGTTGCTTCCAAACCCTACACCACCTCTTCTAGGCATCTAATACATTTGACTTTTCCATTTTATTGTTATAAATTCAAATCAAGAGGAAATGAATTAGCCCCCCCCCCCCCCCCCCCCCCCCCCCCCCCGCTTGTGCTAGAGCCAATTTGATTAGCTGAGACTCATAAACTTAGCAAATACACTAGATCCTTGGATTATTACAAAGGCAATAGTTTAGTGAACATAAAATGATGGCTTTCATTTTAAACTCATTTTTATAGTTTATGAATTATTAATAAGTATGTGAATAGTTCCATACTAAAATGTCATTCAATCAATGTCAAAACAATATCAAAACAATATCAATTATAGTGTACATTGTAGTTATATATTTTTTTCACTAGCATTTGGAGAGTTTTGGTACTACAACAAATATCATTTTAGCATTAAACATTTGATTCTAAAAATAAATAAATATGAGAAGTACCAAATTGATACAATGTTGAATGTCATTTTTATATTTTTTTTGAACTAAAACAATAAATTTTAGTTTTTTAATCCAGTGTGAACCAAGGTTTAAAGTTATAAAAATACAATGAACACAAATATTTTTGAAGTATATGGAACCTTGGTTATTTCATTCTTCAAAATATATATAGATTCTCATATTGGTTTTCTAAAATTTGTACATGCTTCTAAATATTTATAGATTGTCATATCAGTTCTCTAAAATTTGTACATGGTCGATTTTAATTTTTTTTGCTTTGCGAACATTTTGCAGTTCAAAGTTTATAAGCATGTTTTACCACAGAAAATAAGTCCTTGAATACAAAAAATTGCTAGAAGCTAGATCCTTAGTATATTGGCTATTAGATAGTGCTATCCAACCCTTGTAATAGAAAATAACCTTCATAAGGTTGTTAGTTAGTGACAACAAAAGTGTCTCTAGTTTCACAAGTATTTTAGTATGGTTACTGCTATTTTAAAATTATTATCCATCAATTATTTATTCACTAATAGAAATTTGGGTTGTCATTAGAGCAAAAATCAGCCTCTGGAGGGCCGCTCCAAATTGATATGCCAAGCTATTTCAAGCTTGGCCCGTCAACCTGGAAAAATGCCTCCAGTGAACATTCAGAGTGTATGACTCCATTTTGCAGGGTTTTTTTTTTTCTTAAATATTTTTTAAAGATTATTATTTATATTTATTATTTTATTATTTTAATTTAAAAAAGTTTGAAAATCTGGGTTCCTGCGCCACTGTCACAACAATTTTAGCTGTGCGGAAATGGGGGAAAAATTAATGTTTCAAACCTGATAAACAAAATTTCAGGGTACAGCCCTCCGGAGGGCAGATTTTTTTTCTAATGGTAGATTAGGAAAATGATTAGAAGAAGATTAACTAGTAGTTAAGTTTATTATGCAAAATCTTCTTGTTGGTCAATTTTCTTTAGAGTACATTGCTCAAATTTGTATTAGTGATTGAAAATATTAAAACTAATATAAATCATGAAATTAATCTGACTTATTCAAAACATTAAATCCAATTTATTCAAAACATTAGATCCAATGTATTTATTCATGTATACGTGTGATAAACAAAGGGCATCCACATTTCATTGGAAATAAGTGAAACTTAATGTACAATTCCTCAAAATAGAAGGAATTATACATTAAGTTTGCATAGACTAAGGAAATGCCCTCGGAAATGTCTTATCAAAAGATTTACGTGACCATTAAGACTCAATGTTTTTGTTTTGTTTTTTGGACCAATGGTTATGTGGACTTTCTTTCAAGAAGGTTTTGAATTTTCTAGCTCCTTCATTTTAGGGGATAAAATTTAAGGAGGACAATTTTGAGTATGCATCATAAATATGTAATTTTGTACGCAATTTGTATGTGCTAGTTGAATGTGCATGGCAGATGAAATGAGGTTTTGAAAACATTGTGGCAACAATATATAGGGCATTACAATCTAGCATTTTTAAATCCATCTACCCTCTTTTTTATTCTTTAGGCTAGAAGCTACTCAATTTTTTTCGAGGCAATTGGGTATGAAATTTCCTAAATAAATATTAAATGGACTTCATTGATTTGTCTTCTTAGAGATGGTACAAAACTAATGCCACCTATACAATTGTAATCACAACTAAAAAATAAAATTGGCAGAAATTGACACAATAGAGTAATCTATTTGCTTGTACTACTTTAATTATTTTTTTGAATAGTTTGACTTTGGAAAGTTTGTATTAAATGCACTAATAGTGTGATAGGACAAATCAACATACCGTTCATTGTGAATTGAATCTTCTCCTACTTCGTAAACCCCCATCAAAAAATCTCGTGTTCCTTTTGCAGGAAGATTATTTCTTGTAATCTTCTATTGGCGCGTGAAATCAATGTAATCATCGATAATTACAGATTTTTCATTCATCGATCATATATTTCATCCATTTCTAGACCACCGTTTACATCAGGTAATCCGTAATCTCCAATGAGGAATAATTCTTATTTATTTTTTGAGAATTTCCTCTAAATCGGTGATTGCCCTATACTTTTCCCCTATGCTACTCTATGTTTCCTCTAAGTTATCCCCTAAAGGACCAACATTTGTTTTTTGGCAATATAGAAACTTTGGGCAGGTACGTGTGACTAGAGATTTGCATATTTTGGGCTGAAATTTTAATAGAATGTGGGGACAAGGAATATCTTTCATATGCACAAAATTTCATAACATTTGGAAATATGAGTCAAAAGTTATTGCATGATATGTAGTTTGTTCTCAACTTGGACAGTCTGAGCAAATTAGAAATGATCACTTTTTTCAAAAATAAAAATTTGAAATTGGTTTATTAGATTTATATTTACGTAGAAAGCTTTGAATCATTCCATTTTTATCACTGAGTGAAAAGCTATGAGGAGTTTTAGTTTGCGGACAGTTATGGATTCTCTACTCAAAAATAAACTTTGAAGTTGTTTATTTTACTCAATTTTCAATATTTTTTGAAAATAAATAAATCATAGGATGTAGATTGTTTCTGACAACATTACAACTATTGGGATTGGCATTTTTCAATTCCAAAACGAAATTCTCAACAATTTAGTATTTTGAATCATTCTCTATTTCTTTATACTTACTATTTTTTTCCTATATATTGTACAATTCCAAATGATCTAAAAATTTTCAAGCATGGATCCATCTTTTCCTAAAGAATGAATCCAAAGAAGCACAACCATTTTGGAAATTTTTTCACAATGATTTGACCTTGTGAAGTGCAGCTGCTTGTTTTTTTCGCAGGGCCATAAAATAGATTTTTGCCACTTCAAACGCTACTATCTTGCAATTTACAAGGTGGAAATTTCTGAAATTGTTTCCACATCTTTTATAACCATAGTACTACAAGATCCTATGGTTACATGTGTCCAAAAGTGATATTTTTCAGAAATGTGATACTTGTACTAGAAATGGCAGTTTTGGAGCGTTTTTGGTGAGAACATAGTCAAAGAACTTTAGGGGTTATGCTAAGTGGAAATCGGCGACCAATATCTCCCTCCCATCTCTATTCCTTGGGACCCAGCCGGTTGAATGAGTATCGGTGGGCCTTCGTTTCTGCTCCTTCGTTTCTGCTCCTTGTTCCTCGTTGAACACCACCACCTACGTTTAACCCTTAAACGCCGGTCTGGTGGCCGTGGAATCACCCTTTTGCAAAACCGTGGGAACAATTGGCTTAAAAAAATGAAAAAGTATTCATTGGAAGTCAAACTACTGTAAAGGACCTCCCTTTTCACAACAAAATTTGGAGGATGAATAGTTGCATTTCTGTCCTCCAGAGGAGATTCTCTTGTCATTCATCGGACGCAGAACGTCCGCCTCGACGTTCAAGGGTTAAAGAAAAACCGGCGGGAGAGTTCCAATTGAGCAGCCTTCCAATGTTCTTCACAATTTCATTTATAACACAAAACATCGATGTTCAAGGGGCTAAGTTAATTTACTGTTTTCTAACTTGTCAAAGCTATCAATCTCTGTGATCTCAACAGTATCGATCGTTACTAACTTTCAGTATCGATCGTCCTCATGAGCCCGGAAACTACGTGCCGCACTGAGTCGTGGAAAAGATCCGAACTGAATGGTGGCAATTATTTAAGGCTGGTGGACTGGGAGTCTGGGACTCAAGGATATGCCACTTTCAGTTCGATGATGGCACTTGGCAGGACTGCATGCATGCAGGACTGCAGGCGGGATGTGGGAAACGATGAGAGCAATGATCCGATCAATCCGATGACGCAGGTTTGGGTAGACTTTGCCACTTTGGGCCTTGGGAAGCGAAACGGTGCGGCATTCATGACGCAGTTGACTCGGGGTACGCGACCCACTCCATAATATGAAGTAAGTTCGACGATACCTGAGCTCCAGTACTACTGTAGATCTTTCCCGATGGGAATCCACTTGCATTGGTTGACCCCAACTGAAGCAATATTTCAAAGAGTTCAAAGAGTTCTGGATTGACTGCCAATCAGTTGAACTGAAAATTGGGGTGGAGTGCGGGAAATTCAACTCACTTGGGTATTTTAGAGTGATGCGGTCATAGCAAGGCCACTACACCAGATCCCATCAGAACTCTGAAAAGGGAGATCTTGCAGAATGGTTTTGACCTCCAGTGAATATTTGTTTCCTTTTTTCTTTATAATTTAAAAAAATAAAATCATTTTTATTTATTTATTAGGATTCACAGTGTATCAATATCAAAAAGGATGATTTTCATGGTGACCAACTCATCCTTCCAAGGTTAAACCCTAAAGGATCGGGATGTTTGAGCATAGCTATTGTTTTCCCAACTTGCTTGTGTAATAAGCATAATTCCTCATTTCTGTGGAAGAATTTTGATGATCTCCACTGTTGAAATGAAAGAAGACTTACGTAGCTTTCCTATGAAAAAAAATATCAACGAAATCGCATGCTTTTTGAGAAAATGCCACCGTTGACAAGATTGATGAAATATGTTCAGTTAGGCAATACTTTTGTACATACGCTGATTGAAATAGATATGTTGAAATTGGAATGATCAAAAGTGCTCCAAAAATTTTGATTTTTTTTCACATGCACACATCATTATGGTATTGATGTGTAATTTTTTTCAAATAATTTTGAGGTGTAGAAAATAGTGTATGTGAGGGTGTGAAGTGACAGCCTAGAGCATCTTCTCTCAAAAAACTCACCAAGAATCGCACACTTAATCATTTCTCGATTGGAGTATACCAATAGATTTAGCAAAAACACTCATCTAGGGTCTCTTTGTTGTTCATGAGCTATTGATGAAGTTAACATATTGAATTTTCTACAAATGTGGTTGCAAAAGCCACATGGTGGCTATATCGTCCTTTAGAGGTTAAGCACTTTTGAAAAAAGCCTTATGGTCCCTCTATGATTGGTGGTTTTGTATCAAACCAATCTAAACCTTAGGTTATTTGTTTTTTTTGTTTCATACATTGAGATCTAAGAAATTGTGAGTCCCCTAGTTGTATTCTTGGCACCATTGGAAAGCTCTCTATGAGGAGAGGTGCACAAACTTTGCTTCGTGGCGTTTAGACCTACGGTGTGAAAGTTATTGAGTTTCAAAATTCTTACAAATTAGAACAAAATTGAACCAAATTATCCTTTATTTGGAAAAACCATGACTTTCACATTGCATATCCAAACGCCACAAAACAAAGCCCTTGCACTCCTTTGTGCACAAAGCTTTCTATTCGTATCAAGAATTCAACTTCTCACACTGCAACAAAGCTTTTGCATTCCTTCATGTATAAAACTTTGAATTAAAAAATTAAAAAATAATTTTCATTTTGATTTTGATTGTGGCAAGGGCATAGGACACACTATTCCATATTTTTAGTTAGGCTATTTGTTTGTTTGTTATGGTGAGATCTCTGAAATCAGGTGTCTCTCGATCGCATTCTTAATATTGTTGGAAAGCTCTCTACGACTCTACAAGGAGGGGAGCATAGGCTTTGTTTTGTGGCATTTGGACTTATAGATTTTTTAGTTGTTTTTAGATCTTTAATTATCCCAAATTATAGATCTCTTGGACTGTGTGTCACTTGATTGCATTCTTGGTGCCATTAGAAAGCTCTTTGTGAGGAAGGCAACACTTACTTTATTTTCTGGCCTTTGGACCTACAATGTGAAAGTTATTGAATTTTAAAGTTTTTACGAATTAGAAATTAAAAATTTATTTTTATCTTTATTATGGCAGCAAATATAAGACATACTAGTATACATTTAATTTGTTATTTGTTTGTTTGTTTTGTTTGTTAGATACGGTGAGATCCAAGAAATTGTAAGTCCCTAACCACATTCTTAGTACCATTAGAAAGCTGTCCGCAAGGAAAAGCACACGGACTTTGTTTTATGGTGTTTGGACCTATGGTGTCAAAGTTACGGATTTTTCAATTATTTTGAAAACCCATAGTTTTCACATCGCATGTTGCAAATGCCATATTGAAACAAAGCCCTTGCATTCCTTTATGCATAAAGCTTTCTATTTGTATCAAGAATACAACTTCTCACACCGCAACAAAACCTTTGCATTCTTTTGTGCATAGAAGATATTGAATTCAAAGATTTTACAAATTATAAAAAGAAAATATAGTTTTTACTCTTATTATGGTTGTGGCAACGACATAGGACACACTAGTCCATAAATTAAATTAAACTGTTTGTTTTGTTTGTTATGATGAGATCTCCAAAATTGTGCGATCCTAGATGCGTTCTTGGTACCGAGGGGGGGTCCATGAGCTTTATATTGTGGCGTTTGGACCTACGATGTAAGTTATTGAATTTTGAAGTTGTTATAAGTTAAAAAATTAAAAAATTTATTTACTTTTATTTTGGTTGTGGCAATGGTATGGGGCACATTAATTGCAATTAAATCCTCTTTCATTTGTGTAAACAACAAAATGTGTGTAAGGGCCTCATGCCATGCTCTATTGGTGGGCAAAAAATCTCTAAAAGACAAGAAGAATTCCACTGATTGTCTTGCCGAAATGGGTGAGCGGAAAGGATGATTTCATGTTCACTGAAATTGGTAGACAACCTCATTGGGAATCAATATGTGAATTCTTAATGAATCCCTCCCCATCCACTAGGTTCACATGTTAGTGCAATTGCACACTTGGATCTGTAGCTCCCATCCATGGAGATTGTAGCTACTAATATTGTCCATCGATGGAGCATGGCCTAAGAACATTTGTTTGCACCCGTGCATACTAAAATTGACTTTATTCTCGAACTTCTTGTATCCACCTTTAGAGCCTATTTCTATGTTAGGTATATGCATCTGAAACCGACATTCTTTTAGACTTGGAGAATTTGGTGGTCAAAATGATGAATTTTTTTCGAAAGAATGTTAGCTTCCTCAAAAAAATCAATACAATTGTTTTGTAATTTTCCAATGCTCATACAATCTTTTATTAATTTCAAAGTTGAAAATTTAGAACATCCTAATCATGACACTTCTATATAAGTTCTCAACTTCATGAGTGCTCTTCTCAATGTGTTTACCTAAAATAAGAGGTAATCAATTACTGTCTCTTTCCTTTTTAGGTTTTTAAGGAAAAACTCTTGAAATTTAAAGAATCTTGAGAGAACTTTTGTTTTATTTGGTCTTATTATATAAGCACATACAAATGAGCCATTCACTTTCTTCCATGATTGTGTGGATGGATCATAAAAAGAAAAGACAAAGAAATGATGGGATGGGGCTCACATATGGTGATGCCCTTGATTACGCACCTAATGTATAAATAATGGATTGTGCGATGACAAGTGGTTGAATAAAAGAATTAGTTGATTAAACCTTGATTTAATAGGCATATTTTTGAAAATTTAGAGTATAATCTTTGAGGGCGATTGCAAGAAAGATTGGTTGTTTTAGTGACATTTTGCCAGAAATTGGGGTTTTAGAATTGAGTACTATGAGTACTAGAAGTTTCAAAGCTAACTGGTTAATTTTGGACCATCGATCATACTATAGATATGTTGTACTATTGACAAGTGTCCTTCATGAGTACTACGCAATCTTTATTGTATCCACCAATACTATGTCCTATTTTTTCACAGAAAAAGGATATGTTGAGTTTTTAATTTATAATAAATCGACCATGTTATGAAAAAGAATGAAAAATTGGTAATTTATAAAGACTTGATGGTGATCAAATTTTCACCAAAAGAATGAGCTCAAACCTAACTTTAATGTTTAGAAGTGTATGTGCAAAGGAACCCTATTTGCACAAATGTGGAGGATATAGAATAATGTATTTTGAAATGTTCCTTGGTAAAAATATGCCCGCTTATTGTGGGAAATAGACCACAAAATTTCCAACTCTAGCTTAAAAATTAATTTTGGATATTCCATAGTATTCAAAACCCCTAAATTTGAAAGTGTAACAAATTAGTAAACTAGGCTTTTAAATGTGAAATGTTTTTTTCTAATTTGAAAAATAAGGGATATAATCAATACCTTAAATGAGGCTGTTTGTTTGTTTGTTTTGTTTTGTTTTGTTTTGTTTTGTTTTGTTTTGTTTGTAGCGTGGACAACTTCTTGACCATGCGTCCCCCGGCCGCGTGCGTGGTACCGTCGGAAAGCTCTCGCCGAGGAGGGGTGCACCGGCTTGGTTTCGTAGCGTTTGGAGCGGTGGTGCAAAAGTTATTGAATTTCAAAGTATTTATTGAATAAAAAATTAGAAAATTACTTTTACTTTGATTTTGGTGGCGTTCTTGGTACTGGGAGTGGAACCAGGAGTAGAACTGGGAGTAGAATCGGAAGTAGAACCAAGAGTGGAACCGGGAGTAGATGAAAATTGGGCCAATGGCACAAGGTCACACTAGTTATAATGGAAACATCCATCTCCACTTAAAAAAAATTCAAGTTCATTGGATTCATGCTCCAAAAATTATAGCAAATGATAAGTCTGGTGTGCTACATGTGACTTGAAAAAAAGATTGGTGTTTTTTGCAATCACCTTTGAAAAATATATGGAAAAGCGGGGAGCATTTTTCATCCTTGTAGGCCTTGAGTCAATCATCATTAGAATGAAAAAGAGTCCACACGAGGCTTGTTTCAAGGTTGTTCCCAAAGCTATGAACCAGTACAAGGCTAGACAGAATACAATATAATAAAAATAATAATAAATTAAGTTTTAAAACAATAAATTTAAAAAATAATTAAATAGTATTATTTGACCTGGTAGTGTCTACGCCATGTTAGATTTCTAATGTGGCTAAATTTTCATTCATTTGAACATAAAGATTTTTTCTATTTAAAAAAAAAATTCAATGATTTCATCAAATTGTTCTGCACAATTCAGGTCTTGCCGTTTGTTGATTTTTTTTTTTTAAATTAGTTTTTTTTTCTACAAGGAGTTGCACTAATGTTTCTTGTTGTTTGGGAACTCGTGGCCCTCCTCAAGGCTCATTGTTCTTCTAATGAATGAAAAGGTACGGATGCTCTACAATAAGTGCAACTAATTGCAATTTATTTCTTAAATAGACTCCTACGTATTCTTCCCTTAAATGTACAATCTGTGTTAGTGAGTTCCTAGAGCTATTTTTTTAGAAAATATACTTTCAATACTTTGGAAATTCATAATATATCCTTACAATATCCAACAAATGAATGCCAAAATATTTAGAATTCCCTTTTGATTTTGGATAAAGCATGACAAAATTTTGATAGTATTATTAGGAACCACACTTGAAATATGTTTATTTAGGTCTAGGTGTATTGTGCAAATAAAATTACTTTCTACAAGTCATGATAGTTATTAATAGGAATCATATTAAAATATGTTTATTTATGTGCAGTTACCTTGTGCAAACAAAATTGCTTTCTACAAACCATGATGCAATTTGAAAACTCAATTCAATGAAAGAGAGAGAGAAATAAAGGCTCTTGAATATTCACTCTTCCTCATGGTTTAATTTTTTTTTTGAAACATGCGGCCTTCATGGGCTACAATTGGACTAATACAACACAACCAAGGCAATCTACACACCTTGGATATCCCCGTCATGAACAAGTGGAGGGACAAACAACAACTCCTCATACGCTAGCACGAAGAGCCCCCATGCGAGCTCCCATGGTTTAATTTATTGCATTTAGTCTCAAAAGTGTTATAGGCTTTCAACTCGAAGTAGACTTTTCAGTACAACTAAATTAATCCCTAAAGTTCTTTGAATATTTTTCAAAAAGTACAAATAATTGTCACTTTCTCATGCATTTAACACAACTACAATATAAAAATATTTTTCAAATTTTCAATTGTATAAATTTAAAATAGGCTACTCTAGGATTTCATGGAAAAAATTTCAACCCATTTGACAACATACATTAGATGGGATTGGAGGGGCCTTGGATAGTTGTTTCAGGCCCATTCCCCAATCTGGCCAAATACATCGAATGCCAGTACAGGCGTGTCAAAAAAAAAATTCAAAAAAATTCAAAAAAAAAATTCAAAAAAAAAAATAATAATAATAATAATTATTTTTATTATTATTATTATTAATATTATTTTATTTTTCCAAAAAATGACGTGGCAATCGTTGTACCACGTTAGCCAACTGCTACAGCTGCATTCCCGTAGTCTGGGAACGCAAGGGAACTCGGAGCCCTCCAAGACCCCCAAATCCCTTCTAATGGATTGCAAGATTATATTATTGGGAATTAGAAGAAAATAGAAATTGGGCCTTGCCCAACAAAATCAACATAATTTGACTCAATTTTGAAGAGAAGGAAGTACTATCGTTTTAAAGCATAAAAGGAAGACATAAAACATGTAAAAGTGTAACTTGCCACCTAACTATAGAAGAGAGATATTGAGAGAGATGTTCAACTCAAGTGTATCTCTTTCACCTTCCAAGCTACATTATATACCACCTAGAGTCTTTCTGCATAACATAGACTATAAAGACTTACTCAAATGTAGGTACAAAAATCTTATAAACTACCTATTTCTACCATTTAAAGATTTTTGCATGATATAGAAAAGTACTAGAATTTTTCATCTTATATATTTAGTACTCAATTCTCATGCAATCCAATCAAGCATACCAAATTTCAGCTTCAAAAAAGAAATTTTTTATTTTTGGTGAATTTTTAAACTCAATATTTATTATTTTATATAATATTTTTTTGAAAACAATTGATGATGAATTTTTTTGATTCAATTGCATATATATGTAGGAAACATCTATACGCACATCTTTCATATTAAAAAACACACCATTAAGTAACAAATATATGGTCTATAAAGAATTCAATGTGAAGTGTCATATGACCAAACTTTGTAAAATAGATATCTCTATATTTGTAACTAGCTTTTGGCATCTTAGTAATTGTACCATCATGCTCGAATGTACAAATTAGTTTCTATGCAAGGGAAAAATAAAAAAATATAATTATAATAAAGAGATATCTATTTTCCAAAACTTAGGCATTATCACCCTAACGTTGAAATCTCTGTAGAAGGAATTCTAAAACTTTTTTGGAGATGCTTATTTCATAGAAGTGCATATGGATGTTTACTACATATCTCTATAGTTTCATTAAAAAGATTCATCACCAACATTTTTCAAAGAATTATCATGTAAAACCATGAAAATTAACCCCTAGAGGACCCATGGCCTTTTTTTTGCCAAAAAACACTCAAAACTCTTGGGGAGGTCACTCCTCCTTATGTTTTGTAACCACGTGCGATAATAGGATATTTTATGGGGGGGTATTTATCTACTTGCAATTTTTTTTTCCTTCCCTATTTGTAGAAAAAAAGCTACTAAGGGGTATATTTTAGCACCCTATTTTTTTTTAAATGGATAGAAATACTATTTTTTGGCACCCTCTTTTTTTTTTTTACTTTGTAGAAGTACGTAGCTATGAGAACATTACGTTTTCACTGTGAAACAAAATGTGTAAGTAGCAAGCCTTGCAATGCAATGAATTAGCCATAATAAAGCAAATAACAAAATTTGTAATCCACTAAAGAAGACATTCAAAAAACTACTAATGCAAACCTTGACCCCTAACCCTAAAGTTGTAAGTTGTTGTTAAGCCATTGTAGTGTCAACTCATCCCAGACCCCAAATCGCCAAAAATCTGCAAGGAAATTCCCTCCATTGTCCAAAATTACACCAAATAGTACAAAATTGGTGACCAAACCAGTCCAGCCTTTACTATTCCAATTGAGCCTACTACAGAGGTTTTAGGAAATCTTAACCCCTAAAGGACCAAGGCCTTTTTTCTGCCAAAAAACACCCAAAACTGCCATTTCTAGAGCAAAAAGTAAAAAAATCTGAAAAGTGTTCTTTTTTCACATCTAACAATAAGATCTTATACCTAACTAACAATGTGGAAAAAATTTCAGAATTTTTGACCGCACAGATTGCAAGATATCTGCGTTTAAAGTGAAAAAAACAAGATTTTCAGCACATTGCGGGACTAGATTTTTTGACTTTGAAAATTTTTAATTTAAATTTTTTGCACTATATAGTTTTGAGCTTTAAACCTTTGTAGTGAAGAATTAAGTTGAGAGTCTAGGAAAAAAAAAGAAATTAAAAAAAACTTAATTTTCATTCTTAAAAAAATTGTTAAGTAGAAGATAGTACAAGACAGAAGGAAAATCTAAAATATTAATATCTTTTAGATGGAATTAAAATACACTAATTCCAATGGTGAGATTGCTCTAGCAAGAAAACCAAACCATGTGGAACTTTGTTTTTTAAAAAAGTGCAAAAATTGCATTCCAAAGTGAATCCTACAAGTTATTTTTTTCAAGAAGATGCTCTAATTGCCCAAAAAACAAGATTGTCCATAACTTTCTCATAAAAAATCCAAATGAAATGAATCAAAGCTTTCCAAATAGGCAAAAATATAATCTATAAGGAAAAAAAAATTTAAAAAAAAAATTAAATTTTTTGCAAAATTTTTTTGATGCCTCCTTTCCCCTGTTTTGAGCTTATTTTGGGCATAACTTTTGTTCCCGGGCACCGATTGAAAGAAAAATTATATTCCCACAAAGCTTATCAGTTTTTCTATCTTCCAAAAAAGTTTCAAAAAATCACGACAAAAATTCAGCCGGTAGGTACCTGCCCGAAATCCCATTTGTCCCCCGAACGAGCAATGGTCCTTTAGAGGTTAAGTTTAGTATTTTATTTTCTTTCTACTATAGAATAAAATGAAGGCATTATTCTATACCCTATTTTATATATATTTGTGCACGGGATTTTTCACAATGCTGTGGTAGATAAAAGAAAATTATAAATTTTCTCTTGAAGATTAAAATTGACCCTACTTTTTATCTCACCTAGTTTTCTAAGAAACCAGGAGTGACCTCCTAGAGTCAAAACTGCCATGCTTTTCTATTGCAAAGAGTGAAAAACTTTAAGAATTTGTTTTTTTGCACATCTAAGTATAGGATCTTACACCCAACTAGTATAAAATGTGTAGAATAAATTCCAAAATTTTTGGCCACATACATTGCAAGATATTTGCATTTAAAGTGATAAAAAAAAACAAGTTTTTTGCACCTTGCTTGATTAGCTAATTAGACTTTGAACCTTTTTAATTTAAATATTTTGCACCATAAAGTATTGATTTTTTAAATCTTTATGGTGGAGAATTGAATTGTGAGTCTAGAGAAAAAAAATTTAACTTCATTTTCATTCTTAGGAAGTTATTAAATACAAGTAGGTACAAATGTATAATATAGAAGGAAAATCTAATTTATTTAATTTTTAAGATGGAATTGAAACGCATGAATTGTGATGGTGAGATTGTTCTAACAAGTGAACTAAATTGGGTGGAGTTTTAAAAAAATAAATTATGACAATTGAGATAAAAGACAAATTTAACTTATTATTTTTTCAAAAAATTGCTATGAGAGCCCAAAAAACAAGATGCTTCCTAAATTTCACATCACTTATCAAAGTAGAATGAATAAAAGCTTTCCATATAGAAAAAAATATAATTTATGAGAAAAAAAATTTATTTCAAATTTTTGTGAATTTTTTTTGTTGCCTAGTCTTTTTTGTTTTGAGCTTATTTAGCATAACTTTTGTTCTTCGGCACTGATTAAAATAAAAATTATATTATCCAAAATCCATTGTATTCTATATCTTAAAATTTTTCAAAAAATCATGACAAAAATTGAGTTCGTAGGTACATGCTCAGAATCCAATTTGTCCCCAAAAGGACCAATGTCCTTTAGGGGTTAAATTAAAAAATTCACCAAAAATGGAGTTTTGTTTTTTGGAAGTTAAAATTTGGTATGCTTGATTGGAACTATGCAAGGATGCAATGATAATTATTCTTACCAAAATATACCAATTATAATCCACATTGTACAAAAATCCTTTGAATGATTAAAATAGGTAGTTTATGAGATTATTGTACTTGATTGAACATTGTGCACTATCTAATGGTGTAGACTAGGTTCCATGGTGGGCTAACTATCAATGTCATATGGTGCTTCTACTACCAGTCACCTGTGGTATTCTGGCTATCCAATGTCTTATGGTGCATTAGCTAATCTCAAACTCTATAGACTTTAAGTGAATTAAATTATCCTATAATAATTAATTCCAACACTTCCAATTTAGTTAAATAGCAATAGTCTATTATTTATAGTATGCACTAACTCACTAACTCTCACTTAAGGCGTGGCTTCTTCATACTAGTATATAACTTCATGTCTCATCAACTTCTTCTTGGTTAAAGTTATTGGATATAGTTTCAATTTGACCTTGCAAAACTTTAAGCATGCCTTGAATCACCTATCCAAAACAAATCCACCAAAATGCAAAGATTTACCATATGTCTAAAAATCCAAAGAATTTTTTTGTAAAGAGTTGTACAACAAATCCAAAGATTTTTTTTGTAAAGAATTGTACAACAAATCTAAAAATTTCTCTTGTATCCAAAAATCCAAAGATTCTTGTTGCAATTACATGCACAACAAAACCAAAGATTTCTCTAATGTCAACGAATCATTGGCCTTACTTCCATGCTTACCCTTCATTATTTGGTCTTCTTGAAGGATCGTACCAATGAGCATAGTATTTGTCCATTGCCATTAATACTTGTGAATGTTTTCTTTAACCCCTAAAGTTTCATGACTATGTAATCACCCAAAACGCTCCAAAACTGCCATTTCTAATACAACTACCAAATTTTTGAAAAAAAATAATTTTTGACAAATGTAATCGTAGGATCTTGTAGTATGATATTTTGAAAACATGTGGTAAAAATTTTAGAAAATTCCACCGTGTGGATCATAAGATATAAGCATTCAAAGTCTTGAAAACCATTTTTTCAATCCTACAAAAAAACAGGCAGCTGCACTTTGCAAGCTCACTTTTCAATGAGAAAATGCCAATAAAGGTAGTGCTTCTTTGAATTTAGTTTTCTAAACAAGTTTTCTATATGCTTGACAAATTTCACATCATTTGGAATTGTACAACATATAGGAGAAAAATAGTAAGTAGAAAGAAGTAGGAAATGATTCAAAATACTAAATTGTTAAAAATTTAATCATGGAATTTTAAAATGCCAATTCCAACGGTTGTAATGTTGTAATAATCAATCTACATCCTAGGATTTTATTTTTTTCCAAAAATATTGAAAATTGAATTAAATAAACGACTTTAAAGTTTTTTTTAGAGTAGAGAATCCAAAACTATCCGCAATTCAAAAATCCTCATAACTTTTGACTCATTGATTGCAATGGAATGACTCAAAGCTTTTTAAGTATATATAAATGTAGAGAACCAATTTCAAAGAATTTTTTTTTGGAAAAAATTATTTTTTTTTATCTGCCCAAACTGCCCAGTTATGAAAAAAAGTAACATATTAGGTCACAACTTTTGACTTGTATTTTGAAATGTCATGAAACTTGGTACACATGAAGATATTCCTCGCCCCATCTTCTATTAAAATTTCAGCTTCAAATATGGATATCTCTAGTCACACGTATCTGCCCAAAATTTCTATACGGCCAAAAAATGCATGTTGGTCCTTTAGGGGTTAAGACTAGGTAGGCTACTTAAAAGGGCATTTTTCTTGTCTCCTTCAAATACAACTACTATCCAGGTGTGCTAGTCTATAAGCCTAGGAGCATGAGCTTGGAAACCTGAGAGCTTTCACTGGGAGCCTCCCATTTTTGAGACATTTCATTTGGATTTTTGGTTTAGGACCCATGACCGTGGTTTAGGAAATTTTAGAATTTAGAATTAAAAAACATAAAATAGGTTGTTAGAATACTCTGTGAATGCAGAACTGATTAAGATATATTATATTTGATATGAAAAATATAACACACGGCCATGCAATTGAAATACTAAATTAAGTACAGCATAAACATATTTCAGATGGAAGGTACTGAATTTGAACTATCCTCACATTCTGATGTCTAGCCATCGAGCTTTACATCACAGTCATCAATGAATTGCATGATGTGAGGATCTACTAAAGGAGGAGGTCCATAAAGCGCTCACTTAAGAGCTGAATCTAAATTTTGGGGAGGTGAAACTTCTTGAAATATTTTTTAGTAAATTTTCCTACAAAGACAAATGAAATTGGCATCCAACCCAAGTCATTTCATATTTTTTGAAGCTTTGTGGAATTAGTTATGAATTTTTGAAATTCAAATTTTTGACGCTTTGGAGGGCTCTAAAATAGCTCACCTCCTCAAATGTTCACAGCTTGTACATTGCAAAAAGCAACATGTACAAGCTGTGAACATTGAGGAGGTGGGTGATTTTAGAGCCTGAGTGGTTTAAGAACCTCCTCCCTTAAATGGAACCTAGAAGTTTGCTTAGGATTTTGGGCAGCAAAATTCTTGCAATGACCTCTGCATAAATGGGAAGCTGAAACAAATTGGAGGGCTTGGAAAGAATCCACAATTTGCAAAGAACGGAACATATTTGGACTTGCTTACTTCCTCAATGTGAGTCGTTTTTTCAATCCCAGGATGAAGAGTTTCATACTTAGTGCTTAACCCCTAAAGGACCAAGGCCCTTTTTCTGCCAAAAACACTCAAAACTGCCATTTCTATAGCAAAAAATAAAAGAATTTGAAAAATGTTTTTTTTTCCACATCTAACCGTAGGATCTTACACCTAACTAGTATGAGAGTGTGTGGAAAAAATTTCAGAATTTTTGACCCCATAGATTGCAAGATATCTGCATTTAAAGTGAAAAAAACAAGTTTTTCAGCACATTGGGGGACTAGATTTTTCGACTTTGAACATTTTTAACTTTTTTTTTTTGCACTACAGAGATTTAAGCTTTTAATGTTTATATTGAAGAATTGAGTTAAGAATCTAGCCCAAAAAAGAAAGTTTAATAAAACTTAATTTTCATTATTAAAAAAATTATTAAGTAGAAGTAGGTACGAGATAGAAGGAAAATCTAAAATATTCATATATTTTAGATGGGATTAAAATGCACTAATCCCAGTGGTGAGATTGTTCTAGCAAGTGAACTAAACCATGCAAAAAAATCAAATTTGGAAAAATTTGAAAAATCGCATTTAGAAATGAATCCTACAAGTTATTTTTTTCAAAAAGATGCTCTAACTGCCCGAAAAACAAGAATGTCCATAACTTTCTCATAGAAAATCCAAATGAAATGAATGAAAGCTTTCTAGATAGACAAAAGTATAATCTATGAGAAAAAAAATACTTTAATAAAAAATAAAAAAATTGCAAATTTTTTTTGCTGCCTGCCGTCCCCTATTTTGAGCTTATTTGGTCATAACTTTTGTTCCCGAGCAGCGATTGTGAAAAAAATTATATTCCCATGAAGATAATCAGCTTTTCTACCTCCAAAAAAAGGTTTAAAAAAATCAGAAGAAAATTTCAGCCCGTAGGTACCTGCCCAAAAACGCATTTGTCCCCCAAAGGGACAATGGTCCTTTAGGGGTTAATTGCTAGAATATACTAGGATAACTGAATCCTAAGGGGGAAACTTCAAACTATGTGCAAGACTCACACAACTGGTCCTATAATGCCCACTAAATCCAACGACAAAATAATTGATTAAAATCATTACCTTGCCATTGAGAGAACCCTCTTTGGGTTGAGCCCCCATTCTCGATTTGTAGGAGGTTTGGGATACTTAAAAACTAGTTTACTACATATGCTCGGTCCACGTTCCAAATCAACAACAATTAAGAGCAAGCATTTTGTTAATTTACCATTGTGATCGACATAGTCTAGAACAAGTTTTGATTTTTAAAGTTGCTAGAATAGGCTTGAGGCAAGCAGTAGGTCAACCAAAGGGGGAAACTGCAACTTGTAAGGGAAGCCTAAGGGAGATATTGTACCATGTGAACAAATTTGAATGGAAGTCGGTCTGAGCTTGCAATGGCTATACCCAACTTTACAAAAACTACATAAAATCCTCATCCCACCTTCCTACAAAGAGAGTCCTCTTGGGTCCGAGACTCCATTCTTGTTAGGAAGGTGGGATATTGAAAAATTTACAAAATTCTCCACCAAGTCCACATTATGGATTGATAGAATTTATGATTGGAAAATGTATCTATAAATTTGATTGTTTGACCTGCTCAAACAAGAAATACGAAGCAAAAGATCAACTACTTTAATTTAACAGTAAGGTTGATCTTTTGCGTTGATTTTGGAAAAAATTCTAGACAAGAGTAGAACATTTGAATAGTGTATATATATATATATATATATATATATATAAGACTAAGAATATAATCCATCACTAACGTGTTCTAACTTTGCTTCATTGCTCTTGACAATGCATTTCGTTTTGACAATTTATAGAATAGAGAGAGAGGACAGAGAAAGGGACCGTGGAGAGCAAAAAGAGGGGTGGAGAAAGGTGAAGAAAGAAGGGCTATGGAAGCGGGATGGGGTGGGAATCAAGGAGGGGAAGGGGAGAGGGGATCAGAGGGACTCTATTATTGAGTGCATACATAACAACATGTTTTTGGATCAAGGAAAGGATAAGGTATAACTTTTCAAGATGCTCGCAATGGGGCCTAAGAGTGGACTAGATTTGGTCCTTTGGATGCAACCAAATAGTGATCTTGAAAACACGTGGTTGATGTTCAATCATATGAAGTGCCATGGTTATAGAGCACTTACATACACAATTCATTTGGCATCATACATTGCAAAATATAAGAGTTTAATGAAAAAAACTTCATAGCTTACCTGCTTGCTTGCTTGACTTCTAGCCTTCTCTATTTGCACACTATTCAAGCTTTCCCCAAACTTTTAAACCCTAAATTTTTTGACTTGGGCACCTAATTGGAATATATAGTATTTATACATACATACACATACACACACACACACAAAAATATATAGATATAGATATAGATATGCAGAAGACTTTCAATAAGCTCTACGAAAGCTTAAAAGAACTCTATAGGTTAAGTAATGATTGAATTTTGGATTTCAATCCACTTTCAATGTAGGACACAACTACAAAATCCAAGTAAATGAGTGACTGGGTCTAGGTGGATTATTTTTAGTTTAACTCCCAAAGCCTTGTGGTATGATTTCAAGCCATTTTTTCACTTTTGGGCAAATCCTTCCTGAAGTAATATTTCTTGGATTCTTGTGAAATTTTGAACAAAGATGTATTTTACTACCAGCTTGATTCTTATATAATTATACAAAAATCTGTGTTACTATTAAAAAATCATACCTTAAAAGGACATTTTTTGAGCTGTGGGCTATTGAAGTAGTGATGATAGATAGGTCCAACTGGTTTGAAAATTCTTACCTATACTCTCAACACATGTGTTAGCATAATTCCAATATTTACAAGGCATAAAAGTTCATAATTTGTACTTACAAGCCTTTGAAACTAAGCTTTTTAAATTTTTGGACATAGCCCCAAAGAGGATAACTTATTGCGAAGGCTTAAAAGTTTGAATTATGAGCTCGCATGACCTCGAACTTTTGGAATTATGTTAGTAATTGTGTTGAGAGTATGTGCAAAATTATCCAAACTAATTGGATATGTCTATCATAGTTGCATGAACTTCCTAAATTTAAAAAAAGGTCCATTCAAGGCATAGATTTTAAACCGCAACTTGGAATTTTGTAAACTTTTCTAGGAACTAGACAAATAGTAAAACACACCTTTGGTGAAAATTTCACAAGAATCCAACAAATATTGCACTGAAAAGGACTTGCCCCAAAATATAAATTAGGCTACAGGGCTTTACGGCACAATTGTTCTTCAATTGTATATGTGGAGAAGGCCAATGGGCTTTGAGAATTTTTTAGTCACCTTTCCATCTTGATAACCTAATTTGTTGTACTCCATTAATAAAATCTATCAATGAGGGCACAAATTTGTATCACAAATTCCTTTGGGTGGCAATTATTTGTAATATAAAATAATAGCTCATTATTATGTAACTCAAATAGTGCGACTTTAGTAAATTAATGTCACACGCACTAATAGAATACATAAATGTAGTTTGATACTTGTTGGATACCAATTTGGAAGTTGTTGATTTGTAACCTAGTTATAGGATGGAAAGAATAAATCCTATTAAATCCATTAGTTGACAAATGAAAAGATTTGTTAATCCATTTTTATACAAATATGACAATTTAGTATTGTTTTGTAGCTAATATTTGAGTTTTCAAGTCAAAATCAATTATTGTGAGATGCACTAATTGTTGATATTGCATATTTCTATTTGAACAAAATTATTCTCAAAATTTTAGTGACTTCAAAAAAATAAGATACATCTTTCTTCTTCTAATTGCCCCTAAATCAATAAAAGAAAAATAATTAGTAATAGAAGAATGCAATATAAAACAATCTTTTCTACTCCTTTCTAAAAGTCAAATCCCAAGTTTCAACTTTTTTAATGAAAAAGTTGTGTTTTTTTTGGCTAGCTTGATTTGAAGCTTTATAATGATGCATTATAAACAACAATTGTCTTACAAGGCAACTAAATTATTATTAATTTATAAGCATAAATTGTAGATTTTGAATTACAAATTACAATTCTGCATTTAGATTTATAATTGCTATCACCAATGTTTGTAAATATTGTTTGAAACTTCAACTTTAAAATGTTATGATTGTAAGATTGGTGTAATGAGTCTAATTTTCAATTTCTAGAAATAACATTAATTTACAACTTCAATGGACTATGTTAGAGTACAAATGACAACCTCTCATTGAATGTGGATAGACATGCTATTTTCCATAACATGAGGTTGATTTAGCATTATGAAGCTAGTCCTTTTGCCTTTTTTCTTAGACCCTTGATTGTGCATGATAGACCAAGACCCAACCATTCAACTATCCCTATAGCTTTGGCTTGCTTTTCAAGTAAGGTAGCTACTGAAACTGAAACTTCCCCATGGTAGCTTCTATCTCCTCTGTGGTGGAGAACCAATAAAGGCATAACAAAAAAGGAGATTGGTTTACAGGTATTTACTCCATCAACAAAACGAACTATTGCAGAACCCCAAGAAAAATGCTCAAACGGCCCCTAAAGTGCGTCTCAATAGACAAAAGGAGGTATTCTTGCACACGCAAAAGAGTCGGTACAACTAAAAAACGGCTCAAAATAATGAAATTCCTTCCCCAATACTGGGAGGAATGACCTTGACAACAATCTTTAATGCGTTTCAGATACAAAATGTCACACATAAAGTGCGAAAATAATGTCATCAACGGGATTCGCTATCGAAGGATGTCCTTTCAAAACAGTGTGTATATAAAGAGAACAAAACAATGAGCTAAAAAAGAATGTATCAAAATTGCTTATATCACAAAGTGGCACCCACCAACTCAGCTCTTTCCAAAATCCTCCGCATGATGAAGTTGCTGGGCCTTCGTGTGCTGCTGCTGCTGCTACTACTTAACTGGGAGGTAACCAGCGAGGAAACCAGCGAGGAAACCAGCAAGGGCTCAGCTTTCTTTGTAGTAGTCGTTTGGGTTGCAACTGCTGTTGATTCTGCCCTTTCCAAAGCTCTGCAAACGGACTCGACCACCTCCCTACCCCGTTGACTGTTCTGCTGGAACTTCTCAGCACACTTCTGCTCAATCTTCTCTGCCACGGATTTCAGGGCAGGCCCGGATGTACATGTGATGCTCGTCTGCTGCTGGCACAAGGTCCACTCTGGATTCTCCGGGTGTGGGAGATACGAACACTTCTCTTCTACGTCCACGAAGTCTTTCAATGTCACATTACGAGTTACCATTTCTAGCGATCGCTTGTCTGTAGAATAGCATTTCCAATATCATTTTCTGTTAGTATTTGCATTCATATTATACATTGTAAGAAAACCTTTGCACATTTGGTCCCTGACAAGTAGTTGATCATCCCTGTGTCATACATACGCTCATCCAGATTCAGAGACTGTACTAGAAAGAATTAATTGTCACAAAGGGTGCCCCACCAAATTTAGTTCAACCTGGATCCAAACCTTATCAA
Source organism: Neckera pumila (assembly GCA_963969595.1). Lineage (NCBI taxonomy): Eukaryota > Viridiplantae > Streptophyta > Bryopsida > Hypnales > Neckeraceae > Neckera > Neckera pumila. Next base: position 6,386,417 of record OZ018412.1, on the reverse strand, counting down.
GGGCACAAGACTTGTCCTCCCTTCAACCTCAACAAAGAGTATTTTTAACCAAAAACGTTTAGTAGACAACTTTGTCAAGGTTCAGGGTAAGGATGTCGCAACAGGGACTTCCCGGGAGAATACACGGCCTTCCCGCAACGAATGTAGGGGACCACTGTCAGGGTTCTGTTCCAATGTAGAGAATACGACAAGCCTGAAAAGGGCTCCTATATTCAAAACAGTGTTTCTGGCCCTTGACAAGGTTGAGAACCAATCATGTTTAAACTTGGCTTGGGTGGGGCAACCTATAAATCTGTCATGACATAAAATCAAAATTCTAGAAGAATTGTGCAATAGTTAAAACAGGGAACTAAGAGTGTTGTCTGGAAGCCTCAATGAAAAATATATGGAAAAAAGTCGAGAGACTAGGAAGAATGAGCTCACCATTGTCCAGAATGGACTCTTCTAAAGATCGGCACACATTGGTTCCCACCACACGCTGGAGCCACCAGGGTGCCGGAATGTTGACAGTTATGGCTCGAGTGGCGAGAAGCTGCCCACCCTCCTGATCAACGCTTTTGTTCACGACACTGACGTCTACGACATGTGATAGTAACGGCCTGTGTTCCAAGTCTGCATACTTCTTCCAGTTTGCTGCCGTGACACGTTCCCAAGGATGCCTGAATATATGCTCTTGCACGTACCGCCTGACCATGTTGCCAGAAACTACCTCAAAAAAGCGGGCAAAATGGAGGGGGTGATGTCAAGATGTCAGCTTCAGGTAGGAGAGAAGGCTGCTGGTGTTCAAACCAGGCTACCACAAATATGAACAACTGCATGCCAGGAAAGAAGAAAAAATCGTCAGCCAAAACTTGTTCCAGGAAGCAGGAGATCGTAAAACACAATCCAAATTCTGTGAGCTAGAAATTTTTATTCTAAGCTTCTAACCATCTAGTTTCTAGAAATATTTCTTCCTCTACAGTGGGGATCTAGAGACCCTGAATTGCCGCATCCAAATCAGAAAGTTTTAAAGCATTTTCATCTTAAAAACAACAAAATTAGAAAATAAATGGTTCATTGAAACAACGGGCACATATTGATTCCGAGGGATGTAAATCACCCAAAATTCTGATCAGGTGCCAAAATATGAAGTCATCTACCAGTAAAATTTTGAACAATCATAACGTTTGCATATGATATCCAAACAGCACATTCTTACTGCATTGAAGTCCCCTTCATTTGCTAACAAGAACACGTAAAAAAGTTCAAGAATAACAATAGGAACTACGCTGAAAGAGGATGCTGATGGATGTCCCTACCTTAAGTTAAAACCAAATAGTTTCGGGCTGGTTCAGATAAATTTCCTTCTCAACGCTAACCAAATCATTGGTATGTATATAGTCGGCATATATCTATACAAAGCATCTTTTCTTTATGGTTCGTTCTCAACTCTAACCAAATTATATGCTAGCTATATATAAAGCAAAAGTCATTTCAACCTCTGGTACGACCTTCTCTAAAGTACAAGTCATTTTAAAATGCATTCAGGCCTCTTCTAAAATGATCTCTAAGCAGCATTCTGGAATATTGTGCACACTTGTCACACTATCCTTGATGGTCGCACACTGGTCACAAATGTCATAGCCATTTCATTGGGAACCCAAACACTAAGATTGAAGAGGGGAGAATGATAAGTCACTATACATAAGAAAACCCGGTGAACGGTTTCTTATCATTTCCAAGAACCTTACCACATCATACACTCGTTCTTTCAAGCAGACAAACTATCACACCCACTGATCAGTACGATGCAAACCCTAAACCCTCAAACATGCAACCTCGCTATCTACGTGACATTCCACGGCCATCCGCTAAGCCGTCCCACGTGCATTTCAAGAATTTGATCACAACCTAACCAACACTGCCAAGGCCAAGAAAATGTGACCCTGAGAGATCACTTCAATTCGGATTCCCCCGTCAAATGAACCAACATGCTGACCTAATTTCTTGCCAAGTTTCTTACCACTCTTCATACTGATTCTCTCAACGCAGAAAACCTTTCACAACCTCTAATCTTAAGCATCCAAAGCTTTCTCCCCAAAACATGCAACAATGCGAAAAGCCAAAGCTATCTGCAAATTCATCCCAGCTGCATTCAAGAAGTTGCAAACCAAACCACCACTAAATCAGAAAAAAACAGAATTAACAAGCCAAGTAAATCTCTGCCTCTAAGAGATCCCTTCAATTGCGTCCCAACAACATGATAAACCTAATTTCTTGCCAAGCTTCTCACTACTCTTCACACTGAGTCTCTCAACGCAGAAACCTTCCACAACCTCTAATCTTAATCATTCAAAGCTTTCTCCAAAAAACAAGCAACAATGCGACAAGTCAAAAGTCATCAGCAAATCCATCGCACCTGCATTTCAAGAATGTGCAAACCGACCCACCCCTACACCAGAAGAAAAAGAAAACACCCAGTCAAGAAATCTCTGCCTGTAAGAGATCCCTTAAATTGCGTCCCAATAACATGCTAACCTGATTTCTTGCCAAGCTTCTCACCACTCTTCACACTGATTCTCTCAACGCACAAAACCTTCCACAACCTCTGACCTTAAGCACCCAGAGCCTTCTCCAAGAAAACAAGCAACAATGCGACAAGTCCAAAGTCATCACCAAATCCATCGCAGCTGCATTTCAAGAATGGGCAAGAATGCGCAAACCGACTCACCACTACACCAGAAGAAAAAGAAAACACCAAGCCAAGAAAATCTCTGCCTGTAAGAGACCCCTTCAATTCAATTGCGTTCCTCGACATGCTAACCTAATTTCTTGCCAAGACTCTTCTCCCAAATATTGATCCAAAACAAACAAAAACAAAGACATCCAATCTAATAAGGCTCCTGTTTCGACAATAAAAGATCCAGAGAAAGAAAGATCGAGAAGCTGACCTACAACGAAAGGCGCTTGCGGCCGAACTGTCTGCTGTAAAATCTCCAAAATTCAACAGATTCTTTCTGTTTTCTGTTTTGGTTTTCTTGGCGATCAAGTAAGGAAACTACAGTAAAAGAGGAATGAAAATGTGAGTCGACCGCTTTGTGGTCAAAGTGTTGGCAGCGAGTGAGGAGGCTGGCGGCCGCCTCGGAGGAAATGGAGCAGAGTGGAGGAACGGGCGCCTATGAAAGCTCAGGAGGGTCCAAGAGCCTTCCGTCAGTTCCGTGTCGGTCCTTCAGGTCGGCGTGAACTGACCCCCTCGCTCGGCCCGCCCAAGTCATTCCAGGCGTGCACGTAAAAGACCACCTATTTCTGATTAATATACTCCGTACCTTCTGGGGTAGGAGGTCCATAAATTGTTCATTTAACCCCTCACTGCCCAAGTCCCATTTGGGTTCAAAAACAGCAGTGCTTTTGAAGTGATGTAAATCTCTAAGTCACTAAGTTATAGAGATCTTAACCGTACAATCTTGTAGTGAACATGTTGTAGATGATGTGAATCAAATTTGAAGTCATTTGACCGCATGGATTGCAAGATTATAATGTTTTAGTGTTGAAAAAAGATGCTAAAATTTTCCTTGCAACACACTTGGAGGTGAAATTCGATTCCTAAACCTACTCAAATGAAAAAAACTTGAAACTATAAAGTAATTCAAAACCAACATACAAACACATTGGTGGAAAAAAAAATCATTCAATTGACTCAATGTGTTTGCAAAATGGCTTGCAAATGTTAGAAAATAGGCAAGAAAAGTTGCAAAAAACACATATGAGGATGAACCTCCTTCTACTAAAATGCTTCTCAATCACTCATAACTTCTTGGATTGATATGAAATTTTAGCCACACAAACTAGACTAGTATGCGCAACTTTTTCAAAAACATTTATTGGAAATGGACACTGTATGAAGAAGATACAAGCCGCCAAAGTTCATTGTAGTCCAAGAATGCGGGATTTTGAACTTCAAATTGCTCCCAAGCATTCAAAACAACTTGGATTGACATGAAAATTTTACCACAATAACTAGACTTCAAGGGGAACGTAAACCAACAAATTTTATTGAAAAAAAACATTGGATGAAAGAGATACAAGCCCCCGAAGTTGCAGCCTTCAAATGCAGTTTGGTGAATTCAAACTGAACCTGTGAACTTCGATTGGCTTCCAAGAAACCAATACAAATTTTATTGATTTGAAAATTTTATCACACAAACTAGAAGAGAGAGCGCAACTTTACCAACAAATTTTATTGAATTTGAATACCGGATGCAAAAGTTACAGCACTTTGAATTTTTTGTGAGGACACTTCTCGTCCCCTGCGGCAGTGAGGGGTTAAGAGCTGAAACTGAATTTTGGGGAGGTGAAACATCTCAAAATATTTTTCAGTAAAATTTCCCTTGAGAGACAAGAGGAATTGGCATCTAACCCAAGTTGTTTCATATTTTTTGGAGCTTTTTGGAATTAGTTATGAAAATTTGAAGTTGAAGTGGCATAGGACTCTAAAATCGTCCACCCCCTAAAATGTACACTGTTTGTACATTGCTGAAGGCAATGAAAAAGTAACATGTACAAGTCGTGTACATTTGAGAAGGGTGGGCAATTTTAGAGCCTATACACTCTAAGAACCTCCTACCTTACACCTCATTTGGAGCCTCTGATTGCAAATATGAACTTAGAATTTTCAAATTTTATCATGCATGGAAAATAAAAAAAATTAGGTTTTCCCTCAGGGCCAAGCGAGGCGGTCAGTTCACCCTGTCCGTCCTTCACTATACTAATTTGTCCTAATAGTGAGGGTGGAAAATTAGTGTGAGTGCAAAATCTTATGGGCTCTGAATTGAAGGGGAAGAGGCTTTGCATAACCAAAAGCTAGATGAAAGGAAGTTGGAGTAGGAACTTATTCAAGGAAGTGAACCAATGTTTCTTGTAGTGGAGTTGCTTGTTTTTGTGGAAAAATCTGAAAATTTCATCCTTAGTGTATACCATACCATATTCATTGGTTAAGGTCAACAAAAAATAATTTTAAAAATGGATGACAAAAGTTTAGGAAAATTCTTTTTCCAAAAAAACAAGTTTGTATAGGAAAAATAAATGTTTTTATATTTCAAATCATGCAAATTTGTTCTCCCAACTTTAATTAAATATTTGGTATGAGGTACCAACCTCAATAGAGGAGTATGTCATAATGCAACTCTAATTGGATATCATTTCATGGATACTTTGAAGGAATTACTTTTAGTTGGAATGATTGTAAAAAATTGATCTTAAAAGTTCAATATCTAAATTTTGAAATTCAGATAAAATTTTATAGGTAACTTAAGAATTGTTTATTTAAAAGCTCTTGTCTAAAAATTTGGACACAATTAGGGGACATATTAGAAAAGAAATGTTAGCCCATGAGATATGAGAGAAGACGGCAACATTTTCCATTTTTGCTGGTCGTGGCTCAAAATTTGTAGATTATGTGCAATTAAAGTACACTCTCAATTGCCTCAACTGAAGAGATTTCTTCACTTCTCATAATCTTGGAAAGAAGTAACAATACTCCGGACAAAAATCATGTTCTTGATCCATAAAATTTTAGCATTGAAGCAAAAAGAATGAACGCCAATAAGAAGGAGACAACCTATTTCCAATCACTTAAGCAATTCAACATATTTGGTGTATGGGTATGGTGAGGGGAAAATTTCCCCATTTAGAGAAACAGATTTAAGAAGGATTCAATACTTTTGTACATTCTTTTCTTCAAAACAAACTTACCATGAATTTTTTTAGTGAAAATTCCATTCAACCTATTCTTGTTATATAGGTCACCCTATTTTCAACCTAGGCTGGTTATAAAATCGACAATGCTTCAATGCAAGTCATAATTGTAGCCTCCAATGTACATCTTGTGATCATTCTATACTTTCAATGTACAGTCGGGTACAAGAACCTTACAAATTTTTCAAGCAATTTTGACTAGAAAGTTCATCAACTTCAGGAAGTTCTAGCATGCTCAAAAATGATCCAATTTTGAAACCGCAAATTGCGTTGGAACCACAATGAAGTGCACTTCAACTTCATAACAAGTGAAAAGAGAATAATTAAAAACTATACAACAATTTGGATGTCTTTTATACACTATGTACCATTTCATAGAGATTCTTTGGAAGATAGTCAAAGATTTTTTGCATTCAAGTGAAGAAAAAGAAAGAAATCATACAAGCAATTCAAGTGGTATGAGATCAAGGATCTCTAAAGCAATTATGAAGGCTCATTTCTAATATGGGCCATTAAACACTAGTTGTAATTTTCACAAATGGTGGCAACACTAGATGATAGATAGTGCATAGAAAACATCACTTTTTGTATGATTTTCAATTACATATGTGTATTTGCAATGATGATAAAGTAGACTTGAGTGTGATTCCAACGCAATTTACAATTTGAAATTTCGTTCATTTTTGAGCATACACCGGCCTCCCAAAGTTCACCGGCCTCCCAAAGTTCACCAAATCTCAGCAGGATGCAAAAATTCGTAAGGTTCCTGTACCCGACTGTACACCTCCCCGATATTTGTGCTGCTCCTGCTCTGCTCGAGCTGTCACCTAAACCACAACTAAACCACAACTGATCGGAAACAAAGAAGCCTAACTAGCCAAAATGGGTGCCTGGTAGGAAATGGGTCGGCTCCCTTATATCATCATTCAGTGAGTAAATCCTCAAGTTCTTCGGCACTCGCTTTTACAGGCGCGACTTTGCTTGAAACCCGTTTCCTAACCCTCAGGCTAACATCCTGCAATAGAACATAAAAGAAAAGTATGATTGCTATTAGTATGCACATTTCAAAGATAGGAATCGACCAAATTTTTTTCCCATTGGATTAACTTCAAGCCAATAAAACAACCAATGTTAAGTCGACGTTAAATTAATGTCAGTTCACTGGCATATCATCAACATCAACTTCATAGTTATTAATAAAACAATAAACCAAACCCAATGATGTGATATTAATTGAGTGTTAAATTTTAAGAATTGCGTGAACATGGCAATAGAAGAAACATTAAACTAACACTAGATTGAGGTTGTTCGCTTCATCACACTCTTAAGCATTAGAAGTATATCGATCTAATGGGATGTACCCGAACTCTCCACATTGTAAGAAAGCCTTGCATCACAGAATTCGCGTCTTACCTTCAAATCTCCTGAGCTCCCGATCTCACATTTCGTGACCAGTTCTAGGTCAGGTTGCACAAGCCAGCCGGTTTCGATTGTAGTTCCTCCCGATTCGATCTTTAGTAACAAAGTCCATGTGTCTTTGGGAAGGCCGAGGTTAAGAAATGTACTAGAGTAAGTTTGCTGGATAACTTCGGTACCTGAGAAAACAATTTGCCTACTGCTGTACCCCTGAAATGAACAAACCCTCCATCAGCGATTGCTACATCAAAGTGAATGTGCAGATTGATTTCCCCAAAGAAGCTGGAACAAAACCTAGTAGCTTCGCCAGAGACCATCTCGGAAGTAGTACAAAAAGGCTCCCAATCATAAGCTCATACATTAAGCTCATACATTATGGGAATAACTAATTTCATTTTATTCCCATAATGTATGAGCTTATATGCAAAAGCACCAATTATATGCATTAAAAGTTTAAAGAATCAAATAGCAAATAAAGTGAAAGTAAAACAGAAACCTCCAATTCAGTACAGAACCACCCTTGCAATCACAAACAAACAAGAGGACAGACCAAAAAGATTCAGTTCCAGTTTATAAGACATGTCAAGACTTAGGGTTCCAAAATTCATAAAAGTTCATATTGAAGATTACAGAGTCGATATACCTGCTCAGCTTGTGGATCTTTGAGTGTGTAAATGTCTGAATTCCATTTGCCAAAGAGAGAGTTAGCCAGCAACGGTTTTTCGGTGGAAAAAGCTTGAGTTACAGCTGCACAACCACCGAGAGACTCCCCATTCCGGAAAGGACCTTCCCAAGCTTCACGAAAGATGAGGATGCGTCTCCGGCTCCCCAGCTTTTGCAGGACGCGTATCCGGGTCTTGTCATGCACAAGGCATTGCTCCACCTCGATCTCATCTCCCTCTCGCGAGACTTCCTTGCCTGCAGTTCTCCAATGTGGATAGATTTAACAATTATATTTCCAATTTTTTATAGCTACAAAAAATACGAACAGCAGCGTTAATTTTGAAGTACTAGAAAATTTAGCATTGTTTTCAGCAGCTCAAGCCATATATGAAAATCATATATGCTTGCCTGGGCCTGTGCCTTGCTTTTCGTTCGTGACGCGGTTCCCACGCCAGACAGCTGTGTAGGAGCCGTTCTTGTGGTAAGCCAGTGCGGAAGCAGTTTGCTGAAGGTCACACTTTTCCACACTGTAAACAGTGGCAGCGTCAGCTTCACAGCCCACGGTGGGGAGCAACCTGATGACCTTGTACGACAAGTGGCCTTGCTCCGGATGCGCTAGGGTCGGACACTGAGTTTGCCAGTCGTGAATCTGTTGCCCCCACTCGCGGAACGCATCTGGTACCACATTGCTTGGGAGCTCAAGAGGTTCCCCGAACATATTGAACTCGACACTGTACCCATCCCATTCTCCGCTCACCGAAGCACCAAACTCTTCCCAATTTGGAGGTTCTGTCGAAATTTCTATCAAAAACAACACCGTCACATCAGCAATGCTGAATTCAAGTGCAGGACATGCCTAACCTTACAAGCCTTACTCACCACCATGGACGGTGCGCTTCACTCATTTCCAAAACCGCTTACAAGGCAAAACTGGAAAACCGAACGTATACCCTAAACCTGAAAAGCGCGCTAACAAATATCATATAGGTCAGATAACGAAGGACACTCTTTGCCACAATTGCGCCACCGCGTGCCTTTACAAAAAAATAAATTCCAAGTAACCCGCGTTACAAACCCTAATTTGATACAGAAAATTAGTAGACGACTATATGCTCCCATGCTGCGTATAGACAGCCTGCAAAACGCTAATTCTCCATTGGCAGTACATATCGAGATAAAATTGTATGTCCAAAACAAAATCCCAATTGATACTCATCACCCTCGAAAGGCAGTTCTCAAGACATGCCATAAATTCCACCACTGCCACACCATTTCCCACCTCTGCTTCAAATTGCGAAGCACTCCGAAGTTGGCGAGGCAGAGAACTGGGAGCCACCTTCCTAGGAGAGAAGCTGCGCATTCACAAAATTCACAGTTCCAAGCATTGGTGCAAAAGGACATTGCAATTCTCACCCGCAGACTTCTGAGACTTCTGAGACTCCGGAGACTTCTGAGACTTCTGAGGCTCCGGAGACTTCTGAGACTTCTGAGGCTCCCAAGATTTCTGAGACTTCTGAGGCTCCCAAGACTTCTGAAACTTCTGAGACTCCGGAGACTTCTGAAACTTCTGAGACTCCGGAGATTTCTGAAACTTCTGAGACTCCGGAGACTTCTGAAACTTCTGAGACTTCTGAGAATCAGATTCCCGGGTCACAGCCGGGCCCGTGGGTCTCTTCCACTTCGCCCCGTGGACGATGATGAGTCTTCTGTCGGCATTGATGCTTACCCTGCCATTATATCTGTCGCGCCTTGCAAAAGGAGCAGCGAGTGAAGGGCATGAAGACCCTTGAAGGGAACTCCCGGAAAACGAGCCGTCCATAACAGAGCATGCGGGCGACGACGCGATCTGAGGGCACAGGGAGACGGACATGATGCTTGCCGAACTAAGCTCAACTGAAAAATTTGCAATGGAATGGTTTTGAGAGTGTTTTGTTGTTGCGAGTGGAAGTGCACAAAAGAGCAGCAACGACAGCCACAGAGACAGCCGCACAGACAAGAGGACTTGCTGGAGAACGGCTAGGGAGGATTGACCCGCTTAAACCCTAGTCAAGGGTAAATGTAAAAAATGCTCCCTATTTTGTGCCGCGTAAATTTTGTATTTCTTCACCTCTTGTACTGCAGCTAATTTGGGGCCTCTCATTGCAAATATGAATTCAGAATTTGGAAATTTTATCATGGGTGGCGAATCAAAAATTCTAGTGTTTTCTTAACCCTTAAAGGACGGATGGGTGACTGTGGAAATCATGCATTTTGATACCTTGGGAATCATGGGTATATAAAATTCCAAAACCTCTCATTGGAAGTCAAAACACTGTAGAGGATTTCCCCTTTCCACCCCTACTTCCGAGGATGAATAGTCGTATTTCTGTCCTGTACAAGAGATTTCTCTTGTCATTCATCGGACTTTTTTCGTCCGCGTCAACATTTATGGGTTAAGGGGGGCAACATGGAGCAATAAGGGGGTCAATCTTTGCCCAAGAGAATTGACCACCTCAATGGCCGTTTTTTCAACTTGGAGAAAATATAGGAACTTATCGCCGTCTGTGAGGGTTAGATTTGGCACAGACATGCCCAAATGGAATTTCCATGTCAGATTTTGAAAGGTTCATTAGATGGGATTCGGAGGCCTTGGAGGGCCACTTCAGGTCCCTTTCCCAATCTGGCTAGATTCAGTGAACGCCGGTATGGGCTTGTCACATTTGAAGAGATTTGAGGCCTCCAAAAGCCCGCGAGTTATCCTGCGTTCCTACGCAGGAAAGCTGTTGGCTGATGTGGTCGAGAGATTGCCACGTCATTTTTGGAAAAAAAAAATTGACTTGAAATGATATTTGGGAGAGAATTTTTTTTTTTTTTTTTTAAAAAAAAAATTCTGATAGCCCGTACCAGCTGTTCACAGATTTGGCCAAATTGGAGAACGGGCTTGAAACGGACCTCCAATGCCCTCCAATCTCTTCTAATGGAATTTTTTATTTTAATAAAAGTAAATTTTCTTTTACCAAAACATCATATTAAGCAAAAAAAAATTATTAATTTTTTTCAAAAAATGACGTGGTAATCGCTACGTTCCCGCAGTCTAGAAACGCAGTAGAACGCAGGAGAACTCAGAGCCCTCCAAGACCCTCGAATCCCTTCTAAGGCCTAATCACTAAATGTCATGTAGAACTTTTTAAATATAAAAAAACATAATTCATGTTGAATTTGGCCTTCACATAGAATATTGATCACATATAATTAAATTTGAAAATTTGGATTCATATTTGTAAACAATATCTTGGATCTAAGGTTTGGAATTATTGTACATGAGGGTCAAATTTGGTAGAGAGGTGCCAAAATGGAATTTCCACATCAAATTTGTATAGGTCCACGTCACTTTGCACCAATCATAAGATAACATATGACACTTTTTCTACAAATTTGACTTAATATCTGACAAATTTGACCCTTGTGTAGGATATTACTCTAAGAGCCAAATCTATAGGGGTTTTCTTTTTGTCTCCAAATAAATTAGAAGAGATTACAAAGTACAAAATTAACAACTACAAAATAGGGTATATATAATTTTTTTATTGTTTCGCAAACTAGGAATCAACATGGTAGGAGGAAACTAGTTGCTTTATTTATAAGATTAATGAAATATAGGGACGATTAGTGAAATGTAGGGGATGATTAGTGAATTAGCACTTGAGCTTAAGAGGGCATAATTTTGCATCATGACACCAATTGAAATAAATATTCTATATCCAAAATACTAATGTATTTTTCTATCTTAATAAAAAAATTCAAAGAATCACATCAAAAATTGAAACCATAGAATCCTGCTTGAACTTTAGAGGTTAAAGAGGTTGCAATAAGTACAACTATTTTTATGCTTAAAGCAGTTGGAGGTATACCTTGGCTGCATGGACTTATAAGCCTTGCACTATGGCGTTTTTGAAAAGAAAGTAGGTGTGCCATGTCATATGATATGTCATATGATATGTCATATGATATGTCATATGATATGTCATATGATATGTCATATGATATATCTTAAATGTGGAATGGCAGTTACTGCCACTTTTGAGGTGACTGTGTAAAAAAGTGTACAAATGCAATAGTAGGGTAGTTAGAGAATAAACTTTGTACACGTGGCAGACAATAATTGGCTGGAAATGATTTCCATTTCCTTATATTGCATGAAACGTTTTACACAAAACACGAGAAGTGTTTCAATGATCAAAATTACACTAAAAGACTATTGTGTGCATCACGGTCACCGTAAACCAGTTGAATATAAATAGGAGCAGATGCATTTTTTGCAGTGCCCTCACCATTACTCTCCACCAACTAGGTCCTAGGACTCGAGGTAGGACATGCAATCCTATCTTCAATATCATCCTGCACAATTACATTGTCCACCAACTCCACTTGCTATCGTGCCTCATCCAAAACAATTCCTACAAGATCCCCAAATTCAAAGCAATAATCAATATTCTTTTCTTTGTAGAATAGTATATTCAAGCATTGAATAAATATAGTTATATTAATAAAATCTTGTACTCCTTCCTAGTCCCAAAATGATCTTTTGGTTCCCTTTAACTTTATTGCAAATAAATTTAATACTACACTTTGAAAAGGCCTACAAAACTCAAAGTTTTAGGATAATAAGAGTACATTGAACTCTACTTATAGCTCAAAATGGGTTGAAATAAGTAATATTATTTTCATCAAAAAATCCCAAACATATAGTTCAACCAGAAGATTGTTTTGAGATAGAGGAAGTACTTATTTTATTGAATTTCTATACCTTTTCAATAGCTTCTCAAATTTCCATTACAACAAATTCAAAGTTGTGATTGCACACATATTGATTGTTAGTAATATATTGAAGAAGAAGTTAAGCTTCATGAAAATTTTGCAAAGAAATTCAAAATCCATTCAAAATAGGATAGTCATTTTTTCATATTGATTAACAACTAATATCAAATCAAATATATTTTAGTTAAGTTCAATAGTTGAAAGTCTTTGAATAATACAAAATAATATATCAATAATAAATGCATGTCATAATATATAATATTTTCTTTAATTGAAGAACACATAACTAATTAAATGATTAGAGATTACCATCAATGAATCTTTTACAAGATAAAAATAAAAAGTAACTTCCAATTATTTTATATCTTCTTTGATAATATGAATATCAACTTTGAAATATACATTGTTTTGGGTGTCTTATTTTTTTTCAATATTCATTTTTTTACAAGTATTGTCGGAGATGTATAGTCTGGTACAACTATCTTACGATTTTTTCAAGCCAGTTTTCACTAGAAAGTTCATCAACTTCAAGAAGCTCTAGCATGCTCAAAATTATCTGATTTTGAAACCGCAAACTGCATTGGAATCACAATGAAGTGCACTTCAATTTCATAACAAGTGAAAAATGAATACCATACAACAATTTGGATTCCTTTTATACACTATTTTCCACTTCATAGAGATTGTTTGGAAGATAGTCAAAGATTTTTTGCATTCAAGTGAAGAAGAAGAAAGAAATCATACAAGCAATTCAAGTGGTATGATATCAAGTATCTCTAAAGTAGTTGTAAAGGTTCATCTCTAATATGGACCATTAAATACTAGTTGTAATTTTCACAAATGGTGGCAACACTAGATGATAGATAGTGTATAGAAAACATCCAACTTTTTGTATGATTTTCAATTACATATGTATATTTGCAACAATGATAAAGTAGACTTGAGTGTGACTCCAACGCAATTTATGATTCAAAATTCCATTCATTTTTGAGCATACACTAGCCTTCTGAAGTTCACCAAATCTCAGCAAGCTGCAATAAATCATAAGATTGTTGTACCCGACTGTACAATGACACCACCCCAAAAACATGTTCTTTAGGTATTGTAATAAATTAAATAAAAAACTAAGTACTTTGATTCAACAACTCTTATAAATTTTTGTCCATTCAATACATCAAATATCAAGATGGTAACAAAATGATTTAAATTAATCATCACCATTGTATAAAAAACAATTATCATTCATATTTCATGAAAAAAAAATTCTTGTCATTTCTACTTTCAAAATGCATTTCAAAATGTTAAGTTCAATGACATTTTAAATAACCTATATTCAAATTTGATGTTCAATTTTTTTTAAATCTTGTTGTGGATGTGTTGGAGATTTTTCTTCAACTTTCTTCCTTCTTGTTAGAATTGTCTACTTCTCTGCTCTTAACTTTTCCACCGTAGTTGCAATATAGCATTAACAAACGAATTCAACTATGGTCTCTTAAACCTTCACAATTGATGGTGTAGTATTTAGGTATAATATAAACTTTTTTTTAAATCTACAATTATAATCAAAATTAATGAATTACTCTTATGAAAATGAAATTGCATCAAACTAAAATAGATTTTTGAGAGGTGTGATCATTTTGCTGATAAACTTTATTGCCACCAAGTAAATCATAGGGCAGACGTGCGCAAATACTAACAACTTCTTCTTCAAGTCAAATTAAACTACAAGGCTTTTGTTTTCTTTTCAAATTGCACGGCTATTGATTTTTTAAAAGTGGATATTGTTTCGTTTTGAACTGCATGGTTTTTGATTTTTGAGAAGGGATTGTTGTTTTCTTTTCAAATTGCATTGTTTTCTTTTTGAATTGCAAGGCTATTGATTTTTCAAAGGAGTTGTTGTTTTCTTTTCAAATTGCATGGCTGTTATTTTTCTAACTCACATCGCATAGCAATTGAGGGTAGTCTTAGGTTTTTTTAATCTCATCCAACATTTTTTCACTTTAGAGGGGTAGGGTGGAGGCTCAAAGGGGTGTGCAACCACTTTGTGATACATTATAATATGAATGTGCCATGTCATATATCATGCTAAGGCTTTTTATTGCAAAAAATAGATAAACATATCAATTTAGAAGAAAATGCCCATATCTACTTTTACTTGACAATTTTCTTAAAGAATGAAAATCAATTTTTATTTTTATTTCACTTTTTTCGTACTCTCAATTCAATCTTTCCGTACAATTTCTTTTTTTAAATCAAAATGTACAGTGCAAAATTTTTAAGTTAAGGTGATTCAAGGTCTTATAATCTAGTCATACAAGGTGCAAAAAAATCCATTTTCTTTGCTTTGACCATGTACTATTGCTGAGGACACTAAATGTTTAATAGATGGCTTCAGTTGAGACTGGAAGATGGAAAAAAATATTTTTTAATTTAGTTTCTTTATTTGGAGGATACTTGAGTATGTTTTCAATGAATAGTATTGCAAAGTCCTTTATTATGATCTTGTGGACTTTTCTAAAGAAAAAGATGCTTAACACCTTGTCTTGTAGCATATTTAGGCCATTTCTTGCTATTTATTCTTGATGGCAATTTTAGCCACAAAAATGATATTTTTTGAATTTGAATTCAGTTAATGAAATGAAGCTTATCCATTGCATTTTCTATTAGAATTAGAATTTTGAAAAAGTCTGAAGTTTCAATATTTTATAGCAATCTGAACAATGGGCCTATAACCATGGTTCATTGATTTTCTAATTATAGAATGACACAATAGCTTTGGTTTATATCATGATGTTATACACTATGTTATAGGCCTTATAGAAAACATCTATAGAGAACATTTCTTTCACATTTTCATACTATTTTAGTGCAAGATCCTACAAATAGTTATACAAAAAAAATCAAAAAAATTTTACACTTTGATAATTTGAGTGTTTCTTGATGGAAAAAAGACCTTGGGACTTTAGGAACTAATTCTTCCCAATTCTAAATTCACTGTATTCATAAAAATATGCATTTTGAATTTATAATCTATTACCAAAAATTGAATTTCATTCATGGATGTGAAGGAACTCAAGAAATTTTAGAAAAAATAATTTTATAGTCTTTATTGTCAAAGATGAAAATATGAATCTTGTTTGGAAAGTAAAAGGGGTTATTTATTTGATATTTTTTTGGACTTGATTTTCTTAAAGTAAAAGTGACTACTTTTGCATTTTTTTTACTTTAGTTTATGCTTTTTGAAAGTAAAAGTAGTACAGCACATGATTACATAAAGCATAAGGCTCTCCTGGTTTATTTCTCAAGTATTGGTTTTTTTATTTTCATAAGAATTTGAAAGTTATATATTACAAGGCCCAGGGCATTTTTGTTCATTTTTTTGAAAAAAATTCACAACTTGCAATTTTTTTTTATAATTAGATCAAGATGGCTAGAAGAAAGACCCGAGCAAAACGCTTAGTAAAACCAAAATTGCCCAAACTTGATAAGGTTTTCCCATGTCCCTTTTGTTGTCACAAAGATGTAAAGTTTAGAAAGGAAAAAACAAAGAAAGATGGAACATATGGAATAATCCAGTGTGAAACATGCTTCCGTACCTATACAAAGCTTTTGACCAATGATTTGGATGCACCCATTGATGTATATTATGAATGGTGTGACCAAATTGAAGAAAACGCCAAAAAAATGTCACTAGAGCACAAAAGTCAACCAGATGTAGCATCCTCAAGCCGGCAGTTTGTTTGGGACAATGAAGATTGAACAAATTGTATTTTTTAACCTTTAAACTTTGACGTGGATGTTTGGCGTCTAATGGATGACATGGAATTCTTCTAGTAGGATAGAAGTTCAATTATTCATCCTTGAAATGATTGTTGTGAAAAAGGGAGGTCTTCTACAATAGTTTGACTTCTAATGAGTTCTTTTTCAATTTTTAAGCCAATGAATCACACAATAATGAAAAAGGATGATTTTTAGGGTCACCTGTTTGTCATTTATGGGTTCAAATCTAAAATAAATCAAATTATATATGGCTAGCTCCATGAATGAAAAATTCAATTGATCATATTGTGAGAAATTGACTTGATGTAGGCAAAATTTTGAACAACACAATTATATAGAGGGATGCATGACTATAGAAGGACATGTAGTTGAAACAATGAAATTTACTGTGAAACTATGTCATAATATGTTTTATCTTTGACAATAGAAACGATCATGTTTACAATACAAACTTTTGATAGAAGAACCTTTCACATGATGTAGTTGTAGTGAATTTCATATTTGTTTAAAACATAATAAAATAAAAACATTTACAAATGTTTTGAAATTTGTGTCAACTATCAATAAAAAAATCCAATAAAAATTAAAATATTTTATTAATAGAAACCATGCTCAAAATCTTTGTTGGGATGCTTTAAATTCATAAAAGGGTCATTGTATATATCATGTTTGCTATGATTTCATTGAACTTGTGCACATTATAAAAATTCAAAGAGATACCAACATTTTTTTCATTAATAGCAATTTTTATGTATAGTTTAAAAAATCTTTGCATGCTCACTTATATCAACCTTCCTACAATTTAATATGTTAAGGATGCATAGATAAAAGTGCTTGAAGAATGTGATATTAGAATCTCGTAATCTTAGTTTGGCTTACTAGTTTGGTGATGGAGACATTCAAGTCCTTTGAAAGTTAAACTTCTAATGCCAAGAGACATTTGTGTCCTTGGGATGTATTCATGGATGTTTCTAGGATAGAGAAAACATTCTTTCTTCCAATTTTTTTGGGGATGAATTGCTTGAATTTATTTTAGTTGAATAGTGTTGGATTTTCCCTCATTGTCATTGTTATATTTTTTGACTTACCTACATAAGAAAATGGCAAATCTACGGATCACATAGAAGTGTTAGAAGCATATTTTGGCAACATTTGCTCCTTTTCTTGATTTTGAATTTTTTCATTAAAATTATTTGTTATAAAATCAAGGCCAACTAACAAAATGAAGCTTATTAAATATAATTTTTACTCCAATTTGAAAACTTGAAAACTTTCTAACTATAATGTTGTATTGCAGTTTGAACGTTGGACCAATCATCATAGAATGTTGGTTTTTTAAAATTAGAATATCACAATAAATTATTTTGTGCTATGATGTTCTACACTACAATAAACAATTATAGAGAAAGTTTTAGACTTTTTAAGCATATTTTGTATTTGATATAATTTTTCCACGCTTTATTCAATAATTCACTATAATTTCAAATATTCACAAAAAATTTGAGTTTTTTGTGACTTATAGAAAAATTGTGATTACATTTCTAAAAAATTAAAAATTCCATTCATATGTAGTTGGAAAATGGGAGTATATAGAGAGAGGGACTTTGAAGTTTGAGAAATGTGGTCCTTCACTTGATTTTCAGGGTAAAACAATCAATGCACCAAATTTTACAGCTTGAATAATATATTTATTCATCGATAGTTGTAACCCATCATTCACCCTTTTTCTTTCTTGTATACAGAACTGATATTTGGGCTTGTCGAAGAGTCTATACTTGTCTTTATACTCCACCTTTATGGCTATAGCAAGAGCTACTCCAATGTGTTCCTTCTTTAATGCAAATTGGAGCAAGAAACTTGTAGAAAAGATGGAAGAAGGAGGACTCAAGAAAAAAGCTATAGAAAAAAGAGTGGTGCAAGAGGACGGAATTGGTAGTGGCAACAAGAACAATTTTTATCTTGGGTTCTATTTAATGTTTCATGCTTGTTATACACGATAGAAATTGTGATGCCAAAGCTTGTTATGATCAGCTGTGACGGCACTGAGGATTTATACTTGCCACAATTATAGATTTTGAAGTCCTGATGCAAGTAGAGGTGTACAATGAGATGAAATTGAAAAATTATTAGGAATGCATGGTGGATGATGATTATCTTTTAGATTTGAAACATAATTATTTTTTGGCTAGAGAAGACAATGAAGGTTTGTGTAATATATAGTTGAATGCGCAATTGAATATTTGTTGTTGCATGAATTCTATAGCAACAATCATATTGAAGGAGTTTTCTTGTTTAAAGCACCTAGCTAGTGGTGATCACTGTTGAGATTGTAGGGATTTCAATTCTCAAAACATCTCTAATTTGCATGAGTAAGTGATTTTTGTTGTATATACTTGATCCATACTATTTTACAAATTACATATATTGCCCATGTCACAACTTGTTGTATAACCTCAATGCATGAAAGAGAATTATTTTTTGGCAAGAGAAGATGTTAAAAGCTTGTGTTTTGTACAATTCATGCATAATTTCAAAATTAGACATTTGTTGCATACATGCTATAGCAACAGTTGGATTGACAGATTTTGTAGAGCAATAGTGTTATGCCTGTTAGTAAAACCTACATTTTCAAGCTTTCTAAAGTGCCTCTATGGCACTTCGGTTTTGGTAACACCAAGGATCACAATCTCCTAACACTACACATGCTATGCATTAGCAATGTTAAGTTCCACGGATTCTCTACTTCTTCCATGACTCCCATCACCTACATAACTGTCACAAGACATCAAATATATCATTTGATGACATTGGGTGGATTTTTCTTTGATGTCAAACTCTCGATGGTGACACTACTTACCACTGGCACTAATTGCCTTTGAATAGTATCTAACTCCCCACTAGGCCCAACAATCTCATTTCAAGACTCATTAGTGATTAGTTGGAGCTCAATGTTACAATCTAGTGTAAAACAAGATACCATCCAAATAATGTCAAGGAATATCCAAGAATACTCTATGGTAATATGAAGGTGGCGATGAGATTCCACCACCAACCTCACCCCCCATAGCCACATTGGCTCACCATGACTCTATTTGGGAGTGAAGAAGGAGTCTACCTTTGCTCATAGTATTCTTGACAAGATTTTATAGCCCCCTTGGTCCTATGGATCATCGAGAGATCCAAGACACACTTTTCCATTGACAAGGTACCCAATCTCATATCTTAGCTTCAAAACCAACCTCTAAAAGATTCCTAATTTTCCACTGGAATAACTTTTAGCTTCAAACTCTAAATCCAAAGTGCAAAATAATTTTTTATGATTTACTCTTTGAGTGGATCACCAAAGACTATTCACTTTTTCACAAGCAATAAATATTGTGTAGATTATGGCCGTCCAAGTCTAAGTCTCCCTGCAGGTGTAGTTTTCTAAGATTCAGTCCCTTTTATTTGCTCATAAATTTTAGATCAAAGCTAATTAATTTCTTTATTAGCCTTAGTATTTTGGAATCCTTGTTTCTTTAGCTTTTCAATAATATATAGCATATCCTATTTTGATGAGGTATTTCCCCTCCAAAACCCACTTCTACGCCCTACACCTTGGGTTTGTAGCCCGGATACTATCAACTTTGAGGAGCTATATATTGTGCCTTACAACTTGGATCCTTTTGTTCTTTAGAAATTTTTCTGAACTCAAATCAACGGCTGCTAATTTTTTGTGAAGGGGGGAGAAATTGAAATTAGAACATTATGTTTGCCTCTTTTGGTTACATTGTGCATGCTTCACAATTTGTGATGCATCTATGCATTTGCAGAATTGGTTGTTGTAGTAACTAGTATGCACTAAATAAATTTCTTCTTTTGTGCACTTTTTGAAAATAGAAGGTGGTAAAGTAAGGTTCATCCAGATCTTTACAATATGGGCAAGATTTGTTTAACCCCTAAAATTCCATGACTATATAATCACCAAAAACACTCTAAAATTGCCATTTCTAATACAACTACCAAATTTTTGGAAAAAAACAAATATTGACACATGTAACCATAGGATCTTGTAGTATGATGTATTAACAACATGTGGTAAGAATTTCAAAAAATTCCACCGTGAAGATCAAAAGATATAAGCATTCAAAGTCTCCAAAACCATTTTTTCAATCTTGCAAAAAAATCAGGCAGCTGCACTTCACAAGCTCATTTTTCAATGAAAAAATGTCCAAAATGGTGATTCTTCTTTGAATTCAATTTTCTAAATAAGTTGGCAATAGGCTTGAAATTTTTCACATCATTTGGAATTGTACAACATGTAGGAAAAAAATAGTAAGTAGAAAGAAGTAGGTAATGATTCAATAAAAAATATTATTAAGAATTTATTTATGAATTAAAAAAGTGCTAATCCTAACGATTGAAATGCTGTAATAATCAATCTACATCCTAGGATTTTATTTTTTCCAAAAATATTGAAAACTGAGTCAAATAAATGATTACAAAGTTTTTTTTATAGTTGAAAATCTATAACTGCCCGCAAACTAAAAACCCACAAAATTTTCACTCAATGATTGGAATGGAATGATTAAAACCTTTCCACATATATGTAATTGTAGAAAACCGGTTTCAAATTTTTATTTCTGAAGAAATTTTTTTTTTCAGATTTGCCCAAACTGCCCACTCAGTGAAAAAAGTAACATATAAGGCCATAACTTTTGACTCGTATTTTCAAATGTTATGAAATTTAATGCACATGAAAGATATTCCTTGTCCCCAAGTTCTATTAAAATTTCAGCCCAAAATATTTAAAGCTCTAATCACAGGTACCTGCCTAAAATTTCTACAATGCCAAAAATTGTATGCTGGTCCTTTAGGGGTTAATTTTATTTGGTACATGGAGTGGACCTAAGTGTACTCTTAGAAAGTCTACACTTCTATACGTTTTAGCTTCTATGTGGTCCTTTGTATTCATATATGAACTATAATATCTACAACAAACCAGGATATGAGGGAAAGAATAGTAGAGATCAAGAGAAAAGAGGTGCAACAACAATACCTAGAGAAATCAATCTTTGTAATTTAAAGTATACACTTGAGTTTGGAGGATATTTGATATGGGGCTATTTACCTTCATTATTGTATTCAAGATGATCCTATTCTTACATAAAAAGCTATCAGGGACATATTTCCGATACTGTATAATTCTTTATAAATTCCATTAGAAGAGATTTTTAGGCCTCTAAGAGACTGCGAGTTATTTTGCATTCCCATAGTGTTTTTAGAGTGCGGGAATGCATAATAACTGCTGGCTGATGTGGCCAAGAGTATGCCACGTCAGTTTCAGAAAAAAGAAAAGAAAAGAAAAAAAGATTGGTTTAAAATGATATTTGGGAGAAAAAAAAATTTAACAAAAAAGTAAATAAACTCAAATAGCCCATATTAGCTGTTTGTAGAATCGGGCCAAATTGGAATGGGCCTAAAATGGTCCTCCAATGCCCTGAAATCTCCCCTAATGCATGTAATTTTTATAATTGGGCTATTTACATATAAAATGTATGTGTCCAGTTTTTTCATACACACTTACAACATACACCATAAAACCAATATTTTACATTCATATTTAATTTTCTTGATATATGCTATACTAGTACCATGGTACAATTTCAGATTATAAAAAATAAGCATGTGCAATTCAATCCTAGTTTTGGGTATTTCTAAATTCTATGCCATGAATTTTTTTTAACACAATAGATTTTTACATGCCTTCATTGTTGGCACACTTCAATTATGGATATGGAGGGATGGGTATAGATAGGCATGATTGTTTGATAGCAGCAACAAATCTTTAGAAAAAAATCCCTAGATTTATTTGATTGTATACATTTTATCATCCACATAAAATTATTTGTCTACATATATATTCATTGTACAATAGAAGGACAAAAGTATTATCGCCCCCCTTTTTGTTCCCTCACAAACGCCCCCATTTTTAACATTGTTTTTTTTTAAATTTATATAATTCTTACATCATTGCATTCCCATGCAATCCCAATCACGCATACCAAATTTCAACTTCAAAAATGCAAAACTCACGGCAAAACTCCATTTTTGGTGAATTTTAAAAGTCCACTTTTATGGTTTTACATAATATTTTATCAAAAACAATTCATGATGAACTTTTGTAATTTGATTGTGGAGATATATAGAGAATATCAATATACAAATCTTTCCTTCAATAAGCATCTCCAAAAAAGTTTCACAATTTCTTCTATAAAGATTTCAATATTGGAGTGACAATGTCCTAATTTTGAAAAATAGATATCTTTTTATTGTAATTAAATTTTGGCAAGGCAATTGTAGCATCATGTTCAAATGTACAAAATTAGTTACAATGTGATGGTTAAATAGCAAAATCTAATTACAGTAAAAAGATATCTATTTTCCAAAATTAGGACATTGTCACCCCAACATTGAAATCTTTATAGAAGAAACTGTGAAACTATTTTGGTGATGTTTATTGAAGAAAAAATGTGTGTATAGATGTTTCCTACCTATCTCTGCAATTGAATTTTAAAAATTCATCATGAATTGTTTTCAATAAAATACTATGTAAAACCATAAAAATAGACTTTAAAAATTCACCCAAAATAGAGTTTTTCATTTTTGAAGTTGAAATTTGGTGTATATAATTGAAATTGTATAGAAATGCAATGATGTAAGAATTACATAAATTTAAAAAAAAAATAGTATTTGAAAATAGGGCGCTTGTGTGGGAACAAAAGGGGGGCAACAATACTTTTGTCCCCCCATTGTATTACAAAAAATTTGCATGGCCCCTATTTGTCAAGGCTAACTTATTAATAAAAACTCCTATTATATGATGTTTTTATGTAGTCTAATTTATGTATAATAGAGCATATAGCATTTTGTGCACCCTATAATATCCCTACATATTATATAATATTTGCCCCTTTTAAATTAAATGGACCCTATCTTTTAACTCACGTAATTTTCAAAAAATCAAGAGTAATCTCCCCCGGCAAAAATATTTTGAGTGATTGAATTTGATTTTAGCCAAGCTAAGCATAATTATTATATTATAAAAGATATTGAAATAAGGCTTCAAAACATTTTAGCTGACAATATAGATTGAAGTTAAATTATAGGTTTGTCATATGGGGGGGGGGGGGGGGGGGACTTCAAAAATGATAAGTAGGTTTTGTATTGTTTTCATTGGCTATTTTCAATTTTTCATGCTATTTTTTGGGAGTACTTTAAAATTAAAAAAATAACTTATAAAAAATATAAAAAATATGGCCAATGTATGCATTTAAAAAAAATGATACTTCAAGAAAGAAAAACATAGAAATATTCTTTGAGTAGGAGAACTAGAAAAGTACAAAATTTGGCAAAAAATAAGTATTTTAAATTTTAAATTTGTAAAAAATAGGAAAAGTAATTTACAAATAATTAAAAAAAATTTCATTTATAAGGACTTGATGGTGAAGAGATTTCACGACAAGAATGAGCTTGAAACCATCTACACTAAATAGGAAATTCAACCCCTCAAGTACCAAGAGGACACAATGTGATTTTTAATGGCAAATTCTTGAAAGAGTTGAAATACTTGTTGCATTTTTGAATTTTTAAAATTTGAATGTGAGAATTATTTAAAAATTATTAAGAAAATGTAGTCTTGTAGAAAAAAGGAGCAAATAGAATTATTTTATAATGAAAAGAATAGTGGGAATGGAAAAAATAAATTTTGGAACATTTCTGATCTTTTGTATGTACAAATAAACTAGCTTTGGAAGAAAAAAAAATTCAAATTTGTATTTTTTGTAATTTAAAAAAATACAAGGTTCAATTTGGTGTGATTAAGAATACAAATAATTAGAATGATTCCAAATTTTTGAAAGATGTTCCAAACAATATGCTAATAATACAAATGATTAAATTTCAAACATAGATGCTTATATAGTTTGTTTTTTAATTTTGTAGGATCCATTTTGACCAGTTTTGGCTTTCTAGTCCTTCATTTTGAAAATGTATACAAAATTGGGAGAGTTTTTTATTTCTCATTTTTAAAATAAAAAAATGTATTGCATTTGCCTTAGATTCTAGTACAATTTTTTTGGAGGATAAAAAAACATTCTTCATCTTTTTATAATTTCTTTTCTCCCAAAATCGTGTATTTTTTGCCTGTAAAGTTGATCATCTAAAAATGTTATAATTTAAAATCCAATTGTCAATCTTTTCCACAATTAATTACATATATACTAGATAGAATATCCTTTATTTTTGCGTGGTTAAAATTACAAATTTACAAGCACAATTATGTGCAAAAAAATATCAAAGTGGGATAATTCATTAAAACTTCCATTGTCAAAGATTTGTTGGGACTTGAGGGATGAGGGGACCCTTACTAATTAATTGACATTTCACATTCTATAAAGCATCTATCTTTGTTGTACATCAATAGTTATTGAAGTGTATAAGGGTTATATATCATGTTTCAATCATCTATAGTTTTCCACAATAAGTCCTTTTAATTTTTTGGTCCCCCGTTAATATCCCTATGCAGTGAACAATGTTCGAAAGTGCACTCGCTAGAGAGCCATATTTGCGCAAATATGCAAGATGTAATCTTTTGGTCTAATCTTATGCTCTTTTGGTCTAATCTTATGCAGCTTTTGCTTTGATCTTATGAATTTTTAAAAATAAAATTAAAAATATAATTAATAAAATGCTAAAAATAGGGTATTTTCCATTTTTTAGATCTAAAAAAAATCTAGGTCAAAAGTTATTCACAAAAAAGAATGAGCTAAAATTTTGAAGAAAATACATACTTTGACATTTTAATTTGTAAAAAATAGGAAAATTAATTTTGAGAGGAATGAAAAAATAGACCATTTGGAAAGACTTCATGGTGAAGAGATTTGACCAAAAAAATGATTTTGAAACCATCTTAAATTCTCAAAACTGCACGTGCAAGGGAGCCTTCTTTGCATAAAATAA
Source organism: Neckera pumila (assembly GCA_963969595.1). Taxonomy (NCBI): domain Eukaryota; kingdom Viridiplantae; phylum Streptophyta; class Bryopsida; order Hypnales; family Neckeraceae; genus Neckera; species Neckera pumila. Next base: position 6,361,028 of record OZ018412.1, on the reverse strand, counting down.
AGACGACAAAATAAAGTACTTTTAAATTCCCTTTGGTAGACAAAATAGATGTAGACAAAATATGAATTCCTACTATGCAAATAGACCATAGAAATTTCAGCTCTAAATCATTAAATTTGGGGACTCCATGGTACTCAAAACCCCTAAAATTCAAAATGTGACATATTAATTTAACTTTTTTTTTAAATGTAAAATGATTTTTAAATTTTTTGGAAAGATATGCAATACAATTACCAAGGTGATGATTTGTTGTAATGTATTAATTAGACAATTTCTTTGATCCAATATATGCAATTATAAGCACCAAAGTATTTTGAGGTTTTAGATATATGAACAATTTCATTAAAATGGTGGTATTCCAAGTGCCACTTTGATGGTGTGCGATTTTCACCATCTCGGATAGGTATGCATTTATAATGGCTGTTTTATAAAAGTATGTTCACGCCCTTTTAAAAAAATATCGCCATTTTATTGGAATTGCCCATGTTTTGAATTGCATAGTTCTTATAGTTTCTCTTGATAAAATTTTCAATTTGACAATGTTGTTCCAATGCTATTCCAATGTTAGAAGAAATTGCCACGGCATTGGATTTTTTTCCAGTAAGATCTACGGTCTGGATAAGTACATGTCTGGTTACGTTTTGAAGCTTTTGATTTGATCTAGTTTGATGAACCTAACATTTTTCACTAAATTAAATATTAGAGTATAACCAATTGTGTGTTGAGGTTATATTCTGTTTCACATTATATTTTGTTGTTTGTGACTTGAAGTGGCTCCCTTGTGACTGTTGTGAGGTGAACAAGTCTTTTGGGTTGACCTTTCATCCCAAGAGGTACTCCAACCCCTCCGCAGGAACGGCACATCTTTCCTTCCGCAACACCAAGTAGTAGAATGTTCAACGAATTCAGACAGTAGCTGCTGGCATTCTCATTCGATTTTACTTCGTCAAAGGTGCCATTAAATCTGGTGTAGTGAGCGGCGGCACTAGATTGGGAAAGGGAATACTGAATTAGTGCACTACTTTAAGTGACCTTGTTATAGACTGGTGTGATGTGAGATAAGAAATAGTTTAACATGTTAGCATTCTTCTGGTTCGATTCAAGGAGCGGTAGAGCGACCCTGGAGCTGTGAGATGGGATTCAAGGATCTGAAGTGAGCATTGATTTGACATATATGTAGTGAACATTGATCCTTGGTCACTCGCAGTTATGAGAAACGACTTAATTAATCTCTGATTTGCGAATTCTTCGATTAGTGTAGCGCTGGAATCGGACCCTTTCCTGGATTCGTGAGACACACAGTAAAGCCAGTGAAATTGAGGACCCGACTCAGACAAGAGCGGCATGACGTAACTTACAAATTAGTCACTCTCTGGTTTGCGAATCCTTTGATTAGCTAGTGTAGCTGCGCTGGAATGCACCTTTCCTGGACAATTTGTGCGTCATAAAGCCAGTGAAACTGAGGAACCCTCTGAGAAAGGAGCGTCACCGGGGGTCCTTGTACAATGAAGTCATATTTTCCCCAGACTACATCTGCAAGCCGCGGTTTCTTTGGAAGGAGGACGACCACGGGTTCCTCAACCCGAGGTTTCGTAAATGTCCCCGAACCAAACTCGGCCGATCCATTCCCTTGCTGTGGAACGAGATGGACCGGGACGTGTGGCTGGCGGAGATGGCCATTAAGGATGCGACGATCACGTTTTGCTGGATGACGTGCATGAATGCAGTGGGTCTGGGCGCCAATTGGATTGTGGAAGATCTGAAATTAGACCATGACATGCCGAGTGTGTTGGTGGCGGGCGCCCTGTTTGCCGTGTTGCCGGCCTTTTTGTGCTTGGCGTCGTGGATGGGAGGCGCCTGCTGGAACATCACCAGCTTGGTCGCATTCGCCTACATGGGAGATAGTTACTGCTCCAGGCATACTGTGGTGACGATTATCGTGCGCATGATGGCTCAGGCACGTATATATTTATATAAAGTATATATATGAGACAATTATTGAACCTCATAAACTCTGCGCATGCATGCACCTTAGTTATTAGTTGATGAGAAGATTGATGATCATCATTAAGAGAATGACAATTTGGAATTGATTGGAACACGCTGAGTGATATCCAAAAGCTCATGCATCATGGATCATGGAATGCTAGGCCAGCCAGCTTTGTCCTTCTGTAGAGACCTTTGAAGAAAAGTAATGCCTCGCAACTCATGTGTAGTGGATTTGGTGAAGAATTGAATTTTCCTATGTGTCGATAATGTCACCGTTCATTTGAGTATAACTTGTCTTGAGTCACACAATTTTAACTGCAACATGCAACTGAAAAGTTGCACTGATTCGAATTCATTCAAAAGCAATTAAGGAAGTTCAGATCTAAACCTAGAAGTAATGTAAACTAAGTCGATCTCCATTCACCATACAGGAAGGGAGAGGTTCCACTCACCACACAAGTGAACTTGGAACCTTTCCCTACAACCATGGAGAAACTTGCACCATCTAAAAGTTTGCACATTGAGTTTAAGCTGAAAATCAATCTCGAAAAAGCGGAATGTCAAAAGATTATGTTGTTTTTCACACTAAACACATATAGAATTTCACTTGTAATTATGGTCAATGAAGACTCCACTGTATGAAAGTCTGTATTGTACTCTATGGTTAACGAAGTCTCACTTAACTGATTGATAGTATGTTCTTCCCGACTCACTAGGCTGTGCGTGGGTCAGCAGATGGTGGCTGCCGTGTGGGCAGCAGTCTTCGTTATCAAGGTCACTCCCCCGGAGTTAAGACACATGGTAGGGGGACCGACGCTTCACGTGGATCCTATCAAAGGAGTTTTAGTGGAAGGGATACTCACGTACATTCTAATCCTGGTGTCTCTGATGACCATACTGCGAGGACCAAAGAATCCCAGATACAGGCAGCTCATATCAGTGGTGACCACGGTCATGCTTGTCATCCTTGGTGGGGCGTACACTGGACCGTCAATGAACCCAACGAATGTGAGCTTTCTCTACGTACCCTGCACTCTTAGTTTTGGATCAAGGACCGTGTTGAATGTGTGTTAATTAGCATCCTGTGTCGCTATATCGATCATTGATGAAATGGACGAGGTAATGTGAAAGCAGAGCCTCAACAACATGAGAAATAACATGGTGAGCTACGGGAGTAGCGAGGAATGTTATTTCTCATAATGAGTTTTGTCTTTCACATTACCGGACATTGCCTCAATTGATTAATGTTGGACGGTTCGCTTGGATCTTTGTCAATCATGCTCCAAATCAAGGGTCTAGAAGAGGGGCATCGTAGCGCTAAAGCAGCCCCATGTCATGGAAAAGAACATGCCTCTCATGCAATGAGAGACTTGAGTTCCATTTATTCTGACATGGCCTCCATTGAGGTTATGTTCTGTTGGCATTCGAGCTACATATTTGGAATCTGAGGTCTTAGTGTCGTGCCTGAATAGTCGAGGCTATATTTTAAATGGGCTCATATTTGAACGTGTTATGGCAGTCATACGGATGGGCAGTTGTAAATGAAATGAACGAATCCAGGGAGCATTATGCTGTGTATTGGTTTGGGCCCTTAGTAGGTTCTCTGGCTGCGGTCAAGACAGTGAAGTTGTTGTTAGGCCCAATTGGCAGCAAAAAGTAAGAGAGCCGTTCGACGTAGCATGGCCTATTTAATAAAGAAAGGAGGTCAACTGATTTGTATACCTGGCTTTGCTTGGAATGAGGCCCGCCATCCAGCTGAGCGGAGCGATGTCTTCTCTGCCATTGCTAAAATTGTCTCCTTCCGCTTGGAACTGGTTTGTGATTTAGGGTACTTGGAATTTGGTCAAAATGCAGTAAGCAATTAAATAGTTCATGGTTTTTTCACGTTAGTATGAACTGAAAAGCCTCTACTAAATCTAAATATAATTCTAAATCTTCCATTTATAGTATCACATCATGGCTAAGGTAATGTAGTTTCAAAATTGCACAAGAAATTCTTCTACAGTATATTTTGTTTCAAGAGAGTTTGGCTCTTGTCACCCCGCTTGAAACCAAAGATCTTTCCTCAGCTCTAGATCTGTCACCTAAAACTCACACTCCTGCATATGCAAAAATGCGCAAGCATACGCAAACAATCTGCGAAGTGTCAAAGAGACTCACTACAAGAGAGTGTATGGTTTGCAACAGATTTTGCAAATGGTTTTGCAATGGTTTCCTGAGTTGCATTACAAAACCATTGCAAAATCTGTTGCAAACCATACATTCTCTTGTAGTGACTGCTCCAATATCGAAATTAAACGCCGTCACAATTCATCAACGGTGGCTCAACGCAGCTCCCACACCAAATCTGAAAAGGATCCAGGCATTAAGGGATAAACCCTAAACCCCAAAGCCCCCCTCGCTACGTCCGCGAACAGATAGCATTCAGAAGCACGTGAGCAAGCATGACTCGTCCACGAAGTAGAAATGCACTTCCCCCGGATTCGGCGGCCGTCCATAGTGCCCCCCATCGCTGTACCGATTATCATAATGAAACGGAAAGCTCATATCAAACTCATCCACAATCTTCACTTCCATGAACTACTTCTGCACTTGCTCTGTCAGAATCCGATTGTACACTTCCATCTTCTGCGGATTCGATCACATGCCTCTTGAGGTTCCCGCTGCGGCCACCGTCGTCCTATACACCAACTTCTGAGCTTTCTCACTCACATTACTAAAGATGTCGTGCCAATACTCCATCGCCATGTCCACTGAATTCGTGAATCTCTGGATGCTGGGTTGGTGGTTCCCGTCGTGCAAGCCCGAGTTCATGATCACTCTGTCGGGGGAGGGAGTCCCGGAGAAGAAGAGGGAGAAGTAGTGGCGGTAGTCAGGATTCTCTAAGCTGGCTAGGCCTATGCCATTGCCGTCCACCGTGGGGTGGCCGTTGAAGTGGCTGGAGAAGGCGAAGCTCTTGGGAGGGGTTGGAGGGGTTGCGGAAGAAGCTCTGGTAGCTGCGGTCGATGTCGAAGTCACGGCCTGGAGCAAAGTATTGCAGAGGACGTGAGTTCAGTATTCGTTGACACAGTCATGCATGTTTTCACGTCAATATTAATTTTCAATGCGTATTTATATATTTCCTGAATCTAGTATTATACATACGGTACGTGCTTGGATTCATAAGAAGCACAGAACGATTGTGAACGTAACATTCGTGAATGGTGAGTAGGAAGAGTGAATAGGTTGCAGCCATCCACCTCGGAAAGCAAGCACATCGTAAGTCCTTCCCAGATGATCAAATTGGTATACCCAATTAATTCTTCATGGTTGGGGCAACGTACCGCCATGGAATTGACAAATTGCTTCATATCTTCAGTCTGCTGGACCACTATCTTGGCAATTCTAAGTTGTTGTGAAATATATAACCTATAATTTCAAGATTCAATTCTATTAGGTTCCCAGCTTCTCTACGCTAAACGAAAATTCTTTGACCCTAATAATTAAGTTTCAAAGCATCCAACATTTTAACACTTGTAAAATAATGAACGTCATATCTGCCCTATAGCAGCAAGCGTCAGTTTCGTTAAACTGGCGGTATTCCAATAGTTTGGCACCTTTCAGAACACCTGCTCTGAAATGTAAATCCATACCAGTCCTAGCTTTTACACCTATATATACATATAAAGTTTCCATTTGTGGCGTTGGAATCGTGCCACTTTAATTCACGAATTTGACGTTAATCCCAGGTAGGAGTATAGGACAAGGGGAACAAGTCAGAGTACTCAAGGCAACCCCACAGCATACACTTCAAGGAAGGGCGCAAACTGTGGTTTGGAGTTCCATCCATCTTCCAGTTTTAATCTGTGCCCCACGCCGAGTAGGGAATGTCAACACGGCAAAGCTTTGTCATTGTCTTGGAATTTGAGCACACAATAAAAGGAACCCCAATATAGCACCTCATTGGAGATTGTGATGGGATTCTAAAAAAAAAGCTTTATCAAGAGGATCATGAGCATTGAGGATGTCATACTCCCTAGCTTTTGGCATTAACTCCCCTCGGAAAGCGTGTTCCAACAATGAAAGCTCTCTTAGTGCGGCACGCTCAAGGTTCACCATTTGCCGGTCCCTTGTGCAAATTTGGGTGTGGCTGGCCATAAATTCCCATTTGGCGAGTGTGTCGTGGGCCAAAAAATGGGACCGCACCCAACCATTGGCCATGTTAGGCTCCTTGGCGCCCCTGTCGTGGAGTCACTCTTAGTATGCGCAGTATCATTTGCTATGTGCAATGCATGTTGCCATGTACTCAACAGAGCTGCAGCGGGGCATTAATTCCCCCAACGTATGATTTTGTCCATTAGTTGCATGGACACACTTGTCCTCAAAGTGAAAACACCATTGGGTATGGTCAATGAAGACACGAATGTACTGTATGGTTAATGGAGTTTCTACCTTACTAATGTAGAGCTTCAATTACAAGTGCTTAGATCGATAGCAGGACGATAGCAAGACGTTAAATTCCCCCATCCTTTGTGGGCCTTGTGGGCCAAATTTACCCCAGGGAAAACATTGGAATTTTTTATTTGCCAGAATTTTTTTTTTTTTCAAAATTTGAATTCATATTTGCAATCAGAGGCCCCAAATTAGCTAGGGGGACTAGTATTTATCCCAAGACACAGCTCAAATATAGGGGACTTTCATTTACTTTTACCCTTGAGAAATCCAAATTTACCCTACTAGGCCCACCAAAGACGGGGGGATTTAACGTCCTGCAGATCGACATACATGGATTTTGTAAGTGGGGTACATAAACGAATCCGGCGACAGATCAGTCAATACCTGGCAAGGGCTCGATGCCGAATACAAAGGTGAGGAGGTTTCGCATAGGGCAATGCCCGCAGAGGAGGGCATTGCGTCAAATAATCGGCCGACGAGGAGGGCGGAGCCCGACGAGGAGGGCCGATTATTTGGCACAATGCACGACGATAAGGGTATTGCCCGACGTAAATCACGATTGAAAGAGGAGATAAAATTGAATGAAACGATGAGCCGGATGAAAAATCCCCGATTACACAGTTTTGCCGGTGTAATCGGGAATTACGGCACAAAAGCTTCCCACCGATTGAATGGGACGAGAACCAGGAGTGGTTTACGAATGGTGTCTTGGTGGTTGGAATCTCCCCAGAAGAAGAGCCATCTTCCCGCCAGGCAATCCCACGCCTCCCGCGCCCCAAAGACGTGGAAGGCGCAGTGCGCGGAGTAAGGCCAGTCCACGCTCTCCAAACTCGATACATTGCCGGAGCACCACGAAGGGATGCGACAGGGGATGGCTTCGGAGGAGAAGCAGTGCGCGTATATGGCCCATTTCGTTAAAATAGCGGTATTCTGAGTGCCATACTTTCCTTGTGCCATTTTTCTAGATCGCCCGTTCTGAACATCTAGAATAGTTATAGATTCCAGACATTTGAGATTGTTGTAGATTTCAAGCATCTAGGAACTATATGGATTCCAGACCGACCGTTCTAAAAAATCTAGGATTGTTATAGATGTTAGATATCTAGGACAACCATAGATTTTTAGAATGTACGATAAGTGTAGATTTCAAAATGGATGTTCTAAACTGAAATAACGTGTCATTGTAATGGAATGGAATACCGCCATTTTAACAAAATTGACCATAAAAGCTAATGAATCAACATGATTTTATTGAATGAAATAATACTACCGTAATTGAAAACATGACCTTAAATATTCATTTTTTAAAAATTAATTATTCAATTGAAAAATCTTCACAAAATTGTGAAAAGTTTCAGAAGTATAAAAAATGTCTATTCTTTATGAATTTTTAGAAATTTTTAGAGTAAATTATAAAAAAAACACAATTTTTTGGAGTCAGAATTTGAATGGTAACATTTCATTCAATAAAATCCAAAAATATATGAGTTGTTTACGATATAATCTCCAAATAGAGTTGCCTTCTCTCCACTAATGAAGTTTGAAATACTTTCGTAGTTGCAATAAAAATATACCTTCACCTTTTAGTTTGATTAAATTAAATATATACATAAATTTAGTATATAAAAATTTGAACATAATCAATATGCATAGTATACTACTTATACCACAAAGCATCCAAATTTTGCTAAAAAACTATTTTCTTTCATTTACTAATGGCCAAAGTTCGAACTTTACTAATTTTTTGAAAGTCATTGTAATTTTTTGAGAGCCTTGCTCTAAGCTTGATAGATTAAATTTTTTTTATCAAGCAAGCTATACCAAAACAAGGTAAATTTTTTGCTCTCCAACCACATTGCCTATGTTGCTATCATCTAGAAGAGAGAAACACCAATTTATTCTAATTTTAACTATATTTTTCTATTTGTGTTCCATCATTTACTATAATAAGAAAATTTTGGCAAATCCCCAACCCTCACTCAGATGGATTTGGCAAAATGTTGTAAAAAAACAGTCCGAATTTCCTATAACTCTTGCCGCAAAGGCCTTTCAAGTTGATTTTGCGACACATTGCCAAAAACAAATACACTGCGGGTTGGCTCTTTCCAAAGCTTCACATCAGGGTGGAATCAGGGTGGCTGGACTGGAGGGCACTTCTTAGAACATAGAATCTGCCCTTATTTAATATAAACAATAGTGGGATGCTTGCACAAAATATCCATAATCTACATAAACATCATCTTAGCAGTGCTTGTTTATCTGAGTAAAAACTCATCAACTATCCTCACTTCTAAAAATTGTCCTAAAATTGCTCATACCCTGATGAGCCCTCAAACTCTAAAACCGGCTTAAAAATTCTCCCTCACACAAATCAGTAGAAGGGGATCAACGAGCACATGATGTATGGATACAAGATCCGAGAAGTAGTGCACCGCGCACTCCTTGACAAGCGTTGCATGAGCTGTGCAAAATGAAAAAAACTCTGTAAGATCAATAGAATCCTTTCTAAAAAGCAAAGTGAATCGGATGAATCCATGCTCCGGTCCCGGTATCCCCAAGGACAAAGAACATGAACATATTAGATAAGACCTGCTAGAGCAGCAGCAGGCCCTGTCAAACCCATTGCAGCAGGTGGCGCTACTGGGACTTGTGCCTGTCGTGGTACAAATGGGATATCCATTACTTGCTCTTTAATAAGCTCTTTCAACCTGGAGAACAGTCAACAGATCACCCACAATCAATAAGGTGCACAAAATTCATCATATGCATCTACGCCAAAAAAACATCAAATTAACCCATATTCAACATTTGAAATCATTTAAATAGAGAGGCTCACTAGAGAATTTCGCGCAAAGAGCATCCAAAAGTGCTATCACACAATGGCGGAAATAAAAATGAAGAGTTAGGTCACATGAAGTACTCATAAGTTGTGTTGGGCTCTTCTGAGGCAACTGTTATCCTCATTTGTGTCCTGTCCGACGGATCTGTCTCAACACGTACCTGTAGCACATGAACCTTATAGTTATCACCAACCTCAAGATTTAATTTATCGGTATATAGAGCAAATGAACTCACAGCACATTTACATTTATTAATTGAGTACCCTGTTATGACCTGCGAGCAAACTTGCAGTACTAGGTACGTAATGCATTTATTACAGGATCTGATGTTAAGGACGCATGAGAGGTAGTGCAAATGAGGTGAAGTGAAAATAAGTACCAAGCACAAAGTGGCTACGGTTCCATAGTAGAATGTGGTTGCAGCAACAATGTTGTTGACATTAGGATCCTGCAGCATTCGAGAGTCAGTACCCCTTTTAGAATTACAATATCTATTAATCAAAGTCAGGTCAGAACTAAATTTTTTAAAAGAACTCAAAGATACACTAAAAACATGAGAAAAGATGCACAGGAGACACGAGTTGAAACGTACAAGGCCAGGGGCGACACCAATATGAAGGCGAATGAAGAGGTCTGCCATTTCCGCCAGAGGCATAGGCCTTACACCACGGACCTACAAAGTTCAAATCACAGAATAAGCAACAAAGCGGGCAGTGATTTAACTAAATCGCGAAACTGAATGATTGATCGCGATAATTAAATTTGAGCTAGACAAAATGTCAGGTTGAAAAATAGCAGACTCCTATCACAAGCAGAGCACCAACACGAGAATACCTAAAATGAATACTTTACACTACGTACTGATAAACAACAAAACTGCAAGAGAGACGCATCCATAAACTACGACAGACATATAACAAAGTCCGAAATATCTACCACTTCTTGAAGCTTAGTTGGTGGACCCCCAAGTGCCCTCCATCGGGCGACAAATTCGTTAGCCGAAACAGGAGCAACTTGCATAAATTTGTTTAAAGTAGTAGGCAGCTTTGCTGCCACATTCACCTGCCCATTATTCCAACGTCAGCTTCGTTTTCACCTTAACTTGTACAGAGCAATATAATGATCACAGAAGATATGAGGTGGTACTCTCATTCCGACATAACCTACAACAAGCTGCAGTTAAACGATAAGGAAAGCTTCAAAAAGAAGTCTATTATAAAACTTCAATCAAACATGAAAGTCTGCTCAATTGCTCTAATATCCTCCAAAAATTCTCAAGATTTAAGGTTGCGTGCATACAGGTGTATGACCCACAGTATAGCTGAAGTCAAGAACCACAGTTTCTCTGCTTGCACCAATACAAGCCACATCAACTGGAACTTGAACCTGCCACATCATGTCCCACATGATGATGATGAATAGTCTAAAGCCTTGCTCAATACAAAAGCACGGAAAGGGGAAGGAGAGTTCTCTCATGCAAGGCTCTTATCGCAGCTAAGCAATTGTTGTCTTCTCCGCCACATCGTGCTAGATCTATCCCCCCTAAGTACCAGAAGGATGTAAACAATCCCAAAGATGGTTCAGAATGGTAAAACATAAGTTACGAATTACTTTCAAAAAGTTCTGAATTACTGAAAACAGATGAAAGGTTTACCTGGGCTCTTGGAGGGATGGTGTTGGGAACAACAGCTGATTGCGTTCTTAGATGAGGTGGGGGCAAGACTGAACTTCGAACATTTGTCAGTGATCCAGTGTGCTTATTCCCAACAAAAAGAACCATTCTACCTTGGGCATTACGCCACTCTGCCTTCAAACCAATCTGCAAGAAATTTAAAGGATTAGGATTCACACCCAATCGTCAAAGATGATGACTCACCGCTAACTGTGACCACATACATGCAGGTGAGAAGCTTAAAAAGAAAATGAAAACTCTAAACGGAGATGCTTCAGATGAACGTAGGAAGCAAAAAATCAAGTCTGAAATAGAGGTAACTAGTTGCTGAGACTGGAGCATTAGACTTCAAAATTATCAAGATTACTTCAGCGTGCAAATCCTCCAGTGATAAGGTGCATCATGAACACACCAATAAGGTGCATGCATACAAGATGTAGGATTTCAAAAACAAGCATACCTGTATATAAGGATCTTCATACAATACGCCACTATCCTTCACGACCAGTTCTTTGAACCATTCCGCAACATTTCTAAGAGGCTGCACAGGACAATCAGATTTATGCATGCTACTCATTGCACTATTCAGATATATACTCTCTATCACTCATTGCATTAGCCATTCCTCTCAAATTCAAGAGTGACTAGAAATCATTACTTGTGGTTGTGATGTACATAGCAAGCTTCTGATCTAGGTCTCTGACATCAGACCTGATGTGAAGAACTAACTACCAAATCCCGGCAAGAAAAAATCACATTTAAAAAGCGTTACAGTATAATTCAATTCTGATACATGTGTGTCACAAGGCTGCTATTACATACCTGGACCTGCGTAGGAGCTCCATCAAGAAGGGCCAATGCAAGAGAATCTCCGGGGACCGCTGCTCCAGGAGGTGCTGTTGGAGGAGGTGCTTCTAGTGCCAGCATATCACCGGGGTTTGTAGAAGCTGCAGAAGGAGGTGCCTCAATAGCAAGTGTGCCCATGAGATCACCTAGTAAGTCACTGCCAGCAGCCCCAGAACCTTGTCGTGGAATTGTTCCATTAGAGTACACTTGCGATTGTGAAGGAGGTCCTGCTTCTGCCGATTGAGGAGGCTCTGAATCGCCTGCTTCCTCCTGCGTACAGAAAAAAAGGTTAGAGAAATAGCTACAATTATGCTTCGTTCGTAAGCACTGGAGGAAATGACAAATCTAAGTTCCTCCAAGTGTTTCTTTACTCCGCTACAGCAGTCAAGGCCTCTAAAGATTTATCCCGAAATAGGTAGTTTTGTAATCTAATCTTGGTTAAGACCCTGCCGAATGTTAACCTTGAGGGTGCAGGTTCAAACAATTTCTATCCTGACTTTCTCTTAAGGGGCGTAACTTACAATTAAGAATCAAAAGACAGAACGTAGGGTGCACTTTGCAGCATCCATAGAGTCAACTCAGTCATAAATTTTATGATATTGAAGCAACAAAATATGTTGTGATATCCGAAGATTAGTAAATAATAAATCGAAAAATGGTTCAAGGAAGAAGTTTTAAGAGAATAAATTTAAGGAGAATCTGATCTAATCCAGGAGGAAGTCAACTGCGTACTGGATATCGGCCTGAAGTAGCTGCTTTTGGTACAGAGAGAGGATGAAGGCCACCATTGTCAGGCTGCGGATCTGCCACTACCAAGGCCATCGAGTTTTGCTGCTGCAACCGCATCTTAGTTGCACTCACTTCCGCTGCATCTCCATCTGTATCTTCTGCTTTCTTCAATAAAGAAGACTATACAACACACAAAGTTTTGATTAAAAATGGTGATAAACATAAGATTCGGGTCAATAAATACCTACATAAATGCATGCGAACTTCCAGATACGAACAGAGTGTTCAATTGGCAATGAAAACTATCTCCAATAAAATCGCACTGCCTACTCGATCAATCTCATATTCAGAAACATGATGCCAAGCCCAAGATACATGAACCTTGTAATTCGAACATCACCCCTAAAGTAGTACAAACCTGGCGCTCAGGAAACTTAGGCATTTCAGCCATAATGTCCACCATGGCAACTCCTTTACGACTCAGCGCAAGAAACTCCACAGCTCTTTGCTGCACTTCAGCATCAACGGAGCTCTCATACCTGCTCACCGTCCCTCAAGAATTATTTGAAATAAACAAATTCAAACTCACAATCATCCGTCCGTGAAAAAGCAAAGTTATAAAACGTCACAAAGAGCGGTCCTTTGCTAACTCCTTACTCCAAGACAATAAGATGGTGCGCTTTAACACAAATAAAATACAGGTTATAGACTAAAAACAAGGTCGAGTTGTTCAACACCAAACGAAAAATTCCAAAACTCTATCATCAAGCCCCCATCTGTGTGCAACACGGGAGATTCCTGTAATGAGGATAACCAACAGTAAGAGATCTTGATGACATGAAAATAAGACTATGTTACCTTCTAAACACTGCAACGACCTGCTCCACCAACTCTGGGTCAGGAGGCTGACAGTGCATCATGATCTTCACACACGCTGAAAGTAGTAAGGCCTTAGTAGGAGTTCTGCAACACAGACATCCACAGTCAGTAATTAAATGAAGCTTCAAGGGCTTAACACACTGAGGATTGAAATGACAAGAAGCAACTCTCGCCTTTGCCAACAAGAAAAACTACATTCAAATTCCGTTCAGATTCAGAATTTGAGAGATTAGCGAGTAACTTGCAAGAAAGTATTATGCCAATATTGCTCACGTGACTGCTGAAAATTTGTCATTTAAAATGTAGAAGATATCCTTGGGGCTGCAACCTGGACGCCGAGCTAGAAGATGGCTATATTCTCCTAATAAATACCCTGAAACCTGCATGCACCGAGGAAACTTAAGTTACTAGGTTTAGAGCGTCAGATATTGATGCAGGTTTGAAGAGCAACCACGCTGCAAACACTAGCAGGTGAGACGAGCATCCACTACTGATTTATCCTATTAGGGAGAGCGCAAAGTAGTGCCAATGCAAAATCAGAGGCACTACAAAATATATTTTTGGTGGAAATTAGTAGAATACAGTAATGTTCAGCCTGCACTAATTTTGAATATAATAAAAAAAGTGTGACTTCGGTAAATTGGTGTCACAAGCACAAATAGGATGATTCAGTGTATCTGAGTCAGGCAAGTGCAAATTAACATGATTCAAGAGAAGACAGCATATTGACCTAGTACTTGATCAAATCCTGTCTTCTCTTGCTTTGTTTCAACTTACTCTCTCAGAAAAACAGCTCTCTCAAACAGAACAAATATCTACCTCAAATGTCTTGGGTTGGTAAAAGGTAAACCAACACATACCTAAATATCATTTCTTACATTTCTTACATTGATGGGAAACTTTCAAGTTATAAATGAATAAATTACCTTCACCATAGTTTCATGCACAGCAGGCTTGTCCAAGTAATCACATGCCTTCGCAGCAGCATACGCCTGTTGCCATCAAAAAAAGTATATAACACATGAATATAAAAATGCAAAAATCATGGTGCATTTTTCAGGCAGGATAATTTAACTGGAGCTGAGTGGATTTCCTGCATTAACCCTAAAACGTACTCGAGTGCACATACATTTTTATCCGAAGTTTATACGCTAAACGAACTGCACAATTAGATATGTAAGCAGAGTATTGGTAAATGTAATCAGTACCTGTAGATCATCATTGTTGGTCACAAACTGGACCACTCGGTACCAAATATCATCACTCACGAAATCACCAGCCTTCTCAATAAGCTGCAGTATAACATCAACATACCTGCGGCGCCAGTTACAATATTATTAATGTGTAATACAAGGCTGCAAAATGGATTGCTCATCAGTAAGCATGGAACGGCAATATGGAGCAGACAATACGACAGTGTAGATCCCGCTGATTGAAAATCTAAATAATACACATACACAAACGGCATTGCAAGAAGAATTTCCTATTCCAGGCAGAGTAGTACCATGCCAAATCTGGAGCAAACTTCTCAGCCAGAATGGCAGCTTTTAATGCGAGTTCTTCCCGAATTCCGAAATCAGCGGTTGTCAAATACTGTCATGAATGTAATAGTTTGTGATCAATACAACGTAAAAGGATCCACAAAAGTGGAGGGGCAAAAAAAAAAACAGGTCAGATATTCACCCAAAAATCAAATATAAAAATCGAAGGAAAATGAAAAAAGAACAGAACATTCACAATGTAAAGTATCCAGAATCGAAGCCGAGACCTGTAAGAGCTCTTCTACAATTTCCTTCGCATTGGTGACATCACACATGCCATATAGCAAGTCCAAAGAGCGCCTCCGAATGCTGCACAGTTTGACATGACTATCAGGTTCTTCAAACTCGAGAGCAGACAAAGTGACACATTTAAAAGCATTTGCTTCTGAAAACACTACAATCAATACAACCACACCCCAACATCACATTCTACAACCAAATCAAAGTACACAAGTTAGGGGCCAACTTCCTTGTCTGCAAGCGGTACATTCAAGAGGGAAACAGTATGAGATTCTTTCTGTCACATTAGCAGATAACTCAGACCATTTGAAAATGGTTTAGATTTAGTATGTTTTCCCTCAACAGTCGCCAAAGATATGGAGTAGGACTTCGTTACCTGATATCAGGGTCTTTCAACGATGTGATAATTTGCGATTGATGCTTCTTGATGCTTTCCGACACATCTGCTACTAGTAACATTCTTGTCATATTTTCCTAAAAAGCATGAAAAGCACCAAAATTCAGCCACTGAATTTGTTATCTTTTTTAATCTGTCAAAGTACAACATGCGATTATCTCCAAATGTCTAGGATGTAATAAAATCGACACTTGAATACAAACACAAAGTGCAAGCAAGGATTCCATCACGAACCAAACCCAAATAACGAATGTTGGGCTCCCGGACAGATATAAATTTCCCCAGTAACACGACGCACTGAGACAACATCTCCTTTTCAGCATCCAAATGCATGACCTGCAAAGCGAATATCATCACTCAAAAGACCTATAATAAAATCTCCATGATATATAGGACAATTGCTGCTGAACACTCGACAACGAAACAAGATAATCAGCACTAAACTCACTTGACAGCATATCCGCAAATATGAAAGTAATCTGCTACAATCAACTTTCCAACGATTAATTGCAATTGTGTGCTGAACGGAACTGGACAAGTTAAAGAAGCCGCTTTAGAATGGAACAATCATCTTCAAGATTTCAGAATTAGAGATTCAGATATTCAGGATGAAGAGAAATACCAGGGCAAGTGCCTCAAAAAGGACAGCATGAGATGCATTGTTTTTGTTAACATTTTTTACTACATCCGTTCCCAACAATATTCTTTGTAAAACCTGCAAAGAAGAATTGATACGCTTCTCATAGTTAATAAGAAGACCACTGCCCAAAGCTATGTGCGGGAATTTAATCATAACGCAAAAAGGTCACTTTTAATCAATGTAAGTACGCTGGGTGAGAACTTGCTCACAAACACATATGATAGAAGCAGTTTGAGGAACTGAACAAAATCAAAGGACCCAATATGATTGACTTACATCAAGCAAAGCTTTCCTGATGCTAGGATCATCAATTGACGGAAAATATTGCAGTACCCGCATTGTTTTGACCTGTTCCATCCAGCACCCAAAGAATATCCAAGCCTTCGTAAGTTTCACTGTTGGATCGTTTCATGAGAATTGTAAAAAATTATTCCCAGTAAATTTACCTCAAAAAATATCAGGTAGAAATAGAAGGAACAACAAATTCACTTCTATAGGTGAATGAACACTAGAAAAATACCTCTTGTTAAATCATAAAAGTCCGTAAAATCATTATAGCGAAATAAAATGACCGAGAAGTTTGGGGAAACCAATGTCCAAAACAAGCATCACCCAAGAGAAGTTTGAAAACATACCTGCAGCCACGGGGAGGGGATACCATAGTATGTATATTCTTGCGGAATGTCATGGCCCCTGGTTAATCGTTCCAATGTACGGACACACTTGGGCACACAATTCCAATATGCCTCTGGAGAGTTCGCTACTAATGCCACAAGCAAACTCATGACAGCTGTCAGAACACCCAGATTCCGCTCGTCCAGTAATTGCACCATCCGTTCTGACCTGGTTGAACCCCAAAGAATTACGTCAACACGCCAGGACAATAGATTCCACGAAAAGGAGATCTTCAAACGGTATTAGAAAAGGACAAAATAGAAAACAGCATCCGATACCTCTACATCCTAAGCCTCATGAGGAACTTCTTCATGGTTTGATCAAGCAGATTCAAAGTCCCAATCTATTTCCGTATGAAGCTAACAGAGACTTGAGAAGTTCTAATGATTGCCTCTTACCAGCCATCAATATTGACTACATCGGGATTCTTCCGAAAAAGACGAAGAAGACATAGAGCAGCTTTTTTGCGCACAAGAGGTCTGCATGAGTTTGAGAGCTGCGACATCACAAATCCGAACACTAAATAAAACACCATTTGTCCTTATCCTGCCTGTAAGAACTCCAATTACGTCTTCATACATTCTAAATCAACGACAAATCGCATATAATTCATGTACATCTTAAAGCAAATTTAATTTGACGCGATTCTCTTTCTAAGGCAAAGATCAGTTCTACGGTAATCAAGGTAACCACTTACATCATTGGGCAGTCGAGTTCTAACACTTGCTAAGTAAAGAACGTCAGACGAACGAGCACAATGCATAAAAGTATGTAACGACTTGAACTCAACATATTTACTCCAAAGCTACGCCCTACAACTAAAATTAAAACTATAACTGTTAAACCCAAGTGGAGTCCAAATTTCCAAAAATGTGAAGAAGTGCTATATAGTGTAACTAAGAATAATCTAATGACGCCTTCAACAAAATTTTAAACTGCAATCCATAGATTACATCCATATGGTTGGATCTGATATTGCACTAACTTGTATTTTTCAATAAAAATTGAAATAAAAAATAAAAAATTCCTTCTAAAACATATTGTGGATTGAATGATAGTAATTTTCATAAAAAAGGTTCCTTTTAAGTTTAAAATGTTCATCTCTAATTACGCTGGCTTTAAAAGATTTTTAGCTTGTTTACTTTTGGAAGTCAGTTTTGAAGGCTCATTATAGCATTGAGAAACATACTTGTGCTCTTTGAACTAAAGGTTGTATGCAGAGACGAGTTTTGAACTACAGTAACACAAGAATCCTAACTACAGTAACACAAGAATCTAAAAACAATTGGATGGATGAAAAAATCAGGTTCTGTGTGTATGGGACTCGTTTGAATTGTTCAAAATTAGAACGCCAGGTCCCTAAGGGGATACAAGCTTCACGCATGAACATAAAGCAGATAATGCATGATGATGCGTTGTCAAAGTAAAACACCAAAATACCACAGAAAAACTCAGGCCTAACCTACAAGAGGGCGGAGAACCAGTAAGGAACTTCATGAACAGTATGCTCTTACCAGCAACTTCTGCACATCTGGAGCCAGAGATTCTGAAAATTCTCTACCACCAACATTGCCCACCTGATTACCAAATGTCAAATGATTGTCAAAAGCACCTCGGAACGTCAGAACCCGAAAGACATGAAAATAGGCGAATCGCCAGGTTGTATCAAATACAGCATTACATCCTAATTGAGGATTGAGGCAGAGAATTAACTTATCCAAAAATTCCAGTGACCGAAATTCAATGCATAGTGATCTTTAAGAAGCACCTAGAAAGAACTGCAAATTATGCATAATAACCAATCTAAGGAAAATATACACTGGTGTGCATATTAATCTTTACAATAAGACAACAAGAATATGGAGAACAATAAGGAAAGCAATGCCCTGATGAAAGCAATGACGAGATCTTGGTTGAATCTAGGTTACATTTAAGAAGTGATGCAGGGAGATGTACCATTGTTAAGGCGAGACATTGAAAGGTCTCATTTCGACCGATGATGTCATTGCGGACCGTGTTGATGACCAATCGCAGAAAATCGTGATTTTCGTTGAGCAGGCATGACGTCACAATATAGCCAACCTGATTGTATCACCATCCTCTCATTAAATGACATCTTAGCTTATTCGCAACGATTGACAATCTCTGAACGTCAATGATCGGTTAATTCATTAATGTGCGGCCTCTGTCATGATCAGGGACAAAGTAATCCCGTTGAAAGCAAGCACAGCTGAAAATCAACAAAGTCAAAAGTGAATGGAACAATTAAACACAGGGAACCATACAAGAGCTGCAGAAAAGTTTGAGAAAGCGTATGTGCCTGCTTTTCTGCGTATTTTGGAGCTGAAATAAGTGCAACTGTTTCCATGTGCCCGAAGTCCACATCATAGCCAAGCATATAAATGTACAACATCTTCCAGACATATTTCTTCTTCTCATATACAGACAGGCCCTGAAATCACGGATATAAACAAAGTCATGGTCAAAACCTTGATTTTAGGTCCAAAAAAACCTGACAATTGCTGCACTACAAACATTCTCTCCGACATCCTTAATTTAGGGCCAACTCCAAAAACTCTGCATCAAAAGTGAAGATCAAAATGACCGTCTGAAAGATTGAGGAGTTTGCACTGCAGCTATCTATGTCTATCTGACCGCCGCGAGACAGGAGCAAAGTCTTGGCAGCTAATTACTCCGTGGTCCAGCCTCTGTAATAAAGGCCAATACAAAGGTTCCGACGCTTTCAAGTGATGAGAACGCATTCAATATTTTGCCGAATCAGCAGACTATAATAATGATTATCAACGTCGGATTATCGCGAGACGATTAAAGCATGAGCAAAAGAGTCGACAAATTGAGGAAGAAGAATCAAGACAATACAGCTTCGTAATTACAGCTTCGTAAATACAGATTCTTAATTACAAATTCTTGAATACAGATTCTTGAGCTTGACAATTAAAAGACGATCGAATGTCATGTGTCAGCTGTAAAAACTAAATAACAACAGATAATCCATTTCCAACTATTCTCGCGGCTTCGTTGTCCATAATTAACCAAACATTAAAAAGCAGAAGAAGTCATCGTGAACCTTCCAAAACACCGCTCCAATTCACAACTCTTGCATGTCCACGCAGCAATCCATGCAAACGCTTCGCAATCCAGCTAGGGTTCCGCAGTCCAAACCAGCGAGCTTCTCACTCCCTCCATACTAATTCCTAATCACTTCCATCACCATCCCTCCCCGTCGCCACATCCCTCAAATACGCAATTCACAGCAATTCGTCCCTCCACTTACCCGCTCGTTCTTGAACCGCGTCCGAATGTTTGCGAGCTCCTTGTCCACCCGCCCGCTCTCCTGCTCCTTATTCTGACAATTCCGCACATCGCTAATGAACACAGACAGCCCTCTCATGCCCGAGAGCGCCATCGCCAATCACGCCTCTCTCCACGCGCTTCGTCAATCTCCCCCGAATCGTACTCCGTCGTCGTCGTCGTCGCCGTGCCTACCACCGCTGCCGCCGCTTCTCCATCATATCGACACCAAACGAGCACGCAAGAAGCTTGGAAAATTCGTGGTACCACCGCGAATTACGAAAATGGAACAGGTACTAACGGGAGTTTTTCGTTTGCTTTAGCTTTGAAAAGTCTGGGCGGAACGGGACTCTGGCTTCGGCCTGGTGACTTCGGCAGCCACGAACATTTCCAAGGGCCCTCTTCACACGAGACGCTCGGCCGTCTCGCCCGTTAGCTTCGTGACGGAGGTGGTAGGCACGCTCTGGCCCATTCTGCTAATCTGGCGGGGTTCGAATTGCCGGGTGGCTGTTTGAAACTCCTCCGCCGTATTTTCGGACGAAACTCCCTGCTCAGTTTCGATGAGTCCGAATTTGCTCTAAATTGAACAAAAAGACAACATTTTGATAAATTTTATCAATTTTCTTTCAATTGTAACCGTACAAAATCAAACTAGGCATGTTAGAGATCACATTTCACATAGGAAAAGAAAACACAACGATATCACTTACGGCTTGAAAGATTATAATGTTTGATCATAAGGGTGTTAAAATTGCGAAAGTGATTTGAAGTCTTTCAACCCTCTTTTCACATGTCAAATCTAAAAAGTTGGTCACCCAAACAAAAATATGAGGTTAAAAGGCGTAACATGCATAACCACAATCAATTTACAACTTCTCAAAATCTACTTTACAATTCTTTTAGATGAATTTGTAATGTAAATTTTTCTCCAAGATCTAGCGAATTTGAGGCTCATTATCAAGAGCACTAAACACTACAGAAATCCAAGATTGCACTAGACACCCTTGCACAAAATCTTGGACAAAAATATCACAATCAATCATTTTCGAAATCCGATTTTTGATACTAAAACTAGACTCCCAAAAGGATTTCAAAAAATATTAACTACTAAAAATAGCAATTTGGTTAGGTTTTATTTAACTTCAACGTATTGTCTACACCCAAATTAGGTGCCTTGGGCATTTAGAGTTTAACCTTGGAAGAAATGAATGCGGCACCCCCACCAAGGTAGGTACCAAAATATTTCAATTATTGGACCAATAGATGAAGCAAGACGCTAAACCCGTCCCACAAAGTAAGCCTGTAGGGTGAATTTATCCTTGGAAAAAATGTAAGAGTTTTTTTATTTTCCAAACATGATAAAATGTGCAAATTTTGAATTCATAATGTGTTTGCAATTAGAGGCCCCAAATTAGCTAGTAGAGGTAGAACATAGCATTACATAGCACAAAATAGGGGCTTTTTTTAACAATTTTCCTACAAAAAACAAAATTTACCCTGCAAGACCCAATTTGATGGATTTAGCGTCGTGCATAGATGCATTCTTTGTTTCTACATTTAATAGTGAAGTCATCTATTGAACCTTTTAGGTCCACAATATCCTTACAAGGTTAATTCCATTTGCATGACTAACACTAATCCCTTAGTAAAAATTTTATTTTCATTTATTTTGGGATCTTCATTGCAGTGTTGCAACTTTTTACATCTATATATAGGGATGAAATACAAAAAATGTGGATGAAACTCAATTATTTATCCAAAGAGTGTACATACATCCTCCGAAAGCAATAAAATTATCTATAGAATATATAGCAAATCAAAAATTTCACACTGAAAATGCAAAAATACATTTTCTAATATTCCCACAAAAAGATTACTTCTACTTTTGAGTAAAATATTACCAAAAAAATGTTGGAATGGAGAATTTGTCCAAGGAGAGGCGGATGTAGATTCTGAATGTTTTTTTACAAAATAAATTCTAATACAAGAAGAACCTAGACATTAGATCTTCATTTTTGCAAGTTTTGATTTCCTTCCCATCTCTACATCATGAACTCATTCACAACCTTGCATAATTACCATAAAGCACCAAGTGACATTGATAGTCACATTGTTGAAAAATAGATAGAAGTTGTTTCTTCAAAGTACTTGGATGCACTTCATTCATTCCATATAGCTTTGGTGATAAGCTCTTGAAAATATAAATAATCCAAATATTAGAAGTGAATATTGACTTTTTTAGGGTTTAATTATGTAAAGACGTTGTAGTGAAAAAGCAGTTGATAGCTAATTTTCTAGATCACTATAGAAATGAAGATTGCACATATTGGTCTAAAACATTACAAAAAATTTCAGCCTTCCAAAGGGCTGCTCCACAATGACAAACCAACCTATTTCAAAGCTTAGTCTGTCAGTCTAGAAAAGTGCTGCAGTGAGCAATCAAAGTATATGCTCACTGAAACAATCAGATTTCGCGATTTTTTTTTTTTAATATTTTTTTTAAGATTAAATTTTATTTATTTTCAATAAACATTAAAGTCTTAAAACTTGGTTCCTGCACCACTACCACTGCAATTTTTGATGGGCTAGAATAGGGGGGTGATTTTTTTAGCCCAAAAAAACCAATTTTTTTTTCAGGAAACCTTAGAGGGTTGTGGAGCAACCCTCTAGAGACCTAAAACTTTCTCTAATGATTGAATTGCTTTTGGTTGAGTACCTATCACCAAAGCAACATCCTTCTAGAGTGAAAGCTTTACATCTAAAAGATTACAATACTATCGCAAAGATAGTCATCCAAAAATTATCAAATAAGTATTGGTGGGTTTGATTTGTATAGAAAATTGTGTTAATTACAAGTGGAATGGCACAACCTGTGAGTCCTCAAAAAATATCTGGCACAATATTTACAATTATAATTCTTTTAAATTCAATAGGTGAGTAGCCAAATTGATGCTTAATTCGTAAAATCCCATTATCCCCCAATTTTTGGGCAGGCTCCTAGGGTCTCAATATTTGTCATGATTTTTATAAAAAATAGAAAAACACATTAGTTTTCTAATATAATTTTTTTTAATTCAATTTGTGCCTAGGATCAAAAGTTATAGCATAATATTAAGTCCAAATTTTAGTTGAATAGACAAAAGAAAATACTAACAAAAAACTTAAAATAAAAATTTATAAAAATTTGTTTTTCATAGATTGTATTTTTATCTATGTAGGAAGCTTTGGTTCATTCCATTTGGATGAATGACATGAAAGTTATGGACAATCTTGTTTTTTAAACAATCAAAGCATTTTTTTGAAAAAGTAAAGATGCATTTAGTGATAGTCTAGGGTACAAGAATGAGAACAGGGATGCTTTTGGGTGTTTCTACCTTAGTTAATTTTAAATTTGGTGAAAAATGGACTATATGGGAAACGTCCAAATGAAGAATGGACCTTTTTTGTCCCCATCTCTATTCTATTGTTCCCAATCCAACCCAGTGAGCAGAATCCAATCCTGGGTTCATGACACACCTTCACGAGGAACGTACAAGGAGGAAGCTCTCTCAGCGCCTTCTATTGTCGCCAGTGTGCCATAACTTAACTTAGTATAGTACTGCAGGCTGCCCCAATTCTAAAGAAGGCCCCATTCATTCACAACGACGGATCAAGCTGCAGCTCCCCTTCAATTCAATCTGCTCTTTTGTAAATCCAGGAAATGCAAGCTACGCTGAGAAAGTGTGTGCCCAAGGTCTCATCCGCCATGGCCGCTTTGCAAGCCCTCAGCCGCTCCAATCCCATGATCGCGGGGCAAGCACCAGCAATCAGCCGTGTGGCGAAAGAAACGAGGTGTTCGTCGACATTCGTGTTGAGGAGTGGCGCTGTAGGTCCAACTCAGCCACTTTGAATTGGTGATGGAGTGTGTCAGTGAGATTGTGAGTTTTGTGAGAAGGGGGAACGATTGAATGATTTTATGCTTTTTTTGGCATTTTTGTAGCTGGGAGATGTGGTTTCTGGGAACATGCGGAAGTTGCCAGGAGCGGTAGCAGGCGTGGCGGTAACTGTGGCGATGGTGGGGGGACCGAAAGCGCCAATGCGAAACTCCGGGCGGGAGCCTTCGACGGCCATTGCGTCTTTGGGTCAAGTGAGAGCAGCTGCTGCGGGTACAGGTGCTGCGGAAATTGCGAAGACTATGCCTCAATCCGTGGTGACTCCACAGTGGTTGCATGATCAGATCGAGTCTAACAGTCATATTAAGGTTTCTTTTTATTCTTCCTCTTATTTCGTAAACTTTGTGAAGAATGCGTGTAGGTTCTTATTGATAAGTCTGTGATGACAATGAGAAGGAATTAAATCAGGCGATTTGGACGATTTCGTAGCTCTTTCGAATTTCGATGAGCGAGCAAGTGTTTGGAGCGTGAGGAAGATTATGCTGTCTTCCTGCTGGCATAATGATACTCTTTTTTGTGAAAATCGAATCATTGTTTTTGGTGCCCGCCAAGGCAAGTTATAGGGTTTAGGGTTTAGCCATGCTGCCTGAAATGTGCAGTAAGGGCCAGACTATGTACTCGGTGACTCAATTCTGAAATTTTATTGTGGAAAATAGTGCACCCTGAGCTGCTCCAGCGGTAAGGTGTTTACTTCTCTACAACTGCGCTTCAGATTTGAGTTATCTGGTGAGGATGGTACAATTTTGTGGGTTCCAATGGTGAAGAAAGCAGTTTTGAGCATTAGAATAGAAAGAAGGGGTTGTAGCTTACAACGCAGCTTCTCTTTTAAATGGCTGCCAATCACCTGTAGATTTCAAGTCGTTATTGAGATTATTGAATTATCAATCGATTTGGTAACCGCATCCTAAGATTCAAATTCGTGGATTTCCTTTTGTCTGCGCTTGCAGGTGGTGGATGCGTCATGGTACATGCCTAATGAGAAGCGCGACACTCTCAAAGAATACAAGGTTCAGTTTTTCCCACCTCGACCACCAACGGCGCTCTTATTTTCCTTGACGGACCACGACATCTCGTGAGACTCGTAAATTTGAGACCGTGCAATTGTAGTATCCTCATGGAATCACATCGTACTGTTGATTTTCCTGGAATGTTGTCACATTAAGAGTTTTCTTCTTGCAGGAAGAGCACATCCCTGGTGCAGTCTTCTTTAATGTTGACAAGATTTCGGATGTAACTTCAGATGTAAGTTTTTTGGTACACGCGCGTTTATGTATGGAAAAATTACCTAAGGACAGTATCAGTTATTTCTAGATTTGAAACTTGGCAATCTTGTAGTTATCTCGCCTTCTTTGAGCTATAAGTAGCAGTCAGCTAGAGCCCCCCCCGCCCCCCCTGAAGTATTCTAGAAAACGTAGCTGCGTCAAAATTGGTACGGTTTATGTGAAACACCACCTAAAATGGCATCACAATTGGCATAGTTCGCCAGGGCTAGTTTTCAAGAATATCTCTGTGGGAGGTTTCTACTAGCGGAGCAGAGTGTTTCCATGCTTAGTTGTGATATCTTGCTCATTTGAAATTTGCAGATGCCACACATGCTGCCATCTGAAACAGCGTTCGAGCAAGCAGCTTCTGCTTTAGGAATTAAAAATGACGACTGGCTTGTTGTTTACGACTCCAAAGGTCTTTTCAGTGCAGCTCGAGTCTGGTGGTATAATTTTCTCTCTCTCGTAAGAGCTCACGTAAAGGTTTTGTATACGGTGTCAGATCAATTGCACACATCAGTCGTCTTCTCGCCGCAAGAATTCACTTCTGGTCCGTCAAAGGCTTGTCCCTGAGTGAATGCTCGCAGCATCAGGTTTATTGTATGCAACGCTTTTATACGCTGGTGTAGTTTCGGTTGAGCTCAGCTTTCTGATTAGTCCCACCAAGTGTATGAATGCGTTGCAGGGTTCAGTATAGGAGACGGGATCAAGTGCCTAACGGTTCTTGCATCCTTTACGTTATCGCGGATGGCCACGTACAGTCGTCTCAATTCATTGAATCTGGAATTCAATGCAGGATGTTCAGGGTATTTGGCCACGAGAAAGTGTGGATCTTGGATGGAGGACTGCCAAACTGGAAATCTAGTGGCTTTCCTGTCAACTCGGATGGATCTCAGCTATTGCTAGGAGAGGATGCTGCAGCAGCTGTGCAGAATGTGTACTCTGGAAAAGAGGTACAGTGTTGTAACATTGTTCTCCTACTGCTTCAACAATATTAGATCCTCAAGATTCCTGGGCTCATTATCCTACTGTGGCCTGAGGTTCAAGGGTATGTTGCTAAATTCCACGGAGTTGCTTTCCTCTATTTTCAGGTTTAGATGCATGTTGACTCTTCTGTAGACTTGTGCCTAGCCTCTCTGCGTACTTCAGGTCTTGGACGCGCTAGTGCTCTATACTTACAGTAGAGGTTGTGTAAAAGGTATCAAAAAGATTAAAAAAAGGTAAAAATTTATTCACAAATCAGAGCAAATCAGAGCCTACCGAACAGTAAAGGGCTTAGTAACTTGCGAATTTTTTTTTATCTTTTTTTATATTAACTTGCTAATAGTTTTTGATAATCTTGGCATTGATTGCCATTATTGGACAAAATGACAATGCAGATTGCATTTTCAATTTTCACGCAATATTGATCCTTCTACAATTCATTTCGAGTGCCTAACTTTCAAAATGCATTTGTAGGATCTTCAAGATCATGTTGTGTTTTTCCTACCTTCAAATTTTCAGCAGTTGATTCTAAGTATGCCAAAAGATCATGCAATGAAAGGTTTAGACTTCAATATTCGGCACTGCACTTTGACCGTATGCACGAGTTTGTGCGCTTGAATTTTATTGGTTGAATTTCTTCTAAATCAGAGTCTAGAGTGGGTTGTAAATGCAATTAAGAAGGGTTATCATTATGGGTTCTACTCCTCTCTACCATTGAGACTCTGCTGCGCAAATTTCAAAATCTTGCATTGGCATTATCTGACTAAATTCTCCATCACTGTGCATTATGGGGTAACAGGTATCAAAAGGCCAATATAAGGCAACTCTACAACCTCACCTTGTGTGGTCTGTTGAACAGGTTGATCCATGCTCTTGAAACCGTGGAAGTTATTTTTGCATTTGATCTGTAGAGATAGGCGCTTACAAGTGCTTGTGGTTGTCATTAAATAATGCCATGTTTACATCGCTTATTAATTTACCAAGTTTAGACACTCACTGTTGGATTGGTTAACGGCTAAGTCTTGACATTTGTTTGCACTATCCAGGTCAAAGACAACCTTGGAGAGAAGAAAGTGCAAGTTATTGATGCACGTGGCAAGGCTAGGTGAGCGCCAATTCATATCATTGTTCATTTTCATGCATATTTTAAAATGGGAAGTCATGTCACAAAGAGCCCTTTCTCTCGCAGATTTGACGGTAGTGTACCAGAGCCTCGCAAAGGTGTTCGAGGAGGACATATTCCTGGCAGCAAAAGTGTACCATTCCCACAGGTATTATTAGATTATTTCAGGTTCACTAGGACCTTGGATATAAAAAACTTCATTTATGAATTTTCACAAGTTCGCGTGAGAGAATTATGCCTGTCAGTGTCATTATATGGATAGTGGCACTCAGAGAAAATATAAATGGTCATGCGTTTTGTAGGTTCTGAGCCCCTCTGGAACTCTTCTGTCTCCTGAGGAGATCGGATTAAAATTTGAGAATGCCGGTAAGTCTTCAATCCTCCTGAAAGTTGCTTGCTTGATGCGCAATTTAGGGTTATTACCAAATATCAACTCCAATTTTTGTCCTCCCTGCTTTATAGCCTGCCACCGCAAGTAAGATAACAAGCTGCTATTCGTAACCTCATTAGAAACGCATAAATTCCTACTTCACTTTCGTAGAATCCTTAATACAATCTTCAGTATACTGTTGAATATAATCTTCACTGATTGAAAATTTCAATACCCTGCTTGATAATCTTAGAATGCCATTATCCTTATGACCTCGTATCACATGTCTCATTTTCAATTGAGCACCAGAATTGTCTACATTTTTTAACCATTGCTTAACCTCTCCCCTTGAGGGTAGAGACAACAAATCAAGACTCTAATTAGTTCTTAGACGTCACTGGTTCTCCAAAATACAAAGTCAGGAAGATGTTAACATTCACTAATTTATTGGTCAGAGATGTACGTACATACCTGAGTCGAGAGTGGTCAGATTGCACGTCTCTTTTTGGATCGGAAACATCATTGCTCACAAGACACACATTTCATTACTATGCATTTCAGAACCAAAAGGTTGATGGTTGTGATTGTGGCACTTGTATACAGGTGTACCAACAGGAGGACCAATTGTAGCATCTTGTGGAACGGGTGTAACAGCTTGTATCCTAGCTCTGGTAAGTTAATCAAGTTCTTAATATATAGTACTCCGTAACAGTTTCAAGAATTATCGGACGTCACATTTATAGAAATTGAAGCGCCAATTAAGCAATTGCATGGCACAATACACTTCCGTACATCATGAGGGCAGCGCCTGTGCTTCACATTCTAGTTATATTGTAATTACATCTAATAGCGACCCTTGCAGCTCTTGTTTTTGCCACCTGAAAAATATATGCGTGAACATGGGAGTCTAGGTTTGAATTAAGGTATTCCTATAATCAGCAGTTTGAAAATTCATTGGAGGAGATTTCAAAGGAGGGTACAAATATTTTAAAATCTTGGAGAGGTCTAGATTTAAGATGTCCCTACCCAGCGCAAGATTGGTACATACTTAATAAGTGCAATAACTCAGATGTCAAAACCTTATACTTGATTCTTTGTGCAGGCTCTCCACCGCATTGGCAAGGAGGACGTCGCTGTCTATGACGGTTCATGGACGGAGTGGGGCTCTCGCTCTGACACACCTGTTGAAGCAAATGCCGCTACTTCGGCATAAATTGTGTCTAGGTGAGGGTGATACTACAAAACCAGAATTGATGCATCAGGACTTCCATTGGCACACATTAAGGACGCTACAGTTCTCATGTCTTTTAAAAATTGAGGAAAGTAGTTGTAAGGATCGCTTCTGCAGATTAGAACTGTGGCCTGCTGACCCATGCTGTTGTCTAAGGTTTAGGAATTGAATCCATTTAGCTCATGGGATTACGAGATATTAGCAAATACCTCGAACCTGTCTTGTCAACTTATTCCGAAGACACAGAGTAGAGGACAGATGAAATAATTGGTGGCCCCAAGTCTATGGTGTGTATATATGGTGGTTAATCACCTTCAAATTATAGCATGAAAGGCACTGTCATCATTTCACGACTGGCGCTTCATGAACTGATCATCCCTGAGAAATTGCTGATTCTTCTCTTCTCTAATTTTTCTGGCACCTGTATATTTGAGTGATATTCAAGGTGTGCAGTATGTATCCATGCTAACCCTAAATATTCGCCATTGAATAACAGCTTGTGAGCAACTAGTAGCACCGTCCTTCAAAACTTTTCAACTGCGCAAATCGTTTAGATTGGTTCCATTGTCTTGGCCCCCCCATTGGTAGCTTTAGAAGTTGATTTGATGTAACCCATCGTTTTAAGTTCTTGAAATAATCTTTGCTCTGCAAACGCCTGGCAATATCATACCACCATGTCACAAATTTCCATAGAAAAGCAAAGCTTGAAATCAAATCGAGAAATACCGAAGTTCGTAACATTCTAGAGAAACCCTTACTGGGCACCTTTGACACTTGTTTTGAAATGTTGAGCTCAATTTACACTAGTGCAAGCTCCTCAGGCCAATGAGGCATTGTCTTCACGAGGGAGAGACTGTCAAAGCTTTGATTTTGCTTGAATGACTTCGCTCTACATAATTCTAAGTGCCCATTGCCATGCTTCTACTAGTCAAGAATTTTATGTTCCAATCAATCAGACCAGACGCCAAAGAATTATAAATCCTAAAGAATAGAATAAAGACTAGAATATGTGAGATTTGAGACGCAAGTACCTCGAGAACTGGGGCGTTTGAAGGTATGTTGGAAGCCAGTATTATGCTCCACCCAGTTCTCATTGCTGCAAGTTCCAAATTGCACTTGTGAGAAAAAAATGCATACGCACAAGACATGAGAAAACTCCACAAGCACAAAATAAATTAGTCCATACTAGAAAACCTTAGCAGAGGGATATAGGGTACATACAAAGCCGACGAGCCATACTAGCTCCAGTGCTGTCAGCTCCCCCTCCAACCAGAGCTGCGACACTTGCAGTTTTATCCTGCCAAAATATTTAAACTATGTCACCGCCTCTCCATGAAATCTAGCATACCCTTTTGAACTTGAACCTCAACGAAACCATAATCAACATATGAAAATTCATAGTTGAAGAAAATACCCATCTCGTTGGAAGAGCTGCATATAAGTTGCCCATACGAGCAGAATTACACCCAATCCAAACGTACAACTGTTCCACCCCACCGCCAACCCCCAACCCCCAACCGTAAGAACCAAATATGTCTACAAAAAATTCAACCAAAATGCCTGGGATAAAGGCCTGGTAACCAGATTTCGTGCTCAATCGTCAACTACATGTCTTGAGTAATATCTTGTTAGAAACCTACTGAAAATGCACTTCTACTGAGCTCCAATACGCCTCCTAACTTAAATTATGAAGATCACAGCAAAAATGACAACACAAATAGACAGAGGCCAACAAGCAGTTCAATTTTTTGAATTTTCGTCCTCATTTCTAGGTCAATTCTTGTGAGTGATAACTTATTAGAAAGCTATGAACGATGGGCTTCTAACAAGTCCACCACCCATGTTCTGATTTTCATAATCTTAACATTGAGATTACCCCAACCGATTGAAGTTCACCGCCAAGGGTTTCAAGGCTAAATTAATCCCAGTTCAATCATCGTTAAAATGCACCAAAATCGAACAAAACCTAACTTGAACCCATCTACCCAAAACCCTAACTCGAACCAATCCACACAAAGCCCTACCTTAAACCCTAAAAACAGAGCACCATAAATCTCGAAGTGCATTGAGAAAAAACGATTGCACCTGATCAACCAATTGAAGAATCTGGAAATGAAAAGTGGAGTCATTGGATTCGTCGGAGAATTGCGTCATCTCCAATGCAGGAGTGATGTCGGCTGGTGGTGACGCATCCATCTTTAAAGTTGAGAGACGTTGCAAAGAGCGAACAAAGAAGAACGAGGAGCTCTAAAATCTAAATGGTACCCTGTTCCTCCGACCTCCACAAACTCGGTTGTGAGGAAGCTCTCTTTGTCACGAGTAATGGAAGCTGCACGTCTAGTTATTGCGACAGAGAGCAATTCGGCCAAGTTTCAAACAAAGGATGAGATTGAGTGCCGGAAGCTCCTACGAGGTCGTAAGTTTGTGGGCGCCTGCTGCAAGTTTCTGTGATTCCGGGCAGACTGAACGTTCTACACTTCATTGTCGCCCCATACTATTTCTACCCGGTTTCACACTAATTTACAAAAGCATGCCATGCAAGTAGCAATTCTAGACTAAGGAAGGATCAGGAGTAACCCTGAAAGACGAGACCTCTCACCAAGGTACTTTGCCAAAAATGATCTGATTTATGGACCAATAGGTGTATTCTTCCTTTCTACATTAATCGGTCACTTTTTGGCCATAAATGACGCCATGGACACAAAACACCTGATGAATGATAGAGAATCCTTTTGTGCAGGACAGAAGTGCTATTTATCCCCAGAATTTTGTTGTGAGAAGTTGAGGAATCGAAGGGATGATTTCCACGGTCACTAGTTCTTTAAAGGTTAAAGTCCTTCCAAAGTTAACCCTATAAAGAAAGGATCGTCACTAATAAAATCATCCATTTTGGTACAATGTGGATCATCTACTAAAAAAAATCAAAAGCACTCATTAGAGGCTAAACAACTGTGCTTCAAATTCTAAAGATGAACATATGCACTTTTGTCTTACGTAAAAGGATTCTTTGTCACCCGTCAAACCACTCTAGTCCACAACATCCATACAAGGTTAATTCAAAGTATAAACTAAAGTATGGTCCTACAAACTTAGATAATGAGCAATTTTCATTACAAGAATAGGCCACCAAAAACACTTCAAATTACTTTATGTTTTATTTTCTTTTTAATCAAACATTACAATCTTTCAATCCCAATGTGATAGTGTTGCATTCTCATTTCATATGTAAATGGTATCCCTTCTAGTATGTAAAGGTCAACACTTCCTAAGATAGTGCTATCACATTTAAAAAACAATGATAAGAACTATCAAACACCTACATGATTTAACACTTGTAGGACAAACTGGTGACTGTGGAAATCATCCCTTTGGCTACTGTGAGAGTCATAGCCTTAAAAAAAATGCAAAAGCACTCATTGGAAGTCAAACTACTTTAGAAGACCACCCCTTTTTACAACAAAACTTCAAGGATGAATAGTTGCACTTCTATCCACACTGTGACATGCAAGGATTCTATGTCATTCATCGGATGCCAAACGTCCACCGGGTCGTTTGTGGGTTAAATTAGTTCGTTGGCAGCGGGTTCTCTTTTCTTTTCGGGTTAACCATTGGCGCATGTAGGATGGCCTACTGTCACAAATGGGGGCACTGAGCAACGTGTTTCTAAATTTCCTATAAAATGCATACTCTGTGCTGAAAAATGCGAAACCAGCTGCATTGACTCTCTACTCTCTACTGCAGTTGTCCATCCCTAAAAAAAATTGGTTTTTAATCCATACTCCGAAGGCAGCACACAACAAATTGTGTCACAAATAGGAAAATTCACGTTATCCAGCGTACACTTGAAGATACACTTGAAGATTAGCTCCACCAGGCATTGAGGCCAAGTACGTGTCTTCTTCCCTAAATGATGCGTTTTAGGTGACTTTCTCTCTGAAATTAGGTGTTCACTTCCATTATTCGAAGTCTTACCTCCTGGATTGGCATTCGAAGATACGCACGGTGATTTCATAAAATAAAATTCTTTCCCCGCTTTCATGCAAATGTATCACAAAATCGACCCATCTGATCAGCCTGAACCTAAACATCCTACGGTTACATGCTTGAGTTCCACACATACCATGATTCCAAAATGTCTAAAATGCACTCCTGGAACGCCAAACAAGGCTTGGGCATTTAGGTGTTACCATCTCTTCCATTATGTGAACTTAAAAATAGTTCAGAAAGTTGTAAGCCATAGCACAACTTGATATTGTCCAAAAGCCGCAGGCATTGAGGGATTAAGTAATAAGGCAAATGACCGTTAATAAACGATGCCGAGCGAGTACTCTCCCCTGATGAATCCCACAGTTGTCCACGCGACTCCAAGGAAGTACGAGATCACAGTTGCAATGCTTCGAAGTGGAACAATTAGCATTCCACAAACAGCACTCTCCCAAGACAACTGAACCGCAACCATGTAAATGCAACACAAAGCACAAAACCTCTTGCAGTCGAGAGCGTGAACCATAAGAATTCAGATTACAAGGCGCCCCCAAGGCAGAAAACTGCAACACCTCTCGCAGTATCACACCCGAACTCGTATCCCGCATCTGTGGGCCAGCCGGATCCAAATCCCTAATTCCGCAACTAATATTACATCTCCTCTAGGGGAGATTTTTGAGGCAGACTCTCTACCCCAGATCCCCAGACTGAACGAGGCAAGATCGCAAGCACACACACCATAATGACATTCAGGAAGTAATTCAACCGCAAGGCCCGTTAGGCGACCCTCCAATAGCTCCTTCATATTCTCCGAGAGGTCTTGCTTGGCCTCGGGTTGCATGGAGTATCTCGCCGCCACGACAACACGAGGAACTGTAAGATCTCAGCTTCAAAGTGGAACAATTAGCTTTCACAAACAGCAACACTCAAACAAGCGGACTGCGAATATGATAATCCAAAAAATCCAAACACAAGTCAATTGCAGGCACCATGGACGAGAATCATAAGAATTTAGATTACAAGGCGCCCGAAGGCAGAAAATTGCAACACCTCAGGCAGAATCACACACCCGAATTCGCTCTTCCCACATCTGTGGGCCAGCCGGATCCCTAACTCCGCAACTAAAATTACAGGTCCTCTACCAGAAATCTACTGGACTCTCTACCCCAGGTACCCTAGATAGTACGACAAGATCGCCAGCACAGATACACCAATAATGATGTTCAGGAAGTAATTCGACCCCATAGCCTTGTTAGGGCTTCCTCCAATAGCCAGATACTCCGCCCGGATCTTCTCCTTCATATTCTCCGAAAGGTCTTGCTTGTCCTCGGGTTGCGTGGAGTATCTCTCTGCAACAAAAATCTCGGGCTCATCCTTCTTCTGGGGCTTGTCGAGGTAGAAGCCCTGCGGGGGGTCGAACTCCGACCCGAGCTCGCTCAGCTTCGCATGGGAGATCGCGTAGTCGTTGAAGAAGGCCTTCTCGTCCGTGGCGTACTTCTCCGCGTACTTCCTGAAAGAGGGATCCTCGAATAAGACGGCGTCGGTGGGGAGGACCACGAGGTCGGCGTCGCGCTTCTCCTTGATTTCCTTGAAGTAGGAGTTGTCGAATTTGAGCCACTCGGGGGTCCAGGAGCTGCCGCCCGGGGCGCCAGGGCCGTCCTTGGTGTACTTCGTCTGCTCTTTCCCGAAGCCACTGCGTTCAGGGCGGACTCTGCCGAGGGTGTGCGCGCCTGTCACAATCATGAAATCGTTAGAGTTGTTACGTGTGTTGTATACATTACATATGGAATCATTGTATGCATAACGTAACCAGCTCTGGTTGTGTGAATCTGTCTGCTCGAACGAGTCTCATCCATGAGCAAGATAGTTTGTTCGTAATCATATGATATTCATCCACAGAGGCAACAGTTACATGATTTTTCATCCGTGGACAGAGCCGGTTACGTCCTGTAACCCTCTCGCTGCCTCCCGGCAGCTCGAAGGTTACCTAATCCGTAATCGATGAAGCTCCAATTGCTTACGGTGTTGGTGGTTTCGTCTCAATTGACTCCGGAACTTGACAGGAAATTCTTACAAGGTATGCCACTTGGCATACGAGAACGCAGGAAATCGTTGACGAAAGTGTAAGATTGGAGGAGTGGCTCGGCTGTGACCGGAATTGAGGCTAGTGTGACGGCTATAACGTGAGGCTCCTTCATCGATTTTTTAAGCTGTATGGAGTCCTATTCCAGCAAAATGAAAGCGAAGCTACAACAAGAAACGTAAAGGAAGTGACGCAGTAAAATTTTCATAGAAATCTCGCAATAACCCGCAATCTCGACAATGCTCTACGCAATCCCTCACAGTCTGCAATGGCGTGAGCAGATAGCGCCTCCTCTGGGGTCGTGACCACGGTAGGTTTCAGAGTAATGTAGGAGGTAAAATGTTCAACATTCAGTGCTTCCAACATCGGAAAGGGAGGACCAAAAGGAAGCGGGAAAAGTGGTGGATAATTCGAAATCCATATTCGCTCAAATGTTCTAATTAGAGTCTGAGATTTTTTGAGGACTGTCAGGGAATCACATGGCAAGTTCTCTCTAACGACAACCCCTTCCAGAGACGGAAACGGTTCCTCTGAACCGGTGAAACCCACGAAAACAACGATTGTTCGCAACCCTAAAGGAAATAGGAACGTCATTTCATTGGGGAAGTAGCGTGTTGCTTTACCTGAAAGCACGACGATGTCTTGATCATTCAATCCCATCCGGTTGAACGTTTTCCTCAAATGCTCCGCAGGAGACGGCGGGTCCGCATCCGGCAGGTTCCCCTCCTTCACACACTGGGAGTCAGCCTCAACATCCCGCCGCCCATAGCGTAGCGGAATCTTTGGTCCCCCGGCATCTTCAATCGCAGTCGCGCTCGCCAGCTGGAACAGATCCGCATAGGAGATGTTGGAGTATTTCTCCTTCACGGGATCAAGCAGCGCAATGGCATTGAACAGCCCCGCGTTCGCCTTGTGGTTGAGCTCCATACTGTACCTGAGGGAACCGTTCGCCCCTCCCCGCGTGGGCCACTCCGCGACGCTCTTGTCGTAAGTCCCGGAGTCGTGCCACCCCAAGCGGATGAAAATTGGGTGGCTGTGCTTCTCTTGCAGAACCTTCTTCACGTCCTCGCGCGCCGCTCGCAGCTCAGTTGGGTCGGACCCGACCGCCTTCACCGTTTTCACCACTCCATCCTTCCTCGAAACGGATGCAATCCTCCTCCTCGTCTTCTTCACGGGCGCCAAACTGGGCAAAAACTCGGAACGCAAGTGCAAACTTTGCAACACTGGACTTCTTCGCCTCGTCACGAATCCTGAACTTACAACCTCACAGCCTGAGCAAGACGACGACGACGACG
Source organism: Neckera pumila (assembly GCA_963969595.1). NCBI lineage: Eukaryota > Viridiplantae > Streptophyta > Bryopsida > Hypnales > Neckeraceae > Neckera > Neckera pumila. The sequence continues at coordinate 6,324,570 of OZ018412.1, read as the reverse complement.
ACGCTCTCTGGACACCAACTACGCTTGTGCTCCCGAGTCCCAGCACTGAGGACGCCGCAGTCGCCATGGCCGTGAACCCGAATTCTCCCACTGGCAATATGCTGTCTTCAATTTACACTCCAATTCTTGCAATAGAGCAGCAACAAAAACAGGATTTTGAGCACAGCTAGGTTTATATAATAAAAATGAGAAGGTGGGTTTGGGGATTGGAGAGCAAGTAAAGGAGTGAATGTGGAAACTGCGAGCGAAGCAGAGAGGGCGACCGACGAGATAACAGAAGCCAGGAGGGACTGGGGCTTGTGCTCCGGTCACGTGGAAGGCTCTGGAAGCGGCGCAGCATCCGGGGGCTCCAATCACTGGGAGAGCCGTTCATAGCAACGATAGGCGACTGAAGACATGCCACTCAACTAGATCACTTCTTTCTTTCCCTTCTTTTCAACAAATGGAGGCTAAAAAAATTATGTAAAATTTTTTAATGTATTCTTAACGAATAATTTTAAATTTTAAAAGTGCAAAAAATAGAGGGACCTAAGAGCAGCTCTAGGCTTCATGTACAAAGGTTGTACAATTTAGACAAGATTATCTCAAAATTTGTAGAGATTGGTTTTAGAAAGGAGTCAATTAGACACTAGTAACTTACAAGTTCCTCAAAACATTAGACTTATCCATTGAACAAGATAGTTTTATGGAGAATTTTATAGAGGATATTAAAATGTGTTAGAGAAATAGGTGTCAAAGAAAAATCTCAAAAATCCTATGTACAATACTTAGGAGGCTTGGCTCATTATGATTTGAAGAAAGGTTTAAAAGGTGTCAACCAGTCTAATAGAATCACGCTAATAAATTTCAAAGTAAAATTTAGATGAATGTACATCAATTTGGATTTTTAGACTTATGTATATATATATATATAAAGCTATGAATCATTTCATTTTGAAGAATGAGATGAGGTTACGAGGAGCTTTAGTTTGTGGGTAGTTATAGAATCTCAACTCTAAAACTTTAAAGTCCTTATTTAGCTCAATTTTCAATATTTTTGAAAAAAAAATAATGACATTGGATGTAGATTATTTATTATAACATTACAACCGTTGGAATTCGCATTTTTCAATTCCATAACTAAATTCTTGACAATTTAGTATTTTGAATCATTTTCTTCTTCTTTCTACTTATTATTTTCTTTCCTATATGTTGTACAACTCCAAATGATTTGAAAATTTTGAGATTTTTTATTAACTTGCCTTGAAGAATGAATCCAAAGAATAACCACTATTTTGGACATTTTCTCATACAAATGTGACCTTGTGAAAGGCAACTAGTACCTGATTTTTTTGCAGGGACAAAAAAAGGATTTTAATCAATTTAAATGTTAATATCTTGCAATCCACCCAGTGGAAATGTTTGAAATTTTTTCCACATATTTTCAAACCAATGTACTAAAAGATCATATGGTTATTTGTTCCAAAAAATGTTTTTTTTTCTAAAATTTGGTACTTGTACTTAAAATGGTAGTTTGGAGCGTTTTTGGTGAAATCATAGTCAAAAAACTTTAGGGGTTAATAAGGGGTTTAGGATTCCTAGAAGCATATAAGTTGTGGGAATGATTTGAGGGCATCCATTATGTGATAATCATAGTCTAATTTAGGCGCCACATGCAAATTGGCACCTTGCATTTGATGTAGACTACTAGAATAATTGGACTAACACAACAAGTTGGACTAATAACTTTGGATTTTGAGTTGACTATAATTCTAATCTTACTATTAATAATTTATATAGGGCAAGCATCTAGGCAAAATGAATATAAAATTTTTGATGAGGAGGGCAAAGCTTGACAAAGAATGCTTGTCTTTTTGTTAGAATTCCCAACAATGAAGAGATTGCATGACGTAAAGGGTTGCCCAAAAATGGATTAAATATATATTCTATGAATGAAAAATCCATAATCCTTGAATACAAGGATTTCATGCGTCAAGAGTAGATTACCAAAAATAAATTGCCTACCTTTGAACGAAGCATTTTTTGTTGGGTTTTTATGACGTGAGAAGCAATGGCAATTCTATTTGTAAAAGTTAAAGTTTTTTGCAATTGGATTAAGGTATGTAGATCCAAAATTGCTACCACTCAACAATCCAAAGTGCGTTCATTTTATTTGACAATTTGAGGTGCACATCTCTCAGCAAAGATTTGTCGAGCATTGGAGACAAGCTATTCAAGAAAATGCATTGGGCTTTGAGTGCATTCACTATAAGAGAAAGGGGTGTTTTAAGTATAGTCCTAGTAGTATAGTCTTTTAAATAATGACCTTTAAGTAAGTTTTTTAGTAAAATTTTACTAAAAAGACAATCTTTTCAGTAAGATTTTACTAAAAACCTTACTTAAAGGTCATCACTTAAAAGACAATATTACTAGGATTATACCTAAAACACCCCTTTCTCTTGTAGTGATTAATGAGTAAGTATTGTGATTATATGCTGAATCAATAACATCCGTCATGTAAAAGAGAGAAATAAACTCCAAGCATTTTAGGTTGGCATAAATGAAGAGATTAGTTCCATTCTAGGTCCCATGACATGTATCCCAATTTTTTTTCTAAACAAGATTGAAAGATCTAACATGATGCATTTTCATGGTCATTTTAAGAATAGATACTTCTGGCCATATAAATTGGCCCTTCACGCTAGAGTTTTTTGTAAGCAATTAATGTCCAATTGCCTCAAAACAATTGAAGCTTCAAGCCTATTGAATAGAAAGTAGGTAGATGTGTTTAAAAATGGTAGATTGTAATCATGGCCCTGCACACCACTGCCAAAATGTCTCCAAAACCTCATTTCATCCATTGTTGAGGGCCAAACATACAAAAATTGCCTATTCAAAATTGGGCACCTTCCATTTAAGCCTTCCAAAATGAAGAAGCCAGAGAACTTATAATTTTCTTGAAAGAAAGGCCACGTAGTCATTGGTCCGCAATCCCCAAACCAAAAAAATCCATTGCTTCAAACTAATTACTTGTCCTTGTACTCGGCAATTCCTGAATGCGTCTCTCTTTGCACAAAAGATTGCCTTATTCATCGAATTGGGCCTAGTCTACAGAGCATTAATGTAGACAAGCCTATTATTAGCTTGATTAGCAATTTGAATATCTTGGAAAAAACTCCAAGAAGAGCACATATTTTTTAGAGGTGTGCAATTGTCTCACAAATCGAACCCAATTAGAATTATAATTTTCTAACTAAAATTGTAATCTCTATGAATTTTTGAAGCAATCTGTCTTGAAATGACAAAACTGCCTGCATAGTGGAGTCATAGATATCCTATTAACAACCCATGTCCACCTTTCCATATATCTATTAACACTTAAGTATTCACCAATAAAGAATTGACATGCTATCCCTTTTGGCATTAACCCTTTAGTGACTGGTTGGCTACATTTTGTTTGATTTATGGACTCTATGCTTGTCGTAGGTCAAAATACACCTAATTTGTAAGAATCCAAAGAGGAACGGAGTTCGAGCATCTTTAGATGCTCACTTTAAACCAAATTGTTTGGCAAGGCATGCAATAATGTGTGAGCTATGCTAGTTTAAATGAATCTATACTGGCCAAGGAAATGTACAAATAAGCTTCAATCTAGGCAAATTTTTATCAAAATACACTAGAAGAAATAGAGGGGTTTTGCAACTACAAAAAGCAACTGGCTTTGAGTTGCATCAGTCATTTGCAACTGGTGATATTTCTGGAGCAGACTGGAGACCTCTAGTTGCTGTGGACAACTTTTTTAGTTGCAGCGTAGTTACAAGGCAAAATGGATTGTTTTTTCATTCAGCAGCTTACTTGGAACTTCATCAATACGCTTTATGATGTGGTTGCTTACGTGGTATTCACTGCCGCTTGAGGTCGGTAACTAAGTTGCAACTTGTTTGTGACTATATTGCGACTTTGATGCGATTAGTTTGCAACTTCATTGACAGAGTGAACTTCACAGAATATAGAGTTGTCCACATCGACAACTCTAATGAATATTGGATGTAGAATTCTTCACATTCATTTTGAATGAATACTGTGTTATAGTTCTATAACCCAGCATTTCACTCTACGGCTACTCTGCAACTACAACAATGTACACGTTGAAGTTGGTGCAAATAGAGAAAATTATAGTTGGAAGATAGTTGTATAAGACACTTAGCTGCATATGAGTTGCATATGGCCGGTTGTGGCGGACATGTTTTTTTTCTAGTGATACATGAGCCATGAAGGCAACAATGTTGCTTGGCAAGCCCACCACTGTCTAATCCATGAAATCCAAGGATGTACATGGATTAGCTAAGGTAGGAGGGCCAAAAACTACCCATCTAAGAGTTGAAATTGAGTTTTGGGGAGGTAAAAAAATTTGAATTATATTTCATTAAAATTTCCTTGAAAAATGAGTAGAATTAACATCTAATACAAGTTATTTTAAATTTTTTGGAACTTTATGGAGTTAGTTATGAATTTTTGAAGTTCAAACAACAGAGGTTTAAAAACCATGAAATGCACATTTTTTGTACATTCTTGTGAAGATGGAAAACCAACATGTATAAACAATGTATATTTGAGGAGTGGAGTGTTTTAGAGTGTGAGAGAATTTTGAGCCACCTACTTTAGAGACACTTTTTGCTTAATTGTAGTAGATTTAGTACTCACTTCAATCTTTGAGCCATTTTCATGTCTAAATGAAAGCTTTGATCACCTTCATTCTTGTGGCAATACATTGTCAAGGCCTTGTAGTCTCAATTTCTACAGTCCAATTATATTTATCTGGCTCAAAGTTCATCCCAAAATAACTTTTTAAAAGTATATATTGAAAAAATGACTCACCCCCCAAATCAACCACGGTCACTAAAGGGTTAATGCATTGCTTTTGTCATAAAAGTGAATGGATTTGGATGAGTTTGGTGGCAGGATTGGGGCCAAAAATAGGGTGATGGAAATAGGCTATTGTTGGTGATGATGGACTTATCTACTGTACCTTACACTTTTATGGTGGAGGTTGAAGTTATGCTCTGGAAGGACTCCCAACAGATAGTCCATTGAGGAGCTTCAAGAAGCATAACATTATTAACCTTCGCTAGGGGGTACCTTTTTCCTCCCCCCGAAATTGGGAGCCCCAACAAAGAGAAATACCAAGTAAAACCGGATTTTACACTTTTTGATAGAAAGGCACCCGCTCCTTGAAACTCGGCTCCAAAACTGTAACTATACATCATCGGTATAAATTCTCAGTGTTGACTTCGAGACGGAATGATTGGGATGATGCAGGGCCAACTCACGAAGCCCGTCCCAAGAGTTACCTCACTCGAGCCAATCAGCCCATTCAAATTATAACTAAATTTCTCCAAGCATATAGGGGGAAATTATCCCTCCAGCTGGGGGGAGCTCTGCAACCTAGTTAAAAATGTTATGAGCTTAAGTGGCACTTTGTATGGAAACACATTAAATCGTGCCATCCTTGGTGGATCCAACAGGATAAATTCGGGGATCTCAAGGGTAAAAGTAAAAAAAAGGCCCCTATATTTGAGCCGTGCTTAAGAATACTCACAAGCCCCCTAGCTAATTTGGGACCTTTGATTGCAAATATGAATTCAAATTTTGCAAAAAAAAGCTATTTGTGGTAAATAAAAAATTCCAGCATTTTCCCCGGGGTAAAGTCGGCCCGTAGGGCCGACAAAGGATGGCACAATTTTACGTCCTTGCTGGAGCTACCCAAGTGAAAAAAGAGAAGAGAGAGAAATGAAAGGTTGGATGTGGCCGGAAGGACTGGTGATGGATTATCGTCATTATTGTCATCTGTAGCGGGGTCCAGTGTTTGTTTTTTGGACAAGTGTCGCCAGAAGCCTTCAAACCACTAGAGCAAATCTGGAGGGAGGGCGTCCGACTGGCTGAAACAGTCTGACAAGTGCGAAATTTCGCCCCAAAAAAACCCGCTGCCGGGGTCTGCATTGCATTGCATTGGGCGTGTGCCAACCACAGATAGCAGATCTGGCTTCCGCTCAATCCTATGAATGGACCCCAAACGATCCTTTTCCTGTGGCCCTGCGACACTACTGTACACCACCCTACAGTCGGAGCTTCGGGATGTTGACACTTTCCTGGTCAAGGTTGGATTGGGGTAATCAATACTACCTCTGTTGCACTAAAAAGCTCCTTATTTTATTTCATGTTTTTCTTATATTAATTTCATTGACCATGTTGTAAAATGAATAATTCAGAATGGTCCGTCCAAATTTTATATCACCACAATCCATGAAGAACATTGTATCTGTTCAATGCAACCAAAATAAAAAATTGGACCCAAGCAAGCTTCCAATATGTATACTCAAAACTACTAAAAAAACATCAACGAGCTTTTTAGTCGGACAGAGAGAGCACAAGTGAGAGCAGACTTTTGTTTAAAAGAAAATTGGATTTCAAACTTTGGGTCTCAAAAAAATGATTCAGGAAATTCTACATCAAAGTGTTCAACACTTGCAAGAGGGTTCACTATTATATTGAGAAAAAAAATTGTGGAGTCTCATTGGTAGTCAAAAGGGGATTCTAGATTCTCTTAGAATGCATTTTTTGGACACCATGTGATTGATGTGAATAAACTATGAATATTCAAAGTGCTGAAAATAGTGTACTTAAAAGCGATCATAGAGTTGATGAATAGTGGGAGTACATTTTAGGCAAGAATATCCAGTGTGCAATTTTAAGAAGCATGCAATTTTAGGTGTAGTTACCTTAGTTGGTTGGCAAAATTTAGGGGAGGCAACTTTCCAACTTCTAAAAAAATACTTTTAACATTAGATTTGAACTATTTGATTGCTTTGAGTTTGAAATCAAGGAAAAAATACACTAGAAAGAGAGTTTTTCCCTAGTCATATGGAAGAAGTGTAAACATTATGAAACCTAGCAAAGCGATTCTAATTTTGGAAAACTTGAAAATTGTTTTCTAACTCGACATGGAAGTCTGCCCTAATCTATATACTTAGACAGCATTACAAAGAAGGCATTTCTTTGATATATCCCATTTTCATTTTGCAAGACTGGAAATAATGAGCAAAAGGAATTTTGAAAATTATGAAAATCAAGATGATGCAAGAATACTTAAATGTGAACAATTTAAAAAACTGTAATTTTAATAAATTATTGTCTCACTATTTAGATAAATTAGAGTAGTTGGGAGTTATGTGTTAGTTTGTTGTATTGAGTAAATTGAATTGGCCACACATGAAGTTTGGATTGTGGTTTTGGATTTTATGAAGAAGTTTAATTAAGTGAATCAAATTTTAACATGATTCCAACTCTAAAACCAAAGATAAATAACATGCTTGAAGCCTCGGGGAGGGCACTTGGTTCTACTACTACAAACCACGTGCAAACAAGTGGTTTCTAATAAACTACAATTTCAACCTAAAATTTTGAGCATTGTTTGGTAATGACTATTGGTTTCTATTGCCAAAATTTCCAACTCAAATGAAATATGGAATGATTTCTAAAAGAGGTTGAAAATGAACCTAAAATGGCATATTTTTCAACTCAAATATTTATAGAGAACACATTTAGATGACCGTTGCATCAATATTCAACTCAAAATGAGCTTTCAATAGAGAATTATTTTAAGGAATTTTTGTTCATTTTTTAAACAATTTTTTAGGATATAATATAGGGGTGTGAAAGTTATTTTTCAATTTTTCAGTGTATCTATTTACTTCAAAAATTTGTAACTAACTATCATTAGCAAATAAAAATATAAAATAATTCAAAACATAAACTTTCAAATTAGGAAAATATATTCATATTTTTTTTGTTTTCATTTATTTAAATTTTAGGATATAATATAGGGGTGTACAAAGTTTTGGTCACACGTAGTTTGGATTAGATACACTAAGTGCACCCCCGTGCTTGAAGCACAAAGCAAAATAATGGAATGGTTACTCCAACTATTTAATACCATTCAAGCTTCAATTCTTTCATGTAGAGTCCTTTTTGAAGTGCTACAAATATGCCCTTAAACTTGAAATGAAAGACCTATTATTGTAGTCATCAACTATTCAATTATCCATTAACCAAAACAATAATTTTGCATAATTATTCCTTCTACAAGAATACTAAAAGTCTTTCATTGGACAACTTTTGTCATCATCAACCTTGTATAAATAAATTGTCTAAGCTTACGCAAGTATAAGAAAGTAATTGAGCTTAATTCTTGGTAAAATAGATTGTTTTCAAGATTTACAAAACTTCTTTTATAAGATTGTGTCTCTAAAATGAGAGCCTAGGATCCGTTTGGATACACTTATAATCAATTTTTGAAAGTTCTTCATTCATATGATGTCTAAAAATACACACAAAGAGAATCTAAAACCCCCTTTCAATTGCCAAACAACAAAAGTAAGATAGTTCAATAGTAGAAACCATCAGCATTGCTTGTTTGAATGTTTTAAAGAGTGGTTACCATAACTTGGGTTCTTCATTTGAACTTGCAATCATTTCATTTCTTGTATTGTAAAGTTCACATTTACTAGACTTAGCCCAAATGAATCTCCACAACATTCTTCAGAGGCCCATTGCTACACCCAAGAATCCCAATCCCACCTTTCTAGTTCTATCAAACGTTTATATAAAGTTTGCCTGTTGGCTGCCTTGCTATTACTGGTAATACCATAGTCAAGAGGAGAAAATCTTTTTTGAAGTTCTAAGAAATTGTGACATTCAAATGTACAATAACGTCTACTTCATTTACAATTTGCCTTTCTGTGCCATTTGAAAATCTTGCATTAATGCTCAATTCTTATGCAGTCCCAATCAAGCACACCAAATTTCAGTTTCAAAACACTGTACACAGCCGTCAGAAAGAGAATCGGTAGAGATTTGAGATTCCAGTTGATGCGAGTGCCAACCAATGTCAAAATGATTGTAATTCAAATTCCAGTTCTCAAAGCAACGGGTGTAGGAATTCAAGCATGGCTAAAACAGTCCTGCGTCTCTGGAAGGACTTCAGAATGTGAAAACACTGCAATTTATATTCCAAAAAGAAGAAGCAAACAGAAACAAAATTGAATATCTTGCCTGCTTTGAGATTATGTAGTTGTAGATTGAAGATTGATCGGTCATTCTCGACTTTCTTCAGTTCTAAAGCTTGCTCAGGTCGGGTATTCAAATAGTCTCATCGTCAATCACCTGCCAAAATCTTCGCTAGGAGAGATGTAGGGTCCATCTGCCGGTCATTTGTTCTTCCTTGTGCAGCTCCTAACCGCGGTTAGTGAGTTGGGAAGATCGTTACCAGGCAAGTGTTGCAATCGTTCTGTCTCCAGCTCTTGGTGTTGCTCTTATCCTTGCAAAGGTTAATAGAGAATGAGTCTCAAAGAGGTTCCCTTGAATGATCGTCTGAGGACGCCTGCAGGACAAATCAGTTGAAATTCGGTTACCTAGGTTGTGAGGTCGGTTTCTGGTTTCTGGCTTCATTAATGTTCCTACGGTGGATCTCCACCCGGATGTCAATGACTAAAGCAGTCATTTGAGTAGCGACGAGAAAGTATAATGTTTTATAGAGTTAGTACCTGCTCGAAGTTTCCACAAGATGATCATTTGGTGCGGACGAAGCGAACATTCAGATTTCGTCGCATTTTCTCTTTCAAATTTGAGGCGGGAAGCAGAAGCTGTAGATATTGATGGCATTCAGTACCGTTCATCGGAGAAAATTTTATATTCCATAGCCGGCTTTAGCCCTCAACAAACATCTGCCAGTACACAGGACGAGCCAGAAGAAAGTAAGCAAAAGATGACCGGTAAAAAACCTTCAACATAAGGGAAGACAACTACGTGATGTAAGACACCAAATAGCATACTGCAAACCTCTGAGTACATTGCAGAAAACAGTAGGACAGTCCATGATCGCAAAGAAAGCCTCGAAAACCCTGGAATTCAGTACTCGACTTGGAACCCTGCTGAACTCCATGGTTCTAGCTCGAGTACTGAACTCCATGGTTCCAGTTGTACTCGAGCCCTATGATTCCAGTTTTAGTCTTAAAAGTCTACCAGTTCCAAGAAAGTCTCAGCAATTCTCAACCCTCAAAGCTGCACCCAAACGATCAGACCCACGTCTAGGACTGCTCTTCAGAGTTTCAACAAAAAATTTACCTGAATCACCAGAAATCACCGCATGAACATACGCCGTTTTTAAAATGGTGAAAGCGACTTGCGTCCCGAGCGATAATCTCCCTTCCAGCGAGCTTAGATATAAATTTGGAGGCAGAGTGGCAGTCGGCACACACACGCAAATTCTTGTATATATGGATCGGTGTAGAAGGAGGTGTACTGATAATCCCATAGGCAATGGCCAGTTTCTCACTGTGGTAGCTAATGGCTTCTTCCTTCTGCTGCGCTCCAACATCATGTAATACATTTTCAGTACAAGGGGCGTAGCCCACTCTCTTGATTTCCTTCATCAACTTCGCCAGCTCAGTATATATTTCTTTCACTTGAGGGTGTGATCTATCTTCTGTAACAAAAGTATGGACCTTCGCATCAATCTGAATCCAGGTACAGCCTTGCTCCTTCTTAACACCTCTGTCCTCCATAACTTTCCTCACTTTCGCAACATTCTCCCACACACCAGCTGCAGCATACATGTGCGAAAGTTGTACATACACTGCACCATCATATGGATCAATACCTAGACTCCTTTCAGCAGCACGTTCCGCGATCTCTAAATTCCCGTGGATTCTGCAAGCACCCAACAAAGAACTCCAGATTGAAGCGGTTGCTTCCAGTGGCATACTTTTGATAAACTGCTCAGCTTCGTCCAATTGTCCAGCACGGCCAAGAAGGTCCACCATGCAACCGTTAAGTTCCATGGTTGGGACAATCCCGTGGTGTTGAAGCAAGGATGCGAAAATGTGACGGCCTTCTGTCACAAAACCTGCACGGCTGCAGGCAGTAAGCACACCAACAAACGTAACTGAATTTGGCTTGACCCTTTCCTTTAGCATCCCTTCAATAAGCTCCAGAGCTTCTGGAGCATATCCATGCTGTGCATATCCTCCGATCATCGCATTCCAAGTAATAACATCTCGATTACACATAACGTCAAAAACTTGACGAGCACCCTCAACGCTTCCGCACTTCGAATACATGTTGATCAAGGCATTTCCTAAAGGGATATGGGATACTAGACCTGCTTTTACCGTTTGAGAGTGAATCTCCTTACCCAAGTCCAACGCTCCTGGATTAACACATACATTCAGAATATTGATGTACGTGACCCTGTCTGGCTCCACACCCTCGAGTTTCATTTGCTGAAAAATTTCAAGGGCCTCTTTACCACATCCATTTTCAGCGTAACCCCCAATCATCGAACTCCACGACACAACGTCTCGTCTCACCATTTGGTCGAAAATTTGACGTGCGTCCCTGACGGCACCACACTTGGCATACATATAAATGAGAGCTGTGCTCACAAGCAGATCAGTCCCAAACCCAGCTTTCTCCACTTGGGAATGAGCCTCCCTCCCATACTTCACATTTGCGGAGCTTGCACATGCGTTCAGGATATGCATGTACGTGACTTTGTCTGGCTGGATACCTTCTTCTTGCATCATGGCAAACATAGCGAAAGCATCCTTAATGTGACCATTCCCAGCATACCCTTCAATCATGACTGTCCAAGAGACGACATCTCGTACCACAAGTTTGTCAAAAACCTCACGAGCATCCTGAATGCTCCCACAATTCGTGTACATGCGGATGACAGCAGTCGCGACGCGAATATCATGCAAAACTCCAGCCTTGATACATTGAGCATGAACTGCCTTCCCCCATGCTAACCCTTTGGGTCCGGAGCAAGCCTCTAAGATGCTCAAGTAGGAAATCCGGTTCGGTTTCAAACCTTCTTGTTGCATACCATGAAAAAACTCAAAAGCTTTCTCCCCATCACCACTCTTGGCATACCCTCTGATTATTACATTGAACGCACTCACATCTCGTTGACGCAACTCCTCAAAAACTTGCCGTGCATCCTCCATGCTCTCACCCTTGACATACATGTTCACAAGGGCAGTCCCCACACGGAAATCGGACACGAAGCCAGCGTTTCTGGCGTGATCATGAACCTCTTTACCCCATTGCAAAGCTGCTGGGCTGGAACAAGCATCCAGAACAGTCAAATATGTGATGGTGTTCGGATCCAGACGCTCCTCCACCATTTGGCGGAACAGCGCGAAGGCTTCCTCGACATGGTCGAGCTGAGCATAGCCTGCGATTATGGCATTCCAGGAAACAACAGTCTTGTCCACAATGCTGTCAAACACCTGGCGCGCTTCCTCCACACTCCCGCAATGTGCGTACAGTTTCACCAAAGTGTTGAGCTCGTAAATGTTTAACGAACGACCACTTCGAACAATGTGATCACGAACCTGATTGCCTAGGGACACGTTTCGGAGCTCCATACATCGCTGGAAAAGCTTCACGTAAGTCCGGGAATCAAGACTCTGCCCACGCAGACTGTGCAACAGATCGTCTGCTCCATCGCCGAGAATAGCGGGGCTCGAGTTCCTTACAGTTGGGAAGAGCAGTTTGATCGCCTCATTCACTCGCACTGCGCTGTTGGTAGCAGCACGCAGTGACGGTCGCATTGTACTTCAAAAATTCTCTAATCCATCAAAGAATCTCCGTAATCAGTACCTAACGTCCCTTTCAAGGATCTACACGACTCCCAATGCAGCCGCATGCAACCTAAATCATTCACGGCGTTAACTATTGACGGAGCTGCGGAGGCTCCTCCATAAATCTAGGAGCGCGTTTCAATTGTTGCCTGCGATGAATCAAATCAATCAAATTCAAGAGCACATTGTCAGGAGCCTACGTCTGCGGTCGAGACTCTTTAGGATTTCGCATGAAGAAGTCGCTCGAATAGGAACCCTTTCGCCCTGAATGGGTGTCTGAAACCTACAGGAGCAAGCTTTTCATCATGTACTAGGACTCAATCAAGCAGCAATCCTGTTGAAGTACCTCAGGCTCGGCGAGTGCCCTTGCTCTTGATAAGGTCCAATGACCTCCCCTTCATTGTTCATCGCCTTGGTAAGAGACTACCCAAAATTGTCTTCTGTAGTGAAGAAGCTGGAGTAGAACCCAACCAATGTCTCATCCGGCATCCCTTGGGTGCATCAAACCCTAAATTATGAAAGAGATTCACCTTGCGTTTTCACTGCAGCGTAACTGCGTGGTTGCGCTTCTAGAATAACAATCCACAAAGCAAAGTCGATGCGGTAGTAGTATTCCCCAGAAAAATGAACCCTAAACCCCATTAGGCTGGAACATTTGACAGTTTGCCTACGTGACAGCCAATGGGCATACATCTTCTACATTTTAAGCACCTGTTTCTTCGCCTTCACCTGCGCGTTTCATCAGAAAGTCTTAATTCATGATCAAGTTGCCTTCGATGTATCAAATTGATCAACTTCAAAACCACTCCGTCGTGAACCTATTACTGCGGTCAATGATTAGGGTTTCATAGGAAGGATGAAGACCCTGCACTCGAGGCTCATCCTGACCAGTGATGGATACATCTCGCGAAGAGAAGTCTACTCTGAGAACAGAACAAGTAAAGAAACATGAGACGTCAGTGTTGAAAGACGGAAACCGTTGTATCAACTTCTCAAATTTTTATGAAGAGAAGCAAAAACTCTCTTAATGTATGGCCATGTCTTGCTTACAAAAGTTCAACCTTAAACAGAAATAAAAGCAACCCATCACAAGAATAGCAGATGATGGTAAATCTCAGATTCGTGCCAATCTCTACAACGAAGGAGTGTCAGCTATGCACCGCATTTACCACCGATGCTGGCGGACATGACATACCTAACGTGCAATGCCTTGACCATCAGCGAGAAACTCCTGCTTCCTTCCGTCAATTCTTTGACCATTTTCGCTTCCTTTCTCCGGATCCACTACTTTCCCCTCTGATTTCTTTGTGGCCATCCCGTTCGCCAGACCTTGCTCTTCACCACGAAACCCTCACCCCTCTCAACCCCTGCATCCTGCACATTCTGGCTGAACAAGCCCCCTCACGATTGTATGAGAGCGCTCTCGGTTTCAATGACTCATCTTCATGAGACTTCCGCCCGCTCCGACTTGGATGTAACCATATTTCCTAACCTGGTTTAGGGTTTAGTAAGATGGTCTGTATAAAGGAAGCAGAAGCCTATCTTGTCATCTGCTTGCTGGTGGATTAAACGAGTAGTCAGGAAGCAAACGTTGCAAGCGGGGATTGCCGTAATTCATTTTCATTGCACTTCATTATTCACTCCTGTCTTGAGGTTGCCGAAAATAAACATTGGATACTTCAGAGAATAAGCATCTACTCCAACAGTTTGAGATTGGAAAGCACATATCGATAAGTGATTGTGGTGAAAGTAAACATGTAACCAGTCTCGCAAGAGGGAGGCGAACTGTGCTTATAGATATTGAAGAGACTCGCGCTTTCTAATGACATAAAAGAGTCAGTCAGGAGCACATTTTGGAGTTGTTTGTGTTCAAAAATCTCCAGTATTTAACACCAAAACTCTATCTCAAATGTTTACGACAAACATCAAAAACTGGACATCAGCACAGTATTACAGAGAAACCATGGAGTACTCCACTTCCAAAAATATTAATCCAGTTGCAATGCAAAAATTGGTATCATACTACCAAGTTTTTTTCGAAACTCAAATGAATTCTTTTTCCGTATTCTAAAATCCGTTGTGCTGGTTATATCATCATTCCTTAAAATTTGCACCCTAAAACATAAACAATATACAAATTTCTCGAGTGCACTGTATACTACTCTTCGCACCAAAATTCTTCAAATTTGCTGCTCCAAGATTTGCTACTGCAATTGAAGATCTAGTCACGGCTAAAAAAGTGATGACGTTTCTTCTCCTTTTTCGGTTCAAAGTCATCGTCCGATGCGTCTTTCTTTTGGTGGCGCTCAAGCATTCCATATCCAGCTGCCGCAGCTGCCGCTACCTCAAGTTCGTGCTTCTCCTTCCTTTCATGCTCAAGCTCTTTCTTAAGTCGCTTCACCTCATCCTTCAGACACCAATTCACAGACATGTATCAGCACCTCGTTAGTGCAATCAGCAATCATAAAACTTCAGCTCTCTTTCATGGATAAACGGAATATACTCCGGATTCTAATTCCGCAACAAATCTAACATAGAGCTTAAGAACACTCTTCAGAAACAGGATTTAAACAACGCAATCGAACAGTTGTGAGGACTGAAAGCTTCCGTTTCCCCGGAACTAAGCGGCATAGCCTAATTGAAAATGAGTCAATAAGAGAATCTGAAAGAGAATTTGCAGTGTAACTTACTTCCTCGTCCATTCCTGCCCCATAGCCTGGAGCGCCGCCAAAGCCAGCAGCCTCAGGCCTCCCATAGCCAGCAACCTCGGGTGGAGCATATCCAGCAACTTCCGGTCTCCCAAATCCAGCGCCATAGTCAGTAGGATGATGGCGTGAAACCTTGCCTGTGTCTCGTAATCCCGTTCCCAGGTCTGAAGGCCGAGCTTCAACATACTCAACAGGTGGCTGCACTAAAATTTGCGGTTGTCGAGGATAACCTTGATCATACCCACTTGGACCATATCCTTCCCTCATAAGTCCTTCCCTTCCATATCCTTCCCTGCCATATCTTTCTCTTTCATATCCGTATCCCCCAGGCCTGCAACATCAATAACAGCATCTCAGCGACCACTTTCAATCGAACGGAAGCATGAACAAGAGCACACAGATGATGATGATGATGATGAGCGAGCACGTACCGTTCAGCGCCATAATACTCTGGTGCACCGCCGACGTAAGCTCCACCAAGAGGCCTTTCACGTTCGTATTCATAGCTGGGAACGCCATATCCCTGTGGGACATAACCTCCACCAGGTCGGTAACCACTTGGTCCACCCTCTCCCAATTCTGCACCTATAGGGTACCCACCTACGCGATCACCAGGCCCGTAGTACGCCATCTTTGAATGCTCCGAACTTCTTTAACAAAGAGAAAACTCTTCAAAAACTCGCACACAATGGGAACTAAGATATATTACTCCAAATCAAGCCAAAACTGGGTCAATTTCAGCTTCGATGTGATTGAAGAGGCGGTCGAGTTTGCAAGTCTAGCAAAGATCGAAAAAAACACTCCGAATCAAGCGAACACTTCGCGCAATTGGAGCTAAACTAAACCACCCCAAATCTAGTGAAAACTAAGGCACTTTGAGCCTCGACTTGATTGAAAAGCCAGTGACTGTATAGTTGCAATGCCTAGCAAAGATCGTTAAATCACTCCAAACCAAACATAAACTCGCACGCACAATTGGAGCCAATATGAATGTCACTCCAAATCAAGCGACCATTTGAGCTACAAGACAAAAATACTCCAAATCAAGCCAAGAGAACTGAATTGGGACAATATTTGAGCTTCGATATGTCTGAATAGATGGTCAAGTTTGAATAATGCTAAAATTGTTGTTTACTATATATGCCAAGCTGCAAGGGCAGAATGGGCCACGTTGCGGATGCTGACGGGCGGGTCAGTTTGTGTGGCAATTGCAGAAACATCCCATGAAGATGCCTGCTGCTATGGTGACACTTGGCCTGATTCAGGCCATCGAAGCTGCGCAGGACACTACGCAATTACGCATGGGCGGCACGCCTGCTACTGTACCTTAATCCAGCCAGCCGGCCAAGCGAGTCGAGCTCATCGGCTCACAGTGGCTCACAGTGGCTCACAGTGCAAGAGGTGGAGTGATAAGCTGCAGGCCAGAACTCCAGAAGTACGTTTACTGCAATAAGGAAAAATCTACTGCAATCGGACGTTCCAAATGCAGGAACCCATGATTTCTGGGTCGATTTCTGAGTCGCGATTTCTGCGTCGTGATTTCTGCGTCGTGATTTCTGGGGTTGATTTGAGATCGTACACGCAGGTGTCATGATCGCCGACAGCGTCCGGACTCAGGAGACGTCGCCAAGTTGCAGAATGCAGGCAACGTGTCTGGTTCCCAGTTCTGTAACACAGAGACACATTTTGCGGTCGTGTCTAAAGTACTGTCGTGTTGGGAGCGTTTTGCGGAGGCCGTTTTGCCCCCCCCATTCTGGAAAACGCAGGATCGTTTTCTTTGCGACACATGATTTTTTTTGCAAATTCTGAGTTCATATTTGCAATCAGAGGACCCAAATTAGCTAGGAGGGGTATTAACAATTGAACAAAGACAGCACAAAATAGGGGGTCTTTTTTTTAAATTCACCCTGGTCTTTACCTTCGCAAAACACTCCCAACACTACTTCAAATACGACCCACATTTTGCTTTCTTTAATGTACCAATTGCATTTGCCAATGTATTAGAAGTGAACATTTCAGGGGTGGAGAATTTTTGTGACCTATAGGTACATTCACACCTAGCCCTTGATAACAGCAATCATAAAATTATAATACAACAAGGTAACTACACCGCTCCTACAAAGCGACCCCTATTTTTGAAGTGAAAATGAACGCAAAGGATACCCAAAACAATGTGCATTACAAGGACAATTGTCAATTGAAGTTAAGGTCCATTTTGAGTTGTGTGTAGTTCTATTAATAGCATTGTAGAAGTGGCAACCGCACAAGTGGTCCATTTTGGGTTTACTTGTTCTTGATTTAAACTTTTGTCTATGTCATTTCTCCATGTGCATCAAATCTATTTTGGCATGACCTACATAACACTTTTAGCACCCTACACCTTGCATCTTTGAAAATTTGTAACTAATTCACAATGCATCCAAAAATTTTGGAACCACTTGCATTTTGATTCACAGTCCTTCATTTATATACAAAATTTGTTGTTCATTTTCTACAGCATAGTGATCATGCCACACAGCTTAACTGAGTGATTTTAGATGCAGCTACCTTAAAACATGTTTTTTACTGCTTAGTATTGGGACTTTGCACTAAGAAAGGTTTTATAAAGGTTGTACAAGTATAATAATAGCACCTAATGTAGCTAATGTGGCCTCTAACTACACTCCTTTCTATAAACCCTAATACAAAATTGGACCTACCCACTAACTCTCTTGTTGCATATTATGCATCAAAATATATGCAGTAAGAGAGGTTCTATTGTACCTCTGACACAGACAGAAAGGTATCTTGCCAAGGATTCATTTGTTTTGAGTTGGCTTGGCATTGGTTCAACATAAATAGGGTCATCTTAAGTTATAAGTTGTTCAGACATGGGGCATAACATTCAATAGTCATCACAAAGGCTACTTGTTCCTTTCTAAATTCCTCATCTATAAAATTCATCCACACATTATGAAGAATAAAGAAAGCTTCAATACCATGTCATTTGACCATTTGCCATTAAAAAAAAATTTGATGTCAAAGTGAAGAGAATGCTTCATTGACACTCATGGAAACAATAGGTGGGGACGTCATTTTTTTAATGAAATTCATTTTCCATCATGAATCTTCAAAGGATATGGAATAATGTGAAGATGAGAGTTTGACTGCTTATAGTCAAAACATAGGAATTAGGTTCAAAGTAGATTTTTAGACCTCATTTAGACATAATAAAATAAAAAATTCAAAAATTCAAACTAAGAAAAATTTAGCTAAATTTCTTCTCCAAATCCGTTTGTAAATTTGAGACTCCAATCAATAGTTATGGACAAAATTTAGAGAGGATGTTTGAAAATGTCAAAGAAAATATTTCTTCCAATCCTTCTCTGAAATTTAATTGTAACTTTTGATTGGAGGCTCAAAATACCAAATATGTTTTTGGATATGAATTTTAATTGGATTTTCCAACTTTTTTTAGGTTTAAGTTCTTTGAAAAAAATCATCCTACTATGCTTAAATGAGGTCTAAATTTCTATTTCAAATGTAATTCTTACTTTCAACTTAACTATGAGCAGTTTAGCTCCTATAATTCTAATTTACATATTCAATATTGTTTGTTCTACCTCCTAGCACCTCATATATATATATATATATATATATATATATATATATATATAAAGAGGTTGTCTTCTCAATTTTAAATACAAATCATGGATGGCTTTTGAAGCCAGTGAAGTAGTTCATTGAATCCATTTTAGCAAAAATTAAGTATTTGGCCTATATCTCCTTGCATTATGAAAGACCATTGCTAGTGCTCAAGAATCTACAAAATTGGAAGATTCTAACATATGTTCTAACAACAAGCAATGTCAGAGAGTAATGAATAGTCTTTTAATTTTTCTGTAGTAAAATTGTTTGTAATCCTTACCAGCTCTGCAATCACGTAGGTTTGGCGGTTATGAAGAAACGATGGTTTGAATACCTACTGAAAAATTCATGTACCATCATTGCAAAGAACACTTGCTAAGTCCATGTGTGAATACTTTGTATGTCATTCTAATTTTAAAGTTTCTTCCTTAAATATCTTTTGTTTTTGGAAAAAATCCATGTTTCATTTTGTGTTTTCACAAAGGAATACACAGGTCTTTTTAGAAATAGAGGTAGTAACACAAAATTAAATTCCAAAAAATATAAAACATTTATGGTTAGATGGGGAAAAAAAATTCAAAAAGAAAGCACTTACTTTTCACTCACTCAAAAATTGTTAAATAGATTTAGATTCAAGATTGAAGGGAAGACTAAACCATTAATAGCTCTAAGATCAAATTGAATCCCAACACTAAGATTGTTCTTGCAAGAGATTTGAACCTTGTGAATTTTTATTGGAAAAATTGGAAAAATTGAATTCAAAAATGAATAGTATAAATGATATTTTCATGAATGGATGCTCTTTTTGCCCAGAAAACAAGATTGTCTATACCTTTCACATCATTAATTCAAATGGAATGAATCAAAGCTTTATATATATATATATATATATATATATATATATATATATATATATATAAATACAATCTATAAAAAAAAGGTAAAATTAAATTTGAATTTATTTTGAGGGATTTTTGCCTGCCAAGACTAAATTTTGGGCTTATTGTACCATAAGTTTTTCCCTTGAGCATTGAAATAAAAATAATATTCCTAGAAAGCTAATATATTTTAGCTATCTTTTCAATTTCTTTTTGAAATTACAACAAATATTGAGACCATAGGAGCCTATCCAAAATCTTGTTTTGGTTCCCAAAGGGACAAAAGGATTTTAGCAATTAATTTTATTTTGGAATTAGCTTTTGCATACAAGGAATCTTGTAATCGGTTGGAAGCTATGTAACGATATGTAACGAGTTGTATGGATGTGTAAATATATTATCCACTCTCAAAAAATGTAACATAGTATCTTGACATTGGTGAGCTTCCCTGCATAGATTAAAATGCTCTAAATGGTATAATGTTTGACCAAAAGAGCCTAGGATCAATTTGAAGTATACTAATGGTCAACTTTATGAAAATCTATATTTGTCTATATGATGTCCAAAATATACAAGTAAGAAGATATAGATTCTTCTTTCAACTGCCTATAAGATCAAATAAACTCTAAAGCAATTCAAATTTTGGACGTATAAAGCTGCTTCTGAAGTGAATCAATCTATGACTAGCTAAACTATAACAAGAATATTTGGAAAAAAAAATTTAATCCCTAAAGTTCTAAGGCCTTTTCTTCATCCAAAAACCCTCAAAATTGCCATTTCTATTGCAAAGACTAAAACAGTTTTAAAATTGTTTTTTTTTGCATTAAAAAAAGCTTAGATTTTGCAAAAATAAAAACTAGTATGAGAATTTATTCAAGACATTCAAGAAACTCTGAACATATACATTGCATGTTTCAAGTGAAAAAAGCAATTTTTTTTGCATATTGAGTTCCTAGATTATAAGACTTTGAATCTTCTTAACTTATAAATTTTTTACTACAAATTTAAAATAGAATTTTTTTAATATTGAAGAATTGAATTGAGAGTCTGAAAAAAAATAATTCAAAAAACAACTTGATTTTCATTCTTTAAAAATTTATTAAATAGAAGTAGATACGAGATTAATAGAAAAGATAAATTGCTAATAGCTCAAAGATGAAATTGAAACACGCTAATCTCAATGGTGAGAATGTTCTAACAAGAATAATAAACCTCGTAGAATTTTTTTAAATTGTGAAAATTGACTTCAAAAATAAATCCAATAAGTTATTTTCTCAAGAATTTGTTATAATTGCCCACAAAATAAGAAGCTCCATAACTTTCACATCACTAATCCAAATAGAATAAATCAAAGCTTTCCATTTACAAGAAGAAAAATATAATTTATATGAGACAAATCTTTAAAATTTTAATTTCTAGTTTTTATAGATTTCTTTTCCTACCCAACAAGTTGAAATTTATGCTTAGGATGGCATAGCGTTTGCTCTCAATCATTGATTGATATAAAAATTATATTTTCCAAAAGCTAATGTGTTTTTCTATCTTAAAAAAAACATTTCAGAAAACCACGCCAAAAATTGAGACCACGGGAGCCCATCCAAAATCCATTTTGTCCCTTGTAGGGACAATGGGACTTTCGGGTTTCATAAACTATATTGCAAGAATGTGAATTGACACAATAATTTACAATAGTTTGAATGGATGAAGGAGAATAATTTGTTTTGGGGACATGTTTACGATCTACGTAGTTGAAGTTTCTAAAACACTTACACATTCCCATAGTTCTCTATTAGAAATACATACCTTAAATTTGTTTGTTTGTTTTGTTTTGTTTTGTTGAGATCTCCCGGACCCTGTGTCCCTCCAGCCACGTGCTTGGTACCTTCAGAAAGCCTTGGGCGAGGAGGGGTGCACAGGCTTGGTTTTGTGGCATTCGGACCTACGGCGTGAAAGTTATCAAATTGCAAAGTTTTTATATGAGTTAAAAATTAGAAATTGCTTTTACTTTTGTTTTGGTTGTGGCAATGGCAACACTAGTCCATACTTGAAGTTAGACTCTTTGTTTGCTTGTTTTGTTTTGTTTGTTACGGTGAGATCTCTTGGACTGTGTATCTCTTTCTTGGTACCATTGGAAAGCGCTTTGTGAGGAGGGGTGCACGGGCTTTGGTTTGTGACATTTGGACCTATGGTGTGAAAGTTATTTAATTATCAAGTTTTTTATGAAATTTAAAAATTAGAAAATTACACTTACTATTATTTCAACTGTGGCAGCAGCACAGGGCACACTAGTACAGATGACTGAATTCAAAGATTTTCTTCATTTATGCTCCGTTTTGACAATTTCTGCCTGAGTCATACCCTGGTCCTACCACAAAGGTTTTGGGGTTAAGAGTATGTGATCAATACCGGTTCGATAGCTGCGCTGTTTATGTGAAAGCGCAGCTCACAAAAACAATGCACTTTTGTTATAAACATTCAGAAATTTGTGAGGAAGTATCCAAAGCAATGACCAAGTGGAAGCTCTACATCAACCAGTCACTGACTACGCATTCCGTACGCAATTTCTGAACCAAGCAATCACATCACAAGAGCAATGTTCATCAAAACTTCAGCAACAGGTAAGTTAAGTTAATGATGGTTACGCTTCTCATAAAATTTGTTAGATAAGGGAATTCAAGAGATCCTGCAACCAGCTGGATGAAAATAACTCAGCAGCTGGAAGACACAGCAGACATGAACAAAACTTGAAAAATCATACGAACAATGGTGAAACGGATAAAAATCGAATATGAGAGCATAGAAAAATTATTCTTGAGGATTACTTCACTCGGCCAAAACAGCCGGCATCCTTTAGTCATATGAGCGTGAGAGTAAGTCATGCAGCAAAATACCCGCTGCAACACTAACATTCAGACTATCTACCGCCTCCGCTGCCGCCTGTAATTCCGATCCAAAAGCCCTAACTTCACTCAGATCAGCGTCGAGCTCTTGCACTGGTGGTGAATTTCCAGCAGAGCCAAAACCCCTAATGGAGACTAATTTTGTACAGGATCGCTTAACGTTGGTACGTAACCCGCGGCCCTCATTCCCTAGCACTAGAATTGTTGGCAAACCGGACTCCAGTTCCTGGATTGGAAGCGCCCTTGGCTCGGAGGAAGCGCCCACTGCCCTCCACCCATTGAGTACGGACGTATCGAGAAATTTCATCATATTCCGGCAAGATTGAATCTCCATGACCTCCAAGGCCCCAGCGCTTGCCTTGCTCACCACCCCACTCAACGGTGCCGAGTTTTTGGCACAAACAATCACCCCTGTGGCACCCAAGTAATGACATGACCGTAGTATCGCTCCGAAATTCTGAGGGTCGATGACTTCGTCTAAGGCAACCCACACTGGACAGCTCCACTCCTGGTTATCTACTCTCTCAAGATATTCGCAAGGGACCAACTCCAGAGGCGAAGCATCCAAAACCAAACCCTGATGAGGTCTGTTGTCCACCAGCAGGTTCAGTTGTTGCTTCGACACCGTCTCCACCTTCATCTCTAGATTGTGAGCTCTGTTGAGAATCCAGCTCACTGCCTGCTGATCTTTCCGTTTCCCAGTTGTAACATTCTCAACAAGACTCTCCTGCACGTACAAGGTGAAAAGCTGGCGCCGCTCGGCCAAAAGAGCTGCCCTAATAGGTGCAACCCCGTATAGAGCCTCTCCTTCCAGCCTCCAATTCGAGGTCTCTCTCTTGGGCCAGTCTTCCGAATCCATCGCCTCCTCGTCTCCCTCATCATCACCGTTACGCTCCCTGCGTCTCTCGCCGCCATATCCACCCCCTCTGTCACTTCTGTATCCATTCGGTGCCGAAGTGTTGCCCCAGGAAGGTTTACTCGACCGCGCTGCTGAATTATTGCTCCAAGGTGCTTTGCTTGAGCGTGCAGTACTCCTCCCTGTTGAGGTAGTGCGACCTCCTTCCCGACCCCTGCGCCCTTCGTCATTCGTATCGCCCCATTCTCTGCCTGCAAAGCTTACAGCCTTCTGGTACTGCGACCCTGACGGAGAACCATTCCCAAAGGTTCTATTATCTGCATTCTTTCTCACATCTCTGTCTTTTTCACCCCATTCTCGCCTCCCGGACCTTACATCACCATCATCTGATGTCTTATTAGCTGGAGCCCTACCATAAGGTTTCTCCCTGCCCTTCTCTCTTGTACTCGACTCTTTGACGGCAGGCTTCTGTCCCTTGGCACGAAAAAACTCCTCCGCGGCTTCGTCCCAAACGGTTCGGCCGCTTCCACTGGCTTGCGCGTGAGGGACAAGACGAAAGTTCGGTCGCGAAACGGGACCAGGCTTAGCCAAAAGAAAGGAAGAGAGATTGTTGCTTAAACACCGATGAGCAACGCAACAGTCCGAGCACTGCATCAAATTCTTAGGGTTCAAGGAGGGTTTAAGAAGAGAAACGGATTTCATCATGGTGAAGAGGCGAAGAGCAATGGGCAAGGGAGAGAGAAGAGAAGACGATATCAAGCAGGCTGCAGCAGGTCAAAGGGAGCTTCTGTGCCGGCCCGCATAAGTCCCAGTTCCTCTTAGACCTCTCCAACATACCATCGACTTCGCAGCCACTGACCTACTGCCTGAGGAACAAGAAATTCTGATAAGGGAAATCAACGAGCACTCCTGCACCCACGAGTTACACAATGCGGACTGAAGCGCTTAATGTCCGTCGTCACCTCAACCTGGCTTTAGAAGAGAAGGAATGGAGGAATGCAAAATGAGGAGAATCATGGATTTGGAGATCAATGTCGGCGTTTTTGAGATTGCAAAAGAAACTGCAGACACAATTGTGATGAAAGAAACGAGAAAAATTGCCGTGCGACCAAACTAAGTTCGTACCTGGAGTTGCGAAGAGGAAAGAGTTCCATGATCCTTGACAAATTAGGGCAACCTGAAACCCATTTGGAAATGGCAAGTGGCTCCAGCTTTAGATAACGATGAGGATCGTTACGAGCAGCTGAACACCTCCGTGGCTCTGTCACTTCGGCTAATCGAACTGAACCCCCAATTGCATTTTTCATCTCCTCATCCATCCAGAAATTTTGTAAACCCCAAAACCCTAGTCCGAACCCTAGCAGTTTTATTTTTTTTTCATTTATTTTAGGCAGTGCAGAAAGTGATGAACAGTGGAGTGATGAAGCTTATTACATCCCCGGAATTGGATGAAACCTGCAATGTATGGATGAAAATTTATTTATTCATAAAAAACAATGCACATTCACCTAAAATAGAACGATATTGTTCCAGATTTGGTAGCATTTTGAGAGTTCATTCACCGAAAAAGGAAGAATATCTTGCCAAATATTCCTTGTAAAAAAATTTGTATCACTTTTCAGTGAAAATTTGCTCAAAAAAAAAATCCTGACCCTAACCTTTACAATGACAGTGACAATGCTTGTTCCAACCTTTGGATGTCTTCTATGCTAATCAAAGGATTTTCTAACAAATTTTCATAGAAAGAAGAAAGGGACACACATCCATTTCAATTTTATTTGTAATTTTTAGAGTTAACGAAATTAGATACTCAGTATGATTTTCTAAAGATCACATTAGTAGAGGGCTATTTGAATCCATATATATAGCCAGGAAATGTCGAACACTTGTCCTTTAATCCCTAAAGGACCGAGGCCTTTTTTCTGCTAAAAAACATTGAAAATTGCCATTATGGCAAAGAGTAAAAAAAAAATTTAATGTTTTTTTTTCTCATCTAACCATAGGATCTTACACCTAAACAATATAAAAAAGTGTGGAAAAAATTTCAAATGTTTTGATCGCACAGATTGCAAGATCTTTGCATTTAAACTAGAAAAAACAAGTTTTTTTGCACATTATAGGATTGGATTTTTGAATTTGAACATTTATAACTTAAAATCTTTGCACAACAAAGTTTTGAACTTTAAATCTTTATAGTGGAGAATTGAGTTGAGAGTCTAGGGGAAAAAAAAGTTAAAAAAGTTAATTTTCTTTCTTAAAAAAATTGTTAAGTAGATGTAGATACGAGATAGAAGGAAAATCTAAAATTTTAATATCTTTTAGATGAAATTAAAATGCACTAATCCCAATGGTGAGATTAGTCTAGCAAGTAAACTTAACCATGCACAAAATAAAAATTGCAAAATTGCAAAAGTGGCATTCAGAAATGAATCCTAGACATTATCTTTTTCAAAAAGATGCTCTAATTGCCCAAAAAACAAGAATGTCCATAACTTCCTCATTACAAATCCAAATGAAATGAATCAAAGCTTTCCAAATAGACAAAAATATAATCTATGAGGGAAAAAGAAATAATCAAATTCAAACTTTTGCAAAAAAAATTTGCTGCCCCCCGTCCCTTGTTTTGAACTTATTTCGTATAACTCTTGCTCTTGGCATTGATTGTGAAAAAAATTATATTCCCACAAAGCTTATCAGTTCTTCTATCTTCAAAAAAAGTTTCAAAAAATCACGACAAAAATTTAGCTCGTAGGTACCTGCCCAAAATCCTATTTGTTCCTTGATGGGACAACGATCTTTTAGGGGTTAATGGTGCAAATGGAGTTCAAAAATGAAGATGTGATAACCTTAAACTACAACAATATGGTGCATGTAATTGCCTAGGATGGCACAAAGTCTCCCACTACTCATAACTCCTCATGAAGTATACTAAAATTTTGCCTCTACTTCCCAATCAAATTCAATCTTCAACCATTTCTAAAATTGTGCAATGAAATCCCAAATTGGCACCAATTCATCAATGGGCCATTCCTACAATCACAATTTGCGATATACTTGTAGGAGTAGTTCTTGGAGCATGGGCTGAATTAGCACTTCCTACCTTCTGCTTTTACTCGACATCTTTTGACATTTTATGAATTTTTTTCTTTTTTTTATACCCATCCTTGAGTCTTGAGCTCAAGAGGGCATAACTTTGCATCAGGACACCAATTGAAATAAATATTTTATTTTTAAAATACTAATGTATTTTTCTATCTTAATCAACAAAAATTCAAAGAATCACGTCAAAAATTGAAATCATAGAATCTTGCTCACACTTTAGAGGTTAACCCCTAAAGTCTCAAGCCATTTTTCTGTCAAAATCGACTCAAAACTGTCAGTTCTGCTGCATTCGTCTAAGAGAAGAGAATTTTTTTTTTTTTTAGAATCTAGCTATAGGATTTTGTACTTAACTTATATTTGGTCATGTGGGTAAAAATTTCATAAAGTTTGACTGTACAGATTAGAAGATATAAGCATTCAAAGTTGGAAAAATTTGATTTTTTGAACACTGACTTGCAATTTCAGATGACTTTGACCGCCATTTGTAAAAAAAAATTGCACTGCAAACTTTGAGTTTAATTTTTTTTATGTCAAATAATTGAGTTGAGAATCTAGGAAAAAAACTTCCAAAAAAATACACTTGATTTTTATTCTTTAAGAAATTGTTAAATAGAAGTAGGTCCAAAATTGAAAGAAAAACGAATTCGTCAATAGCTCTAAGATGGGATTAAAATACTATAATCCCAATGGTAAGATTTTTTTGGCAAGCAAACTTAGCCTTGTCAAACAATTTTTTTTGAAAAATTGTAAAAATGGCATTCAAAAATGAGTCCTACAAGATATTTTTTCAAGAAGATGCTTTAATTGCCCAAAAAATAAGATTGTCCATAACTTTCACATAACAAATCCAAATGGGATGAATCAAAGCTTCCCATATAGATAATAATACAATCTATGAGAAAATAATGTTTAAAATTTTTTTTGAAATTTTTTTGTGTGAGAAGAATTCTGCCCGCTGCACCGAAAGAAAAAGACCTTTTGTGCCATAATGGTTGCACCCGGGCACCCATTGAAATAAAAATTATATTCCCATAAAGCTAATGTGTTTTTCTATCTTCACAAAAAGTTTCAAAAAATAATGATGAATATTGAAGCTGTAGTAGCCTACCCAAAATCCATTTTGTCCCCCGAGGGGACAATGGGACTTTAGGGGTTAAAGAGGTTGCAATAAGTACAACTACTTTTAAGCTTGAAGCAATTGGGAGGTATACCTTGACTGCATGGGCTTACAAGCTTGCACAATGGCGTTTTTGAAAAGAAAGTAATATGGACATGCCATGTATTCAAAATGTATAGTGCAAAATTTTTACGTTAAGGTGATTCAAGGTCTTATAATCTAGTCATACAAGGTGTCAAAAAATCCATTTTCTTTGCTTTGACCCTGTACTATTGCTGCGGACACTAAGTGTTCAATAGATGACTTCAATTGAGACTAAAAGATGGAAAAAAATACCTTTTTATTCAATTTCTTTATTTGGAAGATACTTGAGTATATTTTCAATGAATAGTATTGCAAAGTCCTTCATTATGATCTTGTGTGGACTTTTCTAAAGAAAAATATGCTTAACACCTTGTCTTGTAGTGTATTTAGGTCATTTCTTGCTATTTACTCTTGATGGCAATTTTAGCCGTAAAAATGATATTTTTTGGACTTGAATTCAATCAATGAAATGAAGCTTATCCGTTGCACTTTCTACTTCATTTAAAATTTTTGAAAAAGTCTAAAATTTCAGTATTTTATAGCAATCTGAACAATGGGCCTATAACCATGGTTTGTTGAATTTCTAATTATAGAATGATACAATAGCTTTGGTTTATATCATGATGTTATACACTATATAGGCCCTATAGAAAACATCTATAGAGAACATTTCTTTCACATTTTCATACTATTTTAGTGCAAGATCCTACAAATAGTTATACAAAAAAAAATCAAAAAAATTTTACACTTTGTAATGAAAATGACAATTTGAATGTTTCTAAAAGACCTTGGGACTTTAGGAACTAATTCTTCCCAATTCTAAATTCAGTGTATTCATAAAAATATGCATTTTGAATTTATAATCTATTACCAAAAATTGAATTTCATTCATGGATGTGAAGGAACTCAAGAAATTTTAGAAAAAATAATTTTATAGTCCTTATTGTCAAAGATGAAAATATGAATCTTGTTTGAAAAGTAAAAGTGGTTATTTATTTGATAATTTTTTGGACTTAATTTTCTTAAAGTAAAAGTGATTACTTTTACATTTTTTTTACTTTAGTTTATGCTTTTTGAAAGTAAAAGTAGTACAGCACATGATTATATAAAGCACAAGGCTCCCCTGGTTTATTTCAAGTACTGGTTTCTTTATTTTCATAAGATTTTGAAAGTTATATCTTACAAGGCCTAGGGCATTTTTGTTCATTTTTTTTAACAAAATTCACAACTCGCAATTTTATTTGATAATTAGATCGAAATGGCTAGAAGAAAGACCCCAGCAAGACGCTCGGTAAAACCAAAATTGCCCAAACTTGATAAGGTTTTCCCATGTCCCTTTTGTTGTCACAAAAATGTAAAGTTTAGAAAGGAGAAAACAAAGAAAGATGGAACGTTTGGCATAATTGAGTGTGAAACATGCTTTTGTACCTATACAAAGCATTTGACCAATGTTTTGGATGCACCCATCGACGTATATTATGAATGGTGCAACAAAATTGAAGAAAATGCCAAAAAAATGTCACTAGAGCACAAAAGTCAACCAGATGTAGCAAGCTCAAGCCGGCAATTTGTTTGGGACAACGAAGATTGAAGAAGTTGTATTTTTTAACCCTTAAATTTTGACGCGGATGTTTGGCGACCAATGGATGACAAAAAATTCTTCTAATAGGATAGAAGTTCAATTATTCATCCTTGGAGTTTTGGTAGTGAAAAGGGAGGTCTTCTAATGTTCAAATTTTTAAGCCAATGAATCATACAATAATGAAAAACGATGATTTTCAAGGTCACTCGTTTGTCATTTAAGGATTCAAATCTAGATTGAATAAAAAAGAAATCAAAATTTTATATGGCTAGCTCCATGAATGAAAAATTCAATTGATCATATTGTGAGAAACTGACTTGATGTAGGCAAAATTTCAAACCACACAATTATATAGAGGGATGAACGACTATAGAAGGACATTTAATTGAATCTATGAAATTTATTGTGAAACTATGTCATAATAGTTTTATCTTTGACAATAAAAACAATCATGTTTGCAATACAAACTTTTGATAGAAGAACCTTTCACATGATATAGTTGTAGTAAATTTAATATTTGCTTAAAACAT
Source organism: Neckera pumila (assembly GCA_963969595.1). NCBI lineage: Eukaryota > Viridiplantae > Streptophyta > Bryopsida > Hypnales > Neckeraceae > Neckera > Neckera pumila. Next base: position 6,294,503 of record OZ018412.1, on the reverse strand, counting down.
TTTAAAATAAAAAAATTTATAGATGTTTTGAAATTTGTTTCAACTATGAAAAAAAAAAAAAAAAAAAAATTTAATATTTTATTAATGAAAACCATGCTCAAAATGTTTGTTGGGATGCTTTAAATTCATGAAAGGGTCATTGTATATATCATGTTTGCTTTGATTTCATTTGACTTGTGCACAGTGTAAAAATTCAAAGAGACACCAATATTTTTTCCATTAATAGCAATTTATATGTATGATGTAGAAATCTTTGCATGCTCACTTACATCAACCTTCCTACAATTTAATATTTGTTCGGGAAAAAATTTGAATCATTCTATTTTTATTTATTAAATGAATTGTAATAAGTTTATTTTTATATATCAAATTTTTTTTTGGTACACTTTGGGAACACACTTGGTTATAAAGTGGTCTTATTTTGCAAGACAAAGTTAAGGATGCAAAGATTAAAAGTGTTTAAAGAATGTGATATTAGAATCTCATAAGCTTTGGTTCACTAGTTTGGTGATGGGGACATTCAAGTCCTTTGAAAGTTAACCTACTAATGCCAAGAGACATTTTATGTGCTTGGGATGTATTCATGGATGTTTCTAGGATAGAAAAAACGTTTTTTCTTCCGATTTTTTGGAGATGAGTTGATTGAATTTATTTTAGTTGAATAATGTTGGATTTTTGTTCATTGTTATATTTTTGGACTTACCTACATAAGAAAATGGCAAATCTATGGATCACATAGAAGTGTTAGAAGTGTATTTTGGCAACATTTGCTCCTATTCTTGATTTTGAATTTTGTCGTTAAAAGTATTTGTTTTGAAATCAAGGCCAACTAATAAAATGAAGCTTATCAAATCTAGTTTTTACTCCAATTCAAAAGTTTGAAAAATTCCTAAATTGTAATATTGTATTGCAATTTGAACTTTGGACCAATAATCATGGAATGTTGGTTTTTTAAAATTAGAATATCACAATAAATTGTTTTGTGCCATGATGTTCTATACTACAATATACACTTATAGAGAAAGTTTCAGATTTTTTAAGCATATTTTGTATTTGAAATTAATTTTTTTACATTTTCTTGAATAATTCACTGTATTTTCAAATATTCACAAAAAATTTGAATTTTTTATGACTTATAGAAAACATGTGATTACATTTCTAAAAAACAAAAAATTCCATTCATATATAGTTGGAAAATGGGAGTGTATAGAGATTGGGATTTTGAAGTTTGAAAATTTGGTCCTTCACTTGTTCTTTCATGGTAAAACAATCAAAGCACCAAATTTTACAACATGAATAATATATTTATTCATCAGTAGCTATAACCCGTACAGAACTACAGAGCCAAAAAGTAACACTTGGATGATTTTAGGTGAGCAAAACACAATTTTTCATTGCGTTTTTTCAATGAAGATAGTAAAAGCATCATCTTTTTAGAAATATAATTTTAATTTTAATTGATGCCTAAAAGCAGAAGTTATGCTACCCTAAACTTAAGTGGGATTAGTCAAGAAACACCAGAAAAACACAAAAAGTCAAATAAAACTTTTGAAATATTCCTTCTTCATAGAAAATACTTTTGTCTACATGGAAATATTTTATTCATTCCATTTGGAGTAGTGATGAGAAAGTTATGGACAATCTTGTTTTTCAAGCAATTAAGGACCTTCTTGAAATAATAACTTATAGGATGCATTTTTGAATGCAATTTTTCAGAAAACTAATTGAAAAAGTCAAGTTTGTAGGCTAGAACAATCTCACCGTTGGAATTATTGTTTTTCAATTCCATCTTAGAATGATGATGATGATTTGGTCTTTTATTCAATCTAACTTGGACCTAGTTCTACTTAACATTTTTTTAAAGAATGAAAATCAAGTGTATGTTTTCCCTAGACTTTTGGTTCAATTCTTTAAGATAAATTTTCAACATGTTTGGTGCAAAAGATTTAAGCTAAAAAGATTCAAATTAAGCCTCAAAATCTAGGAAGATATCAGCATGCGTTTTTTGGCTATATAGAAATTTTGGGCAGGTACATGTGACTAGATATTTCTATATTTTAGGCTGAAATTTTAATAGAAGGTGGGTGCGAGGAATTTCTTTCATATAAACTAAAATTCATGACATTTGGAAAAGTTAGTCAAAGCTATGGCCTAATATGTTACTTTTTCGTAACTGGGCAATCCAGGTAGATAAAAAAAATTCACTTTTTTAAAAAACAAAAATTTGAAATTGATTTTCTAGAATTATATACAAGTAGAAAGCTTTTAATCATCCCATTTTGATCAATGAGTCAAAAGTTATGAAGATTTTTATTTTGCTAGATTCTCTATTCTAAAATAAACTTTGAAGTCCTTTGTCTTACTCAATTTTCAATATTTTTTGAAAAAAAATAAAATCTTAGGATGTAGTTTATTTATTACAAAATTGCAACCACTCGGATTGGCATTTCTCAATTCCATAATTAAATTCTTAACAATTTAGTATTTTGAATCATTCTAAACTACTATCTACTTATTATTTTTTTCCTATATGTTGTACAATTCTAAATGAAGTGAAAATTTTCAAGCATGTAGCCAAATTATCTAGGAAAAATAATTCAAAGAATCACCATAATTTTGGACATATTTTCATTGAAAAGTAAGCTTGTGAAGTGCTACTGCCTTGTTTTTTGCAAGGCCAAAAAAAAGATTTTAGTGAATTTGAATGCTTATATCTTGCAATCCATGCACTGGAAATTTCTGAAGTTTTTACTAAATGTTCTCAAGTCAGCATACTACAAGATCCTATTGTTACATGTGTCAAAAAAAGTTCTTTTTTCAAAAATTAGATATTTGTACTAAAAATGGCAATTTTTGAGCATTTTTGGTGAAAATAGTCATGGAACTTTAGGGGTTAAAACAAATGGTTTTCTTCACTTCAAATGCAAATATCTTGCAGTCCATGTAATCAAAGTTTTTAAAATTTCTTCCATACATTTTTTTACTAGTTGAGTGTAAGATCCTATTTTAAATATGCATAAAAAATAATTTCTAAAGTTTTTTGCACTTCACAATAGAGATGGTAGTTCTAAGTGGAATTTGATGAAAAAAAGGCCTTGGGACTTTACAAGTCATAGAATGATACAAAATTTTAGATTTCACCGTAATGTTCTACACTAGAAAATGCGTATGTGGTGCAATTTTCAAGCATATGTTATATTTTATATGAATTTTCTTCACTCTTATTTGAAAAACTTAGAATAATTTAAATTTCATTAAAAAAAATTTGAAAATTTTATACTTTGTAGAAGATATATGATTCCATCTCTGAAAAATAAAATAAAATAAAATAATTCATAATTACACTTAGTGACAGAAAAAAAACATTCAAAAAAATGAATATTGTGGTTGTTTACATGGTGATAAGTTCCATTCTTTAAGTAATAACGACCAATTTTTTAGGAAGCATATATAGGTAAATTTGGAGAAGAGTACCCAAATCAACAAATGTCTCATTTGACATCCCCATGGCTGTTTGTATGCCCAGTTTGAAACTAGGCACCCAAAAGATGCATGTCACCTTCTGCTCCTGCAATTTCCCCCTCCCCAATGAAAAAACCACAGCCATTGATCTTCTTATAATGCCCTCTTTTGTTGCTGTAGATTTGATGGTGAGATGAAAAATAGATAGTTGTTGAGGGGCCATCAAACACATGATCTTAGTTGTCCAACAGTTAGAGTTTGGCGCTCTAGGATACGGAATCTGGATATGGAATTTGAAATATATATAAGATACAAAATACATATGGAATATATATGTATCTGCATGAATTCATGTGGATATATACCAAATACATACGGCAAATCGATATCCCATATTAATTACACTCCAAACATGTTGCAAAAAAATACAAATACATAGTTGGGGTGGGTGGTCACAAGCACAATTCATAAGAGTTTTACAACTATAGAAATATTACATGTGACTGTGTCCCTTTCAGAATCTTTGTAAAAGCTTATCAACAAATGGGAGAATGACACGTGTACCCCTTTTGTTTTTCATGTGTGAATTGGAGAAAAAGCAATATATTTATCACTATACATCTAGAAGATGCATTTGTACAGTCGGGTATAGGAACCTTACGAATTTTGCATCCTGGTGAGATTTGGTGAATTGGGAGGCCAGTGTAAGCTCAAAAATGAACAAAATTTCAAATTGTAAATTGCGTAGGAATCACACTCAAGTCTACTTTATCATCTTTGCAAATACATATATGATAATTGAAAATCATACAAAAAGTTTGAGGTTTTCTATACACTATCTACTATCTAGTGTTGCCACCATTTGTGAAAATTCAACTAGTATTTAATGGCCCATATTAGAAACAAGCCTTCAAAGTTGCTTAAGAGATACTTGATCTTATACCACTTGAATTGCTTGTATGATTTCTTTCTTCTTCTTCACCTAAATGCAAAAAATCTTTGACTATCTTCCAAAGAATCTCTATGAAATGGTAGATAGTGTATAAAAGACATCCAAATTGTTGTATAGTTCTCTATTATTCACTTTTTACTTATTATGAAGTTGAAGTGCACTTTATTGTGGTTCCAACGCAACTTGCAGCTTCAAAATCGGATCATTTTTGAGCATGCTAGAACTTCTTGAAGTTGATGAACTTTCTAGTGAAAACTGCTTGAAAAATTTGTAAGGTTCCTGTACCCATCTGTACATCTATTTGTATTCCCAGTTCGAAACTATACATTTGCTTCTTCTTTGGAAAATAGTGACAATTAATCAAATAATATAGAATAGGACCTATTTCCATATGGAGTTAGGGTTGGTGAAGCCTACCAATCAATGGTGGAATGAAAACTTTAGAAAAAAAAAAATTCAATTCTACCATTGATTGGTGGGTTCTACTAGCCTCAACTCCTTGTGGAAGCTAAATCTAATAAGATATGCAAGTTGAGGCAATGTGGATGGGATCAATGCCTAATTCTTGCCTTGATATAGTATGCTTTCAATTTGACATCATAATATGTAGGATTAGCAACTTAACGTCTCCCACTCTCTCCAAGTCACCATGGCTAAACTCTAGAGTTGCCGAGTTTGGCTAGTATCCTGTAAATTAATGTATCCAAACTACACGCTATATTATGTTGTCCATTTTATATAAAGGTGAAAACACCTAACATCATTTGTATATATATACACATTATTGACAAGTAGATTTCTATTGAAAATGTCCTTCAAAATGCAATTAAATTGTTCCCATACTTAAAGATAATTGGTTAAGTCTTGATTCTTTACATTTTGGTTTTATGACCATGCTATGTGACAATTTTAATGGCCTTGGGAGCTTCCACTTTGAAAATTCATAATAATTATATCACATCCAATTCTTTTTTGAAAATTCATGATTTTCAATTGCTAACATTTCAAAAATATTTTTTATTCTTGAAAATGGTGCCTCCAACTATGTTGAACTACTTATTTTGGTAGTATTGGATGCCTATACTTTATTCAATGTGGGATATCTATACATTGTGTTAAATTTCATGAATGGGTGACTCCAAGTATTTAACCCCTAAAGTTTCATGACTATTTTTTCACCAAAAGAGCTCAAAAATTGCCATTTTTAGAGTAAGTTGCCATTTTGATAAAAAACTTTTTTTGACACATGTAACCATAGGATCTTGTAGTATGCTGACTTAAGAACGTTTAATAAAATTTTCAAGAATTTCCACTGGGTGGATTGCAGGATATAAGCTTTCAAATTCATTAAAATCTTTTTTTTGGCCTTGCGAAAAACAGGGGAGCTGCACCTCACAAGCTCACTTTCTATGAAAAAATGTCCAAAATGGTGGTGCTTCTTTAAATTCATTTTCCTAGACAACATTGGCCACATGCTTGAGAAATTTCACATCATTTGGAATTGTATAAGATATACTAAAAAATGGTAAATAGATAGTAGTACATAATGATTCAAAAATACTAAATTGTTAGGAATCTCATTATGGAATTGAAAACTACCAACCAATGGTTACAATGTTGTAATAAACAATCTACATCCTATGATTTTTTTCTCAAAAAATACTAAAAAAGGAGTAAAATAAAGGACTTTAAAGCTTATTTTAGAGTATAGAATGCATAACCGTTCGCAAACAAAAAATCCTCATTACTTTTTACTCATTGATAAAAATGGAATGATTCAAAGCTTTCCACATATATACAACTGTAGAAAATCAATTTCAAATTTTTGTTTTTAAAATTAGCAATTTTTTTTAATTTGCCCAAATTGCCCAATTACATAAAAAAGTCACATATTAGGCTATAACTTTTGACTCATATTTCAAAATGTCATAAAATTGAGTGCATATGAACGATATTCCTCGTCTCCACCTTTTACTAAGATTTGGGCCAAAAATATAGAAATCTCTATATCAAACGTATTTGTCCAAAATTCTATGAAGCCAAAAAACGCATGTTGGTCCTTTAGGGGTTAATCCGTAAAGACCCAAGGCCTATTTTCTGCCAAAATACACCCAAAACTGCCATTTTTATAGCAAAGAGTAAAAAAATTCAAAAATGTTTTTTGTGCACATCTAACTAGTATGAAAGTGTGTGTAAGAAATTTCAGAATTTTTGACCGCACAGATAGCAAGATATCTGCGTTTAAAGTGAAAAAAACAAGTTTTTTCAGAACATTGTGGGACTAGATTTTATGACTTTGAACATTTTTTACTTAAATTTTTTGCACTAAAGAATTTTGAGTTCTAAATATTTATACTAGAGAATTGAGTTGAGAATCTAGGGAAAAAAATAAATCCAAAAAAACTTAATTTTTTTTATTAAAAAAATTATTAAGTAGAAATAGATACAAGATAGAAGGAAAATCTAAAATATTAATATGTTTTATATGGAATTAAAAAGCACTAATCCCAATGGTGAGATTGTTCTACCAAAAAAACTAAACCTTATGGAACTTTTTTTTAAAAAAAAATGTAAAAATTGCATTCAAAAATGAATCCTACAAGTTATTTTTTCAAGAAGATGCTCTATGTGCCCCCAAAACAAGATTGTCTATAACTTTCTCATAAAAAGTCCAAATGAAATGAATCAAATCTTACCAAATAAAAAAATATATAATCTATTAGAGAAAAAAATAAAAAATAAAAATAAAAATTAAATTTTTTTTTTGCTGCCCCCCGTCCCCTGTTTTGAGCTTATTTGGGCATAACTTTTTTTCCCGGGCACCAATTGAAAAAAAAATTATATTTCCACAAAGCTTAGAAATTTTTCTATTTTCCAAAAAAAATTCAAAAAATTATAACAAAAATTCAGCCCGTAGGTATCTGGCTGAAATCCCACTTGTCCCCTAAAGGGACAATGGGCTTTTAGTGGTTAAGGTAGAATATCTATTTCAAAAGATCTATTTGAGCACCAAGGAATAGTGTAAGAGTGTAGTACCGAAATCCCATATAAGCACTAAGCTAGTGTCCATATAGGCTTGTAGCACCATGCTCTCAAACTATTCCTTGATGCTCAAATCCCTTTTTTTTTATTAGTGCATCTATTAATTACTATTCATTTAAGCTAGTGTATATAGATGGAGCCAAAATCACAAACAAGCATTATTTTGACCTTGAAGACATATGGAAGTCATTAAAATAAATAAAAAATTAAGTTTGGAGATTTTTGTATTTTTGGTGAACTTTCAAAGTCAAAATTGGAAGAAACTTCAAAGTGTTAAATCAATGGTTGGAATCACCGCTAGAAAAGCCCATAAACATTCACTAAACTTGATACTTTCCAACTACAAAGTGTCATTTGTAGAGCAAGAGGCCAAAAGCCATTCAAAGCAAATGTTTTGAAGTCATATGAGTGAAACTTCAATAGACTCCTATGCACTAGGCAGAAATGGGGGAAGAAATGGAATCATGTAGTTTTATCTTACCTTATTAGGTACAGCTAGTTGACATTTGATAATCATTTGTGACTGATATTGGGCGTTGAGTTAAAAGTTTGTAAAATTGGAGATAAATTAGGACATTTATTATTGGTACAAACTATATCAAGTATGAGAATATAGCATATCTAATTACCCACAATAATATAAGTGGTCTATATTTTTTAGACTATATAACTAAATTAAGAGGCACTTCACATTATATCCTAAGTTCCAATTTTCCAAGTCCTACATTAGAAGAAGATGAGGTTTGAGAAGGGTGGGAAGTTCTTGGACCGTAATGAATGCTAGCCGAAACCAAAAAATCAACAATTAACCCCTAAAGGACCAAACACCATTTTTTGGCAACATAGCGATTTTGGACAGCTCACTACGAACGGAGTTTTTGTTTTTTTTCTTTGAAAATTTCACAAAATATGTGCCCAAGGAGTAGCTTTAAGGTCCAACAATTTTCATAACTTTTGACTACACAATTATAAAGTTATTGCATGATATATGGTTTTCATTACTTGACGGGCAGCTTGGGCAACTCAAAAAACTCCTTCAAGAATCACTTTTTGAAAAATGAAAAAGTTGGTAGTGGTTCTAAGGAAAAATTTAAGAGTGGAAAAGTTTGAATCACTCCCTTTTGTTTAATGAGGTGAGAGTTATTAGGAATTCCAGTTTGTGGATAGGTTTGGAATCCAGAGACTCCATAGTTTGTGAATGAACTTAATTTTTTTGAAATTCGACATGGCTAATAAAACACCACGTCAAATTTAATTATTTAAAGAAAATTTCAGTATTTTAAATATTTTTTTATATATATTTTTTAATTTTTATTTATATCATATTTTGGCTAGCATTGTCAGTGGTTGTTCACAGCTTGGGGAACCTACTTAAGGTAGCCCTCCTATGGCCTCCTTTCTATTCTAAAGGTTATAGGTCAAACCCCCAACCTTTCTTTGGTTGTAGAAGGTGAATAAAAAATACCAAATGTGGGACTTGGACTTTATAATTTGAAGACTAAAATTCCCACTATGATCTACGTTCCAACTTGTCTCATGTATAATTTCATATGGCAATTAGGTACACCAAAATGGATCAAAAAGTCATTTTTTGGAGCACTTTTAGCATCAAATATGCAATGGACAGATTTGAATAGAATTTCTTGCCTACTATAATGCTTTATATGGTATTGATATCTATCTTGGTACAATTGTTCATCAATGATAAAAACTTATATTCATTAGCATTTTCAAATCAATTAGTGTACTAATAATAAATTTCATTATTAGTGTAGTTCTGAGGCTCGGCCACAAGAACTCTATAAAAAGCCCAAGCCCAAATATGTGTCCCCTCACCTAGTCCACAATCCACACTCCACACTGGTCCAATTATGAGCTGCATTTGAGATGTGGAATCCCAAAGATGTGAACCAAGTTGTCTTTTCAATTTTTATGAAGTGCTGAAGTGGCGATATAAAATGTTACAATGGTGCTCCAAATTTAAACATTCGTCCACATATTCGATAGAAAATATCATAGTAGCATACATCACATATCCATAATATTACTTTCATCTACAATCTAGCAATTTTATCCAAGATTTTTTATTAATTTGAACTTTTTTGGTAAAAGACTTCACGGTTTGTCATCATTTTTTAGCCAATTTTTATTTCTAGTGCAATCAAGCACTATTTCACCATAATACTTGTTTTTCAAGTCTAACAATGTTTGAAGACACAATTTGGACTTGCTATTGCAAAATGAAAAATGAGAGGTATGAACGGAGTTTAAAGCTTTAACCAAGGAATGCTGCCATAGCCATTTTGTGGCTTTTGGATGACAAAGCTATGATCTCTACAAAGTTTGGAAGTACATTTTTATCCCCATTTTTCTTGTTGACTTTTCATGGTGGATTATGAAGAATATTCAATTGAATTTGTCGTCTTACCAGTATTTGTCTTCACGTAACTGAGAAGTAAGTAAAAAATTGGATCATAAAATATGCTATTTTAGTGTATTTTGGGACGTTGTTGCTCCTTGTTTTAAACCTGAAATTTCTCCAAAAAAATGATATTTTTTGAGTTTGAGTCCAACTAACAAAATGAAGGTCATCTATTCTAGTTTCTACTCCAATTTGAATTTTGGATGTATTTTCAAAGTCTATTAATTTCTAATTATAGAATGACACAGGAATTGAGTTTACACCATGATGTTTGTCACTGTAAAATACACAAATGGTGCAATTTTCCAATTTTTTGAAATAATTTTCTATTTTATATGATTTTTCTTCACTTTCTCTTCCAAAATTCTCCAAAAAATCAATTTTTCATGAAAAAATCTAAAAAATTTATGAAGTAAAAGAAGACATGTAATTCCATCTCTGAAAAATAAATATAAATTTTTTCATACATATCGAATTGCAAAATATAGCAAATTGAGTGATGAGCAGTGAGGCTTGAAATCAATGGTCATAGGTCCGTCATTTAGGGGTTAAACCCTAAACATTGAATTGTAGAACTAAAAAGATTCTAGGATTTGAATTGGGTTTGTGAATCGGTTGAACAAGAAGGTAGGTTGCCGCAGCAATGAAACTCTGAGTTCCATAAATTAAACATCTTTCTAAACTCTATTACAAATTAGAGATGTCATGCTGTGTGGGGTTGGCCTTCTAATGCTTCTAATGTCTGGGCCAGCCTTCTAATGGAACTAAGTTATACAGTAGAACCTCTCTAAGTTGATCCTCCATAAGCTAATAAACCTCTGTAAGGTACAGTAGAACCTTTCTAAACTAATAGAGTTGGGACCAATCTGACACATCAAGTTAGAGAGGTTATTACATTAGGGAGGGTCATGATGTTCGAATGTGGTTCATATTGTTAAGTTAGGACCGGCAATCAATACTTCCTGACAACACTTTATTAGTTTAGAGAGGATTAACTTTGGTAGGTTTTGCTGTAATTTTGTCAGACCGGTTCCAGACTTGTCCCCATAACAAAGGTTATGACTAAAAATAACCCTCCATAAGCTAATAAACCTCCCTAATGTAATCTTTTCAGACCATTTGAAACCGGTCCGGGACTGATTAGTTTAGAGAGGTTCTACTGTAGCTGATTGTCCATGATTCCATTCTCACCAAACTTCTCTTACAGGCTAACCAGCCTGCAACATTCGAACCGTAATTACACGAAATTTTCGGTAATCTCCAGGAAGAATGAAGGCCGCGCCTGCACCGTAAGTTAGACTCTACTTCGAATGCTTGTTCCAGTGATAATCCTCCGATCGAGCCCATAGGTGGCAAGCATGCCGGCTTGACAATCAATTGTTTGTACAGCTTGAATCAGCTCAAGGTGTTTTAATCGTCATTGAATGGCAAAGGAACAGCTTTGACAGCCCTGTACTTGCCTACGTTGTTCAAATGCTCATTTTCAATCCTGCGAACAGTGATCATCTCTAGTCAGCCCAAATGTTGCATTTTTCTCCACAAGCGTACGTAATTCCATTTCTGTCGAGAATAGTGAAGCACAAAAGTAAAGCGACAATGGAACCAAGAGCAGCCCAGGGTTGTCTTCGCAGACAGACAGACAGACAGATAGAAAGGCATGACATCTGACGTCTTATTAGACAGGTGTTGAATATGGGTTGTATAAATATTATGAAACATTTTAGAATACCCTAAACCTTAAACCCTGCAAGAGATTAGCCAGATTCATTGGAATTCAGCAAGAGGGTGCAGGTTAAGTTATTACCGAAAGAAGTTCCAGATGCCCCTGCGGAGAATCTCTAGCATGGCCGTGCTCACATTGAACGCATTCGAGTTCCATCCAAACCTCAGATCCACTTGAAGTATTGCCAACATCCACACCAACCTCAAAACGCAGTTCGCTCCCTATCCAGACGAGAAATCCATCCCAAGTTTAGCAAAGCTGCTCACACAGACACAGTCTATGAAACTCATCGTTTAAAGGACCGCAAGCAGTGGGAGAGTACAGTACAAGAGATACGTACGATGGCGACGAAGTAGATGGACTTATTCTTCAAGATGATCTTGTCTCGCAGCCATTTGTTCTTCGAGTGTCTTTTGAGCAGGCCCCAATCCACACACAAATCCCAGTAGCTGGCGAAGATGGTCGCAACGATGGAAGCGATGATCGACATCACCCACAGCACCGTCAAATTATTGTGGTTCGAAAATGCTTGTCGCAGTCCCAGAGCTACAATGGCAGAAAAGTACTTGCCAGCATTCTGCAGCTGATGCGCGTCCTTCTCATCATAGTATCTCCGCAGACACTTTTGAGCACACAGGATGTATCAATTAGAACTTCAAAAACAATGAATTGGACATGCACAATGAAGGAATTAAGCTAATCGAGTAGACACAAATATGCCTGTCGTGAAATGAACCTCTAAGCATCCAAACTAGAAATAGAAAGCCCATATAGGAGGAAGCTTATACCGTAGTCAATAATGATGTATGATTTCTACTTTCAATTGGTACAATTTGTTACCTTTCCAAGAGCTTCCTAAAACAGTTATTCTATCGTTCAACACATGTAGGGCGTGATCTCTTCTTTCAATTGATACATTTTGTTATCTTTCTTGACACTTCCAAAATGATTCATTCCAAATCTTATAAATATGCAAGCGGTTTTGGGCAGAAGGGTTGAAGGGTTTAAGGAGGCTCTTGTTTGGTTACCTGGAGAAATCTCCACCAAAATGGCAGTAACGCCACCACGTAGCCGAACCCTCGGAAGATGGGGTTATAATCACATTTGGTGTCAGCTCCCTTCAGAAAGTATCCAGTGGGGTAGAAGCACGCCATGAACTCCAGGTTTCGAAATACCAACACCTGACTCGTCAATTGGTCACCCAGGAAAAAATCCGGAAGAATGACCTGCAACATTGTCGCGTTAGAATTTAGAATTATACACAATTATTTAGAATACTCAATTATTGATTATCACCTCACACACTGTCGGCATTTAACAAGCTGAATTGGCTACTACTATCTGTTAAGAGTTTCCCGTGCACGGCACAGGGTTTGGCTGCAAAACAAGGGAGCACATTAAGCCCCAAGTACCCAAACATGACTGCTTCCATATCTACAGTAGTTGAAGTAAATCACTTATGAAGCTTCAATAAACGTAACAACAGAATTGTGTTTTGAAAGTTAGACGAATTGACTACTGTTAGCTTCTAAGACCTGCGCAATTTCTATCTTTAGCTTGGGCTTAACATTGTATTGTCCACCCCAGCACTAAGGTGCCTAGAAAAGTCATCAAATGTACTCTAGAGATTTTGGATTCAGTTTCAACCTTGACAAAGGGTGCGAAAATGAGACGTCGCATACAGCCCAGGAAGAATGCCCTTGAAGATCTGTACATCAGGTTGAATGGAAGGAATAACGTGGCCAAAGTCGACTGCACATTACAGAGTAGTAAACAGTAGCTGGGTTAATTGCTTACAGCTATCACTCCCATATGGAGACTTTTTCTTGTTCCATCATATCTCATTTTGGACCAACACTTGCAACGTTCTTCACTGATTCTGGTGAAATAGAATCAGACCGCATCTCAATTATTATTTTCACAATGTGATAAATCCAATTGTTCACTAATAAGTCATTTCAGGGTGAAAATATTGCACTTACCAAGACGAGGATCAAGGGGATGACATCAGTGTAAAAGAGCTCTGGGGCAGCAGCCGTGGAGGGTAGCAAGTCTTCTGCTGGCAATGCTTTCACCGTCATCAGGGTCACCGCAATGTGGATGTTCATGTCCCCTAACAAACACATGAGCAACCCTGTGGCCAGCAGTAACACTTGACGGTACCGAAGCTCCGTCCCAGGCGAGAATCCGAAGACGAAAGGATAGTTCACCCGCGTCTTGGACCATGAATACACATTCCCGGCGTAGCAGAAGATGTGGAGTATGATCAACATTAATGTGCTGCACGGGTCACACAAGCAACAACAAGCCGCTGTCAACAAGCATTGATTTCATGAGTGTAGATCTAATTATTATAGTAGACTCAATCGATGCATGTTGGCGATGGCAAGGGGCTTCTAGTGCACCGAAGTATGCCTTAAAATTGCTCACCTGAACACTGGGAACACCGTTTCTAAGTATTGTGTGGAAGATCTTCCACCTCGATTGAGAGTTTTTTTATTTTCCACCAGGAAGAAGAAGGAAATGAAGAGCGCAAGCGAACACCCCGTAAACAAACCTGTTACGATGTTGCAACGCACATTACCAAGGTGCCGTTAGCCAGAATCCAATTTCTAGACAAGCAGCAGCTAAACAATCACTTGTGGAAGGATGGAAATCCATCATAACTGTGAACATCAGCTTTTCAAGTGGAATGCCTGCCAGGGCCATGATGAATTCGTTCAAATTTCCACCAAACAAGCTAGACCACTGCTTGCATAAGTAGTACTTCAATTATTCCCAAAGAACTTGAATTAGGAAGAGTAAGATGTGGGCAAAGATTCCTTGATGCCAAATTAATAATTCACCCTTGCCAGTAGACTTGTCTTGCCAAATTAATGCACCTGTGAAGAATGTCGTCCGATGTGTTCCCTGCGTTCGCATCGGACGAAGTTGAGATATTGCCTTCTTTCGCACTCCATTAGTGAAATGTTTGATAAATATGTCCTCCACTTTGTTTATCAACTTATGCACCTGCGAAATTAATCAGCTAGCAGACATCAGTAACTTGACCATCATTACCAGCTAGTGGACAACTTTAATGAATGGACATCATTTTAAATTGTCATAACGTACTGCAAATTTTGAATTCTCCTGCACAGAAACTCATGATTACAGGAGTACTAGACCCGATTTTGCAGCATTATTGATTTTACAACTTCACCACCACTCACCTTCGTTGAAGTGGAGAAATAAGAGCTTTCGACTTCTTTCATGTAGATTGGAGCAAAGTGCCAACCTGCGTTCTTATCATACTTCTTCAAAATCTTGCTGAAGGCTGTCATGTTCATAGACCTGCAATGAGCAAAAGCGAAAGGTTGTCAGCGAAAGAGGGACTAGGTCCATGAGTTTTTAATTCCGAATTCGTTAAATTCACACGAGACTTTTTAACAGCGCATAATGACAGCAAATTCCTATCAAGCTGGTTTTGAATAAAAAGGATCATCAAAAGAAGGTGGCCAACTGGCTAATTTTAATTACTATGTTAGAAGCAGAATGGATGTAACATTGTAGGTTGCACAGGTGGAATAGGTACACATTACATTCTTGAATGGGAAGGCAGAGGAATTCTTCTACAGTTAGTATCAGTATCACAAGAATATTTTCGTGTTACAGTGTCCCCCAATACAGTGAAAGGAGCCTTGATTCATGGAAAGTAAAGTTGATTCAACTGCCTTGAAGCCTTGATTCATGGAGTTGATTCAACTGCCTTGAAGTTCAAGAATATGGACATGGCTTTGTGCACCTTTACCTAATCCAGCAACATACCTGAAACTGGAGAGCAATCCAAGCCCTCTGTAAAACTCCACAAACGCCAGTCGCAGCTGATTCTTATCCCGGTTGAACTCCTTCTGTGACTTCAAAGTAGGCCTCTGATTCTCCACATCAGCGATATCAATCACCGCAGCTGCCTCAATATCCTCATTCTCCTCCAAGACTTTCTTCAGCGCTGAGCGCGGCGTGGGCGCACCACCATGACCTGGGGTCTCCGGAGAAATCCGCACACTGCGACCTCTAGGGGAAGGAGGAATTCCTTTCTCAGGAATGGCCAACTCTAAATCAGAATCTTGAAAGTTGGTTCTCCGCTGCTTCAGATTCTTGGATTCCATTTCGTCAATGTAGTCCTTAATCACGCTGTCCACATCGTCGTCTTCCTCTTCACGCTGTTTTTCGGAGGGTTTCATGGGGAAGGTTTGCATGGGGTAGTCGTGGGACTTCTGGTCTTCCTCGGGGATCAGAGGCGTGTCGGGTCTCGTTTCCTTCAGGTCTGCAATCCAAATTGCAACAATGTTGAAGCCAAATTTGAAGAATGTCAAGACACCCATCCTGGATACCGATGCAAATTTATTCGAGCCCTAACACTGGTTTAAGTTGTAGTATTCGTGATGACGGCGAAATTTCGAGAATTTGGCACTTTTTCAGACACCTGTCTTGCTGCATCCCCAGATTTTACAGCTCTGTTTATTGGAATATCATCACCTATTCTAGGCTCTCGTTTGACTGATGTGTCAAACTCTGTTAGCTATACACACACGGGTTACTTTGACTGACCTCGTGCCTTCCCAGTAACCTCTCAGTTCCCCACAGGTTTTCCACATTCACTGAAACCTGCCATTTTGAACAACGAACATGAGAGTGAAAGTACCAAGCTGCATAGCAGAGAAATTAGGAGTTCGGCTGGTGAGAAGAAATGGAGAGAAGTGGTTGTACCTGGGAGACGAGCATTCTGGCTGTTTATCAAGTAGTCAATGGGCGCGAACCCCTGTCGAGCCATTTCCTCCTGCACGTTGAGCAACGACAGCATCTGCTTCTCCAGAACGGCAGCACGGGTGATGTACTCGCCCTCCTTCTTCTTGTAAAATTTGTTCACTTTGGTCAGCTGGGCGTCCAGGCGAGCGAAGAAAGTCTTGTCCTGCGGAGAGCGCGACAGGGGCTCCCGCAGCTCAGTGATGTACACGTCGCCCTCGTCCGTCCGTCTCTTGGAGATCTACACAAATCGAACGCAAGATGAGTAGTAGTATGAGTACAGTTTGGTACAGAGGATGTGGAGAATTACACGAAAAAATCTTCATTATGACCTTTTCTAAACTGGCATTTTAGAATGCCGTGCACATCGATGCACAATCATTGACTATAGCACACTGATCAAACATTCAAACTTTATGAAAGTTGTTCACATGGGCATGGGAAACATGCTTAGCACAGAAAGTGTCTACACTCAAACTTCTCTACTGTGAGTCTCGCTACAATGACATTCTAGAGTATCTTGGACACTTGATAACGGACAGCAGCACACATTCAAACTATGTTAATTGAGCATATGGGCTTGAGAAAGATGCCTGACACAGAAAGCATCGACACTCAAACCTCCTCGCAAACCTCGTGACCGTGAACCTATCTACAACGATATTCTAGAATGACTTGCACACTTGATCACTGACAGCTTCACACTATCCCACTTGTGCACATGGGCATGCGAAAGATGCTTGGCACAGAAAGCATCTACACTCAAACCTCTTGACTGTGAACCTCTCTCCTATAACATTCAAGAATGTCTTGCACTATTTTTCCCTTGACAGTGGCACACGTTCAAGCTATGTCGCAGAAAATTGGAGATCCCAAACTCTCAACTTTGAACCTCTAGATCCCACAATCACATTCTACGGAATATCTTGCACACTTGATCACTGACAGCGGCACACATTTAAGCTATGTCAGTTAAAATTGAAAATCCCAAAACTCTCCACCATGAATCTCTCTACCATGACATTCCAGAATATCTTGCACACTTCACCACTGACAGCAGCACACATTCAAATTAAGTCGTTGAAAAAATTGGGATCCCAGGTTGTAAGATTAAAGAGATTTATGTCTACCTGGATGGTATCAGTGGAGGCCCCGCGTGGGGATAACGTGCTCATCTGGTCGGGACGCACACGGCGGCTGATGGCTCCCGAGAGGCCAGGCTTGAACGACGCCAGGGATTTCATCAGTCCCAAGGAGCCCGTGCGCGAGTACGTGTTGGCCCCATGCCCCATGCCCTGGTTGTGCTGCTTGATGCGTCGGATGTCACCTTTCAAATCGGCGTAGCTGCAATAGGCGTCCTGCCATTCGGGCACCAGATCCGCTTGCAGCTGCTGCTCAAACTTCACCATGGCCACCAGCAGCTGCTACTGCCACTCACAGGGTGGTCCTTCTTCTCGAGATGTAGACACCAATACTAACTAGAATACGTGATTGACAACCCCAATTACTGGCAGTCCTACTAATCCTACTCCTCCTTTCTAATACTCTGATTACTTTAAACTAAAGCTGGGCAGCAATGGCGAGAGCGAAAGACTCCAGGAAATGATCGAATTGGACAGGAGAGGGTTGCAAATTGAGTCAAGCTTAACTAAGGGCAGCACTTCGTAGTCTAGCAAGAGAAGGCAAGGGTCGTGGAAGGGATCTGTGTGTTGTGCTTGGAGAGCCGACCTAACTGAAATCGCGTGTGGCTGTCCTCTAATTCTCCAGGCACACTCCATCCATGAATGATCATGTCATATACAAAAAGCAACACTTTACTGAAGCTACGAAGCAATGGATCGAGAGAGAAAGAAAAAGAGAGAGAGACTGAGGAAATGATGATCGAAATGAATGGACAGGAGAAGGGTGCCCATATATTTATCCAGCTTAAAGGTACGCGGGATCGAGGAGGAGATCTTTAGCAAGGGAAGAAGAGCAAGAACCTGCAGGCTAGGAAGGGGATTTGTGTGTAATCCTTGGAGAGCTAGACGATCGATCCAACTGAAATGACTATTAGAAGTAAGCTAATTCCAGTACCATAGCTTGTACACAATGCACATACAGAGATACAGTACAAGCTCATCTTTACTTGGAAACGCATATGGTGCAGAGTTGTTTTACAATCCTATAGTAATCCTGAGAGCTCAATGTGTCTAACACATTCTTTCTCTCACAGCGGGTACTCTCTAACTGCAACAAACAACCAGAAGTCCTACGACAAGAAACACGAAACGAATAGGCTGCAGAGTGAAAACAGTTAGATGAGAATGTGGATGGATTTCATCCACCAACACTCCCACAAATCCACCACATTCTACGAAGAATTCTTCTCTTCACACTCCCACTAATTGTCGTGGAATGTTCGAACACCTAGCAGCTTACGAAATTTCTGAAATGTGTCCCTCGGTAAAGCTTTGGTAAAGAGATCAGCAATCTGCTCTGAGGTGTGTATGTACGTAAAGTCAAGCAACTTGTCTTCATAGTATGTGCGGATTGCATAATACTTCATGTCCACATGCTTTGTCCGCTTATGGTATTCAGGATTCTTAACAAGAGCTAAAGCTGCTTGATTATCGCAGTAGATCATAATAGGAAGCTCCTGTTGACAATCGAGAGTTCTGTTGCCAAGATGTGGAGTCAACAGATGAGATCGCCTCGTGATAAGTCTGCGGTTCTTGTATCGCTTCTCCGACTAATGCAATGAGTGCATTGGAAATTCGAATAGCATTTGGATACATGGGGTCAATACGAAATAAGTCAGGAGGTTCTGGTTCTTCCGGTAGTTCAGGAAAGTTAGGGTAATCCGGAAGACGTGGTGTACAGTTTAATAGCTCTTGGATGGATCTGAACTTTGAATTAAGAGGTTCATCATTTGCATCATCAAGTTCCACTACTGAAGAGTGAACCACAATTGGGTCTGAGGAAACTCCCACTGCTGGTAATGAGTGATGAGAATCATCAATCATACAATTTGGAAGATCAGTATTGGGTGTCATTTGTGAGCAACTCCCACTGCTATTCAAATCTCCCATTCCTTCATTAGATGTGTTGCTGATAACATCAATAGGATGTTGAAATGGAATAACAGGATCAATCTCTGGTGTAAATGAATCAATAGAAATGGTAGTAAAGAGTTCAATGCCAGGATCGGGAGGAAAATTTGGGCGATATTTACCAGACTTCTCGTCAATAGTATAGTCAGCACTTTCAATGATCTTGTCAGTCACTGGTTCCCAGAATCGATAGGCTCGACTTGTAGAAGAATAGCCAACAAAGTACATCTTCACACTTTTGGGGTCTAATTTCGTTCGCAGTGCTTTGTTCACGAAAACCCATGATAAAGAGCCAAAAACCCTGAAATGTTGGACTGAAGGTTTCTCCTTGAACCACTTTTCATAAGGAGTGATATGACCAAGTTGATGGTTAATCGTCTTGTTCAACAAGTATACGGCAGTGCTAACAGCCTCAGCCCATAATTTCTTCGGTAAATCCTTGGCAAGAAGAAGACTCCGTGCCATCTCCATCACAGTGCGATTGTCTCGTTCAATATAACCGTTCTGCTGCGGGGTATAGACTGTACTAGTTTGACGATTGATATTCATATCATCAAGGTATTTGTTAAAACCGTCATTTACGAACTCCTTGCCCTGATCAGTTCGGATAGCAAGGACATCATGTCCTGTCTCCTTCTTTACTAGTTTAACAACTCGCTTAAAGAATGGAAAAGCGTCAGACTTTTGCTCAGCAAAATGAACGAAACGATATGCAGTGGCATCATCTTTGTACAATATGTAATACATGGAGCCTTTGAGTGATGGATTCTTGTTTTGCTTTCCTGAAACATCCCCATGAATCAATTGACCAGGTATAGTAGATCTTTGCTTACTTGGATCATGTTTGTAAGAAGATTTCTGTTGTTTACCAAGCATGCAGCCTTCGCAAGGGTGCTGAAGATGAACCGGCTTCTTCAATTTGAAATCACGCAGGCTGTCGTTAGCACTCATTTGATGCATAAGAGGAATATTCACGTGTCCCATTCTCTCATGCCATAAAATAAGATCATCATGAGCACTGGAAGAGCTAGCAACAAGTGCTGAATCCACTGAATCCACTGCAGGTAAATCTGATATAAGCGGATCCGTTGAAAAATATGTGTCGTTTGAAGAACTGGTGAAAGCATGAGCAGAGTCTAAAACTTCACATGTCACCACCTGTTTCGGAGGCAGGACCGTTATAGACAATTGATATAACTTCCGAAATCGAGTACCTTCCAAGACTTTCTTACCAGAAAGAGTAGTGAATTCACATCGGCCTGGAAAGGTAATGAAAGATAAATTTCTTTCCGATACAAGTCCAATCGAGAAAAGATTTCGTTTCAATTCCGGGACATATAAAACATCTCGCATGAGTCCTCTGTGATATTCACCATCGATTAAACAACGAATTTGAATATCTCCTTTCCCGCGAACCCAGAGTTTGGTGTCATCAGCGATCTGGACAGTGTGGAGACCTTCAGGAATGGATCGAAAATTAGAAAACCATTCCAACCTGTCGGTCATGTGTTCACTAGCTCCGCTGTCAGCAAACCACGCATCTATAGAAGATTCGACTGCTAAAGCATAACTCGATAATGTTGACGTGATAACAAAAGCAAAATCCTCATCTGAAACAGACTTGGAATCTTCATCAGAACTACTGGTAATGCGTAAACTCTCAACAAGGTTTGCCTCGCTCAATCCACCATCTATTTTTCGAGGATCCTTGCCATTTGTACGTTTCTTCTTCGGCTTGGGACAATCTGCTGACCAATGTCCAAACTCGTGACAGTTGTAGCATTTGGTACGCGCTTTGAGGTCTCGGATGTAACTCAAGTCTTTCTGATATTGTTCTTTCTTAGAAGAAGGACGACTCTGTGAGGTCGAAGCTGAGCGGGTAAAAAAGGCCTGATCAGTTTCAGTATCGGTACCACCTTGCCTGAGAAGTAAGCTCTCGTGCCGAATAAGGCGCTCTTCGAGATTATCTACTGTCTGATTTTCCTCAGAAACGTTTGACCAAGCGGCGATGATACTATTATAGCTAGGTGGAAGGCTATAAATGATCTTTGAAATAATCATCTTATCGGGAACAGTGTGGCCAAGATCTGCAAGAATCATCGCCATCTCACTAATGTTCTGGATATGAGACGAAATATCATCTGTACGCTTCATTTTATAGTCAAAGAACTTGCCCTGTAGTGTAAAAACACTTTCAGGAGTCTTGCTAAGATGTAAGGAACACAATTTTTTCCACATTGAAGCTGCTGTAGTACAGCTAATGAGTTTACCGAGAATCTTCTGTGATATAGACTTGCTAATAAACATTCTAGCATTAGCGTTCTTTTCCTCCCATGCTTCAATTTGAATCAGCTCCTCAGGGGTGACAATCACAGGATTAAGAGGAATCGGGCGTGTTTCTACACCAGAGACGACTCTTAACACTTTCTTAGCTTCAAAAACGATCTCCATGTGGTATTTCCAGACGGAGAACTGTGTGCCGTCAAACATTTTCACAGGGATCTTATCGTGCAAGTCCATGGAGGACGGATTGAAGAAAAACAAGAAAATCAAGAAGATCAAGAAGATCAAGAAAGTCTCTAAAAACACTCTACAAAGTATACTAAATCGAAAACTAATAGACAAGTCTAAAGAATTGAAAGTAACGCTTGCTTAACTACCTGACAATGCCTAACTATGTTCTGAGATCCACGCTCCAGCTCTAGCTACACTCCAGCTAACTACGCTCCAGCTTTTGGATCTGATCCACCAGAAGGAGTAGAAACCAAAAGACGAGTGAAAAGATTTACAGGAGGAGGTATAGAGAAATTTACAGGTGCTAAAGGATTTACAGAAACTGAACTCCGTGGAGATGAAGGAGATTCGATCGGAGCTTGCAAAAATGCATCGCGAAAAGAAGTGAATGACATCATCGAGATTGCAAGAAAACTAACGCTCATAACCGCATAGGGAAGATGATAAGACGCAGATAAAACGCTTAAGGCCCATAACCTATTAGAAGTAAGCTAATTCCAGTACCATAGCTTGTACACAATGCACATACAGAGATACAGTACAAGCTCATCTTTACTTGGAAACGCATATGGTGCAGAGTTGTTTTACAATCCTATAGTAATCCTGAGAGCTCAATGTGTCTAACACATTCTTTCTCTCACAGCGGGTACTCTCTAACTGCAACAAACAACCAGAAGTCCTACGACAAGAAACACGAAACTAATAGGCTGCAGAGTGAAAACAGTTAGATGAGAATGTGGATGGATTTCATCCACCAACAATGACGTTCGCTGTCAACGAGTACTAGAAGCGAAAGAGGCGGCGACGTTGAAGTCCCCTAACGTAATTATCACCCGCGGATGTGCTTTCCGATCAGGTGGGGTGTACTTGACAGTACTCTTCGACAGTACTATAATTTGACAGTACGTCGTAAGTTTCCTCCCGTTCCTCGGTTAGGAATATGCCAGACTTGATCATTTGAGAATTTGCGTAGACTTGGGAGACGTGTCGGAACTTCTTGAGGATGGGAGGTAAGCTTTAAAGTGGGCGAACCCGAACAACCGGGAGGAGTCACATGTATGCGGAATCGAGAGGCTCCTCAAGTCCCGGTCAATACTTTGACGTGAAGATTCTCATTGCTAACTTTGAATATCCCGAGGTAGCTACGGAATGACGGACGATTGGAAACGTGTCGATAGGATTCTGAGGAATCGCTCCGTACTTGATCAGAAGTTGACGATGTCAAATGCGCGGGCCGGCTACCCACGTGCATCTACCGTACCTCCACCAGCCCACGCGTTCAGCGCTTCGTCGTTTTTTTGTTTTTTGTTTTTTCTATTTGGGTGCAAATGAAAGGAAGAGTTCATTGCTGAAAGGAGATTGCAACCCAGCCCAAGTCGGAAACTTTCCAACGATTTTTGCACTGGTACCTGCTGAGCCTCCTTACCTGCTCCAGTGTGGACCAACTTCACAGGAACTGGCCTACAGGTCCAAGTGAGCAATTGCACTTTCATGTGGACCCTCTTGGTAGGGGAGGGATACAATAAGAATTCCACACGTCTTGATTCCCTTAAGATTGACCAACCTTGATCAATGAGGTCGTCCATTGATTTTGGTGAAGCATGAAATCTTACGTTTCTACTTACTAGTGAACCCAAAATTTTCAACACTTTTTGCATTGGTACCTATTGGGCCTCCTTACATGCTCTATCAGTGGGCAAACTTCACACAAGCCTACAGGTTTGAGTGAGCAATTGCACTTTCATGTGGACCCTTTGGATGGGGAAGGATACAATAAGAATTTCACACGTATTAACTTCAAGATTTTTTTTTTAAACATACAATCTTTGAGGGCCGCAACTAAAATAGACCTGACACAGCCATGATTCTGTCATGGACTTAATTCCCGTCAGGACAAGTGGAGGGACAAACAACAACTCCTTGTGTGCCAACACGAAGGTCCCCATGGGAGCAATGTTAGCATGGGGAATTGAACCGGAAAGCTTGTGGATCCCAACGGAAGTCTCTACCACCTGGCCATCACCCAAGGTAGTTTAACCCTTGAACGTCGAGGAGGCCATTCTATGGCCGATGGATGACAGAGAATCAAATTGAATAGGACAGAAGTGCGCTTATTCATCCTCCCAATTTGTTGTGAAAAGGGGAGATCTTCTATAGTAGCTTGACTTCCAATAGATACTTTTGAATTTTTTAATGTAGATGATGTCACACGGTGACAAAATAGAGGATTTCCACGGTGACCGGCCCGTCGTTCAAGGGTTAAGGTCATTGCGGACCAAATCCCTCAAGATTGACGAGCCTCGATCAATGGGGTTGTCCATTGATTTTGATGAAATATGACATCTCACTTTTTTGCTTACTCACCGGAAATTTTCAACACTTTTTGTGCTGGTACCTATTAGACCTCCTTACATGCTCCATCAGTAGGCAAACTTCACAAGGGCCTATAGGTCCAAGTAAGCAATTGCACTTTCGTAAAAACCTAGTGGGTGGAGAGGGATACAATAAGAATTCCACACGTATTGGTTCCCTCAAAATTGACTAGCCTCAACCAATAGTCTTCATTTGATTTACATTGGACCCAGTGCATCGTCCCTATATCCCTACAAATCAACATTGTACTTCACATTTTAAAGAAGCACCATGGAAATCACTATACTTGGGCATAAAGTTTGGGACATTAATAGTAGTTACCATCTACCTTTGAAACTGAACTTCTACCTCTCAAAAGCGCAAGAGCCAAATTTTCAACAAACTATAGCCCAAAACTTTGTCTTTTTGCTAATATTGCTCCCCTCTAGTCGACACTCTAGGCACTCCGGGTCTGCATGTCACAAAATTCTGGGCTGCAGGCAGGAGGGAGGCTAGAAGGGCAAGTGCAATGGAAACCGACACCGGTGTCTAGCTAGTTCAGAGCTCTAGTAACATCAAAGGAAACGTGCTCTGTGAATTTCGTGAGGGCTGGTGGTTGCATATTTTGTGAGGCCTGCGTCGTGCATGAGGGCTTGTGCAAGCAAACCCGCACAGTGCGACCTGCAAATGCGATGTCACGTGGGCGATATTAGCCTCATGTGCCCAGGCCTTATACCATCTAATGGAAAAGCTTAGGATCTTTTGCAATTTAGACTCCAGTCCACCATTGATATTTCCTGTTGGAATCAATGCCTCCATGTCTTTTCCAATCTCTGAACTCATGCAAGCAATTAGCAAGTTGCACTCAGTTCAATCAACTTTCAAATATGAGAGAGAACCCCTAGTATGCCACACTGTAAGAATCGAATGTACTTTAAGATAGAGTTTTGTTCTGAAGATTCTCGATACACCAAACTTGAGATCAAAGGTTTAAAATTTGAAGTTCCAAGCAATTAGGGGTGAGAAATCAAGTATCCATGAATGAATCCGTAGCATTCATAACACCATATGATGCAAGTGACCAATCTGCTTCAAGAAGTAGCTTGAATCCTTCTTTATGTTAACATCCAACATATTTAAGGTGGAACCTCCTATACCCGATCACTTAGGCGATTTCAGGACAGATGAGCAGCATTGTGAGGTAGTGGAAATTTTTCTCATGTAGAGATATTGGGATTGTGAATTTTTCATAATTTTATTGTTGAAATTGAAATTGTTAGGAATTTTGTTCCGAACCCATAGCCAATGTCTAGTTTGATGCTAAAACTAGACTTCAAAAAGAAATTTCTGAAAATGTAAAGTACTAAAAATTGTAACTTGGTAAGGTTTTCTCTAACTTCAAAGTATTGTCGACACCAAAGTATTGTCGACACTAGAATTTGGTGCCTCGGGCATTTAGGAGTTAAAATATCAAGCTTGTTGCGTGGCAATCTATACCCAAGGAATTGACCTCACCAAGGAACTTCTGCACAGCATTCACTGCGTAGCTGCACCCATAAGGTTGTGAAACTTCATCGTTGCTAAATCAGCTAATCAACCCAGATTGTCCTTCAAAAGAAGATCCTTGCCCCATGTGAGAAGCAAGTTGGCCTAATCCGCTGAATACAACAAAACCAGGGTGTTTTTTTTTTCAGTTTTGGACAAATGGTTATGTGGTCTTTCTTCCAAGAAGGTTCTGAGTTGTACGGATCCTTCATTTTGGGGTTTGAATTAAAAGAGGCCAATTTAGAATATGCAATTTTTAATATGTAAGTTTTTGTATGCAGATTTTGTAAATGTTGGCTCTGCTCGATGGATGAAATGAGGTTTTGGAAGCAGTGTGACAATAGTATGCTCGGCCATCATTACAGTCAGGAATTTTTTAATAAATTTACCCCCTTTTTTTCTATGGGCTTGAAGTTGCACATTTTTTTTTAGGAAATTATGCATTAAATTGCCTAAAAAAACCCTGAGCAAAACAATAACTTCAGTACACTAGGGGAAGATTGCTGTCAAGCCTTCACTGAGAAAGATCCGTACATTCTTCCTTGTTCCAACACTCAGATAGCCTTCTCATGGAACGCTTCGACAAAACCACAAAAGTCAAACAGTTTGTTGCAACTGAAAGAGGCAGAAGAAGCGTAAAAACAAAACAGAAAACTCAAACTCAAACTGTGACAACAAGTTGTCACTGAGATCGTAACTTACAGTACTTCAAAATTGCCAACTTGTCCCACTGTGAGGTATGTGAACTCATTATAATAAAGAATGTGACCTACATTTGGACCCAAAAGTAGCACCAACCATTTCAATAGGAATGACACGAAAAGATGAGTGCCTAGTGTCTTCTTTCACAGGGAACCTGGACCAATTCACTGGGCAGTGAGTGGTACAAAAAGAGGGGTGAATGTGGAGTGAATTTTTTCTTAATAAGGAAAGTCAAGGTCAACACTTGCCACTTGCCTTATTTGGACAAAATTCACTCCACATTCACCCCTCTTTTTGTACCACTCACTGCCCAGTGAATTGGTCCAGGTTCCCTGTGTTTGGAACAGTTATAGGAAATATCTTGAAAATTGATAACTTAATGAATTCATCACTAGAAATATAATTGTATGCTTTCTATTAGTCTTCAAAATTGTAAACCTCTTTTTCCACAAAAATCAAAATGTGTATATGATTCTTCCAGGCTGTAATTTTTACAGTTCATCCAAATTTCAAGATGGTCTTAACAGAAAACTTATGTCAGCTTTCAATTTAAAATCCCGAATCCAAGTTTTCAAAACCTTCTCTTTGTTCCAAATTTACAGAAAATGGTCATTTTTGCGGTCTTCCAAGTTTGAATGTTCGAATTGGGAGCGAAGAGGAGCTCGCCTTTCAGGAGCAAGCTTCTCCAGGCCTGGCAGTCTTCTTGTCACTTGCACTGCAAGGACCTCATTCTTTTGTACGTTATATCATTGCAGCTTGTTTCTTGTGTAATATCGAAGTTCATTGTGCAAAGTGCATTTGGATTCCGTGGTCGCCTTTCTTCGGTGATATCGTTCGTCTTTGATCGACACGCTTCGTAATTTCGGCACATCATTGTGATCAGGACTAAGGGTTATGTGACTGCGGGTTCTGGATTTGTGAGTGGCAAGAATTGGTGATTTGGTTACGTGCTTTAACTTAGATGTGCAGGAGTTTTGTATGCGGTGCGTACAAGAATCCTCAGTTTTTCTTAGAATTTTTGAAAAGGGCATGGGAGACTTAATTTCTCTGAATTTTATCACTTTTTGGAACAGAGATGCAATTTTCTTCAGTAGTATCAGTGATTCTGAATTTGGCACCGTCTGAATTATGTTCTTCACAGTGTGATAAAAGTATTGGTCATGAGAGTCCTTGTTCCTCTCCGGGTTACGGAACAGTAATAATCGAACTTTCCATGTCACACGACCCAGTCTCGCAGTTCCATGAGACATTTTCTGATGTTTCCCGTGTGAAAGTCGAAGTCGCCCTGTTTCCAATTTCCAATTGCTCTTGTTGACCTAAGTTACGTCAAAGCAAAGACAAGAGTATCGAGCTGATTCAAATACCTTTAAGACTGAATCAAATACAGTAAACATGGAATCTGTCCCACAATTAGTGCGACCAATACAGTCCTACCATTACCATATTGCGTCTTGTCAGTAGGGCTGGCAAGGGTTTTCACCCGTGTCTTGCGCCGCCGGCAACCAGTCCTCCTCCTGCTTCTGATCAATGCGCACTCGTCAATCGTGCCTTCTTTCGAAATAGTTCGTCGATAGACGGATGTCGCTTGCTGCTGATGAGTGGCAAGGACGCTCAGTCCACTGCTGGAGGTGTTGGATCGGCCGCTCGGAAAGAAGTCGGTTGGATTTCTTTAATTCGCGCTGGTAGCGTCTGCAGGGGACGGGACGAGGGGCACTTTCACTGGACTTGTCTTCTTGGGCGGCGTGGTGACTTCGTGTGCTTGGCACTCATCTGAGGTCCGGTGAGTTTCTCAGCCCTACTCAACCCTGGTGAACACTCCATCTCTCCGTCTTCGCTTCTTTTGTTGTTGCGGATGGTAATATAATGACTACGCAATACAGAGCCACTTGAATTGCACATGGGTTTAGGGTTTAGTGCAGAAATCGACATCTCAGTAATCATGAATCATCGGCGCAGTACATTATTCAAATCTGCATAGGCAAATTGCTCCATATCCAATAGACAGGATTCAAATCTGGACATTCAATCACAACTCTGGACCTAAATGAAGTGACCTAGCCACGAGCTTGTGGAAATTGAAAGTCTTCGCCAACAGGAGTGAGATCAATCAGAATCTTTTCATTGCCCTTGGTGACCCTGGCAATGTCTAACTGTCCTCATGCTTTGGTCGATATCTCAATGATCATAGGCGCAGTAAATTATTCAAAATCTGACAATGGACAGGATTCAAATCTGGACATTCAGTTACAACTCTTGCCCTAACTGAAAAAATCTAGCCACGAGTTCAATTGCGCTTGTGGAACCTAAAAGTCTTCGCCAACAGGAGTGAGATCGATCATCATCTTTTCCTTGCCTTTGGTGACCCTGGCAATGTCCATCATCTCCTCCAGCAAGCTCTTGAGGTGTCTTAGCGGCCATTGCGTCGGCCCATCACAGGGCGCCTCCTTGGGGTTGTCGTGAACCTCCATGAAAATCCCGTCCACTCCGACCGCCACGCATGCGCGCGCAACACACGGGATGAGCTCCCGCAAGCCCCCACTCGCAACCCCGCCTCCGTCCAACTTCTGCCCCGCCGGCTGTTGCAGAGCATGCGTGACGTCCGCAACAACAGGAGCCCCCGCTTCTCGCATCCACTCCAAGTTCCGCGGGTCCACAATCAGGTCATTGTATCCAAACATGGTGCCCCTCTCGCACACCATGACGTTCGGGTTTCCAGTGAGTCGGACTTTGTCAGCCGAGTTTCGCATCACGGAGGAAGAGCAGAACTGACCCTTCTTGATGTTGATGACTTTCCCTGTCTTGGCAGCTGCGACCAACAGGTCGGTCTGGCGGCACAGAAAGGCTGGAATCTGGAGAATGTCCACCACGCTCGCCACGGCCTCGCATTGGGAAGGTTCGTGGACGTCGGTTACGATGGGAATATTGTAGGTCTGCTTCACGAGTTCCAGAACCTTCAGACCTTCTTCCAAACCTGGACCGCGAAAGGAAGCTGCGGAAGTCCGATTAGCCTTGTCGAAACTAGACTTGAAAATGAGCTTTAACCCTAAAGCATCCGTCACGGACTTAATCTGACGCGCCATTTTCAAACAATGCTCGGGGGACTCGATCACGTTGGGACCCGCAATGACGAAGAAAGGCTCCGACGACTTCAGCTCTGTGAAGAAGTCGGAGTAGGGCGCCGACCCCGCCATCGCTCCACAGGGCGCAATTCTAACACGCAATTCTGCTCATACGGGCACTACCGTGATCGTTTTCTCTAATATGACTCAATTTTGTAATGTCGACGTAAACCCTAATCTGCATGATGAAAAAACTGCAATGTTAAACGGCCGCTTGAGTAGCTATAGTAAGTGGGGCGTAAATGAAGAGGAGCAAGGGCCGTGTATGCGTCAATTGTTATTTTAAGATCGAGGAGATTCTGTCAAGAACAATGGCATTTCATTCGCAAATTCCCTATACCCTCTGTTCTCAATTCACACCTATCGTTTCAGAGACTGGACTCCAGTGTCTCTCAGAAGTAATTTTACGTATCATACGATACACGCCGTTACTGCCCAAACCGACGTCAAAAGGGCGGGATGATGATGAGTTTCGCATTTGTAGCGCCAGCAGCTTGAATGCCGACGTCCTTGACCTAATTTGCTGGCAATCAGCAAATTTAAAGAACAAGAACTGATGAGGACTTGGCTTGAGCTGAAAAGGTCGCCACGGCTCACCGCGTGTATTAGACAATGCTAAAGGTATCAGAATAGACGAAAAGATTGACACAAATCGGTAGTGCACTTTGAATTGCAAACATGCCTCCAATTTACACAAGCAACAGCAATGATGCATCTGTGAAACAAATCGGCAAGGTACGAAATAGAAACGCTACAAACTCCACGGATACCTATGCCGATATTTCGCATCTGTGTTGCTCCCATGAACCAAGGAGAAGAGAGTGAGATGAGAAAACCCTAACCATGAACAAACCAATACAAAAAACAGAGCCTTGACCAACGAAATGCTCAAGCGCGATAAACAGTGTCAATCTTCAGATTGAAAGTCTCAAAAGTTTATAAAAAATGAGGAGAGCAACATGCTCCCATGAACCAAGGAGAAGAGAGTGAGATGAGAAAACCCTAACCATGAACAAACCAATACAAAAAACAGAGCCTTGACCAACGAAATGCTCAAGCGCGATAAACAGTGTCAATCTTCAGATTGAAAGTCTCAAAAGTTTATAAAAAATGAGGAGAGCAACATCCTCCCAATGCGACACCAATAAGAAGGCCTCCAACGAAACCCTCGATGTGCGTTTCCCCTCAAGGAAACGTCAAAAGAATGGCCCAACCCTGGTGGGCACTACGCTAAACATATCTCCTACTTCTTCATCTCACGCCATGCCGCCACTGGTAGCAGACCGAAAGATCTGAATTAAAGACGATCCCACAACGACGAACACGAACAGGCCCAGAACCATGGGCCCCACAGGATACTGACTCTTCTTCTTCAGCGTCGTCTCCGGAACATTACCCCTCCTGTGCACGTTCTTCTGGAACTTGGCGCTCTTCTTGTCAGCCAGCCTCTTGGAGGTCGTCATCTTGGCAAATATCGCTAGTGTCACGAAGCTTCAATAGAACTCGACCTTCTCCGATGCGAAGCGATGCGATGCGATCAAGCCAAACGCTTGGTTCTCGATGATTCTCTCAAAAAAATAAACAGCAGCGAACTCGGTTTATTTACGGAATGTGAGGTAACTTAGTGCTCGCGTCGAAATTTGTTCTCCGATTGTGCGACGAAGATCTGGAACTTGTGGAATGGTGAAGAACGTGAGGAGAGCCAGAGTACTTGTAGAAGTGATGAGGAAGGAGACGACGCGGAGGCAGAGTCCAAGTGGGCGACTATGTAAGCTGACGCGGAGACACAAGGGTCGTAGCCAATGAGAGGGCTCTCACGCGTTTGTCAAGGGTCCCCATAGCCAATCTGTTTGGGGCAAAGTAAACGACCCTTTTCCGGGCCGGTGTTGACCCCCTCCCTCGGCCGCCAGGAAATTTATTTTTTTCAAATTTTGAATTCATCTTATTTGTAATCAGAGGCCCCAAATTTCTAGAAGAGATGTACAAGATAAATTAATCAAGCACAAAATAGGGGGCGTTTTTTTTACTTGTACCCCTCGAATGATTTGAAGGGGTCAAGTGGGGGGGCCAGTTCACCCCGACCCTTTTTCAGGGGCAGAGTGAATTGACATTTCAGTAGCTTATTCCGTCCAAGTCATTCCAAATGTGCATATAAAAAAAAAGACCCCTTTATTTTGTGCTTGATTAATTTATCTATCACACAAGTCCTAGCTAATTTGGGGCCTTTGATTGCAAATATGAATTCAAAATTTGCAAACTTTATCATGCATGGAAAATTTTAAAAATCATTGTTTTCCCTTGAGGACGAGTGAAGGGGTCGATTCACCCTAACCTTTATTGGCACATTCCCTATGACAGATCAATTTCTATTTTAGTCATTTTTTAAAATCAAATCTCCACTAAATTTCAACAATTTCAGGAAAACAAATATCAAGTCTATTTTGGCATGAACCTTCCAACAACAAGGCCCTCTCTCCTCACAAATACGTTGTGAAGAACTATCATGAATATCATAGATATCTTTTTAGCCTTGGGTCCCCTTTTTTTATGCCTCCGTGCTATGTCTAATTGTGCTTTATTTTTATATTAACCCCTTATGAAACACATGATAGTCCAAACTTCCAAAATTTGTGAGATTTATTATAAAATAAAACTTTAAAGAATAATTTAATCAAACAATAGTTCTCTTGTAAAATATGGTTCATTGATCATATCCACATGGTAAGGTCAACTTATACACAAACCATATTTTTCAATAAAATTTACCAAAATTTAAAATTCCTTCTAAAGTCAATTGTTGATTGTATACATATGATTTTCATATAAAATATTTTCTCTAAGTTTAAAATATTAAATTCTAATCATAGCAATTTTGAAGATTCTGATTTTATTTTTTTATTCTAATTGTTTTTTTAGAGGTTAGTTTTTGAACTAAAAAAGTTTATTTTTTGGAGCCAAACCTATTAGTACCTTTAAACTACAGAATACTTGCAAATGAAAGTCTTCAGAATCTATACTATACAAATATTAGAAAACTAACACAAGAATCTTTAAAAAATTGATGAATGAGAAAAAAAAATAGTATATTTTGGAATGTGATTGCGTTCATCCATTGTTCAAAATTTGACCTTTTGGTCCTAAAAAGGTTAATGCAAAAGTACATTATCTAAAAATACATTTGTCTTTCATTTGTTTGTAGAAACTTTGAAAGGATTTTATTCTGATTGTTAGCTTATTTTTAACAAGCACTAATATAATGTCCCAACCCATTGTACTACAATGCCCTACCAAAAGTTCTTGCACTGCCTTTTGATTTCCATACAAGTACCTCCATTTTCAAATGCTGTTTTTCATAATTTTGATGCAATTCTTGCATCATTGCATTCCTATGTAGTTCCAATTATGCATACCAAATTTCAACTTCAAAAAAGTAAAATTCCATTTTGGGTGCTATTTTTTGTTTTATTTTCATGGTTTTAAGTGATCATCTATTAAAATGTAGTGGTAATGAGTTTTTAAATTAAATTGTGGAGATATGTCAGGAACACCCATACACACATCTTTCCTTCAACAAAATCTCCAAAAAAGTTTCACAATTCTTTCTATCAAGATTTCAATGTTGGGGTGTTAATATCCTAATTTTTTTAAATAGATAACATATATTGTAATTAGATTTTCACAAGGTAATTATACCATCATGCTCAAATGTACAAAAGTAGTTATAGTGTGAGGGTCAAATAGCAAAATTCGGTTAAAATATAAAGATATCTATTTCACAAAATTTATTCATACGACACCTTACATTAAACTCTTCTTAAAAGGAGTTGTAAGACTTTTTTGGCATGCTTGTTGAAGGAAAGATGTGTATATAGATGTTCCCTACATATCTCTACAATCAAATTAAAAAATTTATTATCATTGTTTTTTAATAAAAGATCATGTAAAATTATGAAAATAAAATAAAAAAATTCATCAAAAAATGGAGTTTTGTTTTTTTGAAGTTGAAATTTGGTTAGCATGATTAAGACTATATAGGAATGCAATGACGCAAGAATTGGATCAAAATTGTGAAAAATAGCATTTGAAAATGGAGTTGTTTGTATGAGAACAAAATGCAATGCAAGAACTTTTGGTAGGGCATTGTACTATACTATGGCCAATTTGTTTTTGATTTCTTGTTAGTAGAACGCTTTCTATAGTTGCACCTTAGAATATTATTTAGAAATTCTTTGAAATTTACCCACTATAATTCTTTTAATTTTCATATGCAACCAATTTTTCAAGTACCCATTTCAGATATATTTGTAGTCTTGATTTTGCTTACCTTGCAAAACACCCAGGACTATAGTATAGGGGTTCCAAAATCTAAAAAATAGTCAAATAGTCTAACATATTGTGGCTAAAGTCACTTGTAATTTAGATTTGCATAGAATGTATTGCAATATTTTATAAACATAAAGAAAAATTCATGTATACTCTTATTTCTCAAAGGTGTAATTTAGTGGCCAATCCTTAAAAATGCTATGGACGCATGAATGTTGTCCCTGTCTTGCCTAGTGTGCTAGAGGATATTTTAGCAATTTGTCAAGTTTGACCCACAATTTGTCTTATGCATGCACTAGCAACCTCAACAATGCAAAGATATATATGTGTGTGTGTGTGTGTGTGTGTGTGTGTGTGTGTGTGTGTGTGTGTGTGTGTGTGTGTGTGTGTATATATATAATTAATTAATTAATTTTCTTTGCAAAAATTCCTTAATTATTAGTGAAGTTTTATATTCAGCAATTTGTCTCAGTTACTAATTAACTCGCCTAATTATTAGTTTAGATGAATAACAAAATAGTCCCGGTCCTAAAAGCAATTCATCCCTATTTAAATGCAGGGCATGAGTGTGTTTAATGCAATTCCATTTACATATTTTAGCTGCACAATTCCAATCTATTTGTCAACATTCACAACTAAAACCAGGAAACATGTAGAAGCATCCAAAAACTTGTACACCAATTATAGATAAATTCATACTACGGGATCAAAACAGTTTGTCTCTGTTGAATTATTACTCTACTAGCCTTGCACAGATGCATATCAAAGTCACCCATCCTGCATAAACATGATTTTAGGTCATGATTGAGAACAACTAGTGGTTCCATGATGACAAGACAATTGGCTTATTCAATTGAAATTAACTTGAACTGGTTATAAACACAAGGCAATTTATCTAATCTCGTTGGACTCCTGCACAAGATCTACTCTTTCTCTCTAGAACATTGCCAAATTACAACAATTATACAGACAAGTGATTTACTACAAACTCCTTCATAGCCTTGAATTATACTTGTCAAATTGCTTGTTTATCTCAAGTTCAATCTTCTTAGTCCACTAATTTAGACTGATAATATTACACCTCTATGAATGACTTTTCCCACGTAAAAAAAAAATCACCCCCAGAATTTGGCCGAGGGAGAGTGTATAGAACCTCTGTCCTATTTCGCCTTCAAGCAATAGACTCCTAATTACAATACTCAAAATTGGTCTAAAATGCCCTAAATGAATCGGGGGCAGCACACCTAAAATTACCAATTTCAGTGCCTTGACCCCCAAAATCATCCAATCATAGACTAGAATAGATTAGGGCAACTCCTATGCCAAAATCTTGCCAAAATCTTGCATTTAAAACCTCTAAGTGGGTGAAATTGCCACCTTATTAATAATTCCAGCACACAATGGTTCATCAAATACCATCTAATATCCTTCAAGCATCTTAACAAGCATTCCCATAAATTAGGATAATCTTCTAGGTAAAAATCTAGCTCAAAAGTACATTTAGAGGCCCAAATGGGCTAAACTGTAGCCCTAAATGAAAAATACAGCACACAATCACTCACTCCAAATACCAACCTCTACCATGGATTGACAGTGTTGTACTCTTTTTGAGTTCCTAGATTCAATACTACAACATTCATCCACTCTCTTTAAGCAATTTAACCTTTTCTTTTCTTTTGCTCATTCAAACACCCTAACCCTAATTTTGGGTAGCGCTTCCGCTCTTGCCCGAAAAACCTAAAAAAAAAATCAACTTACTATTTATGTATTTTCTTTTTAATCCTCCCTCCCCCCCTCTTCCCCCCGCCTCCCTAATCATGTAATTCATGCAAGCCATTCAAAACATTCATGCAAGAACATTCAATCATCCATTTCATGGCAAAGTCATAATGTAATTATTATTAAAATTGAAATGTATCATGACATTAATAGACATAGGATCAAAAGAAATCAGTCCCCGTTAGGCAACATACCTCTTTGCAATAATTTGGCTGCTCCAATCTTGTCCTTGCTCCAATTTATGCGAGCTATAGATTTTCAAAAAGCTATCTTCAAATCGCATCACCTCTTCAAAATTCAGCTCCATCCACAAAGTCAATCTTTTGCAGTCGCACGTCAAAGTTGGCAGTCTTTAGTAGTGACGGCAATTGACCTCTTCTCACTAAATTGGTTGCTTCAACCTTGTTATTCTTCCGATTTGGGCGAGCTATAGATTTTTGAAAAGCTAACTTCAAGTCGCATCACCTCTCTAAAATTCAGCTTTCTCTACTTAGTCAATCTTCCGCAGTTGCCCGTCAAAATTGGCAGTCTTTAGTGGCGGAGGCAGCTGACCTCTTCTCACTAAATTGGTTGGCCTGACCTTGTCCTTGCTTCGATTTGGGCAAGCTATAGCTTTTCGGAAAGCTAACTTTGAGGCGCACTACCTTTTCAAAATCCAACTCCATCCAATTCTTTGTACTCTCGCACTTGTTTGTCAAAGTTAGCAGTCCAATCTCACTCAAAATTCTCCCCTCATTCTCAAGCACTTTTTCCATCTGATCTAAGAAAACTCCGTTTTTCACCCATTTATTTTTCTCTCATGGTGAAAACCTACTCGGCAAATTATCTAATCATTGGTTCCTACCTTAATCCCTCATCATTCATATTTAAAACATAATTACAACAATGCTCTCAAAACACATGCACACAAAAATTGAGAGAGAGAGAGAGAGAGAGAGCTTGGAACCCTAGTTTTTTCCTATAACCAACATCCTAATGACTAATTTCTCTAATCACATTCATCCCACCTTATTTTAAAGTTAAATCACTAATTTACTATAAAATGCGCTAATTTAGTGAAAATTGCACCATTTTAGTGAAAACCCCGCTAATTTAGTGCAAACCCTCCTAAATTACTGTTTTTTCACCAATTTTATTGTTTTGACCCTATTTTAGTGTTTCTAACACTATCCTAGTATTCTAGTAGTAGTTTTAAGTTTACTAAGTTGTTTTGTGATTTTTCATATTCATTATTTTTTCTGGTTTTTAAGTTACTTTTAGTTTCATTCCAACTTGTAGGATTTTAGTTTTCATTTTCATTTTTTATTTTTTACTTTCTATTTTTTTGTTTTTTACTTTTATGTTTTTAATATTTAGTACTTCTTTTTTGTTTTTAATTTTTCTCTAATGTCATTTTCTACTTGTAGGATTTGGTTTTAGTTTTCTAGATGTTTTACCATTTGCTTGATTTGGTTACTTTACAAAGTCTTGCTTAAAAGTCTTTTTAGTTTTAATTTTACATTTTTTCCCTAGATTTTTCCCATTACTTTCTCCTAATTGCATTTCTAAATTTTCAACCTAAATTCCTAAAGTTCCTATTCCTATCTCACGGAAGACTCCCTAAATTGTGATCATGACTTAATCCGTTGTCCTAACATTTCCGGACTTGGAATTTAATACATAATGTTTATATTTTCTACAATCTAAAAAGTGAACCAATATGGTGGTTCACAACCTCCTACAGCCCAAGCAAGGGATTTTATCTCAAAGTATAACAATTAACACCCCAAAAATCAAATTCCTTAAATTCCATTACTTAAACACAAAACACTTCATCACAAACACATTAACACCAGCATAAAGACCAGTTACATAATCAAACAATTATACGCAAAGAGGATCAAATTGCCAAAACACATCCGGTTCAGGTTAATCAACAATTGGTCTGGACTAGCATTGTTTTCCTGCCTCCACCGTCATGCTTACAATTCAATCACAGCCACCCTACATTAATGAGCCATAATCACATAATACTAGTTTAATTTAAACATTCCCATACAGTAATACAGTCACCCTTGTGGATCAGTCAAATTGCTTATTACACTTGGTTGAGTAGTCTGAACCATTCACTGCTTCACAATTTAAATTACAAACAATTTTTTTCAATATTGAAATATTGGTTGATTGGTTGGAATTTCATATGCGTAAGGTAGATCTCTAATTTCCGATCACTTAAGCATTTCAGCATATGTGTGATTGAGCAATAGTGGTGGAGAAAATTTTCTCCAGTGAAGAAATAAGAATAAGAAAGATTGCCATTTTTTAGGAATTTTTCATCAAGTGTAGAATTAGTAAAAATTAAAGAAGTGAAAAAGTTAGGATTTCCTATTTCCAATCAATAGGCAAGTCCATTCTTGATCAATGTTAACTTTATTAGGTGTCAATGTGTTATTCATTATAGTAGAATCAAATAAGAATCAAATGGCCTATAAAGCTATGGTTACAAATGGATCAGTCTATTGATTGAAAATGGGAGGGTGATCGGAAAGGGGGTGACTACCTTAGAGAGGAATCATACTTTACAAGCCAAGTACAAGGTGTTTTTGAGCCACAGTGGTGCCCCAAAAGGGTTTGTGGAACAATTGTGTGTGGACTTGGAAAGATGTGACTGGCATCCATTTTTTGACAAGCGTCGGGATTGCTTGTCTATTGGAAAGGATTTTCCAAGGCTCATCTTTGGAGCTATCGAACACTGTGAAGTTGGTGATGGTGGTTCTAATTGAGGAATTCTTCACTTCCAAATGGCCCATGTTGGAGTTGGTGGCAATGACAATTGTCAAAAAGAAGAAGCCAAGCTTCACAATATTGCCAATACTTCTTTGCATTTCACTTGCACAATGTCATGATGTAGATAACCATAAGAGATGGTTATCATTGTGGCATATTTGGGCAGCAAGTGATAGTAAGATTGATGTCAAAGATCGGGCCAATGCCTTGCAATTGTTTGGCCCAACAAATGCATTATTATACAACTTTGAGTTGGGAGAAGTGAAATTTCAAGAAGAGATAGTTGAAGCCATTTGTAAGTTGGTTCCCCCCAGGACAAAGTTTTTAGATTCCCGTATTTAAGGGAAGTCACAATTATGCAAGGTTTGTATAGACTCCAATGATTCAAGTTGTTTCCATGACATGGAGATGCTTTTTGATGCTAATTAATTGTGATTTCATTGGAATGAATAGAAGTTTCCTTTTGTGTTGGTGATGATGAATTGTTTTGTGCAAATGTTCCTTGATCATGATCTATTTCCACTTGCCTTGATTTTCCACTAGGTGATACATGAAAGGATCAAGCATTCAAAAGTCTCTTCACTATATGGTGTGCATGTAGTAGGCTTATACAGAGTTGGTAGTATTGGAAAAAACACTCTTTACAAGGCCATGTGTAATGATTTATCTGAGGAGTGTTGTAGCAAAGTTGCTCACTAGAGTTGGGAAGTCAAAGTGAAGATGACTTGTTGAAAGAGGTGCTAACAAGATTGACGGATATGAATCTTGACTATTTGGATGCCATGAATGTAGATGAGGTGAGATAGTAATTGTGATAATTCTGAAGCACAAATGTTTTTTTGGATATTGTTTGTAGTTGAATTTAAGTAGATTGAACCTATAGTGTGTTTCCATTTGCAAGTGACTGTGATTTGTTGCACCAATCCTTGGATGTATAGATGTATAGTATTGTGATCATTTGATGAGAGATATGGTGAATGTAAAAGTGTTTTTGACAATCAACAATGTGTCAAGTATGTGCAACATCTAAGCAAGCTTTTACTCTTCTCCGAGCAAGCTATGGTCTTGGAAGTGTTGTGCTTGTGATAGCTCATTCTCTAAGTGAACTTCTATCATTGAGGATTGATGCAAGTGAATGCATGGAAATGCCAAAGTTAGAGATGGAAGAAGCTAGGTCTCTATTTTTTTTCTATGCTGCATGCATCCCTTCCACCTCCTTGAGCAACAAGGATGACCATGAGTTGATCTCGTTGTGCGTTCAACAATGCTCTTTCAAGAAAGGTGATGGCATCGATTATCTCTACCGTCCATTGGCATTGCAAACCTTGGATGAGCAATTGAGGTGTGTTGGATATGATTTGGAAGGACGGTGGTCACTCTTGCATGAAATTGACTTTTATAACCCTTTTGGAGAGCCCCAACGTCCTGTCTTATCTATTTTGAAAAGAATCTTTGATGCGTTAAATTCCCAAGACCAGCTTCTATTCATGGATGTGGCCCTATTTGCTCCTTATAGTCATCAATATGTTATAACCTCAACATTCAAGTGGAACATTTATGAATGGTTTGCTATGATCCATGGGATACCTATGAAATGTGTAATAGAACGGTGAGTATTCGTGGGATTCATATATGGTTGTTGTCTTTTCTTAATTTTGTTTCTATGAGAAGTATAATGGGCCAATTTGTTCACATACATAGACCCCAATTTATGACTTTTGTGAGTATTGTGGTTGAAACTTGGATTTGCTTGTCAATTTGTCCACTTTCAATGCTAGTTTGAGTTGCTACCTCAAGGGTCTCCAATTTGGAATGAATGTATACTTGTAATTTTAGTTGTCTTTCCACTTGCTCTATGCATTAAATAAAGGGCATCCTCAAGGGATTTAGATATTCATTGGGTTGTTGTAATTTTTGTTGAGAAGTGTTTGAAATGTTAGATAGATCATTTTAGCATCAATTACTCAGTAGTCACACTTGTAGATCTGTGCATCCGTTACTCAGTAGTCACACCTATAGATAACTGAACAGACACAAGTATTCCTTGGCTATTTAAAGCTACTTTGTATTTTCTTTTATATATAGCAATATAGTCATGTGTTCTACTTTCAATGTACTAGCTTTGCATAACATTTAATATATGGTATCAGAGCACTATGTGCTATCCTTTGACTCCTCCTGCTGAAAATTCAAGCAAGGATGTCTATGATCTTCTAGTTTTTGAACTTGAAAGCAGTGGAAGAAGCATTTTGAATTGCAAATAGAGCCTTTGCATATGCATTCTTCTAGATACTGTTAGATCCTATTCCAACACAAAAGCAAGAGCTTCTTGAATTTGTTCTAGAATTTGAACAAACTGAATATGGAATTAATAACGCACCTCCTGGTTACCTCACTATTTTAGCAAACTATGAAAGTGTCTTCAATGAATTAAACCCACAATTTTTTGTGGATGATTCTTTAATAACAGTACCTTCACAAGTCAATCAATAATTTAAAAAAAATGGCTTCTCCTGCCATAAGCTCAACTTCCCAAGCTAATTCCATACCGGCTCTTAGTGCAAGGAATTATGCCACTTGGAGTATCAAGCTTGAGATGCTTTTAATTCGCTCCAAATTATGGAGCATTGTGGATGGCACTGAAGTTGCCCCACCTTCAAGTGATCCTGCAAGACTAACAGCCTGGAAACTCAAGGATTAAAAAGCTTGGTCAGATATTTTCTCCACTGCGGTGAAAAGCAGTTAATCACTCTTCACCCACTCAAGGCTTCTAAGGATGTTTGGGATCGAATTAAATTACTTTATGCAAAGTCCTGTGAAAAGTCAAACAAAGCCTCTCAAATACATCTTCATAAACAACTTTGCCATATGCAAATGCATGAATCTGATGACATAATTGGTTTCATAGAATAGTGGCAATCCACATTGCAAGAAGCTACAACTTTAGGATGTTCCTTTACGGATTCACAACAAGTTAACTTATTACTAGAAGCATTACCCGATTCATGGGGTGCTTTTATAACCACTCAAGGTGGAATTCCAAATTTAGCATTCATTGAGTTGATTTCTAACATCCTTCAACAAAACCCTATCAACTTATCAAAATCCAATTCTGCACAATCAAGTGCGTTTTACGTAAAAGGAAAATTTGTTAAGACTTTTCCTTCCAAACCTGGCCAATTTCAAAAGTCTGGTTATTCTTGGTGTCCTTCAACGACTTTCTCTTTTCCGCATACCTCATCTTCAAATTGCTAATCTCCAGCACCCATAATTTGTCACTACTGCGGTTTTGATGGCCATAAAGTCCCAGATTGTAGGAAAAAGAAACGAGATATACATAATTTGAAGCATCATGTTAAGAGCAGCTCCATGCCTACTGGGTACAATGGATGGCAAGTGGGGCTTGCCGGTCCTTGGGAGCTTGCCCAGGTAGTGTGTACCATTTGCTCCCCCACGCCAACACAGAATGGTCACACTGCCTCCGGCTCCACATGCCCCCCGAGACTGCCATTTCATGGAGTCAATTCTTCATGGGTCAAATTTGGTGGCCTTTGCCTGCTCCGCCTGGTCCAATTGCTTTGCCTGCTATTCTTATTGCGCCATTGAGCAAGACTGAAGGAGGTGGTGCTTGTCACAAAATTCTGAGAGTACTATTGAATTTGGATGAGAGAATCAACAAGGTGGGAGGGTCAATTTTTGGGGGGCGCCATCAACCTAAGTTAAGGAGTTGGAGTGAAGGAGCTGTTGTTGAGGAGCTGGGGTTTAGGGACTGTTGTTTGTTATTAGTTTTTTTATAGTTCTTTAATTAGTCTGAGAGAATCACCAAGGTGGAAGGGTTCATTTAAGGGGGTGTATACAACAACACACATAGTTGTGGAAGTATGGAGTCATGGAGAGCGAGATTGGCAGCACATCAACAAGCAATGCATGAAGATGACAAACAAGAGGACATCATCTTCAACAACTTCTTGGATCATGTTCATGATGATGTTGTTGATGAGCCAGAGATATACGCAAGAGGATCAAGGCCTGGACGACTTGGCAATTTGCAAAGAGAGAGAGACAAGAAGGGCATGAGAGAATGTTTGTTGATTACTTCTCGGAGACTCCACTTTTACACTTTATGGACCTATGCATTTCTGACGGTGATTTCGAATGCAGAGATCGCTACTTTTATCTATTATGGCTAGGTTTGTGCTTGAGATAGTTACTTTCTACAGAAATGTGATGCAATTGGAAAACTAGGCTTTTCTTCCATTCAAAAGTGTAGTGCAGCAATTCAAATGCTAGCATACGGGATTACGGCAGACGCTACAGATGAATATTGCAGGATTGTTGAATCTATAACTATAGTGGCGATGAAGCAATTTTGTATTGCTATTCAAGCTGAGTTCGGCAATCAATACTTGAGGCAGCCAACCAAAGCTGATTTCGAGAAATAGCTTGCCATAAATGCTGAGCGTGGTTGGACAACAATGTTTGCATCTATTGATTGCATGCATTACCAATGGAAGAACTGTCCAATGGCCTAGTAGGGAGACTATGATAACAAAGATGGAAAGAGATCCATAATACTAGAAGCCATAGTAGACCAGGGACTACATATATGGCATGTTTTCCTTGGTCTTCCAGGTGCAAACAATGATTTAAACGTTTGGACCGCAGTCCTCAAGTGCACAATATGCTAACGGGTGAAGGCCGTGATATGGAATTTGTTGTGAATGGTGTAGCATACAACCGGTATTATTTACTTGCCAATGGCATATATCCATAATGGTTGTGCTTTGTACACACTATACATGCACCTAATGACAAAAAACAACGTCAGTTTGCTCAACAATAAGAGAGTGCTTGTAAAGATGTAGAAAAATGCTTCAGTGT
Organism: Neckera pumila; assembly: GCA_963969595.1. Classification (NCBI taxonomy): domain Eukaryota; kingdom Viridiplantae; phylum Streptophyta; class Bryopsida; order Hypnales; family Neckeraceae; genus Neckera; species Neckera pumila. The sequence continues at coordinate 6,251,044 of OZ018412.1, read as the reverse complement.
GTTGCAGGTACGATTTGCCATAATCCAAAATCTTTGTAGACAGTGGAGTCTCAATTGCATATTTGACATTATGTTTCCATATTGTATTTTGCACAATATGATTTTGGAAGATGAAGAAGAGGCGGGTTTAGATTTCCCTTTTGATGTGGATACATTAGAAGAAAATTGTGTTGGAACCTAACAAAACACATGGGATTGGTTTTGTTGAGTTCTTAGATCCTAACACAGATTTTTGCGTTCCAACGCGTTTTTGCGTTCCAACGCGTTTCTGCGTTGGAATTGCAATGCAGAAACATATTTGAACGCAAAAATCTGCATTAGAAACTAGGAACTCAACAAAACCAATCCCACATGTTTTGTTAGGTTCCAACACAGTTTTTTTCTAATGATACAGTTCTACCAGTACATCAAGATTTGTCTTACGAGGATTTAGTAATTGGTACAGAACAGATAAAAAATCCAAATACACACTACAATCTCAGAGGAGACCTTATAGAGCACCTATGCCCTATGGCAATTGAAGGAAGCTGCAAGTCCTAATTGAAAATGTATTACCTTATTGCAACATGACTTTCATCTTTGCAATGACAGATTTTTTTTTATATTCACCATATGTGCTTTGTTTTTACTTTTCTGAATAAAAAATGATTTTTGTTCTGCTATAAGTCTTTCTATTATTTCGCAGTTCATCATTTTTCATTGTCACTGTGAATGAAATGTCATCTCCTTTCAAATTTAATCCGAGATTTAATCTCTAAATGCCCATGCGACATTTTTTGGCAACATAGTGATTTTGGACAGCTCACTACAATAGGAATTTTCAATTTTATTCTTTAATATTTTTACACAATATGTATTCAAGGAGTAGGTTAAAGGCCAAACTATTTTCTTAGTTCTTGACTACAAGATTCAAAAATTATTGTATGATATGTCATTTTCATTGCTCGGCAGGAAATCCAAGCAACTAAAAAATTCTCTTCAAATCACCTTTTTTTCTTAAATAAAAAATTGAATCTGGTTTTTTAGATTTATATATAATTTTGTAGCTTTAAATCATTCCATTTTGACTAATTAAATGAAGTTATGATGAGCTTCAGTTTGAAGATAGTTATGAATTCCCTACTCTAAAATAAGCTTTTCAATACATCATTTAACTCAATTTAAAAAAATTTGTAAAAAAGTCAAAAAATTGGTGTTCACTATTTATTCCAACATTACAATTGTTGGAATTGGAATTTTTTGTACTAATTCTTTTAAGTATTTCTTTCTGCTTACTATTTTTTGTACTAATTATTTTTTTCCTATTTGTTGTACAATCACAAAATATTTAGAAATTTTCAAGTATGTAGCCAACTTGCCTCAAAGAATGAGTCTTAAGAGAAACCACCATTTTGGACATTTTTTCATACAAATGTAACTTTCAAAAGTGCCGTTGTTCGGTTATTTGTAGGGAGAAAAAATTGAATAAGATCCTACAATGAACACGGTGGAAATTTCTGAATTTTTTAACACATAAACATAAAATTTTGTTGTAAACTACTTTCAGAACCCCTACTGTTTTTTGACCCTAAAAAGTCCTAAGATTTTTACTATGTCTTCACCAAAAACACTCCACAACTACCATTTCTTAAACAAGTTTCACATTTTAAATTCAATTTTTTTAGGTCACTTGTAACCATGGGATGCAAAGTATGTTGGTTTGAAAAGATGTTGAAATGTTTCCATAAATGTTCACCATGTAAGTTGCAAGATATTAGCATTTGAATTGACAAAAATATATCTTTTTGACATGTGAATAACCGAACAACTGAACTTCACAAGGTCACCATTGTATGAAAGAATGTCCAAAATGGTTGTACTTCTCTGCATTCATTCTTGAAGGCAAGTCTACTATATACTTCAAAGAATTCAAATTATTTTGAATTGTACAATATTTAAAGAAAACAATTAAGTACAAAGAACTAGAGAATAATTCAAAATACTAAATTGTTCACAATTCTTTTATGGAATTAATAATTGTGAATCCTAGTGGTTATAATGTTGTAAAAAACAAATACACTAACTACTTCTATTTTTTACAAAAAATTTAAAATTCATTCAAATGTAGGACTTCAAAGTTTATTTTGAGTAGAGATTCCAAGACTACCTGCAAACTGAATTCCTCATCACTTTCATATTATCAATGAAAATGAAATTATTCAAGGCTTTATATGTACATATATATGTGAAAAATGAATTTAAAATTTTTTATTCTCAATAACATGATTTTCAATAAAGTTTTATTAACTGCCCAGGCTACCTGTTGAGCAATGAAAACTACATATTATACAATAATTCTTTGCCATGTAGTTAACACCTATGAAAAAGTTGGGCCTTGAAAGGTACCCCTAGGTTATGTTCAGTGAAAATATCTAGGACAAAAAAAATTCCATTTGTAATTGCTGCCTTACCTTAATATGTTGTATAAAATTGTAGTTTAGGGCTTCTTGGGTTAACCCTTAATGCCCAAGGGCTTCTTTGAACTTCTAAGAATTTGTTTTAAATTGAAGAAAAGGCAAAATTAGGATAAGTTGATCAATTTCTTATGAATTGTAACCGTGCAAATTCAAACTAGACATGGTAGAAATCACATAGGAAAAAAAAAATATTACTTATAAATTGAAAGATTATAATGTCTGAATATGAAGGTGTTAAAACAAGCAAAAGTGACTTGAACTCTTTCAATCCTCTTTTCACATGCCAAACTTGAAAAGTTGGTCAACAAAAAAAGTATGAGGTTAAAGGACCTAATTTACATATCTCCTATCAATTTACGACTTCTCAAAATGCACTCTACAATTTTTTTAAATGAATTCCTAATATCATTTTTCCTTCAAGTTCTAGTGTGTTTGAGGCTCATTTCCAAGAGCCCTCAATACTATAGAAAGTCAAGATTGCAATGGGTACATTTGCACAAAATCTTGATGAGAAAAATCATAATCAGTCATTTTCAAAATTGGATTTTTGATGCTCAAATTAGACTTTAAAAAAGAATTTTTCATAAACATAAATTATTAAAAATAGCAACTTGGTTTTGTCTTGTTTAACTTCCAAGTTTTGCCAACATCAAAATTTGGTGTCTTGAGCATTATAAAAGCAAGAAGCTATGTAATAATTGTAATTTTATTTATTAGTGATATGCCTCCATGGAAAAAGTATGCTTCTATATATTGGACATACCAGTAGTGGTTCAACGATTTGTAAACGGTTCACCCCAAATGGACTTGACCCTTTGTGAAATGGTCAAACTTCTTGCATGATTTAAATTTAGCCTTTCATATTTTAATCATAAAAATATATATTCTTAATATTTGAAAATGTAATTTGCATGTCATTTTGAGAAGTGAAAGTTTATTTCATGACAAATTGAAATTATTTTCATTGCAATTGCCAAAAACAAACTTGCATAATTTTAAATAGCAAAATGCAATCGTAATGGTATGAATTTCTCTCAAGAGATTTAAATAATAATGGAGTTTACTATTGAAAACTTCTACACAAAATCGTAAAATTTGGTTGCCTTTTCAATTAGATTGCCTTACATGTGATAAAATACTCCATGGATCAATGCTTGTTCCACATGGAGGAACATGGCACTCTTTAAACTAGGTCTGAATTGGTGCACAAATTTGTGCCATACACATGGCTCTAAGTTTGAATGCATCATTGTACAAAAGTAGTAATATTTCTATAGTGTGGAGTGTTGTGCAATTAATGTGAAGCAACCTAATTTCATTGTTTTTGGTTATGATTTTCCAAAAAAAAGAAAAAAGTACAACAAATTTTTTTAAGTGAAATTCGATTATTAAACCTAATTTGTTCTTTCATTAAAAATAAGTATGAAAATTTAATATTTTAGGATATGAAAAAAATGCATCTTCAATTGATGTTGCTTTTTGCAATTAATTCGAAAAAGAAAATTATCATCATTTTCTAAAGCTAAAGATGGAAATAAAAAAATATCAAGTCTATTGTATACTAAATAATCTAGTCTTTTTACTACAAATGAAAGATAGAATAAGAATTATAATTTGATTATTGAATTTGACATAGTAAAAATAAAATAAAAATGAGAATAAAAGGAAGGACTACTGTGTTTTTGGATTATAACACATGGACCTTTCAATTGCAATCACTAATTCAATTTTTGACATTTCTTAAAATATAGATATGGAATAGAAACAAACTTTTCTAATTTCATTTTGAAAAATTGAGTTTAATTCTAGTATTTAATTAAAAATTGCAATAGAGGTTGAACAAGGTGCATCACTTTTTGAATGCATGCAAACTAACAAGTGAAACTCGTTTCCATTCACTTTAAATGTTTGTTAGCAAGGAAGGTAGTTTATGAACCTTTTCAATAAAACAATTTTGACATCCATGAATCAATAAATACCAAAAGCCAAGTCACAAAACGTTACACAAAGAAGAATACATATAACTATGCATTCAAATCCGGACAAGGACTTCTAATGCTATTTCTTTTTGGTGTACACTTGTAGTCCTCAAGATATACTATTGACTTTTGAACCCTTGATTGTAACCAAAGAAGGTTTCTACTACTAACCTTTTCGGATGACATCCTACTGGGAGGCGTAAATTCATGTCCATACAGGTGAGTATGGGAGCTACCGTGAATGCTTTGCACTGATGCCATGTGCACAGATGGAGTGATTTGCAGATGACATCATGAATTGCACATCGATCCTCCTGTCCAACCTGTTTTTAATTGAAGACTTCATATCCCTCCTCTTCATATTGTCCACCTGGCTTGGCTAACCTCATAGTTGCCATACACATTCACTTGACCACATGTTTTCTTGTCCTCCTCATGATCAGAATTCCAATTGTCACTGCTGTCATGCTCACCTCTAACTTCGGCATCACCCACACAACCTTCCACTTCGTCATTATATTCCTGAACATGGACTTGATGACCAATGACACCACCCTTCCAACCAAAATGAGCGTCACCTAATCCCATGTCAAATTGTTGCAGACTACAGGCGGATGGTTGATGTTGCCAAGGTGCGTCCTCTCGGTCATCAAGTACTGCCCTATTGATCGAAGGTGTCCTTCTCTACAAGGGGGTCTTCAAAATTGTCAAGTCCTTCCTCCAAACCGTCCTTAGCATCCTCTTCTTCAAAAAATAATGGTGAACGAGGTTGTGCACGTTGCCGTGTTGGAGTCCCAGAAACTGTTGCCACTCTGCGCTGCAACATTGCAGCAGACTCTATGAGAATTGGAGGAATGTTAGGGTGCACGATCTCTTTTGGTGCACGTGCTTTAGCTAAGCGGGCCTCCAATTTCTCCACTCCTCTTCTTGACAAAGCTTCAAAATAACATGCAGCTGTGTTGAAGATGACCCCATCCGTCAAATGTGTCATCAACATCAATAAGTTGGCATCCTTCATTACTAACGTCTTCTCCAAAGTGGCGTCTGCCATAGCTTTGGTTGCCTTTGCTTGCGCTAGAGCTGCAGTCTGTCGCAAAGTTGTCACCCGCCATTCTTCTTTAGCTTGCTTAAAACCATGTGGTCGCGCATGGTTGAAGCTTGACGGTGATCCTTTTTCGCTATCTGTATTGCTTGACGGCCGTTGGAAGGTGCTCTCAGAATTAACAGGGACTTCTTTTCCTTTCATCACGGGAGCGCTTGTCTTTTCTTGCGTATAATCCAAATTCCAACATGCAGGGCACATCCTTCACAATCTTCACACATGCAAATATGCAAACTCTGTTATCTTGGGCAACTTCAAGTCCTGTACAGTTTTAAGGCTTTCTTCAATAAATCAACTTTACTAGTACCACTAATATTTAAGTTACAAACGTGCTAATAAACACCTATAAACTTAGCTATGTCATGCTTTATTATCCCCCACTTGGTCTCTAAAGATCAACAAGGTCTAAATCGGAAAGGACAACATTCATTATAGATTTATAGTGCTTGAAAATTCAATCCCAATAAGCACTATCCTTTTGTCCATTTCCAATGATAGAATCTTGAAAAAACATTTGAAGACACGTGCTAGTTGCCGTTCCTCTTCGGCTTGGAAATTCTTGCCTTTGACTCCTTTCTCCCTCAATTATCCTTCTAAGCTTGCATCAACTTCAATGAACTCATCCGCCCCTTCAATTGCAACGGATGTGGTTCCTCCTCCACTTTGGTCTGCCTATGTGTCCTCTTACGCAAGAGAAAGTATGATGATAGTTTGTTTGAAGTGCCACCAATACACAAAAGAAAAGCACGTCATGAAGGTCGACCTCATACTTCTATCCACCGTAGAGAATACATAGGAAGGCAGAATTTAGTTGACCTATTTATCCATTCAACGAACAAAGATACAGATATACAGTCAATGCAGATGCAGGTGCCAAATAAATCAAGACCGAATTCCATGACTGCAATTATGAACTTAAATTAGGGGGCATTCAATTCCCCCGTGTACAATTGCATGGTTCATTTTGATCCTTTTTGTGAAGCAAAACTATGGGTGGGAAAATTTGTGAAGCCTAGATTGTCGTTTATAAGAGTGCACTAAACTGTGAGAGTGCTAAGTCCACCCTTTTCTACAATGGGGATTTTGATTCATGTGATTGTAATCCCTAAAATAATAAAAATGACATAACTCAAGAATTTTGAAGCTTCACTGCAAGAAATATAAAGTTGCAGGCAACCTACAAAACAAAAACTATGAACAAACGGATGATGACATTAAAAATTTTAGAATTCAATGCAAGAGGACTTAGTGATGGATACACTACCAAATTGCTTATTAGCCATTTTCATTATGAGCACGGACATCATTTCTGACTACTCTACAATTTCATTGACTTCAGTAGAAACCTTTGGCACAATCATGCCTTGTAAATTTAGAACACTAACTATTCAATTTTAGAAACTAATTTTGTTGACCAATAATAGTGCATGTTGGCAGTTTTCGGTGAAGCATTGAAGTAAAAAACTATGACCTCCACAAAGTTCAAAGGAAAGCAAGATTTTCATATCCATAATCCAACAGACTTTGAACCAAAAACCTACCAAGGTTCTCTAAGAGGTCATATTCATGTAACAAACCCTGTGAAGGATAAAGCAATATTACTACCAAAGTACCAAAACTCTAAACTTCCATTTTTTAAACCGCCTAAGATGTCAATTTCTACACACTACTTCGAAAGCAGGCCTTGATGCTGCACTAAATGCCCTCCCTCCCAATGAAATTGCTGCTCCCACTCCTCTCAAAGTTGAAGGACCGATTGGCAACCCACCTACACCAACAGCTCTTTGCCTCCAATGCAATCCTCACGACCTCGTTGAAATCCAATGCCTCCAGAACGACCTCCTCAACCTCTTCCAACACCCACACCGCTTGCAACAGCATCACCTCCTAGAGACTCTCTATAGCCTCTCACTTCATGAATTTCAGAACAGAACCCTAAGCCCAATCCTTGTTTGCATTCTTCACAAACTACATTGCTTTGAGATTGTGCAAGTCACTCAACTCGTCTAAAGCCAAAAATATTGACGTTGTACTAAGTCAATCTCCTTCCACGAACACTTCTACACCTCCTAGTTATCCTGCTGCAGTGCAGCAAAACGTTCAAACCGTAATATAAAACCTAGATACAAAAGGACAAAATCATGAATACCGCACCATGAGCAAGACTCTAGGTCTGGCTGTGTGCTCTGCATAATTATCCAAGCTTGGCCTTTTTTTGCCCGTTGTTGTACCTGTCGTGGGGCACCACATGTGGCCGGGCCCGGCCATTCCCCGGCTTTGCGCCACATGCCGAGTGGTTGTGGGGTTGCTCTAACAATATTATAATAGATGATCCAATTCATCTATTTTTTGCAATGGAAACTCAAGCTTTTTCTCCATCTTGGTATTTAGCCTTAGGCGCCAATCAACATATGCTGCCCATAGCATTTGTTCTATAATGAGTTTTAATAGAATAGAATAAAATCCAATGGCATTGTGGGAACTATTATTGCCCAACAAAATAAGTCATGGAGGGTTCAAAATTTGATAATCCTGAAATAGAATCTGTATGACTCATAAAAGATGTACTGTTCGTTCCTGGACTTGCAAAGAACTTGCTCTCGGTGACTTTGCTTACTAATACGGGACAATTGTCCTATTTACTTGTGACCAATGTATTATCACGACCGTTTCACCAGCCTCGAATAAAACACTAATTCTTCATATTCATAAAGATGGGAATCTTTTTTCCCTCGGAATTGGAGTTGACCCTCCAAACTCTAGCCGTATTGCAACTAATCTATCTAAATCTAAGCTTGAGACAACCTGCTGGCATTATTACCTTGGTCACTTAAATCTTTAATCTTTGAGCACCATGAGCAATCATGCATTAGTTGTTGGCTTACCACCTATTATGAATTCACTCCCTTTTATGCAAAGGCTGTCTTTATGGAAAGCAAAGTAAAGCACCCTACTCTAAAGATCCCGTCACTTGGGCTACAGAAGTTTTGGCTTTGATTCACATAGACTATTGTGGGCCGATGCATACTCCGTCTCTAGGGGGAGCACTCTACTTTCTTCTTTTTGTCAATGATTTTTCTAAGTACACTCACGTCTATTTCCTTCAAAAGAAGTCAATGACTCATTTATTACAATATAAAACACTAATTGAATGACATGTTGATAAAAATATCCTTATACTCTGTTCCGACAATGGGGGCAAGTTCACCTCCCATCGCTTTAACAAATATTGTCAAGATGAAGGCATTCAAAGACAACTCACCAATCCATACAATCCCACTCAAAATGGAGTCTTGAAATGGAAAAATCGGACACCAATTGAATCCCCTCGAAATATGCTCAAAGTTGCCAAGTTACATAATTCCTTTTAGGCTGAAGCAATTCATACATCCTGCTACCTTCAAAATTGTTCTTATACTTCCGCACTTAAAAAACATAATTCTTTATGAACTCTGGACAAGATTAAAACCTAATCTTTGACATCTCAAAATTTTTTGGGTGTTCTGCTTATGCTCATTTATCACCCGAAAAACGTTACAAATTTGATATTAAAATTGTGAAATGTTTTTTTATTGGCTACGGTGAGCCTCTTGGCATCAAAGGGTATCGGTTGTATGAACCTGATACTCATCGCGTGTTCTTCAATCATGATGCCATTTTTGCTGAAGATCAATTATTTCCTGGAAAAATTATCCCATCCAGTGGACCCACTCTTTTTCCTACCATTGATTTTGATGACTACGTGGTTCTTGCTCCAAGTTCTCCGAATCACTCTACTATTACTCTGCCTTCTGCTCTTGCAAAGCTACCCGATGCTACCCCACCACTCCACCCTGGCAGTACCTCTGATAATGCATCTAGTGATGCCTCTGGCAACCCCCCATTTGAGCCTCATCTCTCTTCTCACCTTCAAGCTCATCTGCAACACACCCAATTGAAAGACTTGTCTTCCCCACGCACTTCACACCGCCAAAACAAAGGCCAATGGAATTTGACAAAATTCCATAATGAAGATAACTATGCTTATGCTTTTCTCGCTCAAGTTATTGAACCAACCTTTGTTCAAGCAGTGCTCTCTGGACTTGAAGCTATTCATCGGTGAGAAGCCATGCAGAAAGAACATAATTCACTGATGACCAATTGAACTTCACTATAAGAAACCCGTGTTTTGGGGGATGTTTTCACTATTTTTTGGAATGCATTTTTGTGGACATTAAATGAAACAACCCATGTTTCTATGTCAATAGTGATGTTCAAAAAAACATCTTGATGTTTTATTGAAAGCATCTCTAAAAACAAAGATTTCTTATAGTGCTTGGACCGTAGTCAATAAACATTCTGATTGCTCCATTGTCAGCTCCACGTGGTTGTTCCGCCGCAAGTATAATGTTGATGGCACTCTAGCTTGCTACAAAGCTTGTTTTGTGGCACGTGGCTTCTCTCAAAAGAAGGTATCGACTATCAAGAAACATTCTCCCTTCTCATAAAAATGACATCGTTACGACTACTTTTTGCTCTTATTGCACTCCATGACCTGTACGCTCATCAGATGGACGTAACCACAACTCATCTAATGGTATTTTAAAAGAAGAAATTTATCTCTCACAACTTGAAGGTTTATTGAACCTGGTTGTGAAACCAAAGTGTGTCGCTTGCACAAGTTTTTGTATGGACTCAAGCAAGCCCTCCGGATTTGGTAAGACCTCTTTGATGATTTTCTTCTCAGTCAAGACTTTTTCAAGTGTAAATCCGACAGCAACATATATTTTAAGACATCTAGTTCTTCCTTTATATTGATGACCTAATTCTTGTCTCTGACAATCTTCAATATTTGTCAGCTCACAAAGCCACTTTCACTCATCAATTTGCTATGACTGATAACTATGATGTGGAGTATCTCTTAGGTATTCAAATACGCCGAGATCGCACAGCCAAGACAATTACTCTATCTTAGGATAAGTATATTACTAGTCTCCTGGTTAAGTTTCAAATGACAAATTATAAATCAGTTTCTACACTACTTGAAGCTGGCATTCATTTCTCTCATATTCAAGCTAAGAATCTTACACTTGAAGAATTATCTCTTATGGCATCCATGCCTTATGCCTAATTTATTGGTTGCTTCCAATGGCTGGTTACTTGTTATCATTTTGATCTTGCTTTTCCAGTAAGTCATTGGGCACAATTTATGGCCAATCCAAGACCTCGTCATTGGACAGCCTTAAAACAAATATTTCGTTACTTAAAGCATACTAGTACTTGAGAATTAGTCTATCACTCTTCTTCTCTCAACATTTCTCAATACTCATTCTTGGTTGGATTGACGTTGATTGGGCCAGCAACATTGATAGTCACAAATCCATTTCCAGCTATCTCTTCCAACTCAATGGGAATTTTGTATCATGGCACAGAAAGAAACAAGCCGTTGTAGCTTTGTCATCCACTGAGGCCAAATATATTGTTGCAGCCACAGCCACAAAGGAAATAATTGAGGCTTCAAGCATTCCTTGTTGAGTTAGGATATCAAGTTCAACTGCCTAGCACTCTTTACTGTGACAATCAGACGTGCATTATACTTGCCAAAAATCCTAAGTATCAGAACGATCTAAGCATATTGACATAAAATATCACTTTCTTTGTAAGCAAGTTGAATCTCAAGTCTTGCACCTGGTATTCACTCCTACATCAGACATGTGGGCTGATATTCTTACAAAATCGCTTCTGCAAACCAGGCATAATGCTTGCGCAGTTGCTCAAGGACTTTCTTCTCTGATTTGATGAAGGGGGAGTTGGTCTAGTTCATCAAACTACATCCAAGACCTATAAGTTATTAAGGATGAAAGTTTAATTAAGTACACTTGATGCAGCTGGAGGGGGAGTGTTAGATAGATCAACTTAGCATCAGTTACTCAGTAGTCGCACCTGTAGATTAGTGAATCCGTTACTCAATAGTCACACCTATAGATTACTAAACAGACACAACAATTCCTTGGCTATTTACAGCTACCTTGTATTCTCCTTTATACACAATAGTATAATCATATGTTCTATTTTCAATGTACTAGCTTTGCATTACATATAACATGAAATGCCATTCCATTCCAAAATGACATCCCACGCTCCAAATATATGAAATTAGGCCAATGCATTGAGTATGGCCATTTTAATTTTTTGGAGCAAGATGAAGACCTTGATTGATATGCTTTGCTTTTGACAGTTTATATTTATTATTTTCATTTGCTTGCAATTGGAAAAGTTGAAGATGAAATGTTGGTGATAAGCTTAGCAAAGTTGGTATGCACTATCTATAGCGTGAATTTGCAAGATTAGAGACAAAAGCTGACGAGTTTAAGAAAAAACGATGGATGTTTGAGTGGGACAAGTACAATGGGCTTGAAGAAGGCAATGTGACCAATGGTGGTCGTTTGGTAAACATGAGGCGGATGTTTTTCTTTGATAAAGGATTTAGAAAGTTGGAGGATGTGACTTTTTTTTGTTTCCTGAGCGTGACGGTTTTGAAACTTAGTACAGACTTTGCAAGTGTACATGTTCTAGATCTAAGAGGTTTGAAACACCTCAAGAGCTTGGAATTGGAATGTAGTCCATTCCCTCCAATAAAAAAGGGCATTGTGATCTCAATTGTTGGACTGGATTCCTTATTGAAGCTGGGCTTTCTATAATGGTTGAACATCCCGTCAGATTCACCTTGCATTGACGAGATGAGCCATTTGACAAACCTCCAAGTGTTGGATTTAGAGTTTAGACAGATGTGGCCATTTACCAGATCTAAGCAACCTCAATTTACTACATATGAGTGGTTTCTTTTTGTTTCAATAAGTCGATAACAACCATCACCGGCTTGAGCTCAAATCACACCAACTTGCAATTTTTGTACTTGAGCTGGTGTTGTGCCTAATGGAGTTGCCCAGGTGTGGATGATTTTGTTGCATTGCAAGAACTTTGTCTCAGTTGTTCTTTCGAACTGAAAGAGGTGTCCAACTTACAGAAGTTGAAATGGTTGCGGAAGTTGGATGTGAGCGGTTGCACTTTACTATGAGGCTTGCCAGGTTTGAGTGACTTGGTCAATTTGGTGGAACTCAATGCTCAAGGGTGTCGGAGTCTCGTAGAGTTGCCAAATATGTGCACCCTCAGAAACTTGAGGATATTGAACCTAGCATCTTGCAAGCTCATCAACTCATTACCAAGTTTAAATGAGTTGGTTTGTTTACAATCCCTCTTTATGTCGGATTGTGAGAATCTCACCCAACTACTAGATATGCACAAGCTCACAAATCTGCAAACTTTGGAGTGGTTTCCACGTCACCCTTTGGATCTAGCTGTAGGATTAAGCAACTCGATTCCTCTTCAAAATCAGATTGTAGGAATTGATGAGCTGCATGATGGCTCTGATTTACGCAAGCTTACAAAGCTGGGAATGCTCCACATTGATGGGTGGCGAGGCCAAGAGTTTTCAAGCCTAGCGGAGTCAGTGATGTTGGAATCCGTCATTGTCTACAATTGCAAGGGTGTGCGTGTGTTGCTTGATCTCCAAAGCTTATGAAGGTTGCGCACATTGGATTCTCAAGGTGCGATTTTGAGGATTTGTCTAGTTTGATGAACTTGACCAGTTTGAAGGAACTGAAGATTAACAGTTGTGACAAGTTGGAGGCGTTACCAGATTTGCAAGAGCTTGCCAGTCTCGAGAAAGTGAGTGCTGAGGATTGTGTGCAATTGAGGGATCTCTATGGCATCCTCAAGTGGACTGCGGAACTTGAAATAGTTGGTGGCAAATGGGCATTCGTCGTGGCTTCATAAGAACCTTGGGCGGGACTTTCCCCGGCTAGCAAGTCCCCGTATTTTGCATGTGTCTAACAACGGATTTGTAGACCTGCAAGGCCTCACCCCTTGTTCCCAACTACAAAGTTTGGATTGCAGCCGGTGTCCTATCCAGAAGCTCCCGGATTTGTCCAACTTCTCTGAATTGTTATGGCTCAATTTGCAGGATTGTGTAAAATTAAGTAATGAAGTTGATTTGCACAAGGCTTGCAAGTTTAAAATTTGAACATCAAGATGTTTATGGGTGCATGAGTTTGCAAGCTCTATCGGATCTTACAAACCCACGGAAGATGTAATTGCTAAATGTTGCCAATAGTGGTGTAGTGCTCAATGCCCAGCTCATTCAAGAGATGAAAGCAATTTGGCCTTCCATTCATTTGGACACATAATGGTGAGATTTTGGAATTACCTTGGTGGTTGCTGTGACTTCATCTGAGGCGCAATGTCAAGGCTGCAAAGGGCAATAGGAGTGCTTATCTTGAAGGGTTTTTTTAGGACGTTGTCGTCCTAGTAGCCTTAGAATGGATTGAAAAATGAAATTCTTTTCTTAATGAAAGAAATTGTTGTAGATTGGTTACAATGGGTGGATTGAAAGTGGGCATCACTACATGTGTTCACTTTGAGCAAGGACCAGTACTTCACTAGCAGTTATTTTAAAAATAAAGGGGAGACCTACTATAGGTTACAGTTTAAATGTTGGAGCTAATAATTTAAAAAATATTGAAGTTACTATAGCATCACTTTTTTGAAGCACATTGTATTACAACTACTTACAGTATATAGTATTGCTCCATAGTACATAATGTGTAAATCTACACAAGGGATGGTCTAAAAGGGAGGGGAAGAATTCACATGAAGGAGATTCTGTTTTCCATTTACAAATAGACAAAATAATGAACAATGTCTTATTTTAGGTAGTTATTTGTTTGTACACCCCAACTCAAATCTGTGGCAAGTAGTTTTCAAAGATACTTTGCATAAGTCAAGCTTAGCTAATATAATGCTACTTGTGCAATTTGTAGTGTTTGTGGTTCTTTCTCCTATTGTATATGTACGATTCATTTCTGTACATTGTTTGATATATGATGTTTGTATGTGCATTATTTGTGTATACGTATACTATTCAGCTTAAAAACCACAAATAAATTTTTGAGTTACAATAGGGACATGTTTAACCCTTAAAAGACTAGGAGATTGTCCAAATTTCCAAAATTTTAAAGATCTATTATAAAATGTAACTTAAAACAATATTTTAATGATTACTCAAATAACTGTTGTAAAATATGATTTATAGATCACATCCTTATGGCTAGTTTAACAAATACACAAACTGGTATCACAATAAAATTTGAAGCTTGAAAAATTGAAAATTCCTTCTTAAATCAATTAAAGATTGAATATTTTTGAGTCAAGTCATTTTTGAAGGGCAACTTTTTGAGGCTAGACCTACCAGTATCCTATGAATTATAGAATATTTGCAAAGCAAAATCTTCATAATCTATACCATACAAATGTTAAAGAACTAATATAAGAGTCTTAAAAAAAATGATAAATGAAAAAATGCATTTTGGTGAGTTTGGGATGTGTTTCCGTTCATTTGTTGTTCAAAATCTGCACTCATGGCCCATAATCCTAAGCGCCCAAAGCATGTTTACCAAATCCAAACCATTTCAAACTCATTCCAATCAAATAGTCACTTGAACAAGATTCACAAAAATGGCCCGTACTGATTGGTAGTAGAAACAAGCCCGAAGTTGTGGGAAAATGGACAAATGATTTGACCATACCATTGGCTGAAAGATTATAGTAGTCAAACAAGTCAACCTTTCAACACTTAGAGACTAGATTTGAAACATTAGGGTGCTCAGAGATAAAGGGGTTAGATGCCTTACATTTAAGTCTTAACTAACATAGGGTGTAGAAAAATGAACAAAAAATTGAAGTAGAATAAAAATAGGGACATATTTATTCTAAAATAATACTCCATAGTTAAATAACTCTCCAAATCAAAAATATGAATTATAAGGTATAATGAAGTAATCAGGGAATAGGGTTGAGTTGATCCTGTATTCTTGCAGGTGAATCATGAAAAGAAAAAAAGAATGCTTCTGAACATCAAATCCCTAATCATGGAGAATTGATCAAGTTTTGCATGGCATCCATAGTATTGCACCAAAGGAAGAGTCAGAAGTGAGCGCGACATGTAAACTTGCGTATTCTTGATAAGACTCATGTGCAATCACGTACAAACTTTACTACATCAACACTTCATATCAAGATCCCAGTGTCGATTGTGGAGATGATGGATGCTGATGGCCAGGAGTGAGGAGCTATGGAGCAAATTGCTAAAGGGGTTGCCCATCTTGGTACTACAGTGCCCTACAATTTTATCCCTCTGCAGATTCAGAGTCATGAGCAAGCATCGGAATCAGGCTTTTTTTTTTTTTTTTTTGAAAGTGCCAGGATGGCGATCACTTAAAATTTGGTGAAGTATTTTATTTCTTTGTACATTCATCTTTTGTACCATAAAACACTTTTCAATCAAATTCATACACTTTTTCATCCAAATTTGACAATTTCATCCATATTTTAAATTGGATTAAAAATTTTCTAGCGATAAATGATTTTCATTATGAAATGGCCCTATTTGGCTCCATTTTGCCCCCCAAAAAGGGCTGATTGGAATACGCTGCCCGCCACGCATCCTGATGATCCCTACTTTCTCGACATTCCCCTTTACAATCAATCCCCTTCTCACCTCCAGCACTGCTCCGTATGTATATATATAATCCAATCACCAACATGGACCAACTTTTCTCCTTCTCCTTCCTCAAGGCAATTCACACTGAGTGATTATGTTCAAATGGCGGCCTCCTAGCTTTGTCACAGGAAGAACAGGGAGATGTTACCCTCCCCGGTATTCTTTCGTAGAGTGTTTCTTCCCCCACCCTTGACTTTCTTAAAACAGAAAGTCAAAGGGGGGGGGGGGGGAAGAAACACCCTATGAAAGAATACCAGGGAGGGTGACGCCTCCCCGTTCTTCTTGTGTGTTTGCATGCGCAATTCTTTCCACGAGCTCTTAAACCCAGCCTCGGCTTCCACACTGTTTAGAAATCTTTCTTTGTGTGTAACTTGTTGACTTAGAGTTGCAAGCGTGTGCCCTTTTTCTGTACTAAATGTCATGTCAAATCTGCATAAACCTTATCATGCACAGTGAAAGGTCTAAGATCTTTGCAGTGACGCAAACTTACATAGGCTAGCACAAGAAGAACGGGGAGGCGTTACCCTCCCCGGTAATCTTTCCTAGGGTGTATCTTCACCCCCCCTTGACTTTCTATTTTAAGAAAGTCAAAGGGGGGTGAAGATACACCCTAAGAAAGATTACTGGGGAGGGTAATGCCTCCCCGTTCTTCCTGTGTAGCTTGGCCTAGCTCCGTCTTCGGCTCTTCATATATGATTCGATCTCTGGCAGATGGAAGACGATCCTTCATCTGCATTGAGACCACAGTGATGTGTATTTGTTGAACTGCTCCAGTGCCGTTTTAGGAGGTGTCTACTACTTTGTTTCGGGAGGGGGACCGTGCAGACATACGAGATCTGTGCCTGTATTTTATATAGAACATGATAGTTGGGTTGCATCAGGAGTGAAGACGAAGCTTGATCAGAAACGTTTTGCTTGTGATTATCAGTGATTGCTTGCTTTTCATTGCGCCTATCTTGGAAAAGGAATTTGGGTTTTTCAGGATCAACAGAGTTGACTTGTCTAGAATGGTTGATTTAGTGGAGCGTGTGGTTTCTCTCCGGCAGCGAGTTTTCCTTGGCACTTTGCCTGGGCTGCGCTTGGGTACAGGGACTCCATTCTTTTGACTGCAAGATACACAACCTCACTAGGATTGACATATTTCAATTCCATTTCAGGACTATTTGTGATTTAAGTTTCCCCTCCATCTTGTATCTACTTCTATTTTTTTTTAAATTTACAAGATATTCTTGATCCTTTTGCACAAATATTATTTTCATTAGTGCTATTAAGTTATTCATAAAATAAAGTCATGTTTTGAAGATTCAAGAATTGTATTGGATGAAGGAGAAGGTATTTTGTGGCAGAAGATTAGCTTAGAGCACTCTATTCTTCATCCACAATGTGGATGTCGGAGTGCTTATGGATTATGCCAATCATGAGTAGAAAACATGGCTAATTAGACTAAGCATCAAGACCCATTGTGTCAAACCATGACAAGTTTGACCAAGTGGCAAGTGTGGATCTTAACA
Organism: Neckera pumila; assembly: GCA_963969595.1. Taxonomy (NCBI): domain Eukaryota; kingdom Viridiplantae; phylum Streptophyta; class Bryopsida; order Hypnales; family Neckeraceae; genus Neckera; species Neckera pumila. Next base: position 6,233,399 of record OZ018412.1, on the reverse strand, counting down.
CTTGGTCTAACTAGGCATATTTCCCACTTGTGAATGATTCATTGTTTTTTCATGTGAGAATATATTTGAGGTTTAATTTGACTTGATTTAGCATGACTTTGCTCTACATTATTCTTTTTTGGCATTGTTCAAAGAAGGAGGGATACCAATTTATTACTGTCAAAGAATGTCATGCTTTAAGAAAATATTTTTTGTTGGCTTTTTGCTTTTAATAGGCATTGTAGTAGTTGTCATACTATCACAAACTAAAGGATTTTGACCACCCTGGAAATGTTGCACATGCCAAGTATCAAAGTTGTTGATGGATGACATTTTTTATTACTGTAGAGATGAAGAAAGCACCTATTGATCCATTTATTAGATCATTTTTGACAAAATACTTTGGTGATAGGTCTTGTCCCTTCAAAGTTAATTGCCAGATTCATTTTTGTGTATATGTGCACTTACCTAGCTACTTGTTTCAATATTAAGTGTCAAGTCATGGCAATGTAGCTATAACTTAGCAACGGAAAAGTTGTAGTCATACATTCCAAAAATCTGGAGCCTCTTCCTATTCTCCATTGTTTGTGAAAAGGACCTACACATAGAACTTGCAAAGATGAGACCTATCAATTATCACCTAAGGGCAACCCCATGCCTAGCTCGCAGTAAAGGGGCGCCAAATGGCAAAAATTCATCGTTTGGCGTGCGGCCATATTAAATGAAGAGTCATGGCCCCACGAGATGACTGGCCAAGTAGTCAAAAGGTGCTCCAAACTTCCTATTTTATTATTTTAGAAAGAATCTCTTCAACTTTTGAAGAGAACCTTTCAAAAGGTGAGATTCAAAACATTATCTAACCCCTAAAGGAAGACCATTGTCGGTTTGGCAGACATTTGGAATTTCGGGCAGGTACCTACGGACTGAAATTTTGTTGTGATTTTTTGAAACTTTTTTTGAAGATAGAAAAAGTGATAAGCTTTGTGAGAATATAATTTTTTTCACAATTGGTGCCCGCGAAAAAAAGTTATGACCAAATAAGCTCAAAACAGGGGACGACAGGCAACAAAAAAAAAGGACAAAAATTTGAATTTTTTTTTTAATATTTTTTTTTCATAGATTATATTTTTGTCTATCTTAATAGCTTTGATTCATTTCATTTGGATTTGTTATGAGAAAGTTATGGACATTCTTGTTTTTCGGGTAGTTAGAGCATCTTTTTGAAAAAAATAACTTCTAGGATGCATTTCTGAATGCAATTTCTCAAATTTTTCAGAGTTTTTTTTTTATATGGTTTATATTACTTGATAGAACAATCTCACCATTGGGATTAGTGAAGTTCAATTCCATCTAAAATATATGAATATTTAAATTTTCCTTCTATCTTGTAACTACTTCTATTTAACAATTGTTTAAAGAATGATAATTTATTTATTTTTATTTTTATTTCTTTTCCTAGACTCTCAACTCAATTCTCCACTACAAAGAATTAAAGCTCAAAACTCTGTAGTGCAAAAATTTGAAGTTAAAAATGTTTAAAGTCAAAAAAACTAGTCCCGCAATGTGCTAAAAAATTTGTTTTTTTCACTTTAACCCCTAAAGTCCCAAGGCCATTTTTCTGTCAAAAATCACTCAAAATTGCTACTTTTGTTGCGTTCATCTAAAAGATCAGAAAAAATATTTTTTTTAGAGACTAACCATAGGATCTTGTACTACACTTCTTACAGATCATGTAGTAAAAATTTTGTGATGTTTGACCATACGGATTGAAAGATATCAACATTCAAGGTGAAAGAAAAAGTTTTTTTCAAGAAGATGCTCTAATTGCCCGAAAAACAAGATTGTCCATAACTTTCTCATATAAAATCCAAATGAAATGAATCAAAGCTTCCCAAATAGGCAAAATATAATCAATAAGGAAAAAAAATTAAATAAATTAAATAAAATTTTTTGCAAAATTTTTTTGCTGCCCCCTCTCCCATGTTTTGAGCTTATTTGGGCATAACTTTTTCTCCCAGGCACCAATTGAAATAAAAATTACATTCCCCAAAAGTTAATAAGTTTTTCTATCTTATGGAAAAGTTTCAGAAAGTTTCATTAAAAATTGAGCTCACAGGAACCTGCCCAAAATCCATTTTGTCCCTCGTAGGGACAATGGGACTTTAGGGGTTAAACACAGATATCTTGCAATCTGTGCGGTCAAAACTTTTGAAATTTTTTCCACACACTCCCAAACTAGTTAGATGTAAGATCCTATGGTTAGATGTGAGAAAAAAACATTTTTCAATTTTTTTTACTTTTTGCTATAGAAATGGCAATTTTGAGTGTTTTTTTGCAGAAAAAGGGCCTCGGTATTTCAAGGGTTAATAGTTTGGCGAGCGGCGTTCAAGAGTTTGCCTGTGCCTTCTTTATTTTTGGCCGTGGCCGAGCATGTTTTTTCACTTGGCATGTGTGCTGTGGGGCAATTTCCAAGCCACAACCTGCTCATTGTCCGTGTTGAATGCCTTGGGCGAGTTGCTGTGGGGTTGCTCTAAGAGCATCCCCACTCCAACTCAACAAGTGGCTCAAACTAGGCAAATGGCCGTGCCCGGCCATAATGAGTGCCCCACGGCACGCACGGCGAGGGCCAAAAAATGGCCGGGCACGGCCAAATTTGAAGAGCACCCGGCCAAATGAAGAGTCTTGCTTGCGGCTCGGCATGAGTTATTTTAACTTTATTTCCAAGTTTCGAAAGACCTTTTCATTTATTCCCCAAGTTTCGAGAGACCTTTTCATTAATGAATGTCTTTCCCCAAATAGGCATTCATGAGGTAGCACTTGGGGGCCGTGTAAACCCGGTTTCCCGTGTTCGTAACCCGTGTTGCCGTGGAGCACATGGGCCGGGCTTGGTCAAATGACACTCTAAGTTCTCCCTGGCCGTGCCATTTGGCCGTGCCTGGAGTGGGGATGCTCTAAGTACCTCAGGCTCAAAAATTATTTGTTTTTTGGACCAAAACTAAGGTGCTGATTCTTTCCTTTCTACCAGTGAGCGGTAAGAGACCAGGCAGCACGCATTGGAGCAGGCGGGCACGACGCGGAACGCGCTGTCGAGCCAACCGAGTGGCCCTGTGCGACATACTTTCTCATTTTTGATTGATTCTTCGGGTCAGGTACCACCTCCTCCTCCCCGGCCATGGCTCCGTCAACACGCAACTGAAGGGAATCCACTTCGATGAAATCACTGTTCCACACTTCACAAAATATCTTGTATAAGTAGAGTAGTTGCATGGAATACCATAAGGAAGACCCAGCATGGCACTCAGCAAGCAGTACTTCCTTCTTCCACAGGCTCTAAATTGGAAAAGAGAGATCCTCAACCTAGCCTACTGTACTGTACTGCGTAGCTGCCGAAGAATGCTGAACAGTGCTCAAGGACTACCTTTGTCGAATCTGATGAGAAAATTCGATACAGTACACTAAAAAGGATATTTAGTGTAGTATGACATTTAGTGTTTTACCCCCCTACGAGCCATTTTACTTGTCTTCAATTTTACTTGTCTTCAATCTTTTCCTTTGCAAGTTCATTTTTTTAACGTGTTCTCACACTAAATGTAAACCTTTTCAGATTTCAGATTTACCATAGAGCATATTTAGTGTTAGAAATTAGATTTAGTGTTACTTACTTATGATATTTAGTGTCAAGGTTCGCAATTAGTGTTGCCAACACTAAATATCATTTTTAGTGTAGTATGGCGCAGGCATGAAGTTTTGCAAGTGGGGAACTGGGGATATACCTCGGACCTTATTACTACAATAGATCCCAGAAGTTAATTACCGGTAACACTGTTCTCTGCCTGTGATCGGCGCTTCGGCTACTTAACAGTTGTGGGCGAAGACTTTTTCTCTTTTCAGTTCGACAGGGGCCTGCTCCGGAGATGCACGCAGTGGGCGACGGATCAATCGGTTTGTTCAGTTGGCTACTGGACCTACCTTCAGTTAGGAGACGCTTTTCCGTGCAATTCAGTTCCTCGACGTGAAGGTCGGTCAGATTCAGACAGACAGAAATGAAGTACCGTATTTTGTGGAATGTCGGAATGTTTGGAATGTTACTTGGAAGGGAAAAATGTCCGAAATGTTGTAGAAATGTTTCATCCATATTGTCTAGATTTTTGAAGACTTTAAAAAAACCTACATCACGCCTTATTATGCCCTGCATGACAAGTTTTCCAAAATAAGAAAACTTAGAAGCTGCCGAATACAAAACAATTATTCTAGACACCAAAATGTGGAAATCCTAATTCCAATAGTTCCAATTGTTGAAACCATTTGGATGTGAAAAAGAAAGATTTTTGGCACTCAAGTGCTAAATCAAACCTTCACGTACGGTACTTGGGACTTGTTTATTGGATGTTCTTCATCTTGTCAGGTTTACTTCTAACTCAAAATTTAGAATAGAAACATTCAATAAGTTATACAAGTTGATGGTCGAGTCTATACTAGTGCAATGAGTCTCTTGCGGAAGCTCAACCAAAGGTGAACATAAAAAAAAGGCCCCCCCTTGTTTTGGATTATATTTATTCAATTGTTTACGCACCTCCTAGTTGATTTGGGGCCTCAAATTGCAAATATGAACTCAAAAGTTGCAAATTTTATCATGCATCGTAAATGAAAAGCTTCTGCAAAACAGGGTAAAACAGAAGGTGGCAAAACAACCTCTACAAGAGGCTTGTTGCACTACTATATATAGACTCGACTTAAGTTGATTCAAGTTCTTTGTCCTACATTGGTATCGCGGACTTACACCAATTCCGCAATTATGCGAATTCAGAAGGCACATTAGTATAATGGCTCAATATATTTTAGATAAATTTAATAGTGTATGGACCATACTATTTTCATATTATTTCAAATACTTTAATCTTCATCCACTTTTCTCTCAAGGTAGGCTGAAGTGATAAATTTGCAAGTACATAATAATATTTATAGGTCAAGACATTTCCCGTAGTAATGGCAAGAAATAATAGTCAATCTTTGAAGTTTTCAAACTCTTAATCTTTAGAGAACTAATTTTAACTTTTCATTAGCATTATGAGTAGACTTTGTTCATGAAAAATAAACATTATAACAAATTGTAGAAGACGTGGTATTAAATATGGCTTCTTCAACCTTTCTTATGTTTGAATCAAAAGGCAAGTTATTAAGCATGAAGATTAGAAATGATCTATACAGTCAAACTGCAAGGTGGTTTAGAATAAGCTCGACTCGATATTTGCTTCTAAAATATTTTATGAGTGAACCTAACATCATATTCTTATAAATCCCCATTTTTAGTTAGAGTAAAAATTTTATTCCAAAAGGATTTGAAGTGTGCTACCCCTATTTTGTAGGAATGAAAAAGTTTTTTTTTCCACTTCAAACATTAATCTTTCAATCCATGTAGTCAAATGACCTAAATTTTTTTTACACATTTCCTCAATTTTGTATGGTCAGAATTCAAAAAAAGACAAAAAACTATTTTAGACAGTACACAATACATTAAAAATTGACAGTTTGGAACTTTTCTTCTTCCAAAACACCCTTCATCTTTTGTAGATTAAAGTAACTACACCTATTTGTGATTGGTTTGCAAACCCATTCCATCTAAATTCTTGCATCAAATGCAAGCTCTATGATCACAGGAGCCTAGGGTCAAATTTGAATATATTTATTTTTAGCACTTTAAATATTCATGATTTATCCATATATTGTCTAAAAAATACATGTGAAATGAATCTCATTTTTCTTTGTCACTCCCAATAAGAACCAACAAAAATTGAATCTGTTAAATAGAAGGAACCATGCTCAATGCTTCTCTGGATGCCTTCAAGTGCAATTGAAATGTAGAAGACCCCAATTGCACTCCAATTTGACTAATGTATACCCGACTATATAAGGTAGGAGGTCCTTAAATGGAGTGGGTTCTAAATGCTTACCCTATCTAGGAATGAGTGACAATTTTTTGAAAATTCTACTACAGTCATTGATGAGGTAGGTGAGCTTAAATGGTCTATTTATGGACCTCCTACCTTACCACTAAAATACATTTGAAAGTTTGAAATGTATCCCACTAGTACAAAAATGACATGTACCAAGTTGTTTTTGAATTGTGGTAAAAATGGGATTTATTACCATAAAGTAAACTAACCAATTATCACTTTCATCTCAATTTTGCCCTTATAGAGTTAATTGTAAAGGAAACCCTAATTTGAAACAAGGATATCAATGGAAGGTTTAACTACAAATAGTACAAGAAACACAACACCAAACTCAATAAGACCCCAATTTTGGTGCCCCAAAGAGTGTTGTCCTATGTTTTTCTCAAAGTCCTAATCCTAGTCCTTTCATTGCATATGCTTTCTTATTAACTCTAATATACCCAAGAAATACATTTAGAGATCCAAATGAGAAATATACGCCAAGCATACATGATATGGGACTTGGAATGTGGGTGATGGTATAATAGAACTTCTCTACACTAATAGGGCCGAGATCGCTTGAAAAGATTACTTCAGAGAGATAGATTGAGTAAGAAAGGGTTTGCACAATACAAAAAGCTGCTGCAGTAATACAGGTGCCACATCTTCAGGGCAAGAAACTTGCTCACAAGAATATTTTACCTTTTTTTTGACAGGATCTAAGGTAAAAGACCCCATTGTGGTGAAATGGCCCATGATGAACACCTAATGATCCCATTGTGATTTTTCAAACCACAATTAATGCCTTACATCGTAGTTATGGAGTAATTAGTAACCTTAATAGGTACTTCTAACTTTTCAGTGTAAAATTCTTTGTAAAAACTGATTTTTTAGGTCTTCTATGTTTGAAACTGTTGTGACTACATTGAATAGGAAGATGACCGTATTGGATTCAAATTTTGTTGGTCATGAGGTAGCCTACAGACCCCTATGGGTTGATCCCTTCAAAAATTCAGAACTAATTTATGCTTGGTCCAAAAATTATAATTTCAAATGTCCTCACTGTCTCTCACACGTATCTTCGTGTGGGAAAAAATTTGAAGCATTTCAGCAATGGCGTGAGGGCACATTCCTAATTCTGACCGCAATGGGGTCTTTTACCTTAGGTCCACTACACTTTCCTTGGTTGATTCCATTCAGTGTTGCCATTTATTATATTCCTGAAGTTAGGACTTTTGGGCCCTATTACTTAAGAGAGGATTGTTGGTTTATAGAGGATTGAATTAAGGTAGAAGCACCAATAGTTGATCATTTAAGGAGTTTTGGAGCAGATTGTGAGCAATATGAGGTGGTGGAATTTTTTCCCATGTAGGGAGATAGGAAATATGGAGATTGTAAAATTTTCAGAATTTAATTCCCAAAATTGAAATTGCAGTGAATTTTGGGAGCCAAAAAGTGCATTGCACTAGTAGACAAAGTCTAGAGTCTTCCAATTCCAATTGTCAAGGATGCTCACTACTTCGGGACATGTGTCATGACCATATTAGTCCCAACCTTGAAAAGGACAGAAAAACAACACTCAAACCTGATTTCCAACCTAAGGTTGAAAGTAGCGCACCCTACAAGTTGGGTACTGGGCGTGGTCAGCAACTGGTGCTTCTACCTTAGAGAGGTTCTATCTGTCCCATATCTTTTACCACGACGAGCAAGTCAGAGTCACAGATGAATAACTGTCCCACTCTGTCGGCTCACCATTCATCCCTGAGCGCTCCCTTTGTTTTTTCAATAGAAAAAAACGTGCTTTGTTCCGCGATGCCGCCTTCTTTCTCTCTCTGTGTCTGTCTCTCGATTTCAAGCAATCCCGGGTCAACTACCGATCGTCGGGGCCGACGCTCCTCACATTCACCATCGGACTCTTCCGCAGTAGCGAGAGCGAAAATGTCGAGATAACCCTTACAGAACAGGGCGCAACTTCGTATTTCTTCAAATTCAAGGTGTTGCGCCATTAATTTGAAGCCGAAGCATTCGCTTTGGCAGAATCCGGGGGGAAGACGAAGGCGAGGGGAAGGAAGCATTGTTGCTGTTTCTCGCGTGGTCACATCGATTGCGTGTGACCCAATTTCCGGCGTTGGCTGAGGTAGGTCGGTTTGGTAACAGGCTCGGATGTGCTGGATTGTTCTTCCTTTGGAGCTGCTTTCAAGGCGGGGTGGAGGTGCTTTGTGGACCCGACTCGTTGTGGTGCTTTTGATTGGAAAATTGAATGATTCTGTAAAGAGAGGATTGCGGAAAGGTAGTCTTGTGCGCGAGAACAAAAGTTTAACAGAACAGAGCTAGTTTGACGGGTCTTAGTCTACTGGCGCCTCGGTGCTGCGTGCTGGCAAGGTTTGTGTATATTTAAGTTATGCACATCACGAGATTATACGACTTTGACAAGTTGCCGTGGAATTAGTACGCTGACGTTGCTGCTGTCGGGGAGTCTGCAGTCTTTTTTGGTGTCGGTAAGAGTGTTGGGGTTGCAAGCAGATGGATCTTGGTTGTTGCTGTTGGTGGTTGGTGGTTGGATCCATCGAGGCTTCTGGGGTTAACCTAAAATGTGTATCCATTCGAGGATCCTCCGAGTTTCGAGATCTTGCTGGATCTGGTCTGGGTGCGCTGACTCTGGAGATGAGGCTTGCACTGTAGTGGATGTGAAATGTGGGCTTTGTCATTAGGTCAATGGCCAGTATTGCTAGCACAGACTTGCGATGTCAACTCGTCACTATGGATGTTCTGAATTTTCTTCAGTCACTGATTTCCAGTAGAGTGTGAAATCTCGTGCTTCACAATTGCAAGAGTGATTCGAGGGCACCAAGATTTGTAGGTTGAAAATGTGAGCTTTGAATTTGTAGAGCCCGGTCGGTTGTTGCACTTGAAAGCTCTTCCCTTACCAAAGCTCCACTTTCGTGAGCGTTTTGGTAAGATGCGTATTTTAACATACGACATTTAAGATTGTGAATATTGATTCGTGTATACAACCGTGGGAGAGATCTTTGCATGCAAGAGTCAGCTCTGTTGAGATTGAATTTTCATCACTAAGTCATGCTTGTACACCCAACTTGCTAATTGAAGGCCAGGCATGTGTATTGGAAGAGAGGATTTTTTGTAGGTGACAGGATTAGGTTCCTAACGGCTCTAGTATCCTCTTCCTTAGTTCATGTTATTGCGGTTTGCTAATCTGTGACGATGCTGTTCTGTTTTGCAAGGTCAAGGTGTCCATTTAAAAGACCATGTCAACGCAGGTGCGAACGATGGCACCGCCTCCTCCTGCAGTAGCTGCTGCTGATACACAATTGAAACCTCCCAGGTCGCACGAAGCTTCAAAGCTGTTGTATATTCTAGTGCAGGATGATCCGCTGCCAGGAGCCAAGGAGGGAGAGCAGGGGCCAACTCACCGCTACACACGGGGTTTGTTGCAGAGCACTCTTCAGCTTATGGGCTGCAAGGCTCGACATTCGACTAAGGTTTGTGGTTAAGAATGTCTTACATGTATAGGGTTCCTTTGATTGTTTTCCACAGTTGTAGAGGATAAGGTAGAGAATACTATTCGCATTTTTTAAACCTATATGCTGTGCTTTCTTTGGGAGGCCACTCAATAGAGCTCAGGAAAGATCACTTTGGATACAAGAGTCAAACTCTATTGAAATCGAAGGTTTATCACCATGTATGATGATTTCCTATGCAATCGTTGAAAGTAGGAGATTGTAGACCACTTTGACGTGATAGAAGACAAAACCTTAGTTTTCATTCAAAGATGAGTGGCCAGAGACATCATGCCAAGTCATGCTTACATCCAACTTGCTAATTGAAGATCAAGCAAGTGCATTGGAAGACATGAGTTGGTGTTGGTAACATGAGTCAGTCAATTGGAGGTCCTTTACGGATTTAGTATCCTCTACCTGATGTAATAGCAGAGATGCTGGATTAGGTACACATTTCAAATAACTGATGGACTTTCGTTTCCATCTAAGCTCATTGTAAAATGCTGAAATTTGGGGTTTGTCTTGGGCAGATAAGTGAGCAGGTGTTTGAAGTGATCAAGAGCCAGATGCCTCCCAAGGTGCCCAAACGAGACAGGTTCATGGGCCTGGCACCCTTGGCCGAGATTCCCAAGCGGAGTTCCAAGGTTTATGACCCGAAAGGGTTTTTGGTGAATCCCAAACCGCTGAAGAAGCGGTCCACGACCACTGTGTCCAGGGAAAAATTCCTTGATGTAGTTTGTGATGGACTTAAAAAGTACCAGTATCTCGGAGTCAGGCAGCGATTGGATCTCATGGTGGCCTGTCGGTATATACTCTCTCACTTTGTGCCTCTTTCTCATGCATAACAGAATCCCAATTCGTGCGTACATTCTTGTGAATTAGATAGAACCAGATTCACATTCGAGGGTTGATCCCAATGATGAATCCTTTGTTTCCTCTTGCAGTATTCGGGAGAAGAGGTCATCTGTTACAGTTCTGTTGTGTGGAACTAGTGGCTGCGGCAAGTCAACACTCGCCACATTGCTCGTATGTTCTCTCCCCGCACATCAGGATAAATTTCCTCTTCTACCTACTTCAAGTTCAGTAGTGTAAGCTTAATCCCTAAGTGTTCAAGATCATTAGAGAGACCACTTTGGAAACTATAGTAGACTTAGAGGGTGTCAGGGTGTCTACTATAGTTTTTAAGTTTTGTTTCAGCTTCGCTTCCTCCTGCAGAACGGAAGTTGCCACTCTTACACCTGCTAGTGTTCAAACATGTAGGACGCCAAATCGTCTTTCTGTCGATACATTTGTTACCGTCGTAAACGATCGATTTTAGCATCTATAGATTAGGAAGCAACCGGTGCTTTTCTTTTTCCGTTTGGGAACTTAGGGTTTAATTAAAAGGACAGTAACTTGAATTATATATGACCTTACACGTAGCACATAAATTGACCATGAATTCTAACCCTCAACCTTGGGAGCAGGGCCAACGGCTTGGGGTGACCACCGTGATCTCCACGGACTCCGTCCGGCACATGATGCGCGGCTTCATCAGCGAGCAGGAGAATCCGTTGCTGTGGGCTTCCACATACCATGCCGGAGAGTTTCTGGACCCGCAAGCAGTGTCCGACAAAATCAACAAGAAGAGGGAGAAGATGCCCACCAGCCTGGAGGCCAGTGTCAAGAGCTATCCTCCTCCGACCCCTGCTGATGAGAATTCCAGCAACACCACATCGGAGGATGGGAGTGCAACCGCAACGGCCGCGAAGCTGGAGACCGCGGATTCCTTGGTCGGTCCCAGGGTCATGGCCATCGAGGGGTTGAAGGCGCAAAGTGAAATGGTGGTGGACAGCGTGGACCGGTTGATCACATCGTGGGAGGCCAAGAAGGAATCCGTCGTGGTGGAGGGGGTTCACTTGAGTATCAACTTCGTGGTAATTTAAAGCACATTAATTGGGCTTCGACTTTCTAATTAGAACTTAAACTACTGCTTTACGTGCTCGTTTCATGAGCTAATTAATTCAGACTTCTCCTGATTTGTTGAGTAATTTTTACCCCACGGGGAGAGACTAAGCAATGGTTCAAAAATGTAGAAAGTTCTGGTGCCCAATGAGATATGTGTTAAAGAGGAACAGTAGCACGTTGGCATTCATCATTCCAAAGAATGAGTTCCTTCTGGCCAGTAGAATTGTGTATATTAGTGGAATTTCGGCACTCTAAGGTTTTTGAAAAGGTTTTGAATCTTTCAATCGGTGAGGATTATACTGAGGATTTTCCTGAGAATCATTTGGAAAAGGCACGTGAAGGTGATCCATTTCTACTTGGGATAGAGACACTAGCAGTCTGCGGAAGTGGAATGTGTGTCATCTACCGCGTGGGGTTCCAATTTTTTCATGAAGTCACAGTTTGAATTTGTCTCAAGGTTGCTGCAGGTGATGATAGTGTGGCAACAGTGTCGGATATTCTAGACTGTCATTTTAGAAGCTCTGGTCATAACAGAGAGGTTCAGTGTCGCTATAAGCTCTGGCAGTATTGATTCTCAGCTATGCATGGTTTGCCTGTCTGCAGATGAAGCTGATGAAGGAGCACCCTTCTATCATCCCTTTCCTCGTATACATCGCAAACGAGGGCAAGCACATGCAGCGCTTCGCGGTCCGTGCGAAGATGATGACCCTGGACCCGGCGAAGAACAGGTATGTGAAGTACATCAAGAACATCCGCACCATCCAGGACTACCTGTGCCGCGGCGCAGACAAGCGCATGATTCCTAAGGTGAACAACACCAACGTGGACAAGAGCGTGGCCGCCATCCACGCCACCGTCTTCAGCTCCCTGCGCCGCTGCGAGGCTGGCGAGCCGCTGCTGGACGCCAAGAGCGGCTCCGTGAAGGTCATCCACGAGGAGTGGGACAAGCAGTTCAACTCATCGGCGCTGGGCTCCAAGAGCATGTTCAAGATGATTCAGCGCCGAGGCTCCTCGCGCAACATGCTGGCAGTGGTGAACGCGGACGGGCGGGTGGCCAAGGCATGGCCGCTGGCGCCTCTGCAGGTGGACAAGGACAAGCGTGCGGCGGGGATTAGCAGCCACTTCAGTGAAGAGGGCGCGGTGGGCACGCCCATCGTGGGGCCCTTCTCGGTGGGGAAGGAGGAGCCCGTGCGCTTGCAGTTCGGGGCGCTGGGCTTGGGGGACTGGCCGGAGCACAGCAGTGAATCAGCCTCCTCCAGGAGCGCCTGCAGTACTACGAGCGGTCCGGCTTCGGCTGAGGCTCAAGCTCTTGAAGCTCGTACTCATGTGGAGGGCACTGGTGGACGGGAAGCCGCTTCCGGCCCAACGCTGGAGACGGAGGTACGTCAGTTTTGTCAGTCTCACACGTATGTCGTCTCTTTTCCCATAACATTCTTGTACTTCATGGGAGGAGAGGGGACCCGTTGCTTTCCATGAAGAAGGCTCGATCGTTTCACTGTAGAACATCTTGAATGCAAGCTTGCCCATTGTGGGCCACTGGATCAAGAATGTATATATTCTTGTTACAGGGATACTGTAGAAGGACCCCCATGCATGCCCTTCCCATTCAAGAATGTTAGGCCTGGCTTTGAAAATTTCCTTTGAGGACCGAGGATTTGAATAGGTTCCAATGAACCATTTGGATTGATCCTATCGTAGATAGCAGCATAACTCAAGTCCGGAGTTCTCGTCTATCACCCTGGAGGCTGAGTGACGAACTTGGCGTGTGCTGGTTTTAAAATTAGAATTTTGGAACCTCGAAGAAACCCAAGCTCTGTGATCTCCTCCTAACTGCTCAAAAGGACATGAGAGGGAGGTGAACATGCCTTGATTTGTAGCTTCATCTCAACTCCAATTTGGGGCACGCTTGTTCAAAGGAACTACGAAAGGTATCTGGAAATGTATCTCGGAAAATAGCTTGCTTCTCTTCACATTTCAAATACCTAATTTCAAATCCTCTCACCTAAACCGCCCGCCCCATCAAGATTCATGCCTAAAATGTGAACCCTCCGAACAGGAGTCTAGGGTACACCTATATTCAGAATTTCGAATAATACCAGTGGATTCATTTCGATTACAAAAAAGAATAGGTGAGAGAATCTGGAATCCTCTTTCACTTGCCCACATGATCCTGGAACAATTTTTTTGACAGTTTAACAGAAGGAACCATGCTTAGATGCTTATTCGGATAACTTTTGGTGCCATTACCTGAGTGTGCCGTGGGTTGCAGATTTTAGGATGGATCCAAGTTGTATTGGTAGAGAATGTAACCATGTAACCAGTGAATTTATTTCATGTTAACCATTTACTGTGGCATAGGGGAGCCATTAATAAGGTGAAAGAAACTGTTTTTTGCAGCGCAATGAGGATGTCGTGGCATCTGGATCGGATGACGATTACGATGAGGCGGAGGAAGAAATCCACAAAAACGAAGGCAAGAAAAGTGACAACGAACTGGACCCAGTCGACGAAAATGATGTAAGACTGCTACACCCCTGCCTATTCTATTTGCTGTCATCTTTTAGATGACATCAACGTGCACGATATCACTCACACTTAGGAACTCGTCTTCAAAGTGGGTTGTCAATTTTTTTGCTCTGTGAATGTAGAACGTGTCGCAGTTTGGCATTCATTAAGTTCTATTCGCTGCGTCGCTTGCCATTCATCGCTTCGGCTGTTCTTTTTAGCACTAGGATTGGTATTCGATTGCAGCAGTGCTACAGAATGTTGTGATTGTAAGATTGTTCAAATAGCCTGGGTTGAGATTGTTCAAATTGTTTTTTTGAATTTTGAAATCAGTGGAAGAAAGACGTGCTAGTTTGGCATGTCCTTTTGGGGTAGAAACACCTGCAATCTGCCGCTTCACTTGTTCTTATCGGCACTAGGCTTGGGATTCCAATGCAGCACTGCCAAAGATTGGATGTAAGATTGTTCAAATATGGTTGAGATTGTTCGAAATAGGGTTTTTGAATTTCAAAAAATTAGCGGAAGGAAGAGCTTTGGTAGTATTGCATTTCCATTTGGGGCAGAGGCACTAGCAGCTTGCTCAGTAACTATGCACGAAGATGGAAGGCTGAACTCCAAAGAGTGTGAATTGGCAACAGGAAGAAGGGTCGGTGGACAACGAAAGCATCCGTTCGGAAGGCGAGGACGACTTCGACGTGGGCGAGGACGACGATTACTGGGACTACGACGAGTCCAGCCCCACCAGCATCCGTCCGCCGTCTGCCAGCGCCAGCCCCGCCAGCAAAGCCGAACGAATGGCGCGCCTGCGTTCCTTCGACCGAGCGGCCGCGGGCAAGGGAGCTACGGAGCTTCGAAAAACCGTGTCTTACAACCGAGCCTCTTCCAGAAGACACATCCCAAAGCCCACGCTCTGAAATATTATTCATGGGTCCCAATTGCCTCTCCTCTCCTCTCCTTTCCTTTTCCCTTTGATTTTTTCCTTTTCCTATTTCTCGGGACACAGACGGTTGGCTGCTACCCTAAGCTCTAATTCAACCCTACCCTGACATTAGATCTTGGGACTACGTACTTCTGTCAGCTGCCACCCTAAACCCTATTGTAATCCTTGCCGTGATATTTCCTCCTGAACTAACTTACATCGATCAGTGTCAAGAATAGTAGTCTTCCCCGTATCAAGCCCAAGTGACTAAGCTTGCAATTGCTCAGTCTATAGATAGTAGTTGGGATTGCATAACATTGTTCAACCGTGGAGGTGAGATGTCATTTCTATTCATGCAAGAGAAGAGAACTGAAGCAAACCAAGAGATGACTGTCGCTGTTTCTCTTTTGACAACATGACTCCCTTTCGTTGGTCCTCTTTCTCAAGTTCATGCTCGGATATGTTTAACGTCAACTTGTCAAAGCTGATTTCTCCTATTGACAATGACATAATTCTCCTCCTATTGGAGTCGGCTGTATCCACCACTGCTGAATCCTGTTATGAACTTCATGAACCTTTTGTTTTAAGTTTTTTATTTTTGGTGGTGGCTCATATGACTAGACGCAGGCCAGCTCTCTGGAGCCGTAAGGAACGAGATAGACCCTACCTTGACACTTCTCTTGGGAAGAGTTGTACCAATGTTGGGAGTATTTGTTTCCTCCTTTTCAAGGTGAGTAGCTGAGCTTGGGCTATGGATAATAGTTGGAATTGAAGTGCAAACTTCATGAACCCAAGCGATTCAAACCACTTGGGTACGCTAGTTGAAGGGGCATTCCGGTCTGTTTTGGGGTTCTTCTCTTTTGCCAGGAGTAGCCTTCCCATGGATGGAGCGTCGTGTAGGGAAGTTTACAGCAATGTGGATTTATTCCGGTTGTTGCATTGTTGTGCACAATGGATGTGAATATGGATAACCTAATAAGCATGCAATTGTAGATAGAGCATACACAGTTCTATACAGAGCTATTGAATTGTTGTAAGCTTAGAGGTCGACTCTCTGGAGCGTGAGCCGCATGATTTATTTGATGCGTATTGTCAAGTGCATTGTCTTTTGAGTGGATAGTCACATACATGTTCTGGCATCCTCAAGTATTGAATCTTTTGAATGGATAGTTAGGGAATAATTATTGTACTTGTAACATGTAGCCATCGGACAAAAATAATTTCCAATTCCCTACATTGAAACACTCAATCTCCAAATTTATTTCCTTCCTCCTCAATTCCTTTTTGCCGCAGCAAACCCTAAATCCATTAAAATTTCAATTCTACAGAAAACAAAATAAGAATGATCTAATGATCTAATAGTCACATACATGTTCCAGCAACCTCAAGCATTGAATCTTTTGAATGCATAGTTAGGGAATAATTATTGTACTTGTGGCATGTAGCCATTGGACAAACATCATTTCCAATTCCCTACATTGAAACACTCAGTCTCCAAATTTATTTCCTACCTCCTCAATTCCTTTTTGCCGCGACAAATCCTAAATTCATTAAAATTTCAATTCTACAGAAAACAAAATAAGAATGATCTAAAGAAAGACTACAATTTATTCTTCATAGTCTTGCCATCACTACTTTGGACACCCTAATTTATTACTTCAATCAAAGCACAATAAACATGTAGCCAACGCTTCCATCTTCAAAGTGCAAGTGTTGTTTTTGTAAGTGCAAGCTATCAACTATACTTCTTTCTGTTTTCAAATGCTCAATGTCTTCTTTGAGGTCTGTATGTCTATCAAGAATCAAATTTTGTCCACGGGGAATTCCTTAAAGAGCAAGGTTGATGTTTAGTTTTAAAATTGCAACGACTTTCCGTTGTGCATTCAGACAAACATTGCACTTGTTGAATGTTTTCAAATTATTTGCACTACTAAGAATTCTGCATAGTCAAAAACAATGTTTGATGCAATATACAAGACGAGTTTATAAATGAAAGGAGGTCATGGGAATGTAACTGCCTACAAATCCCAAGTTGAAGTTGAAAAGTTCAAAAACCCAAAGAAGTCAAAATGGTTGTCAAAGGTTGCACTCTTGCAAATGTCTATCAACAAGCTACTTCAAATCCCACTCCTTAAAAATTTAGGTTGCTCTCAAAGTTGCTCTCTTGAAAAACTTAGGCGCCTTCTCCAACTCCTTGCCCGAAATTATCAATGGCGGTGGATAGTCCACCATTGGCACATTGACGGCCCTTGGTTTCCTAAGTGAAGCAGATCAATGGTAGGGAAGGAGGTATGGCCATATCAACGGCAAGGAAGGGGGACATTTTAACAGTGGTGACAGCATCTTTTCATGAGATAATTTCAAATTCTCTGAGAGCATTCGGCTATTGGTCTGGTTCATATGTAAGGTGGCTATCTTTAGAACCACCACTTTTTGCTACTGTATTTGGTTTACTATTATTAGACTAGTCAAATTTTCATATTTACTAGTTGGCAAGTGAAAGGAGGCTCCCACAATCTACTCTGGCTAGTATGGCATCGTACAGTAGCGGTTAATGCTTGGAGAGGGAGAATTCATCACACCATTGATACAGGATGTCCTGTTTGCCCCCGCAAATCCCATGAGTCAATGTTGCACCACTTCTGGGAATGTATATCGGCGCAGCGTGCGTGGCAGTGGGGCATTCACATTATGAATGCCCTCATTTCACACGAGGACACCAAAGGACCATGGTGGCCACTCACATGGAAGCAAGGCATCTTCTTCAACCGTATTCCTAGGAAATTTGACAGGGTGAGCACCGTCTGGACTGTTTTGCAGACAATTGTCCTTTGGACTCTGTGGATTGAAAAAAATGACGCAGCCTTCAACAACATTCGATAGCGCTTAGCTAAACTTCAGCAGCATATTTGGTTGGGTTTGATTGACTATGGTAGAGTTGAGTGGGAGGCTACTTGTTGCATGGGTAGGAAAAACCTGGTGCATGGAGTGGCCGCGAAATTGAGGTTTGAGGCTAGATGGGCGCGCAACAAATTGTTCGCCACAATGGTTGATGGGTCGCCAAAGTGGGCTCTCTCAGGGCAGTGGGCTCTCTCGAGGTTGTGGGCTAGCTTTGTGTTCCAACCCCCCTAGGCTCTCTGCGCCTCGGTGGGTCGGAAACCATCCCGCTTTTGGCGCTTTAGTTGTATTTTATTGTTTTTGTTGTCTTTGTTGTGTCTTTCACTTGCCCCCCCAGGCCGCTTGCGGTTGGGCTCTTGTTCTTATTTTTTCTTGCAGTAAAGGTTCCCTTTATTTGTGTCAAAAAAAGAAGGAGAAAGGAGGCTCCCACGCACCAAAGAATGATGAATCACCTACAAGCTTATGATTTTCCAACGAAAATGAGTATGGAAAATATAGCAACACATTGATTTCCATCATGTCTTTGTGGAATTAACATTGACATTGAATTGTGTCTTCATCTAAATGGAACTCTTATTGTGACTTACCAACTATTTCATGAGTTGCATCTTCATATAACTAAATTTGAAATAGTAGATGGAAGGAGTATCAATCAACTACAATATTTGTAATAAAAAGAATACATTTAGAATAGGATCAAAATCAAGCCAACTTCAATGCAAGAGACACCATAGAATGTTATGAATTTTTCACAAGAACTTGATATTTTCAACTGATAAGGTGGACACATCCAAAATCACCCCCTACATGAAACCACTATCATCACTTTGTGTACATCTCCAAAATCAATATGTACTGTACACATGTCGAAAAAACTATTCCAAGAACAACTACCAAAGAAAACTTTGACCATTCATAACTTTTGCATATGGTATCCAAATGTTGCATGTGAACTTGCAACCTCAGCTTTCCTGCTTTAAGTAGTTCATACTTTAAACTTGATACTGCTGTTTTTGCAAACCATTAAACAAATCAAGAGTTAATCTACATGTCTGTATTCATTACTTTACCAAATTCTCAAATTTTGCCTTAATCTTGAGAAAAGTTTGTCATGGGGCAATCATTTTGGGACAAAGGGAGTAGAATTTTGATACAACTATTTGGGATGCAAAAATCTTGTAATTGATGGATGAAGTCTTTGTGCTTATAGAATGATTTGGTTATACCATCATTTTATTTTTACAAAAAAATTATTGGAAGATTAAGTACAATGAGATTTATAGATAATTCCTCTTATTATTGAACCCCTAGAGGACCACTTCCATTGCCAAATGGTCAAATATGGCATTTATGATTTCAGATTACCTTTTTATAATAACTACAAGAGTCAAATCTTATATATTTAATACATGAAAATGTTTTGCCTATCCATGTGAAAATCTTCAGTGATAATTTTGCAAAATTGTCAATGTCATAAATTTTATACCAAATAGAAAAAATAAATAAATAAATATAATCAAAATAATCAAAATAATTTAAAATTTAATTGTTTACAAGCAACAAGTAGCCTTGAAGAATAGTGTGAAGGTTTTACACCCTAAACAACCTTTGCAATGGCCTTCAAGTCAAATAACTATTGCAATGCTAAATTTAGCCTATAAATAATTGATAGATAAAATTTTGATTTTTTTGTTTGTGAAAAGCGGTATCTTTCAATAGATGATGACTTGTTTAGATTATATTAGATGACAAAATCAAATGTTTGTCATATTGAAATGTATAATGAGTAAATGAAATTACATGAATTAAAATATATATTAGAAGAATCTAAGATCCTAAAAAAAATGAATGAATAAATGAAAAATAATATTTCATACTTTAAATCTCTATTAGAAAATACAAACAAAAAATAGACATTATTATATGATTGGATTCTTCCTAATAAAGCTTTCAAGAGCAATAATTCATTAAATTTTGGATTTTTTCAAAATTTTAAGATGAAGCAAAGAAAAATGTTTTGGGCTTCATTTTATTTGTTTAATTCAAAACATTGAAAAAGGTTATTTTTCAAGTTACAATTAAATTTGACCAAGGCTCATCCACTACTCGGATGCAAAGATCTTTAGGAGTTGATCCTTGAAGGTCTAGAAAGCTAAATTCAAGGCGCAAAATGGGTCATTTAAAAAAAATATTGACATAGAACGTATAAGAATTGACTAGTGAAAAAGTTTGTATTCATACTAAATCAAATGCAATGAAACATGGCTCTTGTTATCCCACGGCAATAACTTGTATTAGGATCATTGTCTCTAAAGCTTGAAAAGGGTCATGCATTAACAAATATGGTGTTCTATTTCGACATTGACAAGGTTTAGATATTAGGATGACATCCAAATGAAGAAAGTTAATTGTTGACTTATTAACCCCAAAATTGCTTGACTATATTCTCATTAAAAATGCTCCAAAATTGCCATTTCCAGTACAAGTACCAAATTTTGAAAAATATTACTTTTGGACACATATAACCACAGGATCTTGTAGTACTCTTGTTTTGAAAAGATGTAGAAAAAATTTCAGAAATTCCACCGTGCCGATTGCAAGATATTAGCGTTTGAAGTGGCAAAAATCTTTCTTTTATTTTTGGTCCTGCAAAAAAATGGGCAGCTGCACTTTACAAGGTCGATCATTATGAAAAGATCCAAAATGGTTGTGCTTCTTTGTATTCATTCTTCAGGGCAAAATGTCTACATGCTTGAAAATTTTCAAATCATTTGGAATTGTACAACATATAGGAAAAAAATAGTAAGTAGAAAGAAGTAAAGAATGATTCAAAATACTAGAATGTTGAGAAATTCGTTTAAGAATTGAAAATCCCAATCCCAATGGTTGTAATGTTTTTCATAAATAATCTACATCCTATGATTTTATTTTATTTTATTTTTTTCAAAAAATATTGAAAATTGAGTAAAATAAACAACTTCAAAGTTTATTATAGAATATAGAATCTATAACTACTCGCAAACTAAAACTCCTCATAAGTTCTGATTCATTGATCAAAATGGAATGATTCAAAGCTTTCCACGTTTATATAAATCTAATAAACCAGCTTAGAATTTTTATTTTTGAAAAAAGTGATGTTTTTAATCTGCCCGGGCTGCCCGAGTTGAGAAACAAACTACATATCATGCAATAACTTTTGACTCATATTTCCAAATGCCATGAAACTTTGTGCATATACTCGGGCAGAGCAGCGGTACTTAAGGCTCAAATGACCGCTAGGCTCCAACTTCACCTTGCGGCCTCTGCGTGGCTCAAATTTGATAACATCTGGCTCCGCTCCAAGTTGTTAGCGTCGAGGGAGGGTGGCATTGTCAGGTAGCAAGGGTGTGGCCCTCCCGTTTGTAGTTTCACCTAGGGTTCTTTGTTTCCTTTGTTTTCTTTGGTCTTTTTTGTTCATATTCTCTTCATTGTCCAGCCTCACGGCTTGGCTGTTTTGTATTGTGTTTTTTTTTAATGCAGTGGTTTTCTCCATTTGTTCAAAAAAAAAGAAAAAAAAAAGAAACTTTGTGCATATGAAAAATATTCCTTGGGGTGAAAGCACTACGTTTGTCTTAAATCATAGTCATGGCATAATTTCTATATAGGATGAAAGTTTAGAGTCAATTTTACTATAGCTCTGGTCATCTTTTTGAGGAAAAAAAATAAGGCAAAGTCTTATATCTCATGTACATTAAAAGTTGCATAACAAAAAGTGACTTTCATCTACCAATTCAATATATGGAGTACAAACATAAAACGTTTGTATTGTCATAGATTTAGCTTTAGCATTGTTGTATTTATTGTGTCAAGTTTAGGGGTTCATTCTTGCAATTCAAAGAGCTAAATTTAATGTTTTAATGTTTAGATACAATGCTTTAGCACTTAATTAGGGTTTTGAAATTTTAATAAGAACATATCCTTCCAAATGTGTGATTTTAGTCCGACAGAAATTTTTTTGACTTTAAAGTGTGTTTTTTAAACTTTAAATTTGAGATTCTATAAGAAGACCTTTTGATTGAGATGGGCCAACATTGAATTTGGTATAAGTGATCTTTTGGCTTCATTTTTGTACCAATTGTGCACCAATTTTGCACCAATATTTGTACTTTTGTACTGATTTTACTAGTGTGTACATTCGGCAAGGGGGCGACTGTAGCTTGCGATCACCCCTTGTCCCTACATTTTATTAAAATATCAGACCAAAATATGCAAATCTCTAATCACATGTTCTTGTCCAAAATTTCTATGTTGCCAAAAAAACACATATTGGTCCTTTAGGGGTTAATCAAGTGTTATATGTCTTACCATAATTTAGTACATATTATGTATTTTGGAAATTAAACATGATTTTGTATGTACAATTTCCTTTATACCTTTAAGCCCTAAATGCTCAAGCCTCTTTTCTTGATTTTGGAAGGCATTTTGGAACTTTTAGAATAGAAGCTCTCAGAGCAATTATAAAAGTGAAAATGAAATTGTAACCACAGGCTCTTGGGCTTAAAGACCTGTAGATTGTGTTTCTAAAAAATTAGAAGAAATCACGGCCCGAATGTTGAGAATTTTTTGATTAAATGTGGATGAATAAGGAATCTTCAAGTTAGAAATTGGGGGAAAACCACCTATGATGATCAAATACTTGTTGTCATTACTAGAAAACCACTAATCCCACTTGCAAACCAATGACAACAGCTTCACAAATTAGCCTGCAATGCAACAATGCAAAACGTGACACCGAATACAAAGAAAAATTTCAACTCAATTTATCGACAACAAACAATTTTGAACTAAGAAAAATTTAATGGTGGATGAATAGCACCTCCCGTTGCAGCAATGTTGTGATTGAAATCAATATGAAAACAAAATTTGGATTTTCTTTGATGAAGAATTTTCATAATAGAAGGCTTAGACTGCCCAAGGGAGTTGTGGCCCAACTTGAAAAATGGGTTTTCATCACCCATTGTCCACCTCAGCATTCCCAACAAAGTTCCCCTCCTCTCAACTTGCATCTGAAATATATTAACATATCCGAAGGAGTTATCATTGTACCAAGCTGAACTAAGTTTAGGAGTGCCCATTCTGACAGACTAGGCTCTTGGATTCATTGTTGCATCCAATTTTTGAACCCGCTGCCCACTTGTATGACTTGGCAGCACTTCATTGGCAATTGAGTGGCACTTTTCAATGTGCACTGAACATGGTTGCATTTGAGTCTCCATAAAAGAAAATTTGAATGTACTATGGCCAATATTGAAATTCTACATTGAAGTAGACTTCATCTTGCAGCTTCTCCAAAAAATTTTTTGTCAAAAGATTAAAATCTCTGCCTTCACGGTGGTCTCAAAGTTTTCCAAACACCCACTAAAAAAAACAGTGTCCGAATTGACATGTCCTAATTGACTAAAATGTCCGAATTGACAGACTCATGTCAAAAAAATGTCCAAATTGATAGAAAATTGACAAATTAATGTCCAAATTGACAAAATAATGTCCAAATTGACAAAAAGTTGACAAAAAATGTCCGAATTGACATTGCTCCCTTGTAGTGACCACGTTTGGGTGCCTTGGGCATTTAGGGGTTAAGGATCAAGTAGACCTTAATGTGGGATGTCAAAAAAATGGATTTGAAATCATACTAATTTTCAAACAAACATTGAGCTACTTTTCTTCTAATTGCATAACTTTAGTGCTATATATGAATTTGGTATCATGTTTAGAATGATAAAATGATAAAATGTGGGTTTTTGAATGGGTTCCTTTAAGTACAATGTTTGCACAATATTTTGTACGTTGATTTATACCCTTGAATGAGGTCTTGAATAAACGTACAGACTCTTGATTCCATGATATGTAGTTTGTTTTTATAAACCAACCCTTACAAATTCTTGCCTTACAAAAAAGGACTAGAGTATTAAACCTCTAAAAGTTTCAATATTAATTGTCTACAGAACCTACTTATCTCAAAAAAAGGTCATTATTTCACATGTTGTATTGAAAATTAGTCAAGAACTAGTTTTCAAGATCTAAAATAACAACACGTAATTGAGACCCTTTTCTAAAATCTATCCTTACAAATTCTTGCCTACAATGTAGGACCTCTATTTATGAGAATTTAGGATTGCATTTGGATATACCTATTTTTTTGCACTTTGAATATTCATGATTTATTTATACAATGTCCAATAAATTTATTCTAAGAGAATCTAACATCCCCTTTTCACTATCAACAAGACCCACAAATTAAAACTCAATATAATAATGGTAACCATTTTGAATTGCTTATCCGGATGCATACAAATGTTGTACATTATTACAATCACATTGTCAGGCCGGGGTGAACCAACCCCCTCATTCATCCTCCACAAGTCCCCATTTTTTCTCCCAAGGGTGCATGTTAAGAAAAAGACCCCCTATTTTGTACTTGATTACCCCCTAAAGGTTTTTGACTATGTTTTCACAAAAAGCGCTCCAAAACTGCCATTTCTAATACAAGTACCAAATTTTAGAAAAAAAACACTTTTGAACATATGTAACCATAGGATCTTGTAGTGCACTGGTTTAAGAAGATGTGGAAAAAATTTCAGAATTTTCCACCATGTAGATTGCAAGATAATAGCGTTTGAATTGACAAAAATCCTTTTTTCATCACTGCAAAAATCCGGGCAGCTGCCCTTCAAAAGGTCACATTTGTATGAAAAAATGTCCAAAGTAGTGGTTGCTCTTTGGATTCATTCTTCAAGGCAAGTTGGCTACATGCTTGAAAATTTTCAGATCATTTGGAATTGTACAACATATAGGAAAAAAAGAGTAAATAGGAAGAGGTAGAGAATGACTCAAAATACTAAATTGTCAAGAATTTAATTATGGAATTGAAAAATGCCAATTTGAGAATTTGTAATGTTGTAATAAACAATATACACCCAATGTTTTTTGTTTTATTCAAAAATATTGAAAATTGAATTAAATAAAGGACTTCAAAGTTTATTTCTTTAGAGTAGAGATTCCATAACTACCCTCAAACTAAGAATCCTCATAACTTTTGACTCATTAATCCAAATGGAATGATTCAAAGCTTTCCAAATATATATAAATCTATAAAACCAATTTCAACTTTTTAATTTTTCAAAAAAGTGTTTTTTAAAGAATTTTTTTAGCTGCTTGGGCTGCCCACCGAACGCAAAAAATTACATATCATGCAATAACTTTTTACCCATAAAGTCAAAAGTTATGAAAATTGTTGGACTTGAAGCTACTCCTCGGGCACATCTTGTGTGAAAATTTCACAAAAGAAAAACAAAATTTCCATTTGTAGTGAGCTGCCCAAAATTGCTATGTTGTCAAAAAATGGTGTTTGGTCCTTTAGGGTTTAATTAGTTTTCTACACCACTCCCTAGCTAATTTGGGGCCTTCAATTGCAAATATGAATTTCAAAATTTCAAAATTTTATGATGCATGAAAAAAAAATAGTTCTTGTGTTTCCTAGGAGTAAAATCATGGATGCTCAAGGGATAAAACCAAGGATAAATGTAAAAAATGCCCCCTATTTTTGTGCCACTTAAATTTTATATTTCTTCACACCTCCTAGCTAATGTGGGGCCTCTGATTGCAAATATGAATTCAGAATCTACAATTTTATCACATGTGGCAAGTAAAAAATTCCAGTTTTTTCAGCAAGGGTAAAACTCGGGGCAATAGGGGGGTCAATCCTCCCTGACCGGTGGTTCACCCCGCCTGGCAGCCCGCCATTCCAACGGTTCGACCAGAACCCTAAAAGTAAAAAGTAAAGGTAATTTCGGCGGGTGACGTCCTCTCTTTCGAATTTCCCTCCATATTTTCAAATTGGAGCGCTCTCCCGCCCCCCGAGCCCAATACTTCTTCTGCAAGCCTTATAAGCTGCCTGGTACTTCAATCAGCCTCACCGCTCTCATTTGCATCTGTCCTCTTTTTCTCTCGTGCTTTCGTTTCTTCGTCCTTTTGTTTCTGCATCTGCTTTGAGTTTGAGTCTCAGCGATGGCGCGTACTAAGCAAACCGCTCGCAAGTCCACCGGAGGCAAGGCGCCTCGCAAGCAGCTGGCTACCAAGGCAGCCCGGAAGTCCGCACCTGCGACGGGCGGAGTGAAGAAGCCCCATCGCTACAGGCCTGGTACCGTGGCGCTTCGTGAGATTCGCAAGTATCAGAAGTCGACGGAGCTCCTGATCCGGAAGTTGCCGTTCCAGCGTTTGGTCCGTGAGATTGCGCAAGACTTCAAGACGGACCTGAGGTTTCAGAGCTCTGCGGTGTTGGCGCTGCAGGAAGCCTCTGAGGCTTATTTGGTTGGTTTGTTTGAGGATACCAACCTGTGCGCAATTCATGCGAAGCGTGTCACCATCATGCCGAAGGATATTCAGTTGGCTCGCCGCATCAGGGGAGAGCGGGCGTGAGTGTCGGGGCTTTTTGATCGTTTTCAAATGGTGTTTTATAACACCACCTATCTTCGGAATTTTACCCTGCTCTGTCGTTGACGTCCGCTACTCTGTTTCTGCTAACTACTTCTGTTACCCTTTCTTGATCTTAGTGTTACCCGTGCTTCGTTCTTTGACCTCTCCATGTTTGCAGACATGATCCCAAGCAGTTTGGTACAAAAGAAGCCAGACTTTTAGGGTACTTGATTGTGATGAGTGCACATTGATCTTGTGGATGGGATATAGGGTATGGCCTTACGGGGAGTAGATTGTTTTGTACTTTTCTACCTTATCGGGATCTCGTTTATCGGCAAAGGGTGCGGATGGAACGCACGATATGATTTGGTATGTGTCAATTGATCTTTTTATGCTGGCATGTGAGCACCTGTTACAGTGAGCAATTAAACGTCTATGAGCAACTGTGAGCTGTTAACAGGTGCTCACCCTGCAGAATCTAATTGATACACATCAATGACGTTGCAACTTTTTTGAAAACTTTGATCAAAACAGTAAGAAGCAGCTACGTCTGACTCCATGGACTCGAGAATCATTGGACGTATGTCTCGTGCGTTTCTGGGAACATCACAGAATTTTATTCGTAAAATTGAGAGCTTGCAACTTTCTTGTTGATTAACATTCATGTTAGACGAGAAGTCATTTCGCCCACTTCTACTATCGTTTACTTTGTTTTCTTTTGTTATGTCGTATCTTCGTGGGGTGAAGGGTCGAAAGTGTTATCATGCTTCGAAATTGTGTCATCTAAAACAATGAAGAGTACCGCTTGATCAAACAGTAAGCGGAACCTTTGAGTGAATTAGCTGCGGCTAATCTGGATTGTTTTAGCCCCTTTTAGCACTACGTGTAAAACGGGTGGGGTGCAAAATTTTTTACCTCTTTGTGACGCTAGCAGGACTAAAGAAAAATTAGTTTGGAGTCACAAACTTCAAATCGAGCATATTTCCCAAAAATTTGGCAACCACTTACCGCCAACCCCAACCCCTGGACCAGAGAGGACAAAGCTTACTAACGTTCCAGTAACGGAGTTTCAGTATGAAGGCTGGAGCTATCGAGAGCAGCGATCCCCAGACCTCTCCAAATGACAGTTCCAAACCAAGGGAACTGCTTTCGCTGATTTGACTAAAAGAAAGATCTTCAATGCTTCGGAAAAAACCTAAAACTTATCAATTAGTACTAATGAAAAATTTGAATTCTTATTAAGAATCAATGACCCCAAATTGATAAAGGTGTAGAAATACAAAATACAAAATCTAAGTTCATCTTGGTAGTGCTTCATAAGACTTCAACATGATAGAATTGGAGGGGAATTGAAACTTCTACCTTCTGTTGAAATAAAAAATACATTATAGAGGGTCAAGCAAAAACATATATCTTCCCATTGTGAACCATTGAAAGGCACTTTCTTGTACCTTTGGATGCTAATGAGACTCTCTTTAATTCCTAACTCTGTTGGGATGACAATTCGAAAGCATCCCTCAACATCTTAGGACAAAGAATGACTCCTTTGCCACGTGTATAAACATCATGGCTCCATCTATACAATTCGTGAATCATCATTTTGCAACCCAATTTCAAAACTTTCAACCCCAATTCAACACTCAGCAAATAGGTCGTAGCCTTAGTCCCTGTCTGGTCGTCACAATAAAAACAACAAGAGATGGTGCATTCCACATCGCCGAAGCCTTCCAAAACTGAAGGCCTCCCCAAATCGCAATTGCACGCATTCTTGTAGTACCCCGTGCATCAAAGAAACAACATGACCCCTCAACTGTTGGGTTCAATAGCCTAAAAGAGCAATGGATGATAAACATCATACCCAAATCCGGGTCTGCACCAGCAAAAGAGGCAAAAGAGCAAGCAACCACTAGCTAAAGAAACTGCACAGAACACTCACCCATTACAACCTTACATCAACTCATGACACCACTGGAGTCCACAAATACAAATTCTTTTGAATAGCACCAATTCTCACTGCATTAAAATTGTTGAAAATTCAGCGTCAAAGAGTCGGGCAATGAACACAGGCTCAACAAGGAACTCTAACTACTAACTCATAGATCTACTAAGGAAAACAATGTTAAAAATAACTGCATCGTGCAGCAAATCTTGGAACAAGGCCCTCATTGTGCTCTCTCCTGGAACAAGGCTCTGGAGTATCTCAACTCAACACATGAAAATTGTATTACCATGACAAGCCGGGATCTCCCACCCACATTAACCCATGGGTGGCCTATTTGATCCTAGCATTTGTCCCACGATGCCAGTCACCTGGATCAAATAGAAAGTCTAAGCATTAGTTCCCTGAAACGGAGTTCCACAACCATAGAGCTTAAAGACAATAAAAGTGAGAGAAACAATCCATTTTCCACTATCCACCTAGTAAATGCCATGAAAGGTTCAATCCACATTCTTGAGTTACCACACTCATCCATGCTGAATCAAACTCACAATTAAGATGATTAAGGTAGAGAACTTATAAACGTAGGGACGCTTTCCTGTCACCGTTTATAATGTCAGTGTCCTCCAAGCACAAGACTTGTGAAATATGATATATCCTAGATTTTATACAAGTCAAAGATGCTTCCTGAGATAAGTCATAGATGCAATACTCATGGATGATTGGGACCTTAATGCTTTATACAACAAAAATTCATAACTATTTCATATAGTATTGCAAATAGGTCTAGATTTCCACTGAATTCCAGGGAGTCGTGTTTCAGCATCACGTACCTGCCAGTACTTGGAAACGCAACGATCGATGCAGCTATTTTCTCCCACATTCAAATCGGCTTCCTTATACCTACATCACGCCGAAACCCCGTCATGGTCTGCATAATGTTATACAATTCATCTGCACTAGACTCTGAATCGAAGTCAGCAATATCGACCTCTGGTACATTGAATTACTCCCGATTGAAGGTAAAATCGGAGCTGACGGGAGATTTAACTACCATTTCCCTCGGGTAATCGCTTTCTAAGTACGCCAAGCTGTGAACACATGTGTTGAGAATGCGGCACATAGTCTTCAGTATGACATTAGGGCATGCGCCAATATCACTCTATAAGCTATAGGTTCGTTGTCTTGACAACAACAACCTCCTAAGTGGCACTCAGCTGAACCTCACTAAATTAAAAAAAGGCGACAAAAAAACCTAATTCATTAAACCTCCAGCAGTCCAAATACCCTCCTACCCCCCTAAAAAAATAATAAAGAAAGCGAATTGCACATTAGCTACATAACATCAGCACAACTCACTTTCTTTCCACGCACTTGTCGAAGCACGTTTGCGTAAGCCTGCACGATCCAACAACCCCAACATCAGGATCTCCAACTCCGAGAGTCCCACATTAACCCCGCCAGCTTCCCAAACCCTAAAACTTCCCTCTGCAAACGATCAGAAAAAAAAAAAAAAAAGGCAAAAGGTTCAAATTGCTCCCGACTTGTTAAAGAGGTCGACTCTGTACTCCATCTCCTGCTGCGCCATGCCAAAGATCTGCCACCCCAGACAACCACCCATCCCTCAGGAGCTGTAACAAGCTTTGTCTCCATCGACTGACTGACCACCAAGGGAGAATTTAACGCAGTGCGAAGATCAAAAGATAACAGAAAAAACAAGAAATTAATGTGGAGAGAGGGGAGGGGAGGGTAGACAAGGAGGGGGTTACCTGCTCTCTGTCAACAGCGGGGGCGCTAGTTTTGGAGGCCATGGCGATCGAAGGCGGAGTGGAAGAGGCGCGATCGCAGACAGCCGAGGTGCAAAGGGAGTTGCGGGAGGGGATGCTGGGCAGCTTGAACGCAGTCTGCGTGAGGCTTCGGTTTCGGAATTAGGGTTTCCGTGTCTCTTCCCTTCGAGGAAGGGTGGTTTTCACACCGGTAACAATGCTTTCATGACATTCAAAAACGATGACCATGGTCTCATCTCAAAAATAAAGCCCAATGTCCAATGTCATTGTCAAATGACTTTCAGTTTATAAACTTCATATGTTGTGCAATTTCAATAAAAATTTAAAAAATTAATAACTTTTGAAAAGTTGCAATTTAAAGAATTTTTTTGAATTTTTTATAAAAATTAAATATTAAAAAGGTTTCATAAAATGGTTATTTTTAAGAATGTTATAGGACTTTTGAAGTATGAGGTTCATATGAAAGTTGCATCTAATGTAGTATTGCAAAGTGAAAGTAATGTCAATGTTAAATGACAATGACTAAAGGTTTTTGTTGAGATGTTGTAGAAGCTTTGAGAATATAGACTTACAAAAAAAATATTCTTTTATGAACCCTCGTAACTTAGGACTGAGTTGCTATATTCCAATTATTACCAAATTCTCAAAATTTCACTAGTAGGAAGTTCAAAACTAGAAGTTGGAACTTCATATAAAGTTTCCAAAGCCTATTGCACTTAAAAATGTCTACATGACAACACTTTTGTGAGGTTTGGGAGCCAAAGAAGAAAGACTTCAAGCACGTGCTAAGGCTAGCAAAAATAAAAATCCAAATAGGCTTCAAGCCTCATTTATTGTTGTGTATGTAGTGTGAAGAGAATAACATTGTTTCAAGCATCTTTATAGGTTGATTTTATCTAGAAATCTGTCTATTGTAAAAGTGCTTCAATATTACCTTTTTGGACAAATTTTGGATTACATTCACAACATAACATCATACATGAGAAAAATTGAGACTTACGCTGGAAATTTAGTCTTCAGACTATATAGAGAGTTTCAAATTCTACAGATGATATATTTTTTTCACCTCCTAGAATTCAAGAAATTAGAATTTGGCCTTGAATCGTTAAATTTTGGAAAATGAGACTTAGAACATAGTAAAAAGAGGCCCTTTGTCCACCTTTTTTCTTTTTTCCTCTTAGATATATATATATTTTTTTATTTTTGACTGCAAGGATTCTAGTACAACTGGTGAAGAACAATATGTTAAGACTTTTTTAGTATAATCACTTATAGTTTCACTCCAAGTAAAGAAGTCTTGGTGAAAAAATACTTCTATTATAGAATTTTTTATTTTTATAAAAGTTGAATTCATTAAGTGAGGATGGGCTTGACAACATATCTTCATTACTTCTAAACATTGGCGGAGTTATGCCTAACGTGGTCTAAAATATGTTAGATGTTTTCAAATAATGTAAAAGTTTGAGTGATTTAAAATTATGTCATTTTGGTAAACTAGTGTACTCAGATAATTAATTTGATTTGTACATGTGACAACAATTCATAAGTCAACCTTGAAGTCAAAAATGATTTGTAAAGACTGCTTCAAATATGAATAGGAAGTAGAGACTTTGTCTGAGGAATTATGAAAGGTTTGATGTGCAATTAGTATCATTAGAATAAAAGTGTTTCAATAAATTTTTAAATACACTCATTTTAGGAGATCAAAGTGAAAACATAATAGAGTTGAAAATGCGAGTAGATGATAGATATTGAAAATATAGTAACCCTTACTCAATGGATGAAATCACTGAATTGCTATAGAGTCTATAATGTAGTCAACAAAAAGAAATAGTAGAATAATATCACTTTTAAGGGATGAAGTAATGTGTTTTTTATTCACAATTTGCATGTTCCATCTACATACATGGATGTAAATAGCTTCATTACTCCATGAAAGATTGCTTTTAGTACTGCCCAAAATGAATGAAACAAGAAAACAACGCTAGGAGAAGCTTTGTCCTTGAAGTACTAACTTGGACATTTCTTGAAAGATCCTATTCAAACTTCCTCAAGGTAAAAAGAATATAAAGCATCTTCCTAAGCATTGATCCAAAAATTTAGAAGAGTTGTTCACCTAAAAACATATTTAAGTCAATTTTCTTTGAAAATCAAGAAGAAGTCACATCTAACCTACTTTGATATTCCTATTGAATTAATTATGAAATATCAAAGTTGGAATTGGGCGTGTTCAAAAAATGTCCCCATCTTAAAATGTTTACCATATACATTAAAACTTCTAATATGAATGTATGCCTTGTTAGATGATATATTTTTTGAAAAAGTACTAGAGTGGTGATCACTTAAAATTAGATGAAGCACTATATTTCTACATTCATCCATCTTTGGGACCAAAAAGCACTTTTCAATTATACTCTTGCATTTTCATCCAAATTTGAAGACTTCATCCACATTTAAAATAGAAATAGAAAATTTCTAGCAAAAAAAGACTTCTATTTGGCAAAAAAGTAGAGATGTATTTTGAAATGGTGCAATTTGACCCCATGTTGCCCTTCCCCCAAAAGACATGTTTAGAAAAGGGTAGTTTGAGTACGTCCCACTTTAGCTTCTGCCAATGGAAAGCCTCCCCTTCACCGAAGAGTCAATCAAAATCCCTACCAACACAATAGATAAATTCTAATTTAGAATCCATGCAACCAATCATGTCTCATGAAGCAAATGCAAACAATTTTTATGGCAAGTTTATTACCGTACGCAAAGGTTAGATTCAACATAAATTGATTCATTCTGTAAAGAGGTGCCACATGTCATTTTGTGAATGATGTGAGATGACATGGCCCCTTGAGAATCTGACATGGAAATTCAATTTCCACACTTGGGTGCCAAATCAGACCTTCGCGTGCCGCTCTAGATACAGTTGCAGGGTCCGGGAAAGTTTTTAGCCCTACCAGCTAATTTCCTCCAATTCCCATATGGAACTGTTTTTTCAAGTAACAAGTCCAGTTATTTACTTTATTTCCTACGCAAAATATAAATTTTACTAAATACAATTTTTCACCGGGTTTTTTAGCTAATGTTTTCAAATTACAACTGGTTTTTTCGCAGTTCAACCGGCTAGCTTTGAACTAGCTGCCGGTTCTTCCCGGACCCTAAAATTAAAATTAAAACCAGCAGAATTAAAATAATAATTAAAATTAATAATTAAATAACAGTTGTTGGTTGACATTACGACTTGCAACTGAAGTTTGGGACTTTTACTTTTACTTTTAGGAGGGTAGGGTCGCCTTGGTCGGTCCGTCGCCCTGTGCTCTTGTTTGTCAAATTCATCATCCCCCCTCAGATTCTTGGTCAACCCTTTTCTTCGGCACACTGCACTACTGTACTGGTATGAACTTGATTTTGACTTTACCCGAAAAGTCTTTTCTTCGAAGCCCCTCATTCTGACAACTGAACCAGTCTCCACAAAGTCCAACTCCGTCAACAATCACGTAAGGTCAATGTTTTTTTTCGGGTTTTCGGTTAAATGGTTATGTGGCCTGTCTTTCAAGAAGGTTCTTAGTTTTTGGGCTTCTTCATTTTGGGGGTTTGAATTGAAGGAGACCAATTTTCAGTATGTAATTTTATATCTGTTGGCTCTATAAGATGGATGAAATGAGGTTTTGGAAACATTGTGGGCAGCAATGTGCAAGGCTATCATTATAGTTTGGCATTTTTTAACACATTTATCCTTTTTTTTCACCCTATAGGCTTGAAGTTGTCCATCTCTTTTTTTGAGAAATTGGGCATTTAATTGCCTAAGAAAAAAAAATTGCATTAGGTAAAGGTACCTACTTTCAATAATTTAAGCATTTCAGCCCATAGGATATGGAAAATTCATTGGAAATTGAACTCAATGTGTGTAAACATAAGGATGAAAAAGAATGCAAAAAAATAAAAATAAAAATTCTCCAATAATGAATATTTTATTCAATATAAATGTAGATTTTTCATTTGGACCCATTCTGGTTTCATAAACTCACCTATTATGGTTAGCTTTGGCACTTCTCTTTAAGCAAGGAAGCAAGAGAGATGAGTGGGTCTTAGGTACAAGCACAAAATCTTTTTCAATGAACAGTGCACCCAAGTGTTGTCAACAATAGGTCACCTTCTATAACCATAATGGGAGGGCTATTGGAAATAGGTACTTCTACCTTAACACTGTTTACCAATGAGCCACTAGGGTCCCTTTTGCATCCTTAAAAAAGACACCGCATATGAACAAAATTGTCTTACATGGCTCCCAATCCTTGCAGTAACTGATAAGTCCTTTATAAACATACAGGGACGCGTAATACCTTTCTAGCATGGAGGAGACCATTGCCCCATTATACAATATTGAATCAACAAAAATATCTTTTTTTCAAACCCA
This sequence comes from Neckera pumila, assembly GCA_963969595.1. NCBI lineage: Eukaryota > Viridiplantae > Streptophyta > Bryopsida > Hypnales > Neckeraceae > Neckera > Neckera pumila. The sequence goes on along the minus strand of OZ018412.1, from coordinate 6,199,112 downwards.
ATGCCTGTGGTTTCAAATCAAAGTCACTCAAAGGACTCTACTATACCAATTGATGGATTTACCACTGAGAAATAAATTGTATAAATAACTCAAGACAATGAAGGTGCCTACTCTATATAGGTCTTTAGAATTAAGGTGGGCCTCTCCAAATGTGACATTGACCCCATCACTATGTACATCTCCAAAATCAATATACACCTATGTTAAAAAAAGATTTTAGAACTTCGACAAAAAAAACTTAAATCCTTCCTAACTTTTGCGTATAACATTCAAATGTTGTATTCTTTGGTGCATTGGAACCTCTTTCACTTGACAATAAGAAAAGATGAAATTTAACTAGTCTAATAGTAGTATCTAGATGGAGTAGCACAAAATGACTTTGATTTGAGATATGGGCATTGGGAGCTTGTAGCCACCTTATATACTCACATTGTAACTTGATGTATCATTAGATGATATTTGGGGGTCTTGGAGGGCCGTTTCAGGCGTGTTCCCTGATCTGCCTAGATTCAGTGAACGTCAGTACGGGTGTGTCAGAATTTTTTTTTTCAAAAAATAAAATAAAATAAAATAAAATAAAATTTTACCAAAATATCATTTTAAGCAAATTTTTTTTTTTTTTTTTTCAAAAAATGACGTGGCAGTCCCTTGACTACGTTAGCTAGCTGCCGCTGCTGCATTCCCGTAGTCTAGGAATGCAGCAGACAGCAGGGGAACTCAGAGCCCTCCAAGACCCCCGAATCTCATCTAATATAGGTTCCTCTTTCTATTACGGAATACTATGTAATCCCTTGGCATGAATGTGCTCTTAAGGATTATTTCAATAAAAAAATACCACTTGACACAGTGTCCTTTACATTTAAGATCCAAAATTTCATTTTGTCAATGCTATTTTTCAATAAATAAGATGAAATATGGATAAATAGAGAATCTATTGTATAGTGGCCTGTTACAAAGATACGTGATTTCACTTTCAGCTTTGAAGAGAAATATCTCTTTATTGAAATTAGTTTTTTGCAAACAAATTGTACCATCACACTTTTAGCTACCAAGGTAGTTATAGCAAGAAGGAAAAATGCAAAAATCTAATTACAATAAAGAGTTATTTATTTTCAAACTAAGGGAATTTTTTTGCCAAAATAGAAATCCTTTTAGAGGGAATTGTGAATTTTTTTTGGAGATGTTTGTTGAAGAAAAGATGTGCACATGGAAGTTTCCTGCATATCTCAGCAATTAAATTAAAAAAAATTCATCACCAATGTTCTTCAATGAATTTTCATGTAAAACCATGAAAATAAATTTAAAAATTCACCAAAAATGGAGTTTTAGTTTTTTGAAACTGAAATTTGGTATGGTTGATTGAGATTGCATAAGATATCAAAATTAATTATGCAAAATAAAAAATGTCAATTTTGTTTTACATTATGCAAAGAAAATCGATTTTCCAAATTGCCATCACTTATCTTTTTGTTAGGCCACTGTATAGTCTTGATGATTGTCCAAAGTTTGGCTATACATAATAATGTATTACATTGCTGTCATTGTGATTTTTTTTTTGAAATCTAAAAATAGGCATTGACCACAATCTATCCCGTATATATATTGAAGTTGCTATAAGGTCATATAGTGAAATAACTGTATTGATGTTAGACTTTTCAAAACTTAATTGTATACTACCATTAAGACATTCTATAATGGTAAGACAAAGAAGTCCTTATACAATTGTACTATAATAAATATTAATATTTGTACTACAATAGTCCACAATATATGAACAAACTTGCATTCAAAATATTCTACAACAATGGGGATTGGGGACCGTTCCCCAGAAGTTCAAGAATGTTATGAATTTTGCGACAATGTGCCCAAGTACCTTATCCTCGTAAGGTTAAGACATTCTTTCATCGAATGAATGTTGCTCCCGATGCCAGTGCCGCTTAGCGGTGGAGATGCCACCACACCAAAGGACTACACTACAGCGCAGGAAGGGCAGGAAGTCAGCAAGGGTGTGCTCCGCAGACACTCTTTTCTTTAGTCGCCTCTCTCGCTTTTGCTGTTTTGGCCTTTTCTCCAACTGCGACGACCTCTTTAGTCTCCCACGTCCACGCTCTCCAGTCTCATCGCCATTCCTTCCTTCTCCCCTGTCTCCTCCTCCTGCTCACATCCCTTCTTCCACTGAACTCTTGTTGTTGCTAGGGCTACACACTTGAATTCGTGCAAGAAATTTCCAGTTTCCGGTTGTAATTGTTGTTGGAGGTTGCGAGCGAGCGAGGATGAGCGCCATGGCGTTAGGGCAGGCGGGCCGAGCGCACACCTTGGGACGCGCACACGGCTCTGTGTTGGACACCGTGGGCGGACTGCGTCGTTGCAAGGCGGACTCGGTGCGTCTCGCGGCTGTTGGTTTGCCAGCCATGCAATCACAGACGGTGAAGCTTGGTGCGTTTTGGTTTCTTGTTCCCGTGTGGGTTTTTTGTAAGGCAGGTCGGCGATGGTGATTTCAGTTTTTTTATAATGTTGAGGAGGTGAAGAGGATTTGGTTTTGCTTGTTTGGAATGCGATTGTATAAATTGTTATCGAATTGACAGTGAGAGTTAATCTTGGTGCGTTGACGGTCACAGTTCTCTTGTCCTGGAGGCCTCGACTGTGAGTGTGAATCTGCTGTGGTAGCGAGGAGAATTTGTCGGTGTGGAATGCGGTGAATGTGATTCGACTATATTGTTATGGAATTGACGCAGACGTGCGGGCGGGAGCTGGAAACACTTACGGCACGGTGTTCCGAGTTACCACGTTTGGTGAGTCCCATGGTGGAGGCGTTGGGTGTATAATTGATGGTTGCCCTCCCCGACTGCCGCTTTCTGAAGCCGATATGCAGGAGGATCTTGACAGGAGGTGACCATCCCTTACGATTATACGTTGGATTGTGGTTGGTCTGAAATTATTTGGTTTTGGACATCGACGTTCTTGGCATCACCCACTTCTTCACTTGTATTTCTCAGGAATGCAGGGTGTGGCTAGCAGTTGCCTGCTTTTCTTGTGGCCGGGAATTTACATTTTTTAACAAGGCAATGAGGTTTGTGCCAGTCATGAAAGGAGCCTGCTGGACTGTTGGCATTAGTATAGCCTCAAGAGTGACGGGAGCATCTGGGATATTTGAGTTCGATGGCATTCGCAAGACCTAAATTTCTCGAGTTGATGCTTTTCGCAGGAGGCCAGGGCAGAGCCGTATCACCACTCCTCGGAACGAGACAGACACCTGCAAAATTCTTTCAGGTGTTGGAAACGGTATGTCTCTGGTTCCACTTGGATCAGATTGGATGGAACGACGTGTTAACCACTGCTGATTTTGAATAAGAATCGATATTCAGTCTGTGTGAGTTTAATTTTTATGATCGAATTTGAATATAGGTTTATCTGTTTGATTTAATGCAGGGCTTACACTTGGAACACCAATTGCTGTGACCGTCCCGAACACAGACCAGCGAGGAGGGGTAAGGAGTTGCCCTTATTGCTTTTCATAACATTAATCCTCGTTGATTAGAGCTAGAATGTGTCAATTAGAATGCTTCACCTTAGATCAAGGATGACTTTTGAGTGTTTCTCTCTGTTGAGACATTATTGGACATGTTTTGATGTTCGTGTTGTTGGATGCGAGCAGGATTACTCTGAGATGTCGGTTGCCTACAGACCATCTCATGCTGATGCTACATATGACTTTAAATACGGGGTCCGCGCTATCCAGGTACACGAATTGATTAGCGACACCCTTATCGCGTGTCTACAGTCACACTTGCACTTAGGCTCAAATCTCTTTTGTAATTCATTCAATTTCTGATCATTTCAACGACGTATTTGCGGAGGAAGAATCACTTAAGTACTATCCTTGTGACGAGAGACAATTTTATCAGTGTTTTTTTTTGGACAGTTCGTGGCAGAGAATTTGAACTCTTGCTTGGATTCGCATCCCATAGAGTTAGATACTCATACAAACAGCTCTGTGCAGGGTGGAGGTAGGTCGTCTGCAAGGGAGACAATTGGTAGAGTAGCTGCAGGAGCTGTCGCCAAGAAGCTGCTCAAGTTGAAAGCTGGAACGGAGGTCTGTAAATACTCCTCACAGTGGATATTAGTTGCTGAAGAGCCTTCATGACCACGATTGCCTGAAGAAGCTTATGTTCTTTATTTCTGGTTGTGGTCTATAATAGTGCGGAGTACAGAGGTAAAGTGTAGGGATTCTACTGACAGCACCAACCTTTTCAGGTTCTAGCGTACGTATCAAGGGTTCATGGAGTCGAGGTACCTGAGGAGTTGGTGGACCATGACAATTTGACTATCGAGCAAGTAAGACTTTCTTGTAGTTATTCTTTTGACGATACGTTAACTGTACTTTGAATTGGTGGAGTTCTTCTCGGACTTCAAGGCAGATGTTATAAATTTCCAGCTACTAACCCGCAGAAATAGTTGTTCGATGTATATGCTTAATGTTCTTACGCACGCTCTTATATTTGGGAATTTGGTGCCAGGTTGAGAGCAACATTGTTCGTTGTCCCAACGAGGAATATGCGAACAAGATGATCAACGCCATTGATGCTGTTCGTGTAAGAGGTGACTCTGTTGGAGGAGTTGTAACCTGCATTGCCAGAAACGTCCCTAAAGTATGTTTCTAAGGGCACCTTTCCATTTTTTTATTAAGATATTTTTCTTTTTTGGTTTCTTATCTGAAGTACATTTATTGAACATCAGTTATATTCTTTCTCGACAGGGTCTGGGCTCTCCGGTGTTTGACAAGCTGGAAGCAGAGCTTGCCAAAGCTGCTATGTCACTTCCGGCCACAAAAGGCTTTGAGATTGGAAGTGGCTTTGCTGGTACTACACTACTCAAATTTGTGGGTGTCATTCGTGTCATCTCTGAAGACGACCTTGGCTGTGATTGATTATATTAGTGGTATGATGATATGGTTTATTGGTTCATGGTTCATGGTATGATAGCATCATTCACTATTTCTTAGGTTATTGGTACGGAGTATCTCTTTTACGAGCAATTAAAGACGAGCTATGCGTCCGAGATCTGATTTTGAATCTATTTGATATGCAGGGTCACTACAGCGTGGTTCTGAGCACAATGATGAGTTCTATGTTGATGAGAATGGTAATGTTCGAACTCGCACTAACAGATCTGGAGGAATTCAAGGGGGGATCTCTAACGGGGAGACTATTGTGTTACGCATTGCATTCAAGCCCACGTCAACAATCACGGTATGTTTCTTAGTTGCTTCCCTTCCAGGGTAAAATGCTGAAAGGTTGGCTACATTTCCAAGACGTATAATCACTTGAAAGGGGTTGTTTGGATTCTGGTCTTCTTTTGCTTACTAAGAAGATTGGGTTCTCAGCAAGCTTGGTGTAGTTCCTGTTTGTGTCAATGTCTGACATCGTGATTCATTCTATGAGGACTGCATAGGCATGTTGGTGGAATTAGACATTCGCCATAGTGAGTCTTGTTTGTTTTCACTTCACATTTGCATCTGACTGCAAATGTACTGGTTCCATTTACAGAGCAAGCAGAAGACTGTCACTCGTGACAAGAAGGAAACAGAGCTACGTGCGCGTGGTCGTCACGATCCCTGTGTTGTCCCTCGAGCGGTGCCCATGGTGGAGGCCATGGTCGCTTTGGTGCTTGCAGACGCATTGCTGCAGCACTTCGCACAGTGCCAGCTGCTACCGCAGGACCCTGTGCTCCAGGGCAACGAACTGCCACAAGCGATTAGGGAGCCAACCATTAAGGAGCAGGCGTCAATGCACTGACTTATTCCCGTGTACACCCTTTGTAAAATTACAAACCGTAGCTCTATTTTTCCTTGAGATTGATAATTTATTCAGGCCTTTAGTACCGATATAGCAAGAGGTGAGGTTTTCATTTAAGGTCAAGAAGCCAAGTGGTTTGGAGGTCTAGGAGGCATCTAGTCCAGCTGGGTCCTTAAAATAACGATATGGTCCTAGTAGAGTTTTGTGTTGGCTTTTAAAAGAACAGCACAAATTTGCTTTTCAACTTTTAAGCTTAGATTTTTAGATTAGAATCTCGCTCTCAAGTTTGTTGAATTATTCCTTTGGAGCTCCTTGTAATGCAGCTCACAGAAATAACTGCATTTTCGAATGAGCTCTGAATTGAGAACCACACTCGTGTTCCTATTCTAGGATTGGCGTGCTTGATTTCGTTCTATTTCACCCACTCGAGTTTGAAAAGCGTTCACGCCTGCTCTGTTATAATACCCTCCGTTTTCCAACGCCTTGGTTTTTTGTTAGCCCTAGAAGAGAGTTTATCCCTTTTAAGACCACTGCTTGTGTACAAAAATTGACAGAAAGACTGGGGTCTCAATATGACTGGCTTGTGGAGAGAGAAGTAGAGGTCTTTGGTTCAAAAGTTGACAGAAAGACTTGGGCAGCTTGTGGAGAGTGAAGTAGAGTTGTATTTGGGAATCCCCCCTTTCAGATGGATAGAAAACAGGATTGTTTGTCTTTGAATAGAATATGAGGATTCATTTTCAACATTGGGAGATTATAAGACATATTTGCACATCAATAATAAGCTTAAGATCATAATTGTCATTTTCAAAGCAAAATCTCTATAATATGATCATCGTGGATATATTTGAGCATGTCTCCAGTGAGCCTGTTTCCATTGGGCCTTCGGAGGGCCCGGAACTAGCTGAGGGGGGTTGGAAGCTCCATGGACCCTCCTACATGGTGACAAGGTTTCCATTGCGCTTTTAAGTGAATCTGGAGCTCCCTCAAAATCAACATGTTTAGTAGAAACTTTACTGAAATCACCACGGAATTCACCATCTGCTTGACTAACCCCTAAACTACCAAAGTCCCCTGGGGGGACACTTGGGATTTCAGGCACGCTCGTGCAACCTGAAATTTGGACTTGATTTTTTGGAACCTTTTTTGAAGATAGGAAATCACACCAGCTTTCTAAAATTTTAATTTTTTTTTCAGTCGGTGCCTAGGAGCAAAAGTTATGCCACCCAAAGTCAAAAAAGCAATTTATTGGGTAGAAAAAAAAACTTTTAAAAATTGAATTTAAAATTTATTTATTTATTTTCATTCAAAGATCATGTTTTTGTCTACATTTGAAGCTTTGATTCATTCTATTTTGGACTCAGAATGAGAAAATTCTGGACAATCTTGTTTTTCGGGCAATCTAAGCATCTTAAAAAAAACACACTTGTAGAATCATTTTTGAATGCAAATTTTCAAATTTTTCCAAATTTTTTCTTACAAGGTTAAGTTTGTTTGCAAGAACAATCCCACTGTTGGGATTATGGTGTTTTGATTCCACCTAAGAGCTATTAACAATTTAGTATTTTGTTCAATTTTGGACCTACTTCTACTTAACAATTTTTTTATATGTGAGAATCAACTTTTGACATTCTTAAATTAGTTTCCCCGACTCTCAATTCAAATGGTCAATACAAAAATTTTTAACTTTATGGTGTGTAGTGCAAAAAAAATCCACAAATGGCCGTCAAAGTCATCTGAAATTGCAGGCCATAATTCAAAAAAACTTCTTTTTCAAATTTCAAATGCAAATATCTTCCAATCCGTACAGTCAAACTTCATGAAATTTTTACCACATGATCTAAGACAAGTGAAGTACAAGATCCTGCTGTTAGATTCTAAAAAAAAGTTTTTTTTGGTTTAAAGAGTAATCGCAACAGAAATGACAGTTTTCAGTAGTTTTGGAGCTAGAAACTGCCTTGGTATTTCAGGCATTAAGCATACTTGATACTTCTGAAAAAAGTAAATCACCATTTGGTTGCTCCTTCCATAAAAAACTTAGTGATTCCCCACCGCAGTAGCCAAATTAATTTCAAGAAACTAAATTGATTAGGGATTTTAAGGGGACCCATACTAGTTAATCAACATTTTGCACTATATAAATATCTGTCTTTGTTGTACATCAATAGTTATTGAAGTGTGCAAGGGCTGTACATCATGTTTCAAACATCTACAGTTTTCTACAATTAGTTCTTTAAACTATTTGGTTCCCTTAACACCCATATTTAGTGTACAATATTCATCATGTCTTCTTACTAATATTGAACCCCTCAAGTCTAATGTCCAGGCCTTCTAGATCTGTATTTTAGAAAATCTAGGGCTAGAGGCTGGAAGGGATGTTGGAGGCACAAAAGTGAATAGTATGTTTAATGGAAATGAACGGACTCCTCTAATTCATGAGCTCCAAAAACCCAATGGAAACACAATTTGAGATTACATGGGTGCAAAAAGATGATTGGAAGGGGCTTCTAAAAGTTGTAGTATCAAGAGCATTGGCCGGGAATTGAAGCGCAAAGCCCTCACAAATTGAAGAAAACATGGTAGATTTAGATGTACATTCTCATTATGTTATAAAGAAGACTATAATAGCTAAAACAATGTAGAAAATCATGTTGGTTGACTATATCAGCAGTATCATTTGTATGATGCTGCAATACTACAATACTTTCATATTATATTGATATATATAAGTAAGTATTCTCTATGACTCTTTGCACTCAAGATAACCTTCAAGAGTGATGAAGCTTAGGAAGATTATAGGACATAGTATTATAACTTTCTTATATCATGAACATCCTAAGATTGCACTTTTTGATTCATCATGGGCTCACATTGATAAAAACTTTATAGATTATGAAGTAGGCAATCCTAATGGCATGCACTGAAGCTTGACTGGATGACACAATGACTTGTAAACAAACAATTCTTTTTTGGAATTGCAAGAAGGATCAAAGACTACTGAAAGTGGAGAGAGTGAATTGTACATTATTTGATCAAGTTATGAACTTTCAGAATGAAAGTCCCACGAAGTCTATTCTTCTTAAACCAATCAATGCTACATTGCCAACTTCAAACAATAAAGCCTAAAGAAAAAACAAACCCAATTTGAAACTATCCAACATGGTGAGTGATTTAGCTCATTCTATGTCACGTGGAATGCCAACCTAACTACAAGAATCCAAATAAGTAAACATCTAAAAGCTACTACTCAAAGCCTTATTGAGCTCCATTTACAAGAAAAAATTTGTCCACATTTGGTCCATGTAGGGTCATTGCAAGAAAGAGTGTTATTGGTTATTTGTCAAAGGAGGAGTGCCAGAGTGTTTCTTCTCAATAACTTTTGGGGCACAACTCAGATGCACTTGAAATTTTTATGAGAGGTGGTTGTCTTGAGTGCAATCATATCCCATATTTTTCAAAAAATTTAAAAAATTATTATATATTTAAAAGTCATTGTAATTAATTTGCCACATTTTTAGTTTCTAAGTTTTTTAGGAAAAAGGTATCCAAAATTAGGGAACGAGAGCTAAAATTTTGGTAGTCTAATTCTAAAATAGGCAAGTATATTTCTCCCAAGGATTGTCTGAAAATATATTATTTTATGTCCTCCACGTTTGTGTAAATAGGGCTTCTTTGCGCACTCATTTATGAACATTGAAGATGGTTTTAAGATCATTTTTTTTTGTAAAATGTCTTTCCTATAAAGTCCTTCCAAATGGTTTTAAGAATTTTTTTTTTTCATTTCTTTGTAATCTATTTTTCTTATTTTTTGCAAATTAAATGTCAAAGTGTCTATTTTCTTTTAAAATTTTAGCTCACTCTTTTCTATGAATAACTTTTGACCTAGTTTTTTTTAGGTCTGAAATTTGGTGATATTCTATTTTAATGTTATAAAAATTATCTTTATTTTATTTTATGTTTAAAAATTTGTTTCCAAAAGTTTTTAGTATTGGGATTATTAGCCAAAATAGAACAAAAACTAACACTCTTTCTTGCAACCACCCTATAACACTAACAATCATTTGTTGCTACACTTCCAAACTCACCAACTAGAGAATGAGAAAATACTCCTTGATGTGGCCATGGAATTAGGGTATCAAAACAAATGAAGGACAGTTCTTTGAATGGATGAAAAAGAATAGTAACAAGAACTCCACAAAACTACTGTATGCAAATGACGTACAACAAGTCCTAGAATCCTCAAAAACAAGCATAATTTGGAATATCAAATAATTTTATTTTAATATCATTTTTGGATGTAACTTACATTAAGTGGTATAGTATATAAATAATTATTTTCATTAATAAAAACTTAATAAATTGTGCACTATGATGCCTGCAAATCCCAAAATTCAGCATTTTTTTTCACATCTATGAAAAGATTCAAAAATTTAAATTTTTTCAAAAAAAACTCATTAGGAATATACATCTTGATCTCGTTGAGGCGCATGGATTTTTTGTTTAAATTTTAGGGTCTTTTTATTTGATAAAAATGACCAAATTAGACAAACTTTGGAAGCCTTAAACAAAAATAAGGTAGTTAGTGTGTCCAAAAAGTGATGCCCCAAGCCAACCATTGCCCCTAAACACTTCAAAGTTAAGTTCTTCTTCCATTGAATTTTAATCCTATATTCCAATCTGCAGTGCCTAATTAGTCATGAAGCAGGATATCAAGAAGAAGAAGAATTTCTTAAAGGACCGTGAATAGCCCAATGGAAATTGGGCATGTGTTTCAAAAAAGAAAAGAAAAGGACCGTGAATAGGCACTGCAATTAAGTTACATTATGCCTTGTGCAACGAAACAGAAAACTTACCTCTTTGATCCCAAACAAGACAGTCTCCAACGATGGTAATAACGTGAACGTCTGCACCAGTCTAGTTTTAGTACCAGGCGCTATGTAACTGGTATCCAGCAATAACAGATTTCATGAGCCAAAAGAAAAAAGAAAAAATAAGAAAAGGCCTCCTACTCTATCACGAAGTAGGCTAAGCTTAGTTCCACTGTACACAGATGGTCTGGTTGCATAAAAGGCGACAATCCTGTTGACTAGGACTTCCAGTTTCCAGCCTTGTTCTCGTGTCGCAACATCCACCCATTCCTCCGCTAATCACGTACATCTACCCTTCTCCTAGATACTCCAGATCCACGACCTCTACATTCCAGCTACTGGGGCCTATTAGAGCGCGTCGATCGTCGATCCGTGCGTGTCGAAGAAGCTCGCCTGCTACACCTTGTTGCTTGCTAGTCTGAGACTTGCTAGTAAGAGTTTTCGCAATTGGAAACCAGCAGTACCTTCAGTTTCCTGCAACTGCTCTTTCGATCACTGAAAGTTAATTCTCAAGCTATCGATCAGATCAGACTCCCGTGGATCGGAATTGGAATGGGCATCATGGTGCGTAACAGAGCGCAATACCACGAGTCTGGATTGATGGAAGTGCAGAGAGTACGCGGAGCTTCACAATCCTGTTTCAACGGTCGGGAGGAGCTTCTGCAGGCCGAGCCGCGACTCCCTTCCGGCTGGGAGAAGTGTCTAGATCTTAAGGTAGTGTTTGCTAGTTTTTTCCTAAGAAAAATCTCTCAGTTCTGAATTACTAATTGTTGCTACGCATCCGTACACTGACTTCACCTTGTTGTTGCACCGATCCTAACTTAGCTAGTCCACTCTATAGATATCAGTTCGTGATGAGTTTCAGAGGAGGGCTTTCAAGGTCAGAGTTCTCGAAAAGGCGGGTTTCAAAGCGTCTAGATTGGCCTGTAATTGCTTGGAGCTCAAAGGACTAGGATTGGTTAGATCTGAGGTTTCAGTGGTTTCAGTGGGCGACAGAAACTGTGCCGGAAGCCATCATGTTATCGATTGTGAGGTTTGTGTTATGAATCAGGTGATTGATCAGGGTGTTGTTTCTAATTCAGTGCGTTTGTTTGTTTCTTAGTTTGTTGCAGTCTGGTTTGATTTACTTCAAGTACTGGAACCCTGACCTACCGTGACCTACCGCCACCAATCAATCCCTCAATCCACCCAACGGATTGGCCTTTTATCGATCTCTCTCTCCCCGGAGCAGCTCCTCCAAGCTACAACCCAAGACGCCGTCACCACGAAGCTTAAATCCTCTGAGCCAAGTACTACCTCCGCGGAAGAGCAGTCTCTGGAGCTTTCACTGAATCTGCCTGGAACTCCGAAACCCGGCACCAGCCAAGCCGGAAGCGTGTGCACCATGGAGAAGGTCCGAAGCACCTTGCAACGGTCGCAGTGACTGCACCGTCGTAGCAGAGCTTGCACTCCCCTTGTGCAGACGAGCAGCCTCCCTTCTAGTGATCCCACTGTACCTCCCTCTGTAACGCTCTCCCTCTTGTCATCCTCGACTTCTCAGTGTTTACGTCGAGACTCCAAATCTGAATCTGCTGCGACGTCGCCATGCTCTTCCGACGGGTTTACATCGCCCTCTGTTATGAGCTTCCAAGGTATTACTCGCTTTCAGTCTCATCGACCTCTCTGAATTTTCCTACTGGCCTTGCGGTGGCCGCTTTGGTTACTTCTTCCGGATTTTTGGGTTCTCACCAGAATGAGAACTTTTTAGTTCTAGAATTAGTTACGATGGCACTGAAGTTGTGACGTATACTGAGGTTTGGAGACGCTTACCCGAAGCTCCAATAAATAGAACTCGTATCAATCTCCGATTTCAATGGGAAACTGAAACTGGGAACACATGTAGAATCGGGAAACTTCGCTGCAGAATGTCCCTAGCTACTAGAAACATCCCCCATGGAGGTGCCTGTGCATACTGCAGGGGAAGTTCCCGAGTCTACATTGATACTTCTCCTGAAACTGCGCCATTTTCACTGCTATCCCGCAATGTGAGTGAACGGCGTTCGGGTGTGTTCATTCTTTCAGTTCAGCGTGAACGTTCTCAACAGCTTTGCAATTACATCCGAGAACTTGCAGCCCCACTTGCAGCTCTAAAACCCATGATGTTAGAATAGAACAGAGAAATCTGCAAACCCAGTTTTTCAAAAAGCAGTCCACAAACCCGATTGGAAGCACATGGCTGACAACTTCTAGGCAGACTTTTGGCTCTACTGTAGATAATCATTTTCTTACAAATATTTTGATGCGACAGCTTCTATTCAGACTTCTGGTTCAAGATAATCATCTTCTTACAAAATATTTTGATGCGAAACAGGTTCTATTCAGACTTTTGGTTCTAGATAACCATCTTCTTGCAAATGTTATGAATCAAAGTTCTTACGTTTTTGTTCCTGTTTTCAGGTGATGATGAGGAAGTGCAACAGCCAGGTGACTGTCGAGACTCCGGAGCAAAGATCCAGATTGAATCCCTCGGCGCTTCTGGATCTTCCTCTCCAGTGATGGTGACAGTGGGTTGCAAGAGCTGCCTATGTACGTGATGCTGTCGAAGTCCCACCCCAGTTGCCCCAAGTGCGGCAACACCGACGTGCTTTTGGAGCTTCCGCTTCCTCTGAGGAAGAAACGGCGCCTGACACCAGTCGAAGTTTCCTCGTGGAGCTGGTGCACAGCAGAAAAAAATAAATTTAAGACACTTAAGAAAATTTTAAGAACATTTTTTCCCGTTTTTGGTTGCGAAGAAACCGGAATCCTTTGATTGGCGTTAATCAGTAGCAGCAGACCAGTTGAATTCCAACTCTGGCTAGATCGATCATCGTCAATGGAGGTTGATGAGTATTACTAGGTTTGTGGTTTGATTGCTGGAATGTGACAAAAACAGAGTCCCTGTTTCTGATTTTGTATAATACCGTAGGTGTAGGACAGCTTCGCCCACTGCCAAGGCGAATAATTAATTAATTTGAAAATTTAATGTTCGCCATCTAAAAAGAAGTTTTTAGAAATTCAACTTTTTGGATAATTAAATAATTGTAACTTTGCCTTTCATCCAATTTTTAACCTAGGTTTTTCTACCCTAACACAATTCTTGCCCTCATGCATGAGTCTCTTGCACAACTTCTAAAGTCACTTAAAGTGTGTAAGGAATTGAGAACATAAGCTCTTTATACAAGTAGGATGGTAGGAGGTATAACAATCCATGTGGGATATGTCAATTAGGATTAGTAAGAGCTCAACCACTCATAGTCAAGTGAAAAGTAGGAATTGTATTCAAAGTGGAATTTCAGACTTCATTTGGGCATAGTAGAATAATTTTTTTCAAAAACTTTGAACCAATTTAATGTGAAAAATAAAGCCTAATTTCATCTCCAAAAATCTGTTTAAGATTTCAAACCTCCAATCAAAAGTTATGGACAAAATTCATGGAGGGGATGAAAAGGACATTTTCTTTGACATTTTCAAGCACCCTCTCTGAATTTGCCAATAACTTTTGACTGGAGACTCAAAAGTACAAAAGGATTTTTGGAGGTCAAAATTATCTTGAATTAGCAACTTTTATTAGTTCAAAGATTTTTGAAAAAAAATATTCTACTATGCCTAAATGAGGTCTAATGTTCTATATTGAACACAATTCCTGGGTTTTGACAATGAGTAGTCAAACACTCATCTTCAATTTGTCCCATATCCTTTGAGGATTCACAATGGACAATGGATTTCATTATAAAAATAACTTCTCCACCCTTCATTCTTATAGAATGTCATTGAGATAATTCCTTCCCATCAATGTCATCAAAAAAATTCTTGATGGTAAATGGCACATGGACTTTGTGTGCACTTTGAAGTCTAAATTTATTTAATTTTTTGCTCATGTAATTTCTAAATATTTCGCCATTTCTTTCATTTAATTTTATTATTTTTCGCCAATTGTTCAGCATAATTTCCAAAATATGTCGCCATAATTTTTTTGAATTATTTTTAGGTGAAGCTGCCCTACACCTACGGTATTAGGCTAGCTGATCGATCTGACTTGTAGTCAACACTGTAATGAATTAGTGATTCTCTTTCTGTACATGGGATGATGTTTAGATTATGAGTTGACTCTGGAAGATACTAAGGTTGTAGGGGTAACAAAAGGTTTCCCTAGCAGCTAGTTTGTTACGTGGACATTCTTATAGACTGGACTGTTGAAGCCAGAAGACTAAGTGAAACGAACTCTGTTCACTTTTGAACTTTACAAAGCAATCTTGACTACAGTTGTGGAGATTATATTTTATAATCTTCGACATTATTCTTGGGTCGAGTCATGGAAGGCATTTATATGTGTATTTTTGTTCTTGTGCATGTGTTTATGGTGTTAGTCAAAATGGTAAAAAAATTTAGAAATTGGCAATTTTTTGGAAACTCAGATCTGTTCAAGTTTAGGTTTTTAGAGCTCTGTGTGACAATTTTGGTGGTGTGAAACACACCCAAAAAACTCAATTCTGGTCCCAAATGTCACCAGATTTTGACAAATTTCAAAGTCTGTAGGAATTGAAGGGAAGAAAGTGCAATTATTTAGCCAGATTTCAACAAGAACTTTTGTGAATCACCAGAAATTGTGTTGTTGCTACCAAAACTGTTACACAAATTCGTAACCGCAACCAACTTCTAAGAGCTACAACAGCTAAAAGTGAAGAATGAAACAAAGAGCGGCCACAGCAGCTTACGCAATTGAATTTTTCTGTACCAATCTGTACGTCTTCATGTGTTGACATGGTCCTGTTATGTTTCTGATGTCAGCCTCAACGCCACCCTCATGTACCTTGAATGGTCAAGTTCGTTAAACTGGCGTCATTCTGGGTGTCAAAAATTGTGACGCTCATACACAAAGCTCTTAAATATATTCAACTGATTGCCTTGGATTGTACTTCATATCGTCAATTTCGTGATTTGGCGAGATTCTGGCATGAATTCTTATGAACAATTTATCTGCTCTAAGCCTCTAAATACAAGGATAACTTAGGTGCAGATTTACGTTTCAGGCCTTGCACTCTCAAAGTTAGTGCCACCGCCAAGTTGAATGAAATTGGCGTTCGGGGCACCCTCATGCAGTATGGTTGTGATCTCAGGGTCATGGCCTCACCATTAAATATTTTGTTCAGGTTTGAACTAAAGTTCGTGAATTAGTTTGTAAAGCTAATGTATTTTTAGGACCGTTTCACTCTAAAATGGTAGTTTTTGACAATTTCTCTTGAAAAATTCCCCTAGTCTTTAAGGAGTTAACCCCTAAAGGTTTTTGACTATGTTTTCACCAAAAACGCTCCAAAACTGCCATTTCTAATACAAGTATCAAATTTTAGAAAAAAAACATTTTTCGACACATGTAACCGTAGGATCTTGTATTAAACTTGTTTGAGAAGATGTGGAAAAAATTTCAGAATTTTTCATCGTGTAGATTGCAAGATAATAGTGTTTGAATTGAGAAAAATTCTTTTTTTGTCCCGGCAAAAATCCGGGCAGCTGCACTTCACAAGGTCACATTTATATGAAAAGACGTCCAAAGCGGTGGTTACTCTTTGGATTCATTTTTGAAGTCAAGTTGGCTATATGCTTGAAAAATTTCAGATTATTTGGATTTGTACAACATATAGGAAAAAGATAGTAAGTAGAAAGAAGTAGAAAATGATTCAAAACACTAAATTGTTAAGAATTTAATTGTAGAATTGAAAAATGCCAATCCCAACAGTTAATGTTGTAATAACCTATCTACACCCCAATTTTTTTTTTTTTTTTCAAGAATGTTGAAAATTGAGTGAAATAAAGGACTTCAAAGTTTATTTTAGAGTAGAAATTCCATAACTACCCTCAAACTAAGAATCCTCATAACTTTTGACTCATAGATCAAAATGGAATGATTCAAAGCTTCCCATATATATATAAATCTAAAGAACCAATTTCAAATTTTTATTTTCAAAAAAAGTGGTTTTTAAAGAATTTTTTTTTGCTGCTCGAGTTGCCCGCTGAGCATTGAAAATCTTTTATCATACAATAACTTTTTACCCATATAATCAAAAGTTATGAAAATTGTTGGGCCTTAAAGCTACTCCTTGGGAGAATGTTGTGTGAAAATTTCAAAGAAAAAAAAAAAAATCTCCACTCGTAGTGAGCCGCCCAAAAAAGCTATGTTCTCAAAAAAGCATGTTCAGTGCTTTAGGGGTTAATGTATTTCATAGCTTTATATAAATTCAAAATTTGTGTATGAGATAGTGTTAT
The DNA here is from genome assembly GCA_963969595.1 of Neckera pumila. Classification (NCBI taxonomy): domain Eukaryota; kingdom Viridiplantae; phylum Streptophyta; class Bryopsida; order Hypnales; family Neckeraceae; genus Neckera; species Neckera pumila. Next base: position 6,182,173 of record OZ018412.1, on the reverse strand, counting down.
TACGACGGGAATACACTACTACAATTATTTAAAGGGTAGAAGTTGTAATGTGGACAAATTTTATAAATTGGCTTGAAAGGTCAAAATTTGGATGACCATTCAAACTTTCACTTGAGTTCTAAAAACTAAGAGTAGTATGCATTTGAGGTTTGAGACGGTCTCTTAAAAAGGTGTCAATTTCATACAATTTTACCTTCACCTCAATTTAGAGCCCATTTTTATATAAATGATAGTCATTCATTGGATAAGGAGAAACGTGTAATCTTCCATAACATGGGCTTGCCTTTAGCATTAACTTTTTTCTACCTTTTCTTGTAGACCTCTGATTGAGCATAGTTGCACAAGATCCAACCATTTGGCTTGTATTTGAAAACGTGAAAATCCAACCTTGTTATGGAAATAACTATGCTTGCCACACCCCTAGCTCAGCATGCCATTCTCATATCAAGACTCTACTTCCAAGCAGGAATTTTTTTTCATTTATTTGGAGCAGTCTTTGCTGGGGTGATGTAGTTATTTACATCTATATAAATGGATGAAACATGCAAAATGTGGATGAAATTTAAATTATCCATCCAAAAAAGTGTACATTCATCCAAAATGGAACAATGTTGTCCTAACAGTTCACCGATTTCATCCATTAAAAATGGGGGAATGTATCGCCTAATATTCCCCTCAAAAAGAATATATTTCTTTTGAGTGAAATATCGCTCAAAAAAGCCACGCTGCTTCCAAGCTACCTACTGTAGTTGTCCACTTGAACGAACTGGAAGCTTATTGATGTGTTCTGTAAGCGTGTTGTGACTAGAATGACCAGCATTGCATTTCTAGTGCTCTGGAAGAGCTGTGCCTTGCTCCTCGAGCTGCAAAATTGTGGTCATTAGTACATCCAAAATTACATACTCTTGTGCAAAATCCCAATTGAACGCTGCCAATTCTCTAGACACAACATCAAGAGGACTTTTTACTTCTTTTCTGAAGGGTTTTGTGCTTCCAAGCTTGACTTCAATTTCAGTTTTCAGACGTGAAACTATTGGGAGCCTGTGGTTGAGCCATGGCGAACACAGAAATGATATATAGTTGCCGATCAAGAGGAGCTTTCACAAACCGCCGACCTTCACCATCTCATGTCAAAGGTAACTAACTACAACCAAATTCGTCCTACTTCTAACCTGTCTAAGCTTTTGTTTTGTCTCAGTCTTGTTGGGAGTCAAAAGGGGATTTTAGATGCTCTTAGCATGCAATTTTTGGACTCCCGATATGAACAAACTATCCATTTTCAAAGGGCTGAAAATAGGTATGCTTGAGACAAGACTGAACATTTTAGCCAAGAATTAATCTGGAAGGTTCGGTTTTTAGGAACGGGTTACAACTAGTGCAGTGACTAGTTTGAAAGTTTGAATTCAACTTGGTTAGCAATCTTGCAATCTTGAAAACTTGAAAGCTTGACAAAGCATAATGGAAGTCACAGTTTTCATTGTCAGCGACTTAGCTTGGGAAGTGATGAATTCATTGGCAGCCAGTACGCATCACGATACCATGTTTGGGGTCGGCAATCAACCAGCTATGATTTCAAACTCTTTTTTTTTCCTTTTTGTCTGTTGGCAAACTATGATTTCTAACCTGAATGTGAAGCTACGTTGGCCACTAAAAGTCAAGATCTCTCAATATATTATTCACCAGAATTTACTGAATCACATTCATTTCAGCGCACTCTCAGTGTTACGTAATGGCAACAACACTAGCAAGTGGGTGGAAGTAGTCATTCCATTTCCTTTACTTCCTCTCAACAAACAGCCTTGCATTGCATTGCATTGCGTTGCATTACCCTAGCTCTCAATAGGAGAGTTCAATACATAATAGTGGCTTTCACAATAATACTCGGTCATTCAATCAGCTGAGAAAATTAAAACTACGTCATTCAATCAGCTGTGTTCCACTAGTCTGACTCTGAGTGCAATTGAACGTGTGTCTTTGTGAAGCTTCAATTTGTGAAGCTTCAAATCATGGAGTGCAATCACTAATTAAGTGAGTTTATGCAAGTACTATTACCACCAGCCCATGAAAATACCGTTGAAGAGTGTTAATGGAGTTATGGAGAGATTCGTGCACCGACAATTTATGGAGTTATCTCGCGGCCTGATCTTAACGAAATCTGGGGTTTCTCTATTTTCTTAAATTGGGAGAATTAAAGGAGAAGAATGATCCATTTACTCAGGGCTCCACTAGGATTTACCGCTCAGCTGGTACTAACTAATTAATGGAGCTGCAGTTATATATGCACGCAATTCATAATTTACTGATGGAATTGAAGCTTGTTAATGGGTCATCAAAGGAGGCTAATTGTCATTTGTTTCAAAAAAAGAAAAAAGAAAAAAAAAAGAGAGGAGGCTAATTGAAAATGCATGCATGGGGTTTGTTAATCTGCTAATAAAGAATGTAGAAGCTCACTGTAACACGCTTTAACCAGGAGCATTAACCGATAACTACCGCCATTTATCTTCTCTAGGTTTTGTAATAGATTGCACACGCCTGGATTATGGGTGAGTTAAGTTAGTGGTTTGATATTGGCAGACTTCAGTGGGATTAAGGTCAGATTTATTTTTATTTTTATTTTTTAACACAAATGAAACGGTAAGTTAAGATTTTGATTAGTTTAAGAGTGAGATAGTTAATGATAAAGAACCTCTTCAATTCGTTTACTTAAAGAACATCGTCAGATAGAATATTATGCCATGACCATGATAGAATATTATGCACATTTACTGACTCTGTTTTGTAATGATACCCCCCCAAAAAAAACGCCTTGGGGTTTCATTTCTGCTTATGTCAAAAATTCTGCAAGTGCCATAACATTCAGTAGCCTTCAGAGAGGCTGCCTTTCCCTCTCTGGAGTCCTCATCCACAAAATTCATCCTTACATAATTAATGTAAGCTTGAGTACCAGAATAGTGCCAATACATTATGATATGTTCCATTTTCTTTTGTTAACTTTAGGACCAAACATACAAATTACTAAATGTTTCTAGAAAAAGATGTTGGCAAAGGATCCAAGATGTAATGCATTACAACAATTTGCAATCAATAACATATTTTGGGTTTCCAAGTGAAAAAAAAACTCTACATATACCCATGGGGTGGTAGGAGGTAGAACAACCCATGTGGGCAACACTAAAAGGTAGATAGTATATACAAAACATCAAATTCTTTGTATGATTCTCAATTACATATATATATGTACACACATTTGTGATGATGATGAAATAGACTTCAATGTAATTCCAAAGCAATTTAAAATTTAAAATTCTGTTCATTTTTGAGCATACACAAGCTTCTCAAAGTTCTCCTAATCTCAGCTAAAACTACTGAGATCCAAAAATTCGTAAGATTACTGGACCCGATTGTACACTATGTACTTTTTGCTTTTTCATTGTTTCAGCAATGTACAAATAGTTTACATTTCAGGAGGTGGACGCTTTTAGTGACCACTACGTTTCAACCTCAAAAAATCCATAACTAATTCTAAGAAGCTCCAAAAAATATGAAATGACTTGAATTAGATGCCAATTCCATTTGTCTTTCAAGAAAAATATACTGAAAAATATTTTTTAAGAAGTCTAACCTCCCCAAATTAATTTCCAGCTCTTAAATGAGCACTTTATGGACCTCCTACCTTAACACGTGAAAGAAGTGGTCCTCAGAATCAAACATATTTAGAGACATGGGAGAATCTCACAGAAAGCTCAATGCCACTAAGCTTAGTGCAAGAAGATTGTTTCATCACTAACAGTTGATTCTCAACCATGTTAAGAGTAAAGCAGGTGTTTCAAAGCTGGCCCACTTAAGAACAATTTGAGAATCGCATTCCAGAACTGTACAAGAAGTATTGAGTTAAGTGCATCCATAATCCACACTACTAGTAACTGAAAGAGAATTCCAACACACTTTAGCATGAATTATTTGAACACCATATGAATAAGTTAAGATATTTCAAATTATTATTTGTAGGTGTTCTAAAAATCAACATTAGGTTCTCCTAGGCTCTCAATCATCTGCTAATTGTGTGCATCTTGCATCATCAGTATAATTTTGATGCCACTTTATGGTCCAAATGAGGGTGTAGCATTTTGGGCAATGATGATTATGAGTGCACATACCTTAAAACCAATTTGGTAACAAAACCTGCAATTTTCAAGACAGTATCACTAGCACATCAATAATCTCAAACGTCAACTGCGTTTTCGTCCCTCCTTCCATTAGATTCAAGACACGAAGAAGAAAGTCTTGATGAAGTAATTGCGATGGAATAGAAGTGAAAGTTGGAAACAATCTGTTGCACAACTCGTGTCCAAATGAAATTCGTAAGAGCACAATGCGGTTGCATATGCATTGTTCTCTTTCGAACCTCACTGGACTACTGTTCTGAAATCAGACCAAAGCATTCTTTCATTGGCAGTTATCAATGCCAAGTCAATCTATGTCCACGGTAGTACGACTCCGGTTCAGCAAACTTGCTGAACTTTCCTCTCCAATTAAATGGTGAAGACAAAAGTTGAGTGAGTTCATTAAATCCACTATGACTCCCCCTAATATTTAACACTGTTAAGGACTTGATAACATACTCCTATTGTTACCGACAACTCAACTCATATGTTCATACAATTAGTTGAACTTAATAGCAAGTGGTGAGAGCTAAATTTTTATGACTACTGAAGTTTGATGGAAAATGGAACTGACTAGCATACCTGGAACTAGTTGAACTTCTCTGTCAAAAACTAGGAATATTAAACCAACATTCCTTTGTTGTCCATGCAAAAAAGTAGTTTTTTTGCAAAATGAATTTCCAAAATTTTTGACATCCATTTTTTGAATTGTTTTTTGCTGAACCTCACCACTGGGTACAGTACTATCCCTTATAATGGGCAACAGCCTTCCACTTTAAAATTGCATACAAAATTCAAACAAAGTCACAAAATTTAAACTCAAAACAGAATTAGCTCTTCAGTTGTACCCTATGTGATCTTTCCAGAACTCTATACATGTCCCCAAAGTCACTATCCTAAAAATATGTAAAGTGACGCACACAGTTTCCGGCCTCTCTCGTACACTAATGAACTAGGTCACATTTGAAAATTTACAAAAAAGTAACAGCTAGATATTAATGGGAGGCACGACCTCCACTCCTCATAGGAAAATGTCTCAGCTAGGAAATAACGAACCTCCTGAGCGTCTCCGTTGCACGACCCACTTACAACTGAAGAATCTGAACGGTTATGACAGCCGAGAACCACAAGGAATACCAAAACAGAAGTACTAATTTGACCCTGCCCCCCTCCCGGCAAAATGCTGAGGAAAAAGAACCCTTCGACTCGTCACCCCAACAATCTCCGAAAATTTTATATCCATGATATCGGCTAAATGTATATCCCCGATTCACAATCCACGCAATACATGCATTCGCGAAAGCTATATCAACCACGAAGCGGCACAACATACAAACAGCAAACACAAGCGACTACAGATGACAAGAGTGAAATCAAGTGAACATATGTATATTAGACAGAAACTTTTGCAAAAAACAGCTACAGTATAATAAAATTCATGGAAGCAGGCACACTAAACACCGTAGGCATGCCGGAAAATGTACAAAAGCAATCGCAGCTTGTAACACCAAAATCCAGACCATCCCTGTTGCTAAGCTTGCCAGCTAAAATAACCGATCCGCTCCATGCCGTGATTCTATAGTATCTCCTGTATCGGGCTTCATATCTCTTCAGTTTCATCCTTTCGGAAGTTGCATTCAAGATTGTTAGCAAGCCGAGAACCACGTCCATCAACCTAATGCTAAGTACCAATTCATGTCCCAGGAAACTACTCTAATCGTAACTAACTAGGATACTTACATCAGTAGAATACAATTGCTTTCACCCTCATACTCCTGGAGCTGGACACTTCGCCCAGCAGGAATGGCCTCCAGCTTCTAGTCTAATTCGTGTCACCAGCATAGACACGGTCCTATCACCTACATTTGGTACATGCAGTCAGCAGGTCCTTCCACCCCATGATACAACGTCGAATGCAGCTGTGAAAATAATAGCCCCTTGCTATCAGAGGACATTCCGAAGATGAACCTGGACGGTCCAATTACCAAACCCTAAGGTAGAGTCACCTAACATTGCCAGGAATTGCCATTGATTAGATGTGCAGCTGGTGTACACTCCTAAATCAATTACTGAACCTACTATCGAAGAAGCAATTTTCAAACTGATCTGCCAACAAAACTCTGACTCTTCTTATATTCTGCATAAGATATCCGAACAACGCATTTATTTGCTGCGTTGGAATACTCTCTTTCAGTAACCTACAAAATCATCGATAAAAAAATTGAGCAGTAACTAAGTGGCAATTCTGTGTGTCCTACCTTAACCCTTGTCAAACTCTCACAGCAGCTGCACTGCAGCAATCATCGGGATCTTCTCTCGCAGCTTCTGCGTGACGGCCACTCGCACTGTCATCACCGACGCCGCAGGCCCCCCGAGCCTCACCTTCACCACAGGGCCGTCAATCTTCACAAGCTCCAGCTCCCCACCTCCAGTTCCTATCAAATACGGCCGAATCTCAGACAAAACAGCTTCAACATTCTCATCTGTGAGTGCAAGCCCTGTCTCCTCGTCCATGATCTGCTCCACGCCCTCAATCTCCGGAATTCTTTCAATCAGACGCCGCTCAATCCCCATCCGCATCGTCATGGTAGAGCTCGGGCAAGAGCCGCAGGCGCCCTGGAGCTTGAGCTTCACCACTAGGCCGTCGATTTCGTACAAAGCGACGTTGCCGCCGTCTGAGATCAGGTAGGGGCGAACCTCGTCCAAGACCATTTCCACATTCTCTTCAGTCAATTCCAAACCCTCAGTTAGAACATCTTCTGTTGCTACGGCCGACGGTTTGAACCTAAAAGTGCGCGCTCCAGAGATAAGTCGCACGTTAAAAGCAGTGGCGACACTGGCTTTCTGGAGCCCGGACCTGTTTGATCTCAAATTCACGGATTGGCTTCCACCACTGAGAAGAGGCGCATCTTGATACGAGCAGCAAGGTCCGCCGTGGGATGTGCTGGCGGCGAGAATCGTCGTCACTGAGTGCGCTTGCATCAACATCGCTGATGCCATTTTCCTCCGAAATCCAAACCCTCACCCCTGTCGAAAAAACAAATTCAGGCTCTCACCTCAACAGAAATCGCCAATTCGCACCAATCTCAGTCATCAAGAATCGAACTCACAGAATCACGTTCGCAATAACAAAAATTTGCCAACAGATTGAGTACCTTTGTCCTCTCTAAAACCAAGGGTTTGTAACATTAGGGTTCGTAAAATTTACTCCTCTCCTCCTCACTCGCAAGAAACATCAACCAAGGCGAACAAAACACAACATCCCTATCCTTCACAGTACTTCACAATCCTTCACAATCCTTCACAAAGCTCAAACCTCCACCAAAATTCCTCTCCACGAAAAAATTCACCTCCAATTCGAAAAACCGAACTAAAAGAAAAACATGCTCCGCGACGAAACCCAGAAACCCTACGCGGTGATGTCGAAGCTTCGTAACTCACCTCCCCTCGAAGCGGCAATTGGGGCGCTCCCCTGGAGGAATCGACCTCGGAAAAGCTCTACGGAAAGCTTGATTCAGCAGAATTGCTTACGATTTGCTTGCAAATGAGCGGAGAATTAGAGTTTCCTAGCGCCGCAGAATATTAGCGATGACGGAGTGTCTGTGTAATTCTGTGTGTGTGTTCTGTTGCGGTGGAGAAGAGAAATCAGAGAAATGTATGTTTGTGTGGCTGCTGTGAGCGCGTGGTCGAGAAGCGACTTACTGTTCTGTATCTTGCTTGGTGAGCAGCAATACGAGGGTAAAGTTGATTGGAAATCATTTTTCTTTGTGTGAATATCCTCGTCTTTTTATCCCTCAATATGAGAATACTCTGCCAAATATGTGATTCATCAGGATGAGATGTGTGATAGGGGACAGGGGTCTAGTCGCCGCTGCCCAATCAGATTCCTTCGTCCCTTGGTTTGCCACCTGGGTTCGAAAGACTCTCCGGGGCTTCCTACTTGGCAAGACTGATGGCGGTTTACGTTGTTCCTTCGGCGGGAGGTTCTTCCACGTAGGATTGGAGGGAGGGTCTTTACCGCGAACTTTCGGTCACGGCAATCTACAGTTGTGATTTTTTTTGTTGGTAGTGGCACGCACTGCAGATTGCAAGCCGATCAGAGATACCATCCGTTTTGGTCATCCATACTGAGTAGTACATCCGTCGTGTATATGTACTTTCATCCATAATATTATCTACAGTAAAGTTAGTGGAATTCATCCTAAATTTGGTTAACCCCTAAATGTAAAGTGTTCTCCAGAATTGACAGTTTGAGAAATATCATCATAAGGTACTAGTTGGAAGAATATTTTGGAATTGATATACAAATAAAAATTGTAGATTTTGAATTCTAGATTCCATTGGATTCACCAATACTATCACCACTATTTTTTTTTATAAATTTTGAAAAAAAAAATTCAAAATTCCTTCAAAATTCAATTATAAGCAAATATTATCATTTTTTTAGTAAAATCTGTTGGAATGGATTTGAAATGAGGTCCTCTTGACATGGTGATTTTTTGAAATTTTTGCATTCTTTAAATCTATGAACTCATTTTTGCAAATCCGGTTTTGAACTAGAGTCAATGCCTTATTGGCTTGGTCAACCACTTGACATACTTCCACATTTGTAACTTTAGAAAAATATATACTCTAGTAACACCAAATCCAACCATTAGATAAGACAACAACTTGATAAAGAATCTCTACAAATTTGGATGACTTTCATCCAAGTAATAATGAGAAAGAAATGTGAGTTTGAATTTTTTCGTTGTCCAATTTTTGGACATTAGAGCGTTCCAAGGTTAACCTTATGTTTCTTGGAGATATTTTTTGGTGATTTCACTACTTTTTCCCTTTTTTTTAGTGCAAGATAGTCCAATATCAAAATTTCATAAAATTTTGAGAGAAATTAATCAAAATAAAGATTAGTTTGTAGTGGATTCAAATTGGACTGGAAAATTCTAGGAGGCAATCTTCTAGGAGAGATATTGCATTGGAGCTCCTATATAAGCAGGAATTATGATTGGCCATGCGATTTGTATGGCTACACAACACTAAAATAGGGCAACCTTTAGCATAACGTAACTATGTAGTACACAGCGACAATTCCATCCCTTGAAAACTAATAAACCCCTAAAGTTTCAAGGCCTTTTTATCATCAAATTCCACTCAGAATTGTCATTTCTATTGCAAAACTAATGGAAATTTTAATGATCATTTGATACAATAATATATATTCAAAAGACTTTAGAAATTATTTTTTTCGCATATTTAACCATAGGATCTTATACTAGACTAGTATAAGAGTGAATACACAAAATTTCAAAGAACTTTGACCACATGGATTGCAAGATATTTGCGTTTGAAGTGACTAGAAAACCATTTTTTTCACTTTGCATGCCTAGATTTTAAGGCTTTGAATCTTCTGAACTTAAAAATTTTGCACTACATATGCTGAATTAAAAAAAAAAATATTGAATAATTGAATTGAAAGTCTAAGAATTTTCTAAGAAAAAATATACACTTGCTTTTCATTCTTTAAAAAAATTGTTAAGTAGAATTAGGTTTGAGATTGAATAAAAAACTAAATTGTTAATAGCTTTGAAATGGAATTGAAACACAATAATTCCAATGGTGCGATTGTTCTAGCAAGCAAATTTAACTGTTTCAAATTGATTTTTTTTGAAAAAGTGTAAAAATTGCATTCAAAATGAATCCTATAGGTATTTTTTTTAAAAGATTAGATTGCCTGAAAAACAAGATTGTCCATAAGTTTCTCATCACTAGTCCAAATAGAATGAATAAAATTTTTTTATCCAAACAAGAATATTTTCTATAAGAAACAAAATTTTGAAAATTTTATTTTGACTTTTTGTGATTTTTTGGTGCTGCCCGACAACCCCGTTTTGGGCTTAGGGTGGCAAAGCTTTTGCCTTAGGGCACCAATAGAAATAAAAATTATATTCTAGGAAAGTTGACTTGTTTTCCTATCTTTCAATGAAGTTTCAAAAAATCATGATGAAAATTGAGATTGTAGAAGCCTACTTGAAATCCATTCTTACCTCTAAGGGAACAATGGGACTTTAGGAATTAAATAAATAAATTTTTATGGTATTTGATCTTCTTCAAAGTGGAAGTCAATTTTTTGAACTGAGTAATTTTTCCATTATCACAAATGCTAGTTAAACCTTGGTGTTTTGAATTGGAAAATCAAAGTAAAGTTATTAATACAAAGACTTTGCCAACAATGTTTTCTATTTTGTGCACAAAAATATATTTAACTTACAACATGGAATTAGACATTCTTGCACTTGGGGGGTGTGACATTGCACTTGGCTAGTACGGTGTCTAAAATGGGCAATCTCAAATGTTGAGGGGGGGAGGGATTATTGAAAACATCATTTGTTCTTAGTAGGAGAAATTGTTTGGAAAAAAGTTGTCAAACACTCCATTCTTTATAATTACTTTTTGAAAACTTTTCACACTTTTCACTCCACACTACTTTCTAGACACATTACTCTACGCTCACACTCAAATACTTCTACATACGTACAACTACAAGGTCAAAGAGCATTGCACAATATTATATTTCACTGATACATATTCAAATCATTTTGCAGACGTTCGTCATCTAGGTTCTCCATCTGCATTGCCATGTATTCTAGAAGATGCGCTTTAGCCTCTGGTGGAATGATAACTATCTCCTCTGTTTGCACGCCATACATTGTAATGTTGGAACCTATAACATGACCACTTCTTCCTCGACAAGGGACATTCGTCCATGAATATATAGCGGCTTCCTTCTCAGTCCAGCCCAACATTTCACCAGACGGTTCCCACATTGACTCCATACAGTTCGTGTACCTCACTCGGTTACTACTTGCTTCATCATGTGCTCTAGGTCTCATAGTAGGCCAATACGACAGAACCTTCATCTTTGAGGCCCACGTCCCCTGACCAAATTCTAGCACCTTCCCTAAAAAAAAGGGTACTCCTCCTCTTACTTCCACTAGTTCTACGGTAAGGGCTACGTACTGCCCTACAACAACGTCATTCTCTGGATTGAATGGAGGAAACGGATCTTCCTCTGCATTTTGTCGTAGCTCTGGTATAACTTCATTCCTTTTGCCTTGAATCCTCCCTCCAGTCACTCTTCGTGCTGTTGTTTGTACAGGTCTATCTCTGCGGGGTCCGAAATACCCCCTCCTTTCAGGATTTGGCATTGTTGCCATAATCCTGTCAACGGTTGCACTCTCCGTTCTATTTCCATCTTCATCAGCAACTGCACTTGAATTTGTACCTCCTTCCACGTTAGGAACAATTCCATCGTCCCTGTTTTGGTTCAAGACATCGCTGGGCCAGAATGGTAAATCACGTACACCTTCTCTATTTCGTTGTGGAAATTCTTCCAAATAATCCTTGAATTCTTCTATTTCGTCCACCACTTCCATGTTCTTGATCGGATTGTAACCTCTCTCTATCATCTTCTTCTTGTATGCAATGAACTCATCTAATGCTTTCAATTCCCTCTGATCGGCTGCAAACAACTCCGCAAGGTCTGGTTTCTCTGCTACGCTTGGTAGTGAATTTAGACACAAATGTCCTCTCGCTGGGCCCCACTCATCTGTGCAAAAATGCTTGTGTTGCACACGGACCAATCCATTCTCTATGTAAAACCTCATATGGTGTGGAAAAGTAATGCCCGTCAGTGATTCCCCTCCTCGTAGCAAATGAGGTGTGATAAATGCCTTCCAATCGCGAACGTGCTCAAGTTTCCGAGCACTCACAAAAGCCTTTGTGTACGACGTTCCCTTTTCCACAAGCTGCAACATCTCTGTCAAAGTGTCTATGTCTCTCCTCTTTAGTACGTTTGAAATCACACTTAATCTCTGATCAATGTCCTCATGTGTGTGGCCCACTATCAAAAAACAAAGATGCACTTCCTTGAAGAAACCAAGCCCAACTAGTGCAGCGCACATGGCAAACATGTAAGCACTCTTGTTCTCCCTTGTGGTGTTATCCGCTTGAATCCTCAACGTCGGTGGCAGTGACCCCTTCCTTCGCTTCACGTCACATATGACGTTCATCACCGACGTTACAACTTGATTGCTATCATGCTTGTGGTGAGCATCTACCCACACGTCTGCATACAGGCCGATACCATGTACAAGTACACCACATAAATGAGTCTTCACAAAACGAGATTCAATGTTCTTCACAGTCTGCCTCATCTTTGGTATCATGGTCGTATTTTGATCCATACCGTCCACAATCAAACACATGAAAAAGTCCGGAGTGATCATTGTGGACCTCTTAAACAACCAATAATCTCGCCTCTCTTCCATTTGATATCGAATGTGCAGCACGTACAACTCTTTTATCTTCACCTTTGCTACTGCATTTGTCGTGGACTCCATCCCACACTTGTACTCCCAACAATGATAGCACTTTGAGAATCTGGAGAAAGGTGGGATCTGCACATGTGGAAACTCCTTCCGCCAAAGTCGACGAAACGAGGTCATCGACAACTCTGACCCGTCCACCAGTTTCTTCACTTCTTCATTCACATACCGAAAAATATCCAACTTCGTCGTATTCATTGGCAAAAGAATCAGTGGTAACACTGCATTGTCCATTTTCCGGCGAACCGATCGATGAGGTTGCTGACACCCTACTTCATTCACAAAAACATTGAGGCTTTCCCTAGTTGCAGACATTTTTGCACTTTCCCTCCGGTGACACGTGTTTCCATGAACGGCCGCCACTCTGCCGTACACAGCATGTGCTGTCTTCAATTGCTTCAAACGCCTCTGAGAATAACCCAACGCCTCGCCGTAGCATGCATTGCACACGACTCTGCCATCTAATTTTGTCACGTATTTGTCTCTTGTCGAACCCTCCGTGCGAGTGTAGAAGGCATTCAGCATCTGCATTATCCAAGTAGACCGCACTTCGTACTTCTGTCCCCATGCCATATATCGTTGATCCAAAACATATTTTGCATCTACATCACGCAAACAATTGCGTTTACATGCTCCTCTCTCCTTTGCACGCAAAACACTTTCCAAAGTAACTTTCTGATTAGTTGATTCCCCCCTCTCTCTTGGATTTCTCTCCCTCGCCCTCCGATTTGCCATTGAATACCTCCTCCTGGGTGTACCCTCAGGTTCTCCTTCTACTCTTGTAAAATCAGCAGTGTTGGCTTCAGAGCTTTGCGTTACAGGAGAACTTCCTTCAGGTGTGCTTCTCGCACCTTGACTTGGTGGTGTGAACTCGGAAGTGCTTGGACAGTCTTCCACGTCATGAAAATCAAACTCTGGTGTTGAGACAGGAGGAAAACAGAAATTATACCCCTCCCTCAAAGTTGTTGTGGTTGTTCTCACTTCTGAGGGAAGTGCACAACGAACTGAAGTACGACGCCATCGTATAACCTTATCTACACAATCTCCCATAGTCTCCCCTACCAACTCACCAACCCATTTTGCTTCGTGTATAGCATGTGTAACACGAACCGCAATTTCGAAAGGACGTAATTTTTCTTGGTGAAGTTCATCACCGCATGTAACACTCATATCCAGCACGCCAACTCCCACAACACAACCATCGTCCCCAAGAAGTTGAACCATACCATTGGTAGCTTGGGGTACTCCACCAATAGGTACACGATGTTCTTCTTGAAAAAGTCTTCTCCGTACCACACGCGCCAATCTGTCCCCAACGCTCTTTCGCTCTGTTGCAACTATTATTGTGCCTACGCCATTGCCTACCACTGGACTTCCAAATGCTTCCGCAGCCATTTTCTGCCGTCACAGGTGCACAATAGTCACCTACTTTGTACATAATTCCATAATTTCTATATGTTTCTTAACCATTGCCCTCGTTGTAATCCATTCAAATAGTAATTACTAAATAAAATTTCCTTCCATTTCCTAAGAACTATTGAAATTCCAGAAGCTTGACTAATCAAAATGTATCTATAGTTAACATTATAAAAGTGTCCACCATTGTTGTGTTTTTATTCTCTTCCTTCGCTTCAAGAAAATTGTGCAACTACTATAGTCAGTTCAATTTCAACAGTAGTTGCATGCTGCAACTAGAACTTCCAAATCATAAATCCCGGTCACAAAGCTAAATTCAAACTTTTCTTTTTTCAACTTCACAAAATACAAACAGTGTTTATGTTGAGGACTACTTTAATTTCTGATTGCTCACCTGGGATATTTCTCCAAGTTCACAGGCCAAGGTTGAAATAACTTGGCATGTCAATTTGGAAAGGCCCCTCGGAATGATGATTTTTTCTCTAATGCATGTATATATTTTTTAGATTCAAACAACTTTACACCATTTCTAGTTGAAAGACGGAATTAGATATCACAAATCCCAATGCTAACTCTGTACTACTAACCTCGCTGAATCCGTTGCAATCTATCTTCTTTTTGAAAACTAGTGAACATTGCATTTAGAAATGAATCATACATGTAATCTTTTCAAATAAAATACTTCAATTGCCCTCAAAACAAGATTGTCCAAAACTTTCTCATCACTAATTCAAATAAAATGAATCAAGTCTTTTCATGTCAACAATAATATTTTCTATGACAGCGTTCAAGAGGGCCTCTCCAAATTGACATGTCAAGTTATTTCTATTTTTTTTACAATTTTATTAATTTATTAATTTTTTAGGTGGCAAAGAAATCTATTGAAGGTTTTGAGTGGCATTTATTTTACAATTCCGCAACAATAGAAATAAGAATTATATTCACAAAAAGCTAATGCAATTTGTTTTTCTTCTGAAAATAGAAAAAAAAAAAAAACACTAATGAAGATAGTATGAACCTACCTACAAATCATTTTGTTCCTCAAGGATATATTGCAAATTTAAGGATTCTAAATGAAAAAGGATTATACGGATGGTTTCCATGATAATTAACCACATCCCCTCAATCATGCTGGAAATGAAACTTTAGGATTTTCCAAGGTTTCAGGAACAATAAAAACAATTCATCCAATAGCTTTTCTGTCTGCATCCCATATCATAAATTACACAATACCTTAAAAACTTGAACTTCACTGCAAATGAAACTGTATTTCATTTCCTAGCAATTATACATTATATTCAGAACATGTTCCTTTACGGAGGTAGTCTTCTCTAACATTGATTGTGCTCTATAAGTGATCTTCAAATATATTTTCAGTTAAATTATGCTCTTTCGATGTACAAGGACTAAAAATTTCCTATGCAAATGCTTTCTCAAACTAAGTAGTATGTACGTCAACAAACTATAACTAATGCCACAAATGGATTTACATACCAATTTCATGAAAATTTATTGAAAGTTGTTTCAAAGGATTTGATTTTTTGGAAAAGGTAATTAGGTTTTAAACGGCCGCTCAAACCTTGTTAATTTAAATTCTTTATAGTACGGAGTTTTGAAGTTCAAATATTCATGCTCAAAAATTGAATTGAAACAATTAGGAAAAAATAATAATTTTCATCTTTAAATAATATAATCAATATATAGGTATAAAAGACAAGGGAAAGTAAATGGAATTGGAGTATGCCAATTCTAAATAAAAAATTAATGTAGCAATTTCTCGTAAGGGAGCTAACCCCTGAAGTCCCAAGGCCATTTTTTTGGCAAAAATCACTCAAAATTGCTACTTCTGTTGATTTCATACAAGAAATCAAAAGAACCTGTATTTCCTTAAAAAACTAATTGTTAGATCTAGAACTATGCTTTCCTCAAATTACGTGGTCAGAATTTTGTGATGTTTGACTGTGTGGATTGAAGGATATTAGCATTCAAAGTGAAAGAAAAGGTTTTCTTCAATAAAATGCTTTAATTGCCCGCAAAACAATATACTCTATAACTTTCACATCACTATTCCAAATGGAATGAATCAAAGCTTCCCTTTTAGACAAAAACATATTCTATTAGAAAAAAACTATAAAAAAATTTATTTCAATTTTTTATGGATTTTTTTGGCTGCCTGATCTCTCCAATTTTGAGGTTAGTGTAGCATAACTTTTGCTGCCGTCCATCGATTGAAATAAAATTACATTCCCAGGAAGCTAATGAGTTATTCTAAATTGTCTTAAAAAATTGAGTCAAATTTTGAATCCAAAGTCAAAAAATTCAGTCCTAGAATGTGTTGAAAAATTTGTTTTTTTCACTTTAAACGCAGGTATCTTGCAATTTGTGCGGTCAAATATTCTGAAATTTTTTCCACACATTGTCATACTAGTTAGGTATAAGATCCTATGGTTAGATGTGAAATATGGCCTTGGTCCTTTAGGGGTTAAAGATGGCATGTGGGCGCTGAACAACCAAATAAAAATTCATGTAGATTTCTACGAAATCAAAATTTAATGAACCTTTTGACAGTTTTTTTACAGTTGCATCCTATATCATATTAGTTACATACCCACCATATTTCAGAGATAGAAGAGGAATTTTGCACATGTTGGCTGAAGTATCCACTTTATTTCCAAAACATTTGAGCAATATAACTTTTGATCCGAGTAGTTGACCAAAAAAGCAAACTATGTTCCATGACAATACTTTGTGTCAAAATTTCTATGTAAGTGTAAGTAAGTGTATTGTACAAATCTCTCTACAAGGAGATAAAGTCTATTGACCTTGTCAAGCAAGGGCAAAAGAAAATTCTTCTTACTTCAAAGCTCAAATTCTATAATCTTATAGACTGCATGGCCAAAGTTTCTAAAATACTTTCCACTCATT
Source organism: Neckera pumila (assembly GCA_963969595.1). Classification (NCBI taxonomy): domain Eukaryota; kingdom Viridiplantae; phylum Streptophyta; class Bryopsida; order Hypnales; family Neckeraceae; genus Neckera; species Neckera pumila. Next base: position 6,165,285 of record OZ018412.1, on the reverse strand, counting down.
CCCATGGTAGTCTGCTACTTAGTGCAAGTTTGTACAATTAATTTAAAAAATAAATAAAAATACTCATTGCTCGAAAATGTAGCATTTTTGACAAATCTATTTCCAAAATGTGCCCTGGTCCTTTAAGAATTAAAAATAGAACTTTATAGGAATACAATAGTTGTATAGAAAAGTGTAGCTAAGTTTGAATATAACTCAAGTTTTGATCTATTACTCCCTCAATATTAGAATTTTTCTTAACTCTTAAAGTCCCTATGCCAATTTTTTGTTAAAAAACATTCAAAATTGCCATTTTTTGCTGTTGCATTTGCCCAAGAAAGAGAATTTTTTTTTAGAATCCAACCATAGGATCATGGACTTGACTTATCTCAGATTATGTGGTAAGAATTTTATGAAGTTTGATTGTACAAATTGGAAGATATTAGAATTAAAAGTTGGAAAAAAAGCTTTTTTGAATGTTGTCTTGCAATTTTAGATGACTTAGACTACCATTTGTGAAGTTTTTTTGCAATACACACTTTGAATATAAAAAATTTATATTGTAGAATTGAATTGAAAGTCTAGAAAAACAAACACACTTAATTAATTTTTATTCTGTAAAAAAAAATAAAGTAGAAGTAGGTCTAAAATTGAACAAAAAACCTAAATTATTAATAGCTCTAAGATGGAATTGAAATACAACAATCCCAATGGTGAGATTGTTCTAGCAAGCATATTCAAACAATCAAACAATTTTTAACCTATCATTTAACCTATCAAACAATTTTTTTGCAAAATTGTGAAAATGGAATTAAAAAATGAATCCCTATAAGTTACTTGATGTAAAAAGATGCTTAGATTGCCTAAAAATCAAGCTAGATTGTCTATAACTTTCTCATCTCTAGTTCAAGTAGAATAAATCAAGGCTTTATATATAGTAAAAAAATAAAAGAAACTAATTTATTTTTGAGTTTTTTTGTGTGTGTGTGTGTGTGTGTGTGTGTGTGTGTGTGTTGCCCAACTACCTTTCTTTTTGGTTTATTGTGCCAAAACTTTTGCTCCTAGGCATCCATTGAATAAAATTATATTCCTGAGAATTTTATAAGTTTTTTTAGCTCCATAAAAAAATTCTAAAAATTACAATGAATATTGAGACTACATGAACCTACACAAAGTCGTATTTTGGCCCCTATAGAACCAATGGGACTTTAGGGGTTAAATTATTGACATTAGTAGTTAGATTGTAGCCTTACAATGGCAAAATTTATTGGATCTTGACCAATGACAGTGTCTTGTTTGTTGCGTCTATTTTAGATGTAAAACAAATTGATGCCCTCAAGTGTGCAAATTTGAGTTTTGTGCATATTGACCTCTCAACCTCGGGAATTGCATTGTGCTGAAATATTTATAACCATATGAGAGTAAAGATAGAACTCATTTTATTCCAATACTAACTATGAAAAAATCAACCAAATGTTTAGAAAATTTGCTTTGTTCAAATTAAAATTACCTATAATTTATATTGTGCAAAGTGGGATTAACAAAATATTTGGTTTCATTCTAACAAATTTGGTATTTTTGGATGTAAAACTATCAAAGTATGTGGTCATTTTGGGATCTTGACATCATGCTTGACCTTATGACTATGTAAGGAATCTACTGTGGTCCTTTTAGGTGACAAAATGACCATGACTGATTGACTTCTTTTATCAACTTTGGAAGTGTCCTAGTCACGATACTTCAACTTACAGTCCTTTTTTCGTTTTAAAATTCATTCCCTATTCTTCAATATTGAATACTTTGAAACATTCTTAACATGCTCGATTACAAAGGCTGTCCCATGTACAATGACACTAAGTCTTAAGTACAGATTGGATAATTTCACCAACAATGCAGGGAACAATATTTTCAAGTTTCAACTTACTGGTTTAGACAGGTTTCAACAATAAAGACTTGCTGCAATGCAAGGGAGAGCACCCCCACCCCCCCCACCCCCCAAAGAAAAGCCCAACCCAACCCAATCCATGGCAGGAACTTCTAGTATCCAAGCACAGAGAGAGGAATTCTTGTAATTTGCTTTCAGTTGTCTGCAACTAAGTCTGCAACCAAAAATGTCGATATGCACATGCTCTAACTAAGCTGCAGCTTGGTACGTGGCCGCGTACAAAGGAAGAATAAGCCATGAAATATTAGGGGTAGTAATACCTTCTTCCAACCCATTTGCAATCTTCAAAGAATGGGGATGTGGCACTCTCTTTTTGGCTCTCTGTAGCTTATGGAAATCTCATTTTCTGAAGATTGAGAATGGTCATTCTTCTTCTCCGGAAATGAAGAATGGGCATGAAGAAGATTTCGCTGAAGAAATTTTCATCTTGCTTTCCCTCAGGGCACGTTGCTTTCACCTTGCATTGTTGCTTTTTCTTGCCTTGTAGCATTGATGCTCATAGTGCACAACTGACATCAACATTGATGCTAGGTAGGGAGAGCCGTTGCAAAGAATCATCTGGGCGGGCTGCATCAATCTTGAATCAACGGCAACTGAACTTTTTTGATCCTCATTCTCCACATGATTTTGAAGGAGGTGTCACATCTTCTTCATGCAAAAGGGCTTTTGTCAATTGGTTCTTCTTTTATTCTTGGCCTTCTCATTCTTCATAGAAGTTTGATACTCAGAGAAGGTGTGACTACCTCTATTTCTCTCCCTGAATCTGCACATTAGTCAGAGTCTTATTTTCCCCATGAAAACATTGATATTAGTAACCATACCATTTGAAGAACTAAACTGAACCCTCATATGCTTAATACACGTGAATACACCGGCAAAATAATACATGTACAAGTTCACTGAAGTTTTTCATGAAGCCTGCAAAATGACAAGTTCTGTAGTCAAGAGCCCCAGTTCTGTTATTGGCATCTTGAGGTGCTATTTGCATGCTTGGACCAAACCAGAGGTGGAGCTCTAGGCACCAAGATATGAAGTCCGGTCCATGCCTCCGAATGTGCACCGGTTTTCCAAAAAAAGTTCTACCTTCTCCTAATGTTTGGAATTAAGTGGCATGTGGCAACCAATGAATGAGGTGAGCCATGATGTAGACAAATCTTGGAATAGATGAGACAAGGAGAGAAGTGGAGGATACTTTTTAGCTATATAGTAAGTTAGGTTGATGGGAAGGAGAGAAGGTAACTTGCAAATCCTAAAATCAAGGATGGTAGAGAAAGGGAGGGGCTTGAACTCTATAAGAGCATTGCGAGCGTTTCACTAGAATGTAGCTCACCAAATGGGCTCTCCTAGGCTCCAATTGCTCCTTTTGAGCCACGAGCTAGCCTGTCCTCCATTCATTCTTGCCATATGAGCCCGGTGAAAGGAGGATTGATCCAAGCATGTTTCTGAAACTATATGGCTAGGAGCTCCAGCTAGGATTGCTGGATGATTGCAAAAAATATTTGTCCTATTTTTCATTACACATTCAACACAAAAGTTTTTGGTGCCATAAGTATTGCAAAAATGATTGAATGAATATGACTTCTGAAGCAAACTTTCTATATCAATAGAAGATAAACTTGAATTATTTTAATATTTCAAAATTAATTGAAGAAGTGGTACTTGATTTGAATATTTGTTACACATACAATTTTGGTGGTTTTCAGTACCATTGAGTACCCTTTTTGAAGTTTCGGCATTAAATTTGATAAGTTAGCACTTCTAATAGAAATACACTTTCTCAAGTGAAGGATTTCCAAAAACATGTTCCAACTGTGTTTTACATTGGCCTAAAGTGTGTTATATTCAAGTTGAATATATGTTGAAATAAAAATGATTTTTTAGTTTTAGCTTTGATCTTCCTTCTTTGCTCTAAGTTGGCAGCAATGGCCATTTGTAAAATAAATTTTCCAAGTGCATGTTCTAATTTAAAAAATTAAAAATATAGAAGTCTCATTTTCTAGCATAAATTGCAACTTGTGGCTCAAAATAGTATTTTAGGGTACATAGAAAGACTCAATAGTACTGGTAGGGACTTATAGCGCCTTTAACCCCTAAAGTTCCATGACTATGTTCTCCCCCAAAACTACCAATTTTAGTACAAGTATCCAATTTTTGAAAAAAAAAAAAATTTGACACATGTAACCGTAGGATCTTTTATTATGCTAACTTGAAAATACATGTTAAAAATTTCAGGAATTTCCACAGCGTAAATTGCAAGATATAAGCATTCAAATTTATTAAAACCAATTTTTTTGGCCCTGTAAAAAACAGGGCAGCAGCACTTCACAAGCTCACTTTTCAATGAAGAAATGTCCAAAATGATAGTGCTTCTTTGGATTCTTTTTCCTAGACAAGTTGGCTACATGCTTGAAAATTTTCACTTCATTTGGAATTGTACAACATATAGGGAACAAATAGTAAGTAGATAGTAGTAGAGAGTGATGCAAAATAGAAAATTGTCAAGAATTTAATTATGGAATTGAAAAATGCTAATCCTAGTGGTTGTAATAAATAATCTACATCCTAGGATTTTATTTTTTTCAAAAATATTGAAAATTGAGTAAGATAAAGGAATTCAAAGTTTATTTTAGAGTAGAGAATCCATAATTGTCTGCAAATTTAAGATCTTCATAACTTTTGACTTATTGATCAAAATGGGATGATTCAAAGCTTTTTAACTAAATATAACTCTAGAAAACCAATTTCAAATTTCTGTTTTTGAAAAAAGTGATCTGATCTGATTTGAAAAAAGTGATCTGATCTGCCTGGATTGCCCAGTTACAAAAAAAAGTAGCATATTAGGCCATAACTTTTGACTCGTATTTCCAAATGTCATGGAATTTAGTGCATATGAAAGATATTCCTTGCCCCCACCTTCTGTTAAAATTTCAGCCAAAAATATAAAAATCTCTAGACGCACCTGCCCAAAAATTCTATACTGCTAAAAAACGCATGTTGGTCCTTTAGAGGTTAGTCTGGCAATCAATAGACAATTTTTGTGGAGAATTATGTATTGCCATCTATCCTTGCGACCAATGATGAACATTACGTATTGTCAAAATTATAGATCTGAAATCCCATCGATTGTCTAGATTTCATAATCCATTGCTTCAACAGTACTAAAGGTGATTTGTAGTACAAATAGTATTAAAAAATTGAAAATAAAAAACGCAACAAATAGTAGAAATGTTTCTTGCAACCACCCTACTACTTAGAAGATATAAAATGAAATCCGGCCCAACAACCAAGACTACAACATTGAAGGCAAAAGCAAGATGTACAAAATTTGAAGAAGGTAGAGGGGACGGGAGGATGGTGTTTGGAGGCTTGTTTTTTAGAGCCAAGATGTTTAGTGGGTGATTGCAAGAAACACCTATCCTATTTTCCATCACATGTTCAATGCAAAAGATGTTTTGTGCCATAAGTATTGCAAAAATGATTGAATGAACATGAAATTCTAAAGTAAGCTTCCCATAGCAATATAAAATGTATTTGAATTATTTGAATTTTTCAAAATTAATTCAATTGGTGAAGTTGAATTTTGAATATATGTCACACATACGTTTTTGGTGTTTTTTGGTACTATTAAGTACCTTTTTTGAAGAATTACAATGTCAAATTTGATAGGCTATCACTTCTAATAGAAATACACCTTTTCAGGAAAGGGATTTCTAAAAACATGTTTCAAGTGTGTTTTGCATTGGCCTTAAGTGTGCTATATTCAAGTTGAATTTATGTTGAAATAAAAATCTTTTTTTAGGTTTTGCTTTGATCTTCCTTCTTTGCTCTAAGTTGGCCACAATGGCCATTTGTAAAATAAATTTTCCAAGCGCATGTTCTAATTTTCCAAGTTAGAAATGTGGAAGTCTCATTTTCTAGCACAAATTGCAATATGTGGCTCAAGATAGTATTTTTGGGGTACACAAATGGATTCAATAGTACTGGTAGGGGCCTGTAGCGCCTCTAATTTGGCAATCAAGGGTGACTGCAAGAAACACTTGTACTATTTCCTATCACATGTTGCATGTTGATTAGTTTATTTGCTATAACTTTTGTGTGTTGACTCCAAATGACTCCAAATGACTCCAAATTCATAGACAAGGTACTTATATCTATTACACACCTTGTTTAGCTTTTTGGAAATTTTGGAATTTTTTTTACTATTTTATAATAGCCCCCAATTTTATGTCACTCTTGCCAATTTGGGGTATTTTTGTACTATTTAGTATCCAAAAAAATGAATTTGGAGTAGAATTTTGGAAGAGATGGTCTTCTAGTAGACTCGTAGCTATGGTTAAAAGCAATTATAAAAATAGTTAATTCTTTATAGTATAGAAGTCTACAAAATGAGCCTCATTCAATTTGTATTTTGAAACATATAAAATATATTTTTGGTGGTTTCTTTGGCGAATGACCATCTCCATAGAGTTGTTAGAAATGAAATTTTTTTATTTAAATTATTTAAATTATTTTTCTTATTTTTAACTAATTTAAACATCAAAGTATCTATTTTTTAAAGTTTTGGCACTTTTCTAGTTCTCCTACTTAGAGAATTTTCTTGCGCTTTTCCTTTGGTGGTTATCTTTGTCTTAAAGGTGTATACATTAGTCATATTTTTAAAATTTTAAAATTTTAATTTTTTTAGGAAAAATCATGAGTATTGTTGCAAAACGCAACAAATAGTACATGTGTTTCTTAGCAATCACCCTCAATAGATTGTTTTATGGAGAATTATGTATTGCCATCAATCCTTACCATCCAATGATGAACATCATGTGTTGTTAAAACAGTAGATCTAAAATCCAATCAACTATTCAGATTTCATAATCCATTGCCCCAATAGTACTGAAGATAGTACAAATAGTACTAAAAGTCTGAAAATCAAACACACAACAAATAGTATAAGTCTTTCTTACAATCACCTAGTCTAGACTATTTGCCGAGTCTGCGGAGGGGGAGGATAATGCTCCGGCCATGCATAGCGAGAAACGTTGGTGATGGTAGCATCAAGTTGGCAATTGTTCCATGCGCACCCCATGGGCTGAGTTCGCTGGCCATGCGAGCAACCACAAATAAGCTAGACTACCAGAAGGTACAATAACTTAACGTAAGGTAACTACATCTAAAATCGCACAGTCCTTAAAAGCGCACAGCAGATATTCTTGCCTAAAATGTACTCCCACTATTCATATGACTCTTTGATCGCTTTTAGGTGCACCTATTTTTAGCACTTTGAAAATTTGTAGTTTATTCACACGGTGTCCAAAAAATGCATTCCAAGAGAATCTAGAATCCTGTTTCGACTACCAATGGGACCCCACAATTTATTTTCAATATATTAGTGAAAACCATGCTGAATTGCTTAACTGTGCGATTTAAGGTGCAGTTACCTTACCAGCCGCATGCTGAAGAAAAAGAAAGCCTCAAAACAAAGGGCCACTTGTCACAAGCTCAAAGACTCGAACAGTCCGCCTCCTATAAGAATGTTAGACGATAGCCAGCACAACAGTACGGTGGAAACTGGCAATGCAATTTCGCACACTTGTAACTGTCCCAAAATTACACTAAAATACTTAATCCCCAGTGCTCGACCAAAATATAATAAGATTACTTCTCAAAATTTATCATGAATAGTAGTTGAAACTCCCCCTATTCAAGTGGCGGACATTCTATCTTCTTGCCATTCACATATACATATGAAGCTTTCTCGATGAATATCAAATGGAGGAAGTGTAATTTTCATAACATTCAACGTCCATGTTGGTCGATCTCTCACGGCTCTACTTAAAATATATTTGAGGCTTCCTCAATGATTGAATGTCAATTGGATGAAGTGCAATTTCATAACATTCATCATCCATGCATGTTCGTTGTTTTCAGTAGATCGACAACAGTTTTCGGAATAACCTGGAAGGAAAGTAATGATTCTGCCGCTTAGTGATCCGGAAGGTCACTGCCTTGGTCCTTGTGCGTTGAAATTGACTGTCTGAACCATTTCAACCGAAAGCATGACGCAGTTCAACAACGTGCGAAGAATTTTCTACAGCGCTGGATGTATATATAGCCGGCAGCACACATGATCGAGAATCCTATCCAAGGCTTGGGAGCGTAATTCCTGCACCTGGGGGTTTCGAGAATTCAGCTACCACTTGCAGTAGAGGATCGAGTCCTTGGAGTGGACAGAGTGAAGGCATTACTGAGAGAGACAGATCGTGGCTGGGATCTATCCAATTGAGCTGTGAGGTTTCCAATTGTTGTGAGTCCATCTGGTTTTGATTGAGTAGTCCCAATGGCCGCTGCCATGAGAGCTTCGCTGTTGTTCCTAGCTGCTGCCATGATCGTTGGTTTCTCCGTCTCGGGCGCCATGGCTGCTGCTGCTGATAGGAACGACCTGGACTTCGAGACGGAGCTGATGCAACGGTCGCAATTCGGCAACAAGGACTTCGTGTTCAAGTTTGAGAAGACGACTGACAACACGCCGTTTGGGAACCTCCGGCCCATGTTCGTGGACTTGAACCCTGCTCTTGCCACTCTGCCTGGTGATGGAGCTTCGCAGAATTTGGTCACGGTTGGGCCTTGTGCTATCAATCAGCCTCACAGTCACCCACGAGGCACTGAAATTTCGCATGTGACTGAAGGTAGGGACTCCTCTGACACTCGACAAACTCCTCAGTTCCCCTTCCGTTCCGAGATTTGTGAGCTGTTGCGGTGAAATTGCATACTCTAGTTCAGTCGGAGCTGGAAGCTTCAGCTGTGGACGTACAGTAGGCATGATGTGGAGACTGGCATGCGGATCGGCGTAATTTACATATGTAGTCTAGAAATTACAAGTTTTTTGAACTGGATTTCATTGATGTTTTGATCCATGATCGAGCAGGCGAACTGTTGTTCGGGTTTGCGGAAGAAAATGGCGGGCGACCCTTCATCGGAGGAAACGTCACGAAAGGCCAAACTGTCATCGTTCCTCAAGGTAATCGACCTTGTCCCACAGCATGCATGACAGAAAGGGGTATCAGTAATTGGAATCAATCACATCGGTCACTGGTTGTGTAAATGCATGAGGGCTTCCATATACAACTTATAGCTTGTCCCGTGTTGTCGGATTTGTCCATTTATTTAGCACTAGCGCAGTCACCTGCTGAAACAACCTGTTGTCCCACAGCATGCATGAAGAAAAGGGGTTTCGATCAGTAATTGGAGTCAATCACATTGGTCACTGGTCATATAAAGGCATTCGGGTCCTCGATCTGTACTGTACTTCAGATGATTAGGAGCGCGAGTAGCACTTCATCGTCTTCCATACACAACTTATAGCTTGTCTCGTGTTGTCGGATTTGTCCTTTTATATATTTAACACTGGCGCAGTCACCTGTTGAAACAACATTGGGGAATGTACCAACAGTTCGCTGAGATTGAACCAATATGTAGCAGCGCGCTTTTCCACCCTCACAATGCTGTTTGAAGAGCCTGGGGCCGGGTTTTCACAGTTTGTGAAGTTCTTCGTTGTCCCACTGATACCCTCTACGTACTTCTAGAATCGTATTCAAGTTGAATTTATCGTATGCTATGCTGCCATGCTGGTGTGCAGGTTTGATCCACTTCGCCCAGAACTTGGGCTGCAAGGAGGCGCAGTTCATTGCCAGCTTCCCCCACCGAGACCCTGGAACCCAAACCACGGCCGTGGCCTTCTTCAACTTGCCCATCGGGGCCATTCGAGCGACCACGGGACTCCAGGATTCGGAGATCAAGAAAATTCTGGCCAGCGTCACCGCCAACCCCAACCCCTCGTTGGACAAAGTGTGCGCCAAGAAGTGCGGCATCCACCATTAAGCTAACTGCAACATTATCAGCAATTCTTTTGCTGAGGGTGACATTATATACAGTATGTAGGTAGTGGGTGGAGCAGAGCCTCCCATGGCAATAAAAGTCATGTAGCTGTGCTAGCGACCGGATCTTTTGCTTTCTAGTGGATCATGAATGAAAAGGTCTACCAGTACTACTACAACTTGTGTTTGCTTTACAAAAATATGAATGCAGGACCCGATGGAGAGCGGCAAGTTCCTTGACGCGTGCTTTATGGTGTCTTGAAAGTTTTCTGAAATCAAGCTGCGTTGCATTTTTAATGTAATAGTTAGAGTGATGTGCACAATTTGGTACGTCGTGCTTCATTCGTTTCTTGGCAGTGGCCACGAAGTTATATATTCGAAGCTTCTAAGCCTAACATGCATGCTTGAGTAACAGGCAGAGCACCTTTCGCAAAGGAAGTGCATATTTCTAGAGCAAAGTCAAACCTAATTCAATCGAAGTCGAGTGGAGCTCTGCACTAGCTCTCACATGTCACATGTGAACAATGACTGAAGGATTGGCTTGATGAGTTCTTACTTGTTTACACGTACTACTGAGTTCAAAGTCTCAAACCTGTCTGAAATTCCTTGATTTGCAAGCCAAGTCAGAGGTGATTCAGGAGGGTTCATGTAATTGACTTGTAATTAAGCTTCGAATACTGTTCTGAGGGAGCATAATTAGAAAGATCTGATGAACGGCAAACTCCATCCCTTGTTCACTACAGTAGGCTCAAATCCAATGCCCGACAAACACCTTTCAGGCTGGCAAATAATGCAATGCCGTACTCCGTCCTTGAAAATGGACAAGTCAAACTGTATCATGACGAGTGACGAATGGCGCTCGTTTGTAACGGAGTCTAGTCTAAAGTGAACTTAACTTACTGAAGTGCAGTACGAGACGCCGATTCTTTTTGCAACCAATTGCCACTTCGAGCCTACACAAAAAGAACTATAGAATCCTTAGGGTGCTCCAGATATCTAGATATCTAGACAACCTTCCAGAGCTGCCTGGCGGTGTTGTATTGGATTAATATGACTATTAAAATGTGACTATTAAATGTTTAATTTAGACACCTCAGATGTTGCGATAACAGTTCAATGCTGAAATTTGAACACGTGCCATGATTTCAAGGTGCACAACATGTGAATCAGCATGTACAATAGAAAATTTGATTCACAAAAGATTCCCTCGCAAAGAACTTGCATTCTTTCTACTGTAGATTATCATGAATGTTTTACTTGTGCAACCAATTGATTCTTATTGAGAAGTTTGGTTGTAATAATCACTAAAGTCCAGCCATTGTCTCCCTAGGGGGACAAAATGGATTTCAAGTAGGTTCCTAGGGTCTTAGTATTTGTTGGTATTTGTATAAATTTCTTGGGTACGCAATTCATGTATTTTACACAGGGGTCATTAGCATTAAAATGGCTTAGAAGACGACTTTTGTAAAAATTATATCATATTAAAAACACCCAAAAGTCAGGAGAAGTCATAGAGAGCAAATTAAAAAAAAGTTAAATGTAGAAAATGTTGAATTGCATACATATTAGAAAAAAACTCACAGTATATATGAAGAATTGAAACATCTATGCATAGTTTTTAAACATCCATACAAGAAGTTCTCTCCAGTTAAAATTAAATTTTTATTAACCCCTAAAGTCCCAAGGCATTTTTCTATCAAAAACGACTCAAAACTGCTAGTTTTGTTGCATTCATCTAAGAAAAGAAAAATAATAATAATTTTTTAAATCTAACCGTAGGATCTTGTACTTAACTTATCTCAGATCATGTGGTAAAAATTTTCATAAAATTTGACCATACAAATTAGAAGATATTAGTATTCAAAGTTGAAAAATTTGAAAAAACTAAAATGTCATGAATTTTGAAGGCAAAGAGCATGAAAAAAAAATGTACAAGTTGTAAATAATCCAAACAATAAAGGTATTTTTTTACATTGCTTACCCATAAATGTATCACAACTTCAAAATACAAAAGAATACAAAATTTTGAATTTTGAACATTGACTTGCAATTTTAGATGACTTTGACCGCCATTTAAAAAAAATTGCAATAACAAATTAAATATCATCTATTTTGATGAAATTATATGCAATATAGACTTTGAATTTAATTTCTTTTATGTTGGATAATTGAGTTGAGAATCTGGAAAAAAAATTCCAAAAAAGTACACTTGATTTTCATTCTTTAAAAAACTGTTAAGTAGAAGTTGGTCCAAGGTTGAAAGAAAAATTAAATCGTCAATAGCTCTTGGATGGGATTGAAATACAATAATTCCAATGGTGAGATTGTTTTAGCAAGCAAATTTAGCCTTGTCAAACAATTTTTTTGAAAAATTGTAAAAATTGCATTTAGAAATGAATCCTACAAGATGATTTTTCAAGAAGATGCTCTAATTGCTTGAAAAATAAGATTGTCCATAACTTTCATGTAACAAATCCAAATGGAATGAATAAAAGCTTCCCATATAGATAAAAATACAATATATGAGAAAATAAATTTTTAAATTTTTTTAAATTTATTTTGTGTGAGACGAATTTTGCCGGCTGCTCCAAAAAAAAGGACCTTTCGCGCCATAACTTTTGCTCCCACGCACCGATTGAAATAAAAATTATATTCCCATAAAGCTAATGTGTTTTTCTATATTCACAAAAAGTTTCAAAAGATAATGATGAATATTAAAGCCGTAGTAGCCTGCCCAAAATCCATTTTGTCCCCCGAGGGAAATAGAACTTTAGGGGTTAAAAAGCCCAAAATGTGAAGTAGCTTGTCCCATATTACATATATTAAAAAAATCCATATAATTAGGTTTTTAATGCTATTATAGTCTTCAAAAAATGTTCTTTTCATGTATATAATTACATTTTTAGATTCTTTATTAAGTTGTTATAAAGGCTACATGAATTTTCTACATTAAAACATATTATATTTCTTGAGATTGGACGAAAATGCATTATATAAGTGATTATAGTCAGGGCCATATAATATGGGAGTCATGTATCCGGGGCATTAGCTTTCCAAAATTATAATTTTTATTTAAATTAGTGTATGGGAGTAAAAGTTATAGCTTAATAAGTCCAATTTTTAGTTTGGAGACAAAAGAAAACCCCACAAAAACTTAAAATCAAACATTTTAAAATTTTGTTTCTCAAAGATTGTATTTTTATCTACATGGAAAGTTTAGATTCATTTCATTTGGATTTTATGTGAAAGTTATGGACAATTTTGTTTTTTGGGCAATGAAAGCATTCTAGGTACGCAACTCTAGTATTATATGACCCTAATCATAATCACTTATAATGCATTTTAGTCCAATCTCAAGGGATTTAATTTGTTTTAGCCCCTAAAGTTCTTTGACTATGTTCTACCTCAAAACACTCAAAATGGGCCATTTTGATGGCAAAGGCCCTCCCAAAATGACAAATGAAATCTTGTTGCATTTAACTATCAGATCTAGTGGTAGATTGCTTCATTATATTGTAATAAAAAATGAGATGTTTTGACCATACAAATTGCAAGCCGTTATAGCATTTGAAGTTGAGAAAATGCTTTGGAGGGCATCCGAATTCTAGGCAACTTTGATTCAAAAAGTTTTTTGCAAAAGTTAATTTCACTTTCTTGCTTGAACATTTTTTGCTCTCTTTTTGTAACAAAGTTGGACACATTTTCAAAAATTTCATAACATTTCAAATTGGGGAACATGTACCAAAAAAATTCCAATAAGGAACTAGCTCTAAGACATTAGGGGACATTTGAGGCCTCTAGAAGACTGCAAGTTCCCCTGCGTTCCCAGATTGCAGAAACGTAGGGGAAGTAGCTAGCTAATGTGGTCAAAACTATGCCACATCATTTTTTGGAAATTTTTTTTTTTTTTTTTGCTTACAATGACATTTGGGGGATATTTTATTTTATTTTATTTATTTTGATAAAATAAATCTGACCACTTGTACCGGTTGTTTACAAAATTGGGACAACATTGGGAACGGGCCTGAAACGGTCTTCTAGAGGCCTCAAATATCCTCTAATGAAAGTCTAATACAAAGCCCTTTTTTCAACAATTTATAACTTGCTCATACAATAATTTCTTCAAAATGTGAACAGTGGAGTTTTAGATTTCAGCTAGATCTAGAAGAGGAAAAAAATCATCCAAAATATCAAACTTTGGTAGGCTTGATCAATCTATGTCAAAGTTGAAGGGCAATGCAGTTTGGCATATTGGGCCTGCCCTGGAAGGAGAATGGGTGAGGGTTAGCAAAGCCCAACTTGTCTTGAATTATTAACATTGGATAATGTATTTTTTTATTCTAAAAATGTTCTCCTTTCCCTTCATTTTGACTGAGTTGTTCCTTGTTCCATGAACTAAGATTTTAGGATATTCAGCATTAAATTTCAAGGGAATCAAAATATTTGGTAGCTATTTCCCACAGCTTCAAAATCAACTTATTTTGTTTGTTTAGTAATGAATAAAGAAGATCATTATACAAGTGGGGTGGTATGGGGTAAAACAACCTGTGTGGGGTATATAAATTAGAATTACTAAGAGCTCAACTACTCATAGTTATGAGAAAAGTAGGAATTGCCTTCAAATTACAATTTCAAGCCTCATTTTGGTATAGTAGAATAAATTTTTTCAAAAAACTTTGAATTATCAAAAGTTGAAAAATCAAGCTTTTGTCAAACTTTTGTTTCTTAAAACCCATTTGAGATTCAAGTCTATAAAAAATTATGGACAAATTTCAGAGAGGAATTGGAAGGGACATTTTCTTTGACATTTTCATATATCCTCTTTGAATTTTGTCCATCAATTGTTTTTAGAGGCTCAAAATCACAAATGAATTTTCAATATGCAATTTAGCTTCATTTTCCAACTTTACTCAATAAAATTTCTTTTGAAATTTTTTTATTCTATCATGCCAAAATAAGATATGAAATTTATTTTGATTACAATTTCTACGTTTTGGGGCACAATGCTTTCAAGAAAGACTGGTACTATTTGCATCACACTTGGAATGATGGAGTTGTCATCGGCTATAACTTATGAAGGTAAAATCAGATGAGCTTGAAATTTTTATTGGAGATGGCTAATTTAACCCCTAATGTTCCTTGACTATGTCCTCACCAAAAATGCTCCAAAACTGCGATTTCTAGTATAAGTACCAAATTTTTGAAAAATATCACATTTAGACACATGTAACTATAGGATCTTATAGTACTCTAGTTTGAGAAGATGTGGAAAAAAATTTCAGAAATTTCCACATTGTAGATTGCAAGATATTAGTGTTTGGCGTAGCAAAAACCATTTTGGGGGCCTGTAAAAAAACGAATAGCTGCACTTCACAAGGTCGAATCATTATGCAAAAATTTCCAAAACGGTTGTGCTTCTTTAGATTCATTCTTCAAGGCAAGATGGCTACATGCTTGAAAATTTTCAGATCATTTGGAATTGTACAACATAGAGGGAAAAAATAGTAAGTAGAAAGAAGTGAGGATGATTCAAAATACTAAATTGTTGAGAGTTTTGTTTTGGAACTGAAAAATGTCAGTCTCAATGACTGTGAAAGTTGTCATAAACAATCTACATCCTATGATTTTATTGTTTTCAAAAAATATTGAAAATTGAGTAAAATAAACAACTTCAAAGTTTATTTTAGAGTAGAGAATCTATAACTGCCCGCAAACTAAAACTCCTCATACCCTTTGACTCATTGATAAAAATGGAATGATTCAAAGCTTTCCATGTATATACAAATCTAATAAACCAATTTCAAATTTTTATTTTTGAAAAAAGTGATTTTTCTTATCTGCTCAAACTGCCCGAGTTGAGAAATAAACTATATATCATGCAATAACTTTTGACTTGTATTTCTAAATGTTATGAAATTTTGTGTATATGAATGATATTCCTTATTCCCACCTTCTATTAAAATTTCAGCCCAAAATATGCAAACATTAAGAAACATTTTAGCCCTCAATAAGGCCGCTAGTCTTGCACCCTCGTGGTGCAATTACGGAAAAAAAAATATTGAAAATTTGAAATGTGATGTGGTTGCATTGCTACCATGTTAGCATTGTTGGTGCTACGTTAGCGCTGATATATATATATTTTTTTAATTTTTTAATTTTTAATTTTTTTTAATTTTTTTTTTTGTGTAATTGCACCCCGTGGGTGCCAAAAATCACGCACTGGCAGTCTTGTTGAGGGCTGAAATTTTTTGTAATGTCTCTAGTCACAAGTACCTACCCAAATTTTCTATGTTGCCAAAAAACATATGTTGGTTCTTTAGGGGTTAATAGTAATTAGATCCCTTATTCTTCAAAAAAATTCAAAAATCATTTTATATTTAAATTTTGATTTAGCTAATTTGTCACACTTTGCGGTTTAGGGGTTTTTAGTATTGAGGAGTACCCAAAATTATGATCTAGAGCTGAAATTTTTGTGGTCTATTCCCATAGTAGGAAGTCACATTTTTATCAAAGGGAACTTTAAAATATTTTATTTCATGTCCTCCTTATACGTACTAACAAGGCTCCTTTGTGTGCACATTTTGAACATTGAAGATGGTCTTAAGATCATTCTTTTGGTGAAGTGTCTTCATCATAAAGCTCTCCCAAGTTTTCAATTTTTATTTTTTCTTAAAGTTGATTTCCCTATTTTTACAAATTAATTCTTATAGTCCCAAGGTCATTTTTTTGGGTCAAAAACGACTCAAAACTGCAAGTTCTGCTACGTTCATCCAAGAAAAAAGGAAAAATATTATTTCAAGAATCTCATCATAGGATCTTGTACTAAATTTATCTCTAACCATGTGGTAAAAATTTCATAAAGTTTGACGGCATTGATTAGAAGATATTAGCATTCAAAGTTGGAAAAATTTATTTTTTTGAACACTGCCTTGCAATTTCAGATGACTTTGACCGCCATTTGTGAAAAAAGATTGCCCTACAAACTTTGAATTTAATTTGTTTTATATTGAAGAATTCCATTGAGAATCTAGAAAAAAATTTCAAAAAATACACTTGATTTTCATTCTTCAAAAATTATTAAGTAGAAGTAGGCCAAGATTGAAAGAAAAACTAAATTGTTAGTAGCTCTAAGATGGGATTAAAACACTATTATTCCAATGGAGAGATTGTTTTAGCAAGCAAACTTAGCCATGTCAAACAATTTTTTTTGAAAAATTGTGAAAATTACATTTAGAAATGAATTCTATAACTTATTTTTTCAAAAAGATGCTCTAATTGCCTAAAAAATAAGATTGTCCATAACTTTCACATACATAACATTCAGTAGCCTTCAAAAAGGCTGCCTTTCTCTCTTTGGAGTCCTCATCCACTAAATTCATTCTTTCAATATTAACCCCTAAAGGACCAACATGCGTTTTTTGGCCGTATAGAAATTTTGGGCAGGTACATGTGACAAGAGATATCCATATTTGAGGCTGAAATTTTAATAGAAGGTGAGGGCAAGGAATATCTTCATGTGTACCAAGTTTCACAACATTTTGAAATACGAGTCAAAAGTTGTGATCTAAAATGTTATTTTTTTTCATAACTGGGCAGTTTGGGCAGATCAGATAAAATCATTTTTTCTGGAATTTTTTTTTTGATATCGGTTCTCTACATTTATATATACTTAAAAAGCTTTGAGTCATTCCATTTCAATCAATGAGTCAAAAGTTATGAGGGTTTTTGAATTGCGGGTTGTTATGGATTCTCTACTCTAAAAAAAACTTTAAAGTCGTTTATTTAACTTAGTTTTCAATATTTTTGGAAAAAAATAAACTCCTAGGATGTACATTGATTATTACAACATTACAACGATTGGAATTGGCATTTTTAAATTCCATGATTAAATTTTTAACAATTTAGTATTTTAATTCATTTTCTACTTCTTTCTACTTACTATTTTTTTCCTATATGTTGTACAATTCCAAATGATGTGAAATTTTCAAGCATATAGACAGCTTGTTTAGGAAATTGAATTCAAAGAGCACCACCCTTATCGGCATATTTTCATTGAAAAGTGAGCTTACAAACTGCAAAGTACAGCTGCCAGGTTTTTTGCAGGATTGAAAAAATGGTTTTCAAGACTTTGAATGCTTAGGGGAGGCAACCCAGTTTTGATCACTTAAGGAATTACGCATATCTACGGGGCGGATTTCTTTAGTGGGGAAATTTTCCTGGGTGTAAAAATAGAGTTTGGAAAGTTTGTATAATTTTTCAGATTTTTATTTCTCAAAATGTATTTACTATTAATTTTTTAGCTGAAGATTTTGTTCTCCCTTTCTGGACATAGAGACTTTCCTATTTTCAACCAAGGGCTAGTTGCAAAATCCACCAAGGGCTGGTTGCAATATTGAGATTCTGGGAGGCAATCCTAATGTGCCACAACTGCCTTGGGAATCATGCCATGATTAATTATTGGTCATCTCTTCCTTCACGGAAAGATAACATCATACATAGCCACAATGGGGCGTCGATCACAAATGGGTTGCCTCTCCTATATCTTATGATCCATATGGTGGAATTTTCTGAAATTTTTACCACATGTTTTCAAAATATCATACTACAAGATCCTACGGTTACATGTGTCAAAAATTGTTTTTTTCCAAAAATTTGGTAGTTGTATTAGAAATGGCAGTTTTGGAGCGTTTTTGGTGATTACATAGTCATGAAACTTTAGGGGTTAATGTAAGCTTCAGTACAGGGATAGTAGCAATACATTATGATATGCTCCATTCTCTTTTGTTAATTCTAGGACCAAATATATAAATCAAAAAATATTTGTAGAGAAAGATGGTTTGCCCAAAACCCAAAGGATCTAATGAGTAACACACTATTGCAATCTAACCATTTGCCATCAATAACTTATTTTGGGTTTTCAAGTGAGAAGACAAATTTTATATACACATGGGGTGGTAGGAGGTAGAACAACCCAAGCGGGATAAATACACTAGAATTTGTAGTTTATCAAGCACTCATAGTTAAGTCAATAACAAAGAATTGTGTTAAAAGTAGAATTTCAAACCTCATTTAGGCATAGTAGAATAACTTTCTCAGAAAAAATTTGAACTAAAAAAAGTTGTTGAAGAAAAATAGATTTCAACTCCAAAAATCCGTTTGGCATTTTGAATCTCCAATCAAAAGTTATAGACAAATTTGAGAGAAGATTTTTAAAAATCTTAAAGAAAATGTCCATTCCAGGCCCTCTCTCAAATTTGTCAATAACTTTTTTTTAGAGACTCAAAACACCAAAATGATTTTTGGAGATGAAACTTATCTTGATTTACAGACTTTTCTTAGTTCAAAGTTAAAAACATAAGTTATTCTACTATACCTAAATGAAGTCTGAAATTCTACTTCAAATACAATTCCTACTTTCAATTGATTTAATTATAAGTGGTTAAGCTTCATTCATTCTAATTTACATATCCCACATGCGTTGTTTTACCTCCTACCACCTCCAAACTTCTCTTTTCACTTGAAAACTCAAAATATAATTGATTTTTGTATAAATTCCAAAAAAAAAAACCCAATGAACCAAGCATTTAGTTTGGATTCATACAAAAACCAACTATATTTTGGGTTTTCAAAATATACAATGTATAGATGTAAAATATTTTTTTTGTGTTTGTTTCAATTGGTTTAGAACCATGCTTTTCTTTTAATTTTTAATCTACCTTGTACAGTTGCAGCCGGTTGACTTATTATAATTCTCTAACAAAATTGATGCTTGTACTATTAGCTATTAATGGTGTGGAATTTAAGAATCAAAAATTCGATAATTGTAGGATATTGTATTTCACTTGTCTGAGATCATGTGGTAAAATTTCATGAAGTTTGACCGTATAAATTGGAAGATATTAGCATTCAAAGTGGAAAAAGAAAGTTTTTTGAAACACTGGTTTGCAATTTCAGATGACTTTGACCCCCATTTGTAAATTTTTTTTGCTCTACAGACTTTGATTTAAAAATAATTTATGTTGAAGAATTGAGTTGAAAGTTTAGAAAAAAAAGTTCAAAAAACACACACTTGATTTTCATTCTTTAAAAAAATATTAAGTAGAAGTAGATCCAAGATTGAAAAAAAAATTAAATCATTAACAGCTCTAAGATGGGATTAAAACACAATAATCCTAATTGTGAGATTGTTTTAGCAAGCAAACACAACCTTTTCAAACATTTTTTTTAAATTGTGAAAATTGCATTCAAGAAATGAATCCTACAAATTAATTTTTCAAAAAGATGCTCTACGTGTAATTGTCCAAAAAACAAGATTGTTCGTAGCTTTCTCATTATTAGTCCAAATAGAATGAATCAAAGCTTTCAGATGTAGACAAAAACATAATATTTTAGGAAGAAATTTAAAAAACTATTTTGACTTTTTGCAATTTTTTTTGCTACTAAACCAAGTTTAGTTCTAGGTTTTTTGTGGTATAACTTTTGCTCCCAGTCACCAATTGAAATAAAAATCATATTCCTACAAAGCTAATCAATTTTTCTATCTTATGAGAAAGTCTTAAAAAGTTTCAAAAGTTTCATAAGAAATTGAGGTCACAAGAACCTGCCCGAAATCCAATTTTTTCCCTAAGGAGACAATGGGACTTTAGGAATTAAAGTAAAAATGCAAGAAATAACTAAGGTACATATAAATAAATAACTATGTAATTACTCCCTGGACATTGATTCAAAGGATTGACAAGGCACTTTTAGTCTTTGAAGCCCACTTCCAGGGTTATTCCTCAGCGTCTTTATTGGCTTGAGAGAAATAATTTTACGTTACTTTTTCGTAGCACTAGGTCAGAAATAGGGCCAAGGTGAATTGACCTCATTATCCCATAGTTTACCTTTGGAGAAAATATTGGAATTTTTTATTTGCAATACATGATAAAGTTTGGAAATTTGGAATTCATGTTTGCATTTAGAGGCCCCAAATTGATTTAATTTTGAAGCGCTTTGACATCCACATTTTGAACGATGAACAAAGGGCTTCAATGCACTGTTTCATCCAACTAAGTTCTCATTCATCCAATATGATACTTGAATCTAGAAAAGACAACCTTCTTTATTGACCAAATTCATGAAATTCTAGTAAATGATGTTTCTGTATAAGTATATAAGCAAAAATGTGCAAAAATTTGGAAAAGGATTGAGACGTTCAAGAGTTAACCCTAGAACGATGTGTTGGGTGACCCTAGAAATCATTCATTCTGCAACCGTAATAGTCACTGAAATACAAAAAAATTCAAAAGTACTCATTGGAAGTCAAGCTAGTGTAGATGTTCTCCACTTTCCACAAAAAATTCCAAAGATCAATAGTTGTAGTTCTGTCCTACAGTGGAGAATTCCGTGTCATCCATCAGACACTTATTGTCCGCGGCGTCCTCCCTGGGTTAAGATAGACGAAGAAATACGAAAATATGCGACACAGAATAGGGGGCAATTTTTTATACCCTTGTTATTTATACTGTTGAGTGGGCAATGAGGGCGTCAATCCTCCATTGCCCGGAAATAGGAGCAAGATCTCTACTTACTCACCCTCCAGTCAACTGAATCGGAACGGAATCCGACAGACCCTCCGAGTCGTGCTTGGCATTGAACTGCGCGCGAGCTCCTGTTGTTGAATCAATAGTCCTTCCTTCCTTCTCGTCATCGCCATCGCCATCGCCAGCTTCGTCTCTCCCATCTCAACCATCCCTCCACAAGCAAGCATTTTCTCAGCAATAAAAACTTCAGGTCGCTGCTCCAACCTCGCATCACCTCGCAGTCGGCACTTCACCTGAACTTGTCCAGAATTTGAACCAGTCAGGCCGGCAACGACGAAGACGACGAGTGTCGGAGAACCCAGGAGCTCGAGCGTGGAAGACGACGACAACGACGATTTCGAGGAGCGATTTTGATCGTATACTCTGAATTAGGGTTTAGGGGAGGAGGGTTTGGTTTGGTTTGGTTTGATGAGATGAAGGGGAAGGGTGAATCGAGTTCGTTTGGGACGGTTTCAGTGGTGGTAGGCTATGGTTTGTGCTCCAGCTTGTTGGCCGTTATCAACAAGTACGCCATCACCTATTTTCCCTTTCCGGGGTTGCTCACTGCTTTGCAATACGCCACCAGTGTTGTAGGAGTATGGTTAGCGGGGAAGACAGGTTTAATCCAGCACGACCCGTTTGTGTGGTCCACGGCCAAGAAGTTTCTCCCCGCGGCTTTCGTCTTCTACCTCGCGATTTTCACCAACACGAATCTCCTCAAGCACGCCAATGTCGACACATTTATTGTGTTCCGCTCCTCGACGCCGCTCCTCGTGGCTCTCGCGGATTCTTTGTTCCGGAAGCAAGCGCTCCCATCGGTGTACACGTTCGCGTCGTTGATCGTCATCCTCGCGGGCGCCGTGGGATACGTTTTCACGGACTCGTCGTTCACGGTGACGGCGTACTCGTGGGCGTTTGCATACCTAATTACCATTTGTACTGAGATGGTTTATATCAAGCATATGGTGACAGACCTAGGATTGAATACTTGGGGTTTCGTGCTTTACAATAACCTGCTCTCGCTGATGCTCTCCCCTTTCTTCTTGGTGGCCATGGGGGAGTACAGTGAGATTGCGAACGCCTCTTTCCAGGGTACGGTGTCCGTGATTGCAGTTGGATTGTCGTGTATGTTCGGGTTGGCCATCAGCTTCTTCGGATTCGCGGCAAGAAAGGCGATCTCCGCCACGGCGTTCACAGTGACCGGCGTTGTGAACAAGCTTCTGACAGTGGTGATCAATGTCTTGATATGGGACAAGCATGCGAGCACTCCCGGCTTGTTTTGTTTGTTGCTGACGATCTTTGGAGGTGTGCTTTACCAGCAGACGACAACGACACCGAAGAAGCCAGAAGCGGCAGTGTCAGTGGCGACGTCGTCACCGAGGAAAGAGGAAGGGGATGAAGAGCAAGGGCTTCTCGAAGGCTATCCACTTTCAAGACAGGACTCGAGACGGAAGGACAGGAGTGGAGCTCCCCTTGCTAGTTAGTCCTTTGTGTTGGCCATTATCAGGTTGCGGCGGGAGCAAGAACATGTATACTATTGTATCATGAGGCAATCTTAGCAAATTCTAGCTCCTTTTGGCTGGTAAAACCTCAAACTGGCAGCGTTGAGCATTGAGTTCCTCTTGTTCTTGTTATCAATTGTCAGGGGATTCCAATGTACCTAGGTATTTATGCACTTTCAAAGCAGGACTAAAAAGACTGAAGTACAGGAGTGCAGTTCCCATTGCTAGTTAATGCGTGCGTGATTTTGTTGGACTTGTGCTTCATGGCCATTATCAGATTGTAGCGGGAGCAAGAACCTATATACTACAGTAGTGATATATCAAGTGACAATCCTAGCATATTCTAGTCCATTTTGTCTGTTCAACATGGTAAGAGAACCTAAAACTGTTGGCATGCGCATTGAGCATAGTACCTAGTATCACACTGAGCAAATAGTTTTTATTCTATATCTGCCTTTGTTGAACTTGTGGTCTGTGTCCATTATCATATCTTAGCGGGAGCAGGAACATGTATCTGTATACTATTGAATCATGAGACAATCTTAGGAAACTGCAATTCCTTTGTCCGTTCACAGAAGGTTTAGGTGGCCTTAAACCTAAACCTAAATCTGACACCATTGAGCATTGAGTTCCTATTCGTCGACTGATCAAATGTTTTGTTGCATTTTGTTAGCAATTGAAAGGGAAAACCCAATGCATATATCAATGTATTATGTGGATATGATAGGCAACATTATCAGGGTTCAAGGTCTTTTGATTGATGACGAGATTCTCATAAGATCTTAAGTTTAGGTGGTGTTCATTGTCATAATCAATGTGTATTCATGAGCCTCTCACTGTTTTCACTGTTGTTCATCAGCATCTCATTTGCCTGCTTGGGTGTAAGAGCATCACCACCAAGCTTGTAAAATGGATGACCTTCTTGCCTGGGCTTGCAAAAGTAGCCCCAACGGACCCCCCAAATGGATGACCTTCTCAACAGGCTGGCCCCAAAACTTCCACCAGCTTGCAAAAACCAGGTTTTTGCAAGTTGGCCTCCAAACCTCCAATAGCTTGCAAACAGAGTCGGACAAATTCTCCACAACTTTTGTGTGAGACGTGGTGACAAAGTGTTGGGCAAGTACTTCTGTGTGCTTCTTGGCAAGTGCTTCTGTAAATATGTGGACTGATGAGAGAAGTGACTTATTACAAAGTCAAGGCCTCCTGGCCTCTTAACAAGCCAGATGGGTGGGCTATCGACTTTTTTGCAGCCTGCAAAGTGGATGCCCCCCACCATTTTGCAAGCCAAGTTTTAGAGGCCAAATGGTAATGCTCTAAGGTATACACATTTGAAAGCAATATTTTTTTTGGTCCCACATTCTTGGTGAATATGATTGAAAAGAAAAAGTATACTGGATTAGCCTTTTCAAGAAAAATCCACCTCAAGTGGTTTCATAATTTTCCAACATTCTATGAATACGGTATTTTACAAATTTACAAAGTTTGAATCATAGGATACCTATTGAAGTCACCGAGAGTGGAGGCTCATATAACAAAAATGAACCTATTAATCCCTAAAGGACAGTTCTCTGTTGAACGGACAATTGAAAATTCGGTTAGGATTCTATGAAGTCAATTTTGGTCAGATGTTTACAAAATTTTGATACAAGGTGAGTTTATTTTCCCCCTTGCTGAAAATCTAATTTTTTTTCCGATCGGATGCCCAAATCAAAAGTTATGCTGCCCTGAACTTTTCTGGCAGCTTGAGCAGTGTGGGAATATTTGGGGAATCTTTTGCAAAATGCTCATCAACTCTTGAAATTTGCCATGCATGTAACCTACATGATATAAGATGCAAATCTAAAAAACATTAAGCATATGTAGTGTAAAAATCTCACTCTAGGAAGAGTTAAAGTTTGCTAGCCCGTTCGGACAAGGCTGAAAAAAAATTTCATCTAGCTTCAAACATTATAATCTTTCAATCCGTACAGTCAAAGTTTTTGAAATTTGCACTAGACTACTATAGGGTGGAGAGTGATTGGTGTAGGGAGGAAAGACGGGTGCCAGATGACCCAGAACCGCCACCTAACAATCCTAATCCGAACAAAAGTGGTAGTGGCGGAACAACCTTAATCTTCGACTCATTTTGGCCTCCATTTCCGGTAGTTCCACTTCACACTGTAGCTATCTATGAACAGAAATGTTTCTTTGGGGGTGGCTACCTTATTTCAATTGGCTTGATTGAGTACGTGAC
This sequence comes from Neckera pumila, assembly GCA_963969595.1. Lineage (NCBI taxonomy): Eukaryota > Viridiplantae > Streptophyta > Bryopsida > Hypnales > Neckeraceae > Neckera > Neckera pumila. Next base: position 6,140,200 of record OZ018412.1, on the reverse strand, counting down.
CTATGAGTCGGGCCGACCATCGTGGTGTCAAAATTGAAAAGCTACAATATGGCTCACTGTAACTTTGGAATTTTTTGTTGAGCTCTTATTACTATTTCTTTTCATCCATTCAAGGAGCTATTTTTCTTCATTTATTTTGATATCCTAATTCTCTGACCACAACAAGACCAGCTTAGAGTATTCTTTTGTTTTTAAGTTGGTCAGGTTGGAAACTTAGCAACAAATGATTGTTTGGTAGAGATGTAGGGTAGATGAGCAAAGAAAGAAATATTTTTTAGTGCAACATAATTTAGGTAGCAGAAAGTTGAGAGCCACCAAGCTGGTTTTTAGTGGTTTTTGGCATGGCTTGGAAAATCTTAACAAATCATAAGTACAATAGCAGTGATAACTTGGACGTACACTTTGCCAAGTTTATCAAGCATGCAAGACTAGCTATGGGAGAGATTGATCCAATGATGTGCAAAACCGCCAAAGCTCACTTTCTAAAATTTGATTTGATGAGAGAAGTGGATGTGAATCACATGATCTCTTATGATGATATATTGAATTCTGTCAAGAGATATAAATGTTTACCTACAAATGGAAGTCAAACAAACACAGGCGAAACCAACATTGGCAAATCGGTTGGCTAACTTATGCTTGGAGCATGGACTTGAGGAGTAAACGGAAGATGGAGATGAGTTGGGGTGAAGAATGATGAATAATATAGATCAAGTTCAAATGCTTTGCAATGATGCTCAGTCGCCAAATCAAGGAAGGGTCCATAGCCTTGTGGCTTCTGTGTCAAGATGGAATTCCATGCTAGCAACTGGCAATATATACTAGGGTTGTAATCAATTATAAAGTTGTAGTTCATAATTGGGCATTTGATACACATTGTCTTGAATCTTTATAGAGGTGGGGTAGACTTAATGTCTTTCGATTAGCATTTGTTAATAAACATTTTTTGGTTGCATGTGATAAATGGATGGTCACGGCCATCAGGAGATCTCCCGATGGCCTTGACGAAGTATAGAACACATCGTGCGATCCCCCAATAGCCATGACATGCCGCAAAATGAATCATGAGATCTCCCGATGACCAAGACAACCAGGACATGGCACTCGCTCATAGGTCCACCTTGTTTGTCTTATTCAATTTGCTAAGGCAGCTTTCCTACTCTTCTTAGGAATCATACGTGATTTTGGATCCACTATCTTTGACCAAGTCGAATACACTACACAACTAGCATCCACCCAGGTTGGGGGACCGTTTTCAACCACCCACTTACCGTACCAGCAATTTCGGTACCTCATTCCAAGGTAGTTTCAGAGTTATCCGGTCGCCAATACTGGAGCAAGAACTTCCCATGATTTCCATCTCCTTCCACTCTGCAAATGGTGGACAAGGCCCTTCCTTGCCAAACAGCACATACTTCGGACTCTTTGGGTCTGAGAAGCACCCATGAGCTTGGGCGTATGTCAAGCCAGGGATTGAAGCATTCCCATGGGGCCTCATTTGCGGGGCCGCAGTATGGTTCTGGGTCCTCTTCCTCCGGAATCACGTCCACGGGATTGACTGTCAACCCTTGGCAAAGGACATCCTTACGCGCCACCCTCCAGTCATGCTGTGGCCAAAACCCTTCCACCAATTTTGGAGGACATTCGGGTAGGGGTTCCTTGAACTTGAGGAGCACACGCTTCTAGTAATCCACGTACGAACCGAACGCAATAGCAAATCCCTTGCATTTTGACATTCCATTTTGCCAATACTAAATGTACTTCTCCAGTCCTACCATCATCAAAACCCTTGTTCACGGTGGCCTTCCGCGCCATTTCCCTAGCCTTCTCTTGATTTCCCGTTGGTTTGGAAACTTCGCTGCTCCACATGGGCTTGAACGGAACAGGCTTTGGACACCCCGGAGGGAGCATGGGCCAACCATTGCGGTCTCACCTCTAGAGGCAAAGAGAGGGCTTATCAGCCGGTAGCCACTGTGAATCAACTGCGTATTTTTTGTATCTCATGATGGGGACCCTGTCGCTGTCCACGTAAAATCTTTAAAGATGCATCTCCCCCAACCCAATTAATCTGGCGGAGCCAGTGCTCTGGTAACCCCTGATGAATGATTTGAAGTCCCCCACCTCCTGTATGAATTCCGGCATGAATGATAGTTCTTGGGACTGCATGAAGGCTTTCATCAGGTTAACCACAACAAAAGTGTTTTTGCTCTTCAAGGCCTTTGAAAGATGGCTGAAATAAAACTTCCCATATGACTTGACTGATCTATACGTATTTGTCATTTGTCATTCAGTGAGTGGTGATTCTGACGAGCTTGTGTTGTCGTGGTAGAGGTCATAAATCAGAAGCCGATGGGCATAATGACGATGATGTTTACAATGTTCTGAGACGATGGTCCCAGCACAGGTTGTTGAATTTACTGGAACGATGGTCTTCAACTGAAGATACTTAGAAACAATTTCCTATTCTTGTTACTGAGGTTGTGCAAGGGACTTGTTTATTTTTGGAGGAACGTTGTGCACTTGAGGTGGTGACTGTGAAATGCGCGTTCTGGCTTTGCACTGAATTTACAACTAGCGATTTTTATAATGTATACATGGCCTTGAGAATTGAGAGAGTTGTTTAGTCTGGTGAACCTTTCTGTTGGTGTGTTTTGAACGAGGCATTTGACTTAGAAACACTCATAACATTGTTAACCCATAAAGGTCGACGCGGACGAAAAAAGTCCGATGAATGACAAGAGAAATCTCTTGTACAGGATAGAAATACAACTATTCATCCATGGAAGTAGGGGTGGAAAGGGGAAATCCTCTACAGTGTTTTGACTTCCAATGAGAGGTTTTGGAATTTTATATATCCATGATTCCCATGGTATCAAAATGCATGATTTCCACGGTCACCCGTCTGTCCTTTAAAGGTTAACTAGACGTGGGGGGGTTCCTTTTGTTTCCTCCAAAAATGGCAGCCCCCATGCTTGGCTGCTTCCTCTCAACAGTAGCCCATCCAATGTGATTGTGAAGCTTCCTCTCAACAATGCCTTTACAAGAGCCCAACCAATTTGATTGATTACATTATAACTGAATTCCCCCCAGGTATATAGGGGGGAATTATACCTCCAACTGGGGAAGCGAATTTATGCTCGATGAACAATGTTATGCTTATTTGGGGACTTTCCGGTTACTATTATTGTTTGAGTCTTTGAAAGTCGGAAATATGGTTGCCAAGCAAGACTTTTTGATTAACCCCTAGAGGACCAAGGCCATTTTTTTGTCAAAAACCACTCAAAAGTGCCATTTTTGTTGTGTTTATCCAAAAAGACAAAAACAACTTATTTTTTTTCAATCTAACCGTAGGATCTTGTCTTGTGGTAAGAATTTCATGAAGTTTGACTATAGAGAAAGGAAGATATGAGCATTGAAAGTTGGAAAAAAAAAATTTTGAACTTTGGCTTGCAATTTTAGACGACTTTGACTACCATTTGTGGAAATAATTTGCACTATAGATTTTGGATTTAAAAATTTTGTATTGAAGAATTGAGTTGAAAATCTAAAATAAAAATTTCAAAGAAAAAATACTTGATTTGCATTCTTTAAAAAATTGTTAAGTAGAAGTAGGTCCAAGATTGAAAAAAAAATAATTATTAATAGCTCTAAGATGGAATTGAAACAAAATAATCCCAAGTGAGATTGTTCTAGCAAGCAAATTTAACCTTGTCCAACAATTTTTTTGAAAAATTGTGAAAATTGCATTCAAAAACAAATCCTACAAGTTATTTTTTCAAGAAGATGCTTAGATTGCCCAAAAAACAAGATTGCCCATAACTTTCTCATTACTACTTTACTAGTCCAAATAGAATGAAACAGAGAATTAGACATTTTTGCACTTGGGGGGCGTGACATTGCACTTGGCTAATACACCATCCAAAACAATCAATTTGAAATGTTGAGGGGGGACAGATTTTCAATAACATCAATTATTGTTTGTAAGGAAAATTGTTCAATGAATGTTTGTTAAATCTTCAATACTTTATAATTACTTTTTGAAAACCTTTCACATTTCAACTCTACACTATTTAGAAGGCACGTTACTATGCACTTCACATTTGTGCATGTCTACATATCTAAAACTAGAAGGTCAAAAGCACATTGCAAAATATAATGCTTCACTAATATATATTCAAATCATTCTGCAAACGTTCGTCGTCTAGGTCCTCCATTTGCATCGCTATGTATTCCAAAAGATGTGGTTTTGCGTCATGTGGAATGATCACTGTCTTCTCTGTTTGTACACCATATACTGTAATGTTCGAACCTACAATGTGACCACTTCTCCCTCGACGAGCGACATCCATCCATGAATGTATAGCAGCTTCTTCGTTAATCCAGGAAAAGTTCTCACCAGATGGTTCCCACGTTGATTCCAAGCAGTTTGTGTACCTCACTTTGTTACTACTTGCTTCCTCCTGTGCTCCAGATCCCATTGTAGGCCAATACCACAGGACCTTCATCTTTGAGGCCCTTCTTCCCTGACCAAATTCAAGCACCTTCCCTAGAAAAAAAGGTACCCCTTCTCGAACTTCCGTCCTCTCTACAGTAAGAGCTACATATTGACCAACAACAACGTCATTCTCTGGATTGAATGGAGGGAAAGGATCTTCATTTGCATCTTCTGGGGTTTCTGGTACAACTTCATTTCTGCGGCCTCTAATCCTCCCTCCCGTCACTCTCCGTGATGCTTCCGCTGGAGGTCTATCTTTGCGAGGTCCAAAATACCCCCTCCTCTCAGGATTCAGCATTGTCGCCATAATCAAGTCAACGGCTGCACTGTCGATTCCATTCCCATTTGTGCCAGCTATTGCGCTTGAACTCGTACCTCCTTCTTCGACATCCGGAACAATACCAGTACCCTCGTTCTGGTTCAAGACATCACTGGGCCAAAACGGTAAATCGCGGATACCTTCTCTGTTTTGTCTTGGGAAGTCCTCCAAATAGTCCTTGAATTCCTTTGTTTCGTCCACAACTTCCATGTCCCTCATCCGATTGTGGCCTCTCAACACCATCTTCTCTTTATATGCAATGAACTCATCCAGTGCTTTCAATTCTCTCTGATCAGCTGGGAACACCTCTGCGAGGTCAGATTTCTCTGCTACATTTGGTACTGAGTTCAAACACAAATGTCCTCCTGTTGGGCCCCACTCATCTGAGCAAAACTGTTTATGTTGCACACGGACCAACCCATTTTCCACGTAAAATCTCATATGGTGTGGAAATGTTATGCCTGTGAGTTGTTCACCTCCTTGTAGCAAATGCGGTGTGATGAATGCTTTCCAATTTCGAATATGCTCGAGTTTGCGAGCACTCACAAAAGCCTCTGTGTATGACGTTCCTTTCTCCACCAGCTCTAACATCTCATCCAATGTATCTATGTCTTTCCTCTTCAGTACGTTGGATATCACACTGAATCTCTAATCAATGTCCTCATGCGTGTGGCCCACTATCAGAAAACAAAGATGCACTTCCTTGAAGAAACCAAGCCCAACCAGTGCAGCACACATGACAAACATGTAGATGTTCTTGTTCTCCCTTGTGGTGTTGTCCGCTTGAATCCTCAACGTCGGTGGCAATGATCCCTTCCGTCGCTTCACGTCGCATATGATGTTCATGACTGATGTTATGACTTGATTGCTATCGTGCTTGTGATGAGCATCTACCCACACGTCTGCATACATGCCAATCCCATGTACAAGTACACCACATAGATGAGTCTTTACAAATCAAGATTCAATATTCTTCACAGTTTGCCTCATCTTTGGTATCATGGTCGTATTTTGATCCATACCATCCACAATCAAACACATGAAAATGTCCGGAGTGATCATGGCGGACCTCTTGAACAACCAATAATCTTGCCTCTCTTCCATTTGATATCGGATGTATAGCACATACAACTCTTTTATCTTCACCTTCGCTACTGCATTTGTTGTGGACTCCATCCCACACTTATATTCCCAACAGTGATAGCACTTTGAGAATCTAGAGAAAGGTGGTATTTGCACGTGCGGGAACTCCGTGCGCCAAAGTCGACGGAAAGAACTCATTGACAATTCCGATCCGTCCACTAGTTTCTTCACTTCTTCATTCACGTACCGAAAAACATCCAACTTCGTTGTAGTCATGGGCAATAGAATCAATGGTAACACCGCATTGTCCATCTTCCTTCGTATCGAGCGATGAGGTTGTTGACATCCAGCTTCATTCACAAAAATGTTGAGGCTTTCCCTAGCAGCTGACATTTTTGCACTTTCCCTTCTTTGGCATGTATTTCCATGAACGGCTGCCACTCTGCCGTATACAATATGTGATGTCTTCAACTGCTTGAAACGCCTCTGGGAATAATCCAACGCCGCGGCATAGCATGCATTGCAAACCACCACACCATCCAACTTTGTCACGTACTTGTCTCTTGTCTGCCCCTCTGTACGAGTGTAGAAAGCATTCAGCAATTGTAAAATCCACGTAGACCTGGCCTCGTATTTCTGCCCCCAAGCCATATACCGTTGATCCAAAATATATTTTGGATCAACATCTTGTAAGCAATTGCGTTTGCAAGCCCCTTTCTCCTTTGCGAGCAAGACACTTTCAAGAGTAACTTTTACACTAGCTGACTCCCCCCTCTCTCTTGGATTTCTCAACCTTGCCCTTCGATTTGCCATTGAATAATTCCTCCTCGATGTATCTATCGGCATCCCTTCCACTCTTCTTTCGTCAGGAGTACTTCCTTCAGATCCTTGCGTTGTATGAGAACTTTTGTCTGTTGTGCTCCTTTCACCAGGAGTTCGCGAAGTCATATTAGAATTGCTAGCACTTCCTTCTACGTCTTGAAAATCAAACTGTGGTGTTTGGACAGGAGGAAAGGAGAAATTGTGTGCCTCCCTTGCATTACTATTGGTTGTTCTCACTTCTGAAGGATGTGGCATACGGATCAAAGATTGGCGCCATCGTATGACCTTCCCTATACAATCGCCTAGTAACTTCCCCACCACCTCACCAACCCATTTGGTTCCATCTATTGCATGTGTAACACGAACCGCAACTTCAAAAGGACATAGCTTCACTTGGTGCAATTCCATGCCACATGTAATACTCGTATCCACTACACCAGCACCCACAACGTTACCATTGTCCCCGATAAGTTGAACCATCCCATTTGCAGACTGGGAGATTCCATTGGTAGGTTCACTTCCTCCATCTTCAAAAAGTCGACCTCGTACCACATGCGCAAGCCTTTCCCCCACGCTCCTCTGTTTTGTTGCGGCCACCGCACAGCCTACGACATGGAAGGACACCGGACTTCCAAAAGCTTGTGTTGCCATTTCATTTAATCAATTGTACGCAAGAATATTTCACTTGCTGATAATAGTCCGCTTGCTTAGTCTTCGCAATCAATTGTGTACACTGTACTTCCAAATGAATACAGGAAATTCAGAACATGGCCAGTATAACTTTCAAAAAAATAAAATACTTGCCCCAACATCAATGAACAAGTTCTATTGATACTCATATTTAACGAGAAGCATATGCTAATTCTTCTTTATAGCTTTCTATTTCCTATTTCATGAGTGTCATTTTCCACAGATGTACAACATTTTATATATTCCTCTAACAATTTCAATCAACCTGAGAATCGAGTACTACACTTCTAATAAAACATCAAGGTCCAACTTTACAACACAAAATCCACTTCCTTTGTAACTGAATCAAAAAATTCTGCAATCTGACGAATTCTACAATTGAAGCTCCACCGACACGATAAACATGTATAAAATTTTGAATTGCAACAATTTCTAGAAAGTTCTAGGGAATTGTTTAAAATTCATTTGTATCATGCATAGAACCTCATCCTTTGTTATATTTGGGATACAATTTCCAATTTACAACTTCCACAGTTCATTCTAATCCATACAAATACAATGGGGCTTGTAAATAATGTACATGTGCTATACTATATGTATTCAACATTACATCTTTCTATAAGTTCTTCCATCAAACAATGATCACATTATGCATTTGAAATAGGAATTCTCCTTATTGTTCAATTCAAATGAAAATTGAAAGCACTGCTTTCCCTATCACAGGAAATTGTCCATATATTTCAGAAATACAAATTCAAAACGTGGTATTGGTAGAGTTGAGAGCCACCCACCATTCTCGATGAACACTGCATACGGTTTTTAGTTTCAGCATTAGAAATTATTTTTGCCTTCCTAAGTTTGATGTTCATTCTATTAGGAGAGGAAGACCACATCATGAATACTGACAGCACCCCACTTTCATCAAACAATTTTTTTTTAATATTTTTTCTATTCTTCAATGATTTTGTTCTTAGAATATTACTTCTTCACAAAGGTATGCTACAGAAAATTCTATTGGTAGTATAAAATAGGACTACTATCTTCTGAGCATTACATACGAATAAGAAATCCTTTACCAAATCAATAGTATCCAAAAGCTTTACCGCAATTGGAAGATTTTATTATGTACATTTATGTTGGTTATTAGCATTTTTGAAAAAAGAAATGACTAGAGAATTCAGTTTTTGAGGCTTCTCCACAATTTGCATTCCATACAAGATAAACAGAACTCAACATTTTCAGTCCTTCAGAGACTGTTATGTACAAATTGTATGAAATTAGAAGGAAAAACTATACCATTAATAGCTCTAATATGGAATTAATACACAAAAATCCCAAATATGTGAGTCTCCCAGTCATCAAATTTGTCCTTCTCTACAAAAGAATTTAAATTTTTTTGAAACATGGCATTCATAAATGAATTCAAAAATTGGCAGTTCAAATAAGATTTTGATATTCTCTACACAACAAGATTGTCCTTACCTTTCAAATCATTGGTTTAAATGCAATGAATGAAAGTTTAATGTATAGTCAACAATATAATGAACTCTACGAACAAAAATTACAAAATACATAAAACACTTTCCTTTTCATAAATTCTTGGAGTGCCTTTGCAAGAACTTCTTTGACTTAAAATAGCATTCATTTTGCTCTTGATCACCTACTGAAATATAAATTATATTTTTATAAGCCTGTATGTTTAACTATTTTTATAAATAGTTTAAGAAATTTAGTACACTAATTGAAATCACAGAAGAGCACTCTACATCCAAAGAGTCAACCGTATGGACTACAAGAATTTGGTGGTTGTAAAGACTCATACTCCATAATGATTAATGTACTATATGCAGCTTTCCTTGAAGAAGTTGGATATACAAAATAGAAGTGCATTCTTCGGTTACTAAGGACCATACTATTGTTTTTGCTTCATGTTTAATAAACAAAATTTCAATAGAACAAAGTCTTTGTTTTGACTAGAGCACATAAGAGAAACCACAAAAACTATTTGAATGTTAACAACTCCTCTTCAAAATGCCAATTCTTTAAAGATGCAACCATGGAATATTGTAAAAAGTAATGGGGCTATAATAGTGCTCACTACATTAATCCAACAAAGTACTAAAAAAAAAAATTCATCCTATACATTTTGTTCATTTTTCCTTTTTTTTAAGAACATCATTACGCGTGCAACCCATAGTTTTAATAATATATGGCCAAAATGGAATTAATGGAACTTTGGAAAGTCACAATTTCATTTTCATGTTCCCAAAATTTCAATTACATCATTCTTTCATTCCAAAATTTAAATTGCAATATATTTTTCAATAAGCAAAAGAAAAATAGAACTTCAAATTCAACATCCTATGTAAAAGTGAATTGAAGGAGGCAAATAAAAAAACATGCAAGAAAATGAAAGGTTCATTTTCAAAAATCTAAACAGCACGCATGAAAATCTACAAGCACAGACCTCCTAGAATTTAAAAGTACACGTAATTTCTAGTTACCCTTTGAAGTTCTGAAGCCCTTTCTCTTTCAAAAATAACTAAAAACTGCTAATTTTTTTGCGTTCAAATCAAAAATCACAAAAAAGATTTTTTTTCAAGCTACCAAAAGCATCTTGTACTACACCTATTACAGATGAAGTGTTAAAATATTGGTGATGCTTGACCTTACGGGTTGAAAGATATCAGCATTCAAATTGAAATAAAAAGTTTTTTCATTAAGATGCTTTGATTGCCCTCAAAATTAGAAACTTTGTAATTTTCACATCACTAATGGAAATGAAATGAATCAAAGCTTCCTACTTAGACTAAATTATAATCTATTAGAAAAGAATAATGAAAAAATACATTTCATTTTTCTGTGGATTTTTTTTTGGTGCCCAGTTTCTTCCAATTTGAGCTTACTGTAGCATAACTTATGTTCTTGGGTACTGATTGAAATAAAGCTTACATCCCTTGAAAGCTTTTAATTTTTTGTACCTTATGGGAAAGTTTCTTACAATTTCATGAAAAATTCAGCTCATAGAAACTTGCCCAAGATCCATTTTGTCCCCCATAGGGAGAATGGGACTTTAGGTGTTAATTTAATTGGTTTTTGTAATTGTCCTCAAATTGTTCATTGTTATTTATAATTGCCAAATAGCCTTACATTGTTCTGAAAGTCAAAACCCCTAAAGGGCCAATATGCATTTCTGGTCTACATATAAATGTTAGGGAGGTATGTGTACTTACATTTTTTCAAATTGTGAGCCCAAAATCTAATGAAAAAGTAGAAAGGACAAGTATCTTTTATATGCACTAAATTTTATGACATTTGGAAATACAAGAATAAAATTAATGCCTCATATATTTGTTTTATTAAAACCGGGCAGTCCGAACAAATTTGAAAATATCGCTTTTTCCAAAAATTAATATCCGAAATTGGTCTTCTAGAGTTATATACACCACAAATGTTTGAATCATTTTATTTTTATCAATCAGTCCAAAGTCTTGAGGATTTCTCTTTTGCGGTCAATTATAAATTTTACATTCTAAAATAAGCTTTCAAGCCCATTATCTTACTCAACTTACAACATTTTTAAAAAACAATAAAATCATGGGATGCACATTGTTTACTACAACATTGCAAGTATTGGGATAGCCTTTTTTCAATTCTATAATTAAACTCTAAACACTTTAATATTTTGAATCAATCTCCACAACTACCTATTTCCTTTTTTTTTTTCAAATATGTTGTACTTCTACAACTCCAAATGATGTGAATTTCTCTTAAAATAGGGCCAACATGTATAGAAAAAATAATAAAAAACTCAAATATTTTTCATAGAAAAGTGAGCTTCTTGAACAGCAGCTGCCCTATTTTGTGCCAAGCCCAAATACATTCACACGATTCTAAAGTTACATATAATGAAGACAGTTTTTTCAATACATTGGTAAAGTAGGATGCTCTAAAAGCAATCATTTAAGAGCTGGTCTGCATTTTTCATAGGTTTGTACAAACAGAAATATTTTACACTCATTTTCTAAAGAAAGAAAAATGGATGAAGAATGTAATATAAGTGGTTTCATTTTTTTGGAAGCATTTTTGGAATTAGTTATGAATTTCCTAAGATTTCTGTTTTAGTTTCCTATTTGAGACCCTACGTCTCCTAAAATGCGTCCACCTACAACTTCTAAAGTGATTTGAGGAAATGAAGGCCAAATATTGGCTCTTGCCCATACTTCGCGAAGAGAGACCCGTGAGAGAGAGAGATTTCAGAAGAGCACTTTCTTTCGAAATGCAAGTTCTTCAGACGGTCCAGATAGATTCCTTCGATTTCTGATTTCGGACCACTCTTCAGAGACGCATTGCAACTTTGTTTCCAAGTTGTGAATGCGCTGACACGTCCACGCTGAGGTGAAACCTAAGCTCTTCCAAGTGCCTTTTCTGCTGTAACCGCAATCCTAATCACTTATTCGGAAATCTTGCAAGAGTAATAATGAATTTGCGTACTAGCAGTTTAGGGTTTCAGCGATTTGGGTTATTGAAACAGGACTAATCACGTGCTTGTTCGCAGATTTTGAGCCCCCCGCCGTCAGTGCAAGTTCACGCGGTGGAGCACAAGCCGACAGAAGAGAAGAGTTCAGGCGAAATTTCTAAACCCTAGGAATGTAAACCACTTTTTTGAGAGAGAGAAGACAACATGTTCGACGTCGTCAGGGAATAGTGAACCTCCGCGCGCGTGGAGGTTCACTGGTCTTTGCAATTGGACTCTGCAATTGGACTCGTGGGGGATTTAGTGACTACTACTTTGAACGTGAAAAAAAGAAAAAAAGAAAAAAGAAGTCAGTTGAGACGTCACCTGACGTTGATGCCGAAGATCGCTGATGCCGAAGATCTTACTTTGTCGGAGCTGCGGTTCCTTGCCATGTTCCTGCTTTTCCAAAAACAAGGTCAAATTGGTTTTATGGATCCCGATCTGCATACGGTTTCTGCTTGAATGAACACAAGAATAATTGATTATTGAAAATCCGAAGTTAGTTCTTGTACCTCGTTCGCCGCCTTCAACCTCTGCCGCTTTCATTTTAACAAGTACAGGTCCAGCCCACACAGAGATTTTTGGTAAACGAAACCGTATCTTTAGATCTCCGCTCGCGTGAAGTGCAGACGACCTCGTTCGCCTTTTAAGCACACAGAATCGCCTGGGATCTGGTGAAGCTTCGCCTGCTTGGGGAAGAAGCCTCCAACGATTTTTCACAAATTAATGAAAGGTGGATTGCTCAAGCGATTCTGTGTGCTGAATCTGGTAAGAAGCTGAAATGTGCTGAAGCGATTGTGTGTCAGTGATTTACCGAAGTAGTTTGGATCTGCTCAAGCGAATTTGTGTCATGAATCTGCTCCTAGCTAGCTTCATGTTGTGATTGGTTGGAAAACGTGCAGAAAATCAACTCCTCGGAATCAACTCCTCGGAATCAACTCCTTGGGACGCTCAAATAGAAAACAGGCAGTCGGGATGGTGAAGTGGAGGGCGCGACAGCTTCTGCAGTGGATTTGGAAACGCAGTGCGCTGGAGTGGATTCGCGGAGCCGTGCGACAGCTTCTGGAGCGCATTCACGAAGTAGTGACCCCGACCCCAGCTTCTTTCCCAAGCAGGCGCAGGTGCAGACGCAGACCAAGCAGGCGCAGGCGCAGACCACAGGTATGCTGTACTGTCCTAAACCCTAAATGTCTGTGCACCATTTCCATTCTGTAATCTTGTTTCTACTAGATTCTATCAAAATGCGACTCCAAATACTTCGACCTAACCAACCTAGAACACTAAGCTGAGACACTAACCCTAAGTATCGATGACAGAAGATGAAAAGACTGTGCATGCTAGTTTTTCCTAACTGAACTAGAAGGTGTGGAGATGCATGAGCCAAAAAGTGGCTGATTGTGATTTCAAGAATTGTGGGCCACTTGTTCACGTTGGAGTATTTCATGATGAATTCGCAAGGACCGACTTTGTTTTTTGCTACAGAGACTGACATTCCTACTTCTTCAAACCATGCTTGCGGAAGGTGCTGACAATGTGGAGGTTCTCTACTAGTTGGCAGGGATTGGCCTGCTGGGGGGGAGGATTTCGTGGTGACTGTCCTTGTAAGTAGCACGCGCTACAGGGTCGAAGTTCTGGATTTCTGAGTCCGAAAGAGAAGACAACTGTGCCGAATCTAGGCGTAGGTAAGAAAAAATCTGAGCTGCGTAATGAATTTGCAATTGAGCATGGATGGTGCAATGAACAGTCTCACATGGATATTGATGAAGTTGCATATGACGGAGCTTGCGAATACAAGTCGCTTCCTCTTATTTCTTATGAAATTTTTAATTTTGATTCCCCTTCTTGTTGTGAGTTGTGTTTAAATCTGCTTTGTCCTTCACAGTAATTGCATGCACTTGGGGGTATTGTTTATGGATATTTAACGCTAAATATAGGAATCCAATGAGTGCTGGCGATAGAAAGAGTTCCAATTTTAGAGTCCGCTTCAATGGCACTTTCTTACAAGAATATGAAAGAGAACAGTACATGACTAACCTCATTGGGAAGCTCAATCTCGCTAAGGTGCCACCTCTTAGCCATCAGAGTAATTGTTGTCATAACACGAACAGTGTATCCAATTAGAAGCTTGTAATTCTTCATCACTTGTTTGATCTTTGTTTTGGAAAACGGATTAGAGGATATAACATTCCCTCTTACTATATTTGTAGATATATTTTTGGTAGAGAAAGGAGTTCCGATTTTGTGTAACTCTATTAGAAATGGTTAACCCCTGAACGTGTCAATACAATTGTTTTCACATTTTTGTTTGTATGTTTGCATAGAAACATCATGCACCGGAATGTCATGAGTTTGGTAATTAAGGAGTTTTTTTTTTTAAGATTCAAGTACTACATTGGATGAATGAGAATTTAGCTACACGAAACCGTGCTTCAAAGCCTTATGTTCGTTTTCCAAAATTGAGGGGGAAAAGACCGTTTTAGGGTTAATAATGTTATCTTAGGGTCAAATTCTGAACAGAACAAGATGTGTGTACATAATTGCTCTTATAATATGCTTTACTTAATTGTCGTCCATGATGAATCCATGTGTTGAAATAAAACTTCAATTAGCAAGTTCTTTGAGAATTTGGAGACTTAGCTGGGGTTACTACAAATTATTTACATTGTCCTTTGAAAAGTTAAATGTGACAAGCTTAGAACCTTAGATACTGTTTGTCATTGTAGAAGGAGAAAATGAAGACCATCCCTACAAGCTTTGATTCCCCTCGTTGTCGCTTCCTCTATATATGTGTTTGAAGATGTTAGGTTTTTCACATTTTCTAATGTAAAATTGGCACTTACATAGAATTTTTTCTCAATGGAATTGCACCTTTGTTTGTCTGATTTATTTGGGTTTTAATCTATGAAATCAATGAATAAATTCCTATTTACAGATGAGAAATTATGTTGTTGTTGCTGACTAAGTTATCTAATGGATAGTGTGTACAATTATAGCAAATAACAAAAAAGTTTAGGCTATTTGGTAATGAGAACTGTTTGAAGCTTGTGTTCCTATCCACTCAATCGATGAGCAATCCATTCAATAGGTTTTAGTGGATTGTAATTAATACCATGGAATTGCTTTGAATTTCATGAAAACTAAAAAATTAAAAAAAAATTCTGAGAATGTAATTGAAATATGATCACTTTACTATTCTCATTGAAAAAAGGTAATTACTATGTCAATGGCGAATAAATAATTCACAAATTAAATTTGGCTAGCTAGTTAGGCCATCAATTTTAAGTTAACTTTAAGTTAGGACGTTGTTTAGGTCACCCTTTCAAAGTCAAAGTTAAATGTGGGTTGGTGTACAATTTTGAAATATTTTCAATTTTTTTTTTCTAGGAGACAAATTAAATTTGCAATGACTATTATTTTACATGTATCATCCTAGAAAATCCATAGTTCCTATAGTTGTACCTTTCTTTCTTGAAAGATATAATATATATGTTTAGGGCAATTGGATAATCACAAATATAAATTTTTTTGGTATTTTTAGTTTTTACATTGTTTACGAATTTCCATCCGCGACAAATGTCAAGGTCCAAATTAATAATGAATTTATTATTATTTCATAAAGAATTATAAATGGAGATGAAAAATAAAATAAAAGTTAACATTACTATTCTGATACTACTATTAATGAATTACACTTTATAGATGGTGTAATTATGCTAATTGACGTTCAACACTCCGGTCATAGAACAAAGTAGGCAATATTTTCAAGTGCCATCAAAAACATTTGTTGAGCTTATAGTGGATAGTATAAACTTCTATGGAACATGTTCTTAGAGCCTTTACTCTATGATGTAATTGAATGCTATTCAAGGAAGGAATCTTCAAGAATTGATTAGAATAGATAATGAAAATGCATTTGCAAAGTTCCCGATTACTTTTAGACAGAAAAATGAGGAGTTGCATTGTGATTGCATTGAAGCAATAAATTTAGATTGATTGTGGAAGCCTCCTCAACTATTCACATAGTATAAAGGAGATATGCATGTAAATATTGTATACACTTGCTTACAAGGATATTTTCATGGCTATCTGGAAGTGCAATTCTTAAAACTAAATCATCCCATACTATTTGAATAGTATGGTCTTATATGATGTATTAGAACCTATGTTGTTTTTATAAATTTATAATTTGTTGATCCATTGAAATTAGTGCATAGTCCTTTTTGTCTTACATGGTTTTATATTTTTAACTAGTGCCCCCAACATAAATTATAGGATTCAATTTTAGGACAAGTGGTACCCACTGAAATTGGTATTACTTTGTTCAAGGATCATAAAATTGAATGTCTTCCTAGAATGTATTGGATGTTTAGAAATCTTATTGCATTACTGAAATTAGTGCCAAGAATTGTTATTGAATGTGTTATGATCATAGGCATTGCCCTAGTTCAAATAAATAATGATGCAATTGATTATGTAAAGTAGGTTGGGAAAAAAAACATGTATTGGAGCTGTACATGAAGGTTTTGTGCAAAACTGAGCTAGGTAAGCCTCCTGCACTGGTTTAAAAATGAAAACCTCAATTTTCATTCTAATCCCTTGCAGATGCAAAAGATAAAGGAGTGATCAAAACTTTAGCTTGTAGTTCATTTATAGGAAATCGTTGTAATGTTCGAATAGCAGTTGGCAAGTGGAGTAAACTATGATTATTAATGGACATGACCTTGATACGATGAGTTTGTTGATGAATTAATAAGCGCATTTGCAACTTTGCACGTAGTAAAAGATAAGAACTAGTAGATGTAATTACATTTTAGCAATTCATGTGCCTTTTAACAGAATGCCATTTGACTATTATTTATGAAATTGACAATGATAAAAAATATTTTAGAATTGTTTAGGCAAAATTTGAGCACCACATGTGATGTGTTTCTGAGGGTTGTTTGAAGACTACCATGACTTGTTTTGTACTATGAATTTTGTGCCTCTCAAATGTCTCTTGCCATTTACATTGGTCAATTTTAACTGAACGTTGCAAGAGCATGTGGATGATGTTTTTGTTTTTTGAAAAAGTGGGTTTCTAGTGTTTGGAAATGAAAAGCATTTTTTTCTGTGAAGGTAAACAGCTGTGGTCCTTTCACTTCTCAACAAGAAGACTTCAAAGGAAATTGAGGGGGAAAAGTTTGAAGTACATATGGCTGTGAGAGGTATCTCAACTGATTAAGAGGACGCAGATCTTAGGAACTAAGTGTGGAAGGTTTGAAATCAAGAAGCGGAAAAGGGTTTGGATTAGGTATTACTTGGAATTTTTTGTTTATCCTTGCCGGTTTTTGAAGTCAGAACTCTATAATTAAATTATAGAGGTCTGTAGTAGTGGTATTTAATTTGAAAAATAAACTTGTAATGAGCGATATATAGCACCAACAATTCAATAGTCCAATAGTATGTTCTCTTAAAATTATTGGAGAATTACTTTGGAAATCACGTCTATGAAAGGAAAGTCGTGGAATATTGCTCAATACTTTGAAGAGAATACAAATTGTGATTTTCCCCTAAACGTCCATTGTTTTCATTTGCTTTGTTTTAGAGTCAAATGTTTGTGGAAAGCCATAATGATGGTAAAGTGCATATGAAATAAAACCACAAAACATGTCAATCTTGTCTGATTTGCCTTATAGAATTGAAGTATTTATATAACGGCCGGGTCCTTCATATAAATACCATTGGAACTAGTTTTAATGTGTTATTAAAATGAAGTATGTTGAATTAGTGAATTGCGGTATTTGCTTATAAGAGGGAACGACATGTATAAGAGCATAATAAAACAAAGGTATAGGTCTCCATATAGAAAACAGTGTCATTGAATCTTAAAAAATAATAGAAATGAAGTTGACTCTGTAGATATTGCAGTTTTTCAAAGAGAAATCCATTCTTTTGTTACAGAAACCTATGACTGAATTGCCATTTCAATTGTATTGTTGAGAATTGAAGTTCGTTAATTGCTTTACATATGTAATTGTTGAAAGTTTTGCTTCACTAGTAGGAGATGAAGTATAAGTGTTTTTTGAAATACCTCAACATTTAGAGGTTTGAGCATGAGCTTGGGAAATAATTATAACTTTTTTTCCTAAACATTGTTTTATGAGTTCCAAGAAGTTGCTTTTCTTGGAACTTGAGAATACTTGATAGTGGATGTAGAATAAAATATTTTGAGTATTTGAGGAGGAAGTATTGAGACTCTTTCCATAAATGTTGAAACAAAAGGATTAGATTTTTTTTGGACAAACAATTGTTGTGTGGAGGTATGTATGAGTGAGAACTAAAATCTTAATTGTTTGCAATCAAGATTGGAAGACTAAATACAAGAATAGGAATATGAATAGTGGCATGGTTATAGTTTATGAACTATAGCATTTGGAACTTCATATTATACAAAACTTATGAATTTGAATGTGGAGAGTACTTTTGTTTTTATTCTTTTATAAAATTGATGTTATGATTGATTTTGATATTTGAAGTATATATAAGTAATAATTTTGGGTGCATCACATAGCAAAACCGTTTTTGCAACATCACTTAGAATCTTACATTTTGTACCATTGAATGCAAGACATGTATAGTATATTGAGAGCATGGAACATATGTCATAATATGCAAAGTCTGTAAGTGAAGAAGTACACATCTTTATATTTTTATATTAATTCAACAGCATTACTAATTTTACTCAAGCGTTGCTCTGTGATTGTATGGAAGTTAATTTTTATTTTGCCTTTTGCTTTAGTGCTTGCTTTTACTTTATCTTATAGTCTTAAAAACAATATACAAAGATAGCAATGAGGATATTTATATATAAATATATAGAAAGGTGTTACATATGTCTCTCAACATATTAGTTGTATTATGGATTGAAGATTGGGGATTCATTGTGAATGTACGGAAGAAGTAACGGCATTATATAATGTGCATGCAGCACAAGTTCTTCAAAAAAAGATTATATTTTGGTACTGTGATTAGAGCGGGTGAAAAAAGTAAGAGTTCTTAGTCATTATTTTTTTTAAAAACCTTCATGAAAAGTAAGAACATGTAAAGAGAGTGTGTTTCTTCTGAATGACTGAAATCTTCACAGTAATACTATCATGTGTGAAAGAACCATTAAAGTAACAGTCTTGAATTCATTGATGTGGTTTTTACAACTGTTATAGTCATTCCGAATTAATGAACAGTACGTGGATTTTTCATTGCTAAGGCATCATGGCACCGAGTGTGCATTCAACTTGGTTGGAGCATGGATGGTGGATCGTAGCAAACGGTTCTGAGAAACCGACTCTATGGATTACGGAGTTTTCGATGGAAGCCAATCAATTTTGGACTGCTCTAGCTACCTCACGTGGAGTCATTGAGCGCTTCACAGGCACCGCTGAAGGAGGAATGACAGTGTCTGTTACCAACATCGAATTGGTACTGGAGAGGTATAAATTGAGGAAGAAGCTACTTCTGTCACCCTCGCTGTCATCGGTTCCAGCGGAACTCTTTCTTGTTAACTCTCCTATGAGCGGTTTGAGGGCTTTGGCAAAATTCTGGATGACTATGCCAGAAGACGTGAAGGTTCAAAGAGAAGTTCGTGTTCAAAAATTCAAAGAATTCACCCCGGAACAAGCTTTGCAAGCACAGATTAGGTATAGGACTATGAGCGCCTATGAGGAACTCCGAAATACTAATCCTGTTGCTATCGAAGCGAGAGGTCCTCCTCCTGAACCAGAGGACACGGATAAAATGTATCGGCTTCTTGCAATTCTTGTATAGGCCAATTGGATTCCAGTGTCTGAACGGAGTCAAAAGCATGCTTTGGGCGAAGCACAGAATGTAGAGGATGCAGATGCAGGGGATGCATCTGAAAGGCAAAGAACACATCGTCAACGTCTTCTATCTACATCAATAGATGATTTCAATGAACCCATGGCTGAGAATGAAACTCAACACCATGAGGAGGGTACAGTACAACAGAGTGCACTAGACATGCCACCATCAGGAAATGTGGAGGTGGGAAGGGAATCAAATGAACATCTGAACAGTGCATCTGAAAATGTTGTACTAGATGAACATGTCCTTCCCTCGGAAGTTCAAACTGCAGATGTAGTTGGAGCTCCAACAACAATCACGGAAGTAAGATCTGGGTCAAGGGCTCCAAGAGTTGGCTCTGGGAGCCGTATATATCGATCAGAAGTTGCTATGTCTTGAGGAAACGCTTCAACATCTACTAGAGGTAGAGGATGTGGTGTTGGTAGTGAACGTGGTGGAACTGTAGCCGGAATGGTGGGTGCTGTCAAAGAACCAAGAAGACGTGGTGCTGGTAGAGGACGTGGTAGATCTGTAGCTGGTGTGGAGAACATTGCCAAAGAACAAACAGGACGTCGCACATCAGAAACGGGGACAGAAGAAGAACAAAGGATGCGAACTCGCAATGCTGTCCGAAGACATTGTCAAAGAGCAGCCTCGCAAGGACCACCTCCACCAGGCAATGACGGCGAAGATACTATTGATGAAGATGAATCTTCAGAGGGGGAGCCGGAAAGGGAGCTAGAGTAAGAACCTGCAGGTGTATTGGGGAGAAGACATGCAAAATCAACAATGACTTTTCCAACGGAGGCGCAATATAAGGATGGGGACATATGGGGACATGATGTAGTATTCCACGCAAATATAAATAGCATTCGGAATGTAGCAAATGCAGAGACAAATCACAGAGTGCTCATGGATTGGCGAGTCAATGAAATGTACAAGCGTCTCAAAGGATCGGACGCTAATGCAGTGAGTACAATTACACTTCGTCCCATTGCATTTTTATACGAGAATACCAATGAGAAGGGAGAGAAAGAGTTGGTGGAGATTGCTTTCAGTCGAGAAGGTGCTGTCCGGGAATTTGAGTTTGCATTTACAAAACACAATCCTGAGAATGCAGAGGACCCATTGCTTTCCATTAGTACGGTGAAGACTCGATTGCTGCAACGAAATATTGTGTGGGAGCCAGTGGATGGGCAACACATCGTAGCCGCATGTAGACGAGCTCAAGGAGAGAACGAAGAGGGAAAGATGTCTGATGAGGAGTACAAGAAGCGGTTTGCAAGGCGGAAAGCAAAGTTTGTGGTGTATAATAATCCACAATTTTACATTGAAGCTTCGGTCAAAATAAATGCAAGGGAGTTCGACCGGAAGTTCTTCAGCACGTATTACGAAAATATCATAAAGCTACGAGACATCTGGAAAGCTTGTGGAAGTCCTAGTGCGGTTTCAAGAATTGATGACGAGCACAAAGGCACTGACAATGGTAGCGAGTGCATTGCACTTGAGTCAAGATTTACCGAAGCATATGTCGCTTGGGGTGTTGTCGAAGAAAATGATCGACTACACACGACATGCTTGGAATAAAGACGAAGAATCTTACAAGGGGATCTTGAAGGTGTGTAAAGATTATGAAGAAAGGAAGTTGTTTTTCAGCAAGAAATCAGAGAACAAGTGGAAGAAGCTAG
Source organism: Neckera pumila (assembly GCA_963969595.1). NCBI lineage: Eukaryota > Viridiplantae > Streptophyta > Bryopsida > Hypnales > Neckeraceae > Neckera > Neckera pumila. The sequence goes on along the minus strand of OZ018412.1, from coordinate 6,118,748 downwards.
CAAGAGAACAAAATCTTGATGTCACAATGGATGGAACACCCCAAAGGAAGAGGATGGAAAAGACATGGTTTAGACCTTTGAGCAGAGTTTCGAAGGAGACTTACGTACGTATAGTAAAACGAATGGCAGCCAAAGATGTGGTGAACGGGAAGCGCGGTGAACAGAATTACTACTTCAATAGTGCTGCTTCTGCAAATCCCCCAGTAGGTACTGTTGCATATGCAGTTGATTGTTTGCAAAGGAAGGATGCGGTGAGGAATCAAATCCGGTACTTGATGGTCAAAGCAGGGGATGAGAATCCAGTATCAATGATGGAGTTTTTTGCCATAGATGCCAGCAAGTATGGAGATGAGCATGGAAGTCAGTTCAGCTTAATGGGGAAGACACTAAATCCTGAAACTAAGACGTTGTGGAGTTCACCTACTGTATCCATGGTTCAATCGCTAAATAGTCATGTGAATCTGATTCCAGCGTTTGTGAGGCAGCACTTTACAGATATCAAAGAGGGCCGCAAAGGATATGCAGGCTATGTTCGGGACGTTGAGGATGTGTCAAATGCGCGTTGGATTGGCAAGTGAAGTTCTCTATTGTGCAGCACCAAGAGAGAGAAGCAGTAAATCACGTGAGGTGTAGGGGAGGGTTCTTCGAGGACGAATACGTTGAATTCGGTAAACCATGTCTATGGATTTTTGATTGTAGACATGGAGGTTCAGAAGGTGTGGATAGAGAATGGTCCAATGATGACTACAGCAAGGTTCTACAGCAACTTCAGAAGTGGATGTCTTCAATTTTACGATGGATTGCCATATTTCTCTTTCCAGCAGGCATAGAACTTGACGAAGCAATGAAATCGAAGTTGGCTTTTCCAGATAACTTGTATTGTATGCGAGGTTCGTGGATATTTCAATCGCAAACCATTTCTTCTTATGTTCATGATCTGCGGCATGGTGCTCAGAGCATGCGCAAAGTGCAACCCGTGGGGGACATCGCCATCATCATGCAATATCCTAGCGAGTCTGGACCTGAAGACAATCTTCTAAGAAACACAGACTATTTGAATGTAATGTTTCAGGACTCTTGGAGTATAGAAGTGATGCCGCGAGTGGAGGACAAGCTTGAGAGGACACCAATGGAGTTGAAGAGGATGGTGCACATGTATCTGCCACCTAATTGGGGACTGGGGACGTTGGGGATCACAATGGCTGTGCCAGGGATTTTAGAGACAGGTTTTGTTGGCAGTGACATTATCATCATGGAAGGAGGAACGGCTCGTACACAGTCTGTGTACAATGCATTGCAGCGGATGTACGGAGATAAAACAGTGATGGTAAACAGTACAAGCACAACAGCCGAGCGCAGGTCCTCGCAGAGATCGTCGCCTGGTCTTGGCCCTTCCGAAGCAAATGCAAGTATACCCCGTGGTAGGCTTGAAAGAGTAGTGCGATCATCAAGTGACTCGCCAGATAGAGAAGAGAGATTTTAAGTGCGTGAACGGGAGAAGAGGAAGGGGAAAGCTATTGCCGTTGATTCTGGAGCTTCATCAACGAGTAACGATGCTAGTAATCCAGATCGGACACACACAGATGATTTACCTAGTGGTGGCCGAAGCTTGGGCTCAAGAGACACAGATGCTGAAAGCGATGCCCGCGGAGACCTAGCAAATATCATGGAAGTAGAAGAGGACCCGACATATGCGCCTGAAGAGAATGCTGGTGATTTGGAGAACGAAGAAATAGAAGGTGTTGAGACGGACGTGGGGGAAATTGCTGGTGACTTGGAGAACGAAGAAGTAGAAGGTGTTGAAACGGACATGGGGGAAATTGAAGGTACACCTGTCAGAACAGAATCCTTGTCAACGTTATCACCTTACAACTTTTTGAATTCTGAGCCGTTGCTTTTAGGCGAGGACGGGTATTTTTATGATAGAGAGAACGTACAACATGTTTGTCATGGTAATAATGAGGGACCTTATACATATGAGCGGGTGAGTTCTATCTTGGAAGCACCTACTCTATCGCCAACTTTATCAGAGGGAGTACCATCGCCCATTGCAAGCGCTATGGTGGATAGGGCATTGCAATACGCCTCTCCCCCTCCATTGAGTCCAGTTGGTGGACCAAGTGAAAATGAAGAAATAGAGACAATTCGTGGAGGAGAAGCGGAAGACTTGACACATTCATCACCACGCATGTTGGAGACAGTAGATGAAGCAGTGTAGTAATTGGAGGTCATTGTGGTACATGTCACGTTACTATAGGATGTGTAGAAGTTTGGTTTTAGGGTGTGTTTGTTTTGAAAGTGTCGGTAGATGTTGGAGTGGATTTTCTATGTGTTGTGTGAATGAGATCTCTGAAATGAGAGGGTATTGGTCATGCCTTCAATATCATTTTGATTACCTAAATAAATTTTCTTGTGATTAGTGTGATTTTCTGTTTTTCATGTGTTATTGGCAAAAAAACGATATGATATGATTGTAATTGCACTTCACTTTATTAAAAGATTAAAATGTAGAAACTAAAAAAGGAAATGAGATAAGACAAACATGTATTCTTTACTTGTTCAACTTAAAAGTAATCTAGAAAACATCCCCATACAAAATCTATATGCATAGGTGAAGCATACAAAGATTTCAAAAAAACAAAGTATTCTTAAAAACCTTGGGGGTACTCAACTTTTCAAAAAAAACATTTTTAATGAATAGTAATGCATACGGTCAGTGCACTTGGCCAAGTGCAAAAATGTCTAATTCTCTGTTATGAATCAAAGTTTCACATGTAGACAAAAATATAATATTTTAGGAAAAAAAAATTTAAAAATTTATTTTGACTTTTTGTGAATTTTTTTATGTTGCCCGCCGAGTTCAATTTTAGGCATTTTGTGGTATAACTTTTGCTCCCAAGCACCAATTGAAATAAAAATTATATTCCAACATAGCTAATCAATTTTTCTATCTTATGAGAAAGTTTCAAAAAGTTTCACCAAAAATTGAGGTCACAAGAACTTGCCACAAAAATCTCAGAAGGATCTGTTATATAGTACGGGTAATGAACTTGGATTGAATAAGTTAGTGGGAAACAATGTTTTTACGCGCACAATTTTTTGCCTATTTGACTATAGCCAAAAGATGTTGGCTATTTTTTTTGAGGAATTTTTTTTTTCTGTCAAAATAGCCAGTTTATTGTTGTATTTTAAGACCAATAGACAAATTTATCTCACCTAATCTTGATATAAGTATCATCAAATATCATCCAAGTATCACATGAGCATTGAATAAATAGTTGGCTATTTTTCCAAAATGATAAAAAAACACTCTTGGGAAATGTAGAATTATGAAGTATAGGAGCATTTGTATTTATATTTACTAAATTTGATGCTCTAAAAGCTTACATCTTTTAATTTTTTAAGAACCTTCAAAATTCTTGTCTCCCACCTTTATTTACCAAATGTGCCCTATAAATAGTCAATTGACCAATCACCAAGTGGAACATACGTTAAAAGTCCACCAAACTTAGATTTGAAGGGCTACTGCTTGACACACTAGGATTGATATAATACTCTTAACCCTTAACCCGTAATGACCAAGTGACCATTTTTGCGTCATTGCCCCTCTTTTTTTGAGCTGCCTGTTCTCAAAATTTTGAGTTTTTTTTCAATAAGAATTATTTCTAGGAAATAGACTGCATTATGAATCTAGTGGCGGTAATTTCATCAAATTCTGAGTTAACTCCACCTTGTGGAATTTATTGAAATACAATGGTGTAGTGAAGTTCACGGCTCCTGTTTTTTGGTTCAATTTGGGCATGGACTGAAAAGTCAACCAACCAATGCGATTGTTGCCCTCTTCAAAAAGAGCACATCCAAAGAGCTCAAGGAGAAGACAAGTGTGCCCATTCTTGTTTTCTTACAAACACTACTCTCATTTCAGTGACCACTATACATTGCAAACTCTACCAAAAATTGCAAAATAACTAGAATGTTGTGAAACTTTACATGAGCATTTTCAACTCTCTTGTCTTTGGATGAACACAAAAGGTCATCATTTCAAAATATTCTCACTAAGATATGCTCTTTCAAAATTCGTTGCCCTATTTTTCTATTGACCCAAATAAAACTTCAAATTTAAACAATCTGAATTTTTTTGAGGTTTTCACTCTCAATGTACTCTACAAGATCCTATGGTTACATTCTATCCAATTTCAAGAAATAATGAGCAAACAAATTGTTCATATTCTTGGCAGTATTTTCTCCCTCCTCTTTGGAAGCATTGAATGCGGTTGAATTGCTTTGAAATTTTCCTTGCTTATGGGAGATTGTTGTAGATCGATAGGTGTTCAAGTGAAAGACACTTATTTGTGAGGTTGACAAAGAGAAAAAGAGAGATTGACTTCAGAGTGGCACTGTGTACAAAGCCGTTTTCTCACTCGCCACAAAATCCAATTCTCCTGCTTGCCCACTCTAGAAACACTGTGGCAGATTCCTTAGGCTACCCCCCAAAGAACAAAAATGTCTTTTAAGGGTTAAACTTATGTTGGATCCTTCTACCTTTCTAATAATAAAATAAAAATAAAAACAATATATTATTTAGGAGGGGGAAATCAAGAGCAGGCAAATTAAAAATAGGCAAGTTGACACAAATTTGAACTTGACCCTCCATAAAGTATTCCAAGAGAGGGATACATCTCTTCCCTCTGATTGTATAGAGGGGCTGATAACTACATGTTGAAAATGTTGTAGAGTGCCACAAGAATATTTGAAGGGTTCAAAGCTCTTATTCAGTCATTTTGAAGGCCACAATGTGGATGTTTTAATTCATTTGAATTAGATTATTAAAAGGAGTTAGAGGCATGTTCTGAATAGAAAATTCAAAATATGATTTTGCCTTTATTCAAGGAGAGCCAACCATGAGGCCAATGAATATAGCAAAGTTATGGATTTTCTCAAATTCTTAGGCTAGATTTTGGGAAAATCCTAGAGAAGTTCATTTGTCCCATTTTCAATTTAGCCTTCAAAGAGGTCATCTATTACTAAAAAACCATAATTTCTAGTTGCCCTATGTTTGGCTTTCCTTCAAAGGAGGTCAAAAGTGGGTTGTTTTGAATTTCACATTAAAAACTTAATTCTTAGTTCCCATTCAAAAATTGGTTATGACACCCACTACTAAAACCAGGCTCTAAACTTCCCATTAAAAAATGGCTCTAATACCCACTACTATATGGACTTTTGGTATTGATTTGATTTGCATTCCCATCCTTTGTACTTCTCATTCAATTTTTTTTTTTTTATACAAATGAAACGGACTTTCATTGCAAAAAAATAAAATACAAGGAGAACCAGCCACAAGTGGCTTGGCCAGAGATGACATATCAAAACAAAAACAACGATAGACAAGCCGACCAGCGACAGGGAGTGAAAACGGGTCTAAAGGCCAAGCCCTTGCGGGCCGCAAGGCCCCACAGCCAGCCACTAGCAACCCGGCCATCATCCACGCACATTGGGGTTGAGTTCACGGCGGTTGAAAGGCAAATCCAAAGAAGGGGCCTGTAGTAGTCCAAGTGGGCTGCCCATCTTCTATACGGATGAAAATTCCAAATCAGCACCTTCAGTTAACAAAGGCATCCCTAAGCTTAAGTTGTACCTCCCATGCTCTGGGTCGCTTGCTGTTGATATTAGCCTACTCCAACCTCTTGTAGTCAATAAGGCTGTTCCAAATATGCTAGAGAAGTTTCTCCGGGGGCCAAGACTAGTTATTAAAATCCATGTCATTATATTGAATCCACAATGGGGTGGTTGCAAGAAAGACCGTTCAGTTTTTGTAGTGGGTTGCCAAAATTTGCAATTTCTATATTGAGTACTATGAATATTACGAGTACTATATAGTGGAACAATCTCAGTCGTTGATCCAAAAAATCAACAGCTAAAAGTACCGTTGCAAGTACTATGGACTACTTGCGAGAAGTAAAATAGTACTATGAGAAAAAAATGACAATTTGTCATAGAAAATAGATACAACTCAAGGTTTAAATTAATAATAAATAGAAAATCATGAATAAAAAAAACCAAAAATTGGCAATTTGTGAGGACTTGATGGTAATTAGATTTCACAAAAAAATCAAGTCAAAACCATCTTCAATATTCGGAAGTGTGAGCGCAAGGGAGCCCTATTTGTATGAAAGTAGAGGCCATAAAATAATGTATTTTTAGATGCCCTTTGGTTTGCACATGCCTCCCTATTGCGGGAATAGACCATAGAAATTTCAACTCTAGATCATTAATTTTGGATACTCCCTAATACTAAAAAAATCCTAAACTTCAAAGTGTGACAAATTAGCAAAATTGATTTTTAAATATAAAATGATTTTTTTTAATTTCTAAAAAATAAGGGATATGATAACAATCAAGTTAGCCATCTCCAGTAAAAATTTCAAGTTCATGGAATTCTACCACCAAAAGTTCTAGTGAAAAACAACTCCGCCACTCTGAATGTGACGCAAAAAAGGACCGGTCTTTCTTGCAATCACCCAATGACTAGAGTACAATAGTGCATATTTCGGTCTATATCCTTTTGTAGGGATTAAATCTTTGTGGAATTCTAATAGAGAAAATCCCTTGGCACCAAATGAGCATTTGCCGTGGCCCTTATGCTTCCTTCCCATTGATGAGCATGTTGAGAATATGGATCACCTACTGCCACGCTTGTTGCACATATGGACACTCCCCAAAGCAACGTAAGACTATTTCTTCCAATCGATGAAGACAAATTGGGAATCTCGTATCTACTGCATTGTTAATCTTGTCTCTCCAGTGGTTTATCACAACAGCCCTATGCCAAATTAGCCAAAGAAGCTCGGCCTCTTTTTGAACTCTCTCTTGAATCCAAAGCGTTTTCCACTTGAGGCGGAAGTCCTCTAGAAGGGCGCCTCCCCACTTATGTATTACCAGGCTGAAGACCTGGTGCTCCTTCATTAGCAGCTTGCGCCCCTCATTAGAAAGGATTTCGGGGGATTAGAAGACCGCGAGTTCCCGGAGAGTGCTCAGGCATGGGAACTTTGGTGCAGCAGCAATCTAACATGGCTGAGACGCTGCCACGTCGGATAATATTATTTAATTAATATTTTAATATTTTTTATAATATTATATATATATTTAATAATATTTTATAATTTATTTTATAATTTTTATTTTTATTTTTATTTTTATTTTTATTTTATTATTATTTTATTCTAGCCAAAACAACACTGTTCACAGCAAAGGAACAACCCTGAAACAGCCCTTTGCCATTTGGAGGCCTTAAATATCCTCTAATGGTTTGGGCACATACTCTATAAGTAGAATATTGCAATCCACAACTTTCCACTCTAACTTGTTTGGATCCCACGTCAGCATATTAACTTTGTCGTAATACAACTGCATTGTGACCTTCCTTGTGCCTCAAAGTACTAGTACTACACAAACTCTGTAGAAGGTCCTTGCTTGGGATTGGTCTCTAATGCCTCTCACAACCCTCGGGGTAGCTTTTAGAATGCTCACCATAGGGAGTGCTTACATCATAGCTGATATTGTTCCACTCCTAGGCTGGATTACCTATCTATATTGTTCCATTTTCAAGGACATATACCATTGCTTGAGGCAGCTGGGCTTATTCAGAGAGGAACCAACCAATCCATTCTTTAGCCTTTGCGTGCGACAAAACAGGCAAAAGGAGTCTGCCCCACTTCTCGTGACTGCTCGCCATGCACCGGCCTTGCTATTTCTTAGGCCAAATTTGTCTCTGGCTTCCCTTGACGTGAGAAACTTGTCACCCACCTTAGCATCTCTTATTTGTTTTAGGCCCTTGCAATGGAGTTGGGCTGCCCCATTCTTTGATCGAGAAGCCAAGTCCGATGGTGGCTTGGAATGGTGACCACAAGAAGGCTTCTTTCTCATTCAAAACTTGACTATGACTTCCCATTCAACAAATGGCTCAGACACCCATTACTAATACTTGACTTTGATGTCTACTACTAAATAGGCTTCTAGTTATGACTTTGACTTGACTTCCCATCTACTACAAAATAGACTTTTGGTATTGATTTTGACTTGATTTCCACTCTAACGCCCACTATTAAAACTCGAAAAGTAACCTGAATTTGACGTCCATTATTAAATGGGCTATATATTAGAGGAAATTTGGAGCCTTTAGAAGACTATAAATTCCCCTGCGTTCCTAGACTGCAGAAACGCGCTGCAGTAGCTGGCTGATGCGGCACAGCAACTGCCATGTCATTTTTGAAATTTTTTTTTTTTTTTTTTTTGCTTAAAATGATACTTGAAACCAATTTTTTTTTAATTATTTTTTTTCCTCAAAAAATATTTTCTGACGCCCGTACCGTTGTTCACAAAATTGGGCCAGATTAGGGAACAGGCCTAAAATGGCCTTCGAATGGCCCCAAATTCTCTTCTAATGTGGTGTTGACTGACTTGACTTTCCATTTTGACTTCCCATTTAAAACTAACTTTGATGCCTACTACTTAAACGCCACTACTAAAATTTGACTTTGATGTCTACTACTAAATGTACTTTTGATATTGACTTGGATTCCATTTCCCATTCAAAAATTGATTCTAGTGCCTACAAGTAAATTTGACTTTGACTACATCCATTGTTAAATGGGTGTCATGAGTCTTGATGGATGAATTTGTTGGTGGATGGACTAATTCATGATGAAATGTGCACCAATATACAAATATAGATTACCTAGAGATAGATATCTACTAATGGTAGATTTATGCATTGGAATTAGACAACTCTCAGCTCATAACAAGTGCATTGAACATTAGTGCACTAGGGCTAAACAACTCTCAGATGTCTGTCCGGGTGGTTTGAGCTTCTTGTGAAAATCTTGTTTATTAATATGTATTTATTTTTTGTATTCTTATTAAGAGTCTAAGTGTATTTTTTGTATTCTCTATTTGGAATGTAATCCTAGTGTTGTATTTGCAAAGTGGTTCATGTCTTCTCTTACATTTTTGAATGTGGATTAATCTCAAAATGCTCTAAGTGTTCAAACTAAAGATAATAATAGTAAGATTAATTTACAAATATCATAATACTAATTAATTGCAACTCTTCCTAAACATGTATAATTCTCTATCATTGACTCATACATACCATTCTTTTCTTTTTTCTATTGATATATTACTTGATCTTGAATATTCCTCATTGAATATTAATTCAATGAACTATCGGCTCTTTCCATTAATCATTGTTTATTCACTGAATGGTTGAGCATGTAAGGAACAAGAATACCAAAGTCTTAATTTTGTTGGCTGTAATGAAAAGAGGTTAAATTTTTATTGATATTATATTTTCAAAATCTTTTTGAAGTTTCTATCAAAAAGAAATATGTAAGATATAATGATCAGCGCAACAACATAGTTTGGAGATAAAGATGGAATAGCACAACGTATGAAGCCTGGAAGTTCCTATTCATTTCAACCAAAGAATCAAAGGGAGTTTTCAACCAAAATTGTTTTAGATTGACACTCTCTTGCCTATTGAATAGTTTTAAAAATTAAAGTATGTTTTTATATTTAACCATAAAAAATGGTATGAGACTATTAGGTGAATGGGTGGAATAATTTTTGGAACATTTAACAACCCAAATTTGTAAGATTACAGTGTTTGAAGTTAAAAGGAAAAAACATTGACCCTATTGACAATAGCAACAAATCGACTGTTTTTAAAGTTTTTGAGACTATTTCACTAAATATAGGTTTTTAATATTGCACATAATATCATGTTATCTTTTTTTTAAACCTTCAAATTTTCAGATGGAGCTTTGCATATATTGCCCAAAATTGCCCTCTCTATCTATTTTAAATTTAAACATTATGAATTTTGACCCATGCATCTAATAGGAAAAATTATTTCTAAGAAGATATTACATTTCTGCACCTTGTGTCAAATTTTGATGAGACCCATTCAAAATTGACTTCATAGGTATCTATTTGAAATTTCAATTTCTTCATTCTATGGACATTTGGCCTATTAGAGATTAACTTAAGATGTCTATATCTTTTCTAGAAATCCTGATTTGCAAAAGCCATACACACACATTTTTTTTCTGAAGTATATATATTTGTATCATAAAAAGGAAAGGTCAATTTTAGATGCATCTGTAATTAATACTGTAAAAATTCATAATGTGCTCATATAATAGATTTAGCCTTTAAGTCACGAATCATCATTGCTCAATTGGTCTCCCTTTTCAATTCTTATTCTAGATTCAATTTAAATTCTTATTCAACTTGTATTTTTTTGGAACAAAAAGGCATGATTGTTTGCAACTTAAAAAAAGTAAACTGCTTTTTTTCTAAAGTAGGATCTGGTCTCACCTATGCAACTTTGAGCCACAAAAAGAGGTCCAATTGATGTTGAGAAACTCTGGAACCTTTTTGTGCATGAAACTAGATAGGTGGGACCAAAACCCCAATTAAGATAGAAGACAAGCCAATGTGATTTAGATTGTATACAATTGCATTTTGATGTCATTTAAAAAATTACAAGGTGGATAAGAATACAATCTATAATTAAAATTGAAAAAGAGGCCAAAGAAAGGATGAATTTAAAGACTTAAAAAGCTAACAATAATTTTTTAGAATATATTAGTCAAAGAGTATTACACAGAATTAGGCATTTTTGCACTTGGCCAAGTGCAATGATTGTATGCAAAACTATTCACAAAAATGTGTTATCAAAAACTTGAGTACCCCCTAGATTTTCAAGAAATCCATTTTCAAATTTCATCATGCAATACTATCACTTTGAATGCAAACTCTCTATGAGGATGCAATTTTAGTTCTTCCAAGAGACATACAAGTCCAACACATTTTATTTCTTCCTATCAATCATTTGTTTTGGTTTCATGTATTAATCTTTCGACTTTGTACATTGCAATTACATTAGTGTTATAATATTTAAATGTGGATATTATGCGTACAGCAATTTTCACTACAATTTTTAGAATATTTATTTATAAAATATAGAATGACATTGAAGGTTTAGCAACTACCTTCATATTTTTAAATTATGTGCTCACATCAATCAAATACCATATAGTCATTCGAACATCTTCATAGACTTTCAAAACTAACACACAACGTCTATCCTTTCACATACTTTATTCTACCATCACATGTACTACTATCTCTTATAACGGCCCTGCTTCATCCGGTGTCTCCAACACTCGTGCAGATGAATGTTCAAAGTCTTCTCCTTCTCTTGTACCAGTTGCCTCCACTTGATCTTGTACACTTGGGCCACCAATTGAACTCACTAGAGGCAGAGAAGTATACTGCAACGCCGTATCCACCATAGCGCTTGCAACAGGCGTTGTCACTCCTTCTGATAAAGTTGGCGACAGAGAAGGTCCTTCCAGGATGGAAGTCATCCGGTGATAAATGTAATGCGGTTCTTCACCTGTCCGAGTGAATCGAACGTTGTCCCAATTACGGTAATATCCTTCATCATCCTGGACAAAGCTCATTTGATCCAATTGGCTGAATGCAGAAAATGCTGACATGGACTCCGTTCGTGCTGTTGTATCTGCACTTTTTCCTACGCCCCCTTGAACTTCTTCCGATTCCACGTTGTCCACCTCATCAACTGCTCCTGCAACAACAAAATCCGGGTCTTGTTCCACTTCCATCAAATCTGTTTGGTCCCTATGGGCGTCAGTGTCTGCATTAGTGTCACGAGAACCTAAACTTCGGCCAGCACTTGGTAATCTGTCAGATTCTGTCCGCTCGGCATCACTGTCATCTTCGTTTGTCGATGAGGCTCCCGAATCAACTGCTACAGCTTTTCCCTTCCGCCTTACTCGTCTAGTCACTTGAAATCTCTCTTCTTCATCGGAGGAGTCCCTGGATGACCGCGGTAGTCTTTCAACTCTACCACGTGGCACAGCTCCATCTGTTTCAGAAACACCGGGATCAGGCAAGCTCTCTTCTATAGTCAACACTTGTGAGGGTCTGCGTTCGGCTGCCATATTTACACTGTTCACCATCACCAAATTCTCCCCATACATCGATTGCAATTTGTCGTACACAAATTGCGTTTTGACAGACACTCCTTCCATGATGATAACATCATGGCCCACATATCCTGTCTCTAAAATTCCTGGCATTGCCATTGTTATGCCCAATGTTACCAACCCCCAATTCCGTGGCAAATACATTTGTACCAATCTCTTCAACTCCGTTGGTGTCCTCTCAAATTTGTCTTGCGTTCGAGGCATCACTTCTGTACTCCAGGAGTCTTGAAATATAACATGTAAGTCGTCCGTACTGTTAGGGAGATTTTCCATGAATCCACTCTCCTTGGGATAATTCATGATGATGACAATGCCACCAATGGGTTGTACACTGCGTCGCCGTTGCTCGCCATGACGAAGATCATGCACGTATGAGGACATTGTCTCTGCTTGAAATATCCAAGAACCTTGGAGCACGTGGCAACCCTCTGGCAATGCCATCCTTGACTCCATCGCTTCGTCAAAGGATATGCCTGGCGGAAACAGAAACACGGCATTCCAACGAAAAATGCAAGACATCCAGTTCTTCAGTTGTTGCACAACCTTACTGTAATCCTCATTTGACCATGGGATGTCCTCCCCTTGAGAACCTCCACGTCTACAATCAAAAATCCATAAACATGGTTTGCCAAGTTCAATGTACTCGTCTTCAAAGAACCCTCCTCTACATCTCACGTGAAATAAGGCTTCACGCTCTTCGTGTTGCACTCCAAAGATTGCAACTTGCCAATTCCAACGAGCATTTGATACATCCTCGACGTCCCGTCCGTATCCCGCATAACCTTTATGACCAGCTCGTATATCCACAAAATGTTGCCTAACAAATGCTGGGACTATATTCTCTAAACTGCTAAGCATTTGAACCGTCGTCACTGCAGGAAAACACCACGAGGTTTTCGTGTCATTATCCAATGTCCTCCCCATCAAGATGAACTGCCTTCCTCCCAAATCTCCATACTTGCTTGCGTCGATAGAGAAGAAATCATCCATGGAAGATGGATTTTCATCCCCAGCTTCTACTATAAAAAACCAAATTTGGTTTCTGATCGCATCTTTCCGTTGTAAAGTGTCTACCGCATATGCTACTGTACCTTTAGAGGGATTTGCAGAAGCAGCATCATTGAAATAGTATCGTTGCGAAGCTCGTTTTTCGTTCACCACATCCTTTGCAGCCATCTTCTGGACTACACGTAAATAGTTTTCCGTAGAGATGCTATTCAAGGGCCTCCACCAGGTCTTCTTCATCCTCTTCCGCTTCAGGTTCCCATCCACTGTGACATCAAGATTCTGATCTCTAGCCATCTTCTTCCATTTTTCTTCCGCCTTCTTGCTGAAAAATAATTTTCCGTCTTCATAATCTTTGCACACCCGCACGATGGCCTTATAGGACTCCTCATCTTCATGCCAAGCATGGCGTGTATAATCCACCATCTTCTTCGACAGCTCTCTCAACGATACATGCTTTGATAAGTTCTGACTCAAATGTAACGCACTCGCTGCCATTGTCAACGCTTTTGCTCTATGTGCATCATCAGCTCAAGTAGCAACACTTGGACTCCCACACGCTTTCCATATATCGCGCAGTTTGATGAGATTCTCGTAATGCGTGGTGAAGAACTTCCGGTCAAACTCCTTTGCATTAATTTTCACTGACACTTCTATATAAAACTGAGGATTGTTGTAAACCACAAACTTTGCTTTCCGTCTCACAAACTGTGCATGATACTCTTCATTCGATAAGTGTCCCTCTTCTTTTTCCCGTTGGACTCGTTTACAAGCACCAACAACATGTTGGCCATCTACCGGCTCCCATACAATATTGTTCTCCAGCCACCTTCTTTGTAATGTGTTGCTTGAAAGGGATGAATTTGCCGGGCAATGTTTCAAATAAACGACTTCAAATTCACGTGCAGTACCTTCTTGGCTGAATGGCACCTCTACCACCTCCGTATTGCCCTCGCCATTGTTATTGTCATAGCGATATGCAATAGGACGGAGGGTAATTGCACTGACTCCATCAGCTTCGGATCCTCTGAGGCGCTCATACATTTCAATTACACGCCAATCCATTAGCCCCCTGTGGTTTGTCTCTGCGTTAGCCACATCGCAGATGCAATCAATCTTTGCATCAAAAATCAGATTCTGCCCCCATATATATCCTGCTTTGTACTCAGTCTCAGTAGGAAAAATCACAGGTGCTTTCGTAATACTTTTCGGCAATATTCTTCTAGGCTCTTGCTCCGGTTCACCCTCAGAAGAATCATCATCACTAACTACATTTTCGCCATCATTTCCTTGTGGAGGACGATTTTGCAATGCTGCTCTTCGACGACGTATCTGTGCTGCTATTCGCTTTCTGACGCCTTGCTCTTCTAAAACATCCGTTGCACGAGTGCGGCCCCTTCTTTGGTCTCCAGAGATGTCTTCCACTGCAGAATCAAGTTGCAACTCATCTCTACCACATGCTCTACCAGCACGACGTCTTCCACCAACATCCCCTCTCCTATCAGCACCCCGTCCTGCTCGATTGGCAATCCTTCCCGCATCCACGTTGGCCACTACAATATGTGACCTGTACACTCTATCACTTGAGCCAACTCTTGTTTGTCTTGATCTTGATCCTGATCCAACTTCCGTGACTCCAGTTTGAGCTCCTTCTTCTCCTTCACTAGGAAACTCAGGGAAAATCGGGGGTTCACTTGATACAAGATTTTGAGTTCTCTCCCCTCTTGATTGTAATGATTCTTCAGCAACTTCCATCTCCACTAATGGTGGACTTACTGCTGCACTCTCTTGCACTTGTACCTCTTCATTATCACCTGTAGTTTGAACAACAACATCGGCTGCCGCAGATTGGAGGCGTTGACGCTGTGCCCTTGGTCTACCAGAAATAATCCCCTCATCTGCATGGATTCCTAATCCCTCTTGAACAGCAGCTCGCTTTTGACTTTTTGTCAATTCAAAATTGACTTATGGAAAAGTTAAAAAAAATTTAATCGAAAATTCAGCTTATTGGTATCTGCCCGAAATCCATTATGTCCCTCGTAGGGACAATCAAGGACTTTAGGGATTGAATTTAGATATTGCATACAATATTAATTTAGAATACTCTTATGAAATATCTCCCATCTACTTTATTAATGCTCTAAAAAAGGATAATTACATAATATGAATATAATGCTCTTTCATATCTCTGAATACATTGCTCTTTACTATAAATGAATAATGTTCTTTCATATAATTAATATAATGTTGTTTAATATGTTTTTTGTATAACATGCAACATAAAAAACAGTGCCCTATAGTTGTTCACTGCAAAGACAATAGGGTAAAAATAATTAATAAATTCTCTCAAAACATGATCTTTAGTCCCTTCGAATGGAACTTTATCACTGGAATGAAATTTACGGATTAGATTCCCATTTCCATTTACTATCGACGGGCATAATTTAAGCCTGTATATGTATACAACTTCAATTGAGAATTTTATTGATATATAACATACATAGAATTGTGGCATCAAATAATTAATAATTCTGGAAATTTGGATTTATAAAATGTAAAAAACAAATTATTCTACAAGGTTTTTGTTTCCATTAAAACATATGAATTTTCAATTATATACTAATCTAAAATATTAGCTTTTATTTCCATCAATACCTTTCTAAGCCGTGGCTTAAATTAATTTCAAGAACCAAAACTTGGAAAACATGCACTCAAGACATTTAGATTAAATTGACATAAAAAATAGCGGACTGACGGATTCAAAACTTATTCGGTTTAAATACAATTTCGTATTGAAACCAAACCATCTCAATGTAGGAAATTATAAACACTACAAAAATCTAATATAAAAAAGGACAATCATGTAATTGCATGTCGTACTTGAAGTCTCTCCGATATGTCCGGATGAATTCCTATGAATAATTTGTAATTACTATGATTTTTGCAAAGAAAATTTCTAAAAAATTTGTATAAAATTCTTTTCCATCTATGAAGGTAAAAAAAAATTAAATTAAATACAAACATATAATAATGAAAATAATAAATCACACATTTCATAAATGTATAGTTTAATGTAGAAATCTAATGCAGTTGTATGAAGTCTACAAAATGAAATGCCTCAGAATTCTTAAATTTAAAACTAGTGTGCCCTATGTCGTTGCCACAGTAAAAAAAAATTACAAATAATTTTCTATTTTTTTAACCCCTAAAGGACCAAAAGGCATTTTGTGGCAACATAGCAATTTCTGGCAGCTCAGTAAGAATGGAAATTTTACTCATATTCATTGGAAATTTCACACAATATATGACGGTAAATAGTTTTAAGGCCCAAAATTTTCCAAAATTTTTTATTACCTGGTCAAAATGTTATTGGATGATATGTCTATTTTAGTAGTTGGCGGACAGCTCAAAATTTTTTTTTATAAATCACTTTTACAAAAAGCAATTAATTTGAAATTAGTTCTCTACATTTATATATACATGTAAAGCTTTGAATTATTCCATTTTGATTTATGAGATGAAAATTAATAGGTGTTCTACTTTGCAGGCAGTCATGCATTTCCTATTCAAAAATGAACTTTGGAGTCCTTTGTTCAACTCAATTTCCAGTATTATTTGAAAAAAATAAAAGCATAGCATGTATATTGCTTATAACAACATTACAACCGTTGGGATTGACATTTTTCAATTTTATAAATAAATTCTTAACAATTTGGTATTTTGAATCATTCCCTACTTCTTTCTACAACCTATTTTTTCCTACATGTTGTACAATTCCAAATGATTTGAATTTTTTGGAGTATGTAGCCAAATTGTTTTACAGAATGAATCCAGAGAGTAACCCCGATATTGGACTTTTTTCCATTTAGAGATGACCTTGTAAAGTGCAGGTGCCCAATTCTTTGCAGGGCCAAAACAAGGGTTTCTATTGAATCAAAAGCTAATACCTTGCAATCTACATGGTGGAAAATTTTGAATTTCTTTCTACATATTTTCAAACAAGTTCACTACAACATCCTGTGATTACATGTCTCCAAAAATGTTTTTTTTATTGAAAGTTGATACTTGTATTAGAAATGGCATTTTTCAAGTGTTTTTGGTGAAAGTATAGTCTCCGACTTCTAGGGATTATTTCAAAAATTAACTTCAAAATTTCAAAAACCTATACATTGTAAGTTTGAATGCCAAAAAATTAAACCCATGCCCCACTTCTTCTGCAAGGCTCTTCGGCAATATGAAAGATGCGGTCTGGGAACACAGTATTCGAAAGATCTCAATAAAAGGTAATTCACCATAAATCGCTTCAGTATGGTGTTTCATTATTATATTGAAAAAAAGATTGTGGTGTCCTATTGGTAGTGAAAAGGGAATTTTAGGATGCATTCGTTGGATACCGGGTGAATAAACTACAAATTCCTAATCTACAAATTCCTAAAGTGTTGAGAAAAAGTATATCCAAAAGCGATCAAAGAGTCATATGGATAGTGGGAGTACATTTCAGACAAGAGTATCCACCTTTTGATTTAGGAAGCCTGCAATTTAGGTTTACTTACCTTAATAGACAAACAAACAAACAACCCCCAAAAAAGCAAAAGCAAAAGCATAACAAAAGAAAAACGTGCAGAAAGTCTCCACTGCGAAATTGAAAAGCTTCCATTCGAGCTGATCATTTCCCCTAGCCCTTGAAGTAGCCGCTGCTCTTCATGCTGCTTGGATCTAGGGTTTCTAAAGCCTCTGGAATCGGACGCTCTCTTAGGACGGAGTGTACTGCTCATTTTCAGGGTTGACGTGCTTCGATTCTAGCAGATTGAAGGGAATTTCCGGTAGAAAGAACGTTGTGCGTTTTTCAGTTAGAGAAGAGTGTTGATGATTTCAGGGTTCTTTTCGATTTCTTCCAAACCCTAGGTCGTTCGCTTATGTGGAAACAGATAGGAGCGCGGGAGAGGACCTACGCGGGACAACAACAGAGTTATAGATTGGCGTTTTAGATTTCTTCCAAACCCTAGGTCGTTCGTTTGTGTGAAAACAAATAGTAGCGCGGGCGAGGACCTACGCGCGTTACAACGACAGATTATTGTTTCACAAATTCCACTGATTCTCTATCAACTCTCCTCACTGCGGATGCTGGTAACCAGTTTCATACCCGCCAACCTTGTCACTTCATTTCTTTAGTAATGGTTTCAAGAATTACACCTGCAACGCTTTCTCTGCAGCCGCTCACTGAATATTAGCGATGAAACAATTGTTTCCGGTGAATGGCAGGTACCAAGAAACTCAAAAACGATTAACAAAGTGAACAGTGTTTGCAGTCAGACCCTCCCCAAGTGCGGGGGGTCTGACTGCAAACACTATTTACAGGCTAGTTGCGGTGAGAACAGGAATGTGCAAGTGAACAGTGTTTGCAGTCAAACCCCCCGCACCTGGGGAGGGTCTGACTGCAAACACTGTTCATTGGCAAGTTTTGATGAGAATTCAAGGTTTTCCCTCCACACACGAGAGCAGCAGTGAGTAGCAGTGACGTTGCGGCGTATTTCTCGGTGCTTTTTGACAAGTGGATGGCACGAAAAGTTGGGGTGGGGTGGGGAATTTACCTGAGTCTCAGCTACCATCTCTTTCGTCGCCCCTCTCTTCCGCCGCTCCTCTCTTATGTCGCCGAGGTGTCCGCGTTTTTCTTCTCTGCCTCTCCTCTCCTCCTTTTGGAGCTGTCGTCGCTTTGTCTCTGCAAATTTAGCACTGCCAGAAGAAAATTAGTAGTGCAACCAGAGTGTGATCGAGAGCTCGAGAGTGTGGGAAGGTAGTGAAGCTCACCAGGTGCCTCGGCTA
The DNA here is from genome assembly GCA_963969595.1 of Neckera pumila. Taxonomy (NCBI): domain Eukaryota; kingdom Viridiplantae; phylum Streptophyta; class Bryopsida; order Hypnales; family Neckeraceae; genus Neckera; species Neckera pumila. Next base: position 6,099,849 of record OZ018412.1, on the reverse strand, counting down.
GTTCACTATTATCGGTCGCTTGTACAACAACAGTAGTCACGGCAATTCAAAGTCTCAATTTCCGTTTTGCATTTCACGGAGGTGAAGAATCTGTTTCTCCGTGTTTGTGGCGGCCTCTCCCATTTTTGCACTAGGATTGCATGTTTACGGCGATGGGTGTGAGCTGATGTGTGCGTGCACAAGACAGGGCAAGACAGGAGAGGACGCACAAGAAATTTCTGTCAAACTACGAGCGTGCTCTTGACATTGGCAAGGTAGACTTCAGGTGGCATCTTCCAGTCACTGAGAGTTAGGGTTTAGGTTCTTTCGCAGTCTTTTCGTTTGTGGTTATTTTCTTTTCTTGCTTAGGGTCTTATTTATTTATATCCGTAGTTCCGAAGTTACCCATCTTTTTCCGTCGCACTCTGTCCTGCGTGTTTCATGGACTGTATTCTATTTGTTTCTCTCACGAACTGACGACCAAGTCGCGGTGCTTCGGAGGTTCGTGCAGGCAGGTGAAGCTGACGACTCTGACCACGTGTTCGTGGTTGAACAATCTATGTAGAATGTTGATTTCGTAGATTGTTTTTTGAGAGATAATTTTGATTGCCTTCTGAAAAACTTGTACACTAAGTTACAATTTCAAGTGTTCCAAGCGATCTGTAGAGAGAGGCCCGGCCTCCATTTCTGTGGGTGCACTTTCGGAGAGTACTTGCCTACAATTCTGACATCATATACCTTTTCTGCAGGGCTTTTGACATGGGCAGCATGTTTGTGGGCGAATCTGAAGCGTAGGTATGCAACGTTCATGATACGTTGCTGTTTGAGGAATTTTCAGATTTGTGTGAGAACGCTGTGTGTGTAGTGGATAGAGCAGTCCATTTTAAGGTACAATAAGTTCTTCATGATGTTTCTGTTTTGGATGTTGAGTATTAGATTCTTTGTAGCCATGAACTCAAGGCAAAGACTGTGATAGAAAGGTGAAATTCAGCACTTGCCTGGTCCCGTACAATCTTTCTCCTATCGTCAAGATTGCATGCCTGCATTAATTTCAAATTTTTCTTCCTGTTTAAACTTATTGCTTGCAGTGCTGCAGTCAGTAATTCGGGAGATTGCCTTGTTTAGGGTCCCTCAGTCGCCTTGAGCTTGTTGCTGGTTTGTCGAGATTGTTGAGTACTGTGTCATTGGAGATTGGTAGGAGAGACTGATCGCAAGTGAAGAGATCGAGACTGTTCCGAGAGTTTCGGCAGGAGTGAACTGTGATTTTTGAGGAGTGATCTGTGATTTCTGAATCTTAAAGTTTGTTGTAGTCTTCCATTTTTGTCTTGACCTTGGAGATATTAGTCTGCACAGGCAGCCGGTAGAGAGATGCAGAGTCTCAGATTCACCAAGCGATTCAGTCCTTCATTATTGTTAATTACAAATTTTATATTTTGTGGGCACGATCATAGTAGAAAAAGTGAAGAATCACCTGTGACATGCTTGCTTTACTTTGCTCTTTAATGACGAAATTGTGAGAGAAAGGGTTGTGACGGAGTTCTTATTTCTGGTTCTTCCGAATTTCACACTTGTGCATTCCATACCACCCACCGTCCTGGAATGAGCAGAACGCCACGGAAGTCAGCAATGATCAGATGATCACGTGACTTTGCCTAGCTGCCCGAACGTTGGGAAGTCATCTATCAACTTCTGACTGGTAGTTCTAGCAATGCTTGCATTCTTAGAGTTTATGTTGTGCTTTGGTCCCTTATGTTTCTGTTTTGATGTGTTTCTCTCTGAAATGTACTGTGAGTGCAAGCTGGAAGTCACTGCGAGAGGACTGAGCGTTGGATCGGGGAGGAGTGTGTTGTTGAGGATTATTGTTGAGAGTTTTCTGTAGGCCTTGGAATCGGATTCCAGAATAGAAGATACTGGTTAAGACTATACGCGAGCCAAGAACGGTAATTCTGGTGGTATTAGTTCCTGTGGAAATTGGAGACTGTGAATGCTTTTGGAGACTGAATGCATTTGTGAACTTACAATTTATGAACCTGCTGCGAGCAATTGTCTCTGATAACTTGGAATTATTCTTCTTTGGTTGATGACTGAGTGAGTAGAGGGATTTCTAATTGTGAGTGTGATTCTTCTTTTGGAATCTTGCATCCGTAAGCAACACCTCGAAATTACAGAATGTTTCAAGGTTACAAAATATGAAAGTTGTCTGGTACTTATGACGTGGGAGTTGGCTTCAGTTCTTGTTTTGATTTATTTGGAGCAAAAGAGTAATCAAAGATGCTTGTTTGTAACAGCACTTGGAGATATTTGAAAACTTTGATTGCTTCATTTTAATTGATTGAATCTAGTGTAAACAGATCAGAAATCTTTGTTGTGAAGTTGAAAACGGGTGTAGGGATTTTGCTCGGTAATAGGTTCTTAGATCACGACAATAGAGTATTTACATCCATGATTTTAGGCATTACATTACTCAGTTTTAATATTTAACTTTGGTTGATTCTAGCATTAATTATTGGGCATATTTGGTATTTACACCCACATGTAAATGTAAGTTTTGTGGCGTTCATTTTTTGTATAAATTTGGACTACTTGCACTATTTGATTAGAGATTGCACATTTCCTATAGAAGCACTGAAAATTGTCAATATTTAGCAATTTAGCACAATTGGATGCAATTTTCCTTGCCAAAATATTTCTGTAGTATTGATTCGTGAAAAGGATGAGTAAAAAAAAAAAAGTTTCATATGTGGTATGTCATTTCTATGAATTTTCAAAGAAAAAAATTCCCTAGACCACTTAAATTGTCATATAGATGGATATTGAACAAAAATCAACAAAAATTAGTAAATAACAAAATGGAAGTTAGATATGTGTCCTTTTGATGTGTTAATGAATCAAGGCCAAGCATTTCAAAGACACACTCTAAAATTGAGTTTTTTATTTGAATTCATTGAATTTAGTTACGATTCACTATAACCGTTTGTTAATGAAATGAGTATGACACATTGTGACTTGCAATGTAATAGTAGTAGAATTAATGTAGACAATCACAAACAAGTAGTATAAATGCTAAAGAACAATTCCTAGAAATCTTTCACAAACAACCAATATTTATAGTGTTTATGAATAAAAATAATTATTGCATGAGGTGTTTGAAATTTTAATTTAAATTTGTATGTATGGTTTTTTAGTATACTCGTTCAAACATGACCAACCATGTAATTTGTTTAAAAACATGCTTTTCTTGATGTGCAACCAATGCGAGGTGCAATGCATGATAGGGTAATTAGTACTATTATGTTTGACTCACTACTTTGATTTGTTTTATTACTAAATTGCATTTCTGTTACTCTATCCCTCAATTCTTGAACATTTGAGCAATATTTTTATTTTGTAGGAATTGACTTTGGTCAATTATAATTAGAGAAGAATATTTTTCATTTGAGTTATTTCCGGAAATTGAGATTTTGTAAATTTCCTAAACCTATTGGGCATGTCACTACAAAGTGAAACAAAGTTTAAAACACTGACAAGTCTTCAAGAATGAAGCAGAATTGAAGATGTTGATATTTTTTTGAATATGGTAGGTTTCTTTAGAGGAGTACACGTATAGGAGCTCAACAACATAGAGGGGGAGCATTGCCATAATCCATGCAGTGTGGTAGTTTGCAAGGTACTAGCGCCTACAACATTTGCATCAGGTATTATTTTGAGACTATGATTTTTGAAAAAATCTAGGTTTAGATCCACAATAAAGAAGCCTATTTTTTCATCAATAAACATTAGGAATTCCAATTTCAGTGTAAGGGGATTTGAACTTTTAATTCTGTTTTTTGTCATTCAAAGTGTTCTAAAACCAAAGACCGGAAATTCTATTTTCGTTCATTGATATTTAGATTTTTATTCTTTTTTGACAATGTAATTATAGGTGTGGTTTAGTTTTTGTTAAAATAGCATATTCTTCTTATGTTTTCAAAGACAGATGTTGTTAAAAGATGTAGACATTGTAGAAATTTCATATTTCTCAACGAAGGAATTTAAAATGGATTTTAAAAATCAAATTTAACTAGTAGTAAACTTTTGTTTTATTTGGAAATATTTTATTTTTATCCAAATATAATCAAAGCACCTTTGTTCTGTGACAACAACCCTATGAAGTTTATATAAAAATGTAACAAGTTTGATATTTGAATTGGTTTTGTTTTTTGAAAAATTATTCTTGAAGTCCAGTTCAGGCATGGAACATGTGATTTCAACAAAGATTGATATGATATCTCTATTAATTTTTTGGAGCAAAGGTGTCCATTGCAATGTTCACTTTATGTAGTGTTTGTGATTTTTAAAAGCAAGCCTTCCCTTTAACTAGTATTGTATCCAAGAAATCACAATATACATATAATTCAAAAAATTGTGGAGCACATATTGAAAAGACTTAAATTAATTGGGGTTTGAGTTACGTATGACAAATAAAAAGAGGAATGGAAGACTATAATTCATTTTTGCATTTCGAATACCTTCATGATCTAACGTTTTCATCTTGAGATGAAAGGTGACATTGTTGTGTTTTCTACTCTCATGTATTCTCTAAAACGTCTAGTTCTTAGAATTAAAATGCTTTAAATTATGAGAAATGTGAGTCGACTCTTAAACTGGTTATTTTTTTGTTCAGTTTAGAACAAACTCCTAGAACTCAAATAAGACCTGGCTTGGGCATTTAGGAGTTAATACATGTGCACGTGAGAAAAGAAAGAATGAGAGAAATTATCATTGTATAAGTGGACGTGGCAACTCTGTCAAGAGTAGGGTATATAGTCTATTTATAAACGTCAAACAAAAGCATCACATTGTGTACATGTTTCATTTTCATTGCAAGGTGCAAATGTTTGAATATACTAGTTGTATTTGCAACTTGAACTTTTTATGTAGTGAAAGACTAGTATAATAATTAAATGGAGGCATTTCTAAAACTTTGATTGCTCACATTGTAAAGTAGAAATGTTTCAAGGAGAAACAGAGTTCGTAGTTTTTTTGGAGCACATTGTTATATACAAGTAAGTACATGATGAAAATGAAATAAAATTTGACAGAACCTAAAAAGTGAAAACAAAATGTGAAGCACAAAATGAATTTGTCAAACTGTTCTATCTACAAAATTTTATTCTATAAACATATTTTTCCAAGACGTTGTGCAAGTGTAGTTCTTGAGTTTTTATTTTTATTTTTATATTATTGAAAGAAGATACGAAGGTTGCCCGAAAAAAAAAAATTTGAAATCTTTTTTCTTGGTCCCAAAAAATGAAATAAATCAAAGCATTAGATAAGGGCTAGACTTATGGGTAGGAATCAAGAATTCATAAAAGTATCATTGTTCCATTATCTTTTGTACTGTGCTTTTTGACAACCTCCATTTTGACTTCTATGTTTGATACATTCTTATTGATGGTAACTACAAGGTAGCAACAATCATAATCATCCTTATACTCATACATTAACAATATGGTTCCTCTAAATTGTTTCCCCATAGTATTGTAAGTCCACCCCCATGTTTAATTATGGTTGGTAGGCTATAATATTTTAATTTTTTTGAACTAAAACAATGCGACGGCAGTAGACCTTGGTATAGTTAGTTTTGGGAATTTGGATTTTCAAAATGCATTATAAAATTAATGATTTATTAAAATCTAAATTTTTGGATGTAAAAACATGTGAAATAAAAGAAAATGAATTGGAACAATCAAAATCGTGAATTTGTGGAACTAGGACTTATAATCTTCCGCAGAAGATCACATTCTGTGAAGTTCTCAAGTGACAATCAATTTTGTTTTATTTGTCTTCTCTATTCAAAATGAATACAATATAGTCAATAGATTTAAATGAGGGCAGTAGGTGGAAGTTGTCATTTGTTACTGAAATGATTTATATTGGGTTGGTAGATTGAGTGATTTCATTGAAAGTCAACAATAAAATGAAAATGAAAACTAATGTATACAAGTACACAATTTTCAATTACTTATTCTCTATTACTTAAAAATTAAAATTAAAATTACTTAACCACATGACAGGTGCTTCAAAAGATTGCCTAAAGGATACCATGCCTACTTTGCTATTAGAAATTGCTTCTCTATTTTATGATGCTTTCCATTTTATAGTCAGTTTGTCCTAAATTGTGGAACCTTGGAGTTGTATCAGTATTCTTAGAGTACTTCTTGAATTGTTCGCAGATTGAAGGTTGTTATGTTCTATGAATGTCATTTAATATTTATGAGAATTTGAAAGGTTTGATTTTGAAGCCTATATCCTGGATGAGAAAGAATGGTGGGGTTGTTGATAGTGCATCTTGCTTTAGCAGATATCTCAACAAGATCAAAGTTCGCAGAACGCAACAATTGATAGTGGAAGCAGCACAATTACGCATGTTACATAGTTGCCTGTAGACTCGAAAGCAGCAAGATCATTGGCATCAGGTACTTTTTGCACCTATTTAAAAAAAAAAAGCATTTCATTAATGTAAGTTGGAATTTACTCATGTTGATTTCTTTCTCATTCTTTAGAGCTTGTTATTTCTTCTTTTAAAATATAAAACTATTTGTAAAAGATATGAATTTATTCTAGGACAAAGTGTTTCATGATGACCTATGAAGAATTTCATAAATCCAATGGAGTTATGGTTGAAGATGTAGTCAAAATCAATATGAAACTTATAACTAAAAAATATAAAATGTTATATCCATGCAATCCATTCAATTTATGGGGGACTTTTCAAGGTTCAAGTTCCTTGTCTTTATTATTTTAATGTCCAATTCTGGTTGCTTTTTGGGAATTGATAGTAAACAAACTAAGGCTCTATAATTTATGAACTTGTAAAATTAAGACTTCATAATCATATGCAAAAATACAATTCATGAAGAATTTTGAAGTACCAGGCAGGGGGAGATGTATTGATTCATTCGTTGTTGTCTCATCTAATTTAATTATAAATCATTGCTTTTTCATAGCCGTAATGATGTTCGTTCCAAAGGAAGGCTAGAACTAATAATTGTAGTATCTTGAAGCTAAAGTTTTGTGACATCTAGAGAAAATTCTAGAACCCCCCATCAAGAACCAAGATAAAGGGAACCTCACAAATCATTTAAATTCTTTTGTAGCAATATGTATGTATTTTAGAAGTCCTGTTTCGACAACAAAGCTAAGCAACAATCTTCTATAGAAGTAAAATGTATGATTGTTTCATGGAAACAATTGACCTCAGCTACTATGTATTGAAAATGTATAAAAAAAAAAGGTTAAGAAGGTTTGAATGTTCAATGTTTTTAGAGGAGTAAGTGAAGAAAATGTTGAAGTTCGAATGGATAGGTGTACTCTACAAAGTATGAAGGGGGAATTTTCTATTATAGAGTTTGTATGAGTAGATATTCAAAAACAGGTAGAACATATCTGAATATATCAACTATGATGACTTTGTCTATCAATAGTTCATAAAGTATTCCATTTCAACTGCCATATATTTCAGAGGTCCTCAAGCGCAAGTTAATGAAATTTTAAATTTCAGTTAATTTCTTTTTGGGTTTGCATTTATTTATTTATTTATTTTCTTTCATGGCCGTTGTTATTGTGTAAATGGTTCTTTAATTTGTTTTGCTGCAGCAGCATTCTATACCAATATCTTATGTATATTCTGGTTGCAATCAAGTTGCATTCATGTTGTTTGTTTGTATTTAGAAATGTATAGTATAAGTTCCCATGTGATGTCTATCATGTACATGAACAGTTTGTTTAGCCACTATCAACAAAGGAGAAATTGAATGCAAAAAGACATTACATTTTTTATGTAGTTTTATAAAACTCAAACACATTGTCACAGTGAATTATATACAACATCTAAAAGTGAACATTTCAATAAGTTAAATGAGTTTCAAACTGGGAGTTCAAGAACTAAAAGGTAGAATGATGGATTTTTTTAAGTTAACTTTTACTTTGGAGTGTGGAACAGATTTTACTTTATTTGATAGAACAAAGAATTGCATATATAGGTAATCATAGCGATTATATATGTAATGTTCTATTGAAAAGAGATATATAAGATTTTCACATGTCAATTATATTGAGTTTTCTTGTACTAAAAGTGTAGTGCATTTGTTAGAGCAATTGTGATATTTATTGTTATGCATAGAAGGAGGACGTTATTAGAAAACAATTGCATTTGATTTCAGGGATTGGATTGTTGTTGGAATAGATTGTTTTTTTAATTGGTTAGCTTATTTTTTCTATATTTCCATTTAGTACCATGGAAAGAGTCTTTGTCTATCTTATTGCATGAGTTTTTCAGAACTCACAACAACAGTAGTATGTCTTTCATATTTGATACAATTGAAATTACACCATCCACTCCTCAGACGCCATGAAGCCCAATCTCCACCAAGGGAAAATTGAAAATTGGACAATTTTTTTTTATCAAAAGCAAGAAATTAAATCAGCACCAATAATACCTGTTCCCTGTCAACGGTGGCTCCAGGAGTAGCGGCCATGACGATCAAATGGAAGCTTTAACCCTAAACAAGCGCAATGACAGATCGATCTACTTCCGCGGTTGCAAATTCCACTTGGCTCTGCAGTCAGTGTACTCTGATCACCAAATCAATCAGGGTTTAGTCCTGTCGTAACTCTCACACTAAAGAGCTCTGCATGTTTTATTCGTTCAATTCCTTGTTTTGTGTTCAATTCATCCAAATCTGTATTAACCCTTTGATGAAAAATTAATTAGAGTTGTGAAATGTGATTTGGCAGATGCTTAAAAATAAAATAAAAACTGTTTGTTTCTAAATACCATTTTTTCCTCTTAAAATATAATTTCCCCAAATACTTGGCATCTATTTATAGAAATATTTTTTGCCAACCCTTACCTGGGGGATGATATTAATCCCTAAAGTTTTGTGATTATGTTTTCATGAAAAAGGCTCAAAAACTGTCATTTTTAGAACAAGTACCAAATTTATTTTTTAAACTTTTTTTGACACATATAACCACAAGATCTTATAGTAAAGTGGTTTGAAAACATGTAGAAAAAATTTCAGAAATTTCCACCGTATGGATTGCAAAATATAAGCATTTGAATTGACAAAACCTTTTTTTTTGTCCCTACGGGAAAAAACGGGTAACTGGATTTCACAAGCTCACTTTTGTATGAAAAAAATGTCTAAAATGGTGGTAACTCTTTGGATTAAGTACTCAAGGCAAGTTGGCTGCATGCTTGAAAATTTCACATCATTTGGAGTTGTACAACATATAGGAAAAAAATACTCCGGAGTAGTAAGTAGATAGTAGTAGAGAATTAGTTAAATAACGATATTGTTAAGAATTTAGTTATGGAATTGAAAAATGCCAATTCCAATGGTGGCATTATTGTAATAAACAATATACATCCTATTATTTTATTTTTTTCAAAAAAATTTAAAATTTGGGTAAGATAAAGGACTTCAAAGGTTATTTTAGAATAAAGAATCCATAACTGCCCACAAACAAAAAAATCCTCATCACTTTTGACTCATTGATCAAAACGGAATGATTAAAAGCTTTCCACGTATATATAACTCTAGAAAACCAATTTCAAATTTTAATTTTCAAAAAAAGTGATTTTTCTGATCTGCTCGGGCTGCCTAGTTACAAAAAAAAATAACACATTAGGCCATAATTTTTGACTTGTATTCCCAAATGTCATGAAATTTGGTGCATATGAAAGATATTCCTCTTTCCCATCTTCTACTAAAATTTGGCTAAAAATATGGAAATCTCTAATCTCATACCTGCCCAAAATTTCTATGTAGTCAAAAAACGCATGTTGGTCCTTTAAGCATTAATTCTCGGAGGACCATTGTTCCTTTGGGGGACAAATGGGATTTCGGCAGGTACCTATGGGCTGCATTTTTGTTGTGATTTTTTGAAACTTTTTTGGAAGAAAAAACAACTGCTAAACTTTGTGGGAATATAACTTTTTCAATTAGTGCTCGGGAACAAAAGTTATGCCTAAATAAATTCAAAACAGGGGAGAAGGGGCAGCAAAAAAAATTTGCAAAATTTAAATTTTTAATTTTAGTTTTTTTTTTCTAATAGATTATATTTTTTTTATCCAGAAGCTTTAATTCTTTTCATTTGACTTTTTTATAAGAAAATTATAGACAATCTTGTTTTTCGGGCAATTAGAGCATCTTATTGAAAAAAACCCTGTAGGATTCAATTCTGATTGTAGTTTTTTCAATTTCTCAAAAATGAAAGTTCCACATGGTTTAGTTTGCTTGCTAAACAATCTCACCATTGCGATTAGTGCATTTTAATTCCATTTTAGGGATATGAATAATTTAGATTTTCCTTCTATTTTGTACCTACTTCTACTTAACAATTTTTTTTTAAATGAGAATTAAGTCTTTTTTTTTTTCTTTTTTTTTCTTCAATTCTCAACTCAATTTTCTACCATAAAGATCTAAAGCTCAAAAATCTATAGTGCAAAAAGTTTAAGTTAAAAAATGTTCAAAGTCAAAAAATCTAGTCCTGCAATCTACTAAAAAACTTGTATTTTCCACTTTAAACGTGGATATTTTGCAATTTGTGCGGTCAAAAATTTTGAATTTTTTTCCACACATTCCTATACTAGTTAGCTATGCAAAAAAAAACAATTTTCAAATTTTTTTACTCTTTACTCTAGAAATGGCAGTTTTGAGAGTTTTTGGTAGAGAAAAGGCCTTGGTCCTTCAGGGATTAAGACACCATAGTCTAAAGTCAACTTTGGTGAAAAATAATTAAAATTTTTGAAGCTCAATGCTTTTGGAATTTAGTAAGCCACTTTTACTGAATCCAAGGAAAATTAAATATAAAAGAAAGTCAAAATGTTGGAAAAGATACTTATGCAACTTGATCCCATGAAATATCTACTAAATGATGCAGAATCAAAATTGATTCTTCAAACTTTACAATAAAGTAGGGACACTATAAAAAATAATGAGATCTTTGAAAGCTATGAGTATCTAAAGAAAACCATTCAACTTCCAAGATTATTTAAAGGGCTGCCAAAAGTTAAGAAAATCTATTAAATAATTTATAAATAACTTATTAAAAAAAAAGAAAGGCCAAATAGCCCTTCCGATTTTAAACATTACTCGTAGTAATTTGGCAAAAATGTGTTGAAGGTGACCACAAGCTACATTACATACCATTGTATTGGTAATTCAACAATTTGCATCTATTATGTAAATGTTCATTCAAACATCCAAACCTTATCATGTTCAAATACAATACCATCTAAGTAAAATACGAGACCATTTTGTATCTTCTCATGTAGTAGTACAGGAGGTGCAATAATCATTCAAATTTATAGTGGGACATGTCTTAGTGGATTTGGTTTAATCCCTAAAGGACCATTGTCCCTTCGCAGGAAAAATGGGAATTTTGGACAAGTACCTATGGGCTGAAATTTTGTCCTGATTTTTTGAAACATTTTTTGGAAGATAGAAAAATTGATTAGCTTTGTGGAAATATATCTTTTATTTCAATTGGTTCCCCGGAACAAAAGTTATGCCCCAAACAACTCGGAATTTGGAAAGGTGGGGGAGAGAGGGCAACAAAAAATAATTCCAAAAATTTTAAATTTTAAATTTTTTTTCCTTGTAGATTATATTTTTGTCTACCTAGAAAACTTTGAATCATTCCATTTGGATTTTTTATGAGAAAGCTATAAACAATCTTGTTTTTCAGGCAATTAAAGCATTTTCTTAAAAAATAACTTGTAGGATTCATTTCTAAATGCAATTTTTATATTTTTTCACATGGTTTATTTTGCTTGCTAAACAAGCTCACCATTGGGATTAGTGCATTTTAATTCCATTTTAGAGATATTAATAATTTAGAATGTCCTTCTATCTTGTACCTACTTCTACTTAACAATTTTATGAAGTATGAAAATTAAGTTTTTTTTCTTTTTTTTCCCTAGACTCTCAATTCGATTCTCCACCATAAAAATTTTGAAGCTCAAAACTCTATAGAGCAAAAAATTAAAGTTAAGAAGGTTCAAAGTCAAATAATCTAGTCCCGCAATGTATTGAAAACTAAATTTTTTTCACTTTGAAACACAGACAAATTGCAATCTATGCAGTCAAAAATTCTGAAATTTTTTCTACACATTTTTATACTAGTTATGTATAAGGTCTTACAGTTAGATGGGCAAAAAAAAAAAAACAATTTTCAAATTTTCTTACTCTTTTCTTTAGAAATGACAGTTTTGAGTGTTTTCAAGCAGAAAAAAGGCCTTGGTCCTCTAGGAGTTAGTATGAAGACCAACTTTTGCCACTATTAGATAACACAATTAGTGCACCTTATATGTCAAATACATCCCAAAACACATCTTGCAAATACAACTTTGGGCTTGCTTGACATACAAGAATTAAAGTAGGCACAGTCAAAATCATGCCTTTCTCAATTTAGAACTTTTGCTATAGAAAAGCACAACATTTCTAGTTGCTACTACAAACAAATAGACCTACCAAATCAAATAGTATGTATGGACATAAATATTATAGTGCACAAAATATAGTAAAATCACTTCTAAAAATCTTAATCAATAATTTAAGAAATCAAAATACCTTTAAATAATATGAGTGTACTCATTTTTTTAAATCCTGTTTCTTATAAAATTTATTTTTGGACTTATTATAAAGCTTCTTTAATGAATATTTAGCAAATGAAGTGCATTTTTCAAACTTTCATCATCCAACCAATGGCTAGTTGAGCACTTAGAAGTAGATAAGTTCCTGTAAACTTTTTGAAAGCTAGAGTAGAGTCATACAAAGTTATTTTTGAATGGATGAAAATGAAATGATACTAAAGATGCGTAATTATATATTGGATGCCACGTTTAATTACTTTTGGACTTTGAAGAGTCCAGAATTAACATCAGGAAATAATCATCAAGAGATAATGCAAAACACTAGGAGATTGATGTAAAACATCTAGAAATCTATATAAACATCTAGAGATCTCCAAATGTTATTATTAGAAATTTTTGAATGTCTTGTCCAAAATTTTATTGAATAGTCCAAAAGTAGTTAAATGTGGATTTGACTTTGTGAAAGTATAACTTTTTTTTTCAATTGGATGCTTGAATCAAAAGTTATGGGGCTCAAAAGTTTATATCCATTTTAGGCACCATGCTAATAGAGAGGGCAAGTAGTTGAGCAAGCAATGAAGTTTTTCTTATTAACTTTGAATGTTAATATCTTCCTATCTATGAAGTTGAGTAGATAAAAATATTTGAAAAAACATTTTTTCAATAGTACAAGGAAATAAAGTATCTTTGGAATTTATAAAAAAAAAAACTTTTCTCTCACTTTTCACTCAATGTACTAGAATTGGTAGTTTCTGAACAATTTTATAACCATTAGCTCAAATTCTAATATAAATTCATGAGATTTTTACTTTATTTAATTCTTACAAATCCCTTCTTTACATTCTCCTAACATTTTGATAACTTTTCTTCTCCATTCCTCTCAAAAAGTCAAAAAGCTCCCTACCTACTATAGAGCCTCTAACCTAAAGAGAGACAAAAAAAGATGATGGAGAAAAGAAGACAAAATCCTAAACACTAGGTTTTCATCCTCCTTGTCTTCATTTGCTCAATCTTCATTTGTCTTGCATATCCATTTTTCTATTTGTCCCTCATTAACTTCCATTCATCAAATTCTAATATTTTAATCTAATTTTTTGTTCCTAAATTTATTCTAATACTTTATCAACTAACTTTTTACAATGCCATGTTGCCTTTTAACTATGAATTCTCTAACATCTCCATCATTGACATTAATCTAATCCTAGTTCACAATTCTAAATAGTAAATGAGCCTTAAGCCAAATAGAAGATAGTATAGAAGGCTTATACCTAGCTTTGTTACCAAAATGTTAGTTGAGATTCTAATTTCTATTCTTATTATAATGCAATGTTTGCATAGCCCAAGATTTTTGTAAAATACATTGATATTCTGCTCACAAGTTTGTAAAATTAATTGTGGCTATTATATCCTTGCTTGCGTTTCAAACTTATATGTAAATCTTATGTATTGTGTATTTGAGTTTGAGATTAAAAAACTTGTATTTATTTCCATTGTCTTCACTAAATATGCTAACATTATAAGTTTCATCTCTAAGGTTGTATTCTTGCATAAGGCTACAATTGCCAAAAATGTTCTACTACTAAGCTGAAGTATGACTTAACTGGCTATGGCAAGCTCCCAAACAATAATATTGTCTTATACCATTAGATAAAATATCAATCCTTTAGACTGCTGCTCTAGATTGACATGCCAAGGTATTTCCAAGCTTGGCTTGTCATTCTAAAAAAGTCTCCAAGTGAGCAATCAGCTTGCCAAAATAATCAGATTTCGTGTTTTTTTGTTTTGTTTTGTTTTTTTGTTTTTTCTAGAATTATAACTCAAGCTTGAAAATGATAGCAATGCTTGTAAATTTATCTAGAATACCTACATGTTACCTTGTACATGTATTGTTTTAGAATCTGTTACACAAAATCCTGACTAAATACACTGATGCATATGCCATACTGGAGCAGCTATTACAAATATAGGTCTCCTACTTTATTTTGATAGCTTCATATCTATTCGAATAATTCTATAGACAGAATGCAATTATCAGTCACATGATGGGAATCTTATTCTCAGTGATATAGCATTGATATTCCACTGCTTTTAGTGTTTATAAAAACCACCATATTTATCAAAAAATTTACTGGCAAATCGTAGTGACTCTACTAACACCTGACAGAAGCTGGTAAATTGGCTTTAATTGGTGATTTAGGTAACCACCAAGGCTATTACAGTTATGCTTATGACTTAAGTCACATCTTACAGTCATATACGACAATTAGCCTAATGTCAATAACCACCTAATTTGGGTGGCTTAGGACTCTTAATAAGGCTGATTTGCATATCATAACCTCAGTTTGCGGCATTATAGCTTACTGACAGACTGTAATAACTTAGCTAACGGACCCATGTGGCAACTTCAGTCACTGGTTCATTTGGAGAAGTTTCAAGCTGAAGGCCTCACTTCACTCTTGAGTTGCTCACGTCCTATGCTGCTGTGACTTGCTGGACTACCAATTGTCTGTTTGTATTCCAGTTAGCTGTTGATGCTCGTCTTTGTGATTTGGAGAGGCTGATTGCTCAGACAAAGTGTTTCCATTGTGCTCAAGTTCACTGAGAACAAAGGACTGTAGCTACCACCATGGCGTCATCACAATCTGCATCTATTAGCCAGGTCCTTCTAACTGGGTTCTAATTCATTTGGTTTATTGAATGGACTTTACTGGGTTGTATGTTGTTTGTTATTTAGGGGATTGTATGTGAAAACGATAACAAGTGACATTGGGCTTAAGAGACCTCGCATGCGCACGAAAACTAACTAAGTGTTCGTTTTTGTGTATGGGTGCAGGTGAGGCTCGTGTCCTCATGGAATTTCTTGAATTTCCAAACATGGATCTTTTATCCTATACTCCTGTTAGTCCTATTTAGAAAAAAAGTTATGTATGGGAGGATGTTGTTTATCTTTAACACTTAGTTGTTTCAATGAGCCTTCTGGCATGATTATCTTTGAATACAGGTTGTGCTTTACCAAATCGATACGTGACTTTGTGATTATGTTTATACATGATATTGGCAACTAAATTTCACAGGCCAATATCAATGGATGAAAATAAATTACTCCTAATGAGTTGTTTATTACAGCATACTAGATATCTAAGTGATTGAGAAACTGAATGAAACTTTGATGCAAATGACTAGAAAGGATCAGATTAAGGCTCTTGAAAAGAGATGTTCCGGAAAGAGATTTTTTGTTTAATATTATTAATATTATTATTTTTTTTAATTTTTAACTTGTAAAATTGGATTCATGCACCACTGTCACTGCAATTTCAACTGCACAAAAATAGGAGAAAAATGAAATTTTCAGCCTCCAAAAATCAAATTTTAGAGCACTTTCAAGGGCTGTAGAGCAGCCCTAAGGAGGCCCAAAATTTTCTCTAATGACTCCATCTAAATCTTATAGCAATATAACACTACTCATACTAGTTCATTGAAATTTTGCTAAATCTCATTTAACATTTATATTTGTAAAGTTGTAACTTCTTTACACGTATTTTATTTCAACATTGGTGTTCTATTAGAAATATTATCTTTGAATAGATCCACCACCTCTATAATTCCTTAATAAGATCCATTCATTACTTAATACGGTCCTCAATCCTATCTTATTATCCACCTTTATATTCCCCATTCGAGATATTTTTATTTTTCAATTCTCATTCAAAATTTAGGATCAAGAATCTATAGGGGTCAATTTGATAGGTAGATAGGTATTGGATTGGATTTGGGGGGAAAGGGCAATACAACTATCAAGAAGGCATATAGGCGTTTGCACATATGCATGCTAGAGTATACCAATATTTTGTCACAAATCACTAATGTGCTCTAAAGTAAAAAGTTTGAAAATTCACACTGGTGTGTCAAAATTAAACTTAAGGCACAAGATTTTCTTAAATGAATGAATGTTAGTACTTTGGTTGTATAGCTTGCAAAAATAACTGAAATCATTCCAATTTCAATTTTTATAGCAAATTACAGGTATTTTGGAGTTTTGAATTCCAATGCACATTAATACATTGTGGCAAAAAATTGGTCCATTGCAATTTACAAACACCCAACTATTCACTATTGTATCCAATGGTCCAAGGTTCAAATATAAAGATCTTTTCCCATACAAATTTTGTTTAGAAGAATAATGTCCCTAAATTTCCAACATGTGATTTTAGAAATATTTTTTACTGAATTGAACTAGTGGATTTGGTATATGGCCATGCAAAAAGCTGTAGTATAACTTTATTGTGTGAAAGAAGTAGTGTACATTTTTGCAATGTAGTAATATGCAAGTGGCAACATATAAGTGACATCATAGCTACAATAGGGTCATGTACTTTCACTAGATGAAAATTTGTTTTTTTGACTACATTTACGTCTGCTTTTTGAATCATAGGGGACATTTGCAATTAATGCTAATTTGGAGATTTATAATCATTATAAAAAATTTATTATTGAAAACGTAGTTGTAAAAGACAAAGAGGTTATTTTTCCTCCATCATCTTAGTTGGAAGTTCATCAACAAGTCAATTTGCCAAAGTGTAGTATTGTAGTAATTATTTCCACATCATCATGTCTTTTCAACATTCCTGCTACTACATGCCATTCTATGTGGCATTTTCAACTATGCTAGTAGAAAAGTAGTCGCACCAAAAAACAACTATAATGCACATCAAATTTCTATAGGCAAGGTAATGTGGCAATGTTATATTAGATGTTGGTGAAGCTTTTATTTTGAAATAATAATTTAAACATTAAAGAGAATTATCTCCAATTTTATCTATAGTAAATTAAGAGAAAACATTTTAGTAGTCGTTTTTTAGTTGTTTTTGTATGTTGCATGGAATGTTCATGTGGATTTCTTAGTTGATCCCTAGTAACATTTGAATTGTAGTGTATGTCAGCAATTTGACCTTCTTACAGCAATTGTTTTTTTAGTTGTTAAAATCAACTAATTCCAAGGTCATTCTTTATACATTGAAAACTAAAATAAAACTTCTCTACGACAACAACAATTGAGTAGGGTTGTTGCAAGAATGACTTGCTGTTTTTGTTCTACTTTGGCCGTTTTCAACCATTTTTTTGGAAGTACTATAAGAATAATTTATTTTTTAAAAAACATATAAAATAAGAAAAATGTATACACCTATAAGAAGAAGTTACTCTAAGAAGGAAAAGCAAAAAAAATCTCAAAGTAGGCAAACTATAAAAGTGCAAAATTGCAAGAAAATACATACTTTGACATTCAAATTTGTAAAAAATAGGAAAAATAATTTTAAAGAAACTGAAAAATGCTGTTTGGGAAGACTTTATGGTAAAGAGATTTCACCAAAAAAATGATCCTAAAACCATCTTCAATGTTCAGAATTGCGTGTGCAAGGGAGCCCTCTTTGCATGGACGTAGAAGATATAAAATAAAATATCTTTTAATGCCCCTTGGTAGAAATATGACTTCCTACTATGGAAATAGACCATAGAAATTTCAGCACATATCATTAACTTTGGGGACTCCTTACGTAGTAAGAAACCCTAAAAGCCAAAACGTGACATATTAGTTTAAATGGTTTATAAATATAAAATGATTTTTTGAATTTTTTTGAAAAATATGAGATATGATTAAATCATAAAAAGAATCTCCAATAAAAATTTCAAGTTCATGCAAGTCATGCTTCAAAAGTTATTGCAAAAAGAATCTTTGGCACTCTTTTTGCGACAATGTTTCAGTACCGGTCTTTCTTGCAATCACCTAGTAACAACTACATACACCTTCAACAATGACTAGAAAACAACGGAAACAACTCAAAAGCGGTAATGATATTGTTCATACTTGTTCTACAATTCTACATACTTATTGCAACATTGTTGGAAACGTATTCCACATAAGTGATCTCTTGAAAATGAGTTATAATTAATGACCAATGCACCTGATGCTTATATGTTAAATTAGATACAAGTTCACAAATGTTCAGCTGGATTCTTGGTACATTGCAAATTATGCACACAAAGAGATATATATATTACTAGTAGGTATTAAAGAAGTTTGAAGGGATATATATCCCTTCAAACTTCTTTAATATCTACCATGCCATATTTAACTACTTTTGGACTTTAGGAGTAATTTTAGACTATGTCCTGGGAGATTTCACTGGGAGAGCTCCCGCTGTATTGGTTTTTGAGACTGCAATGGCTATGAAAGTGGGAACATTAGACTGAAGTAGACCATGTTCTCACCCAAGAAGACGGCAAAGAAACATAAAAACTAAGATATTTCACGCATAGTACATTTATTATACATAAATGTACTGAATATAGAGAAGATTCATCGAGAGAGGTGCCGCTATAGTGCGGATCCCAGACTTTGGGATCTTAAGTGTTGCAAGAAACCAAAGAAACCAAACATTGTTCAACTTAGAGTATTACAAAGACTAGTAAGTAGGCATTGACCCATTAGTATCTCCCTGCAGAATAAGGATCCGTATATCTCCCGATGCAATCCCCGCATATAAACTTACGGTACAAGAGGACTGCTGGCTCGGTGGAATGAAACTTGAAAGTAAAGAAAAGGTGAAGAAGGTTCACCACATTTTATTAACACCGATAAAGAATGACACAGTGAAGAAGTTGCCCACAAAAAGAAAGAAAGGCAATCCCTATACTATCTAAACTACTGAACTTGACTAATGGGTTCCAGAATTCCCAACTATAAGTAGCTCCTTCTGTACATACCATGCATCTTCTAACTTCAGTAGATCAATATCATCCCTCACGCGTATGGAGGGACCTATCAAATGAGAACGTGGCCATTGAAGAATATCTATCTGAAGAACTACAATAGTTTGATTTAAAAAAATGCTGCGCAATCTAGAGCTACTTAAGATCATGTTCACGAATGCCGCACGGTGTGGATAAGGATTATTCTTGTCAGGGTTGTTTGACCCGGCAAGATACTGAAACCCCTTCCAAATCTTTTGCGGGAAAAGACGTCGCATAAGCACCTCCAAAGTAGACAAATGCATGGAGGAATACAACCCACAGTGAGCCCATTCAAGCAACTGACTAAGGAAGTCATGGAAACCAGAAGGAACGTTGATTATTTCAGGAAGATCCAAAACATTGCCCTGAATGCATAAAGCACCTGTCAAAACAACCACAGCCGCCTTCTGCATAAACAGAACACAGCAAGGAGGTCAACTCGTCAGACAGAGGAGGACTAAACCCCAAAAGAACGGGAGATTTCCCGATGATATTCCGAAGGACACTCACTGTATTTAGAACTTCCAGTAAACGGGAGATATCCCGATCAATTTAGAACGGACAGTAATTTCATTGGAAGCCAGTAAACCACAAGAGATATCCCGATGATATATTATCTCTCGTTGATATCCCAATGATATATTATATCCCAATGACATATTATAACTCGTTGAATTACGACAGAACAGCCACTTCACTAAGAAACGCTGAACAACATAAGATCTCTCGGTCACCGTAAAAAAGACACTCACTTAATGCAGACCTTGTAAATGCTAAGTTTGATCAAGTTCAAATAGACGATGAATTAGACGGAGAACCCCTGCGCAGCAGGAGACCTTTCAATCCTGTATAAATACATTCTTATAATCATGTCTAGAAACTATACATCGATGACATGGACAATGACATGAAAGTCTGCCAATGATATTCTATGCGGTAAGGTAAGGAAGACGGAAATCAACAAGTACAAGAACAACAAGAACCTACATGTACATGATAGCGAGTCCATGCTAAAGAACACCGGGACAGCAAGAACTCCGCACATAAACAGTAATTGAAAAGCAAACATGCTAACTTTCTGATTAAACTGGGTATAAATCAGAATCCACGAAGGAACCACAGACTCTAGTTGCATATGCAATGAACTGTAATGAAGTATCACTTCCCTCATGATCCAGTTTCATAATGTCTCGACCAGTCGACAACTACAAGTTCAGGAAAATGTAAATGATCCAGAATTTACAATAATATACAACAGCATTTACAATTAAAACTACAATTCATCCTTCGACAACTATAAAATATCATTCAATAAACTGTCGTCTACAGCAACAGGAAATCTCCCGATGAAGCCCCATGCCAACAGTAATCAATGACGCTGAATTCTAGTAATGATTCCCTAGGCCAAAGTGGATTCGGGATCCACTGCAACTTGGCCGCCAGGAAGGGGATTCGCCTTCACATACATCGGTACCGTCTCATTTGAAAGAAGGAGGCCGTTAAGCCAAGGCATCAACTGCATGAGGAGGTAGTTCTCAAGCAGTTCACCGCGATAGGATTGAGGAAAAACAGCGTTATGTGCATCGTTTAAGACGTTCTTTTCTGGACTGTCGTCAATTAGAAGAATATTATCCAATGTGGACAAACTAGCCATGTTTGCAGACGTCGTCAGATCCTTCAGGAAAAACGGCTTATTTGGTGCAGATGGGGCTCTGTACGTGGACCTCGTGCATGCCCCTTGACACAGACAAATGACATCTCGACGGCTAAAGGAACAACCTGCCAGGACAATGTCCAACAAATGGTCCATGTTCTTTGCATTAACACTACTCCAGAATGCAACATCCGCTCTACAACGCAGCCAATTCAAAAACGTCGTGACCCCCGGGCGACGCTCAACATGAAGTCTATTATGGCCGTATGACCTGTGAAGAAGCACTCCATTTAAGTCAAGGACCACAGAATACTTCTGCTGAGCTACCTTTTCCAATGTGCTTGGCTGCGATGTCGAAGGTCCACCGCAAACTGCAGTCAATGAAGATAAATCCCCTTTAGAAACAAGTGCATGAAGAAGATAAATCAAGATCAATCAAACGGACAGAACTATGCACGGTCTAAAATAAAGTACCTGTCAAAATGTCTTCTGCGAACCTCGTTCCTTCTGATTCCACGACTGTCGCAGTCAAACAACCCCTCTGTCCATTGGCCCCATTGTCTGATTCCAGCGTTCCACGGTCAGAGGCTATCTGAACAATGTCGCGATAAAGAAATGAGTGCGCTTCCCACGCGTTCGGTACCATGGACCGCCTGCTACTCGCCAAATGGCGCGTTTGTCTAGCATGAAAATCCGGCAAACACAATAGTTTCTCAAATCTACTCCGCATAGAAACCATGTCAGCATACGTATATCCCGGGTGTGGGACAGCAACTAATGGATTCACCTTCGGATTAGCTGCATCAGGATTCATTTCCGTGAGGTCCGCCATTGTATCCTCCATAATACTGTCCGGCATATCTACGCGCGGTGCAACATCAGGTGCCTTAGGCAACGGGAGATCTCCCGATGCAATAGTAATGGGCTCCTTCCCCTTTGACTCCTGCGGGCCAGAAGTAGGAGCATGTTCATCCAGGATCGGGAGATCTCCCGTTGCTCCAAGGCCCCGCTCCGGCCTCGAAGGTATGTCACGTGAGGACTCTACGATGGGGGACACTATGTCTTTGACTACGTCCTTGACAGGAGCAGCTCCACCCTCTACTAAACAGCTAACAAGAATGGACGCCGCCTTGGTCGCTTCAGGAGTCCCCGTCTCAGAAACCTGTGGTTCGGACGGTGTAGGAGAGGACATATTGGGTCCCGCCTTAACTGCATCCTGCTCAGGGGCTTGCGTCGGATTACGCGACAGGACGATATCCAGCCTCCGCTTTGTTCTCAACTCATTGCGCGGAGCTGATTGGACCAGAACCACCGCAGAGCTTGAGCCCACCCTCGGCTTGATTGTGCCTATCTTCTTTGCCGACCGTCGCGCCACTCTTTGTGCGGACTCATCCTGCCAGTAAAACACATAAGATGTTCTCAGCAGATGATTATGCGCAATGCGGAACAGTCAGCGGGAGATCTCCCGATGATTAGGTACGATGACTGACCTTTCTGCTTGGACCAGTCCCCACGTCACTGCTCACATGCTCCAAGTCTTTCGAGGCACAAAGGGTACTTGCGGTATTTTGTGGAGTACGAGTCTGAACTTCCTCTTCCTCGTGATCACTCTCTGTGCGAGAGGAAGTAACATCCTTCTCCGAATCGTTGCCCTCCCGTTCCGCCTCGGTTTTGGGGGGCTGCTCGTCTGCTGCATCGTCCTCATCAGCTTCGTCGTCGTCTCCCGGTCCCTCCTCATCTTCCTCGTCTCCGTCTCCTCCACCTTCCTCATCTTCCTCTTCGTTCTTTTCCTCCTGAGGAACATAGCCTTTGGTATGAATCTGCTCCCATATCTGTTGGGCGACCAATATTGCCTTGGACTGTGCCTCGGAGTCATAAACGACTTCGATGACCTTGATTTCTTTTGCCTGACACCATTGATGAAGCAAATTTTAGTGCGATGGACATTGACTGAATTGCGGAGAGAAATGCGGAAGAAAATAGAACGTGGTTACCAGTCCAAGAGAAGTGAAGTCCGGATCGCCATTCACGTTGACCATGATCATATTATCGGACATGTGGTTACGGAAAATGGCGATTGCCGAGGCAATTGAGAACCAAGGCATATTCGACCTCCTGCACAATGTGTCTACTTCGTCCAGATCTCTGGAGAAATAGACAGCAGACATCTCAACAACGCTCGGGAAGAAATTGTGGAAGCTGCTCGTCGGACCGTGGTTCGGGTCGTAGGCAAAGAGCATGACCAGATACACAGTGTAATTTGATCCGGTAACAGGATGCGGGAAGCCATCCGCCTTGTCCGGAATGTAATGAACTACATGCCAGTCCCAGAGGCGGACTTTCATATCTTGCCGCCGCCTCTCCAGGTGTGTGAGAATAGCGTGCAATCCAGCACCATCCATGATTAGAACTCCTAGGGAACGAGCTCTCACAAGGCGTCGATCCGTATCCTTGTATTCAAGGGCATCGAATACCCGGCACAAATTCCGGTTCTCCAGAAATTTTGCACGAGCGCCGCCGCTGGTCATTTCGAAGAGAAACCAGAAGTACATGTGGGTCTTCGCTTCACCTCGCCATGCCTTTACGGAAGGTTCTGATAGAATCTTGCTGATGCCCCAGCATTTCTCGTCCATGACTTTGCAGAGGTAATCCTTCTCGAAGTCCTTGGCAACCCATTTCTCGACCTCCTCTGTATGGGCGTGCATGAAATTCTCCCACATCTTTGTCATCGCCTCTGGACAGTTCTTTGGATCGTGAGTTTTGTTCAAAGCCTTTGTACGACCCTCCAACCACTCTAGCCCCAACTTGGTGGCCATGCTCTTATCCGTCCACCACTCCACTTGCTCCCGGGTGATCTTCTTCTCAGCCGCGAATGTATCCCACTCTTGTGCCGTGTAGGGAGAGTACTCTAGCTTCTTGCTCGGAAGGGGGTGCTGCCTGTAGTGGCACATGAGCTCGTTCTTCATGGCCCTTAGCTTCTTCTCCCGACCTGCTGCCACGACCATCGGAGTGACCGGCATTGCCATGATATCGAGATTGATAGCCGTTTTCTTCATGCAGACGATTCCCTCCTCCACCTGGCCAGCCAAGTAGTTTAAGTCCTCATCTTGCAATCCCCACAAGGGCTTGAAGTCCGAGTATGCCAGCGGCTTACGGATGGCCTTTGCTTTCGGTCCGTTACCGTCTGGAAGCTTTCTGCTTAGAAAGTCCTTGTCAATCTGAATCCAGCGGTTGAAGTCCTCATCCTTCTCGGTGAAGAGCAGCGGGATTTTTAAATCCGGGTTGTCTATATTCTTGAACCCAGTGAAGATTGAAGACATCACAACATAGAATCCCTGCATCACAACGCCGACATTGCGGGTTTTAATAGGAGTTCTCGGGAAATCCGCAGTTAATGAAACTACATATCATCGGGATATTTCCTGTTGATGCTCTGACTGGAGGTTATGCTCTCAAGAAAGAGAAAAATTTTCGCTCAAAGCCTTAGACAACTCAATTCAAGTGATGGACATTTAGATCTCTCTCGACTAGTAGGAGGAATACTATGAGCCTGTACACATTGGGAGTTCTCTTGGTGGTGTATTCAACGGGAGATCTCCCGCTGATTTTAGGGAAGGGAGAACCATTATATAAGCATTGATTACCATGAGCCTATACACATTGCGACTTCTCTAGGTGGTGATTTCATCGGGAGATCTCCCGCTGATTTTCAGGAAGGGACAACTATCATACAAGCATGGATTCTACTGTTGTTCCGTAACACTTACGAGGTACGCTGCTGAGTGCACTCGTCCTCCATATGACGGGTGAGGGGACCCCATGTCTTTCCACTTTACTCTAGCGTGCGCAAGCTGCTGTGCGAATCTCTGCTCCTTTTGCTCACCAGCGAGGTTCTGGTTGAGGGCTCTCGAGAGGTGAACGATGTCATTCTTTTTGGTCTCATATGACGCCCAAATGGGAATGATGTTGAACGTTGAAGCGTCGGCCTTATCGGCCTCACTGATATGGTTATTCTCCACCAAATCCTTATGCGCTGCAACAGTATGCTGACCACCAATAATGTAGTAGTGTGATTTGGTGGTCATGCTCTCCTTCTTTGGACAGTTCGCCCAGAACTCTACCAAGTTCTCCGGTCCATATGGTCCTCTCTTTAAAGGTAGAACGGTAATGTATCGGTTCTCCGAGTGGAAATCATTATCCACGAGAACCTTGTTCTTAATTCTTTTGAGCCGACCCTGGTCAATTGCTCTGTATACGAGATCCCCGGCAGTAGCTTTGTGGAGGAACTTGTAGTGCACACGCAGGAGTTCACCTTTCGCATTCGCTAGTGGCTTCCTGTCCCATTTGTACATTGGCTTAAAAACCTGATTGTAGAGCTTGTTAATTTCTCTAATTTCACTAGGCTCGAGCTTGCTGACCTCAGCCTTTGTCATGTTCACCGCCTGGGCAATAGTCAGCGGGGCGGCCTTCTTCTTCTTTATCCCCTTGCCCTTTGCATCTGCTTCCTCCACAATCTCATCCCCTGGTCCACCCGCTATGGCTTTCCTCTTCTTCTGCTTCTTCTGAGTAGAAGGCGTTGAAGCTGTAGCAACTACGGGCACTATAGCAGTATTGGACTCGCCACGGCGGTCGTCTATAACGACCCACTCGTTGGCTATCTCCGTTGGTGTCCAGGAATGTGATCCGTCTGGCTTGTCTAGAAATCCTTTTACTGTCATTGTCTCACACATCTGTGGATCCATAGTGGCGTAGTCCATGATCAAGCCGTATGTTCTCGCTTCCTGCTTTTTGGGCACCATTTCCCGGACAATGGCGAGGACGGTACAGTTGTCGAGTCCTTGCAGCTCCAAGACGTCTAATCCAGTTGTCGTGTGACCCTTGCCATCGAAAGATAGCTTAGGACATATGATCGCTGCTGCTCCTGCTTGGTCTGTCCACTCAAGGCCCCACGCTGTTACTTTTCGGCAGCAACGAAACACAGCTCTGGGAATGTTGTCACCGATGTACTGGAACGCATGCACCACTGAGTCGATGAACTTGTATAGCCTGATGGGTGACAATTCGGGAGGCAGTTCGTTCGATGTATTCGCTCTGTGCAATGCCACATGATTGTCAGGCGGCCGATTCATGCTTGCACCTGTTAGTTTTCATCGGGATTAATCCCGTTGATAATCCTTGCTGTCGGACTCTACATTGTTCCTTGACTGCATCCGTTCACCATATTCAACGGGAGATCTCTCGATGATTCTTGTTATTGGGTGACGGCTGAATCAGCAACTTTCTTATGACATTGATCTCTCTTTTGCTATTGCACTGATTATTATTTTTGCAAAAAATTAACGGGAAATCTCCCGTTGATTTCCTGTTTTTACAGACCATTCTCAATTTACCGTGCATACTATACTGTCGACAGAA
This sequence comes from Neckera pumila, assembly GCA_963969595.1. Taxonomy (NCBI): domain Eukaryota; kingdom Viridiplantae; phylum Streptophyta; class Bryopsida; order Hypnales; family Neckeraceae; genus Neckera; species Neckera pumila. The sequence continues at coordinate 6,073,369 of OZ018412.1, read as the reverse complement.
ACCGTAGGATCCTTGAGTTGCGATTCAACTTCAATGTGGTCATTCCACTTCCTCATTTCCCTGAGCACTTTAGTTAGAATCTACTATGATCATCGGGAGAATTCCCGCTATTATTTGTCGGGAGAAATCCCGCTGTTTTTTATCGGTAGATCTCCCGCTGTTTTTTGGTTCGTTGTTTCGCTTTCTACTCTATGATTTCCCATTCGATTGCGCGGTTATAGGGCATTTTCAAATTTCTGCGTGTACTCTGGACTACTGTACTTACTATAGTGAATTACAAACAAACAAATAAACAAACAAGCACAATAACGACCACAATAACAAGCAACAAACACAAACAACCACAACATTAAACAACCAATACACCGCTGACAAATACAAAAATCGCTGAGGAACAAACAACCACAAAAACGCAATCAAACAATCATACAACCACAGTAACAACCACAGAAACAACTAGCAAACAAAAACAACCACAAAAACGCAAACAACCACAAAAACGCAATGAAACAAACATACAACCATAGTATCGACCACAGAAACAACCAGCAAACAAAAACAACCACAAAAACACAAACAACCACGAAATTGCAATCACAGAAAAAACAACAAAAGCGATAACAACTACAGATTGAAACAACAAGCAACCATAAAAACAGGCACAAAAACAACCACAAAGACAACAACCACAATATAACAAACAAACAACTACAAAAACGCTCACAAACAAACAACAGACAACCACAAATTAAACAATTAACGTAATCTTACGAGTCATTTTAGAATGCTTCGGTTACTTCGGCTGCCGATGATGTTGCCATGAGGATCTCCTCGTGCCGCCAGAAGATGGTGCTACTCGTCGAGAAGGACCCCCCCGCCTCGTTTTCCGTTGTTCACTACTTCCTGCACAGTCCAAAGTTTGGCTTAACACACGTTGAATAACCCCTCCAAAACACACCCCACACACATCCCTACACACCGCGCACAAAGCTACCCACACCACGCACAGGTTCCAGCATAGCACGAACACGTTTGAAACGCACACAACGGACAGATACCTAATCCATAACACACACCCAAAATTCAAATTTTGACCGCCACAGCATCGACCCTGTCATTCAACCAGAGTTCATCATTCAACCAGAGTTCATCTCAATTGAACTATGACCTCGTAAATCGTTGTCTTACAAAAGACAAAAACAAAGAAAACACTCCAATCTCAACTGCGCTGCAATTGACGTAATTTCCCACTGCCAATTTCTTGCTCCACCTCTACTTCAAAAAAAACCAAATATCCGAGGCAGAAGAAGATGCAATGCTCCCAATGTGCAGAAGACATTACATTGCTAGACGACTGTCAGTATCGGTACTGCTTGACCAGATACTCAATAAAAGATTACTGAACTGACTTAAAACCTAGTTATCTTTTTAATGCAGAGCAAGCCAACACCCCTTCAGACATCTCATGACATCGCGTCTCTGATTTTTGTAGTGAGTGCCTCACACAGACAACCTGCTTGTTCAAAATTACAATCTGTTCCTACAACGCATAAATGGAGTGCTCATACCTTGCGGGCGTGCGGAACTCTCCAACTCCACGACGGCAGCGGGGTGTCAATGCAAGGTGGCCGCGCCCCAACTCCGATATCGGAGGACAGAACTAGTGCGTAGCGGACCGGACTCAGGGTGCCTGCGACAATGCCTAAGCGGGTGAAACTCCAGGGTGGCTGCGACGCCTAGACGCGAACACCCACAAGATCCTCCGCGAAGCCTCTGAACCGCGCAAAACTGTCGATCGGTATCGCGTCAAACCGCTGTCGCAAAACAATGAGAACAATTGCCACCGCGCGAGCCGCTCACGTTGCAACGGGAGAAAACAACGACGGTGCTTCGTGGGAGAGCATGGGAGGAGGACCCTGAGCAACGGGAGAAGGCAACGGGGCGCGGCAATGATGGCGCGCCGCCTGCAGGGGGGCTGCTCTGACAGGGTGGGATGAATTGACCTCGGGCACTCTGGGGTCATCATGAATGGAATCCTACTTACTATAAGTGGGGGGTAATAAGCTGAAATTACTGCGAGGGGGTGGGGGGGTAATCTCATACGTGGCAAAATCATGTAGCCATTTGGGGATGGAAAGAGTTTTCATCTACGAGTTCATTCAAATCTAATGATTTCATTTCAATTTTGTTCATTACTAGCTATCATTTGATACCGACATCGTCATTTTTTTACCCCCAAAAAAGTTGAAAAATAAATAGTAAGTTCTAAACGTTCACCAATAGATGAAATTTTGTTGCCCAAAAAAAAAAGGTAATATAGTGAAGTTACTGCGAGGGGATGAAATACCCTAAAATAGGTAGGGGCTCCAGTCATCACGTTTTCTACAACCTTTAACCCCTAAATGCCCAAGGCATGCAATTTGGGTGTCCACAATATTCAAAAGTTAAATTAAAATCTAGCAAATCTACTATTCTTAGTAGTTTCTATTTTTTGAATATTCTTTGTAGAAGTCTACTTTTAGCATCAAAAACCTAATATGAAAAATGCAATCCATATTTTTTATTTTCTGATTTGAGATTTTGTACGAGGGTGTCCACTGCAATTTGCAAATGAAAATTAAGCGTTTTCCTCTTCAAAATTTTTTCCTAAATTATCAGCTCAAATTTCTGACTTAAAGAATAAAAAATCTAAATCCAAACTGCAGCCAATCATTTTTAGTTATAGAGATTCAAAGCCAAGAACTCTAGTCATTACAAGTGAGTCAATTGCAAAAGTACTTGGTTTCTTCCCACTAAATGCACATGTCTTACAATCTATACGGTCAAAGTTTCAAAGAATTCTTTGACACATTCTTAACCCCTAAGTGCTCGAGTGACCATTTTATGGTCGTTGTTTGACTTTAGGCCAAATTCTCGGCCAAAAAAAACTTTTTTTCAACTTTTTTTTTTTTTCCTCCAAAAGATTGGGTTGTTTGACAATATTTATACTCAAAATTCAGATCGCTACAATCAAACAAAAATTATATTAAGAGAAAAAGCACAAAGTGTACAATTTTGCCTAGTGTTGAAAAACTTACTATTTGGGGAAAGTATTGGTGTTATCATTATTAGATCTCATGCATTTTTACACAAATCAATAGAAACCACAATTTTGACCAATCAAAAAAAAATTCAAATGCTAAAAATAGAAATTGTATTTTTGGTGAATTTTTGAAGTTATATCTTCAAAATTCATTTAAAAAAAATCTAAAAGTCAGTTTATAATTTTGACCGTACAGATGCTTTCTATTTTTTGTGCTTCACATTATCTTCTTTGATGCAAACTTCATAAAAGTTTTAGAACTTATATTTTATAACACGTTTGTATTTTGTCCAAACCCCTTGGACTTTTAGGGGTTAAAGAAGTCTAGTATAAGATCCTATTGTTAGAGTGCCAAAAAAATAATTTCTTATGTTCAGGGTCTCTTTGCTATAGACATGGCAAGTTAAGAATGGTTTTGATAGAAAACGCCCTTCGTCTTCTAGGGTTTAAAGTGAAGAAAACAAGTTTTGCAGCACCTTCTATGACTACTATTTTTCACTTTCAATGTTCTTAACTTTATATTCTTACATCCAAGCTTTTGCATTGAGAACTTTTCATATGGTCTGAAATTGAGTTTTGAATGTAGAATTGGAAATGTAGGGAAAAAGCACATCATTTCTATCATCCATGGAAGGGGTCATGAAAGGTGTGTCCAAGATAATTGAACAAAAAAATAACTCATTAACAACTCTAAGATAGAATTGAATGAAGGAAATTGCAACGGTGAGATTGTTCTACCAAGCATATCTGACAAAGTCATTAATTATTTCTTGAGAAATTGTAATATGGATTGCATTTGAAAATGAATCGTACAAGTTGATTTTTTCTAAGACATGTGTAGATGACCCCCCCCCCAAAAAAAAAACTATAACCTCCTCATATTTAATCCAAATGCAATGCATCAAGGCTTCCATGTACACAAAAACGTAATCTTCTAGAAAACAAATTCAGAAAATTATTTTTAAATTCACTTTATATTAATTTCTTACATAACCTTGAGCCGTGAACCCTAAGCCGTAAACCCTTCTTTTGGATAACACAAAATCCAAACCCAGAACCCCTAAACCCTTTTTAGTAGCCAAAAATTGGAGACAGTTTCCTTAACAAAAGATTAAAGCTTATTTAAAAGAAAAAGAACCCTAAACCGAAAATGGAATTACATGTAGTTCATCTCTATAAACGAATATATGTATTAAGGATAATAGAAAAGATAGATTACAATGCTATACTTATTATTAGGTACTATAGAACTTTATAACAAAGAAAAGGTTTTTAATTTCTTTTTTCTTTTGGCCCAACCAACCACCCTCTAAGCCTGTACTAAGTATATCAAAAGGGAGTACTGAAGGCTTCAATATAATAGAAATTATATCGAGCAGTGTATTAACCGTGAATTAGTAGGATTTATGGTATAAAGTTCAGCAAATCCACTTAGCAACACATCGAGTACATATACAGTTGCTTTGAAAAAGCTAAAAAACCTCCATTTTCAAGTCAGTGAACGAAAATCTGTAACCCCGAACCCTAAATCCTAAACCCTAAACCCTAAACCCTAAAACCCTAAACTGCCATTTCTAGTACAAGTACCAAATTTTTGAAAAATATCATTTTTTGACATATGTAACCGTAGGATCTTGAATTACTCTAGTTTGAGAATATGTGGAAAAAATTTCAGAAATTTTCACCATGTAGATTGCACGATAATAGCATTTGAAGTGGCAAAAATCCTTTTTTGACCACTGCGAAAATCCGGGCAGCTGCACTTCACAAGGTCAGATTGTTATGAAAAAATGTCCAAAATGGTTGTGCTTCTTTGGTTTCATTCATTAGGGCAAGTTGGCTACATACATAAAAAAGTTCAGATCATTTGGAGTTGTGCAACATATAGGAAGAAAATAGTAAGTAGAAAGAGTAGAGAATCATTCAAAATACTAAATTGTTAATAAATAAGTTATAAAATTAAAAAATTCCAATCCAAATGGTTGAATTGTTATTATAAACAATCTACATCCAATAGCATTATTTTTTTTCAAAAATATTGAAATTTCAGTAAAATAAAGGACTTCAAAGTTATTTTTGGTGTAGGAATTCCATAACTGCCCGCAAACTAAAAAGCCTCATAACTTTTTTTTTCAACTATTGAAATGCAATGATTCAAAGCTTTTTGAGTACATATAAATCTGAAGAACAAATTTCAAATTTTATTTTTATTTAAAAGTGTTTTTTTCAGGTCTGTCCAAACTGCCCGAGTTGAAAAAAAAGTAACATATTATGCAATAACTTTTTACTCATATTTTAGAACGTCATGAAATTTGTGCATATGAAAGATATTTCTAGTACCCACATTGTATTAAAATTCCAGCCCAAAATATGCAAAGCTCCACTCTCATGTACCTGCCCAAAAAAGTTATAAGTCGATCAAACGCAGTCCGGTCCTTTAGGAGTTAATGTGGAGTCCTGATCCCAAGAAATGCCAATCCCGTAGCTTCAACGGATCCTCTACAGCGACGATGAATGTTGCACAGTTGTTGAATCTGAATGAGATTCGAATTCAAAGACCGCACGTTTTCCTTCACCAAACTCAAAGGCCTCAAATTTCGTGCAGAGGCACTCACGCGCGGCATTTCTGCATTCAATAAATCAGAACGAATAAGAATGCAGTCAACATTCTAAAATAATGACCGCATCTCAAGATTCTGCCTGGACACAATAGTGCACGGCTTTGAAGAGTGCACGTGCAGGTGGATCCTGTCCAAGTGAAAGCGGGAAACTGGAGCTCCCACGTCTAGCCCAATATTGCGAATCCTCTGCTGTGTTTTCTCCCTTTTCGCCGGCAGGAGTTCACGTGAGTGAGGAGTGCCAATCAAGGAGCGTGGACACGGAGCTCTTGAGAAGTGACAGCGCTTGTGGGTCGTCGGGAGCTTGGCGATCTGTCGCGGACCTTCATTTCTTCTCTAGGTATGAATTGCTTGAATCCCTACTTCCTCAGGTGCAGATCATCCAGAGCAATTCAGTGGTTCGTGGGCAGTAGTGAATTTGTGAAGGAATAGTAACGGGGCAGCTGATAGCAGTAGTGACAAAGGGCCGGAAGGTCGACTTCTACAATTAACTAAATCTGTTCGCAAATCAGGATTTGTTAGTTTGATCTATGAACAACAGTAGCGTATCGCATGAGTGCTGTTTGGTGAATTTGGATTAGTGTGCGCCATCTTGAAGTAGTACAGCGTACTACCGTTTGCTTTGTCTTGGCATACTGCTGTAAGCGGCACTGCGCAGATCACTAGCAATGGCAGTTTCGAATGATAGTTTCTGATGTGATGATTGGCCTTGGTCACTGCGTCAATGGACCAATAGACGAATTTATAAACCGTGACAGTGTAGACATCATCCTCCCGTATAGTATGCGTCCGTAGACTACGAGTATACACAATGTACGTAGTCAACGCTGTATATGTACGCCGGGATGCTCCGGCATCTGATGATCTCCTTTCTCTCGTTTATTTCATCGGGAGAGCTCCCGCTGTTTCCATCCGGAGATTTCCCGCTGTTTCCATCGAGAGATTTCCCGCTGTTTTCATCGGGAGATTTCCTGTTGTTCGCATCGGGTGATTTCCCGTTGTTGCCATCGGGAGATTTCCCGTTGTTTTTATGAGCTGCCCTGAGTTGGTCAGTGTGGGACATTATACATGATAGGAGCTACCCTTAACCTTAGTCCACCGCAAGCAGAGTTGCAATTTTCCCAAATGATTGAGTCAGGTGATAAATGAGCACATCAATCCTTGCTGTCGGCGTCGTGTGCGTAGTTCATTTTTGACTTATATTCTGATATTCTTGTCTCCAGGATCACTCTTCATTCCCTGGTTCTGCTTTATTGCTTCTGGCTCCAGAGAGTCAGTGACAATGGATTCTTACTCTGACTCGTTTCGGGATTCCATAACGCCATACGTTGGCGAGTCTTCTGAGGATGCGGACTCTCAAGAATCTACTGCACGGAGTGCTGCGCTGAACGATGGTGACTTAGTGAGGCTCTATCTCCCAGGATTTGGCGAAGTTAGAGTGGGATGCGTTGTAAAGGCCCGTCCTCAAGGTCAGTGGTTGGGTGTTCCGATTCCTTTCGAGCCCTGGATATTTGTTCTGGTAAGGCCTTCATTGGTCGTCCTAGAAGCTCAGCATATGAGGGTATCGCCTTGCCAGAGAGGCTTGCAGACGCTTGGAGATGTTCTAAACAGGACCGTGTTGTGGAGGGCAGCCGACGTGGTAAAGGTCATTGCGGATCCCCATGCGGATGAATGCCCATTCGTTCGTCAGGAGGATTGGATCGGGCTAGAGGTGCATCACCTTGATTCATTAGGTGTCCTTCAATCTTCAGGTCATATTACTTGCTGGAAGGTGGATGATTATTTTCAAAGTTCTACCCTCGGTGAGGACCACGTAGGCGTGACTGTCCTTGATGTTTTTGTGGGAAATCCAGATACGATTATGACTCATGCTCGCTGGCCCATTTCAAATTGTTGGTTCCCTGGTGGTCGGTGCTTGAAGGATACAGTCGACCACTTCTCTGCTTTTGTTGTTGAACCAGATCCACTCGCCTACTTGGGTGGAAGACAGAAGGCACCCTATCGCTTCATAGTTCGTCGACCCTCTCTCAGTGAGAAGGAGACACAGTTCACGCGGAAGACATCGGATGACGAGATTCAACAGGTCAGCTCAAAGCGATGCTGCGACAGGAATTGCTGCCAATTTTTCCACCGTGAAACGACGCTGAAGGTCAGGCAGAGATACTTTTCAAAATCCTTTGAAGAGCGTCGGGAGTATGGAATCGCTGTAGGTGGACAATTACATTCGGTGGAGTGGACACGGAAGCGGAAGTACATTACTCTAGAAGAAGCAGAAGTTTGTGCCACAGCATGGTACATTATACATGGAATTCCAAAGTCAACCTTTCACAATTACCTTGACAAGTACAAGGAAGGGATTGTTTCTTCCACACACGGGAACAAAGGGGTTAAGCGGCCTCGACTTCGGACTGTGCAGGTTACTGGTACAATGAAGGCGATAATCGAAAATACTGCTGACCAGATGCCGCACCAAATGCGGTGCATTGGAAATGGGAGAGTAGACACGCTTAAATTCATGCCTGCTGGTAATAATTGGAAGCGGGTTCACGCTAACGCCAATGAGGTAGGGCAATGAACCCGTCAGTATTCTATTTTTGATCACTGATGCTTTGTTTGGACTCCGGTAGTCATCGGGAAATCTCCCGTTGATACTCTTATACGGCCTTCTGTTTGTTTGTTCCTCCTTTGGAGAATCTTCCAGACACAGTACTCCATGGAGATTTTATTTTCTTGCTTCTTTCATCGGAAGATCTCCCGATGCGTTTCACTATAGGAGTTGAATGCATTCATCTACTCAGCGGGAGATCTCCCGATGTTTTTCTGCGGATTTGACTGTGCTCATTGCAGCTGGTCTCTTTGCTTGTGTGTATTTTTGAATGCTCAGAGTGGTACTGCCGTCGGTGCTGATGCTTGTGTTTTATGTAATTTGCAGTTGAATGTGGAGTATGGCCTTCCTTTCGTGAGCCAGACGACTGTTAGTAGAATAAAGAAAGAGCTATTTAACAACGTCGCGGTTAAGCCTGTTGGGAGCTCTTTTGCGAAGTGTACGGTGTGCGACGACCTACAACAGTTCATTCAGAAATCACCAAAAGGAAGCTCGGACTTCATGGAGTTTATGAAGCAGAGAACTGAACATCTTAATCATCAAGCATCGTGCCATCGTCTGTATGCCTCGTGGCGTGAGGAGTCCAGAAGGAATCCTCAAGAGATTTTGTGCATTATTCACAACAAAATGGACACGAGGAAGACGGCTCTCCCACGAATGCGCGTGACGACGAAGGCCACACAAGGTTTGGATCAGCTTCCTATGAGTATAACTGGAATGGTGGCTCATGGTCATGCCGATGGTGCGTATGCACATTATGCACCAGCATGCTGGCCGGGCGATTTGAGCTTTACCATTTCATCGCTTGCTAGACGAAGGCCACACAAGATTTGGGTAGGTACCTTTGATCCCAATATTTGGTAGTCTTTTTTGAAACTTTTTTTCAAGATAGGAAACTAATAAAATTTTGGAAGATTTGATTTTTGTTTTAGTCAATGCATGAAACTGAAAGTTGTGCCATAATTGAGGCCATAATAAGCCCAAAATAGGCAAGTGCAGGTAACAAAAAAAATAGAAATACTTAATCTTAAAATTTTATTTTTTATAGATAATATTTTATTTCTATGTGGAAAGATTTTATTCATTCTATTTGGAAAATGATGTAAGAGTTCTGAAGCTTATTGTTTTGTGGGACTGTGGACAATCTTAGCAAACCTTGAGAAAATAATGTGTTGGATCCATTTATGAATTCAATTTTAACAATTTAAAAAACAAATCATGCATGGTTTAGTTTGCTTTCTAGAACAATTTCAACATTGGAATCAGTGTATATCAATTTCATCTTAAAGCTATCAATAATTTAGATTTTTCTTTTATTTTGTATCTACTTCAGCTTAATAACTTTTTAAAGATTGAAATTATAGAATTTTATGAAAAAATCCCAAATCCTCAACTCACTTCTTCAAAATAATTTTTTTTCTAATGCACAATCTATTTTCTTCATTATAAATCTTATCATTATTATAGCTTCAATCTTGTCATTGTCATAATTAAAGTTTTTTAAATTTCTTCTAAACATTTTGATACTAGTCTAGTAAAAGATCATATGGTTGGATATTAAAAAAAAAATGTTTAAATTTTTTGTTGTTTGCATTGAAAATGGCAGTTTTAAGTAGATTTGACCAAGAAAAAGGTTGTAGCACTTGAGGAATACAAATGCTATAGGGCCCTTTGTTTTGAAGTGGAATTATAGTCATTTTGTTGCTATAGTAATTTCTTTTTCAATTGATGATTGACATGATGGAATCCACCTTAGACTGCAAAGTCAACATTTTTTTTTTAATGTATAAGGGATGAAAAATTAAGGATGTAATCATGTTTCATAACCTTTGTTATTGACTTCTAATCCTCTATTCATTTCTATAACTAGCTTGCAACTCCAATACATGTCAAACTTGGTACTTATAACCTTGCTTGCAATCATTGAATGGTTGTATATACAATTTGTTAGTCTTTAGTTGGTTGTAGTGGACATCTTTTTTTTCCTTAGTATTTGTGACTATAAATACATGAAGAATGAGGCTATTTTTTGGCTTGGACATTGTGACATTTTGAAAAGCATTATGCCCTTTTCAAGATCTTAAGACGACCATTATGGATGAACTTTCTCTTAACTTTGGGAGTGATCTAGTAGCATTTTGAGACTTTGGAGCAAACTACTTTGAAAATTTGTCACAAATTCAAATTTTGTCAAAAAAATGATATTTCTTCAATCCTTCAAGAGATCACATGAAGAATTATGGGCATGTTAAGATCACTTACCTTAGAGCATCTCCTATGGTCCTTTAAATTTTGGCCCTCCAAAGCGACGAACAGTGGTCTTCTAGACTGATTGGGGTTTGAGGCATGTATGAGAACCTCTAAAATGTAGCTCAAGATTACGACACTTTATTCTACAAAAAAAAAAATGGAAGAAGGCAAGAGGACCAATTCTACTGTAAATAGAGCCAATATGCAATGAAAAAAAGATTTTACCTTGTTTCTTCTTTTTGAAAGGCTCCCCAAAGATACCCACATAGTGCAACAATTATTAAACTTTAACAGACTTGCAATAGTGGCGTGTCTGTTAGTAAGGGATAGAAGATCTCATTTCTTGACAAAACTTGTCAAACCTTCAAACTAGTGCTCTAGGTAGCCATTTGAAGGATATTAGGGGATGCTCTTAGAGTACAGAGATTGTGAAATAATTTTGCATTCAAAGGGGCCAATATAGAGCCAAAATAAAAACAACTAAATAAATTGCAAACAATTTCAATTTTTTGACTTGACTACCATAAAGCGATTTCAGCTAATGCATTTTAAAGAATCCTTCATAGCAGATATGGTAGGGGGGTCAATTGTTTTTTTTTATAGTGGACTTTGAGTGCATAAACTGGAGCCTAAACCTTTAAATCAAATTTAGGATTCATTTAAACCTTAGAAGGACACGCCTCCCATAGCTAAGGCAATCATCCAAATACTTTGATTATAGATTCAATAAACAATGCATTCTATGTTTTTATCGGGTCATTGCAAGAACACATGTACTATTTTGCATCACATTTTGCATGTTGATTTGTTTGTTGGCCATAACTTTTGCATTCTTGATCCACATGACTCAAAATTTATCATACTTGCTAATTGTAGGGAGGAAGAGTAGTACTATTTAGTATCCCAAAAAACATCTTGTAGCTAAAATTTGGAGGGGATGGTCCTCTAGTAGACTTGCAGATACAATTAAAAGAAAGTCTATAGTAGCCCAGAAAATAGGTTTCTTTCTGCTTGCATTTAATAACATGTAAAATATTATTTTGGTGTCTCTTTTGGTGAACGACCATTTCTATAGAGTTTTTACAAACAAATTTTTTTTGAATTAAATTTTTTTTTCCTTTTTTTTACTCAATATCAAAGTATCTATTTTTTTGAGATTTTGCACATTTTCAGTTCTACTACTTGAGAGTTTTTCTAAGCTTTGTCTTCTTAGAGTAGAATCTTCTTAAAGGTGTATAAGTTGTCCATATTTTTTAAAGATTTAAAAACTTGTTTCCTTAGTTTTTATTTACTCTAGAAAACTAAGTATGAGTATTGTGAAAATACAAATAATCAGCAAGTGATTCTTGCACTCACCCTACTGTTAATAATGAAGCCATCCATCAAATTTTCTAGGTTCGCACCATCTTTACAGGGTTAATACTAATATAATAAAACTTCTCAACAAGAGTCAATTTGTTGCACAATTGAAAAATTTGTAATATTCTACAATAAGAAAAATGCAAATTCCTTGGGGGACCTTAACCTCTAAAGGACCGTTGTCTGTTCAGGGAATAAATGTGTTTTCGGGCAGGTACCTACGGGCTGAAATTTTGTCGTGATTTTTTTAAACTTCTTTTGAGGAAAGAAAAACTAATAAGCTTTGTGGGAATATAATTTTTTTCAAAATCGATGCCCAAGAAAAAAAGTTATGACCAAATAAGCTCAAAACAGGGGGTTTTGATATTTTTTTTTCATAGATTATATTTTTGTCTATTATTTTGGAAAGCTTTGATTCATTTCATTTGGATTTGTTATGAGAAAGTTATGGACATTCTTGTTTTTTGGGCAATTAGAGCATCTTCTTGAAAAAAATAACTTCTAGGATGCATTTCTGAATGCAATTTTTCAAATTTTTCATTTTTTTTCTTTTTGCATGGTTTATATTACTTCATAGAACAATCTCAGCATTAGAATTAGTGCATTTTAATTCCATCTAAAATATATGAATATTTTAGATTTTCCTTCTATCTTGTATCTACTTCTACTTAACAATTTTTTAGAAAATGATAATTAAGTTTTTTTCAAATTTTTTTTCTTCCTAGACTTTCAACTCAATTCTACACTACAAAAATTTAATGGTCAAAACTCTGTAGTGCCAAAATTTTTTAAGTTAAAAATGTTCAAAGTCAAAAAATCAAGTCCCGCAATGTGATGAAAAACTTATTTTTTTCACTTTAAACGCAAATATCTTGCAATCTGTGCGGTCAGGAATTCTGAATTTTTTTCCACACACTCTCATACTATTTAGGTGTAAGATCCTTTGGTTAGATGTGAAAGAAAAACATTTTTCAATTTTTTTTACTTTTTGCTATAGAAATGGCAGTTTTGAGTGTTTTTTGGCAGAAAAAGGGCCTCGGTCCTTTAGGGGTTAAGCTTTGTGAATCAAATATTGATCCATTGTATATGCTGATCCACATACTGTGCGCCTTGTCATCATGGCAGGTGTTCAAATTTCATTGCATTGAAATATTATTGCAATTTCTGAGTCTGAAAACCTTTATTAGGGTCATTGCAAGAAACATTGGTCTTGTTCTCCGTCACAATTGGATTGATGTTGTTATCATCCACTATTACTTTTGAAGCACAAATCCAATGAATATGAAATTTCTATGGAACATATCTAACTTGATGATAATTAGATCCTCTATATTTTAGAAATTAAAAAAAATAATTAAATAAATCTTGTATTTAAATTTTTTTTATTAATTTGTCACACTTTGAAGTTTAGAATTTTTACTACGTTTCAAGTTCCAAAATTTAATGATCTAGAGCTCAATTTTTTATGGTCTATTTGCACAGTAAAAAAGCATATTCTTCCCCAAGCAAATCTGAAAATATATTATTTTATATCCTCTACATGAGTGCAAACATCCCTCAAATTGCGCGCAATTTTGAACATTGAAGACGGTTCTAAGATCATTCTTTTGGTAAAATGTCATCATCATCAACTCTTTCCAAATGGCCAATTTTTGTTTTTTTCTTAAACATTGCTTTTCCTATTTTTTACAAATTAAAATGTAAAATACCTATTTTTATGAGATTTTGCACTTTTCTAGTTCTCCTATTTAAAGAATTTTTTTATGCTTTTCCTTCCTTGGGTATGGTCTTCTTAAAGGTATATATATATTGAACATATGTTTAATATTTTTTTTAAATTGTTTTTTTAATTTTAAAATATTATTGAAAAACCCCATGAATATTGTGCAAATGCTACAAAAATAGCATGGTGTTTCTTGCAATGACCCAATAGTCACATTAATCCCTAAACGTCTAGACTCCAGAATCTTTTCTAGAATTTGCAGTTTGAAAAAAAATCATCATAAAATACTATTTGGAAGAATATTTTGGAGTTGATGTAAAAATAAAAATTCTATATTTTGAATTCTAGATTCCATCTATATGGGCATATGGCTAGATTCACCAATGCTATCACCAATATTTTTCTATAAATTTTGAAAGGAAAAATTCAAACTTCCTTCTAAATTCAATTACAAGCAAAATATTATTGTTTTTTGAGTAAAATTTGTTGGAATGGCTTTGAAAGAAGTTTCATGGTAAATTTTCCAAATTTTTGTAATCTTAACCCCTAAGATACCAAGGCATTTTTTGCTTTTGAAACCATTGAAAACTACCATGTTTGTAGTGATCACCCAAGAAACCAAAAAAGACAATTAAAAAAAATTTAATTGTAGAATTGGTACATCACTTGTCTCAAATCATATGGTAAACATTTTATGAAGTTTGACCGTACAGACTGGAAGATATTAGCATTTGAATTTGGAAAAATAAGATTTTTTGAATGTTGACTGGCAATTTCAGATGACTTTGATTGACATTTGTGGAATTTTTTTGCAATATGGACCATGAATTTATAATTTCTTTTGTTGAGAATTTGAGTTGAGGGTTTGAATTTTTTTTTTTCAAAATATCAAAACTTGATTTTCATTCATTAAAACGTTGTTAAGTAGAAGTAGTGTTTCATTGAACAAAATACTATATTATTAATAGCTCTAAGATGGAATTGAAACATCATAATTCCAACAATGAGACTCTTTTTGCAAATAAACTTAACCCTATCAAAAAAAAAATTGAATTTTTTTGAATTTTTTTTGCATTCGAAAATGAATTCTATAAGGTTTTTTTTTAAGAAGGTATTAAGTTGTCTAAGAAACGAGATTGTTCATAACTTTCTCATTACTAGTCCAAATAGAATGAATCAAAGCTTCAAATGTAGACAAAAACATAATATTTCAAAAGAAATTGAAAATTAAAGTTTTTTTTTTATTATACCCAACAAACAACTTCTAAGACTTAGGATGGCATAACTTTTGCTCCTAGGCACCAATTGAAATAAAATTTATATTTTTAGAAAGCTAATGTGATTCCCTAACTTCCAAAAAGTTTCAAAAATGTAGGTCAAAATTTGAGGTCATACAAACTTGCCCAAAATCCCAAATGTCTCTCGAGGAGATTTTGGTCCTTCAAGGGTTAAAATCTAAGACCTCATTTTTGCAAACCATGTTTTAAACTAGAGTCAACGAAATTTTGGCTTATTCAACCACTACATACTTTCACATTTGTAGTTTTAGAAATTATATACTCTAGTAACACCAAATCCAACCATTAGATAGGATATCAACTTGGTAAAGTATCTCCACAAATTAGGATGACTTTCATCCAAGAAGAATGAAAAAAAAACAAGATATTTAATCTGTTTGTCTTTCAAAAATTAGACGTTGGAATGCTTAGGAGATAATTATGTCTAATACAATTGTTAGCCAAGGTCTTTTGGAAGGTTGTCTGTAGTAGCGGAACCATTCTTGATCAAATCTCCATTCTAGGATCGTAAGATAATCTATTTTTGCGTAGATAGAGATGACTAAATCATCAGTTTTGGCACAATGGTGGCAAAGTTGTGGAGCATTATAATTGGCTACAATACTCTTGGAATCTTCACCTAGAAAATTCATGGTAATTTTGTTTTGAGAAATAAAATTGTGAAAATTATGGAATCCTTCATAAATCTATTTTTGTACACGGGAAAAGTTTTCCACTCAACATACCCAGGCTCTAGATATGTACAATTACTTACCTTTGAAAGGACATTTTATGTCTGGGCTTGGTCAAACTTTATTAGATTTTAATATGTAAATATACATTTTAATGTTTTTCACATGTAGTAATATATGCCTAAAATTTAATTTAATTTTTCATAATTAAAAACTTCAAATTGAATTTTATATAATTTTCTAAAAATAATTCTTTGTAAAAATCAAAGAAATTACAAAAATGCTTGAAATACTATGAATGTTTAAGAAATACAAAAATCATAGTGAAAAAAATTATGGTGTAATTGATGTACTACTCACACCAAGAGAAATTTGATAGAAAAAAGTTTAAAAAGTAGTGTATTTTGAGCTTTAATGATGCTCTCTTCAATGTGTCACAAAAAATACTAATTAAAAAAATTTTGGAAAAAAATAAAATTGAGTAAAAATAACATTATTGGAGCTTTTTTTTCTTAGTTAAACTTAAAAACATTTAAATTCAAGAACTATGTAAAAATTCAAGATTTGACTTTCTAAATGCCGGTGGGGCTTGCATTGTTTTTTAAGGATTAAGCTACTGATCGGAAATGGTTTGTTTTCCTTGCATATCTATTTTAGATATCTAGAGCATCTTGAGGATTATTGTAAGGTAGTCTGCTCTTAAATCAACCATTTAAGAACTGATTGCTTTTTGGGGGAAGCTAAACTCCTTGAAACAATATTTAGACTAGTATATTTTTTTGTAAAAAGAAAAATGGAATTGAGTAATTGACATCTACCCCAAGTAGTTTCATATTTTTTGGACCTTTGTGGAATTAGTTACAAATTTTAGAAGTTGAAACGCAATAATCACTACACTACAAGAGAAAGGAATGTTTTGAGTAGTGTCCTAGACATCACATCTTTTAAGTAACACCTTTTAAGGAAGTTTTTAAGTAAAATTTTACTAAAAAGACAATCTTTTCAATAAAATTTTACTTAAAATTTTACTAAAAAGACAATCTTTTCAATAAAATTTTACTTAAAATTTTACTAAAAAGACAATCTTTTCAATAAAATTTTACTTAAAATTTTATTTAAAAGATGTTACTTAAAAGACGTGATGTCTAGGACACTATTTAAAACACCCCTTTCTCTTGTAGTGCTAAAACCGACCACCTACTGAAATGTACACCTCTAGTACATTGAAGAAAGCAAAATGTACCTCTATGTCATAAATGCTTTTAGAGCTCGCTCGCTTTTAGAGCAAACTAATCTTATATGTTTTTTTTGTCCAGGCTCAAAGTGGAAATTGGTTGCAAAATGATTCAATCGACTATTCGGCATCTTGTACTGTACTATTAACCCTGGAGCGTCGGGACTCATTAGAGGAGCAGGAAGTGGATTGAAAAGTGTAAAAACTTAGATGGCAAATTTCGTTAAAATGGCGGTATTCCATTACAATGGCACGTTATTCAGTTCAGGACGGCCGTTCTGAAATCTACATGCGTAGTACATTGTAAAAATCTACGGTTGTCCTAGATGTCTAACATCTATATTAGCTCTAGATTTTTTAGAACGGTCAATCTGAAATCTATATGGTTCCTAGATGTTTGAAATCTACAACAATCTTAGATGTCTGGAATCTATACCTGTTCTAGATGTGCTGAACGGGCGGTCTGAAAAAATGGCACGGGGAATATGGCACAAGGAAAATATGGCACTGGGAATACCGCCATTTTAACGAAATTTGCCTTTTAGGAGAAGAATGCTTTGAAAGTGTTCTGGACAAATGGTCAATTTCGTTAAAATGGCGGCATTCCATTACAATGGCACATTATTTCAGTTCAAAACGGCCGTTTTGAAATCTACATTCATCGTACATTCTAAAAATCTATGCTTGTCCTAAATATCTAAAATCTATATTAATCCTAGATTTTTTAGAATGGTAGGTCTGAAATCTACATAATTCCTAGATGTTTGTATGTACAACAATCTTAGATGATTGGAATCTATATATGTTCTAGATCTTCACAGTGGGCAGTCTGAAAATATCACACAAGGAATATGGCACAAGGAAAATATGGCACGAAGAATACCGCCATTTTAACGAAATTGGTCATACAATGCAAGAAGTAACCGTAGGATCTAGAATATTATGCAACATATTATTGGAAAGTGAAAACAAATTCAAGAAAAAGTATTTGATGTGGAGAAAATAAGCTTTGACTGGGACAACAGGGGCGTTGACCACAACGGGCAGGTGGTAAGTTGGCCACAAATTACATCGAAACAACCACGAAATGTTTGGAAAAATGCGTGAAAAAATGCTACGTGTAGAGTATCAAATGGTGAATGGGATTCTGCAAAATTCATTGCAAGTACTCACGTAAATGCTATACTGAGGAGCTTGCAAAGCACAGGCCTCCTGGAAGACAGAACCAAAGAGTAATTTTGCATGGAACAGACTAGACCGGAGGCATGCCCAATGCCCAGTATATTAGAATTTCACGTGCATGCGCACTGTGACAACTATGAGGGGCTTTGTCAGTAGAAGTAGTAAAATATATGTATCATTGACAAAGTGTGATGTAAGCGTCCGCCAGCTCCGTGACATTGTAAAAGAATAATGCATAATTACTAACTGTTGGACACCTGGCATTGTTCTCTATCCATTTCTTCATTATTGTTCTAATATACAGAGGTCGTCAATCAATTTGGTGAAGAAGTTCCTCAGTTTTTTTATTGAACAAATCCCTCCTCTTGCCCTGCATATTTTTGGCCCAAAAATAATCTCTGTAGCACTTTTTTGAGCCTGGGCAAATGCAAATTTCCTCCAGGACTAGACATATTTCACGACAAGCATTTTTTGCTTCCAACTGCATTCATGAAAACCGGCGCTGTCACTAGAAATCGATAAGAAACCCATGCTTGTACTCTGAGAAAAAAGCACGGATGAAAATTTGTTGTTCTCTGTCTTCTGTGAGCTTTCCCCTCTGTTCATCGTCCACTTTCTGAACGTCGAAGCGTTCCAGGGTTAACTTTAGACTAGAGTCACAAGATTCCTTTATAAACGAGAGCCATTCGTGATTCAGTTCGTCATGATAATTACAGTTTGAGGTATCCATTTTCGATCCAGGAAGGAGTACGGCATTGCATTGTTTGCGAGCTTGATAGTTGTTTGTCACCGGGACATTGGATTTGAGCCTACAGTAGTGAACAAGGGACGGAATTCGACGTTCATCAGAGCTTTCAAATTATTCTCCCTCAGAACATCAGTATTCGACGCTTAGAGTCTATTATATCAACCCTCCTGAATCATCTCTGAAATTGCTTGAATAGTCAAGCCAATCATTCGGTCATTGTTCACACGTGAGAGCAATTGCAGAGCTCCAACTTCGATTGAATTGGTTATGATTTTGCTCTAGAAATATGCACTGCTCTTGAAAGGTGCTCTGCTTGTTACTCGAGCATGTTAGGCTTAGAAGCTAAACAGAAACAAAATAAACCTCTGACTTGGCTTGACAATTCAAAGAATTTCAGACAGGTTTGAGACTTTGAAGTCAGTACGTGTGATCAAGGAAGAACTCATCAAGCTAATCCCTCAGTCATTGTTCACATGTCAAAGCTACTGCAGAGCTCCAACTTCGACTGAATTGGGTTTGACTTTGCTCTAGAAATATGCACTTCCTTTGCGAAAGGTGCTCTGCCTGTTACTCAAGCATGTTAGGCTTAGCAGCTTCGAATATATAACTTAGTGGCCACTGGCAAGAAGTAAATGAAGCACTACGTACCAAATTGTGCACATCACTGGATTATTACATCAAAAACGCAGCGCAGTTTGATTTCAGAAAACTTTGAAGACATCATAAAGCACGCGTCAAGGAACTTGCAGCTCTCCGTCGAGTCCTGCATTCATATTTTTTGTGAAGCAAACACAGGTTGTCGTAGTCTAGTAGACCTTTTCATTCAACTAGATCTACCTTACCGGAAGCAAATGGTCCAGTAGCTAGCACAGCTACATGACTTTTATTGGCCATGGAGGCTCTGCTCCACCCACTACCTACATCTATAGTAGTATATAATTAATGTCGCCCTCAGCCAAATAATCGCTGATAAGGTTGCAGTTCGCTTAATGGTGGATGCCGCACTTCTTGGCGCACACTTTGTCCAACGAGGGGTTGGGGTTGGCGTTGACGCTTTTCTGAATTTTCTTGATCTCCGAATCCTGGAGTCCCGTGGTCGCTCGAATGGCCCCGATGGGCAAGTTGAAGAAGGCCGTGGCCGTGGTTTGGGTTCCAGGGTCTCGGTGGGGGAAGCTGGCAATGAACTGCGCCTCCTTGCAGCCCAAGTTCTGGGCGAAGTGGATCAAACCTGCACACCAGCATGGCAGCATAGAATACGATAAATTCAACTTGAATACGATTCTAGAAGTACGTAGAGGGTATCAGTGGGACAACGAAGAACTTCACAAACTGTGAAAACCCGGCCCCAGGCTCTTCAAACAGCATTGTGAGGGTGGAAAAGCGCGCTGCTACATATTGGTTCAATCTCAGCCAACTGTTGGTACATTCCCCAATGTTGTTTCAACAGGTGACTGCGCTAGTGTTCAATATATAAAAGGACAAATCCGACAACACGAGACAAGCTATAAGTTGTGTATGGAAGACGATGAAGTGCTACGCTCCTAATCATCTGAAGTACAGTACAGATCGAGGACCCGAATGCCTTTATATGACCAGTGACCAATGTGATTGACTCCAATTACTGATCGAAACCCCTTTTCGTCATGCATGCTGTGGGACAAGGTCGATTACCTTGAGGAATGATGACAGTTTGGCCTTTCGTGACGTTTCCTCCGATGAAGGGTCGCCTGCCGGCGCCATTTTCTTCCGTAAACCCGAACGACAGTTCGCCTGCTCGATGGATCAAAACATAATGAAATCCAGTTCGAAAAACATGTAACTTCTAGACCATAAATGACACATCATGCCTACTGTACAAGCACAGCTGAAACTTCCAGCTCGAAATGAGCTAGAATATGCAATTTCACCGCAACAGCTCACAAATCTCCGGAACGGAAGGGGAACTGAGGAGTTTGTCGAGTGCCAGAGGAGTCCCTACCTTCAGTCACATGCGAAATTTGAGTGCCTCGTGGGTGACTGTGAGGCTGATTGATAGCACAAGGCCCAACCGTGACCAAATTCTGCGAAGCTCCATCACCAGGCAGAGTGGCAAGAGCAGGGTTCATGTCCACGAACATGGGCCGGAGGTTCCCAAACGGCGTGTTGTCAGTCGTCTTCTCAAACTTGAACACGAAGTCCTTGTTGCCGAATTGCGACCGTTGCATCAGCTCCGTCTCGAAGTCCAGGTCGTTCCTATCAGCAGCAGCAGCCATGGCGCCCGAGACGGAGAAACCAACGATCATGGCAGCAGCTAGGAACAACAGCGAAGCTCTCATCGCAGCGGCCATTGGGACTTGCTACAATGCTACTCAATCAAACCAGATGGACTCGATCACAACAATTGGGAACCTCACAGCAATCGGATAGATCTCAGACACGATATACCTAGACTCTCAGTAATGCCTTCACTCTGTCCACTCAATAACTCCTCTACCGCAGTTGGTAGCTGAATTCTCGAATACTCCCAGGTGCAGGAATTACACTCCCAAGCCTTGGATAGGATTCTCGATCATGTGAGCTGCCGATTATATACACATCCAGCGCTATAGGAAATTCTTCGCATGTTGTTGAACTCCGTCTACACTTTCGGTTGACTTTGTCCCACTGGTGCAAAACACTAGTTTTAATGACATTCTTAATGACATTTGGATGTCATTTTAGCCACCCGCAAAGGTGGTTGAAATGACATCCAAATGTCATTTAAAATGTCATTTTTTTGTTGTCATTTCAACATACTTGTAGTGTACATTTTAGTTCTTCAAAATCTATCAAATAAGTAGATTTTACTTTTCAAAATATCCAGAAATGTAGATTTCACTGTCCAAAATCTTAATAATGTTAGTTCCCACAATCTTTAGAAGGCGTAGATTTACATTTCAAAATCTTCCAAATTTGTTGGTTTAGCTTTCCTAAATTTAAAAAAAATGTAGATTTTACTTTCCAAAATTCTATGTACTCTAGACATACATACCTTCCTTCACTCATATCTTGCAAAAGAAATTTTTATGTCTTGGAATGTGCTACTCGCGTCATTTATTTCTATTACTTATCTTCCCTATGACAATTGTTATGGGACAATGTTTTTTTCTTAAAATCTACCAAATTTGTTGCACCAAATGACATTAACCTCATTTTTGATTGGAACAAACATTCTAGGGTCAATAATTCTTCTAAAATCTACCAAATTTTCAATAGCATGGTTGAAATGACATTTTTGAAAAAAATGTCATTTCAACATGTCATTAAAACCAATGTTTTGCACTAGTGGATCCAGACGGCTAATTTCAACGCGCAAGAGCCAAGGCACTGACCTCCCTCATCAGTAAGCGGCAGAAGCATTGCTTTCCTTCCCGACTATTCCGGATCCGGCCTCTTGTCGATCTCGTGTTAGTTAGGGTCTGTAAAGTTAGTTACCCCCTGATGGACCAACCAACATGGACGATGAATTAAGTTTTTAAGTGTAATTTGGGCAGTTCCGTCTCGCCCCCAAGTCTGCGAAATTGCATTGACTGTCAGTCTTTCCACGTACCGTTGTGCTTTTTCTTGTAGGAGAGGAGGGAGCCGAGTTCGATTTTGTGAGCTAGTTACAAGTGGCTTTCTCTCGAGGCTTTCTTTTTCTTCAGCATGTGGCTTGCGATTGTTCGGGATGCCGAGAACAGAACCGGGTCTCTCTGCAACTTGTCGGTTTGCAGGCAGGCTCAACGAAAAACTTCAGTGAGCTTGCACGTGTACTATTTCGCAGGACTACTATTTTGCTGGTGTCAGTAATTCAGTATTCACGTGCATTAAGCTTACTGGGGTTTATGTTTCATGTTTCAGGGTGGTATGGTTGCTTACGTGGCTGTCTTCACGGGGTGTCTTCACGGGGATAAGACTCTGACTAATGTGCAGAGGGAGGGAAATATTTAATCCTGGTTTCTTTTTCCTTGGTACGCGGCTACAGTAGGCGCCCAGCTGCAGCTTAGTTTTAGAGCATGTGCATATCGACATTTTTGGTTGCAGACGTGGTTGCGGACAACAATTGGAAGTAACTCATAAGCTTACAAGAGTTCCTTCGCTCTGTGCTTGGATACCAGAAGTTCCTGAAGGGTTGGGTAACTTGGGTTGGGCTTTTCTTGGGGGGGTCCTCTCCCTTGCATTGCAGCATGTCTTTTTTGTTGAAACCTGTGGAAACCTGTAAGTTGAAAGTGCTAAATAGAAACTTTCCTTGCATTGTTGGTGAAATTCTTCAATCTGTAAGACTTAGTGGAATTGCAGATGGGACAGCCTTTGTAATGGAGCATGTTAAGAATGTTCCAAAGTATTCAACATTGAAGACTCACAGGGAATGAGATTTTAAAATGAAAAAATGAAGAAGGGACATTAGAGGTTGAAGTCACTCCTGTGACTAGGACGCTTCCGAAGTTGATAAAACTGGTGAATCCAACAAGGTCATTTTGTCACCTAAAAGGACCAGAATAGATCCCTAAAGTAATCCTATTGTTGAACACGACGTCAAGATCCCAAAATGACTACACGCCTTGCTAGGTTTACTCCCAAAAATACCTAACCTATTATAATAAACTATATATTTTGTTAATCCCACTTTGCATAATATAAATTATAAGATATTTTAATTTGAACAAAGCGACTTTCTAAACATTTGGTTGATTATTTCATAGTATCAATTGAAATAAAACTAGTGAATCCATCATGGTCATTTTGTCACCGCAGTGCATCGCCACCTATACCAAAGTATGTGGTCATTTTTGGCACTTCGCATCATGCTTGACAGTATGACTTTTTTAGTAATCTATAGTGATTCTTTTAGAGGAGTGCCACCTATTCCCTCCAATCAAGGCTCAAGAATTGTGGTGGCCTAAATCTTGCACTTCCCAGGCTGCTTTTATCCCTAGAGACACCTCAATTATCCCCGCCCTTAGAACATGGCAATTAAAGTCAAGGTGCACATTAATGACTTGACATGCTGATGTTGCTTCAACAATGGTTTGTCAAGGTTGGTGGAACTTGGGAAAAAGAACAAAAAAATCCTTCGAGAGAGATTTGTATAATATGTGTGCTTTCTTTTTTACAATTGCATCCTACATCACATTAATTATGTACTTACCATATTTCAGAGGTAGAAGAGGAATTTTGCACATATTGGGTGAAGTGGCTACTTTTCCCAAAAACATTTGGGCAACATAACTATTGATTTGGGCAAGTAATTGAAAAAATAAACTATATTTCCTACAAGGGAGGGGGGGGGGATGTATGGAGGCGTTGCAAGAAAGAGTGTCCGTTTTTGTTTCACTTTGGCTGTTTTCGGCTATTACTTTAGTATTCATGAGCTTTTGCATATGAATTTTTAAAAATAAAATAAAATAAGGATAATTAGTACAATATTAAAAATAGCACATAACCAAAATTTCAGATTTAAAAAAGTGTAGGCCACTAGGTCAAAAGTAATTCACAAAAAAGAGTGAGCTAATGTTTTAAAAAAGATACATACTTTGACGTTTTTAATTTGTCAAAAGTAGGATAAACAGTTTTCAAAGAGACAGGAAATGAGCCATTTGGAAAGACTTCATAGTAAAGAGATTTGACTAAGAAATTGATCTTGAAACCATCTGAAATGTTCAGAACTGCGCCCACAAAGGAGCCTTCTTTGTAAGGATATGGATGACACAATAAAATATTTTTTAAATTTCCCTTGGTAGATGCGTGAGTTCCTACTAAGCAAATAAACCATAGAAATTTTAGCTCTAAATCATTAAATTTGGGAACTCCATAATACTCAAAATTCCTAAAATTCAAAATGTGACATATTGATTTATTTATTTTTCAGATAATAAATAGTTTTTAATTTTTTTGAAAAATATGAGATATGATTACCCTCAATATAGACATTTTCAAATAAAAATTTCAACTTCATGCGAGTTATGCCTCAAAAGGTATTGCAGAGGGAATCTTCCACACATGACACATCCTTTGTGACAATGTTCCAGTACCACTCTTTCTTGCAATGACCCTATGACAATGCATAAGTGTGTCAAAATTTCAATAAGGTCCATTGAAATTGATTATATAGAAACCTACCTGAATTTTCAATTGGTTCTTCAACTCCCTGTTATGCCTACTTGGTCTTTTAGGTACCTATAAATTTGAATTAAAATCATTATTTCTAATTTGTTTTAAACAAAATGGTTTGATGCAAAGTCATGCACAATTTAGTCCTTCACACAATAGAAAATTAACCCCTAAAGTCGCATTGTCCCATCGAGGGACAACTTTGATTTTGGGCAGGTATCTATGGGCTCAAATTTTAGTTAAACTTTTTGAAACTTTTCCATAAGATAGAAAAATTGTTTAGCTTTGTGGGAATATAATTTTTATTTCAATTGGTGCCTGGGAGCAAAAGTTATACTACAAAAAGCCTCAAATTGAACTCAATTGGCAGTACAATTTTTTTGTAAAAAGTCAAAATAAACTTTAATTTTTTTTTTACTTTGAAACTTTATATTTTTGTCTATATGTGAAGCTTTGATTCATTTTATTTGGACTAATAATGAGCAAGTTATGGACAATCTTGTTTTTTGGGCAATCTAAGCAACTTTTTGAAAAAATAACTTGTAGGATTCAATTCTGAATGCAATTTTCACAATTTCTTACAATTTCTTTTTTGAAAATGTTGTGTTTTCTTGCTAAAACAATCTCACCATTGGAATTATTGTATTTCAATCCCATCTAAGAGCTATTAACAATTTAGTTCTTTTTTCAATCTTGGACCTATTCCTACTTAACAATTTTTTAAAGAATGAAAATCAAGTGTGTGTTTTTTTGAAATTTTTTTTGTTTACTTTCAACTTACCTTTTCAACATAATTTTTTTTTAATTCAAAGTTCATAGTGCAAAAAAATTCCACAAATGGCGGTCAAAGTCATTTGAAATTACAGGTCAGTGTTCAAAAAAACTTTCTTTTTCAACTTTGAATGCTAATATCTTCCAATCTATACGGTCAAACTTCATGAATTTTTTACCACATGATCTTTGACAAGTGAAGTACAAGATCCTATAGTTAGATTCTAAAAAAATGATTTTTCTAGTGTTCTCGGGTGAACGCAACCAAAATGACAATTTTGAGTGGTTTTTGACAGAAAAATGGCCTTGGAACTTTAATGGTTAATGGCAATTGTTGCTCTCAAGTATTGTGCAGTTACTTTTGGGTAGTTCTCTAAGGGTATCAATAAATTTGAGCTCCGTCACGACAAGAATAATGTAGCCTTTATGGCTTATAGCTGAGTGACATGAGAAAATTTACTGTGGATTATGTCATTTCTATCGATGTACCTCCGAAAAATATTTGTTTTGCCTTCACTACTCCAAATCATGTTGGAATTCCTTATTTGGTCGGTTATAGGTGGTTCTACCTTATATGCTCAAGGCTCACATACTTGCATTTTCATGCTCACATATACTAGCATCGTTGTTAATTAAGTATGTCACACAAAGCTTAGAGAAGTTGTCCACTGCTATAACTTTTGAAGTATGAATCTAATGAACTTGAAAATTTATTGGAGATGACTGTCTTGCTCGTAATCATATCCCCTATTTTTTTCTTAAACTTAAAAATCATTTTATGTTTAAAGTCAATTTTGCTCATTTGTCACATTTTCGAGTTTAGGGGGGTTTAGTATCGAGTACCCAAAATTAATGATCTAGAGTTTAAATATTTGTGGACTATTTTCATAGTAGGTGGACAATTTTTATAAAGAGAATCTAAAAGTACATTATTTTATGGCCTCCAAATCCGTGCAAATAGGGCTTCCTGGCAAGCGCATTTCTAATCATTGAAGATGGTTTTGACCTCATTCTTTTGGTGAAATTTGATCACCATCAAGTCCTTACAAATGGCCAATTTTTAGAATTTCTTTCCCTACTAGGGTAGATTCATTATATATTAAAACCTTGATATACCCCTTTTCAGTGAAAAACTTGGACATAGTCTTGGACATAGTACTATAGGTACAATTAAGTATTGCATAGTACTCAAAAAAAACACTTGTTAATAGTACAATAGAATAAACAGCTTAAAATATGACGGCCCAAAATTGACCACAAAGCTTTCCCTTCTAGTACTCATAATATTCAACGCCATGACCCCCATTTTTGCCAAAGTTGAACAAAATCAACCACTTATTTTGGCAATCACTTTATTCATGATTTATGAATTAAGTTCAATCCTCAAAATTCTCATCCAAAATTACAATCCCTTTTCCCACATGCCACATGCTTGTGAGTTCTCATTTGTAGAAGCAAAACAACGACTGAAACTCAAAAGAGCTCCATTTTGGACATTAGAGAAAATTTCAAGTCTTTGGAGGGTTGCTCCACAATCCTTTGAGGTACCATGAAATACACTTTTTTTGCTCAAAAATTTGTTTTTTTCCTATTTCCGTTCAACTGAAACTGTAGCAGCAGTGGCACAGGCACCAAAATTTACAAATAAATTTTTATTTTTATATTTTTATTTATTTTTTATATTATATTTTTTAACATCTTAAAGGAATTATTATAAATAAATAAAAAATCACGAGAACTGACTGTTTCGGCGAGCGGTCAACCAAGCTGACTACTCACCGCAGTAGTCAGCTAGAGTGACAGACCAAGCTTTTTAAAAGCTTGGTTTGTCACTCTAGAGCAGCCCTCTGGAGGGCTGATATTTTCTCTAATGACTTAAAAGGAGTTCGATCCCTAATTCTCAATTTTTTGATGTTCTTAGAGAAAAAAATCCCGCTTCCCTCTTACATTACAAATTTACAATTAACTCTATTACATTGTAGTCTTATGGACTTTTGTGTGGAATTTAAATAAGTAGATTCTTTACAAATATTAATTGTTTTTTTGGGTCTTATGTGATCACTCATATATAGAAATCTGATACAACATAAAATCTTCTATAAATTTATATATTCTTAGATTCTTAATTATTTGGATTATGTAGGAACTTACAACTTATTTTTTGTTGTGTCATAACTTTCTACTTGTAACAAATTTTCTAGTGTATGGACTAATTGTGCATGACTTTGCATCAAACCATTTTGTTTAAAACAAATTAGAAATAATAATTTGAATTCAAATTTACAGATAACTTTTAAAAGACCAAGTGGCGCATAAGCATGCTTGGGGTACACTACTCAAGAATCAAGAAAAAGGAATGTAATCATTTTCAATTAGCCTATTTTATAAATAAAATGAAAGTAATTTTTTAAAAACACTAATTATTGTTAGAAAACATATAGTCAAATCATTTTCATAAACCAAAACTGATTAAACCTTCAAATTTAAATTTTCATATTTATTAAGATTTAGGAGCTGATACCATGTCAATAGAAAATTTACATGTATATACAAGAATTTTAACATGATTTTTTGCCTATTCACTACTTTACAATTCACTTTCATGTTTCGATTATGACATCTAAAAGAATCTTCAATTTTCAATTTCTTTTAAATGGATTTGAAAAATAATAATAAATTGTCAAATATCCCATATCAAGTTATAAATTACTACAATTGGTTAATAAAACATTATAAACCAATAAAGTGATTTGTAAGCACTTTATTAAATATTTTGTAAGCACTTTCTATTAAATATTTCTATCCCTTTTTGATTCTTGACTGAAAAATCAAAATTATGATAGAGTCCTGAATCACGCTATATTAATCAAATTAACAACTATAATTAATTAATGACAATTTTTTGGGTATGATTTCATATTGCATTCTACTTGAAGCAAGTAGATTTGTATTAAAATTAAGTTTTTATAGCAAGATCTGTAACTTAATTAATTATAAAGAAATGAATTTCTCTAAATTTTATGTGTAACATTGTTTATGGGGTACCCTAAGCATGCTTGTACCCAGTGGGCATAACAAGGTGTTACAGAACCAATTGAAAATTCAGATAGGTTTCTACATAGTCAAATTTTAATGAATCTTATTGAAATTTTGACACACTTATGCATTGTCATCTTGTAGGGAATATAACTTGTTTATTCAATCACTTACCCAAATCAATAGTTATGTTGCTCAAGTGTTTTTTGTGAAAAGTGACCGCTTTAGTCAACATGTGCAAAATTCCTCTTCTACCTCTGAAATATGGTAGGTATGTAATTAATATGATGTAGGATGCAACTGCAAAAAAGAAAGCACATGTATTGTACAAGTCTCTCTTGGAGGAGTTAAAATTGTTGACCTTGTCGAGCAAGGTCAAAAAAAATTCTTCTAACCATTAAAAAAAATTTCAACCCTCCAAAAGGTTGCAAGTTCTGTACCCATCCGATGCAATTATGGAAAAAAATCAAAATCAAAATTTTTTTTTTTTAAATTTTTAAATTGGGTGCTGATGTGCCACGTCAGATTTTTATTTTTTTATTTTTTAAGTATTTTTTTTCCAAAAGAAATATTTTTCTAAGAAGAAATATTTTTTTATTCATTCTGATATTGCACCAAAGAGATCCCATAAATCAATTCTTTAGCGGCCTTTTGGAGGGCTAAAATTTTTCCTAATGATCAAGGTTCAAACTCTACAGTCTTACAAAATATACGGTCAAAGTTCCTAAAATATTTTCCACTCATTTCCCATAG
This sequence comes from Neckera pumila, assembly GCA_963969595.1. Taxonomy (NCBI): domain Eukaryota; kingdom Viridiplantae; phylum Streptophyta; class Bryopsida; order Hypnales; family Neckeraceae; genus Neckera; species Neckera pumila. The sequence continues at coordinate 6,043,931 of OZ018412.1, read as the reverse complement.
TAGTCTACTACAAGTTTGCATGGTTGATTTAAAAAATAAAATAAAAAATCTTATTGTCCTAAAATGTAGTAATTTGGACAAATTTATGTCCAAAATGTGTTCTTCCCCTTTAGGAGGTAAAAATAGAAACTTCATAGGAATACAATTATTGTATAGAAAGATGTAGCTAAGTTTGAATATAATTCTAGATCTGATCTATAACTCCCTTCAATTTTAGAATCCTGCTTAAATTATTGAAATTGGTGGTTAGATTGTAGCCTTCAATAATAGCAAAATTTACTGGCTCTTGACAAATTGGAAGAGGAGGACACCTTGCAATAGCACTTGATCCTTGTGCTTATTTTAAATGTAAAACTTATTGATGCTTCCAAAGGTGAAAATTTGAGTTTTGTGTATATTTGACCTCTCAACCTAACGGGAAGGGCATTGTGTGCAAATATTTATAAGCACATGAGAGCAAAGATGTCATCCATTTTATTCCAATTGAGACTATGAAATAATCAACTTTTTAGAAAGTTTCTTTATTCAAACTAAAATATCTTGTACTTTATATTAGACAAACGGGAATTAACTATTAGAGGGGATTCAAGGGTCTTGGACTCTTGGAGGGTTGCAAGTTCCTTTGCGTTCCCAAACTGTGGGAACACAGCTGCAGCAACTGGCTGATGTGTCACAGCGTGCAACTACACCGTTTTTTTGTTTTTGCGTAAAATGATATTTGGCAAAAAAAAAAAAAATTATGAGAGCCCCATACTGCTGTTCAAAGAGTCAAGCCAGATTTGGAAACAGGCTGGAAACAGCCCTCAAGGACCCAGAATCCCTTCTGATGCAAATTAAATATATGGCTTATTTTTAATAGGTGAGGTATTTAATTTGGCGATGCACTGCGGTGACAAAATGACCATGATGGATTCACTAGTTTTATTTCAATTGATACTATGAAATAATCAACCAAATGTTTAGAAAGTCGCTTTGTTCAAATTAAAATATCTTATAATTTATATTATGCAAAGTGGGATTAACAAAATATATAGTTTATTATAATAGGTTAGGTATTTTTGGGAGTAAACCTAGCAAGGCGTGTAGTCATTTTGGGATCTTGACGTCGTGTTCAACAATAGGATTACTTTAGGGATCTATTCTGGTCCTTTTAGGTGACAAAATGACCTTGTTGGATTCACCAGTTTTATCAACTTCGGAAGCGTCCTAGTCACAGGAGTGACTTCAACCTCTAATGTCCCTTCTTCATTTTTTCATTTTAAAATCTCATTCCCTGTGAGTCTTCAATGTTGAATACTTTGGAACATTCTTAACATGCTCCATTACAAAGGCTGTCCCATCTGCAATTCCACTAAGTCTTACAGATTGAAGAATTTCACCAACAATGCAAGGAAAGTTTCTATTTAGCACTTTCAACTTACAGGTTTCCACAGGTTTCAACAAAAAAGACATGCTGCAATGCAAGGGAGAGGACCCCCCCAAGAAAAGCCCAACCCAAGTTACCCAACCCTTCAGGAACTTCTGGTATCCAAGCACAGAGCGAAGGAACTCTTGTAAGCTTATGAGTTACTTCCAATTGTTGTCCGCAACCACGTCTGCAACCAAAAATGTCGATATGCACATGCTCTAAAACTAAGCTGCAGCTGGGCGCCTACTGTAGCCGCGTACCAAGGAAAAAGAAACCAGGATTAAATATTTCCCTCCCTCTGCACATTAGTCAGAGTCTTATCCCCGTGAAGACACCCCGTGAAGACAGCCACGTAAGCAACCATACCACCCTGAAACATGAAACATAAACCCCAGTAAGCTTAATGCACGTGAATACTGAATTACTGACACCAGCAAAATAGTAGTCCTGCGAAATAGTACACGTGCAAGCTCACTGAAGTTTTTCGTTGAGCCTGCCTGCAAACCGACAAGTTGCAGAGAGACCCGGTTCTGTTCTCGGCATCCCGAACAATCGCAAGCCACATGCTGAAGAAAAAGAAAGCCTCGAGAGAAAGCCACTTGTAACTAGCTCACAAAATCGAACTCGGCTCCCTCCTCTCCTACAAGAAAAAGCACAACGGTACGTGGAAAGACTGACAGTCAATGCAATTTCGCAGACTTGGGGGCGAGACGGAACTGCCCAAATTACACTTAAAAACTTAATTCATCGTCCATGTTGGTTGGTCCATCAGGGGGTAACTAACTTTACAGACCCTAACTAACACGAGATCGACAAGAGGCCGGATCCGGAATAGTCGGGAAGGAAAGCAATGCTTCTGCCGCTTACTGATGAGGGAGGTCAGTGCCTTGGCTCTTGCGCGTTGAAATTAGCCGTCTGGATCCACTAGTGCAAAACATTGGTTTTAATGACATGTTGAAATGACATTTTTTTCAAAAATGTCATTTCAACCATGCTATTGAAAATTTGGTAGATTTTAGAAGAATTATTGACCCTAGAATGTTTGTTCCAATCAAAAATGAGGTTAATGTCATTTGGTGCAACAAATTTGGTAGATTTTAAGAAAAAAACATTGTCCCATAACAATTGTCATAGGGAAGATAAGTAATAGAAATAAATGACGCGAGTAGCACATTCCAAGACATAAAAATTTCTTTTGCAAGATATGAGTGAAGGAAGGTATGTATGTCTAGAGTACATAGAATTTTGGAAAGTAAAATCTACATTTTTTTTAAATTTAGGAAAGCTAAACCAACAAATTTGGAAGATTTTGAAATGTAAATCTACGCCTTCTAAAGATTGTGGGAACTAACATTATTAAGATTTTGGACAGTGAAATCTACATTTCTGGATATTTTGAAAAGTAAAATCTACTTATTTGATAGATTTTGAAGAACTAAAATGTACACTACAAGTATGTTGAAATGACAACAAAAAAATGACATTTTAAATGACATTTGGATGTCATTTCAACCACCTTTGCGGGTGGCTAAAATGACATCCAAATGTCATTAAGAATGTCATTAAAACTAGTGTTTTGCACCAGTGGGACAAAGTCAACCGAAAGTGTAGACGGAGTTCAACAACATGCGAAGAATTTCCTATAGCGCTGGATGTGTATATAATCGGCAGCTCACATGATCGAGAATCCTATCCAAGGCTTGGGAGTGTAATTCCTGCACCTGGGAGTATTCGAGAATTCAGCTACCAACTGCGGTAGAGGAGTTATTGAGTGGACAGAGTGAAGGCATTACTGAGAGTCTAGGTATATCGTGTCTGAGATCTATCCGATTGCTGTGAGGTTCCCAATTGTTGTGATCGAGTCCATCTGGTTTGATTGAGTAGCATTGTAGCAAGTCCCAATGGCCGCTGCGATGAGAGCTTCGCTGTTGTTCCTAGCTGCTGCCATGATCGTTGGTTTCTCCGTCTCGGGCGCCATGGCTGCTGCTGCTGATAGGAACGACCTGGACTTCGAGACGGAGCTGATGCAACGGTCGCAATTCGGCAACAAGGACTTCGTGTTCAAGTTTGAGAAGACGACTGACAACACGCCGTTTGGGAACCTCCGGCCCATGTTCGTGGACATGAACCCTGCTCTTGCCACTCTGCCTGGTGATGGAGCTTCGCAGAATTTGGTCACGGTTGGGCCTTGTGCTATCAATCAGCCTCACAGTCACCCACGAGGCACTCAAATTTCGCATGTGACTGAAGGTAGGGACTCCTCTGGCACTCGACAAACTCCTCAGTTCCCCTTCCGTTCCGGAGATTTGTGAGCTGTTGCGGTGAAATTGCATATTCTAGCTCATTTCGAGCTGGAAGTTTCAGCTGTGCTTGTACAGTAGGCATGATGTGTCATTTATGGTCTAGAAGTTACATGTTTTTCGAACTGGATTTCATTATGTTTTGATCCATCGAGCAGGCGAACTGTCGTTCGGGTTTACGGAAGAAAATGGCGCCGGCAGGCGACCCTTCATCGGAGGAAACGTCACGAAAGGCCAAACTGTCATCATTCCTCAAGGTAATCGACCTTGTCCCACAGCATGCATGACGAAAAGGGGTTTCGATCAGTAATTGGAGTCAATCACATTGGTCACTGGTCATATAAAGGCATTCGGGTCCTCGATCTGTACTGTACTTCAGATGATTAGGAGCGTAGCACTTCATCGTCTTCCATACACAACTTATAGCTTGTCTCGTGTTGTCGGATTTGTCCTTTTATATATTGAACACTAGCGCAGTCACCTGTTGAAACAACATTGGGGAATGTACCAACAGTTGGCTGAGATTGAACCAATATGTAGCAGCGCGCTTTTCCACCCTCACAATGCTGTTTGAAGAGCCTGGGGCCGGGTTTTCACAGTTTGTGAAGTTCTTCGTTGTCCCACTGATACCCTCTACGTACTTCTAGAATCGTATTCAAGTTGAATTTATCGTATTCTATGCTGCCATGCTGGTGTGCAGGTTTGATCCACTTCGCCCAGAACTTGGGCTGCAAGGAGGCGCAGTTCATTGCCAGCTTCCCCCACCGAGACCCTGGAACCCAAACCACGGCCACGGCCTTCTTCAACTTGCCCATCGGGGCCATTCGAGCGACCACGGGACTCCAGGATTCGGAGATCAAGAAAATTCAGAAAAGCGTCAACGCCAACCCCAACCCCTCGTTGGACAAAGTGTGCGCCAAGAAGTGCGGCATCCACCATTAAGCGAACTGCAACCTTATCAGCGATTATTTGGCTGAGGGCGACATTAATTATATACTACTATAGATGTAGGTAGTGGGTGGAGCAGAGCCTCCATGGCCAATAAAAGTCATGTAGCTGTGCTAGCTACTGGACCATTTGCTTCCGGTAAGGTAGATCTAGTTGAATGAAAAGGTCTACTAGACTACGACAACCTGTGTTTGCTTCACAAAAAATATGAATGCAGGACTCGACGGAGAGCTGCAAGTTCCTTGACGCGTGCTTTATGATGTCTTCAAAGTTTTCTGAAATCAAACTGCGCTGCGTTTTTGATGTAATAATCCAGTGATGTGCACAATTTGGTACGTAGTGCTTCATTTACTTCTTGCCAGTGGCCACTAAGTTATATATTCGAAGCTGCTAAGCCTAACATGCTTGAGTAACAGGCAGAGCACCTTTCGCAAAGGAAGTGCATATTTCTAGAGCAAAGTCAAACCCAATTCAGTCGAAGTTGGAGCTCTGCAGTAGCTTTGACATGTGAACAATGACTGAGGGATTAGCTTGATGAGTTCTTCCTTGATCACACGTACTGACTTCAAAGTCTCAAACCTGTCTGAAATTCTTTGAATTGTCAAGCCAAGTCAGAGGTTTATTTTGTTTCTGTTTAGCTTCTAAGCCTAACATGCTCGAGTAACAAGCAGAGCACCTTTCAAGAGCAGTGCATATTTCTAGAGCAAAATCATAACCAATTCAATCGAAGTTGGAGCTCTGCAATTGCTCTCACGTGTGAACAATGACCGAATGATTGGCTTGACTATTCAAGCAATTTCAGAGATGATTCAGGAGGGTTGATATAATAGACTCTAAGCGTCGAGTACTGATGTTCTGAGGGAGAATAATTTGAAAGCTCTGATGAACGTCGAATTCCGTCCCTTGTTCACTACTGTAGGCTCAAATCCAATGTCCCGGTGACAAACACCTATCAAGCTCGCAAACAATGCAATGCCGTACTCCTTCCTGGATCGAAAATGGATATCTCAAACTGTAATTATCATGACAAATTACGAATGGCTCTCCTTTATAAATGGAGTCTACGTTAGTCTGAAGTTAATAGTGCCGAGGATGAGACGCTGCATCAGTTCGCAACCAATTGCCACTTCGAGCAATCGAGCTGGACACAAAAAGTAACACTATATAAGGTAGAAACACCCATTAGTGTCTTTGCTCCCCAATTCTTGTACTTTAGATTTGTCACTAATTTGTTCCTAGATTTCTCATTAATGTGTCCTTGAAATACTTGACTTTGATTCGTTGATTCATTTGAAGGACACAGACCTAATTCCCATTTGCTAACTACTGATTTTTGTTGATTTTAGTTTAGAGTCCACCTATGTGACAATTTTAGTGGTCTAGGGGGCCGTCTATTTTAAAAATCATAGAAATTACATACCACATCTGAAAAAACAATTTTTTTTTGGATATTCATCATCTTCACTCGTTAATACTACAAAAATATTAATTTTAGAAAAAGTTGCCTCCAACTATGCTGAGTTGTTTAATATTGATGATTTTGAGTGCTTCCGTCTTAGTCCTCAAGGATGCTCCAGATATCTACTATAGATATGTAGACAACCATCCAAACTTCCAAAGCTGGAGTGCCCAGCTGTGTTGTATTGGACATAATGAATGTGTATGAAAAACTTTCATGCACCTCAGAAATTGTGATAACATTTCAATGCAATGAAATTTGGACACATGCCATGTTTTCGAGGGGCACAATATGTGGATTAGGGTGTACAATAGATCCAAATTTGATTCACAGTAGATCCTCAAAAGAATTTGCATTCTTTCTAATGTAGAACATCCAAAATCGTCCTTGTACCCACTCCTGCACAATAGACTCTCATTCACCCAATAAGGGCGTGGCTCCCATGACGAAGGCATTAGAAGAAATTTCAGGCCTCCGGAGGGCTGCTCCACGGCCCTCCGAGATATTCTGAAATTTGCTTTTTGTTGCTAAAAAACTCGTTTTTCCCCGATTTCCGCCTTGTTGCAGTGGCGTAAGAACCAAAATTTCCGAATAAAAAATTATTAATTTTTTTTTTTTAGTCTTAAAAAAACTATAAAATTTTATTTTTTTTAAGTTTAAGAAAATTTTTAAATTATTTTTGCAAAAGCTGACTGCTGTGGGGAGCAGTCAGCTTGGTGTGACAGACCAAGCTTTTAATAGCTTGCTTTGTCACATTCTAGCAGTCCTCTGGGGGGGGCATTTTTTCTCTAATGGTAGTCACCAAAGTTCTCCAATTATTGCACCAATAGGTGCATTCTCTTTTTCGACAATTAATAGTGAAGTCACCTATCAGACCACTTTGATCCCCAACATTCTTATAGGGTTAAAGTGTTACTAGACTTCTATTAATTCTTAAAATCAAGCAAGTCCAATTGTATTTGCAATTTGTATTTTTTGGTATATTTGACATGCATATTAGGTGTACTAATTGTGGTATCTAGTAATGGCAAAAGTTGTTCCGTTTATGTTAAGTCAAATCTACTAACACATGACCCACTTCCAATTTGAATCATTATTACACTTTTTCTATAACAATATAAGAAGGTACAAAATGGTCTCGTATACTATTTGGATGGTGCCATATTTGAATATGATAAGGTTTAGATGTTCAAATGAACATTTATATAATAGATGCCAACTTTTGAATTATCAATCCAATAGTACATACCGTAGTGTGAGGTAACTCTAAACACATTTTTGCCTAATTACTATTTAAAATTAGAAGTTCTAATTTGGCAAATTATTTTTTTTAATATGTTATTTGGCAATTATTAAAATAGTCTTTTTTTATTTTAAACTTTTGACAATCCTTCAAATAGTCTTGGAAGTTGAACAATTTTCTTCATTCATTAGGAAAAGTTTTAGCCTGAAAGAGGCCGCCAATGTTTGATTTTTGGCACTCCCATATTGCAAATACAAATAAATAAAAAAACAATAATAATAAATTTAAAAAAATATCTAATCTGATGTGGTGCTAACACGTGGCACTAGTAGTGCCACGCCAGATTCAAAAAAAATTTGAGTCATTTTTTCTATAATTGCATCACTGCCATAAAAACTTATAGCCTCTTTAAGGCTTGAAATTTTCCTAATGGTATAGGAAAGTGAGAGTCATGGCTTTCAATGAATTCAATATATTTCATATTGTCTTTACTTTGTTGTAAAGTTTGAAGAATGAATTTGGCTTTCCAGTCATTTAGTAAACATATTACAAGATCAAGTTGCACAGGTATCTTTTTCAACATTCAAACTTTCTTTATCAGTTTAATTTTCCTTGGATTTGGCAAATTGTCTTGTTAATTTCCGGAAGCATTGGGCTTCAAAATTTTAATTATTTTTTGACAAAGGTGACCTCAGGCTATAGTATCTTTAATACCATCCCTAGGAAGTAAGGACTGATAAGAAATATTTCTATAAAGTAGATGCCAATTTTTTTGGAAAATTGTTTTTCCAAAGAAAAAAAGTATATTAGAAAAAAGAAATTTTTATCATATTTTAGAGCATCTTTCAAATCACATTTCTCAACTTTAATTAATTAGTTGTTGTCAAGGACTGCTGACCCTACCAGCAGTATGATTAATACAGATTTGGATGAAAAGGAGGAATTGAACGAATGAAACAAGCAGAGATGTTTCAGTGTGAGAGAGACGCCAGGACTAACCCTAATTGATTTGGTGATCAGAGTACACTGACTGCGGAGCCAAGTGGAATTTGCAACCTCGGAAGTAGATCGATCTGTCATTGCGCTTGTTTAGGGTTGAAGCTTCCGTTTGATCGTCATGGCCGCTACTCCTGGAACCACCGTTGACAGGGAACAGGTATTGTTGGTGCTGATTTAATTTCTTGCTTTTGATAAAAAAAATTGTCCAGTTTTCAATTTTCCCTTGGTGGAGATCGGGCTTCATGGCGTCTGAGGAATGGATAGTTGGGGTTACAGGTTTTTGGCATGGCACAGCAGGAGATGGAGTACAGAGTCGACCTTTTCAACAAGTAAGGAGCAATTTGAACCTTTTCCAAGCCTGTTGTTTTCATTGCTCGTTTCTAGTGGGAATATTTAGGTTTTTGGCAGTGCGGTGGGGCTGATGTCGTTTTTTTAGAGTTGGGAAATATTGACGTCGGCTTTGGTTGGATTGTGCAGGCTTACGCAAACGTGCTTCGACAAGTGCGTGGAAAGAAAGTGAGTTGTTGTGATGTCATGAAGTTTATGTGAAACTTCTCTGTTTTCTCTTGGGCTTGTGCTGCGAATTTAGATGGAAATTATTATAGAATGCTATCAGTTCTTTGCCAAATCTTAGTACTTTTGTTGGTGGTTTTCATCTTCAAGTGATCAACTGATTTCCACTCAGCAGATCGTTGTTGCCAAGACAGCGAATTCATGGGCTTTTTTGTTGTGCGTGCCCTAATTTCATGTTCTTGAAAACAGGTTTGCATGTTTCTCTGAATTACAGAGAGCGACGTAGAATCGAAGGGAATTACTCGAGGATATCAAATACTTACGAATTGCTAGCTCATTATCTCATGAGTTCACCAAAAACTGAAGAGTAGTTCAATTTAGTGTGGGAGTAATTCAATGCGTCAGATAGAGAGGTTGATATCTCCGATTGCTGTGTAGGGTTTACAGTGTCCTCAGTGTCCAACACCGGGCAGCCAAAGTCATGCCGATGGGGTTAATGGCGTGATGTAGGTACAAGGAGGCAGATCTGAACGCGGGAGAAAATGGCTGCATCGATCGGTGTGTTTCCAAGTACTGGCAGGTGCATACTTATAAAAAAAATTCACAGTTGCAAGATCAACCCCTAAACGCCTCAATCCTTTTTCAAATTTTTGCACATTTTTGCTTATATCTTTGTACAGAAATATCATTTACCAGAATTTCATGAATTTGGTCATTATGGAAGGTTGTCTTTTCTAGATTCAAGTATTACATTGGATGATGAGAAGTTAGATGGACTAAAAAGTGTCTTGAAGCCCTCCTTTCATTGACCAGAATATAGACGTCGGAGCATTTCAAGGTGAACCTCTAATTAGGACTGGTGTTTTTAGGCCCAAAACTGCTTCAAAATACTCTTATCTAAAGCAACGCTAAAATCTTCATCTATATTTTTTCATTAACAGTACACCCTCCTAAAATTTCATAAACTTATCGATTGCAAGATCATGGTGCTTGAATTTTCAACTCTTCCCAAATGATAAGTTTTGTCTTTCAAACGTTTTATGCAGGAATGTGTACAGCCTATAACTTGCATCTCTCCATAATATGTTGAAGAAATAATTTGGGAATACATTTAAAAAAAATTCAAAAGCAAATTCATATTCATTCTTGAAACAAATAAGTAGAGAGAGGTAAAGTGTGATTAAAAATACGAAATTGTTAAGAATTTAGTCATAGAATTGAAATTTTCAATCCCAATGATTGTAATGTTGTAATAAATAGTCTACATACAATGTTAATTTCTTTCCAAAAATATTGAAAATTGTGTAAAAACCAACACTTCAAGTTTATTTTTGGGTAGAGATTCTATAACTGCCTGCAAACTAAAAGTCCTCATAACTTTCATCTCATTAATTGAAATATAATGATGTGCAGCTTTTCAAGTATATAGAAATATAGAAAAACAAGTTTAAATTTTTATTTTAAAAAAAAGTTATTTTTTCTAAGTTACTTAGGCTATCTGGGCTTTGAAAGAAACTACATATCATACAAGAACTTTTTAATCATGTAATCAAATGTTATGAATATTGTTGCGCCTTAAAACTACTCAACTACTTGTTGCCAAAAATTGTACTTCATACTTTAGGGCTTTAGGAGTTAATTTAGGTTCCAACATTATTATTAGCTTGGAGGAAATTGATGTGAAAACTTCAATTCAAACAAGGTAACCATACTTAGAAAGTACACTTTAAATGCTAAGAGTATAGTAGAACCTCCCTAACTTAATACTCTCTAAACTAATAAAGTGCTATCAGGAAGTATTGATATGAACCACATACAAACATGATGCCCCTCCCTAATGAAATAACCTCTCTAACTTGATGTGTCAGATTGGTCCCAACTCTATTACTTTAGAGAGGTTCTATTGTAGTTGCTGTCATTTCTATTAATACTATAGTCCAATATTTTGAATTCTTGTTTGCAAATCAAAGAATATTTCAATACACCAAAGAATGTGTTATTGGAACATAGTATATGCTAAGGGTTCAAAGTTATACAGTAGAACCTCCCTAAGTCGATTGGTTCCAAACTGGTCTAACAAGATCTTTATGGAGGTTTATTTGCTTATAGAGGGTCATTTTTAGTCATAACCTTTGTTATATGGACAAGTTCGGGACTAGTCTGATAAGATCTTTTATAGAGGTTTATTTGCTCATGGGGATTGACTTAGGGAGGTTCTATTGTATTGGCATTTGACTTAAAACAAACATGAGTTCACAATCTAAGGGTGCTGTTTATATTCAAAATCACTATGTATTGGTACACTCACTATGCAAGATTTAGATTTTAGATTTTAGGGTGTTTCAGTTAGGTCGATTTTTTTTATAGGAACCTCTGTGTTTCTGTTGTTGTATAGTGTGGTACAATGAACTAACGTCTAGGCTCCCTGTTTGATGCAGGTGACTGGCATTGTTGGACAAATGCTAGGATCGAGTAGGCCACCTATAGGGTAGTGTGGGCAGAAGCCATATTATTTGACATTCATGTGCGTGATGGATTGGGACTATCAAGCTTAGGTTTCTTTAGGATCAACATACAGTTTTGAATGGTATTCCCTGGTTGCTCTGCAAGCTAGTATTTGGGGTTTCCGTTGAGCCTAAGTCTATTTAATGTTAGCCTTGTTCCATGATGAACCGTAAACAAATTTTGAACTTGCAACCATTGGTGGTGCCCGGATATGTAAGATTTATGTTTTGTTTTCAAAAGCCGTACAAAAGTGCGGGGCAATGAGGGGGTCAATTCACCCTAGCCCAAATTAGGTGGGAGAACGTGTAAAAAAAAAATGGCACAAAGTACGGGGCAATTTTTTACAATTACCCTTGGATGGGGGGCAACGAGGGGGTCAATCCTCCCTGCTATACGCCATATACTCTTTGGATTCAGGAAAGTGAAACCTTTCAAACAAGTGCAACAACAACAGAAAATGGCTTATCAGAAATAGATGATTATATGAAGTCACTTCCATGACCGTATTCAGAATCTTCATATGTGAGTCTCATGTCCTATCCAACACGTCGCAGGGGTTCAGAACTCTCCATGTGGACTTAGGAACTGAAAGAACCGAAACAGGTTCCAACGAACCTGTGTTCTAGAGTTATTTCTCTTATTTCTCTTGGAACGAATTTGACAACCTCCTTCCTAGTTCCTACTTCCAATTTCTGCAATTTACAAGTTGGCCCTTCGATATCCCAAGCGAGGCATTAGACATACTTTACGAGGTGCCAACATCAATGCAGTTCCTATCATGACCACTAATTTCAGCCTGTGCGTGTTGTCAGAATGAAGTACCAATACATTCAACAACACAAGCCATGTGGCTTCGATTGAGGAAGATATTGACTATCATAACTGCAGTCTTCAGGGCAAGAACACGGACAGTGCGTGAAATGAGACATTTTATTTTAAATGGAATGATCGGCATAGCAGCGCCTCAAAATCCAGCTCCATGAACTGATTCACCCACTGTAGTACCAACTGATGGACCACCAGTTCGATAAGCGTTCAAGTGCTCAATTGTCAAACCCCCAATTTTGTGAGATGTGACGCCAAGGTCTGCCAGACCCATTGCTGTTTCCCAACATAGAGAAACCAAGGAATCAATATAAATAATGGGTCTAACAGCATGCACAGAATGACTTCACTGATACTTCTGGACACAGACAAACACGCTAGTTCTTGCAAACAAGACGTCATATGATAATCAAAGAATACTATAGATCACGTGAGGGACAATGCTAGTTAACAAGCACACTATAGAGAAGAACGTAAACCATATAGGAGGAGCGAAAGCATACCGTCTGGAGAGACGATGAGGTCGCAAGCTAGTTGGTCCAGGTGGTCCTTCGAAAATGTTGGAGAAAAAGGAATAGGCAGTCCTCGCTTCATTGCAAACTCCCGTGGCATAGCAGCAAGCTGGAATGCATAAAAGGCATTAATCTCTTTCACCAAGTGATCAATTCAAGGAAGTATGCAACATTAGAGTACATCGAAAATATTGTGCAACTTGAACAGACATACCTGGGCTAAGACCATTGGAATGTGCAAAACGCGCGGGTGTTCTCGAATTGCCTCAAACATCAACATTACCTGCAGCAGTATATGAGCATGAGGTCAAAGAGAGCTTGCGAGGACACACAACTGCTGCTTCACAAGTATCCATTCTAACCAAAACGAGTTCATGACCGGTCAATACTGCGAGCACCGCTGCAATAGACTCATCAGATCAAATAAAGAATTTTTGGGACACTATTCCAGGTAGGCACAAATTTTCGACACTTTAACATTAATTCTCTTACGAGTTCATTGACGGTGAAAACGTCTGGTCCTCCGAGCTCAAATGTCTTGCCCATGCTAAAACCTTCGTCTCTGATGGCTGCAATAACTGCTGCAGCAACATCGATTACAAGCACAGGCTGCAACCTGTCAACCAAATGACACTCAGCATCACTTCATATTATCCCAAACAAGTATGACGCTATTAAGCGAGGGCACACGAGAAAGATGAATCTGCTTAGTTTCAGTCAGCTCTTGCTGCAATTTCTTGGTTGCAAAAATTAAATAAATAGCATTACCATGATAGATGAGGTTTAATGATTTAAGGTATTTACTTGCTCAGGCCATCTCCCGGGATGGGTACCACAGGAAGTTGCTTCGCCTGAACGGCCCACCGGTTCAACAGACGGTCCTCAACGCCAACCATCGGCGCTGTCCTCAAAATCGTGGCCTGCATACAGATATAGGGAAAATTATAGATTTTCCACAGATCTGCAAGGACAAAATGGAAGGGAAGAGGTACAACCTATACCTCAGGAAAGTTCTGCAAAACTGCCTCTTCCGCAGCGTGCTTAGAACGGAGAAGCTTTGACGGGGAATGTGAGGCTGAAGCCAGACATGACATTTGTACGTACTTCCGAATGCCACCATGCTCCCTAGCCAACTGCCACAAACCAAAATTGAATCAGTCACTTCAACTCTCGTGCTCAGAATACCTTAAACGAGCTAAAAATCTTGTATTCAATGCTGCAATAACCCATCCACCCTCCGGGTCCAAAATGATGAGGTGCATATGGCTAATCGTTGGCAAAAATCAACTAACAACCAACACTACTATTTGGCTTACAAATGTACCTTTGAGATACGATTTGAGATACCCTGATTGACATCTTCAAAACTGAAATTGCGTGTCTCGTATTCCCTTCCTGTGCATATGACAAAAACAGAATCAGTCCTTGAAAATCAGAGAAGAAAGGGACAGTCAATTAAGAGCCAACCGTCACTTGAGCAGGATCAGCATGTTGAAATTTGAGTATAGTCATGTCAACGAATCTCATGAAAAACAACATTCTTACACCCAAGCATGAAGAAAAAAAATTCCTTACCAATACAATTGACTATAACGTTGGAGTTGGCAATAACTGCTTTGATAGAGTCCTCTTCCCGTGCATCGTACTTCATGGGCACAATCTGATGAATTTCCCACCAGGAAAATGAAATCCTAATCAGGATACAACTTATGACCACTTCGTACCTTGATTGGTAGCACAACACTCCCTTCGCGTATGATGCATGACGAACCCTAACTTCAAATGCGTTGCATGGTTTCAAAACCATACATAGCAACACAGCACGTTACTTATTCAGAGCATGACCCCAATTAGCTCAACTTCGATTAAGAAAGCATACTAGACATCACCTGTCCCAGGTCTCCCATGAGCTTAAGATGCCTCCATTCCTCGTCCTCGCCTCTGTAAGGAACCATGACTTGGGAACCCATCCTTGCTGCCAAAGGAAACTACATTAGCCTCATATTTTGATCCAAATTCCACCCCCATAAAACATTAATAAACCTATCCGCCTGCAATTCCCTCAGAAGTTCAGGAACTTGCAACTCTTGAAAATGCAGCTACCATAAAAATCGACCAAAGGCTAAACCTAAAACGCAACAACATTAGGGCGTACCGAGTTGCTGAACCACATAACGCCCTAGAAAGCCAGTAGCTCCAAACACTGTTGCAACGACACCACTGCAAAATCCACACCGGCATTGTGTCATGTTTGCATTGCAATCCAACTACTAAGGTAACTACACCTAAAATCAACCGTGTTGTTCTAATTGCGACCCCTATCTAGGAAGGACTGACATGTTGCTTGAAGTATGTTCTACTGTCAATGATGAGTTAGGTAGGCTTAATTGGTCGCTTTAAGAGCATACTACCTTACAGCCTCCCCGGAATAGAGATCCGGCGATCAACCATTAACCACATCGAAAAAACTGAGAAAAGCTTTGAAATGAAATTATGAAAATGAAAAATCGAGAAATTCGCGGCACCTGACAGACGATCTACCTCCCGTGCCCTTCTTCGCAGGGCGGTGGCTGCCCGACACCGCCAGCGACGACGAGAAGCGTACCCCGCCATGTGCGAAACCCGAATCCTTGGCCTGATCGCCAAGGAGAGTCCCCTCCTGCAGCTGTAATGACGCAGTCCATGCACGCACGGCGACGGAGGAGGATTGCGTCCCAGCCTTCCTGACCAGGGCTCCTGCCATAGCTCCCCAATCCCCAGCAACCCTAATTGCAAGCCTCGCAGGAGGGAAACACCTCGATGGGAATGTCCGAGTTCTCCCTCACTCTTCCGTCGTCTCTGAGACCCGATGACATGCCCGCGACGTTCCCAACCGTCCGAAAGTTACGTCACGTTCCCTGAGGTTCCCGTATGCATAGAGGGGATTTGGGGCCTTTGGAGGGCCGTTTGAGGCCCGATCAACGGCACGGGCTGTCAGAAAATATTTATTGTTATTGTTATTATTATTATTATTTTAAAAGAAAAAAATCAAAAATTACAGTGACAAACAAAACTGAGTACTCTTACGAAATGTTTTCATTCAAACAACCATACCATAAGCATCAATGGACAAAGTCCAAAAGTGTATATATGAAAGTTGAAGTGTGCGACATACTAAACGTTACCATGGAAGTTTGAAGAAAAAATTAGTTGTGTTTTGAAAGAATATCCATTTCAAAGTTAGCCATGTCTAATACTCAGTTTTGTTCAACATGATTTGAAATCACTTTATTTTTGTTAATTTTTTCTTAGAACTCTGAAAAAACTTTTTGTGCCTTGGCATGTTGGTATACATCATTTCAAATTGTTGTATGCAAAAATTGAAGGAAATTGACATTTATAGAATTTAAAATATCAACAGTTTGATGAACATGCAAATGATGTTGGTTCTCGCAATGTTTGATTTTTTTTGGAATTGAGAGCATGGATGGCATTAGCCACTGTTGAGAGTGTATAGGTTGCAATATGGACCATTGTTACTTCTTAATGCCCTTGCATTTGAAATATTTGTTGAATTGGACATTGCATTCAATTTATATTTCATAGTTAGATAATGCATATTTAAATTCAATTTCTTTGTCCAAAGACTAGAGTTCATGATGCACACAATAGATCCAACAAATCCCCAAAAATTATATTATCATTGTCAATATCATCAAAAAATTGCCAAATCGATGAACATAAATGTAATTTTTGGCAATTTTCAATTTTTTGACGATATTGATATTAATAATTTAATTTTTTGGGGATTTGTTGGATCTATTGTGTGCATCATGAACTCTAGTCTTTGGACAAAGAAATTGAATTTAAATATGCATTATCTAACTATGAAATATAAATTGAATGCAATGTCCAATTCAACAAATATTTCAAATGCAAGGGCATTAAGAAGTAACAATGGTCCATATTGCAACCTATACACTCTCAACAGTGGCTAATGCCATCCATGCTCTCAACTCCAAAAAAAATCAAACATTGCGAGAACCAACATCATTTGCATGTTCATCAAACTATTGATATTTTAAATTCTATAAATGTCAATTTCCTTCAATTTTTGCATACAACAATTTGAAATGATGTATACCAACATGCCAAGGCACAAAAAGTTTTTTCAGAGTTCTGAGAAAAAATTAACAAAAATAAAGTGATTTCAAATCATGTTGAACAAAACTGAGTATTAGACATGGCTAACTTTGAAATGGATTTTCTTTCAAAACACAACTAATTTTTTCTTCAAACTTCCATGGTAACGTTTAGTATGTCGCATACTTCAACTTTCATATATACACTTTTGGACTTTGTCCATTGATGCTTATATTATGGTTGTTTGAATGAAAACATTTTGTAAGAGTACTCAGTTTTGTTTGTCACTGTAGGTGACAGTGATACATTTGTTAGCTGCTACAGCTGTGTTCCTGCAATCCAAGAATGCAGAAAACTCGCAGTCTTCCAAAAGGCTCCAAATCCCCTCTAATGAATTAACCCTTCACACGTCAAAAAATATCTTAACTTTAACGAGAAATAAGGTAGAGGTATGTTTTGATAAAATATGACAAAATTTGTAAATTCCAAATTCATATTTGCAATTAGAGGTCCCAAATTAGCTAGGAGGGATACACAAGGTAAATGAATCAAATACAAAATAGGGGGCTTTTCTTTTAAATACACGCTAGGAATGACTTGGGTAGTCCGAGCGAGGGGTCAGTTCACCTTGACCCCTAAATGTATTAAGATTCATTTAGTGACATCTAAAATACAATCTAAATCCAAGCCCAATTGGATGCAAAGCAAATAGGTGGGGTTCTAGAAAGTTGTCACGGTCATGTGGATGGGTTGTATATTGGCCAATCTCTTGCGCTTGATACAAGTTTATAGTTTATTGTTTTTTGGTGTTTTTGTGACTACTTGTATGTTAGTCTACAATCCACAATAGGTGCATCTATGCAGTTGTTTCCACAAATTCATATTATATTCATATAAGCTTGGAAAAACACAAAACCAATTTTGTTTGTTTATGAAACCATTTCCTAATAAGTGCACATCATTTTATTTTGTAGCTACCCTCAAGATCTGTAGATCTTGAACAAATGTTACTTTTAGATATGTCTACCTTATTGTGGTTCTTTGTCATTCATCGGACACAAAACGTCCATGGTGTTGATTATGGGTTTGAAAGCTATAATTAATTCATTGTGTGACCAAAACTTATGCAACCACTTCCAATTTGCGTTCACAATGCAAAAATTCTTTGTCACCCCACCCTCTTGCATGCCCTGGTGTTCCAGGTCGGTTTTAGGTGCAATTCCTTTAGACATCCATGACCGTCTCCTCGCAAGAGACTCGCACGGTATAGCATACTCGAAACCTATGACCACTGGGCGCCAAGAGCATTTGACAAGAAGCGGGAACTGCGATTACCTTAGTGAGGCTCACCATCTTGACATAACTTAAATGTGAATTTTCTTTCGGCTGTAGAAGCACGAATTCGAGCTTTCTGTGGGCTTTCGGGATTTGTGACTGTTTCGGAGAAATTTCGGGAGCCCGGCAAGGTATTTTTGGACGTATCTATGAGCTGCGGCAGTTCAGTATCGTGTGGAGCGTCCGACGGATGATTTGGTTCGGATTTAGGGTTATCGGTGGTGCCGAAAATGGAGACGGGATTTGGTGGCACGGATAGTAATTTGCAGGACGCAATCAAGACGTTGGATTCTCATTTTGCTAAGGCGGATGCTCTCCTACAGGTAGTTTGGTCCAATCGTGTTTCAGAATTCTGTTAAGAGAAGAGAACGTGATTTAACTTAGTTTGCACATAAATTTAGAGAGATGCAGGGGAGGTGCTCAGAAGTCCAGAGTCTATCCTCTCGCATATCGCGAAGGCTTGTCTGATTTGTGTTGGTGAAGTTTTTTGATGTCCTGCCTAGCGGATTTTATCATTTCCCAAAGAAGACTGAGAGTAGGGTTGATAGACATATTTCCGTTACTTCAGCTGATTTGGGTATGTAATTTTGAAACTGCAATCAGAGTTGAATTTTCTCCTTGGAAGGCGAATGGAAGTCGTAAATTATCAGTCAATCAATCAGTTTTAATTTTGGAGCGTTTTTGTAATCTAAAATTTTTCAAATTCAGGACTGTAGATGTACTTGAAATATCACAATAGGTGAATGTAATGTCATTCATGGGCGTCTTTTGAATAATCTTCGAAATGACCCAAAACTATATAAGCAGAGTCTCTTCTACCCCTTATAATCATGTTGCAAAGTTGTTCTGTTTGTAACACTTCATCAGACCATTTATGTCATAATTTGGGAAGGTAACGGAATTTGATATCTCTGTCTTAGTGAGGCTGCTCATGCAATGGAAAGTGCACTGGACTATGACTACTATTTGCATTTCACGATTATTATCAGTTGCTGTTTTATTTGGATTCTCACGCTTGTTCCATATTTTGAGCGTGCAGCTCGTGAATAATAAATTGGAGATTGAGCTTGAAGTTACTTATCCAGGAAATGTAAGCTGCTTCTCATCCTACCTTATACTGGCTTTTGTTAATTGTAATTTTCAATGGACTCTCTTAACATTTCTCTCTTGGATGCACGCAAATCAGGCAAATCCTCTGAAGTTACTTGCCCGCGCGAAGAGAGTGCAGGACGAGCTTCCGCTTCTCAGAGAGGAATGTGACAAGCTATTAGCTGCCAAACAGGTTATCTTCCGAAAACACTATCTCTGTATACAGTGTGAGACACTCTTTGAAACAGCAACCATCATTTTACCCTCTGGGAAGTTCCAAGTTACGTTCTCCCTGCCACAGGATAATGTAATTTATGGCAGCTATCTTGTTCGATAACATGGCTTCAAATGTTGGAAACGGGAATTGGTTTGCAGGATGTTGTAGACGCTGCGAGAACTACTCTGGTGAAAAACAGACAACTATTATCTCAACTACAAGCTCGGTCCGGTCTCCCCGTGAGTAGTGACGCAGACGATCCAGTCTACTCATCATTTATGAAGGTGAAAGACTCGGTGCTCCTATTGTCTTGTTAGTCACGCATACTTCTTTTCTTGAGGCAGGACTTGGTGCCTTCATTTCTACATAATCATTTTTCTCTTTAATTTTGCATCTGACTTCTCTTTCTGCGTGTATGCTAGACTCTCGAGGAGTGGGATCAACAGTTGGAAATGGTTTCAGGTAAGCAGACATTGCTTTCTTTTGCATTTGTTCTATTCATATTTTCAATGGTGATCATTCCAGTGGTGCTCGTGCCTGTGTCCTATCCGCTCTTAATTTTCAGAAACCAAGCCATTAGTGCCACATATACATACTTGGGAGTGACTACATTTGATGTGACATCTAGTCTTCTAAAGCCTCCTTTAATTCATGATATTGACAATGCTTGTGACTATTTCGAATGCAGTCACAGAGCTCCAGCAATTTTCTCATCCCGATCTCAATCTGGAGCTCTTTCGTTCAAAAGTATTCAAGAGGGATGAATAGTCTCATTCGAAGCCACGATTCAACATTTCAAGTCTTCGAGTATTGGCCATTATCATTGTGCTATTTTGTCAGTTTCAACATGATATCATCGTCGGTGTGCGGAAGATCTATTAGATCCACAGCCCGTCTTAACTTAGTCCGCATCTGATGTGAAGTCTGAAATATTTAGTGAATCGAAGTAGCTCAGCTGCAAGTGACATTGAATAACAACATTGTTCTGCTCTTCTCTCATGATAAGTTGAATTCCTTTGAGACACTGTCTATGTTTTGGCAGTATATTTACAAGCTAATAAGACCGAGTATTCTAACCGAATGGATATGCTCGCTGCAATTGAGTTATGTCGGCGATGAACTTTTGGTGTTATCCACTGATGAATGACCATCTAGAATCGTTGAGTTCAACCGATTGCAGACATCCTGTCCCAAGGTGTTTGTAGGTGACTATACGACTGTTTCCCGTGGAGGACCAACGAACTTGACTGCAGTATTCCGGTAGCTGAAAAAGAAGTTGGGGTCTGCTCCGACTCTTCCTGATACCGATACCATCTTAATTTTACATTGCTACAATGATTTAAAAATGCGTTTTGAAGTTTCTACAAGGGTCTCTAGTACTTTAAGATGAGAGGAATGTGTACGGTTGGATTGGGAAACAAATGATAGTTGAGGTTGAAATTTTGAACTATGTACTAGATAACCTATTCGCCACTAGCGCACCTCATCGGATATCTAATACATAACCTTTTGTACATTTTTCAATCACAATTTTTGATCTTCATGATCCAAGAGTGTAGGAAAGAAGGTTATGAGTTGCAACTTGTAATAGCAATGGTAACGGGTTGCCAATGAGACGGTGCCACATTAGCATTAAAAAGTTAACAAGTGATTGTAACTCCTTGGTATCATAGTAACCCAATTTGATGAGATTTGATTCTTGTGGCAATGTAGTGCTTGATGTTATATAAACTTACTATTGCTTGATATGTTATGCAATGTGTATTGTAGAAGGTAGTAATATTTTTAATCCTCTTTAGCAATCGTAAGAAAGTTTGCTCTTAAAGTGCATTTAAGCCTACCCAATTCATCATCGATAATAATAGATATTTCAAGCAACATATCATCCATTACTAGATAGGGATGGCATTTAGAACACAATTGTTTTTAGTGTACACTACTTCAATTGTAATTTTTATGGCATTTTGTTCTTAATTTGCACGATGTTGCAATCTACTTTTTCAAGCATGTCAACTCCTCTCCATGAAACAATGGTTTGTTTAGTAGCCTCCAATCATATTATTGTTAACTCTTGCAACTATGGTTCCAAATTGATGAAGTCAAAGTTTGAAAACATTTTCCACATTTTCCAACTATTTGTCTTTAAATTTTTGCTATTTGGATTTCAAATAAAAATTTCTTTACTACATAAGAAATCATCAAAAAATGACAAGTGTATTGCCAATTCACTTAACCTCTTTGCATCCACTTTTTTTTGTTGACCTTCTATAGTGGATTATGAAGAATATTCAATTGAGTTTGTAGTCTTTCTAGTGTTTGTCTTCAAGTAAATGAGAAGTTACTAAAAAAAAGGGATTACAAAATATGCTATTTTAGTGTATTTTGGAAAGTTGTTGCTCCTTGTTATGAATCTGAAATTTCTTCACAAAAATGATAATTTTTGAGTTTGAGCCAAACTAACTAAATGAAGGTCATCTATTCTAGTTTCTATTCCAATTTGAATCTTGAAAAAAAATCCAAATATTGAATATTTTATTGCAATTTGAACTTTGAATGCATTTTCAATGTCTATTATTTTCTAATTATAGAATGATGCAAAAATTCACTTTACACTATGATGTTTGTCACCATAATATACACTCATAGTGAAAATTTTAGATTTTTGGAAATATTTTTCTATTTGATATGATTTTTCTTTACTTTTTCTTCAAAAATTCTCAAAAAAAACAATTTTTCACCAAAAAATCTAAAACATTTACGAAGTATAGAAGACATGTATTTCCATCTCTGAAAATAAATATACAAAATTTTTTCGTTCATATCTAGTTGCAAAATGACAGAAAACTGAGTGTTAGCAGTAAGGCTTGAAATTAGTGGTCATGGGTCTGTCCTTCAAGGGTTAAGTGGACAAAAATGGGTGATCATCTTGATGCCTCACTTTTTCTATTTGTGGGCACCTCCATCGATCATGTCTGAAGTAGAGTTGGGATCGTTTTATGGTGGTAAAGCCCAAGGTGTGTAAAAAGAAGACTCCCTCTATTTTGTACTGTCTTTGTTCAATTGTTAACACCTCTCCTAGCTAATTTGGATCCTCTGATTGCAAATATGAATTCAGAATTTGCAAAAAAATCATGTGTTGCCAAAAAAATGTTTCTGGCTTTTCCCCAAGGATAAAACAGAGGGACAAAATGGCCTCCACAAAACGCTCCCAACACTACTGTACAATCGCGTACAGTGATCTTACAACCAGTTGATTTGAAGTATTCACAGATTTTTGCATAGTATAGTAAAAGAATTGGAATTTTTCATCTTGCATAATTATCACACAGTTCCCACGCAATCCCAATCAAGCATAAATAATTTTGGTTTCAAAAAAGAAAAATTCCATTTTTGGTGAATTTCTAAAGTTAATTTTCATGGTTAGACATAATATTTTATTGATAACAATTGATGATGAATTTTTTTAATCCGATTGCATAGATATGTAGGGAACATCCATACACACATCTTTCATATTAAAAAACACCCCATTAAGTAATAAGAATATGAACTAGGAAGAGTTAAATGTGAAGTGTCATTTGACCAAAATTTGTGAAAATAGATATCTTTATATTTTAACAAGATTTTGACAAAGTGATTGTAACTTCATATTGAATATACAAAATTAGTTATAGTGTAAGGATCAAATAGCAAAGTCTCTGTAAAATATAAAGATATCTATTTTACAGATTTTGGTCTTATGATGCTTCACATTTAACTCTTCCTAGCTCATATTTTTGTTACTTAATGGGGTGTTTTTTAATATGAAAGATGTGTGTATGGTTTTTTGCTACATATCTTTGCAATTGGTTAAAAAACATTTATCACTAATTGTTCTCAATAAAATATACCAATTATATTGCACATTGTACAAAAAGTTGTGAATGGGTCAAATTGGCCGGTTGTAAGATTATAGTACCCAATTGCAAGGTTTTTTTGGGGGGTTTTGGAGAAGTGCTGAAGTGGCAACGTATGAGACAATGATGTAGCCAAATATTTTAGTATTCATCTATATTGTGGATAGAATTATCTATTCATCCACATATTTGGATGGATTTCATTTAAATTTGACAATTTCATCCAGAAATTTAGAGCAATTTGACATTATCATCCAATTTTTCTTCAAAATTTTCCTATAGTCTTGATGCAGCCCATTTTTTTGAGGCATTTGGGCCTCATAAGGCCCAAAAGAAAAACACTGCCCGACTGTACTTTAGACCCGGCTCCCTGAAACAAGTCCAATTGTCACCCACCGACACGAAACTCCCCTTTGCGGTGGCCCATTTGGAAATTCGGATATGGCCTTGCAAACCCCGCCAGGCCGCCACTTGTCTTCGCCCTCTTTCAACACCCAACAACTACAGTAAGCTTAATCTCTCTCCTCCTACAGGACCGCTTAACGTACTCACAAAAATTCCACCCAAATCGAAGCAAGCGCAATCCACAAAATCTCCGCAACCCCACCGCCCGCTGACTCCATCGAAGGTCCACAATTAACTTACATTGCGTGAGCCAGACGCCCATCGTCGTCGTCTCCTACTTATGGATTGCTCCTCTCAATGTTTTCTGGGGTGAAGGTTTGGATCCCTGCGCTGTATTTTTTGATTTGGCTTCTGTTGGTGGAAGAGCAAGAAATTGCGATGGCGTCGGAGGCCGACCACGTCTTCGTGTACGGGAAACTGAGGCCGGATGCGCCAGAGAACACGGAGCCGCTGGGCCACACGAGTGGAGCGAACAAGGCCTGGCTCATGGGGAGTCGATTGTATTGCTTCAACAAGGGGGGGCAGAAGAAAGCGGCGGTGAGGTTGGAAGAAGCGGGGCATGCTGTGGCGGGGTATGTTGTGAAAGGGGCGGATATGAACGCGTTGCTGCGGGAGTCGGAAGCCAAGGAGTATTCTCCGCAACTGTATGAACGGGATGTCGTCGAGGTTAGGGTTCTTCTGCTTTCCATGTAATTTAATTTTTGTTGTCTTCAAAGTCATGTGGTTTTGGTCAAGTCCGTCAGAGGGTTGAATTTCGCAAGAAATGGACTTTCCATGGAAAATGGAGTTTAGAATTAGTGATTTTGAGAAAAATGAGGTTAACGTTTTGCAAATTTCACGTTCTTTAAACTTTTCACCATTGCAGAGCTGTAGACTCAAAAACGTGAAATTCACAAAATATGGTCTCTATTATCTTCAAATCGATTTGGTTAGACTTCATTTTTCGCGGAAGAGTTCAATTTCTGCGAATTTGGCGTTAGTTCAGTCAAGTCACACGGACGTGGAAGATGGCCGTGGTCGATCTGTACCTGCCAAGGAGGGGACACGCAGAGTCGCCGCCTTTCATGTTGAGCATGTTGGACTGGTCAAATTTTTTTGGCAGTGGAAAGGGATTTCAACGTAGAAAAGAATGAGTTATTTGGATACTGGGTGCAGAAGTTACGGAGGGTCAAAGTTTTATTGATTAGGGCTTTGAATTTCTTTTCTAACAGTAATTACATCTTGATTAAGGGGTTATATACCAGCTGAACGTCTGCTTTTGAGTGTTCCTAGCTTAGAATGTGTCTGCAATTCAAAGAAAGTCGTATGAAATGACTAAACTCTACTAGGAATTGCAATCACTGTAATAGCAGGGCCTCGCCACTGGCAGGAGCAGAACTCTTTGCGAAACTCAACGTGCCCTCATATGATCAAATTGCTGGAGCTGCAATAGGAGTGTCGGATTTATCAGATTTTAGATATTTATTGTGGGGATCGTCTCGACTTGCTTAATGATGTTAAGTGAGGACTGTTTTCGAAATGTTTTGTTTTCGATTGATACGTATGTTACAGTTTCATTTCTGACACGCATTTGGTGCAGGTCATAACTGAGAAAGGAGAGCGAGTCCCTTCGTATGTTTACCACAGACCCGACGTAGATGTTTCCGACCCTGTCCCGAAAGGAGATTGGCTGCAGCGGAGCCATTGAATGGCGATTATTATGGACTAATAATACTTAATAGCCAAGAGGTTTGAGAGCATTCGTAGACTTAATGTCAAGTCATTTTACCTAAGAAACGTTCAGATTTGTCATTTTTGGTTGATCTAATGGCTTAGAGTGAGCAAGAGGGTACGGTTTGTAATCCTCTTCTGCCTGTCTACTGGGACAAGATAATGCCATGGTTTTGTTGAACACCAGACTTGTCATTATTTACAGACATCAACTTTGAACTCCTCTTAGATACTCTGCCCGCTGGAGATTGCTGTGGGTGTGTAGAGTGCTTTTTGATTACCCTGTTTTGGAGTGAAATTTAGTTTTGAGTGCGCCATAGGAATTCTAGTTGTATAATTTGTAAATTATCTAGGAATGGACGATTGGCGACTGCTTTATTGTGCCATTACTGCTGAAATGTTTAATTTTGGTTCTAGTTCTTAGCATGTTGTTACTATGTCTGAATGATGATTGAAAGCTGACAGTGATGAAAAGTGATAGTGCGTCTGTTGAATTGCACTAATGTCTGTTTGCGCTTGGTGTTCGGAACAGTGTTACTAGTTTTAATCTAATCCACAGGCAGGTAATTCTGTATTTGTTTCTTAAGACAATTGCTACCACCACCCTTAACACCAAGAGAAAACTTACCTTTATTGAATTATTAACTTTCTTCCACAGTGCAGAGAGTGAGATTGATGCTTTCCTATGTCTTTCAGTTTGTGCATTCCTATGCAATGCGTATAATGGCCATGGAAGCATAAATAGCTATCTGTTCAACTTGATATCCTTCCAACTTGCTCAGCTGTCGTCAATGGCCATTCAGTTAGACTTGAGAACTCCGTGGTGATTTTATTACTGTGCAATAACTTTTAGTCGATTTCAGAGTAGTTACTTCCATCCTTGGAGGCTGGATAGTAACTTATTTGTGATGTGGTGAACTTGCCATTTTTTCTGACTCTTTCAACGTTGGAAGCTTCTTTCAAGTTTCTGAATGATGGTTTTCATTGTTGAAAACTCCTCTCATGCTTTGCAATTGGAAACATATTGTCATACTTCCAGCAGTAAAGACTTCTCTTCTTTGGGTTGTATGGAGTAAGTCCTTTGTGTTTTACAAAGGAAACACTCATATTATTCAAAAATAGAAAGAGTGTATAACTTCCAGCTAGGATAGGGTTGATGCAAGAGTAGTTGCATGAGGGTACATAAATGTAGAGCTACCATACAACTAATATTGTCATATAAAGAGCTCCAAAATTGGACAAGTGGACCCAAGAGTTCTAACATTGGTTGCAATAAAGGCATGATGGTCAAAGAATCTATGAGTGATGTACCAAATTCCGGACTCTCCAAAAATCCACAAATTGCCAACTTAGAGAGCAATCAACATGGCAAGCCTGTTAAAAAGGGTTATTTAACGGTTGTATTGGACCGCTTTTTTAATATGGCCCCCACTACCTTGTTGCAACCTATCATTCAAGCCCCGTTGAGGATCCCTTTAGGCCACTTTAGTGAAACTGCAATAGTAGGCATCAACATAATGTATTAGATCATAAATGAAAAAAGAAGGTTTCAATGCAACCTTGAAGCAACTCGACAACTTCAAGGGCTTGCCATGTTTCTTTCCTACATTGATACTTTAACCCCTAAAGTTTCATGACTATGTAATCACCAAAAACGCTCCAAAACTGCCATTTATAATACAACTACAAAATTTTTGAAAAAAAACAATTTTTGACACATGTAACCGTAGGATCTTGTAGTATGATATTTTGAAAACATGTGGTAAAAATTTCAGAAAATTCCACCGTGTGGATCATAAGATATAAGCATTCAAAGTCTTGAAAACCATTTTTTCAATCCTGCGAAAAAACGGGCAGCTGCACTTTGCAAGCTCACTTTTCAATGAAAAAATGCCGATAAAGGTGGTGCCTCTTTGAATTCAGTTTCCTAAACAAGTTGTCTATATGCATGAAAAATTTCACATCATTTGGAATTGTACAACATATAGGAAAAAAATAGTAAGTAGAAAGAGGTAGAAAATGACTCAAAATACTAAATTGTTAAAAATTTAATCATAGAATTTTAAAATGCCAATCCCAACGGTTGTAATGTTGTAATAATCAATCTACATCCTAAGATTTTATTTCTTTCCAAAAATATGAAAAATTGAGTTAAATAAACGACTTTAAAGTTTTTTTTAGAGTAGAGAATCCATAACTGCCCGCAAACCAAAAACTCTCATAACTTTTGACTCATTGATTGAAATGGAGTGAGTCAAAGCTTTTTAAGTATATATAAATGTAGAGAACCAATTTCAAAAAAAAAATTCCAGAAAAAAATGATTTTTTTTTATCTGCCCAAACTGCCCGGTTACAAAAAAAAGTAACATATTAGGTCACAACTTTTGACTCGTATTTCGAAATGTCATGAAACTTGGTACGCATGAAGATATTCCTCGCCCCCACCTTCTATTAAAATTTCAGCCTCAAATATGGATATCTCTAGTCACACGTACCTGCCCAAAATTTCTATACAGCCAAAAAACGCATGTTGGTCCTTTAGGGGTTAAAGAAACTTGGTGAGCTCACAATTGAATTCCCTACCTTCACAATTCTTCAATAGGATTACTATTGCTATTACTTGAGCCAGTTTTCAAGAGCTACAAGTACTCTATAACTACTTGTAGCACTTTCAAAGCACCACATTGCAACTAGAGTACTTATATTTTGGCCCAAAGTTTATTTCAATGTTTTTTTATTTTGCTTGCATTGGGTCTATACTACACTAGCATCTAATCTACAACAATAGTTGGGTTGGTATAAAGCCCGCTTTTCAATAGATTCTAGCCTTTGTTCCATTCCTCCATTAAGAATCTCCTTATGTAAATAAAATCCCTTGATGCTCCAAGTTTAACGTCTCATTTCTTATATAACAAGGTGTACTTCTATCTCATTTGTCATAGCAAGATTATTCTTGAAGGATTGAAAGAGCTTTTGTTCAATTTGCAATTGGTGTATCAAAAGAATTGTATAGAAACTACATTGATTTATCTTATTACGATTCTTAATGAATGCACAATATTAGAGCCGATACAAAATTTAAAGAGGCAATTTAGGAGGTTCTAATGATGGATTTGATTGCATTGATCATCATTTTGTAGATTCCGTATTTACAATGGTCCTAAAATTAATTTTATGAAATGCATTACAAGAGAAATGGAGCGGGAAGAAGGCTCCCAAATTCAAGACTAGTAGTGATGTCATTGCTACACTAAGAAATCAAAGAAAAAATCAAGAAAGGATAGTCCTAGTTGGTCAAATTTTGGTCTACAAGGATTGTAATTATTAAAAAAATTCAAAATTATAATTTAATTTTTTTTGCAAGTTATGTCACTATTGTTCTAGTTTTGCAACCCTCTTTAGGACCATTTTTTTGTAATGGCTCACTTAGGATAAACCAATCTAAAGTAGAAGTACCCATTTTCAACCTTATACCCTAAACCAATCTTGAAAATATGTAGATATAGAAAGTCCCAAACATACACAATGCAAAAAACAATTTCGGATACATCATGTATTTGAACTTCACAAATTCATAGATATTCCAAAATTATCAATTTTCTTTTCAAGATTCATAGTTTTCAATTGCCAATGTATTAAAATAATCTCTTGTATTGATACCACCTCAAACTATGTTGAATTGTTTAGAGTGTTGGTTATAGGTGCTTCTACCTTAGTTATTTATAGAAAGTTCTTCACTAGCAAATAAGATGATTTCACCCCGACTAGTTGAAGATTCATTTGGTAGGATTCAACATTCTTATACTATTACATATAGACTTGAGTGATTGTCTCTTGAACTAACTGTTGTTATCAACAACTAAAATAACTAAAGTAACAAACATTTACTCCAAAAGGATGGACCTATGACTGTGAAATGGAACATTGAAATCTTTTGACTTTATAGGTTTCCATGACTTTTTTGTGATTATTAATGCTTTAAATATTTATATTCATTTTTGGAAATGAAATTACTTATCTTTTATAAATCATAAACTGTTCATAATTGCAATTACAAACTCCATGTGTTACGAGCTCTATGTGTTATTGCAATTCCAAGCTCCATATGAGTGTATCCAAATATATAGTGTTCTAAGAGTTTCATTTATATTTCCTATTTTTTTTTAAATTTAAAAATTTAAGTTACAAAATATTGTTTCTCATTCTACCCTGCCTTTTGATAAGAAAATCAAAGGTCTTTCAAATATATTCAAATCAATACAGAATGTTATTGTGTTTACACTTCTTACTTCA
The DNA here is from genome assembly GCA_963969595.1 of Neckera pumila. Taxonomy (NCBI): domain Eukaryota; kingdom Viridiplantae; phylum Streptophyta; class Bryopsida; order Hypnales; family Neckeraceae; genus Neckera; species Neckera pumila. Next base: position 6,014,152 of record OZ018412.1, on the reverse strand, counting down.
AAAATTTAAAATAATTTTTCAAGCAAAAATTTAAAAAAATTAAGAAAAATGGATTTTCACATATTAAAAATGTCAAAACTTTACTAATCAAGTGTGTAGAGTGCCCTATAAGAATGGTTGACGCCCCCTTTTGGACCCTTCAATTTTCTTGGCATTACTTGGAATGTAATTGACATTTTTGGTTTCCGTCAATTAGCATTTCTATCTAGCTCAATCCTCCTCAAGCATACCAAAATTTTCAGTTTCAGAAAACTAAAACTCCATTTTTGGTGAATTTTTTTAATTTTTTTTCATGGTTTTACATGAAAATTTATAGAAAAACATTTATGATGAATTTTTTAAATTTGATTGCAGAGATACATAGGAGATATCCACATGCACATCTTTCCTTCAACAAGCATCTCCAAAAAGGTTTCACAATTCTCTCAGTAGAGGTCGCAATGGGGGGGTGAATAGTACCCAAAATTTTGAAAATTCATACCTCTTTATTGTAATTAGATTTTAGTGACACTTGTGTAAGAAAAAATTTAGATTGAAACTAAAATATAATTTCAACGTCTAGAAATGAGCTCAGAAATGATGATGTACTATATGACAATGGAATCAATCCTTTGGAGGTCAAGCTCTTGTGTCCAAAACATCCCTCTAAAACTCCATATAAGTCCCAAAAATCACACTTCCAAATGTATTAATATATTAAAGAGCACTTCCAAGTTCCTAACTTCCTAATGCAGCTTCAAATAAGGTAGGAGTTCCATAAATTAAGCGGGTTCTAAATGCATCCTCTATCTAAAAATGAATGACAAGTTCCTTGAAATATCTATGATGGGATCAATAGGCTTAAAGGAACGGTTTATAGACCTCCTACCTTACTTATAATTTCAAATTGTAACATAAAATCAATGCCCAATTGCTTGTATGGAATTCAGATGTATCTCAGTACTAAATATAATACACACTAACTTATTGACAAATCTATTCCAACAAGTTTACTCAAAAAATAATATATTTTGCTTCTAATTGACTTTAGAAGGAATTTAGGAATTTAGAATCCCTTTCAAAATTTAAAGAAAAATATTTGTGAATCTACCCATACAAAAGAAATTTAAAACTCAAAGTCTACAACTTTTATCTGTATATCACTTCCAAAATATTCTTCTAAATACCACTTTATAATGTTTTTTCTCAAATCGTCAATTCTGGAGAAGACTCTCGACGTTTAGGGGTTAACGAGCGCATGCAAGCCTTTTTATGCATTCACCGCCGGTCCAGATGACAGACTAGGCCAGCCTCAGTCTCTGGAACACCAAGTCTCCACTCACTGTGACGCTCCTGTGCGGTATTTCCTGCGCTCTTTGTAGCTGTGGTCAGTATGTTATTTATTTCGGAGGATGACATACAAATGCTATGGTAGCAAATTTAAAGGCATTTCAGATAATTATCAGCAACTGGAAAGCTAAAAGGCATCTACATTAGAATACCCCTCCAGCATCGCCTAATCTCCCACCCACCCCACCCCCAAAAAAGAATCCACAACTGATTCCTGCATTAAATCTGAAAGAGAGAGTGACTCCCATATATATGCATATAGCAGGCTACAAAACAATCTTACAGTGTGTTACCACCAGTTTGGGTCTGCGTCAGGGACCGAGCATTTATCAGTTATTCTGTTTGCCGATCTGCCAACTACAATCCAAATTCTCTTCTGAACTCTATATATGAGGTACAAAAAAGTAAGGAAAAGTGAAGTCCTATTTACAAGCTGGCCAAAAAAATTTAACTAGTTTGGAGCAGTCCACCGACACTAGCGCATGCAACCTGTCACTAGAAAGCAGTGCAAAGAACTAAAGTGGAAAAGAACAGTTCAGGTCTATCTGGCTTAAACCCAGGCACTTGAGGTCACCCGGAAAACATTCTAAACACAAAGTGCACCAGGCGACTCAAGGTTGTAGGGTTTAGGATCACCAATCGAAGCACGGCTGTTCGGGTAAGGTAGGGGCCGGTTTGTGTGGGATCCATTCCCGTCGGTTGAGAAGTCACCCATTCGCAATTTAACTGTCATCCAAACATACGACTTGTAAAAATGAGATCAACTTCTTGGTTCCATCATAGTCAAAGATGCTTACAGCATAAATGCAACCAACGCAAGGTTCAAGGGAAGCCTAGGCTCGTAATTTGAACCCTACTACTTCAAACTTCAACATCTCTCATCACTTATCATACAGTATTCAAAAAAATACATAAATCAATTCAGAGCATCCTTTCAAAAATGGGGACGATATCCACCAAAAAATAAATGAAAAACACTCAGTCACGGGAATGAGGTCCTACCTGGGTTCAAGTTCTTGGGCTGGCAAGGGACTAGAAGTATGAGGTATGCTTTGCAGGGGCTCACAGCAGGTGATGACAATCTTTCCAACAGCATGGCCCTCCATGCACCTGGCCCAAGCCTCCTGGGCTTTGGTCAATGGGTAAGTGGAGTCAATCACAGGCCTGAGCTTCTTCAAGTGAAGCAGATTGAAGAGAAGGTACATATCAGCGCAGTTGGGAATATGCACGAAAGGAAAATACTTCTGCTTGGAAAGCGAGAATGCATGCAAGGCGCTTGTTATGAAGCCCTTTGGTGAGGGGTTTAAGTCGATCACGAAGCCTTTAGTGGACAGCTGAGGCTTGTATTGAGGAAAGGGCCGATGCGGACCACAGTTGATGATCACGTCGTACTTCGCCGAGGAACCCTCTGACACTGGGGCATCGATGTCCAGCACTTCATCTGCCCCCAAGCTCTTGAGCAGCTCGAAATTCTGGGGATTGCATGATGCTGTGACCTGGGCACCTCCTAGTTTTGCAAGCTGCACCACAAGAGATTATATTTGATTGCCTCTCAACCAATGGGAAAGACTAAGCAATGGTTCAAAACTGTTAATTAAACTATGCTAAAATTGACACTTTAAGCGCTGAGTACATTTCAAATTATTAGACTGACAACTCTTTTTATTAATTCATGTTGTCCCCTTGCAATTGTCAGGGGATGCAAATGCACCGAAATATGTCTTACTTGGATACTTTATGCAAAAGTTATAAGGCTTCAATCATTACGATAGCCACACCGACAAGTGACACTTTAAGCCAACCAAATATAGAAGAAACAATTAGCTACTTCCTACGTTTGGAAATAGTGCATCCATTCTCAGTGGCGATTGCATTGAGAATGGATACACTATTTCCAAATGGAGGTAGTAGCAAACTTATTGAGACTTGTTAGCAATTGCAAGGGAATTCTAAAGCACCAAAATGTGCCTTATTTGGATAATGTAAGCAAAAAGTTTATCAGTAGATGACCTAAACTAACATGATAACTCCTTTTAAAATGGCGCACATTCTCAAAATCAATATGTATTCATTGTGCGAGATACCTGGTGTCACATTCAAAAATGTGTCACAATTATGTCCCTCTAATTTCTTGTTTGTAGATGAAGGCGGGAGAGACATAGTAATGGATTGAGAATGTAGAAAGCTTGGCCAATGAAAATGAGAAATGTATCAAAAGTAGTACAACACTGTTGGAACACATCATTCCAAGAAATGAACGCAAGTCTAATAGAGTTGTAACATGTGATTGTAGGAATAGTGGCATTCTAAGATTGTAAAATAAGGTTATTGAAATTTTCAATTAAGTAAGAGAATGACCTGTGGCAATTTGACATTTTGGATTGTTATTTGAACACTTAACCTTATGGAATTAATGCACTACATAGATTTATTTTAGTGCAAGAATAGCATTCAATTTCAGTACTAAGGTTTGCAAGAAAGTTTTGATTTAAGGATTATATGGAAGAAGACATATGAAAACTATACAATTTTTAAGACACTTGCGAATAACCACTTGTTGACTATGCGGATCATTTTCAGAGCAAGGAAACATACTCATGTTTTCCTGTTTAACAAATGAGCATTACAGCATAATTAAACTTAAAAAACATGGGGAATGGAATACAGTACCTGCACTGCCAAGGTGCCCACTCCACCGGATGCGGCTATAATGAGAAGATTTTTCGTTTCCTTAGATCTCCCTTCAATGTCGATACCCGCCGAGTTACGGACGCTTTGAAGAGCAGCAAACCCACACACGCCCAAGGCAGTACCCAGAGTTGGTGTGACCCCATGCCGTCTTTTAATTGTTGTGCTTGTTGGAGCAATTGCATATTCAGCAAGGCCGCCACCAGTCTACAGCACACCACATTAATTCTGGTCAGTTTCAACCGTAAAGGACTCATAGTTTTAAAAAGACCTTTCTGATTGGTCCTTTTGTGAAGATTATAACTCAGATGGGGCCAAATTTTATATCAACAGAATCAGTGAAGAACACTGCATGTGTTGGTTAAAATTAAAATAAAACTGAACAAAAGAAAGTCCGACAAATCAACTACTCAAAACAGCTAACAAAAACACGAGGCCCGATTTGGAACAAATATTGTAATTACAAGGAGTTCCGCGAAAGGGGGTGGTAGTCAAGAACTTCATAACAATTTCTCTAATTAACCATTACAACCCGGTGAGTCCCCAAATCCAACAATACCATTCTCCAACCAATGACGCAGATATACTCATGTTTTAAGCCGAACGCACAATTGCCAGCTGGAACAGTAGGAAGGAAGAAAGATCATACCCTGCCTAGGCAGCTCACAACTTTGTCACCAGGTACAAACGTTGTTACTCCAGGACCCACGCTGATCACCATACCAGCAATGTCCGCACCTGTTAATATCACATTCCAATTCAAGAATAACCACATTTCAGCCCACAAGACTCCTTGACTTTAGAGAAACTAAGAAACAAAGATGCCACTTTAGGAATATGAAAATGAATAGAGTTATTTTCAAACCATCAATTCTTGGTCCCTCACGGTTAAATATCATTAGAACACTTCAAATCTTGCATCATTATTGTCTGGTGTCCAAAAACATTTAGGTAACTTGGATACTATTTCAAAGAAAACGTCAGCACTCGATCAGATAGCTCTTATCCAATTAAAACGAAAATTCGAAAGAAAAAATTTGGTTACTGTCTACACGTAGATGAGAATCCTACTGCAGAGCTCTCACCTGGTACGTGAGGAAACCTGTATGGTAGAACAGGTTTCATATACCCTTTCTGGACTTTCCAATCTATAGGATTGATACTGCAAGCTTCCACCTTCACCAGCACCTCATCTTTCTCCGGTTTCGGAACTGGCAACTCCACATGCTGCATCATTTACAAAAAACCAATCCAACCCCGTCACGTACTTCACTATCCTTCCAGAGACCATGATCACAACAGACTGGTTTCGCAGCAACGAATTGGAAGGAACATCGAACAGTTGTGAGGATCACCTTCAGCCCTTCCGCACCGCCACCATAAGCAGAGTAACTCACAGCTTTCATCTTCTCGGGAACATCCAACACGGAAGCCGCCATGGCTGATAATGTCACTTCTTCTGTCAAGATCCAACACCAACAAACTTCAGATAACCATTTCCTACACGCATATACAACGAATCACCTCTACAGTCTTAACATCAGCCAGCACGGGTAACATGCGCGACGATTGCAACCACAGAGAACACCAAACTCACAAAAACCCTAATTCTGTCTTCAATCGATTTACCGGCTATCCCGTCAAGATCGCAAGCTTCAAATTATGCTAGACTCCGCTGCAACTTCTCCAGTTCGCCAGTCCTTGAACGAAAGAACCTCCAAACCTTTAATTTCTTCCTCGCTGCATCCATAAAATTCCAAACACATTATCAGCATCCAAAATTTCAAACACACTAGTACCAAACATCAGGACACGTCAAAGGAGGGAAAAAGGCTCGTCAGTTATGGCAACTAGTCAAAGCCTGCGCCACTCGGATCTAGCGCGAAGCACGCTTAGACAGTTGCGTTCGCAGCTGCGAAGCCTAATTCTGTCTTCGATCGATCGACCGCGTAGCCCGTCCAGATCGTAAGCTTCAAATTAGGCTAAACTCACCGCTGCGGCTTCTCCAGTTCGCCAATCCTTAAACGAAAGAACATCCAAAGCTTTAATTTCTTCGTCGCTGGAGCCAAAAAAATTCAAAAACATTAGGATTAAGCATCGAGACACGTTTGAGGATGGTAAAGCACTCTTCAGTGATTGCGACTACCTGCACGCGCGTCAAAGCCTGCATGCGCTACTCTGAATCTAGGGTGCTGAAAGCACATTGAAGCAGTGGCGGTTGCACCTGCGAAGCCATTGCGTCCTCCAGGAAGCTCAAGCGGGCGTCTCTTCTGAATGCAAGCGAGAGTGAGGAGTAGTAGTGATCCTATCTGCTGAAGTGACGACTCGCTCCTCCCGGCCCCCGCGCGTGCCCCGATGCCCGCAAGCTGGCAGTCACGCGCGATGATGACCACGTCCGCGCCATCGCTGACAAATCAGAGTTCCTTTGTTGCCATGGATTCCCGTACTGGATTCTCTTCTACTGTACACTTGTACCGCACAAGATGTATGCTTCGACTTTGCAGCTTTTTACTTCGGAGGTTTGATTTGGTTACCGTTCCGGAATAAACTGCGTCTTTCATGGTCAAGACTTGTGTTGAAAGCGGGAGCAGTGGCGGTTGTCGGTGTGCACCGCAAAGGCCGGGGGCGATGGAGTGGCATGACTTCTTCACTGAGTCATGGTTTTTAACTTTTAAGGGGATCCATACTAATTAATTGACATATCACACTATATAAATAGATGTACCTTTACTGTACTGTACAGTTGGGTACTGCAATCTTACAACCGCTCAATTTGAGTCATTCACATTTTTTTTACACTGTGCAATATAATTGGTATATTTTGGTAAGCATAATTAATCCTCAATCCTCACACAATCCTAATCAAGCATACAAAATTTCAATTTCAAAATAGGAAAATTTCATTTTTGGTGAATTTCCAAAGTTACTTTTCATGGTTTTATATAATATTTTATTGAGAACAATTGATGATGAATTTTTTTTATCCAATTGTATAGATATGTAGGGAACATCCATACGCACATCTTTCAAATTAGAAAACATCCCATTAAGTAACAAAAATGTAATTTAGGAAGATTTCAATGTTATAGTGACAATGCCCAAATTTTGTGAAATAGATATCTCTATATTTTAACTAGATTTTGGCAAAGTAATTGTACCATCATGCTGAAATGTACAAAATTAGTTATAGAAGGAGGGTCAAATAGAAAAAATTAATTATAATAAATAGATATCTATTTCACAAAACTTAAACATTGTCACTCCAACATTGAAATCTTCCTAGAATACATTTTTGTTACTTAATGGGGTATTTTTTAATTTGAAAGATGTGCATATGGATGTTCTCTACACATTTATGCAATTGAACTAAAAAAATTCATCACCTATTGTTTTCAATAAAATATTATGTAAAACCATGAAAATTGGTTTTAAAAATTCACCAAAAATAGAATTTTGCTTTTCTGAAACTGAAATTTGGTATGCTTGATTGGAATTGCATAAGGATTGAGTGATAATTATGCAAGGTGAAAAATTCAAATTCTTTTTCTATGTTGTGCAAAAATCTTTGAATGGTTCAAATTGGCCGGTTGTAAGATTACAGTATCTGATTGTACAAAAAATACATATCATATATGAAGGTCTAATTTGACACCTATGTGCTGAAATACTTTCTTTTTTTGTACGCAAAAAGATTTCGGCAACTAAAATTATTGGTGTAACACTACTGAAATGTTGCAAAAAATTCATTTGTAATATTCCAAACATTCAAATATACTAGAAAATACTTAATTTATGTTTGAATTTGACCTTCATGTAGGGTATTGTGCATGAGCCAGGGTCAAAAGTGTCGTGTTGTCCTTTATGGACTGTACGCTTGTTTTCACTACGAAATAAGTTTTTCACAGTAAATCCCTTTAGTTTTTTGGTCCCCTTAATATTCCTATTCACACTACAAGAATATCATCATTCTATGACTGTGTTTATGACTGCGTTTGTAGTCATTATGGACAACTATGACTATTTCCATTTTTTGGCTACTATAGTCATTGTGGAAGAAAGGATGATATGGTCTACGTGGCATTTAGGTTTAGGGACAATTTTTTTTGGAAAAGTTAGGCAATTGCCCATTTTTTGAAAAATTTGGTCCACTGCTACTGACGTGGACCTCTGAGTGAGTCATTATGTAGTCATTCTGTAGTTGTGAGGGAGTTGTGTTGACCAATGCAAGGGTGACACGTGTCCAGTCATTCTTTAGTTGTTGTTGCAGTTTACACATGTCCAATTATTTTATTGTCATTTGTAGGTGGTGCTTTCAAGATTGTCTTGTCATTTTTAAGTGATACACATATGAGTACATTCAAAGTTTCATAGCAATACACCACATACCAAATACAATACATCATATACAATATACCAAATACAATACATCATACAATGTACACTATATTTGATTTATATGTCTTGTCTGACATCCAAATCCACTTAGTGGATAAGTATGAAGTGATGAAATGATAAGCCTTTTATACAAGTGGAGTAGTAATAGGCAAGACAAACAATGTGGGATATGTAAAATGCAAGAATTGTATCACAAATAATATTTTAGACCTCCTTGAGGTGTAGTAGATTAATTTTTTCCAAAAAACTTTGAATTAATAAAAGTTAGGAAATCAATCTCACTTTCATCTCCAAAAATTCATTTTACATTTTGAGCCTCAAATCAAAAGTTATAGAAAAATTTGCTAAATGGATTGGAAATGATTGCTTAAGTATTGTAGTTCACACTTGGGCTCTGCAGTCATTTCCGAGTAATGTCGACTATGACTGTAGTAGTCATTGTTGTCCACAATGACTACAACAAGTTGTTTGGCAATCATTCATTAGTTAACAATCATTGTAGGCAACTAGTTCATACCGTTGCTTCCTTGGACTTTATCTTCCTTTTGAAATATGAACCCCGTTTTGGAAAAATTTGAAAGTAAAAAAAATGAGATGCAAATATGTTTCACTTAGTTTCTATTTTATTTTTCATTACTCCGCCAAAATGTATATAGTTTGACAAGCATGCAAGAAGCGGAAAAAAAATATGGAATTAATTAGAAGAAATTTAATTTAGAACTATATGCATGCATAGACCTTACCCTTTTTTTACGTTTATGTTTTCATTACTACTGCAAACTGAATACTAATGCGAGCAATAAAAAAGAAGTATGAAAAAATATAAAATTAAACTAAATACAGTAAATGCAAACATTTCAGACATAGTATTTATTTTATTTTCATTAATTACCTCTCCATATTGTATTCATTCCGATAAATATGAGAGAAGTATGAAAAAAATATGCGATTAAAAGAAAAAATAATGCAATTAGCCTTCACTTAGTTTTCATTTTTTTTTCGTCACTTTGATCTTCCATAATGAATTTATTCAGTCTGAAAAATATAAAATAAAGAATTAAAGTACATTAATTGAACCAAATAAATAATTAAATTTAAATTATAAAGCTGCAAATATCTTCACCTAACTTTCATTTCATTTTCCATTACTCATCCATAATGTGTTCAGTCCGAAAATTATCCAAGAAGCACAACTTAGGAAACTAAAAGGGAAAAAGTGCAAATAGCTCTAGCTTCATTAGTTTTCATTCTATTTTTAAATTGAGCAATAGCAGGAAGCATAGTCATACTTTAGTCATTTTTGGGAACAAGACAGTAGGCATCTAGTCACTATACTACTCAATTACAACTACGTCGACTTCCATTCCAGGTTCATGACGTCCACGTCACTCTATCCAATGCTCTGCTAACTAAAAAGTGGCGGATGAACAGTCACGACCATCTTCCTTACCATAGTATTCATCCACGACCTCAATCAATGACTGCACATCTACTAGGGACTTCTACACATGGGGCTACCTGTGCAATTACAGAGTTGTAGTCATTTAGCAGTCATTTAGGACATGTAGTCATTCTTCAGTTGGTTGCATAAGATAAGTTGGTCGTTTTTCTTGTAAGATCAATGTTGATGTTTTTGAGAAGCAGTCAGTACAAAAGTCATGGTATGCTTTGATTATTAATCCACTCTTTGTAAATCCATATTTATCCTCTTTGAAAAATCTTTTTTAACAAGCCTTTGGGTCGAATTGATCTTAGGTTTAGTTTTTACTAGATTGCATTAGAATTCCTAAAGAGTTGACTTTCTAGTTTTTTAGAAATGTGTTTCTTTTTGTTTGTTTTTGCATTTTTTTTCCATGTTTAACATTTAGGTTTAAAAGAAGGGTTTAGAAACCTACTTGTTAGTCTGTATAGTCAAAGCGTGGTGGCAATGGCATAGATTTTAAATGTTTTAGAGAAGTAGCTGGTAGACAATCATTGTGTGAGCCAATACATTGGCTCACAATTTATAAGTACAGGATACCTAAAACAATTTGGATGAAATTGTGGGTTATAAATTTTTAGTAGGAATAACTAATCTATAACCATGAATTAATGAGTTTTCCGATAGCTAGCAATGAAAACTCTAGGACAATGGTGTGAAATTTAGGAAACTTGATTATGTCACCCTAAAAATTAGGACTTCTAAATGGAAAAGACATTAACCTTTAAATTTTCTTGCAATCCAAAATAGATTGCAATATTTTTAGCACGGCCATTATGAACTTAGGAATGTGAAGAGTCACTTGAACTTTGGCTCATTTCAAAGAAAAAAAAGTTAGCTACATAGGGGTGTTCTCAAATTTAGAAGAAGAGTCACCATTTATTAGAATTTTCAAACCATGGGTGGTCTTGGAGTTGTAGTGAGTTGTAGTGAGTTGTAGTGTTAAATTTTGGCCCTAGATTTGTGAAAATCTTCTATTTTACTTATAGTTTTTGAAAAGTGGTCACTATTGCAAGACCATTTTTTCACTCATTTTTATCCTAAAAATACAAGACTTATTTCTATGCATGTGGAACTTGGTTACCTTGAGAAATGCCAACTTTTTAAAATGTTATGTGTCCAAAAGAGCCATCAAGCACAATTTCAACTACTCCACAATATTGGTTTCCTTGTAGTATCCTTTAATTTTTGTTATAATCTTCCATTCTAATCTTTGGATTGAAACCAAACTTTGTAGAGATGATAAGGACTTGGCTTTCTACAAGATCTTACGGTTACTTTGGCCTAAAAATGACTCATTGTACTTCAAGCTTCACCCTTCATAACTTACAAAATTAAGGTTCAAAACACCCTCAAAATGGCTGAAAAATTTAAAGGTTAAGTAAAAAATGGGCAACTAATCAAATTACGCAAATGATTATAAACAAATGATTACAAATAGGAGATTGGATTAGAAATGAACCAGAAATAAAAAAACACAATGAAGCTAAGTAGTAGATTTAGAATAAATCTTGGAACTTTAACATAGTGAGAAGAAACATTCTAAAGTAGGAGAAAATAGTAAATTAGAGAAGTTTGCAGAAAACTAGTGTAGGAATGAAGTTTTAGGTGGATGAACTTAGGAAGCTAATGAGGTTTTGAGTTGGGAACTAGGACTCTAGTTCTTACTCTTTTATTTTACCTACTTCTATGGCAACTAGGTTACCTATCACTTATTTGACCTTTTTCATTTGACATTCAATATCACTAAACATAGTAAGATAACTACACCTAAAACAAATCCCTTTCTAAAAAATCCTATAGATTTTTGCAATGTATTCTCATATTGAAAGTCTAGGATCAATTTTAGAATCACCTATATTTAGCACTTTGAAAATTTATAATTTACTCATGTAGTATTCAAAACTACATTGTGAGAATTTTGAATCTCTTTTTTACTAATAGTAAGATCCTACAAAAAAATTCAATGTAATAATGGAAACCACACAAAATTGCTTTTATTCACTCACTTTCATTCACTTTCATTCACTTTTGGATGTGGTTATTTTAATTCCTAAAGTCCCAAGGATATTTTTCCATCAAAAAATACTCAATACTTCAATTTTCATTACAAATAATAGAAACTTTAAACATTTTTTTTGCATATACAACCATGGAATCTTGTACTAGTATGAGAATGTTTGGAAGAAATTTCATAAACTTTAATTGTATCAATCACAAGATATAAGCATTTATAATTAAAAAAATGAGTTTTTTTAGTCCTTGCTTAGACTATAAGACTTTGAATCATTTTATCTTAAAATTTTGTACTCCAAATTGAGAATTAAATTTCTTTTGTATCAAAGAATTGATACAAGCTCAAAATAATTCAAAATAAAGTTCTACAACATTTGTTCTTTAAAAAATTGTTAAACTGAAATAGGTATGAGATAAAAAGAAAAAATAAATTGTCGATACCTCTAAGATGGAATTGAAGTACACTAATCCCAACAATGAGATTGTTTTAGAAGGGAAACTAAAACATGTGCAACTTTCTAATTGGAAAAATTGGAAAAATTGAGTTGAGAAACAAATCCAATTCATTATTTTTTCAAAAATTTGTAAAAGATTGCCCACAAAATGAGAAGCTTTATAACTTTTACATTACTTATCTAAGTGGAATGAATAAAATCTTTCCACATAGACAAACATATAATCTATAAGAAATTTAATTATTTCAAGATGTTTTTATGTTTTTCCATTACCTGCCTTCACTTTTCTTGAACTTATTGTGGCATAATTTTTACTCATGGCACTGATTGAAATAAAAATTATGTTCTTAAAAAGCTAATCAATTTTTCTTATCTTAAAAAGAGTTTCAAAAAATCTGGCTAAATATTGGAATCAAAGGTACCTACCGAAACCTTCAAGAGTCCCCCAAGGGATTAACAAGAGTGTAAATAGATGTGGCAAAACCAAGTTGAAGTAACGTATCAGCATACCCATTGACAACCCTTATAGCCCAATTGCATCCCTATCAGACATTTCAATCTAGCAAATGTTGGAGAACTGAAGATATGGAAGCAATTGGGTTGAGGGTTGACAAAGGGTAGGCATACCTTACCTTTAGCAATTGAATACTGCATATGCAGTAGGAAGCAGCAGTGTGTCCATTTACTGAGAAAGATAGAACTCGGAAAAAGTCAGACATGCTTACTTCGTCAACCTTTGTGAAGGAACGTTACAGCACGAGTTTTAAGTATATGTAGGAATTTTTATTCAATGATCTGCATATTTCCTGCTTCAGCATCAAAACTTCAAAACTCTTTACAGTGCAATCAATCCCTTACAGCACGAGTTTTAAATATATGTAGGAATTTTGATTCAATGATCTGCATATTTCTTGCTTCAGCATCAAACTTTAAAACTCTTTATAGTGCAATCAAAGCCTTACAGAACGAGTTTCAAGTATATGTAGGAATCTTGATTCAATGATCTGCGTATTTCCTGCTTCAGCATCAAAACTTCAAAACTCTTTACAGTACAATCAAAGCCTTACACACTGTGACGCTTAACTAGGATTGGTGCCCAATCTAGCCATTCGAGGAGTTGAGATCTTTCAGACAAACAACGAGCACGGAAATATCATCCCGGCTACCTCGCCGCAGCGCAGAAGCTGCCAAGACTTTGGCAGCACCTTGGGCCGATGTCTGCGCTAAAACGAGCTCCACAGCTTCGTCATTGTTCATCACCTTCCATAGGCCATCGCTAGCCACTATAAAGAAATCGTCTTCGTCGGTCAGGCTGTTGTCCCAAATATCCGGTTCCACACTCAAATGCTCCTTGATGATGAAATCTCCAAATGCACGCGACATGTTCAGTCTCTTGTCGACCCGGTACACCCCTCCCATCGGGGATAAGGCCACCTCACCTCCTTTAGACTCCACCTGCAGATTAATTCGATGTACATCAATGTTAGGTTCTGGAAAAGAATGTTGCTTGCTGGATTCAAAACTTTCAAGCATCCACAGTAAGGTGATGATTGTCTGAGAACAGAAGTAGTGTAAGGATTCATGCCAACCCGGTATGGAAGGCGATGAAGTCCTATCCGAAGTGCAGGACTAAGTTAGTCATACAAACCAAAGGTCAATAAGATCAACCCTTGGAACAGTCCTTTCCTGTAAATTTTCATTAGCCCCCTAACTAGGACGGTTCCATAGGGTTTGGGATTTTATGAGGATCCTTTCAGAGCGTGCTAACGCTGGAATTGGGGACCTTCATCTGCACGGTCTTCAAACCATTAGGCCTGGAGAAAGAAACCCTACAATATGTTGGGTTTAGTCCTCCGAGTCCTCTATACACTCACATCTCTTTAATATATTCGCTAAAATGGCATTCTGAAATATCATGCACACTTGCCACACTATCATTCACTGTAGCATACATGTCACGCAGTCAAACTCTGAACTTGTTATTGATCATTTGGATGCCTCCGGCAGTCAGAGGAAAGAGGGCAGGGTGTAGTACAACTAGCTTTTTGTTTTCTGCATTGGAGTTTGGAATGAGAGTCCTCAATGAATAATTACCATTTCACGCTCTTCCGGTTTCTGAGGCTCGTGATCGACGCTCACTTCAATGGCTTTGCCATTTCTGGAGAGAACAGCCCGCGAGTCACCCACGTTGGCCACCACCAGCCGGCGGTTGTTGTCGAGCAGGAACGCCGTCGTGGCTGTAGAACCTGCCCTGAAATCCGTCTCATTCTCTGCCTTGTCCAATATTCTGCAACCTCTCCACTTCGTGCCTGAGATTCTCGCTATTCAATCATTCAGAAGGTTATGGCTAGTTGGAACTGGAATTGACGTCTAGCTACTGTCACACAGCCAATATAAGTATGACAACAACGCACACAAAGAATGTGCGACGAAGGTGGTGATTCTAAGAGAATTAGAGATTTGAGGAACTGAGTATGGACCTCTTATCAGTAGAGAAGTAAATCTCCGTGATTGTCTTCCTGGGGTCGCTTCTGAAGTTCGGGTGTGCCAGGATTTTGTTGAAAAGCTCTTGCTCCAAGTACGAGGCCACCTCGGTGCCGGCATGGCCATCGTAGACCGCAAACAAGCCAATTTCGCTGCCATCGAAAGATTGCATTCGGGCTACATGGTAATCTTCAATGGGGTGATCTCGCAGTCCCTTGACCCTCGCATACCCAAATGTGACCGACGACTGTCGACTCTCACCCCCTCCTGCCCACGCTGTGGCACCTTCCTCCCCGTCCATCTCTCTACAGGTGGTCAATGTATGCCTGCAGATATCCAAAATATCACAATTCGCTAGAACGCGAGCACCGCACCACACGACAAGACATCCAACGAGCAATCGAAATCAGGAAAAAGACATGACGTTAATTCACACTAACCACGAAGTTCATACTGGTTGCTTGATTTCCAGGGTCCAAAAACTGGGTCACCAGGAACCTCCGTCTAGATGATGAAATTACGAAAGGACTCTCTGTTGCGAGAAAGAATGACTACTAATCTTTCAGACTCTGCCATGTGAATCCTTTCACTAGTTGAGAACCACTGGAATCCCACGTGAAATTTATATCCCGGCACTAGATAAGAATAAGATAAGAGAGATTTCTATGGTAGTCAAATTATTCGCTTGAAGATTCAACAAATTTTGAGCAAGAAAAAAATGCGAGAGGCCGGGCCAACCAATTGCCATCTAAATTAGCTCAAAACGAAAAAACGTTCCTGCCAGCAGCAATTCGCTGCTTTTCCCCGATAAAACGCTAGAGCTCAACACACAAACAGAAAATTACTGATCAATCACACAAGAACAAACAGACCAAAAAAGAATAACCAAACATCCTGTCGAGCAGTCACCAATATGCGCTCACCAAGTACTACTATTAAGATCGCGGAACTTGAACCACGCACGTCGTCTTCCTTCGCAACTGCACTCCAAACTGTAGCCACACACACACACACACACAATCCGTCCTTCAAACCTAATGAGCTTGAACCCAAAATTGAAACCAAATAGAAACTTCAGAGCAGGCCCACATACAGTAACTTACCTATAAAACTACAGAAAGCCGGTCCTATTTCAACTCAACGCATGCCATGTGTCAGCAGCAGGCCAAGAGATTCTCCGAATGGCCACACGGCGATCGCCGAACGGCCAAGCGCAAAAGCTCACCCCAACAAAGGTGGAGTGCGAACTTAGTGCGGGTGATTACCATGATGACGACGAGATGCCGCAGCAACACCGCAAGATTAGGGCGTCCCGAAGCTTTCGGAAAGCGGACTTCCAGAGCCGGAAAACCATCGCTGGACTTCCAGAGCCGGAATTCCGTCGAAAGATTTGGACCCCCTACTCTTCCAACAGCACGTCTTCTCCAAACGGCCCGTCACAAGCACCGACGAACGAGAAAAAGCGACGACGTCGAAACAGACGAGAACCGGCGTCGTTCGTTGTGGAATCGGGCAGGACGGAATTAAGCCAATAATGAAACGTGGCGGTGATACCCAGTCCCGTCCGTACGTATGCAGTAACTTTCATCTACTGGATGAACGTCGATTCATCGTCTTGGATGAGAAGATTCGACGACGACGAATTACGGGACGACTTTCGTTGGCTCTGGCAAGGACTGAGACAGGGGCCAATAATGCAACACAGACAGACAGTGTGAGGTTTGGGGCTTCGGGCAGTCACATGGAGCCCGCGTCGTACCGACATTTTTCATCTATTGGATGAACGCACTTCGTCGATGAGGGGCGTTTTCTGTTCATCTCCGAGGGGAAAAGAAGCAACTGGCGGAATCTCTCCACCCAGCCGGCCGAACCCTCCTCATTCACTGCTTCCACTGTAATCGCTGTTGTCGTTTGCCACTTTGCCGGATCCCTGACTTGCGTCCGTCGGCCATCGCGGTGGTCTGGCGCGCCATGTGCATGTCCCTGGAGCGGAAGAAATTGGACGGCTTCTTTTCTTTCTTCGGGGTAGGGGGAGTCATCACCCTACATGCCGGCGATTGTATGCCATGAAAGGCACTGTAGTAGTGTGTGTGTGTGTGCTCAACCGTTGCTGCGTGCTTTGCATTTTGGCTTTCATTTACTCAATCGTTGTCTGATTTTTGGCTAATTTGATCACTTGTATGTCATCATGAAGGTATGCTTTTAAGTGAAGTATGCTTGAAGCGATTTATGTATGTGTGTTTTGGAACTGTATGAATTTTTTGGAACTGTATGAGTTTTTTGTGTGGTTCTTGGGAGGGGAATTGTGTTGATTGCATTGATGTTAACTTCTCAGTGCTATTGGTATGGACGGCCGTCTGTTGAGCAATTGGTATGGCGGTTGTAGCTGTGCGGGGATGTGACAGATTAGCGGGGGTGATTTCTCTCTTGTAAGGAATGCGAGGTATTTGGTGTTCACTTAGAGGAAAGCACGAGGTGTCGCCCTTCGAGTGGCCACATGTTTCGTTTTCGAGAATCTGCTGGAGTATTTTGTAGGACGGTTTAGCCGTTTGGTTTTGATTTTTGAGGACTTGTGTTGATTGCATTGATGTGAAGTCTTTAGTTTTTTGTTATGGACGGTCCGTATGTTGATCAATTGGTGTATCGGGAGTTGTGCGAGTAAGTAACAACGTAGGGGGGTCGATTGACCTCTGGTATAGAATGCGAGGTGTTTGGTGTTCATCTGAAGGGAAGCTCGAGGTGTCACCCTTCGAGTTGCATATGTTTCGTTTTGGTGAATCTGTTGGAGTATTATCTAGGACGGCATAGCCGTTTTGGTTTGGTTTTTGATGATATGTGTTGATTGTGTTGATGTTAAGTTTGTAGCGGCTTTGTTATTGTTGCTATTGGATGACCGTCTGTATTTCAAATGGGACATTTGTGAGGAATGCGAGATGTTTGGTGTTGATATGAATGGAAGCACGATGTATTATTGTCGAGATGCACATGCTGAATGTGTTGTTCGTTTTGAGGAGTACCTAGGAAGCCATAGCCGTTTTGTTTTGATTTTTGATGATGGTGTTTGTGATGTATGTATGCCACAGCAGTTTGACGGCAGTGAGCATTCACGACATTCATTCTAAGAAGTTCAAGGTTGCAATTTCTGTCGCGACAACCTCGATCGATCGGAGCGGAAAATTGCAGCAATGGAAGGGGAGCGAAGCCAGACGCCCGTGTCGCTACCTCCACCTCCGATGAGCATGATGTCCACGGCGTCGCTGCAGCCCCAAGAGACGGAGAGAAAGCCAACCGTGGTTCGAAATGGCGAAGAGAAGCGAGAAGAATGGTCGGCTCGCTCGGTGGCCCTCTTCCTAGATCTCTATGAGGAGAAATACTTCGAGATGGACAGGGGGAGCTTCCGATCCAAGGACTGGGAGCAGCTGGTGGACCGCTTCAACATGGAAGGAGGAGGTGGCAAGTCGGTGAAGCAGTGCCGGGATAAAATGGACTCGTTGAAGAAGCGACACAAGCTGGAGAGGGGCAGGAAGGCCAGCACTGGAGCGGAGACTTGCAGTTGGATGTGGTTCGACAAGATGGATGGCATGTTTGGCGACCATCCCAAGCACCAGGGTGTGCTGCTCGGGCCTCCGGAAGCAGTGGAGATGAAATTCCCGGCCGATAAGTTTCGGATTGCGGGTAGTGAGAATGTGGTTCCGGAGGAAGAAGATAGTCGGCGGTTGGTGGGAAGCTGGAGGGAGGCGAAGAAAGTCCTGCAAGAGCTCCCTCTCTCTCCTGAAGAACGGGGCAAAGCTCGCACTCTGCTGCTGGAAAAGAAAGAGGAAGAGCGCCTGGAGTATTTTGAAGGTGACTTCGAAGAGGTGTGCCATTGCTTGAAGCTGCTTGTGGAGAGAGCGTCTGGCCATTCGTCAGGTTTGAACCCTCTGCCTTTCTAGCCTACGCTCTTTAGTTGTTCTTCTGCTCTCTAGCTCTGTTGTGAGGAATTGCACTTTCGAATTGCAATGGAAACACTTTCGACATTACCTTTTAAAGAACCGAGGATTCATGGTTTGAAATTAACCGACTTAACCCATCACATTGTGTAAGTCCATAACTCAAATGAAAGTCGTATTTTTCATCACCAGCATCATTGAAGACCATTTCATGTATTTGTTAAAAATTAAATAAAGTTGATCAAAAAAGTCCCCGTATGACGTACTCAAAACCAATTTGGGCTCTTCATCCGTTAGAGGTAAACTATGATGCAGGAAACAGAGATGCTGATCCTCTAGTTGATTGAATCACCTCTTATTGCTGTATTTCTGTATTTGCTTTGCAATGGAAAATGTAGGCATGGCGGGAATACTCCAAGTGGATTTCGCAGCAGCCTCTGACATCCAGCGTAGACTGGAGGAAGTCTTAACAGGTACGATTTTCTCTTTATGTTCACACTTTATCACTGTTAGCTTAACATTCATGAATAAGCTTCATGATTTGGCTTCGTTTTTAAAAGGAAGTGCTGGATTTTGCAAGATGTGACTGATAGCATCCTGTAGTCAAATTCTATTTCTCCTTACTGTTTCTGAGGGTGTTTGATGAAGGGTTTTACATGGCTAGTGCTGCTGGTGTGATGAGGCTTTTTTTCTGAGACGTTAACTTCTGCCGTGCTACTTTCTAGTGGCATGGGTGTTGATTGCACGAGGCAATTGTACTTCTCTGCAGATGTTATTTCTCTTAAAAGGCGGGCAACTTCCAATCTGCGATATTTCATGCCTACAGCCAAACATAGTAGGGGATGAAGACGAGCTTCACTTCAAACAATTTTTAAAGGTTCTCCCACAAATCACTGCTTCGTGATTCAAATTCCACAACTTCTCAGTTGAAACCTGGCGTTCAACCACCAGTGAAGCGAAGGCATTTGCGAGGCTAGTGCTGCTACTACTGCTGTCGTGAGACTTGAAAGTGCAAATTGAAGAAGTCAGGCATTTGCATCTCACCTTCTTCCTGATGTGTCGTACGAGCTTTTACCACGTTCTGATTGACTCCAACTTGATCTGCCCAGTTCTTCCTTATTCCTGAAACCCCTGCAAGGTATTGTGGCACAATGCAGTTTCTCATTCTCGGAACACTGTCCTCTATTCTAAATCTCCGCATGTGTTCTAGGTGATCTCGTCCAGATTGCACTTGTTTAAGGTTTAGTCTGAAATCACCTTTTTGTAGAGGTTCTCGCGTTCAGAAGTCATGTCAGTAAGTGTTCGAACATAGGACGATGCCTACAACACCTTCACTAATCTTCGTCTTATCTTTGACTCTCGTGACCAAGTATGAGAGTGCTGACACTCGAAATGCTCACGCAGGTACTTTCAGAAGCTGAATTTGCATTGACAGCAAGTTATGTATGAGCCGAGGCTGAGGTTGAGCTTTGGACGTCGTCTTCTTGCAGAGGCCTATACTGAGTCTGACTTGCAAGGTAAAGTGTTCCTCATAATCTTCGTGGATATTTACAATCTCAAAATGAGGTTTGTTTTGGAGTTATTTGTAGCCTTGATGAAGCAAAGAGATGTGATATTTTCTCAGAATTCCCGATCATTTTTATAACGCCGTCTGAATAACATCAAGTAAGGTAATTCATTATTTGAAGATTAGATGCATAAATGTATTGAGCATCTTCCTGCCCATCTGTATGTGTTCTTGCAGATATTCAGGTATATAGCCTTTTTGAGTTGTGGTTGAAGAGGATGTCTTAAGCTCCAGTGTTGAATTTCAGTTGTGCACCAACGTTCAACGATGTCACTTGTGCATCTTGAGTGATAAGTCTGACTCACATTGCGAAGTCTTCAATTTGGCTGTCATGGAAGGTTCTGATTTTTCCGGCCAGTCATGATTAAACTCGTGTTCCGCAGGGTTGGTGTATGTTTTACAGGAGGGAACAGCCCCAGTTCCCTGTGAGCGTAACACTTGTGTAATTTGTAAAGACTAAAACTTTAAGCTACTATATACGAGTACTGAGACCAAATTTTTTTTTACCAAGTTTGATTTCTACAAGCACTTTCAGTTTGGTTACTTAAAATCCGTGGCATAACTGCAGAAGGTAGCTGACCCAATGCAACAGCTTATCAAACCTAAGGCTTACTCATAGACATCACTCTTACAATTTGGTGTTAATGGATAAGGTAGCATACAATACCGGCAGCACCTGAAACTTCAGCTTATGCACTATCTGCCAACAGGAATTTAAAACCTGCTATCCTATACGAGTGAGTGCAGTTTCTAGTTGTTAGACCCCATAAAGTTTGGAGACATCCAATAGGACAGTTGATAAGTCTGTAAATATTGCGCTTCTTGTAGATGTCCTGCCTCAGTATAGATCCCAACAGGTGTAGGGTAAGGTACTCCATCAAGTGACTTCATCCACTGAAATCAGCCCAAGAGTCAAGTCTTACAAGGATGGGATCATGAGATGGAACGCCTTATCTTACGTGAGAAACTGAGAAAACTACGACTTCGCACTCGAGCCTTGGCTTCAGCTGCTGCATGGCAATGGTTCATCTTTAAGTGAAATTATGCAAACAAAAATTTCAACACAACTTCCAATATCATCCTCATGCAAGGAAGTACCCCAATATGCCACTTAACCGTCATTCAAGACGGACAAATACATTTCAATGATTAGAAATACACCTTGAACGAAGTAGCCCAATATGCGAAGGCATAGATTGCAGATGGTGTCAAGATTGTGATAGCCATACCAAAGCCCTATGGGTTTGTGTGCTTTCTCAAAACTAGAATCACTACATGAATTCTTGGTCTAAGCAAAACCCAGGACTAGTTGGTCACAACTCTGTTCAATGCTAACCACAAACCAGGAGGAAAGTGCAAGCCATAAAAATGAAACTCTTTTACTTGCCTCCTTCATAGATTTGAGCAGTGGCCTTCATGCGCGGCCTATGTCTCTGGATGAATTAAAACGATTCGATGGTCACATATCGGTATTCACACTTTACAATCGACACAATGACAAAACAAGCAGCCACGCTGCAATAGACTCAGTCCTTGTAGCATTGGCTTGCTTGCTTTTCCAGTAAGGTCTTTCCACAGCATTGAAAGCAAATCGATATCACAACTTGCAAAGTTCAATACCTTTCGGCTTAACAGCCAATGCCTTCTTCCGTTGACGGATCATATGCGTATACATTCCCGGGCTCCCTGCATGCGGCATTCACGTAATATCCTTGAGTCAAGAAATGACAAACCACACTTTGGCCTTAAAGGACCAAAATTCATGGTTTAAAACAGCCAATTTGTTTGATCTTATTGTCAAAGATTCAATAATTCAGACATTGTCACATTTAATGTCTCCAGAATCAATGAAGAACATTGGATGTGTTAGTTAAATGAAATAAAAAATTGAACGAAGAAAAAGTCCGCATACAATCCACACAAAAGTGCTAAGATAAGAAAAGTCATCGCATAAGATCATGAAGCCCAAGTTGGGTCTCTTGGCCCTTCAAGGGCACGCCAGAGTTGGCAAAAGTATACTGCTCACCTGGAATATAAGCGAAGATGGCCAATATTGAAGCGTAGTAATATTCGAAAGCAAAATTCAGCTTGTTCGGCATAAGGAGATTGTAAAGCCCGGTTTCCTGCCCAAAGGCAAATGTTAGAACGAAATAAAATCACTCTCATTAGGTTAATCTCTGCAAAAAGTTTTTAGACAAACCCAACTGAAGAAAAATGTATGAAAAGGGCAACCAGGTGAATGAATCTTACTCGCATGAATGGCAGAGCAACAAATATGAGACCGGCTTCACTGCAGATCCCAGTGGGATATAGGATATAGAAAGTGGTGTACCTGCAACAACAAAAACAAACTATGAATAGTGGAAAGACATTCCATAGATTCAAAATGTCAATTCTACCTAATCATATAATAACATAGAGTATTTTTAAACATCAGGCACTTCAAGTAGGAACTGCTTTGTTATATTAATCAGAAGGAATAAAGAGTAAGTGCAGATCAATAGCAAAATGAGTTAAGGAAATGCAGTCCATGCACAATTGACAGTCATACCTTAGCCAGAGAAGAAAGCGAGGTGTTGAACCGAACACCTCTTTCAAACCGAAGAACGAATATCGGATAACCTAGTGGCAATAAAACCATGAGAATCATCAGCAAGCAATCATCTTTCGTTAAGAGCAAATGAAAAAGGATGATAATTCGCATGTGATGAACATGGTTGTAGTGCAGAATCAGATCATATGCTCTCACCTCGGTAATACCCCAACTGAGGATCAAAGAAGTCACCAACCAGTGATCTCGAACCTGCCGATACACAGCCAGTTCTCGAAAGTTAGACACTTAGATATGGATGGCTAGCAGGAATAGCAACCCTAATGCAATGGTGGTGTACCATTAAGCCCTACGAGCCCAAGCTGGAAATTAAAAGTCTATTTTAGATGCTAATAGTCGATAATAGGAACTTAAAAACATAATCCTATGAGTCAAAAATGTAGGCTATGATTTCTACCTTCTATTGGCAAATTTGTTACCCTCCTAGAATGATTCATTTCAACTCCTATAGGTATGGACGCGGCCACTTTTGGCCACTTAGGGTTTAGTAGACAAATTCCCTCAATGCTGATTGAACAGCAACAAAGTCCCTGCACCATTCAGTGCTCACAAAGAGATCCAGTAACATGGTCTTAGAGCATGCTCAGAGTCCACTCGTGTCTTTCAGTTAGTATTAATTATGAAGTTTGTACCAGACGAAACAAAAAACAACCAAAATCAATTGAGCGAAGAGATTTATTACTTACTTGGGGAAAGCTGTACAGAACACCCCAAGTAAGAAAGACGCGCGATCCAATCTGTGGCAGCGTGGCCATGACTGGAGACCTCGTGATTCCTGCAACACAAGTGCAAGGAAAGTTTACTAAATCGATCAAATAGCTTCACATGGACATATCAAAAGAGGATGAAGTCAAAAGACAATTGGCCTCACTGAGACACAAAATTGAACAGTTCCTATTCAGCCAAGTAATATCCAAAAAACAGAGGCATCGAAAACAAAACAAAACAAAACCTAAACCCTAAACCACTGTAGGGAAGGTGTTTTACTTCATACCTACAATGCTGTTGAAAATCTGAAAACCCAGGTCCACAAACCAACAAAGCACTCATCAGTCATAGTTTCTGGAAAACCTTCGACAATGTAGAAATCCACGGCAGATATGAACCAAATAGCATTGGAAACCATATGCATTGAGGATGATACCAAAAGCAGAGAGGAGAAGAGAAAGACCTCAAATAATGCAGCTGTCTGCCATATCTGGAGAGGCTTCTCCACTGCATCATACACTCCCGGGCAGCCTTTCGTGTACAACGCATGCACTGCATAGTACAAAATCTGTGACCTGCAAGGAAAACAAACATATTTCACTTGTGCTGTTTGAGTTTTGAAAAAGACTTGGGCGGTGATGTCAATGTCACGAGATTGGCAAGCATTGCCAGAGCTGAGTTTTTTAAGAGCTGGAGCTGCTTTGGGTTGCAAACTGGAGCTCCTTTTTGGTTTTCCCCACTGAAAGCAAGAACCGTACCAAAACCTTTGAACTACATCAATCCTGGATTGTCGTGCTCAAGGTTTCAGTTCGCAACCCCGAAACCTATCAAAGCACTTGGAAAGTACTAGTTTACAGAGTTTTGAGCACTCTCTAGCTAGAATGTCTCTGTTTCTGGTGGCAAGAGTTTAAAGATTACGACCATCGGCGAATTTTGTTTCGGATGCTGTGAGTTCTCAACTATTTTCCAAGGCAATCGATCTGTCTCTACAAAATGGAGAGATCACAAAAAAAGTGCAGCCCGCCAGAGAAAACGAAGTTTGCGAAGTTGGAGAGTTTCAGTATTCTCACCATCCGGCAAAGAGAAGCCAATTGTAGACCGCGAGGTAGGCACGCGCGGCGCCCATGGCTGTGTTGGCTTGGAGCAAACAAGTTACGAGGACAAACAAGAGAGAGGGTGACAGAACAGGCAAGTCGAGGTTCAAAGGCTGGAAAGAAGGGGAGGTCTGGGGCGGTGTGAAAAGGGCTGGGAGCTGCAACCAAGGCAGGGCTACCATCGGCTTATATTGAATGGAGTGGGTGGGTGCTGGTTTTAGAATAAGGAGGTTTTCAGTTGTCAATTGAATGCTGTCAGGAAGCCTATGTTTTCAAACATTAGAAGAGATTTGGAGGGCAGTTTCAGGCCCGTTCACCAATCTGGCTCAACCCTGTGAATAGCGGTACGGGTTGTTAGAATTTGTTTTTTCCCCCAAATATCATTTTTAGCAAATAAATAATTTTTTTTTTTTTAAATGACGTGGCACTGTCTTGACCACATCAGCCAGCAGTTATCCTCCATTCCTGCAGTCTAGGAATGTAGGATAACTCGTAGTCTTCTAGAAGACTCAAATCTCCCTTAATGCCTCTACAAGGACAGGCTTCCATGTGCCTACGAGTAAGGTTCAAGACTCTTTATCAAGGTTGGCAAACCATCTTTCTCATAAGTTTTGTGCAACCCATAAGCAACACTAATAGCAATCGTGCGTATTTACTACTACAAAACATAAAATGATATTTATTAGATCATATTGGCGTGTGAAGGAGGATTTGAACACACTTTAGAATGCATTTTTCTGGACACGTATGAATAAATTATGGAATTTGAATGTAGGAGGTCAACATTATTTGGAATTTTGACCTCCTCCAATCAATATAATTCCTTGAAGAATGTGCTTTTTCCTAAAATTATGTCAATAAATGTATTAATTTTTCTTTTTCAAATTAATCACACGTACATATGAAAAGACGTCAAATGTATTGTCTTCAAGAATACATGGCCAACTCAACTAACATATGGAAGATCAAACTAAATTAGATACACCCATCGCCACCCAAGACCAAATTCCAGTATGAAATCACCTACTTCTATTGTCATCTTGACTCTTTTGCATTAGCATCTTCAGCTTGTATATTGATTAGGTGAAAGGTGTGCAAATGCGTAAAGATGAGGGCACATTTTAGAATTTTAATAAATCATTGTTCAATGGAGCCTAAGTAATTTATAGATTGTAACATGAATTGACAAGTTAAATTGAAATTGGTTTTTATAAAGGAGGGGCTTCAATGATTTTGGTTTGAAGACATATTATTTTGTGTCCAATGAACAAAAATAAATAGCAGCTAGTAAAAGATTTTATTCTTAGTGAAATCATTATAAACTTGTCTTAAAGAATTGTAGGTTTTTCCTAAGCCACCAAGAATCTTTGCTCTCCCAATGACAAAGCAATTTTGGGTGTTTGCCCAAGGTTGGAAAGGAATGGTAGACTTTGATGTATGGTAGGAGAAAATTTGATGATTAAAATTAGGTCTTAGGTCTAATATAGACACAAACTGCTAATGATAACATTCAAACTATTTGCATAATGTATAATAGGCATTTCTTTTATACATAATTAATATTGCATCTTTATGCACACTTAACCCCTAAAGTTCCATGACTATATTTTCACCAAAAACGTTCAAAAATTGCCATTTGTAGCACAAGTACCAAATTTTTGATTAAACTTTTTTTTGACACATGTAACTCTAAACATGTGGTAGATATAGGAATCAATTTGATTTATTTTTAACTATATTTTTTCCATTTGTATTTCATGTTTAATATATAAAGAAAAAAATTTACCGCGTGAATTGCAAGATGTAAGCATTCAAATTCACTGAAATCATTTTTTTGGCCCTGCAAAAAATAGGGCAACTGCACTTCACAAGCTCACTTTTGTATGAAAAAGTGTCCCAAATGGTGTTGCTTCTTTGGATTCATTTTCCTACACAAGTTGGCCACATGCTTGAGAAAATTTCAAATCATTTGAAATTGTACAATATATAGGAAAAAAATAGTAAATAAACAGTAGTAGAAAATTATTCAAAATATTAAATTGTTAAGAATTTAATCATGCAATTGAAAAATCACTTTTTTCAAAAATAAAAATTTGAAATTGGTTTATTAGATTTATATATACTTGGAAAGCTTTGAATCATGCCAATTCCAGTTGTTGCAATGTTGTATTAAACAATCTACATCCTAAGATTTTATTTTTTCAAAAAATATTGAAAATTGAGTAATATAAAGGACCTCAAAGTTTATTTTAGAGTAGAGAATCCATAACTGTCCACAAACAAAAACTCTTCATAATGTTTGATTCAAAGATCAAAATGGAATGATTCAAAGCTTTCTACGTATGTATAAATCTAGAAAACCAGTTTCAAATTTTTGTATTTGAAAAAAGTGATTTTTCTAATCTGTTGGGACTGCCCATTTACAAAAAGAAAAGTAACATATTAGGCCATAACTTTTGACTCGTGTTTCCAAATGTCACGAAATTTAGTGCATATGGAAGATCTTCCTTGTCCTCACCTTCTATTAAAATTTGGGCCAAAAAATAGAAACCTCTAGTCACACGTACCTGCCCAAAATTTCTATGTAGCCAAAAAATGCATGTTGGTCCTTTAGGGGTTAATCAGGTGTACAATTTTAATTCCCAATTTCTAAATACATAATTTTGGGATGTTTCTTAAAGTAAAATTTCATTGTTTTATATGGTAATTGATAGAAAACCATCACTAATGAATTTTCAAAATTCATGAGTTTAGGTTTGAAAGAAACATCTAGAAGCACATCTATCCTTTTATAAAAATATCAAAAAAGTTTCAAAATTCAAACAAAAAAGAGTTCAAATTTTGGATGGTGCATACCAAGTTTTGTAAAATAAACATCTATATACTATAACTAGTTATGTGAAGACAAATAATATATTTGCATATTTAACAACAATTTTGTTATATTGGTGGTATTCCACATTATTGGCACTTTCAAGATACATGACTTTCAATATAAATCTGTATTCATTTTGTTTTTTAGACCTTTGCGCAAATTTATTTCATATTTTTGGTGTTGAAATTGTGATAAGTTAACAAAATTGATTGTTCAAGCATGACAATTTTCTAATAATTTTCTAATATATAATGATTTGATTATGTATATCATAAAATTTTCAATTTTAGTCAACATTATACAAAATTCTTTGAACAATACAATGCATAGTTTGTGTTTTACTGGTAGCAAATGTCGAGAGTGAGTGAAAACTTGGTTTGGGTTGTTGTAGTAAAGATTACCTCCTAAAAGACTCGATATAGCCTAAACTTTTTGAGCTAAATTTAGCCTTTTAAATTGTGTTCAAACAAAAATCTTATATTTTTATTACTTGGAAACTATGAATTGTATGTCACTAAGAGAAATTTCAATTTGTTTTATGAAAAATGTACTCCA
The DNA here is from genome assembly GCA_963969595.1 of Neckera pumila. Lineage (NCBI taxonomy): Eukaryota > Viridiplantae > Streptophyta > Bryopsida > Hypnales > Neckeraceae > Neckera > Neckera pumila. The sequence goes on along the minus strand of OZ018412.1, from coordinate 5,985,966 downwards.
TAATTATTGTCATTTTTGTTGCAAAAATAGAATTTATATAGGTAAAAATAGAAAAAACAATCCAAATGATTTGGAATTTTCTCCAAAGTCATAAGTAGCAATGGAGATTAGTGTGAAATTTTTTGGTTATTTTATTTTCTTACACCCTAAACATCCACAATAAGACCTTGAAGTCAAATTCAACTATCAAACTAACTTTATCTTTTTATTTAATAGGTATATAAAATTTTGATATTATTTGCTAGTAGAAAAATAAATTTTTTATTTATGCTTTCTTCAATAATTTTGATGGAAAAATCAAATCATTGGGATTTTTAAAAGCTAAGCATGGAAATAAAATTAAAGCAATTATAATAAATATTAGAATAATCTATAACTACAAGGTTGCTTTTAGTAATCTACTCTTAAAGCAACCTTTTAAGAGCTGATTGCATTTGGAGGGAGATGAAGTCCTTGAAACAATTTTTCGTAAATTTTTGGAGGAAAAAAAATGGAATTGGCATCTTACCAAATCATTTCATATTTTTGGGACCTTCACAGAATTAGTTACAAATTTTTGAAGTCGAAACCCAATGGTCACTAAAAGTGACTACCACCTAAAGTGTACACTATTACTCCTTCCGTTTGGAAATAGTGTATCCATTCTCTATAGTGATTGCACTAAGAATAGATGCACTATTTCCAAACGGAGGGAGTAGTACATTGAAGAAAGCAAAGTGTATCTTTGTGTTAGAGGTCACTTTTAGAGCAGAGGTTGCTTTTAGAGCATCCTACGTACCTTACCACAATTTGGATGACTTGCAAAGACCACAATTTTGGTGGTAATGCTTTCACTTCCTTGAGCACATGTTGAACAAATATTGTTGGCAATAAGATTCTAATGATATGAAAAACGCCCTTATGAACAAGAATATTGCTAGAATTACTCTAACATCATAAAACAAGTACGTAATCATTGGTCTCATTCTTATTTAATGGAGAATAGTAATATATGATCAAGTACTTGCACCTTTCTATTACAAATCACAAATTCAAGATTTTCCTGGTTGAGTCATTTACAAAATACCCAAAATTATTTGTTTTGAGCTTGGAACATTTTTCATCACATTGACATTATAATATTATATGACTTGTGTTTCATCAATATAACATTATTTATATATATATATATATATATATATATATATATATAAATAAATACACACACACACATATGTGTGTATTTGTATGTGTGTATTTGTATGTGTGTGTGTATATATGAATACAAGTAATATAATAGGATTTGCAACCAACAATTTGATCTCTTGTTCTTTGAATTCTTACTCTTTGAATTCTTACTCTTTAATTTGAGTTTCTAATAATGATAAATATACTCAAATTACGCTCAAATTGCTAGAAGACAATAAAGACATAATTACTTAGTAGAAAATTGAATTAGATTGTCTCACAAATGAAAAAACTTCTTTTGAACACATTACAAAGATTGATTGTAGCAACTAGAGAGGTGCGTCATTAGGATATAACTTCTATGGAGATGCCAATGTGTAGCTAATTATGAGGAAATAATTAGTGACATCCACATAGGATTTTTGGTGAAAATTGATACAACATAATAATAATTCAAATCGTGCTAAGTCAAATTAATGTGACTTTGGTCAATTAAAATTTATAGGACAAATTAGTGAAGCCGTGACATTCTTTATTTTGTGTTTATGTATGAACTATTTGTATATTTGTATTTGGTTCTGATTTATCTTATTTGTTATTTTTAATTGACAAAAACTTCTACTTCAATCTTTGCAACAATTTTTTGCCTTCAAGCTATTGTTTTTGAACCCAATACTACTAAATTTTAAAAAGCTATCAGAAGTCAATCTGTTGAAGCTCAAAAAATAAGTTCAAAGCGATTTTCAATCACTTCATTTGAGAATCAATGTTATCAAATTACCTACTTTTGTTAGTCAATTTTAGGGACTATCTTTTGAGTGTAGTGAGGCTGAGGTGCATTTCAATTAATGCACCCCCTTCCATCCACTCAAAAGACCCCAATTAAAAAAATATTATTATCCCCCTTCCCCCATTTTTGTGGTTAAATTTTTCTTTTAAATATTCATTACCTCCTCTCCTCTCCCATTTTGTACTTAAATTATTATCCTCCCATCCCCCTCTTCCTATTTGAATTTGATGATGAATCCTCCCAATTCCAAACAATATGGGATATATTTATTTGACTGTACCCCATATCCCATGTATGTACCATAGTCGTATATTGAAATCCCGTATCTGTATTTGCACAATATCATATCCTGTATTGAATCGCAAAATGTTCCAATATCCATATCTGTGTCTATCCGTACCCATATTCATATCTGTATCTGTATTTATATTCCTTATTTTTTAAGATCAACAGTGTCAAAGGGGGGAGGAAAATTTATTTTTTTAATCAACGTTTTGTGAATGTAGATACTCCAGATTGGGGTGTGTCAGTTAATCACCATCTCCTGTAATCATAGGAAATAGTCTACAACTTTTATCATTCTACTTAATCCTGAAGCATTGCAAAAGACAAAAAGTATCCAAAGAATGGATTTCAAACTTTCAAAGAAACTAAAAAAGGTAACTATATACCTATTGGGATTATTGTGTTTCAATCCCATCTAAGAGCTATTAAAGGTTTAGTATTTTTTTCAATCTTGGACCTACTTCTATTTAACAATTTTTTAAAGAATGAAAATCAAGTGTTTTTTTTTTGAATTTTTTTTCTAGACTTTCAACTCACATCTTCAACATAAATTTTTTTAAATTCAAAGTCTATAGTGCAAAACTTTTCCACAAATGGTAGTCAAAGTCATCTGAAATTGCAGGCCAATGTTCAAAAAAACTTTCTTTTTCAACTTTGAATGCTGATATCTTCCAATCTATACTGTCAAACTTCATCAAATTTTTACCACATGATCTTTGACAAGTGAAGTACAAGATCCTATGGTTAGGTTCTAAAAAAATGTTTTTTTTTGTATTCTTGGATGAACGCAGCAAAAATGGTAGTTTTGAGTTGTTTTTGACAGAAAAATGGCCTTGGTACTTCAGGGGTTAATGAAAGTCTAGGAACAAATTTAGTAACAGTCTAAAGTATAGGAATGGGAACAAAGATGCTAATGGGTGTTTCTACTTTATTTATCCTAAGAACCTAATCATTTTTATTTGACTACTATGATAACAAGCCTTGTCCTTTCAAGGCTAATACATATTCCATCTACATGTTAGATAAGAACCATACTAGTGGTTTAACCCCTAAAGGACCAAGGTCATTTTTTTGTTAATAACCACTCAAATTTGTCATTTCTGTTGCACACACCCAAGAGTCCAAAAAAAAAGGATTTTTTTAAAGATTTGACCTTAGGATCTTGTACTCTACTTGTCTGAGATCATGTAATAAAAATTTCATGAAGTTTGACCCTACATATTAGAAGATATTAGCATTCAATGCTAGTAAAAAAAGCTTTTTTGAACTTTGACCTATAATTTCAGATGACATTAGAGGAGTTTCAGGCCTCCTAAGAGACTACGAGTTTCCGGACTATGGAAACTCTACAGGAAATCCTGGAACGTTGCCAAATGGCCAGGCTGATGTGGTCAAGCGACTACCACGTCATTTTTGAAAGAAAAAAATAAAAAATAAAAAATAAATTGGGTAAGAATTTTTTTTTTTTTTTTCTTTTGAAAAATAAAAATCTGACACGCCCGTAGTGTCGTTCTCTGATGCTGGGCAGATTGGAGAACGGGCCTGAAATAGTCTTCCAAAGCCCCCAAAACTCCTCTAATGCTTTGACTGACATTTATGAAAAAATTTGCATTGAAAACTTTTAATTAAAAAATATTTGTGTTGAAGAATTGAATTGAAAGTCCAGGAAAAAAATCTCCAAACAAAAGCACTTGGTTTTCATTCTTTAAAAAAAAATTAAGTAAAAGTACAATAGGTCCAAGATTGGAAAAAAATGAAGTCGTTAATAGATCCAATATAGGATTGATACACAATAATCCCAATAGTGAGATTGTTCTAGTAAGAAAATTTTACCTTGTCAAACATTTTTTTTTGAAAAACTATAAAAATCGCATTTAGAAATGAATCTTACAAGTTATTTTTTCAAGAAGATGTTTAGATTGTCTAAACCCTAAAGGCCCAAGGCTTTTTTCTACCAAAAAACACCCAAATCTGCCATTTTTATAGCAAAGGGTAAAAAAAAATTTAAAATGTTTTTTTTGCACATCTAACCATATGATCTTACACCTAACTAGTATGAGAATGTTTGTAAAAAATTTCAAAATTTTTCACCGCATAGATTGCAATATATGTGCATTTAAAGTGAAAAAAACAAATTTTTCAGCACATTGTGAGACTAGATTTTATGACTTTGAACATTTTTAACTTAACATTTTTGCACTACAAAGTTTTGAGCTTTAAATCTCTATAGTAGAAAATTGAGTTGAGCATCTAGGCAAAAAGCAATCCAAAAAAACTTAATTTTCATTACTTAAAAAATTGTTAAATAGAAGTAGGTACAAGATAGAAGGAAAATCTAAAATATTAATATCTTTTACATGGAATTAAAAAGTACTGATTCCAATGGTGAGATTGTTTTAGCAAAAAAACTAAACCTTGTGGAACTTTCTTTTTTTTTAAATTGTAAAAATTGCATTCAGAAATGAATTCTATAAGTTATTTTTTTCAAGAATATGCTCTAAGTGCCCGAAAAACAAGATTGTCTATAACTTTCTCATAACAAATCCAAATGAAATGAATCAAAGTTCTTCAGATAGACAAAAGTATAATCTATAAGAAAAAAAATTAAAAATTAAAAATTAAAAATTATTTTCTGTTGCCCCCCCAGCCCCTGTTTTGAGCTTATTTGGGCACAACTTTTTTTCACATGCACCAATTGAAAAAAAATTTATATTCCCACAAAGCTTAGCATTTTTCTATTTTCAAAAAAAAGTTTCAGAAAATCACAACAAAAATTCAGCTTGTAGGTACAAAGGTACAATGGGCTTTAAGGGGTTAAAAAGAAGATTGTTCATAACTTTCACATCACGAATCCAAATGGAATGAATCAAAGCTTCACATGCAAACAAAAATAAGAACTATGAGAAAAAAAAAATCAATTTTAGTTTCAAATTTTTGTGAATTTCTTTTTGTGCCTGGGGATGTAAAAATTATATTTAAGATGGCATAACTTTTCTCCTAGACACCGATTGAAATAAAAATTATATCCCCACGAAGTTAATTAAGTTTTTCTATCTTATGAGAAAGTTTAAGAAAATTTCACCAAAAATTGAGGTCACAAGAACCTGTCTAAAATCCAATTTGTCCCTTGAGGAGACAATGTTCCTTTAGTAGTTAAGGTAGGCCCCCTCAAATGTGCCACTGACCCGAAACCGCTATCTTCATTCAATATACATCTCCAAAATCGTACCTACGTGGAAGAATTTGTTTTAGAACCAAATTTTGTTCCTTCGTATTTTTTGCATATAATATGAGAACCTCCATTCACTTGCCAACAAATCAAGAAAATATGAAACTTGTACCAATCTGATAATAGTAACTATATAAAATAATGAAATTAGGTTGCCCTACACTAATTTTTCAACAATCCACACTATATCAATATTCATTGCTATTCTATGATGATGCGTTCAATCCAAAGCCATGTGTATGGCGTAGATTAGTGCACCAGTTCAAGACCCAGTTCAGAGAGTAACGTTGCATGAGCCTCCATAAGGACAAGCATTGAATCATGCATGAGATAATTTATCTGAGGTAAGGCAACCTAATTGGTATGGAAACCTAATTTTAGCAAGGTAGAAACACTTGTTAGCCCACGTGTTTCCATTCCTATACCCTAGATTGTTACTAAATCTATCCTTAGACTTCCCATTAATGTGCCATTGAAATGCTTAATTTTAATTTGCAGATGCATTTGAAGGACACATACCTAACTCTCATTTGTTGACTATAGATTTTTGCAAATTTCAATTTTGGGTCCACCTGTGTGACAATTTCAGTGGTCTAGAAAGTCGCCACTTTGAAAAATCATAGAAATTACATACTACAACCAAAAAAATCTATTTTTTTTTGAGTATTCATGATTTTCACTCGCTAATACTACAAAAATACTATTTTAGGAAAAGGTGCCTTTAATTATGCTAAATTGCTTAATATTGACAATTTTGGATGTTTCTACCTTATTTTGTGTAGTCGTAGTAGCAAAAAGTGACAGTTTGGAGGTAAAGTTACCCACCTTATGATTATTCATCTTACAATGTTAGTACACTAAAGATGGTAAATGGTGTTACCTACACTAATTGTTTTTGAAATGTTATAACTTATTATTCTTCATGAATATTATCAATGATGTGTTCCAAAGTTGCGGTTCTCAATGAATGTAGTTGGTAAAAATTCTCATCAAGAGTAATAATTTATGGCATTTTGAAAGTAAGTAGTGTAGCTAACACTAAATACCATCATTAGTGTAGTCCGCATTCATATTGTATGCTACTCATTAGCTCTATGTGACACAAATTGCAGCCGTGAACTTTAGATACCCCTATATATCCCAATCACCCTGGGACCCAACTACCCAAGGCGGGGCCTGGTTTATGCTAATGTTTTTTTTTTCTTGAAACACGTGGACAAATATCATTGATAAAGGAAAATGTACACTGAACCAAAGGACCAAATCCTTGGCGAGAATATTTTCATTTTTGTTTATGTTTATGTTTTCATGTGAAACACATTTCCTGAAATATTGGGGTCTGTTCCAACTAGAGAAATGTGCAAAGCCAAGGAATCAATGACTTGGGGAGCTGAAGTGTGTACTATTCTTCCACTCTTCCTCATCCTTATCTTTGTAGACATTGAATCCAATTTTTCAATGAATTTTTCATATGCTATAGGCCGAAATGCTTAAATTAACCACTTATAGTATTCCTACCTTATCCCCCATGCCGTGGACCGTAACATTATATAACCAGGCAATGATCCTCTCCATGTTGGGCAGGTTGTATGTCTCCTTAGATACCTAAGAAGGACTTATCAATTGGATTAAGGATTGGGACTGGCAGTGGAGGCATAAAAGATAATTTTGTTAACTATAAGGGTCCACTTTTCAAAAATGCAAAAAGGACCCTTACCTCATGAGAAAACAATGTAATGACTGGAAGCATAATTAGGGGAAACAAATCTAGTGAAGAGTAAAGGTAACTAAGATAGGAGGTCCGTAAAGCATCCGTACTGATTTCATGAATAATAGTAATAGGTATGTTAAAGAACATGTCACTCATTTCTAGATAGAAGATGCATTTAAAACCTTGTTAGTTTATGAACCTCCTACCTTACACCTAATTGCATACTATTAACAAAACCAAAACCAACATATTTGGAAATAAATGCTTGAAAGTCATGTGTTGGTTTTAGAGACCCATACACTTCTTTTTAGACTTTAAGCACATTGACAATTCATATTTTTATGATACAGTACATTAACCCCTAAAGTTCCATTTTCACCCAAAATGCTCAAAAACTGTCATTTTTAGAACAAGTACCAAATTTTTTTTTTAAATTTTTTTGACACATGTAACCATAGGATCTTATTGTACACTGGTTCGAAAAAATGTGGAAAAAATTTCAGAAATTTACACCTTGTGGATTACAAGATATAAGCATTTGAATTGACAAAAATCCATTTTTTGTCCCTTCAAAAAACCGGGCAGCTGCACTTCACAAGCTCACTTTTATATGAAAAAATGTCCAAAACATTGGTAACTCTTTGGATTCATTGCTCAAGGCAAGTTGAATACATGCTTGAAAAATTTCACATCATTTGGAATTGTACAACACATAGAAAAGAAATAGTAAGTAGATAGTTGTAGAGAATAATTCAAAATACTAAATTGTTAAGAATTTAGTTATGGAGTTGAAAAATGCCAATCCCGATGGGTGCAATATTGTAAACAACAATATATATCCTATGATTCTTTTTTTTTTTTAATATTGAAAATTGAGTAAGACAAAGGACTTCAAAGTTTATTTTAGAGTAGAAAATCCATGACTGCCCGCAAGCAAAAAATCCTCATAACTTTTGACTCATTGCTCAAAACAGAATGATTCAAAACTTTCCAGATATATATAATTCTAGGAGACCAATTTCAAATTTTTGTTTTTGAAATTTTTTTTTTGTATGTGCCCGGACTGCCTAGTTACCAAAAAAAGTAACATATTAGGCCATAACTTTTGACTCGTATTTTCAAATGTCATCAAATTTAATGCATATGAAAGATCTTCCTTGTCCCCACTTTCTCTTAAAATTTGGGCCAAAAATGTGGAAATCTCTAGTCACATGTACTTGCCCAAAATTTCTATGTAGCCCAAAAATGCATGTTGATCCTTTAGGGGTTAATTTGGACACTACAAAGGAATATTAACCCCTAAAGTTCCATGACTATGTTCTCACCGGAAACGCTCAAAAACTGCCATTTTCAGTACAAGTAGCCAATTTTTGAAGAAAAACTTTTCTTTTACACATGTAACTGTAGGATCTTGTAGTATGGTGACTTGAGAATATGTGAAAAAAGTTTCAAGAATTTTCACCTCGTGGATTGCAAGATATATGCATTCAAATTCACTAAAACCATTTTTTTGGCCCTGCGAAAAACAGGGCAGCAGCACTTCACAAGCTCACTTTTTTATTAAAAAATGTCCAAAATGATGGTGCTTCCTTTTATTCTTTTTCCTAGACAAGTTGGCTACACGCTTGATAATTTTCACTTCATTTGCAATTGTACAAAATATAGGAAAAAAATTATAAGTAGATAGTAGTAGAGAATGATTCAAAATACAAAATTGTCAAGAATTTAATTATGGAATTGAAAAATGCCAATCCCAATGGTTGAAATGTTGTAATAAACAATCTACATTCTAGGATTTTATTTTTTTCAAAAAATATTGAAAATTGAGTATGATAATGGACTTCAAAGTTTATTTTACAATAGAGAATCCATAACTGCCCGCAAACTTAAAATCTTCATAACTATTGACTCAAAGATCAAAATGGGATGATTCAAAGCTTTTTACCTATGTATATTGACTCTAGAAAACCAATTTCAAATTTTTGTTTTCAAATAAAGTGATTTTTTTCTGATCTGCCCGGATTGCCTAGTTACCAAAAAAAATAACATATTAGGCCATAACTTTTAATTTGTATTTCCAAATGTCATGAAATTTGGTGCATATGAAAGATATTCCTTGCCCCCACCTTCTATTAAAATTTTAGCCAAAAATATGGAAATCTCTAGCCGTACGTACCTGCCCAAAAATTCTATACGGCCAAAAAACGCATGTTGGTCCTTTAAAGGTTAACCCAAAAATTTTCTTATGTTTAGGGGTCCAAAATATTTGTTTACAAAGCAAGCCTAAATTCTTCATCTCGATTTATTTTTTAACAAATCCAATCGAAAGATCCCTTGGTTAACTTGTTCAAATACATTGGACATTCCAAAATTTAAGAGTAAATATCCCCACCAATTGCAAATTCAATGTGTCTAAACTTCAAAATGTAGACTTCTCTAGCCCTTCAATAGGTGAATTTTTATCTTTCAATATTTTTAGAGAAAAAAAGCTCGTATGTCCTAAAACTTGTGTGCGTTAGTCAATATGTTGGATTTTTTTCATCTTTGGCTTTGAAAGAATTATAAAGAAGAAGGCTGTTATGAATGAAAGAAAACGAAACTGCTAATAAATCATATAAGAAATTGAGAATTTTAATTCCAATGGTGGGAATGTTCCAGTGAACAATAGATATCTGTAATTCTTCTTTTAATTTGGAAATTTTGGAAATTGAGTTCAATAAATGGCTTTATATATTTTCATACCTTCATTACTTACAAAATAAAGTTTGGCATATCTTTCACCTCATTATTTGGAATTGAATGGTTCAAATTTTTGAATAGATATAAATCTATACAATCCAAAAAATGATTTAATCTTTTACTAGAATATAATTTTTACAGCCTAGTTTGACATCGAAAATTAAAAATAAATAAAACTTTATTTATCGAAACGACATGAAACAAAGCTTCTTAAATAGATTAGGATGATTAGCATCCATAAAAAAAAAATCCAAATTATGAACGCAACAAAGTTTTCCCAGTTTTCTCAAAAAATCCCAAGTGGGCTCCTTGGTCCCATGGGGTTGAAAAGAATCTGGAATTCTATAGTAACTCCCAACAAGACCCAACAAAAAACTTACTGTAGATAAATTTAATACTAGGACCCCCTCACTCATGTTCAAATGCATATTCGTATGATTTTAGGTGCATGACTTTTGTTCAGTGATTGCCACTGCCAGAGAGTAACTTACTTCTTCAGTTGGACCACGTTCCAAATGACAAAAGCTTGGCAGATTCTTCTTGGCATCTTGTGTTGGGTCTTCGCATATGTACCTGCTTGTTTGTAAGGCATCATTCACTGATTCAATTCAGACCAACGATACAACTATATTCCAGTATATCCACTTTGAGGTAACGTAAACCACTCCTGGTTCCTGTCCCATTCAATTGGCGGGAAGCTTCTGTGCCGTAATCCCCGATTACGTAGGCAAAACCGTGTAATCGGGGATTACGGATTTTTCATCTGGCTCATTGTTTCATCCAATTTTATCTCTTCTTTTAGTCGTGATTTATATTGGGCAATACCCTTATTGTCGGGCATTGCGCCAAATAATCGACCCTCCTCGTCGGCCTCCGCCCTCCTTGTCGGCCGATTATTTGGCGCAATGCCCTCCTTTGCGGGCATTGCCCTATACAAAAATCATGGGTCGGAGCACTAGGAGGATCTTGCATAGTTTCTTCAGTTTTCTGCATGAAAAAATCGCTCAAAATGGCAATTAAAAACATGATCCTCCTCTCTTGGTGGATGAAACTGGGGAAGTGCTAAGTTAGGAGGTCCATGAATCGCTCATCTAAGAGTTGAAGCTGAATTTTGGAGAGGTAAAACTTCTTAAAATATTTTTGAGTGAATTTTCCTTGAAAGGCAAGAGAAATTGGCATCTAAACCAAGTTGTTTCATATTTTTTGAAGCTTTGTAGAATTAGTTATGAATTTCTGAAGTTGCAAAAAAGTGCATTTTTGTGGGCTCTAAAACTGACCACCTCCTCAAATGCACGCCACTTGTACATTGGAACGTGCAAAATGTATCTCTAGAGCCTGATTGGTTTTAGAACCCGCTCCATTTCAGAACCTCCTACCTTACAAAAGGTCAAATTGGGATTGCTCTCTTCTGAAGAAATGCAAACACATTTGGGTGAATAAAATACATTTTTGTCCATAATTTGCAATTTTGCATGCTACTAGAGCTTAAAAACTCTATTGAGGGATCACCTACTTTTTGCATTGCCTGATGGACATAAATGAAAAAAACAAACAAACTGGAAACATGCTGAAGGAAGGCAAGCCTCTGTATTTATTGAGGCCACCAAAATGAACACATTGAAAGGAGCATGGTCACATACAGTATTACAGTACAGTACTGTACTGAGCAGTTGTAACAGTGACTAGCAGAGAGCACATGTAAAACATAAACATACACTTTAATATTGCATCAAGTGAATTGAACCAAACAATTAATAATGGATAGACACATACATTAACTATGACAAGAACAACTCATGCACTTGAAGAAAGGAAAATAGTCCAATCCTTGGTGTGCCAAAATGCAAGATACTGGCTTTCCGCCATTTGTTCTTGGTCTTCTTGGAATAATAAACTCTGGGTTTCAAAAAAAAAAAAAAAAAATGCAAGATACGGTATGAAATCTTGTTTCATTTGTGTCCAAAAAAATAAAAAAATGCAAGATGGTGTTGATCAAACATTGTACTGTACAGTCTTTGGATGGTTGATTTGAAGCCCTGATACTTTAGGTCATTTGGGATGCTACCCTGACTCACATTATGATTAACCCTGACTCACATTGTGATTAACCCCTAAAGGTCAGAGACCATGTTTTCACCAAAACCGCTCCAAAACTGCCATTTCTAATAAAAGTACCAAATTTTAGAAAAATGTCATTTTTGGACATATGTAACAGTAGGATCTTGTGGTAAACTTCTTTGAGAATATGTGCAAAAAAATTTGAGAATTTTTCACCTTGTAGATTGCAAGATATTAACATTTGAATTGACAAAAACTCTTTTTTGGGCCCTGCAAAAAATTGGGCAGCTGCACTTCACAAGGTCACATTTAAATTAAAAAATGTCCAAAATGGTGGTTACTCCTTGGATTCATTCTTCAAAGCAAGTGGGCTACATGCTTGAAAATTTTCAGATCATTTGAAATTGTACAACATATAGGAAAAAAATAGGTTGTAGAAAGAAGTAGAGAATGATTCAAAACACTAAATTATTTAGGATCCTATGCTTTTATTTTTTTCAAAAAATATTAGAAATTGAGATAAATAAAGGACTTCAAATTTTATTTTAGTGTAGGGAATCCATAACTGCCCGCAAACTAGAAAACCTCATAATTCTCATCTCATAAACCAAAATGGAATAATTCAAAGCTTTCCACGTATATGTAAATCTAGAAAACCAATTTCAAATTTTTATTTTTTTTAAAAGTGATTTTTCAAAAAAATTTGGAGCTGCCCGCCGACCATTGAAAATGACACATCATTCAATAACTTTTTAACCATGTAGTCAAAAGTTTTGAAAATTGTTGGGCCTTAAAGTTACTCCTCGGGCACACGTTGAGTGAAATTTTCAAAGAAAAAAAACAAAACGTCTGTTTGTAGTGAGATGCCCAAAATTGCTATGTTGCCAAAAAATGCTATTTGGTCCTTTAGGGGTTAAAGAATTAAATAATGCAACCGAGCATCCGTCCTCTTTAATGTCACCTATTGTATTGCCAATTGCAGAGACAAACACAAGTGCATAGCTATGCTATATTCCAATGTAAGTTCACACACTAGTAGCTCATGCTCATTTAAGTTCCCTACAAGCATCTGGAAATGCATCACTGTGCCTACTATGGAACTCATAAGTGAGGTTCAATTGAAACTGGACCATTTATCCTACAACTCTTTCTGAAAGGCTGCACTCAGACCTTCCAAAATACTTGCTGATGATGACGCTGCAGAAGCTGCGGATGAAAATGGCTGTTACAGGTAAACACATCATGGTTGTAAGTTAACCATCTGCAATGGCAATCAAGACCGTACCCCAGTTATAAAAAATTATTTGCAAGCTAAGACCATCTGCAATGCAACAACAGCAAAAAGGCCCTGTAACACTACATCGCGGGTCATTCCATGAGGCCTCTTAAGTACCGATTCTTTCTTTGGAAAATTTGCCCCAATGCAAAGACGGCATCCAAACGTCAAATGGACTTTACAATATTATAAAAAGAAAGGAAGAAAAGAATTTACATTAAAGAAAGGACTTTTCATGGAAACAAGGAAGGTTGAATTGATTAGCGCACATACCAATAAACTTTTCTTAGCATCCATTAGCTACTACCACTTTTTGTCATGATGACTCCCATCAATGAACTTGCGGAGAGTTTTGCCGGGGTTGGCAAAATGACAAAATATGTCGATCCCAGGGGGTCTCGCAGGGGGTCCCATACCGAGACCGGGAAAGTGAAGGTCTCCATACCGATTGCATTGGAGCACAATTTTAAATCCAAATTCTTGTCCACCCTGCACACTGCCAATACTGTGCAAGGTGCCGGTTGCATTGCAGATGGTCTAAACATCAATTCATTAAATTGGCGGAATTCCATTTCTTTGGCACGCAGACTGAAAAGGAAATCGAGACCAGTTCTAGTCTTTGGAGCTTTGCGTCGACGTATGACAATTGTCTGTCGCTGGAATCACGCCAATGTAACGAAATTGATGATGCCGATATTTACCTCACAAGATCAGGGTATGCACTAATTTGCAAATTATGTTTTGAAAACCATATCCAGAAGCCACTACCTAGTCCACAGTTGTTAATAAATTAGTCAAGCTCTGAATCTGATGAGGTAAAGTCTCCATGGAGTTCCTAATGCTAGGCCTTCTAATTGCACTTACAACCCAGGCACTATACATCTGATTTAGAAGGTATGCAACTGAACCACTCGGATGAAGTGCATAAACGTATCGTCAAATGCAATACTAAATATTAAAGTCTAAAACTCTAATGGTCACAATCTTCAAGCCTACATTGAATCCACATCTGAATATTTGGATGTAGGATTAAAAAAATGTGATCTTCAGAACACTACAGTTACATTTTGCAAACCAAGTACTAGGGGTTGTCACGCATCCTCGGAGAATGGGATTTTCATGAAGTTGGAGAAATTTCTGAGAGAAACGAGGAGCCAATGGCGAGCCGATTTGCTTGGAGGATGTGTGACACTCCTTTCTAGTGTTTGGAGCGTGGAGAATGTTCTCCGAGAATGGGTAACTCGAGCTGCTTTTACGGACCTAGTTGCAGCAACGAGTTGAAGTTCTAGCAACGGAGAGGTGAAAAATGGAGCAACAATGGAGCGCAAGATAAAAAATTCTCAGAGAAAATTGTTTCGACCATTTTCTTCACCTGCGGAGGAGAAGAAAGGGTCCGTGAAATTCTCCGAGAATTGGACCTCCGCCCATCCCGCGGAGCCACTCGAATGGTGCCACGTGCCAATTCTCGGAGAATTCCAAGGAGGAAGAAAGATGCGTGACAACCCCTACTACCGAACATGAATCTCTGCAAATGAACATCTGAAATTGTTACATGAAGGACAAACACGACTTGGTCTTCAAATCCGACTGTAGCATTTCAGCAGGCATAGCAAAAAACAATAATTTTGTACCAAACATCAAACTGAACATCACCAAAACGGCAAAACCTGCAGTAATGGAAGTACTGAAACTAGTGAATTCAAACAGTCGGTTCCTGTCGAATCGCGATGTCGAGACTTCTGATGAAATCTGCTTATCATCAATTGATTTCGTTAAAGTGATGCCCCAGAAATAGTATCATACATCTACACAAAGGTCCAAACCTTGGACTGGTTAAGATTTTCATTTCAGTCTGCACGAACGCCATGAAGAGTCACTGTGCCAAAGTACGGAGTGGAATTCCACCAATTTAACGAAATTGATGTTAAGCTTGCAAATAGGTTTTGACAACTGTGGTTCGGTTTTGATTGCCACTGCCAGAATTGAAGTCATTGCAGATGGCAAAACGTTAAATTAATGTTACTTTCATTTACGTCGAAAACGTCGAAAACGTCGAAAACATAAGAATAAGAGGAAAGTAGGGTGAGGGGTTTTGAGAGTACCAACTGACCTTGACAGTGATGTTGCATATGAGTTTGGTGACCGCCTTGGTGACGCTGCACCGGAGGACGTCCAAATTCAGCGACTCCATGGACGCCATGAGCCCACTGTGGAAGTGGGGAATCTGCTCGCAAATCATCTCGATGACGATGTTGCCCGTGGAAAGCTCCGGGTGCACGTAGAAGCGGTGCACGCAGTCGCTCAGGAACTTGGGGACCACCTGCACAGAGCTTTCATTGCCGGCCTTCACGTCGCCGTCGCCTTCTTCCACCAAAGACTGCTTGCTGTTCGATCCCACCCTCGACGACGGAGGGCCATTGGGTTCCAGTGGCGGCGACATGACGGCCAGCGAGCCGATCTTCTGGATGATGCGACTCAGCTTCACGCCCGGCGACTGCTTCGCACAAGCCATCGCCTGCTTCATCTTTGCGCGTTTCTTCAGGGCCTCCTCCTTCCTATGTTGCAGACTCTTCACCAACTTCATGCTGTCTTCCACGATTGTGGATCGGTCGCGCTGGGAAATCCATTCATTACGTAACCCGACCGATCAGACAACAATCACGACATTGCAAGAACTCTAGAATCGATCGCATAACCAATACATACTCATCCCAAAATGACAAGCTCCGGGATTAATGATATTCTAAATGTTCAATCATTGCGATAGATAATATATACGAGGATGAAACAATCCAGTAGGACCTGTGCCATCGATGAATATGTCAGACAATGCTCAATCACAACATTGCAACAAATCTGGAATCGATCTCATAACAAACACGTCCTAGTTCATCTCATAATCTGCAGGAGAATCAGTACTTTCAATGTTCAAACGAGCGCTAGAATTTAATATACGAGGATGAAACAATCCAGCATTAGTATACGACGATGACCTGTGCGTTGCACATTGAATGTAGTGATGGGTGTAACACCATAGTTAGAATACGAGAACCTCGAATCGAGATCCCCCTGCAATGGCAATTGAGAATGGCCAAGTTTTATCTCAGTTGTGTGTTTAGGGGAGAAAGCTTAGTGTATGGTAGATGTGACAACTGACTCACCGCTGTGGATTTTGTGTTTATGAAGAGCACGCAAGAGATTGGGGATGCGAGGAATTGAGAAGCGAGCTGGAAAAGAGTCAGAAATTCACTCACTTTGGAGCTGGGAGGAAGCAGGGACTCCAAGGCCAAGAACTTGCCCGCCATGTCGTCTCTCCGCCACCGCTCGCGCACGATATGCTCCACCTTGTCGAAGTAGCGCGTCCTCTGCGTGCGACTATTACCCATGGGCGACGCGTCCTTGCTGGTGCGGCAGCGCTTGGGCGCCCGGAAACACACCTGCGGGTCAAAACCTAAGTGGTGCGGGTGCGCCATCACGACCTGATCATTCCATTTCACATCCGCGGGAAGAATCCTGGGCACCATGTGGGCCACGGCGGACACCAGCGACGGCGCACGATTCGCGGGGATCGGCGTGGCATCCCAAACCTTCGACTTCCCGGCACCCGCAGCCGCAGCTGCAGGGATTTTGAATTCACCCCCTTTGCCACGAGCTCCGGCGCCGCATCCCTTGCGCTCCGTCACCACCGTGACAGGCGGCAGCGGCGACTCAGGACCTCCCTTCGGCCATATCAACACTGGTTGCTGCACATTTCGGATGGGGTAGCGACAAGCGAAGCTTAATTCTTGCGCGGAGTTCAGCCCTTCTTGCTCGACGGATCCAACGCCACACATTGAATTCGGCCTGCTCCCTTCCGCGGGTGGGGTGGACAGGAAGGCAGGCGATGAGGCAACAGTAACCGCGTGCGCAACAGCGTCCAGATCCCGGCTACTATAACTGTGGTCCTCGAAAATCTCCGGAAGCCCTTCGAAAAGCTTGTGGACGCTACTATTGTCGATGTCGAGCTCGCAAAGCGACTGGCCTAATACGGAGTTGTACGCTCCGGGGGTGAAGCTGCTGTAGACGCTGTTGTCGTACGTGAAGTCCATGGAGGGTGGGGGAGGCGTTCCCGTCCACGACGCGGGGCAGGCTTGGAACATTTCCGTGATCTTTCCCAAATCTCCCGCCGCCGGGTAGGAAACCGATTTTGAAGAGCGCTCCAGGGTGGATAATTCCGAAAGGTGGGCGTCGTCTATGCCGGCAATGTGTCCCCACAAGCTCCAGTGCACTTCACCTGCAAGATGAGCGCAAGACGTCACACCGTCGTCAAACCAGGGTTGCTAGATCGTGCTGGTTCCACCACTTCAAGGTGGGTCGCGGCGAATGGTGGGAATTGAGAGGAGCTCGTGGACTCGCACGAGCTCGCTCGTACCTACAGAGCTTCAATGGCGAAACACTATGTCGAGAGAAAAAGAAAATCACCGACACGGTATGTAATAACTGCAGGCAAGCTGGCTCGTTGCGTGCAGAGACGCGACGCTAGCAATGGATTGCAATAATTCACGAAATTGCGAACACGGAAAGTGTTGTATTTTCCGTTAGAAACAGAATCTTCCTGGTGGCATGTCACTCTCGTAAACAGAGAGTACCCCGCGGCTCTCTCAATCTAGTACTCCCCCAATTGCGATCTCTCACTTGCCCTCCACTTGATACATCAAGACCAAGCGAACACCAAACGGTGCTACGCATACAACTTGCGCAATACCCCAGCTTGCTCGCTTTGTACAGCAGGATCTATACCATCACTTTAATAGACAGTCAGCAACAGCAAGCCATCGTCTCGATAGAACACCTTTTCCGGGCCCACTTGGGTCCGTCGGCCAACAAAACTGCACCCCCGCCTACTGCAGTTCACTGCCTACAAGTTGAAAGCGAAATACTACGGACCAAGATCATGATCTCCTAGGCTCCACACAGGCTGCGAAAGTCCCAGAAGGCAAAGAACAAATTTAAAGAGTCCTTCGCGAGCAATAAGTTCGTAGTATAACATCAAGATAAGATTGCCTGCATTCGGAGACACCGGCACTGGGGTCCAGAACCACCCGGCACGCACGCCAGCAAGCAAACTCCACACTGTTACCCAGGCCCAACACTGTAATTCTCCCACAGCACGAACCTCGAGGCAGCTAGAGCGGGTCCCAGGATTCCTACTGGCAGCTACAATAGCCAGCTCCCTCTGTTTGGTTGGCAACATACAAATCTCCAGGCAGACGGGAGCCGGCTGATCGATGGGAGGGCCCGAGCAGAATCCCTAGCTAGCTTAGCTTCGCACGGCGCGGCGGAGACAGGTGAAGAAAGTTGAGGTTTACCTTACTGCTGGTGTAGGAGGTTGGTCTCGTCGGGAATTGGTCGTGGTGAGGGTTGGGCACATGATTCCAGTTGCGCGTCGGCCGTTGTGAGTGGGCGTGACGAGAGGGCTCCCGGCAAGCAAGCTGGAAAGCAGGGTTCGGTCGCAGTCCCCGTCGAGGCACGTGAGCGAGGCACGGGGCTGGCGACCCCAACCAGTCCAGCTAAATTAGTGGGGGCAAAAGCGTACCTTTCAAGTTTTATAACCCTTCCACGCAGTGATTTTTTTTAGGCGATTTGGTGCTAAATTGCACCAAAAAAAACAGGCCTAGCACCATGCCTATAGGAAAAAAAAGGGGCTGTTTTTGGGTGAAATCGCCCATACAGCATGCGGTGTTAGGTCCCGGCATTGTTTCTACCTGGAATTGGTGTGGTGGCCAGGGTTTGATCGCCAATCAACCTCGACTCCTCTGCCTCCTTTTTTTTCAAATTTCATGTCGCCGTGCCACCTTCACGTTGCATTCGTCTCTCTCAGCGCCATTTCCTTGCCTATTGAATTGCCTTGATCGCCTTCTTCACAGCCGCCTTCAATTGCAAGTAGCCCACTCCGCTTTGTCTTGGAGTTGTAGGGAGCCAGATCAGGATGGCGGGCTGTGCATTCATAGCCACTTCACTTCCTTGTACAATGTGTTGAAGTTTTTTCATGGGCACATTCATTTCTACTTCTTTGAGGGAGCGGCTAATTTTTTGGTGCTTTGTCACTAGAATTATGGATCGGGATTGTAGAGGGTTTGAGTGTAGGGTGCGCTACTGTACGTTATGGCAATTGTGTTTGGGTCGGGTTATTGGGCGTACTCGGGTGCGCTTAACCCCTAAAGGACCATTGTCCCTTCGGGGGACAAATGGGATTTTGGGTAGGTACCTACGGGCTGAATTTTTGTCGTGATTTTTTGAAACTTTTTTTGAAGATAGAAAAAGTGTTAAGCTTTGTGTTAATATAATTTTTTTTCAATCGGTGCCCGGGAAAAAAAGTTATGCTCAAATAAGCTCAAAACATGAGACATGGGGCAGCAAAAAAAATTTGCAATTTAATTTTTTAATTTTTTTGATTTTTTTATCTTATAGATTATATTTTTATCTATTTGGAAAGCTTTGATTCATTTCATTTGGATTTGTTATGAGAAAGTTATGGACAATCTTGTTTTTCAGGCACTTAGAGCATCTTCTTGAAGAAAAGAACTTGTAGGATTCATTTCTAAATGCAATTTTTACAATTTTTCAAAAAAAAAAGTTCCACAAGGTTTAGTTTTCTTGCTAGAACAATCTCACCTTTGGGATCAGTGATTTTAAATTCCATATAAAAGATATTAATCTTTTAAATTTTCCTTCTATCTTGTACCTACTTCTACTTAACAATTTTTTCAATAATGAAAATTTAGTTTTTTTGAGTTAATTTTTTTCCCTAGACTCTCAACTCAATTCTCCACTATAAAGATTAAAAGCTCAAAACTCTGTAGTGCAAATCATTTAAGTTAAGAATGTTCAAAGTCATAAAATCTAGTCCCGCAATGTGTTGAAAAATTTGTTTTTTTCACTGTAAATGCAGATATCTTGCAATTTGTGCTGTCAAAAATTCTGAATTTTTTCCACACATTGTTACACTAGTTAGGTATAAGATCCTATGGTTAGATATGAAATAAAAAACAGTTTTCAAATCTTTTTACTCTTTGCTATAGAAATGGCAGTTTTGAGTGTTATTTGGCAGAAAAATGGCCTTGGTCCTTTAGGGGTTAAATTTGCAATTCAGGACGAAAGAAGCAGAGTATCCTTTTTGTCGTCTGCTTTCTTGTTCTGTGTGCGGGTTGTTGTTGATTCGCTTTGTTGGAAGTTGGGTTTGGTTGGGGTGCTCTTCCTTTTCCGAATTAGGTTCATGGGTGCAAATTTTAGTGGTCGGGGTTGGGAATTTGTCTTTGGCGATGGCGGATTCTCCTTCTGCCAGTGCGGATTTGGGCGCAACATGCGATGCAAAGGCCACAAACCGAGTCTTGGAGGCAGATAGGCGTAGGAGAAAATTAGATCGATTAGAGCGAGAGGCCAAAGCTGCCGAGAGAAAGGCTTCTTCGTCAAAGAGATTGCTGAAAATGGAGGCGCGGAAGCTTGCGAAGAGTATGAACACAATGCGCACGTACTTCTCCTCCAGCAGAAATTCTTTGAATTGGGGGCCTTTGGAGTGCGCACCGGAGGAGGGTGATTGTAGCGTCGGCGCTTCTGGATCACAATCCTTGGACACTTAAATTCTCCTCTCTTACCCTGCCGTGGGTCACATATCCGATGAGGAATCAGCATCTGAGAAGGATCTCGATTTCAGCAATGACGACATGGTTGATTCAGACGACGATGTGTTCATGGAGCTGCCCAGCCGTGGTGGAAAGAAGCGGA
This sequence comes from Neckera pumila, assembly GCA_963969595.1. Classification (NCBI taxonomy): domain Eukaryota; kingdom Viridiplantae; phylum Streptophyta; class Bryopsida; order Hypnales; family Neckeraceae; genus Neckera; species Neckera pumila. The sequence goes on along the minus strand of OZ018412.1, from coordinate 5,964,947 downwards.
AGACTGGATGGCGCGATCGGAAGGGCCCGAAGGACGCTGAAGCTTCCACAACAAGTACGCTCAAGAAATTGAAGAAAAATTACGATCTTCATAGGAAGTTCCAGTGCGATTGGGCAGTGAAGCAACCTTGGAGCGAGGCGGTGTTGGCGGAGGACAGAGTACTTCATCTGGTCCGATGCAAGGCCTGCACAGTTGTTTGTGGCAAACAAGTGACGATGGCTCCGAAGTGGGATACCATTTCTAAACCCGCCAATCGTGAAGTGCATAAGAAGTGCATGGATCTCTACGCGACTTGTGGGCCTGCGACCGTTGCTGAGCAGATCCAAAGCTGCAGTACGACCGAGTCCCGCCGGAAGAGAGTGCAGTTCGCAACGCTTTTCCAGTTGTTTCTGGTGGTCGACCAATGACAGAGTTCAAGTCCCGATGTGAGTTATACAAGTTCCTGGAGATGCCCAAACTGCCTCGGAAGCATTGGGCTGATGGCAGTGGCTAGATTATGGCCGAGCATTTATACGATTTTATTAAGTAGAAGAATAAATCACTAGTATCCATGGCCAATTACATTGCTTTGTTTGATGACAAAACGACTGCATGCGATAACAGCTCATGGATTGCAATTCACGCTTACGTGATACAGAACTGGTCTCGCATGCCTATTCTTTTATCGATCCAGAAGATGGACTCGGATGGTGCCACTGCGAACAACTTGACGAAAGTCATCACCAGCATCTTTTGTTCCGCTAGTGGTTTAGATGATTCAGAGATGGCTGAGAAGCTCCTGTGCTTTGGCGCGGACGGTGTGACAACATTTCAAGGCTTGAAGTCTGGGATCACAACTCAGATAAAGGAAAATTACGCACCTTTTGCTACGGGCGTCCACTGTTGTGCGCATCGGTTGAACTTGGCAATGCAGTCTCTGTCATCGATGACTATCGTGCACTCTGTCAAAGAAGTGCTTCGGATGACTCACTCTTATTTTGCCCATTCTCCCAAGAAGGCAATGGAATCATGGTTGTCATATCGGATAGAATTTTACTGTTCACGGACAAATCGGACGAATCTGCGTTGACTGGCTGCAAACTTTGGAGGCCAATAACGTTTAGAAAAATTGTCCAAATTGAGCATGTGATATGTTTTTCGGCATCTACAGTTTCTACAAATAGAATGAATCAAAGCTTCAAATGTAGATAAAAACACGATCTTTGAGAAGACAAAATTTAAAAAAAAAATGCAATTTTTTAAAGTTTTTTTTTTGCCCCGATGCTTTTTGACTTCGGGTGGCATAGCTTTTGCTCCCGGGTACCGATTGAAAAAAAATTATATTTTTAGAAAGCTAATGTGATTTCTTATCTTCAAAAAAAAATTCCAAAAATCAGGCCAAAATTTCAGGTCAAATGAGCCTGCCCAAAATCCCAAGTGTCCCTTGAGGGGACTTTGGGCCTTTAGGGGTTAATGACCAATTTCATGAAATTGCGGTGAATGATATTTTTGTACAGAGATAATAAGCAAGAAAATTTTTTAATCCAAAATTCAAAGAAGAATCAAGGCGCTTAAGGGTTAAATGAATCTCACTAAAGTAGCATTTCTTGGTGAGGATTAAAAAGCATTTCTATGCAATCAAAGTTTGATTGTACAAGTTGTTTTTAAATGGGTATTCCCCTCCTATTATGTTTTGCTGCTGCAAACTTCAAAGAGACGGAAGGTAGGTAGGAGGTCCATAAAGCAATCATCTAAGCGTTGAAACTGAATTTTGGGGAGGTAAAACATCTTAAAATATTTTTCAGTAAGTTTTCCTTGAAAGACAAGATGAAATGGCATGTGGCCCAAGTTGTTCCATATATTTTGGAGCTTTATGGAATTAGTTATGAAATTATGAAGTTGAAATGCCATAGGGCTCGAAAAATGACCACCTCCTAGAATGTACACCATTTGTACATTTTGATTAATTGAAGAAAGCAAAATGTACCTCTGTATCATGTTCGGTTCAAAATGCCCGAACTGTTTTTAGCCTCCTACCTTACTGGCATCTACTGATGAAGATTACTTATTATCCAAATAAAACCCACCTTTGATTGTACAACTCCTTTTTGAATGAGTCCATTTCCGCCGCCATTTTCTTATGGTGTCCCCAAATTCAAAAAGTCACTAGGAACCTGTAAATTATGTATAGTGCCGCACGTTTTTCCTTTTGCCCCATACCCCTGGGGATGGATTTCGGGGTTAAACAAATGTTGAAGACATCCAACCACTGACCATATCAAGTGCAACGCTGGGTCCCAAACTCACTCCACTTCATGCAGCCTCGCACTGAAGTGTTTCATGCAAGGAACCAAGTACAGAAAATGGGAAGGGGTTGGTGCAAATATGGCCCGGGAGTGGCCAGGGGGGGGGGCGGGGGTGACAAGTGAATGATGGAAGCAAATTCTTACTTCGTACAGAGTATTATTTATGCTTCGTGTACTACAAGTTGATCAGGACAGTTGGGGTGAATTGACCCCTCGCTTGCCCGCCCCAAGTCATTCTAGGGTGCATGTAGAAAAAAAGCCCCCTATTTTGTGCCGTGTTAAATCTATGTTCTTCACCACTCCTAGCTAATTTGGGCCTTTCAATTGCAAATATGAATTCAAAATTTGCAAATTTTATCATGTGTGAAACTAAAAAAATTTAGGGTTTTCTCTCGCAGACAAGTGAGGGGTCAATTCACCCCGGCCATCAGGATGGGGAGTTGTTTAGGTAGGTCAAGATCTCAAAGGATCCGTGGTGACCTGATCACGCTAATCAGCCACTCAAAATGGGCATTGATTTCCACAACGTGCATCACTGTCCTCATCACCCCTGTCAAAAAATGCCCTGTTCAAAAGGCACGCAGATTATTTTCCGTAACTTTTTTTCTAACCCAAGAAACACATATAACCGGTCTCTTTGGATTTTTCATTCATCAATCACATATTTCATCCATATTTGGACGGGTGTTTACTTCGGGCAATGTCCTCGTTGCTGGGAATTCTAAAAAGAAATAAGCATTCCTCGTCGGGCTTTACCCTCCTTGTCAACTTGCTTTTTTTCTTCAGAACTCCCTCCACCTCGACGATTGCCCTATACAAAAGAGGCAGACACATTGTTTATCAAGGAAGTAGAGGACCATTGCTTGGTTATTACTATACAACTTTAGAGCATCTCCACCCAAGTGCATTATATTAGCATGCTAAGCCATTTGTCACTCCTAGCCTTCCTGGTAATCCCCACTAGGTAGAGGCTTTGCAACTTTTTTTTGTATGGTGTTCCTCATTTCTCTCTCCACACTTCAAACCTATAGTGGGGAACATATTTGACCTATGCCAAGGTATTGACTGGAGGATAACCTTAGAGAAAAGAGCTCCAAGTTCCAAGTTTGGACTGCTCTCTGCAGACTAGGATGCGCATGCTACTCTAATTTGTTAATTGACTTCCACAAGGCTTTTTACCATTCTACATCACCCACTTCTTTAATGAGTTGCAGCCTAGCGCTTGGGAAGTTGGGCTACCACTTTGAAAACCGTTTTTTTGGAGTCCATTCGTGGGGGGCTGGTATGCACGATGGCGGGTCTGACATTTGTTTTTCAACATGCCAAGTTTACAAAACTCGCACCATTCCACCGTTTGTTGGTGGATATGCTCTTATGTGCTCATATTCGTTCGTACGAGACTGGCGGAGGAGCATCGCCTGGTGATCCAACGTTATGGGCTCATCTTTGCCAGTACAGTTTGTTAGTACCATAGAATGCACTCCATTGGTGCAAAAGCAAGTTTCTTATAAATACACATACATGAGTGGCCCGTGGTGGCCGATTTTGACAATAGGCGCTCTTATTTTCATTGAGAGAACCATACAAATTTTCTTGTTAAATTAGCTTGGAGAAATACGGTATTGCTTAGGTTGGCAAGCCTAGCACGACCGAATGGAACTCAGCCGGACAAACATTTGGTTCCTTCAACCAAGGAGGGGGAATATTCCTAATTTTTTGACCACCACATGGGGATTAATGAAACAGTTTGTCCTGTCTTGTAATTTGTAGTCGATTGATTTCAAAATTTGTGGCCTTTCCAAGCTAAAATCAATATCCTTGATTCCAAATACAACCTCAAAAAATAACCCCTAAAGGACCAAGGCCTTTTTTCTGCCAAAAAACTCTCAAATCTGCCATTTCTAGAGCAAAGAGTAAGAAAATTAAATTTTTTTTTTTTGCAAATCTAACCATAGGATCTTATACCTAACTGATATAAAAATATGTGGAAAAAATTTCAGAATTTTTGACCGCACAAATTGCAAGATATCTGCGTTTCAAGTGAAAAAAACAAGTTTTTCAGCACATTGTGGGATTAGATTTTTTGACTTTGAGCATTTTTAACTTAAATTTTTTGCACTATAGAATTTTGAACTTTAAATATTTCTAGTGGAGAATTGAGTTGAGAGTCTAGGATAAAAAAGAAATTCAAAAAAACTTAATTTTCATTCTTAAAAAAATTGTTAAGTAGAAGTAGATACAAGATAGAAGGAAAATCTAAAATATTAATATCTTTTAGATGGAATTAAAATGCACTAATTCCAATGATGAGATTGTTCTATCACAAAAACTAAACCATGTGGAACCTCTTTTTTTGAAAAATTGCAAGAATTGCATTCCAAAATGAATCCTACAAGTTATTTTTTTCAAGAAGATGCTCTAATTGCTCGAAAAACAAGATTGTCCATACCTTTCTCATAAAAAATCCAAATGAAATGAATCAAAGCTTTCCAAATAGACAAAAATATAATCTATAAGGAAAAATAATTATAATTTTTTTTTTTTAATTTTTTGCAAACGTTTTTTGCTGCCCCTTTTCCCCTGTTTTTAGGTTATTTGGGCATAACTTTTGTTCCCAGGCATCGATTGAAAAAAATCTAATTCCGATGAAGCTTATCATTTTTTCTATCTCCAAAAAAAGTTTCAGAAAATCATGACAAAAATTCAACCCGTAGGTACCTGTCCGAAATTTTGTTTGTCCCCTGGAGGGACAATGGTCCTTTAGGGGATAACTAATGTTGCATGAAATAAGGATTTATATACAATATTTTTGTAATACATTTGATGTCTCTAAATGTCAAATACCAATATATGGTGTTTGTTTATCTTGTTTTGTTAGTTTTGAAAGAATGTATCTTATAGTATGTTGAAGTTTGATGTTGACGGTGATGGGGAGAAAATTATTGTAGACTAAATTGCAATATATCACATACAATTGGTTTTAGGGTAATGAAGACTTTGCCAACATCTTAATCATAGTGTAATTGATTATGACCCAATTCATTTTTTATGGTTTTAGATTTGAATCCACCAACTTGGAATATTTAAAATTTAGTATTGATTTTGAAACTAGATGACAAAAGTTGGTAATAAAACACAATTGACACTTACTATGTTTTTATTGAAGAACTTATACTAGTCTGCAATATTTAAGCACGTCATACTTTCCATGTCATACCATATGTTGGCATACGGATTTGTTAGGCCCTATAAGAAATCATTTCTTTTTTGGTAAATTTTTTTCACTGACTCCATTTAGAATCTTTGGAAGTTCCTTTTGTAGAATTAGGAATATTATATGACCTTTAGCAATGTTCATAGCTTACAACTTTGGCCTTGTGGATTTATGGAGAATTAAGATTATTTTCATTAATACTTACTACACTATTCAATTATGCCACGTTATAATTTCTGAAGATTTCATTAGATGCCATATTTTATTATATTTTGAATTAATTTTTAATGAATATGACCTTAGCTTAACCTTAGCATGGCTCCAGCATAGGGCAGTCTTATAATTTGCACAATCAATTTTTTATTTATAAATTTGGTACTCTATACAGAATTCAAATGTTCATCGCGATGTACACTTGAATCTTGAATTCAAATTGCGACATCCTGGGGCTTATACCAACTTTATATAGTGTATATGAATTAAATTTATATAATACTAAATTATATTTATATTTCTGTCGACGTGTTTTTTTTATACATTTTTTTCAAGCATAAGATTAAATTGATGATAGTCAAATATGTAGCACATTTTATTTGAAAATTCAATTATATTGTGCTAATTATGCTATTGAGTTGTAAAATGTGATGCACATTAATTAAGAACTCACATAATTCAACTAAATTCTCGTAGACTTTTAAGCATTTTACTCATGTCTAAAGTAATTGACGTTTAATCCCTATAATTCTTTGAAACCTAAAAGTGTTCCTTATTTATTGAATATGCTTTAAAATGGTGAAGGTTTATTTTCCCTTATCATTTTAAAAAAATTTTAAATAGATATTTCAATAGCTTTTTAAAACTACCAAATCTGTCAAAATCCAAGTCTACATGTGCATGGGTGAATATTTATATGAAATAGGTGGAAACTTAATTTTTGTGTATTTTCATTGCAAGCTTGCCAATTGCGTAATGATTGCAAGATTTAATGCTTATATTGTTTTATATCACATGTTTTTAGTACTAGTATTTTTTTGTCATGACTTTACACTATATCTTTGATAAACTTGAGATTCATAACCAAAGTACGTAATATTGTTCTACATTTTCATAGATTTTTTGTAAATATTTCTTAAAATAAACTTGTAATATACAATCTCCATTAGGATGTGTGAATTATCATTTTGATGATTTTAGGTACTAATTTTTAATCCAAAAGAACAAATTTAAATTTGAATATTAGAATATGAAGCCCAAAAGTAGGATTACAAAGACTAATAAAAAGAATTTCTAGCATAGAAAATCTTTGTCTAGCACCTTTGTTAAAAATGTATTTTTTTTGCATCAATATAGTGATCATATAAAAAAATTGAGATGAAATTGGTTGCAAAAGCCTCTTTAGATTTTATTAATCCATTTGACTCAGTGATGAAAAAATTATGGAACATCTTGTTTTGATGGTAACAAGAACATATTCTATAGGGAAGAATTTGTTTGTAAGAACAATATCAACTATGGAATTCATGCGTTTCAATTCCAATTTAGAAGAATTAATGATTTATTGATTTTTTCAAAAACAATCCACAAAATGGAAATTCATTTTCTTTATTGATAATTTTTTATTTTTTTATTTTTTGTTTTTTACCAAAGTTTTTCGACTGAATAGTTCAACATGAAAAAATTTAAAATTAAATTTTTAGTACAGAGCCTTGTAATCTTCTATGACAAGGTGGGAATGAAAAACATTCTTTTTCTTTGTAAATGCAAATATCTTACAATCTCTACAATCAATGATTTGAAGTTTTTATACAAAATTTCATACTAGTCTAGTTCTACAATTAGATTTGCAATATAAATTTTTTTAAATGTTTATTTGTATGCACTAGGATTACCAGTTTTGAAGGAGGCAAAATAAAGGACCTTAGGAATTAAGGAATTATAACAAGTTGTAAAATTTGTTTGTAAATCATTTTAGTATATGATTATATGATGCAAAGCCTTTGACTTTTTCTAAGAAAATTATAAAATTTTTAATTGTTGCAATATAGAATTGAGAATTCTCTCTATTTAAAACCTTCTACTTCACTCATATTTACAATTTTAGATTTGAAAGTTGAACCTTGTATTACTAAATTTGATTTTGATAGAAGTTTAGAAAGGGTGTTTCTCCAACCAAGTTTTCCTTTGAGAATGGAAATGATACGACTTAAAGGATATCACCAAAAAAACAAGCCATTAGATTTCCCAATTTGGCAAGCTGAAAAAGTATTTTGAAAAGAAGACAATTACACTATTCCCAATTTAGTACAGAGTATCAAATTTAGAAAAAGTTGTAGAAGCAAAATTTTAAGGCATGATTATATCCATAATCATTTTTCATTTTCATTTTCCATTACCAATTTGTGTTGCATTCATGACATTTATAACAATCATAACTACTTTATAAAGTACATTCAATTTAAAGAGAATCCATGAAAATTTGAAGGCATATACTTTAAAAAAAAAGGTGGCCTAATCTACGTGGCTCGCACAAAAGATGACTCCTAAATTTGAAATTTTTTTTTCAAGGGTCTCCAATAGTATTTTGGAGACGAATTTTTTGGGTTGAAAATGTTATGTTCCTTTCATTCTAGGCTAATTGATTCTATCAATAAAGGTGCACAATTAGTTTCATTATTATTATTTTTTGTTATAAACAATATTAAAATACAATAACAATTGAGCCTTAATTTAAAAATTCAAAACATATAGCTTTTATAATTGATGTCACACTCATTAATAGGATATATATGAATGAGTGTAGTATGGTTGGATTGGATTCCCTATGCAGACTAACTAACGGCTTGGTTTAATACTTCTTTCATTCAACTAAGTCAATATATGGTTGAAATTCAAATATATTCAAGTAATAAAGGTCAAAGCTTACCCAACCATTTTGCTACTATAGAGAAAAAGAAGCGTTGGAGCACCAAGCCATGTTGTTAGTGCGTGGTTGCAAAGGTCATGGAAGACTTTGGCACTAAATTCTAAGACTATTCTACAGGTGTTCAATTATATGCTTTCTTGTATTAATCCCCCAGAGGACCAAACAACGTTTTTTGGTCAACATAGCAATTTTGGGTAGCTCAAGGAGTAGCTTTAAGGCCCAGCAATTTTCATAACTTTTGACAACATGGTTCAAAAGTTATTGTATAATATGTAATTTTTATTGATCTTCAAGTAGCTCTTGAAGATTTTTTTTTTTTTTTTGAATCACTTTCTTAAGAAATAAGTTTTTAAAATTGATTTTCCAAGATTTTTAATATATATGAAAAGCTTTGAATCATTCCATTTTTATTAATGAGATGAAAGTTATGAGGAGTTTTAGTTTGCGGGTAGTTGTGGAATGTCTACTCTAAAACAAACTTTGAAGTCTTTTATTATACTCAATATTTTTTTAAATAAATAAGAACGTTGCGTATAGATCTATTGTTTATTATAAAATTTTAACCACTGCAATTGGCATTTTTCAACTGCATAACTAAATTTTCAACAATTTAGTATTTTGGATCATTTCCTACTTCTTTCTTGTTATTTTATTTTCCTACATTTTGTCCAATGGGGTACCAATCAAAATGGCGTTTTCAAACATTAGATATTATTTGAGGGTAGTAAAGGGTTGTTACAGGCCCATTCTCCAATCTGTTCCCGATGCAAGGAAGGAACGTCAAGCTGCTGTCAGAACCATAATTACCAAAAATAATAATAAAAATAGTTTTTATTTTTTTTGCTTCTGAAATTTAAAAAATATATAAAAAAAGAAAAGAAAAAAAGTGACGTGGCCGAAGTTTGTCCACGTCACACTGCTGCGCTGTGCTGCTGCAGCGCAGCGCGTTCCCTGCAGTCGAGAACTCGCAGCCCTTTAGGAGGGCCAAATCCCCTCTAATGTTTGCATTGAAAGAAATTTTAGTGCTACCAACTTTGACAGCCTCCCAAAAGCTGAAAAATTAGTATTTTGCCATAAAATTTTTGTTACAACATCATCTTATGTCAATAACATGCGTACTAAATTTCAAAGCCAAAAAATTGACCAAAAAAAAGATATTCAAAATCTACCAACATATGTAGCTGTGAAAAAAAATTCATTGCTGCTAACTTTGACAGCCTCCCAAGGATTGAAAAAAAAAATTTTGCCGTGAATTTTCTTTTCAAGAAATTGCCTTTATGTTAATAGCATGTGTGCCAAATTTCAGATTTAAAAGATTTATATAAAAAAAGATATTTGAAATTTACCAACATGTTTAGTTGTGAGAAACAATTTCACTACTACCAACTTTTACACCCTCCCAAGGGTTGAAAAATTTATGAGAATTTTCTTATGCTAGATCTTTTCTATATCGATAACATGTGTGCCAAATTTTAAGTTCAAGAGATTTATACAAAAAAAATATTCTAATTCTATCAAAATGTGTAGTTGTAAGAATGAATTTTTCAACCCTTGGGATAGAGTCATTTTATGGGTAAAATTTCACATGGATGTAAAAAATCATTCTCACAATTACACATTTGGTAGGATTAGAGTATCTTTTCTTATGTGAATCTTTTGAACTTGAAATTTAACACAAATGCTATTGACATAGAGAAGATCTTGCAAAATAAAATTCTCAGCAATTTTTCAGCCTTTGAGAGGGTGTCAAAGTTGGCAGTAGTAAAATTGTTTCTCACAACTACACATGTTGGTAAATTTGAAAAATTGTAAAAATTGCATTTAGAAATGAATCCTATGAGTTATTTTTTTCAAGAAGATGTTCTAAGTGCCCGAAAAATAAGGTTGTCCATAACTTTCTCATAAAAAATCCAAATGGAATGAGTAAAAGCTTTCCAGATAGACAAAAATATAATCTATGGAAAAAAAGTTCAATTTTTTTTTAAATTTTTACAGCCCCCTCTCCTATGTTTGGGCATAAATTTTGTTCCTACACACCGATTGAAAAAAAAATTATATTCCCACAAATCTTATCATTTTTTCTATCTACAAAGAAGGTTTCAAAAAATCAAGACAAAAATTCAGCCCATAGGTACCAGCCCGAAATCCCAAATGTTCGTCGAACGGACAATGGTCCTTTAGGGATTAGAAAAAAACTCTTGGATGAAAGCGCCAGATTGTGGATGAAAATTGAATTATAGATATGTGATGTGTGCTAATGTGATATTTTTCGGGCACTTAGAGCATCTTCTTGAAAAAAATAACTTGTAGGATTCATTTCTGAATGCAATTATTACACTTTTTCAAAAAAAAAGTTCCACAAGGTTTCGATTTTTTGCTAGAACAATCTGACCACTGGGGTTAGTACTTTTTAATTCCATATAAAAGATATTGATATTTTAGATTTTCCTCCTATCTCGTACCTACTTCTACTTAACAATTTTTTTAGTAATGAAAATTAAGTTTTTTTGGATTTTTTTTTCCCTAGATTCTCAACTCAATTTTCTTCTATAAAGATTTAAAGCTCAAATCTTTGTAGTGCAAAAGATTTAAGTTAAAAATATTCAAAGCCGTAAAATCTAGTCCCACAATGTGTTGAAAAACTTGTTTTTCTCACTTTAAACGCAGATATCTTGCAATCTATGCGGTCAAAAATTTTGAACTTTTTTCTACACATTCTCATACTAGTTAGGTATAAGATCCTATGGTTAGATGTGCAAAAAAAACATATTTCAGTTTTTTTTACTCTTTGCTATAAAAATGGCAGTTTTGGGTGTTTTTGGGCAGAAAAAAGGCCTTGGGCCTTTAGATGTTAAGGGGACCGGTACTAATTGATTGACATTTTACACTATATAAGTATTTACACACGTTCACTAGCTCATTAAGTACACATGTTCACTAGCTCATTAAGTACACATGTTTAGTAGTCACCATTCATGTACACATGTTGAGTAGTCACTATTCATATACACATGTTTAATAGTCACTATTCATGTACACATGTTCACTGGTTACATTTTGCATGCATTCACTGCAAGGTAAGTCCCCTTAACCCCTAAAGGACCAAATGGCATTTTTTGGCAAAATAGCAATTTTGGGCACCTCACTACAAGCGGAATTTTATTTTTTACTTTGAAAATTTTATACAACATGTGCCCAAAGAGTAGTTTTAAGGCCCTACAATTTCAAGAACTTTTTACTACAAGGTTAAAAAGTTATTGGATAATATGTCATTTTCAACGATTGGCAAGCAGCTCAATTTTCTTTTGAAAAATCACTTTAAGAAAATTAAAAATTGAAGTTGGTTTTCTAGCTTTATATATACGTGGAAAGCTTTTAATCATTACATTTTGATTTATGAAATTAAAATTATGAGGTTTTCTAGTTTGCGGATAGTTATAGATTTCCTACTCTAAAATAAACTTTGAAGTCCTTTATTTAGCTCAATGTTTAATCATTTTTGAAAAAAATAAAAGCATAGGATGTAGATTATTTATTACAACTTTACAACCGTTGGGATTGGCAGTTTTCAATTCCAAAATTAAACTCTTAACAATTTAACCCCTAAAGCCCTGAACATGCTTTTTTGAGAATATAGCATTTTTGGGCAGCTCACTACAAGCGGAGTTTTTAATTTTTTTCTTTGAAATTTTCACACAACATTTTCCCAAGGAGTAGCTTTAAGGCCCAACAATTTTCATAACATTTGACTGCATTGTTAAAAAGTTATTGTATGATATGTGATTTTTCAATGCTCGGCGGACAGCTCAAAAAATTCTTAAAAAATCACTTTTAAAAAAAATAAAAATTTGAAATTAGTTCTCTAGATTTATGTATACATGAAAAGCTTTGAATCATTCCATTTTGATTAATGAGATGAAAATTATGAGGTGTTCTAGTTTGTGGGCAGTTATAGATTCCCTACTCCAAAATAAACTTTGAAATCCTTTATTTAACTCAATTTTCAATTTTGAAAAATAATAAAAACATTAGGTGTAGATAGGTTATTACAACATTATAACCATTGGGATTGGCATTTTTCAATTCTATAATTAAATTCTTAACAATCTAGTGTTTTAAATCATTCTCTACTTCTTTCTACTTACTATATTTTTCCTATATGTTGTGCAATTCCAAATGATCTGAAATTTTCAAGCATATAGCCAACTTGACTTCAAAAATGAATCCAAAGAGTAACCACCATTTAGGACATTTTTTTGTACAAGAATGACCTTATGAAGTGCAACTGCCCGTTTTTCTGCAGGGACAAAAAAAGGTTTTTTCTCAATTCAAACACTATTAACTTTCAATCTACATGGTGGAAAAATCTGAAATTTTTTCAGCATATTCTCAAACCAGCGCACTACAAGATCTTACGGTTACATGTGTCCAAAATTTTTTTTTTTCTAAAATTTGGTACTTGTATTAGAAATGACAGTTTTAGAGCGTTTTTGGTAAAAACACAGTCAAAAACCTTTAGGGGTTAAATCATTCTCTACTTACTATTTTTTTCCTATAGGTTTTAAAACCTCTAGGGGTTAATTTTTTGGTCCCCTAAATACCCCTATTCAGTGTACAACATTTTTTTTTAAATTTTATTTATTTATTTATTTATTTGACACATCTGTGTTGAAATAACACACTGCATTATTCATTCTCCTTTTTTTTCTTTTTTTTCTCCTTTTAATGGTCACCGCTCTTTTCAAAAAACAAATAAAAAAACAAAAACAAAAAATAATGCAGTGTGCAAACAGTGAATATCGCCACTGGCTTTGGCACTTCATAAAAAATGAAAAAAAAATGAAACTTTATTTATTTTTTTAAATGAAAAAAAAATGAAAAAAAAATGAAAAAAAACTGCAACTTGGGGGCAGAGTTCTGACGTTTCTGCAGGTCTCATTGAGCGGCAGCACCCTGCACCCCACTCCCCTGCCGCACTGAAGAACCAGCCATGCCATGCCGCCATCATCCGAACTGATGAAGGGAAGGGAAGCGTACGTTACGTTCCACCAGGCGCGCCTGCCGCGCCTGCCGCGCAAGGAGATCCGCTCACCATCTCATTCAAGATGTCCTCACTCGCTTGGGGCCAGTGTCGGGGATCACTGAGGGAGGAGGTCCATAAAGCGCTCACTTAAGAGCTGAAAGTGAATTTTGGGAGGTGAAACTTCTTGAAATACTTTTTAGTAAATTTTCCTTCAAAGACAAATGAAATTGGCATCCAACCCAAGTCGTTTCATATTTTTTGGAGCTTTGTGGAATTAGTTATGAATTTTTGAAGTTCAAATTTTTGACGCTTCGGAGGGCTCTAAAATCGCCCATCTCCTCAAATGTTCACAACTTGTACACTGCAAAAAGAAACATGTACAAGCAGAGAACATTAAGGAGGTGGATGATTTTAGAGCCTGAGCAGTTTAAGAACCTCCTCCCTTAAGTTCTTTGGCAAGACATTTTTCCAACTGAAGAACTCCATCATTCCAGTTATTTTCTCTATTTCTTTTTGCCAATTTCTTGCCAATGTTTTCAAAATGCAACTGGATTTTTTCCAAACTCCACCACCTAACTTTACACAAGGTTCCTCCTCCTTGAGACTTTGGTGCACAAACTGGCAATATAGTATGATTGTTAATATGATCTCATTAACCTCTAAAGGACCGGTTGTCCCCTCGAGGGACAATTTGGGTCTAGGCAAGTTCCTATTGTCTCAATTTTTAGTAATTTTTTTTGGGATTTTTTGAAGTTGTATATTTTTGCAAGAGCTTTGTGAATATATAATTTTTATTTTAATTGATGCCTGAGAGCAAAGTTATGGCACATTAAGTAAAATTGGAATTTGGTGGGCAGCACAAAAAAAAGTCACAAAAAGTGAATAATTTTTTTTCAAATTTTTGACTCAAAGACTATATTTTTGTCTACATGTGAAGCTTTGTTTCATTCAATTTGGACTAATATTGAGAAGGTTATGGACAATCTTAGTTTCTCGGGCAATCTAAGCATCTTCTTGAAAAAATAACTTATAGAATTCATTTTTGAATGCAATTCTTAGAATTTTTCAAATTTTTTTGTTAGACAGGATTAGCTTTTCTTGCTAGAACAATCTAACCGTTGGGATTATTGTGATTCAATTCCATCTAAAAGCTATTAATAATTTAGTTTTTTCTTCAATCTTGAACCCACCTCTACTTAACAATTTTTTAATGAGTGAAAATTAAGTGATTTTTTTCCTAATTTTTTTGTTAGATTTTCAACTCAACTACTTAACATAAATAAGAGGAAAATCAATATCCATAAAGCAAAAAATTTGAACTAAAAAGATTCAAAGCCAAAAAATCTAGTCAAGCAAGGTGGAAAAAAACTTGTTTTCTTCACTTTAAATGCATATATCTTGCAATCTACGTAGTCAAAGTTTCTGAAATTTCTTCCACATATTCATATACTAGTCAAATATAAGATCTCACAATTGGATATACAAAAAAAAACAATTTTTTAAACTCTTTTCTCTTTGCAATAGAAATGACAGTTTTGAGTGGTTTTTGGTAGGAAAATCACCTCAGTCCTTTAGGGATTAATCATCTCGTCCTTCGCTCTTCTTCACTCCATTGACAATCTTGTTAGCAATAGCAAGAGTGTAACTTAACTCCTAAAGATCCAAGGCCTTTTTTCTACCAAAAAACATTCAAAACTGTCATTTCTATAGCAAAGAGTAAAAAAATAAAAAAAATAAAGTTTGAACATCTAACTGTAGGATCTTACACCTAATTAGTATGAAAATTTGTGGAAAAAATTTCAGAATTTTTGACTGCATAAATTGCAAGATATCTGCGTTTAAAGTGAAAAAAATAAGTTTTTCAACACATTGTGGGATTAGATTTTATGACTTTGAACATTCTTAACTTAAATTTTTTGCACTATAGAGTTTTGAGCTTTAAATCTTTATAGTAGAAATATGAGTTGAGAATCTAGGGAAAAAACAAATCCAAAAAAACTTAATTTTCATTACTAAAAAAATTGTTGGGTAGAAATAGGTACAAGATAGGAGGAAAATCTAAAATATTAGTATCTTTTATATGGAATTAAAAAGCACTAAACCTTGTGGAACTTTCTTTTTTTTAAAATTGTTCTACCAAAAAAACTAAACCTTGTGGAATTTTTTTTTTTTTTAAATTGTTAAAATTGAATTCAGAAATGAATCCTACAAGTTTATTTTTTCAGAAAGATGCTCTAAGTGCCCAAAAAACAAGATTGTCCATAACTTTCTCATAACAAATTCAAATGAAATGAATCAAGGCTTTCCAGATAGATCAAAATATAATCTATAAGAAAAAAAAAATTAAAAGAAAAAAAACAAAATTGCAATTTTTTTTTTGTTGCCCCCTATCCCCTGTTTTGAGCTTATTTGGGCATAACTTATTTTTTTGGGCACCAATTTAAAAAAAAATGATATTCCACAAAGCCTAGTAGTTTTTCTATCTTCACAAAATGTTTTGGAAAATCACAAAAAAAATTCAGCCCGTAGGTACCTGCCCAAAATCCCATTTGTCCTTCGAAGGGACAATGGGCCTTTAGAGGTTAACAATGATCATCACCTCATGGTAATTAGTAAGGGCCGCTTTACACATAGAGGCCAAGCCAATATACTGTGTAAGAGTCCAAGAATCCTCACTTGTGATTGAACAAAATCCTAAAGTTGGTCCCAACTCCTTTACACTTAGAGGCCAAGCCAATTTGGTGAAATGAATTTTTTATTCAAAAAAGACACAACTTGACATGATCCAGGGTCGCTAGATTGGATGCATCAAAAATGGGAGGTCAATGTTAGATTTTTATTTTTATTTTTTATATAGAATAATTTTTTCCTCAACAAATTTGATCCACTGGATTTTGTGCAATCAAACTCAAGGAAAATTGACTCAGCCTTTAGGTATAAAGTGGCCCTAAAAATTTCAGTCCCTTACCCTCTCTTTTCTAAGATTTATTGAATTGGCCTAGCTTGTTGGCCTCAAGGCCTTACATATGGAAGAATTGGCCCCCATTATATTCTATTCTAATGAATAGTTGAAGCCAACCTTTTAGCTCAAAAAGGGCTGAAAACTTGTACAATCAGCCTCAAAGAAGATTGCCCTGGCCTCTAGGTGTAAAGCGGGCCTTAGAGTAGCTCTAGTGCAATACTTGAAAAAGCACAAAAGTAGTGCCAACGGGGCTTATTCCGTCCTTCTACAAAATATTGCTCTCTAATGCAGCCATTGAGATACCTGCATCATTAGAAGAGATTCAGGGGGACTAAAGGGCCGTTTCAGGCCTGCTCCCTCGATGTTGTTCCCCTGGCAGATCGGGAAACGTCGGTTGTCAAATTTTTTTTTTTAATTTTATTATTATTATTATTATTTTTTTTTTGAAAAATCTAAAATGAAAAAAAATAAAAAAAAATAAAAAAATAAAAAAATTGGTGACGTGGCAGTCGTTCTGCCACGTCAGGCAGCAGCTGCGAGGCTATTCCCCCAACCCTGGCAGCCCAGGGAACTCGCAACCCTTCAAAGGGGCTAGAAAACATCTAAAGTTTCAAGGCTCTACACCTGAGAGTCCTTTCTTGGCATTTTGGTGCAATTTGCAGAGCACAAAACAATAACCTAAAAGCTGAGATTCTCTGACACCTCACTCACAATGTGCTCAGAAGGTGGAGGATATTCACTACAGAATTCAAGGTGAATTGCACTGCAATGTTTGCTAGGTTTCAATCTATTGCTGCTTTGGAGGTGATGCACCATGTGCCATGCTGACAAGAAGCCCAATCCTTTCCTAGCAACAAACAATGCCCCTTCCCTTTCTTAAACCGTCTCCGCATTAGGCCTGCTCTTATGCCCAACTCTACACTAGCAAGCAGGCTCCGTTTCCTTGTTTCCAGAATGCAGACTCCCTTAATCCCTAAAAGCCCAAGGGGTTTGGACAAAATACAAATGTGTTATAAAATATGAGTTCTAAAACTTTTTTGAAGTTTGCATCAAAGAAGATAATGTGAAGCATGAAAAGTAGAAAGCATCCGTACGGTGAAAATTATAAAATTATTCTTAGATTTTTTTTAAATGAATTTTGAAGATATAACTTCAAAAATTCATCAAAAATACAATTTCTATTTTTAGCATTTAAATTTTTTTTGATTGGTCAAAATTGTGGTTTCTATTGATTTGTGAAAAAATGCATGAGATCCAGTAATGAAAACACCAATACTTTCTCCAAATAGTAAGTTTTTCAACACTAGGCAAATCTAGACACTTTGTGCTATTTCTCTTATATTTTTTGTTGACCGTAGTGATTTGAGTTTTGAGTATAAAAATTGAAAGACAGCCCAATCTTTTGCAAAAAAAAAAAAAAAAAAAAAAAATTTTTTTTTTTTTTTTTTGCCTGAAAATTTTGCCCGAAGTTGGGCAACGACCATAAAATGGTCGCTTGAGCGCTTAGGGGTTAAGGAAGTCAAGGACCCCAAATTGGCAATCATCATTTGGTTCACTTGCCTTGTAGGGTGTACTATTGTACATTGCCCTCTAAAAAGTAAAGTAACTCTAATTTTGACTTGAAATAATATGTTTCAAAATTTGACATTATTAGTCCTATTTTTAAAAACCAATCTATTAAAGTTATTATTTTATGCAATCTTAATCAACATGCCAAATACAAATTTTGAAAAAACAAAAAATCTATTTTTAAAATATTATTTTGTATATTTTTCATTGAGATACAAAATAATTGATTGAAAAATTTAGATTATTAATTTTTAAACTTCATTGTGCAAATATTTATAAGAAAATCAATGTGCACAATTCACTTTTAGAGTTACCTCCTAAATGTTTTTGACTATGTTTTCACCGAAATTGCTCTAAAACTGCCATTTCTAATACAAGTACCAAATTTTAGAAAAAAAACATTTTTGAACACATGCAACCATAAGATCTTGTAGTACACTAGTTTGAGAAGATGTGGAAAAAATTTCAGAATTTTCCACCATGTGGATTGCAAGATATTAACATTTGAATTGCAAAAAGAATCCTTTTTTTGTCTTTGCAAAAATCCGGGCAGCTGCCCTTCACAAGGTCACATTTGTATGAAACAATGTCCAAAATGGTGTTTACACTTTAGATTCATTCTTCAAGGCAAGTTGGCTACATGCTTGAAAAACTTCAGATCATTTGGAATTGTACAACATATAGGAAAAAAGTAGTAAGTAGGAGGAAGTAGATAATGACTCAAAATACTAAATTGTTAAGAATTTTGCTATAGAATGAAAAGTGCCAATCCCAACGGTTGTAATGTTATAATAAACAATCTACACCCATTGTTTTTATTTTTTTTCAAAAATATTGAAAATTGATTTAGGTAAAGGACTTCAAAGTTTATTTTAGAATAGAGAGTCTATAACTACCCTCAAACTACAATTCCTCATAACTTTTGACTTATTAATCCAAAAGGAATGATTCAAAGCTTTCCAAGTATATATAAATCTATAAAACCAATTTCAGATTTTTATTTTCCAAAAAAGTTATTTTTAAAGAATTATTTTGAACTGCCTGGACTGCTCGCCAAGGACTGAAAATTACATATCATGCAATAACTTTTTACCCATGTGGTCAAAAGTTATGAAAATTGTTGGGCCTTGAAGCTATTCCTCGGGCACATTTTGTGTGAAAATTAACCCCTGAAGTCGCAAGGCCATTTTTCTGTCAAAAACCACTCAAAACTGCCATTTTGGCTGCGTTCATCTAAGAATACAAAAAAAAACATTTTTTTAGAATCCAACTATAGAATCTTGTACTTCACTTGAGAAAGATCATGTAGTAAAATTTTCATGAAGTTTGACCATATAGATTGGAAGATATTAGCATTCAAAGTTGAAAAAGAAAGTTTTTTTGAACACTGACCAGTAATTTCAGATGACTTTGACAGCCATTTGTGGAATTTTTTTGCACTATAGACTTTGAATTTAAATTTTTTTATGTTGAAGATGTAAGTTGAAAGTCTACCAAAAAAAATTCAAAAAAAACACACTTGATTTTCATTCTTTAAAAAATTGTTAAGTAGAAGTAGGTCCAAGATTGGAAAAAAAACTAAATCGTCAATAGCTCTTAAATGGGATTGAAATACAGTAATTCCAATGGTGAGATTGTTTCGGCAAGCAAACACAACATTCTCAAAAAAAATTGTAACAAATTGTGAAAATTGCATTCAGAAATGAATCCTACAAGTTATTTTTTCAAAAGATGCTTAGTTTGCCCCAAAAACAAGATTGTCCATAACTTGCTCATTATTAGTCCAAATAAAATGAATCAAAGCTTTTCATGTAGACAAAAATATAAAGTTTCAGAGAAAAAAAATTTAAAATTTATTTTGATTTTTTGCAAAAAAAATTGTATTGCCCGCCGAGTTCAGTTTGAGGCTTTTTGTGGTATAACTTTTGCTCCCGGGCACCAATTGAAATAATAATTATATTCCCACAAAGCTAATCAGTCTTTCTATCTTATGGAAAAGTTTTAAAAATTTCACTTAAATTTGAGCCCATAGGTACCTGCCCAAAATCTGATTTGTCCCTCGAGGGGACAATGGGACTTTAGGGATTAAAAAGAAAGAAAAAAATTTCCAATCATAGTGAGCTGCCCAAAATCGCTATGTTGCTAAAAAACAGTGTTTGGTCCTTTAGGAGTTACCTACAAAAGTTTTTATACTAAAGAGAATTCAATGTCAATTTTGTTGCCATTCCAAATTTTATTAAACAAATATTTCTAAATTGTAATTATATTTTACGAACTGATTCTTGTATTATTACTACTTCTATACCTTTGAGCATAATGGTGCAATTGGTTTGCCAAATTCAATTAAAATCTAGAGAAATTTGTTGTCCAAAAATTTGATTAGTGACACTTTGACATTGAATTCTTTGGAGTGTAAAGTTTTTCCTTGGTAATTGTTTTTTTCACTAAAAGTGAAATGTGCGTATAGATTTTTTTTAAATATTGGCACAACAAAATTTAAAAATTCTTCATTAATATTTTCCAATCATTTATTTTGTATCACAATAAAAAACACATAGAATATTTTATCAAAAATAAAATTTTTGTTTTTTAAAAATGAACTTTGGCATGTTGATTATGATTGCATAAAAACAATAATTTTCATAGGTTAAATTTTGAAAGTTAAGTTAGAAAAGGTCAAATTTTGAAACATATTCTTGCAAGTCAATATTGGAGTTATCTTACTTTCTAGAGGGCACTCTACAATACAACTATGATTGGACTTCATAGAACATTATTTGGCCTCCAGCACTCATCCAATTTGTTTTATGCAATTGCCTTTCTTTCGGGGGATGTTAACCCCTAAAGTTCCTTGACTATGTTCTCACCAAAAATGCTCCAAAATTGCTATTTCTAGCACAAGTACCAAATTTTTGAAAAATATCATTTTTGGACACATATAACCATACGATCTTGTAGTACTCTGGTTTGAGAATGTGTGGAAAAAACTTTAGAAATTTCCATCGTGTAGATTGGAAGATATTAGCGTTTGAAGTGGCAAAGGTCCTTTTTTTGGCCCTGCAAAAAATCGGGCAGCTGCACTTCACAAGGTCAAATTATTAAGAAAAAGAGTCTAAAATGGTTGTGCTTCTTTGGATTCATTCTTCAAGGCAAGCTGGCTACATGCTTGAAAAACTTCAGATCATTTGGAATTGTACAACATATAGGAAAAAAGTAGTAAATATGAGGAAGTAGAGAATGATTCAAAATACTAAATTGTTAAGAATTTTGCTATAGAATGAAAAGTGCCAATCCCAATGGTTGCATTGTTTTAATAAACAATCTACATCCTACAGTTTTATATTTTTTCAAAAATATTGAAAATTGAGTGAAATAAATGACTTCAAAGTTTATTTAAGAGTAGAGATTCTATAACTACCCTCAAACTAAAACTCTTCATAACTTTTGACTTATTAATCTAAAAAGAATGACTCAAAGCTTTCCAAGTATATATAAATCTAATAAACCAATGTCAAGTTTTTATTTTAAAAAATAGTGATTTTTTTGATCTGCCTGGACTGCCCGAGTAGAAAAACAAACAACATATTAGGCCATAACTTTTGACTCGTATTTCCAAATGTCATGAAATTTGGTGCATATGAAAGACATTCCTTGTCCCCACCTTCTATAAAAATTTCAACCCTAAATATGCAAATCTCCAGTTACACGTACCTGCCCAAAATTTCTATGTTGCCAAAAAAGGCATGTTGGTTTTTTAGGGGTTAAACCCGTCCCATGAAGTGGGACCAGTAGGGTGGATTTACCCTTGGGAAATACACATGAATTTTTAAATTTGCCACAATTTTTTTTTTGCAAATTTCAGTTTTGTATTTGCAATCAGAGCCCCCAACTTAGCTATGAGAGGTCTACAACATACCCTAGACACGGCACAAATTGGAGTTTTTTTTCTTACTTTTGCCCTAGAAAACACAAAATTTACCTTGTTGGTCGCACTTTGGGACAAATTTAACATCCTACCTTTTGTTCGTCCCCACCTGCTTTGGCCAAAGAGGATTGCCCCCCCCCCCCCCCATTGCCCCATCAAAAGATAAATGTAAAATTTATCCCCTATTTTATCTATTGACCCCCCTATTGCCTCGTCAAGGATAAATGTAAAAATGGCCCCTATTTTGTCTATTGACCCTATTGCCCCGTCAAAGGATAAATGTGAAAATGGCCCCCTATTTTGTCTATTGACCCTATTGCCCCGTCAAAGGATAAATGTAAAAATGGCCCCCTATTTTGTCTATTTGACACCCCTATTGCCTTTGGATTCCCAATTTATATGAATCTTTCCGCACTGACTTTCTTCACGTGGGGAGTTTTTTTAATTTTTCCCTCCACTTGTTCATGACAGGGATAACTTACAACAAAAAACAGAAACAAAAACAAAAAAACAAACAGTAAATTATTAGTTTTCAAAAAAAAATTCTTCATTTTTTTCATCCGTTTGGGCAGTGCCAGTGTGTTCCTGTGGCAGAGTGTGTGCAGAGGGACTCCACTTGCAAAATGCAGGCACTGTCTGTCTGGATGCGGCTGAGAGAAAAAGAGAGAGAGAGTCGTAGTGCAGATTGCAGAAGGGAGTCCCGTGGTCTTCATGTGTAGGGTAACGATCGAGTGGGAGGTCCTTACTTAAGTGAGGGACTCACCGAGGCCGGCAGGCCAAGGGTGGGTCCCGCATTTGAGTAAGGACCACCCACTCGGTCATTGCTCTAAGGTAGAACCACCCATTCCCGATCAGGGACCTAATTGCGATCAAAGCTAAAGACAGAACTTATTTTAGAACTTACATGCTCTTACATCATAGATAGCTTATTGTTTGTTGACCAAAACGATAAGTTACCTATGTTGTAAGAACATTTAAGTTCTAAAATGAATATCGTCTTTAGATTTGATTGCAATTAGGTTCCTGATCAGAAATGGGTGGTTCTACCTTACACGTAAAGACGCAACAACGACGAGGCAACAACGATGAGGTATTTTTGAGTGTGAGGCGGTCTGACACGTTGCGTAAGGTGCCATCCACTCCTCTAGCAAAGTCGTTGCCGGGTCTTTAAGTTGTTGTATATTTGGACTCTGCATGCATTGCCAAGGGGTCCAATCAAGAAAGGCCAGGGTGCGACGTGGCCGGGGTGGGCTCCTCATACCAGCCGCGTGCCTGGCCTTGGCTATGGATGGGAAGCAACTTTTTTTTTTCCCTCCATGGAGTCAAATTGCACCATTTCAAAATAAATGTTTACTTATCGCCATGTAAAAGTAATTTTTTTTTGTCAAAAATTTATCACTTCTATTTATAATGTGGATGAAATCGTCAAATTTGAATGAAAAAGTGTATGAATATGGTTGAAAAGAGTTTTTGTTCTAAAAGATGAATGAATATAAAAATGTAATGCTTTACTAAATTTTAAGTGATTGCTATTTTGGCAGTTTTTCAAAAAGAAAAAGAAAAAAACGGTTGATGGGGAGGGTTTCTTTTCTTTTAATTCACTAACCCGTAAGGCCCAAACGGTGTTTTCTTGGCAACATAGCAATTTTAGGCAGCTCACTACAAACAAAAAAATTATTTTTTTTCTTTGAAATTTTTTCACACAACGTGTACCCGAGGAGTAGCTTTGAGGCCCAACAATTTCCAAAACTTTTAACTACATGGTTAAAAAGGTATTGGATGATATGTCATTTTCAACAGTTGACAAGCAGCTCATAATATTTCTAAAAAATCACTTTTTACAAAAATAAAAATGTGAAATTGATTTTCTACATGTATATATACATGTAAAGCTTTGAATTATTCCATTTTGATTTATGAGATGAAAATTATGAGGTGCTCTAGTTTGTGGGCAGTTATGGATGCCATGCTTTCAAATAAACTTTGAAGTCCTTTATTTAACTCAATTTTTAATATTTTTTGAAAAAAATAAAAGCACAGGATGAAGATTGTTTAGTACAACCTTACAACTATTGGGATTGACATTTTTCAATTACATAATTAAATTATTAACAATTTAGTGTTCTGAATCATTCTCTACTTCTTTCTACTTACTATTTTTTTCCTATATGTTGTACAATTCCAAATCATCTGAAATTTTTCAAGCATGTAGCCAACTTGCTTTGAAGAGTGAATCCAAGGAGTAATCCCATTTTGGGCAATTCTTCATTTAAATGTGACCTTGTGAAATGCAACTGCCCTATTTTTCACAGGGCCAATTTTTTTTTTTGTCAATTCAAATGCTAGTATCTTGCAATCTATATGGTGGAAAATTCTGAATTTTTTTTTACATATTCTCAAACAAACTTACTGCAGTATCCTATAGTTAAAAGTGTCCAAATTTTTTTTTCTTCTAGAATTTGGTACTTGTACTACAAATAGCAATTTTGGAGCGTTTTTGGTGAAAACATAGTCTCTGACCTTTAGGGATTATTGTGGACACAAGCAGAGCCGGTTGCGCTTATAGTTGTGTATCTCACTAACCTAATGCAGAGGTCTAGCTAAGGGTGAAAGTCAAAAAGAAAAACACCTATTTGTGCCGTGTTAAATCTATTTCTCTACACCTCTCCAAGCAATTTCCTCAGCTAATTTGGAGCCTCTAATTGCAAATGCAAACTCAAAATTTGCAAAAAAAATTCATGCGTTGTAAATAATTAGTTCCTATGTTTTCTTTAGGGACAAAACACAAGGGCAAAACAACTTCACAAAAAGCTCATCATACAACTATAAACGCGACTGGCAAAGCCCCCCACCCTTGTGAAATTTAAGTAGACAAACCTGTTACCACCTTGATTTTTGTTTAAACAAACAAAACAAAATTTCATTGCAAGGGCAAAAGTACAAGACCACCAGTCACAAGTGGTCTGGCAAAAAGTGACGCAATGACAATAACGGACAAAGACAAACTTGATTGACAAGCAGGGCTTTTTTTTTTGGCTTTTTGGTTCCAGATTGCACTAGAAAAAAACAATTTGGCTAAAAAATGGCAAAAAAATGTGAAGTCTTTTGCCAAAAAACTTTGAATTAAAAAAAAATCTTAAGTAAATCGCTAGATTGTAGATGAAAACAAAATTATATACATGTGATATGCGCTAATGTGATATTTTCTATCCAATATGCGGATGAATGTTGAAATTTCAAGCACCAGTTTATATATTGCCACTTTGGCACTTCATGAAAAATGAAAAAAACAACAACCTGACAAGCAGACAAAAATAAAATCTCAAGAGCAACACAAGTAGCGGCCATGAGAGGGGAAGACACCTTGCGTGCCGTGCTGGTGAAGCCACTCGTGGAAGCACCACTGACCTTGATTTGCAATTTGAACATCTTGGGGCCAACTCCAAGAGGGGCACATGTATTTGATAGATGTAAGCTTGTTTTACAAATCAAACCAAAGTGGAATTATAGTTTTTTGAATCAAATTGTAATTTTTATAAATTTCTAAAGTGGTCTGCCTTAAATTTACAAAACCGCTCATAGAGTGGAATCATAAACGTTCCAATAACAACCTATATTTGCCTTTGCATATATCTAATGGCACTTAAATACTCATCAATAAAAGGATTGATTATTACCCCTTGTTGACATTAATGCACAAATTTGTCAAAAAATGAACGAAATCATCTAATATGTCTCCTCAACCAACCCAAGTCCTTTAATTAATTGAAAGTCCCTCCGAGGCAGCTATGGAGGCATAATACCTTCACAAACATGGGAAACACCGTTGTATGGCTATACGATGTTATGTGGTGCTTGAAGGTAGTAGTCTTGGTTGCTACATTTGTCAAGATGAAAATCAATAATCCTTAAAGAACATTTCATATATTTGGAGTGGTCAAATTTTGTTAGTTTTCAATATTAAAATACACTTTTCATACCTTGATCCAAGTACTGAGAGCATTGCCAATGTTTCTCGGTATGAATAGTTGACCCGAGCATACGCATGGCTAGTCGCGGTCATTGCAAGGGCTAAAAATTGGATGGCCCCTCCAAATACGGACCTCCAATCACTAGTTTGTTGATCACATTTGCTAAATGGCTTAGCTCATTTTTTTTGCCGTGACCTTGTTTAGTTGTCTTGATCTTGGTTGTCAAGTATTTTTGAAATGGTCGAACACAAGGGAGGGCTTTGCCAAGCACATATTGTGAGTTTTCTGAACAGGGGTGGTTTATGAACTATGGGATACAATGAAGGCAATGAGGAGCATGGCTTGGATTTGAGAGAAAACAATTGGTGCAAGGGCAAGCATGGAAGGCGTAGTGATGATGAGGAGGTCTCAGTAAACCCCCTCGGGCATGAGATGAAGAGCAAAGAGCTTGTGGTGAGAGGGAGCAGAGTCCATGCAATGAAGACTTGAGAAAAACAGTAAAAAGAGCAAGGTTGCGCAGTATAGAAGATTTTTAAAAAGACAATTTAGGATTCGGGGTTCAAAGCCTATGACCTTGCCAATTTTTCTTACATTAATACATTGTTGAAGCGTTCTGATCTCCTACTCTGAAGAGAGATGTTGCAACATGGCGAGCTACCCTAAATATGATTGGAAAGGGCAAAATTTTCATGTTTGAAGAAGATCGACAAATGACAAGAAGTGTGCTCATAGGGACCCCATTCCAAAGAACCAACAAAAAAGCAATACTTTTTTGCACCATATTTTTGAACATTACAATAGCAAAAGGCTTGGAATTGAACAACCAAGTCATTCTTCATAATCAAAGTTGAGACAAATTAAGCATGATGTTGGGAAGTTCATTTTAGTCCATCTAGCAATTAAAAAGATGAAAGAGAATGGCACGATTGCAATTAAAATTGTACTTCTAGCAAAGAAGCTATATATGATCTCTTTATCTCTGCCCTTGAGATAATGTGAGGACAATGGTGTTCTTAGATTTTTGGTGTTTAAAATTCCTAAAGAAATTTTCCAACGCACTTTCCAAACAATGGATGAGTAATTGATTACTATTTGCTCCAAATAGTTCAAGTTCCAAAAGAAGTAGGTTCAAAATGCAATAATTAGCAATGTTGATTGTTTTTACCTAACTAAGCCAAAAACTTTGGTTCGTCAGTATTAGATTGCTAAAAGTCAAAGTTTGACTATCCAAAGTTAAAAGGTTACGGTCTTTCATTTCTAAAATGTTAAAAATCATTGAAATTGGATATTTCTAGTGGAAATTGTGGCCAATTGAATTTTCTACACTTCTAAACCAATCAAAATTAAATTTGTGTATTTTTCCTAATCTATAAACTAGAATCACTATTTGATTTCACTTATGTGTTCTACTTTCTTAGGAGTTTTTAAGGTTTCTTGTTCACCTATGTCATATGAATTTTAGTGGTTATCATCTAAAACCAACTATTCTTATTGCTAAACTTCATCCTTTCTTATTATCTTATTCAATTTTTATTCACTTTTTGAAGATAAGATGTTTTTAGAACCCTCTAAGGTGGTTCTCAAGGATTGTTTGAGTTTGAGCTTAAATTTGGGCTTATTATAAAAAACTAATACAAACACCTTTCTACCTTCTACAACCTAAACTTTTCTTTTTCAATTGCCATTATTACATTATTTATATGTATTTAAAATTTAAAAACTTAATCCTCTTGAATGAGTTTCCATCTATTTCAGCAAATTTTCGTCTTTTTACTACTTGATTTTGTATTGAGTTTGATATCTGCCAGCCCAAAAGGGATTTGCATTCTTCATTATTTCATTCATGTAAGTTTCATTATGTAAACTTAAGTTAATATTTAAATTTGGTTATTCATAAATAAACTAAATCAAAGAATTTATTTACCAAAAAAATTGATGGAAAGGAATTCAGAATATACCATCCACTTGAAAACACCAAATGCAATGTTTTAAGAAAGGCGAGCATGGAGTCAAAATATTAAAATTAAAATTGTCAACTATGTCCTATATAGATATCAATACTCAAATACAAATACACAAATATACAAATTTGGGTATATAGATACATTTATATGGATATAAACATGCTCTCATATTGTTCAGAACTCCAAAACTCTAAACATGGTATATATTTGAAGCGCGTTTGAAAAACTCTGATCATTTGATCATTTGATCATTTAAAAATGCTTTTGTGTAAATCATGGTCAAACTTGCTCTTTTGATTTTACATGGTCTTCTTACCATCCCCACAAAAACAATATATTTTGAAAATGGACATAAATATACAATTGACATCAAACTAAACAATAAACATGACAAGAATTTTTTGTAAAGGATAGAGAAGCTTCCTTGTAAATTAGTAAAATTTGGCATACCCCTTGTTCTTTGGTTTTTTTCTTCTTCGTTATTTTTATAAATTAAATTCGTTGTTTTTAAAAAATTTAGAGAACTTCGGTAGAGATTTTAGATAGAATTGTCCAAGGGTTCACCCTAATATTTAACACTCTCTTCGATACATAATAGACTACTTATTTTTTAATCATTTAACCTGTGAGAGTCCATGGTCAAAGAAGAACACTGATTTGAAAAATTTCAGGCCTAATAATTTATGACATGTGAAGAATTTAGACATAGGATCTTCATTTTTGCAAATTTTATTTTTTTTCCGATTCCTATATGAACAAATTCAAGTCTTGCACAAAAATCATGAAATACTGAGTGACTTTACAACTTCTAGTTGCATTTTAAAGAATAGACAACAAATACTTTTCAACATATTTGAATGTAGCTTTTTCATTTCATATAGCTCCCACGACAAAAAAAATCCACCATATTTGACTGCATGATTTTTTTATCACTATTGAAGAACATAGATGTGGACTTTTATTGGATCAAAATAATTGTTTTTTGGAATTTATATATATATATATATATAATGTTCTTCATTTAATCTAATGATATAAACATTTTCATCATATAAATTAAGATAGAAGCACCTTATTATGTCTCTGGACTCATTGCTCCAATTCCAATGATATTTTAGATGAAGTGATAAGAAATCATGCACTCGTAGATTCTCATTTTGAAATGAACCAAAAAGCTCATTTCAATGAAATTGCATATAAAAATGGAATAAGGTGTGTTTATGTTATACTTTTTCAAAATGATCAATTACAATGGTCAATTTGGAAAGCATTAATATTTTAGTCTGAAAGGGTTAAGAGAGAATGCTCACTTTGAACAATTGTTGTTATTTGAAATAAATTTTTTTTAGGTAATTGCACTCAATTTGGACCTTCTTGTAAAAACGTCTCTTTTAAATGCTTGCCTAGAATATACATCCTCCATACATGAGAGTCTAGGATTATTTGAAGTACATCTATTTTCAACACTTTGAAAATTTATAGTTTATAGATACGGAGTCCAAAAAATGCATTCAAAGAGTCTAAAATCATGTTTTAACTACCAATAATATCAAACAAAAGCTTAAATACATTAGTAATAGGACACATGTTCATTTTTTTAGTAAAATTAGTTTAGATTCTATTAATTTACTAAATTGTGCAACATCATAAAAGTGTTTAAACACTTCGATTCACCCTTTGAAGATAAAGAATTTGTAGTTTTCACATGACCATTTTCATTGCATTAGAGAAAATCTTGGGGCCTTTATAGGGTCATGCAACTTCTGATAAAAGTACAATTACAGGAAAACAATTAAAAAATAGCATGGATTTTTTTCATTTTTTCATTAAAATTATCATTTTTTACTTCCCTATAATTGAATTTTTGCTGAAGTCAAATGACCCTATAAAGGCTTAGATTTTTTCTAATGATTGTATTGTAGAGATTATAATTAAAATGAGTTTTTTTGTTTTTTTGTAAATTATTGCACTAACCAAAATATATTGCACATTTATTTTTTAACAACAAATAATATATAGAATAAACTAAAAAACTTACACCGGATATGAGAGCGGATATTTTAAAATCTATGTTAAAATCATGAGACTAAATGTGGCTTCTCGGTTCTTACATGGGTTAATTCCTAACACAATCAACATCTAAAAGGTAAATGATTAATGTTTTTAAGAGTTCACTTTGAGAGATGTGTCAAATGTATAATGTATCTCTAAGTATGTTGAAAAATCAACTTCTTTCTATTTTTCACCAATTTGATTAGTAATTACCAGTTTTATACTTTAGATTCCAACGCAACATCATTTTGTTTTGAAAATTTGCATATTTTATTTTATATCTGGAGGCTCTATTCAAATCTAAAGTCTCAAACTAAATATGAATTATTGGGCTTGAAAGCCTAAGAAAGCGATATTCTCCAAAGCTCATACAATCTTAAAAAGAATATTTTATTCCACTTTGTAGGTTTTGTTCACACATACATTCCCTTCAAATCTCCAAAATTTATATGTGACCCTAATACTAGAGAACAATAAGATCCTACAATACAAATTACAAAAATAATAAAATTTGTATAGATAATCTTATAATATAAAGTGCTACTTTTTTTATAGTTTTGTAAGTGTTTGCCAATTTCTAAAGTATGGATCTTTAGAGATTGAATACCTTCAAGAGACAAACCACATGCCTCCAAATTAGACTTATTTTAATATCATAAACGGCAATTGAAATAGTAAGTGTTTCAATTTTGTGCCCTCAAAATTTAAAAACATTACCAATTGCAGATTTCGTAAGGGCCTGGGATTCAATTTACTAGCAAGTAGTCTTTCCAAATTTTAGAGATTTTCAGAAGAAGTGGCCGAGGTGGTTGTGCAAGAATATTGTACGTGAAGGTCAGATTTGGCATAGAGGTGCCAAAACGAAATTTCCAAGTCAAATTTGACAAGTTCATGGCACCTTGCACCAATCATTAAATGCCTTGTGGCCCTTTATTACAAAAGCAGCTTAATCCCTAAAGTCCCATTGTCTCTATAGGGGATGAATGGATTTTGGGTAGGTTTCTATGAGCTCAATTTTTTGATGAAACTTTCTGAAACTTTTCCATAAGATAGAAAAACTTATTAGCATTTTGGAAATGTAATTACAAGTTTTTCTTTTCAATTCACCAAGTTTTTGGGTTGCCATTGTTTGTAACAATTGAATCAACTTTTGAAAGCATTACAATGAATGTGTATCTTTTACAGTACTCACCATTGCATATATTTCATTCATCATTCAATAAATTTCTATTGTACATTTGAATATATGCTTACTTATAAACAAAATTATACAAAGATTTTAGTAATTTTTATTTGAGAATGAATTGAAATGTTTGTTCTGCATTTTATCTAATACATAAAAATTCTAATAAAACTCTAATGATAAATGCGTAGCATAGCAAGTGCCAACCGCTAGTAAAATAGAAAAAATTATTAGCATTTTGGAAATGTAATTTTTATTTCAATCGGTGCCCGGGAGCAAAAGTCATATTACAATAACTTCAAAATGGGGGAGACCGGGCAGCAAAAAAAATCCATAAAAAACTGAAATAATTTCTATTGAAAAAAAAGTCTATTAAAAAAAAATGGCCTTGGGACTTACGATTAATTTATGCCGAATCCGACATTCATGTAGAGTATGGTGTCATACTTGCAGTAGATCAATTTTGTTTTATGTGAGTCAAAATAAAATAAAAATGATAAAGATGTCATTTTATTTAATAATTAAATGAAGGTTGGTCCCAAACTAGCAGGAGTTTGATTAGTTGCAAATTAGAGTGAAATGTGCATGGGTATCTGTGATTTGTCAAGACCAATACAATTTTTTGTCTTTTAGCTAGCTTTTGAAAGTGGGTACTTTCTTTTTCCAATGTCTAAACTTTAGTTTTCTCATACCAATTTGAAGTACTTTTTGATGTGCTTCCAATGATAAAAATTTCAAGCTCAAATTACAAAGGAGTGAAAAAACTTGAGTTGTATTTGGCAAATTTTGGAGCATTGTTTGGGGAGAATTTTTGAATAATTCATTGTTAGTGAATAGAATAGGGAAGAACTTAATTGCAATTTGAAAACATTGAAAAAATCCTAGTGGAAAAAAAATCTATTTAGAGTGAAAAATAGAGAAAGAACCGTTTTTGTATAGGGCAATGCCCACAGAGGAGGGCATTGCGCCAAATAATTGGCCGACGAGGAGGGCGGATTATTTGGCGCAATGCCTGAAGATAAGGGTATTGCCCGACGTAAAGCACAAGCAAAATTCAATGAAAACCCGGATGATAAATTGGAGCCGGATGAAAAATCCGTAATCCCCGATTACGCGGATTTGCCCACATAATCGGGCATTACGGCGCAGAAACTTCCCCGCAGAATGAACAGGAGAAGTCCCGCGAGTGGTTTACGGTACTTGAAAACCCGCCAACCCGGTTCCAGACTTCCAGTATGAGAATAGTCTACAAAGATCCCAAACGCTGTTTTGGAGTGCATTCCGGATGTTCAAGTAAAGCCACTGGTGCACAGAATGTCCAAACACGTCAAGACAAAAATTAATTAATCAATTAAATCTTTTTGACACAAGTAAAGATTAAAAAAATTAAAATTAAAAAAGAAAATGGTCCACAATTTTATTGGAAAAGGCTAAGGTAGAAGCACTAGTTGTCGACCACGCCCAGTATCCAACCTGTAGGATGCGCTATTTCCAACCTTAGGTTGGAAATCAGGCTTGAGTGTTGTTTTCTATCCTTTGCAAGGTTGGGATTAATATGGTTATGACACATGTCCAAAGTAGTGAGCATCCTTGACAATCGGAATTGGAAGACTCTAGACATTGTCTACTAGTGAAATGCACTTTTTGGCTCCCAAAATTCACTGTAATTTCAATTTTGGCAATTAAATTCTGAAAATTTTGGAATCTCCATATTTCCTATCTTTCTACATGGGAAAAATTTCCACCGCCTCATACTGCGCACAATCTGCTCCAAAACTCCTTAAATGATCGACTACTGGTGCTTCTACGTAACAATGCTTCCGGAGCAGAATACTCAGAAGTACGGTGAGCAATAGGCTGGTAAGCTATTGTAATGACAGAGGACATTGTCAGCGGCGGATTCGGAAATCGGAATCCTCAAATGGGAGCGTAACAATCTGACGAAAGCCATGTTGGGGGCAGTTGGGCGCTTTTTTTAACTCATTTTGAAAAGGAGAAAATGAAGGACAGGCCGACTGTTTTCAGGCTTAAAAGCTTCCAACTTGTCAGTAAAATACCAGGTCCACAGTTCAGTTGGTGGAGCTCAATAAAAATATCCCTCTGACACGCCGGTCTCGGAAAGGACAGTACCGGAGTCCGGACCACGAGTATCGGAATGGAGAAAAAGAAAGATTGAAGACATTCGATTGAAATAATTACTGTGGAGAAGATCGGCCTTGGCCGTATTCTTGTCTCTGGCTGCTTTCTCCTCATTAAATGCAGCTCGTGCTTTAACTTCTGACGCTGACTTTGTAGAAGTTGTTGTTAATTGCTGCACGAGGAGTCAAGCTTGGCAGTACCTGACTGCGCCTGAAAAAAAACTGCTCTTTCTTGTTCTGACAACATCTAAAAAACATTTATTTTTTATTATTTTTTATTTGAAGAACTATGTTTTTAAGATTCAAGAGTGAATTTGTTGCATGGATTGATGGAATTTGAGACTTTTGTTTCTATTGTAAATGCATCATTCAACTTACGCAAGCATGCAAAATGATCAGTGAGTTCTTTGAATCTCTTTCGAGAATTACTAGTGTTTCAGTGATAGCTTTTTCACTGAAGTTGAACGATGTTCTTTCGTTGTGAAGTTGACGGATTGTTGTTGTTGATCTTCACAGTTGTGGAGTTTTAAGTTGTCTTTCATCTTTGCTACTTGATATTGTGATTACTGCACTATGAAAGTCAAACTTTGCAGTATGATGCAAAGTACTAATAGCTTCATTACCTTCATACTTTGACCTTGAATTGGAAATTTGTACAAAATCCTGAGAGCTTACGAGCTTAGAGTTGATAAGTATGTTTTGGATGTGTTTGAGTGCTTGCATTTGAAAAAACAACTACTCTTTGTAAACCAAATCTGGATGGAATTTGGTATTGTTTGTGTGGAAAGAAGAAAACTATTCTGTATTGCCTTTCTTTGCAGTAGAGAATCTTTGATAGAACTCCACCATTCTTATTCTTGTGTGTCTTGAAATCACTTCGTTATTGAATGACTGCAATAAACAACTTACCGTCTTCATGATAACTTCAATGTCTTTTGCGTGTCTGAAAAACAACTACTCTTTATTTTGTGATTGCAATAAGCAAGGTACAGTCTTGATGAAATATTAATATCTGCTTCTCATGAAGTCTGCAACTAAGTTTCGTATTGCAAACTTTCAGTTTTCAAAGTTTTCAAAGTTTTTGAAGGCAACAAGGTTTATAACATTCTTGTAGGTGTAGAATACTACTTGCAATTACAACGATGAAAATAAGATGTCGAGATCACCGATCGAGATCGAGACTGCAAACCGCAATTTCGGTATTTCAAGTTCAGTTACTTCATTGCGTGAACCTGTGCTCAGATTTGGCATCGATTTGAAACTGGTTCACTCTTCCGTAGTGCAGTAGCAACTTTCGGAAGCTTGACAAAGTGAATTTCATGTTTTCAGTTTGTCGATGCACGAGCTCGATAGTATAGCAAATTGCATCGACATCGATCAGATCCTAGCTCACTTAGCCTCACCGTCAAACAAATAGCTTGTGCACGTCATTATATACGGCCAGCATGCCCAGTTTAATTGAATTCATGCTGCTCTGAAACTTTAAGTTCTAATAGTGGTGCAAGTGAATCATCATTCGGTCGATAGCTAGGCCAGCACGATATTTGGCCTTGCATATAATTATGATGGCAAAAGCTAGATCGGAACAACTCTCCTGTCGATCTGGACCCCAACTGCGATGCGATGATATCCGACTCATAAGTACAATTCATGGGCTCATGGAAAGTCGCACAACTTACTCGTTTGTATATTACGTGAGAAGTTGTTTCTCAATTTATTAGAGCTTTTCGATCATTATACAGGATGGTAACGAAAAGCAAGCCCGGCTTTTCGTTTGAGAGCAAGCCCAATGCGAACACGGAAAAACGTACAGTATCATGATTTCCAAGCGCCAGGAGGCGGACCTCATTCCGTTCCTTCAACTTTTAGAAAAAAATGCTCTCAATGCAAAGCCGGCAAGCCAAACTTCAAACTGACTTTCTGCAATATAGAAAGAAGAAGAAGATTCTACATTAAAAAAAGATATGTCACGCAAAAAAAGGAAGCTCCAATCGATCGACACACATTACAAGGCTTGAAAAGGGGAGACATTTATGACTTTTGCTATTGTGTACCAATTTCCGAGCTCTTCAAATTTCCTTAAAATGCAGTGTAGTGGATGGAAATTGCCGGGTCCGGAAAAATAAAGAGACCCACGCCGTATGCATTGGGGCGTGTTTTTTTGGTAGGCCCGGCATTATGCCGTTCCGTCCATGATCTAGTTGCTGCATTGGAGCTGCTCTGAGAGCTTTGCTTTTGATGTATGGAACCTGGTTTAATTTGGAGCCTTTGCTTTCAATGTTCAAGTACCATCGATTTAGCTACGAAGATGGATGTAGCTTGCTTTAACTAAAGATCATTTTGCTGTTCGGACTTTGGAGATTTGCTTTGTTAAGCATTTACCATCCTAAATAAACTTGGCAGGTTTCTGATTGCTGAATAAACTAGATGCACAAGCGATTTCTCCCTTGAAGTACGTTTGGAACGGATAATGCCAATTGAACTTAAAATTGGCGATATTCCACAGCTTTGGCACTTTCAGGATGAGCGGCCTAATCTATAAGGTAGAAGCACCCAATTCGGACACTAGTCGTTTAGGGACACTTGTAAAACAACCTAAAGAAGACATGTGGGGACCCAAAGTGGACATGTGCGGTTCCAAGAAGTTGTCACTATCATGATGGAGGTTCTTGTGTTTGTCAATCACCTATGTATGAATCAAGATTAAAGTGTGTCTCTTTTGGGTGTTTGTATGCCCGCTTTGGTGTTAGTCTAGTGTCCATAGTAGGTGCATCTAAGGAGTTGTCTTCAAAAATTCATACTATATTCATACAAGCTCAAAAAAATACAAAACCAACTTTGTTGATTTTCTAAACCATTTTCAAACAAGCATATATCATTTTATTTTGTAGCTACCTTTAAGATTTGTAGATAAAAACAAGTGTCAAAATTGGATGCTTCTACCTTATCAGCCCTTGTCCTAGTATTTAGAGTTTTGTATCACAAATTTTGGTGCCAAAACTGCGCCAATGACATTGACAGTATTTAGTGCGATTGTACTGCCTATACTTCGCCATTTTATGTATCGATGTAACAGCTTACTGAAAATTCCCTTCAATTGTTAAAAGCTAAAAAATACTGAAAATGTAAAAATCTTTGCTTGTGCCTCTAGTTCTGGTGTACTATTTTCCATTCAATGGAAATTGTCCATGTATTTCAAGAGAAAAAAGAATTCCTTCTATTTGCGCATCTGTTCCCATTCTTGTATCCTAGATTTTCACTAAATCTATCTTTAGATTTTCCATCAATGTGTTCTTGAAATGCTTATTTTAACCCCTAAAGGCGCAAAGTCCCCTTTGGGGATACTTGGGATTTCTGGGCAGGCTTGTGTGACCTGAAATTTTGGCTTGATTTTTTGAAACTTTTTTAGAAGATAGGGAATCACATTAGCTTTCTATATATATATATATATATATATATATATATATATATATATATATATATATATATTTTTTTTTTTTTTCAATCGATGCCCGAGAGCAAATGTTATACCACCCAAAGTCAAAAAAGCAACTCGGCGGGCAAAAAAAAAAAATTGTAAGAAATTGTATTTTAAAAAAGAAAAATCTTCTTAAAGATCATGTTTTTGTCTACATTTAAAGCTTTGTATCATTCTATTTGGACTCAAAATGAGAGAGTTATAGACAATCTTGTTTTTCGGGCAATCTAGCATTTTGTTCCAAAAACAACTTATAGAATTCATTTTTGAATGCAATTCTCAAAATTTTCCAAATTTTTTATTTAAGAAAAATTATTTAAGAATAATTTAAGAATTTAAAAAAGAGGTTAATTTTGTTTGCAAGAACAATTCCACCATTGAGACTATGATGTATTAATTCCACATGAGAGCTATTAATGATTAGTATTATGCCACATTTAACTATTTTTGGACTATGGAGGAGTCCAAAAATAAAAAATTGCTAAAATCTCCCAATGTGTTGCTATGCATCTAGAAATCTCCCATTTACTATGTATCTGGAGATCTCCTGGAATCAAGTGATGTAAATATTTTATATGCTTTGAATTTCCTAAACTGTGAATATTTTAGAGAGTAATTCAATTGTTCTTGGAACTCAAGGAAATTATATAGTTCATGGTCCAAGGTTCCTTCTAAACAGTCTCAAATAAATTCCTGAATGTAGAGGAGTCACTTAATTGAACTCGGAGATCTCTAGACACGATTTCAAAAATACCCTCTTTGACCAGGACTTATGCATTCACTGTACAACCTAGAAGACCTCACGGAACATACCAAAAGATCTCTAGACAACAAACGGTAGAAGCAATTATGGACCCTCCTAAAGTACTTTAGTGTATACTCTGGCATGCAATTGTTCCTCGTCACTCTCTAGTATCCATGAAATACTTAATTTTTTCATAGTTTCCTAGAAGACTAGTATCCAATAAGAAATTAGAAGTTCTACAAAGGCATCAAGACATCTCCCGATGAGGGTAGACGCAAATATGTCTGCCCCTAAAACACTGAATGAATAATTGGAGCATATCGTATGCACCTCAGTCACTCTCATATACCTCTGAATTACTCAAGTAATTTCATAGTTGAAGAGAAGACGAAAGCCACAGAAGAATGGAAGCATTGCATTTGAGTGAGGAAACTGAAGTTGCAAACCGTAGAATTACATGAGTCACACACTTTGGCATAGAAGACAATCCTATTTACACATAAAAATAGATGCCAACTCTCAATAATTAATATTTCTGGTCATTCAAATAAACATAGGTTTCACTGCAATAAATGATGGAAAATACAAAGCCAAGCAAAGTCGATTAGGGTGCTGCATCCCTTCTCTAGCATGGCAGAAATCAACTGCGTAAAAGCTACAATCACCTTCTGATGTATCATAGTCAGACATAGCATCTAACATAGCTTTGCTAAACAATTGAACTAATTCTACAATCACATGTGATAAGAGCAGTGTCCCAAAAAATATCTTGCGTGCCCTTTCATTTGAAGACTCAAGTAGAATGCATCCGGAGATCTCCCGACGACCTTCACAACCCAGACAAACAAATTGATCAAGGGTCCACCTTGTTTGCCCTATTCAAATTGAGTAAAGCAGCCTCTCTACTGTTCTTTGGAATTGTTCGTGATTTCAGATTAACTATCTTGGACCAATTTGAATACGCTATGCAAGTCGCCTCTACCCAAGTGGGGGGACTATTTTCAACAACCCATTTACCATACCAACAATTTTGGTATTGCAATTCCATGGTAGTTTCGGAGTTGTCTGGTTGCCAATATTGAACCAAGAACTTCTTGTCATTCACATCTCCTTCCGATCTGCATACGGTGGACAGTGCCCTACCTTACCAAACTGCACAGATTGTAGGGTCATCAGATCTCATAAGAACCCATGACCCTGAACATATGTCAAGCCAAGGATTGAAACATTCTTGTGGCGCTTCATATGCCGGTTCGCAGTAAGGTTCGATGACCTCCACCTCCAGAATCAAGTCCATGGGATTGATCCGCGACCCTGGCTGATGAACTTCATCAGGAGCTTGCCTTTAATTGGTCTCTGGCCAAAATCCTTCCACCAATTTCGGAAGACAATCAGGTAGGGGCTCTTTTAGCTCTTGCAACACGCGATTCCAGTATTCCACATATGGACCAAAGGCTGTAGCAAATCCCTCACATTTCGACATCCCGTTTTGCCAGTATTGAAGGTACTTTTCTAATCCTACCATCATGAATCCCTTGTTCAGCGTAGCTTTCCTCGCCAAGTCAATGGCCTTCTCCTGATTCCCCGTGGCTTTGGAAACTTCGCTACCCCACATGGGCTTGAACGGAACAGGTTTAGAAAATCCTTGAGGGAGCATTGCCTGATCGTGAACATCCTTCTTCTAGAGGCATTGAGAAGGTTTATCAGACAGAAGCCAACGTAAATCAACTGCTGACGTTTTGAAATTCATGACAGGGACCCCTGCACTATCCACATAGAACCTGAAAAGATGCATCTCTCCCAATCCAATTATTTTTGCCATCCCACTACAGATGTAATCTTTTACAAACGACTTGAAATCACCAACCTCTTGTATAAACTCTGGTATGAATGATAGGTCTTGGAACTGCATGAAGGCTTTCATCAGGTCAGCAACAACAAAAGTGTTCGTGGACTTCAAGGCCTTAGAGAGATGTCTGAAATACGCATCAATATCCTCGTGAGTATGTCCTACAAGGAAGAAACCAACCTGAATTTCCCTGAAGACCCCACGTGCAGTTAACAAGGACAAGAACGCCATAAGGTACTGGTTTTTGTTATCCTTTGCAGAGTTGTCAAGCAAAAGATATAAATTCTTTGGGAGAGGAGTGGACCCACAATGAGCTGACGGTTCTACTAGGGTCAAACAATCCATACATCGGGACTTTCCTCTAAGTAGTGCCTCAAACATAGGATTTGCCGGAGGATACGGAAACAGGTCACCTGTTTCTCGAATCGGTGGACCCTCAAGTCGGCGAAAAAGCCTGGCCAATGACGAAATTGTAGCATTTGAATCACCCGACTAGCACAATGGTGCATA
This sequence comes from Neckera pumila, assembly GCA_963969595.1. Taxonomy (NCBI): domain Eukaryota; kingdom Viridiplantae; phylum Streptophyta; class Bryopsida; order Hypnales; family Neckeraceae; genus Neckera; species Neckera pumila. Next base: position 5,925,156 of record OZ018412.1, on the reverse strand, counting down.
GTGGGCATATGCACCATCAGCGTGACCATGAGCTACCATTCCTGTTACGCTCACCGGTATCTGCCCCAAACCTTGTGTTGCCTTTGTTGTGACTCGCATCCTTGGTAATGCTATTTTTGCAGTATCCATCTTATCATGAATTACACATAATATCTCATGCGGATTCCTCTTGGACTCCTCACGCCATGATCCGTACAAGTGACGGCATGAAGCTTGGTGATGGAGATGATGATCCCGTTGCTTCGTGAATTCCACAAACTCAAGATTCCCTTTGGGCGACTTGAGAAGAAACGTCTGAAGTTGATCGCATGTACTACACTTTGCAAAGGAACTTCCAACGGGCTTGATTGAGACATTATTGAAGTGCTCCTTCTTGATTCTACTAATCATTGACTGGCTAATGGGAGGTAGGCCATAGTCTACATTTAACTGCACAACCAATAAGGAAGCACCGCTACAATCAGCATGTAATGGCAAAGAAAAGTTAATAAATAGGAACTCATGATATAAACAATCGGTAAATGAGGATGCATTGTGATCAGCTGGAGATCTCCCGCTGAGGCTATGCAATGTAAATCGGGGGTGATCAAATTAGGTCTGCCGATGTGCAATCAATAAACAAAGCTACAGATAGACTATTGGGAGATCTCCAGCTGAGGCATTACAAAGTGTTGGAAAAAAGAAAGCAACTCACAACACTCACTGATCTCTCCAGTTATGGAGATACGGAGGGATAATCAAACGTTGTCCACAATCTACTGAAACACAAAGAAAATAAGATATAGTACCTCGTTGGCCTCCAACCGCACACGTTTCCAGTTGTTCCCTACAGGCAGAAATTTCAAAGTGTCCATTCTCCCATTTCCAATACCGCGCATTTGGTGGGGCATTTGGTCAGCGTTCTCATCAATGATTGCTTTCATTGTTCATCCTGGGCCGCTTAACCCCCTTATTTCCGTGCGTCGCTGAAACTTGGCCACCTTTGTACTTTAGCTGGTAACTATGGAATGACGACTTTGAAATTTCGTGAATAGTGTACCATGCAATAATGCACACTTCCACACCTTCTAGTGTGATGACTTTCCGATATCGGTCCCCCTCAAGATTATGAAGTAGACCACCAGCAGCAATTGCATATTTGCGTCGGTCATCAAAAGATTTCAAATAGTACCTCTGCCTTATCAGCGTAGTTAGCTCTTGAGAAAAGAATTGGGAGCACAACCTGCTGCAACATCTCACGGAACTAACCTTCCAAATCTTTGAATCTTGAGTGTCTGACGGCAAGCGGATCCTTTATGCAAACATTGGGTTTCCGCACTATGAATTGATAAGGCGCTTTTTCTCTCCCCCCAAGATATGCTAACGGGTCATCAACAACAGGGATGGCAGCAAAATATTCAACCATTTCGTTCAACGATTGGCCACTTGGAAACCAACAGTTACATAAGGGCCATCGCGCGTAAGTCATGATGGTGTCCTTGTCTCCCAAAAATATATCTAATATAGTAGCACCTATGTAATGATCACCAAGTATGCCAGCTTGAAAATGATCCTCTAGCCTCTAGCACATAATCTGACTGGATGCCTTGACAATTCCATCCGAGTTCCGAAGATGCACCTCGAGCCCAATCCAGTCATCATGTAGAACAAATGTACTGAAATCCATTGGGGGATCTCCAGATGACTTCTGAGCCTCATTAGCATTCCACAACACAGTTCTGCCAAGAACATCAGACAATGATGTAATACCCCTTTGAGCAGGGGCCATTAGGATACTCTTGGCTCCCGGAATAATGGAGATGGGCCAAACGAGGATCAAATCACTCGGGTCCAAATCAATGTCCACCCCCAGCCATTGGCCAATAGGACATGCATCCACAACCATTCCTTCTCCAACTTCACCGAAACCCAGAACTGAAAACTTGACATCATCTCTATTTTCTAATGGCTGGTTTCTGCCAGTCAAGTCTTGAGAGCCTCCATCTGTTGGTTGACAATTCAAATATGGAATTATATCATTGCCATAGCATTCACTCACGGATTCCATCAGATCTTCCATAGTCAAGAAAGAGGCCACTAGGGAGTTGTCTGGTTGCGTAGGATTTTTGGAAGCCAAAGAGTCATACAACGGGTGAGCAATATACAAGTAAGGGTTCTGTGGTATTCATAATTCTAGTGCCATTTGGGGATGTCCCTTCATGCGCGCTATACCAATAGGCTAGGGTGACGTTGCCCGCACTAGGATATATTTGTACAAGATATGCAGATATGCGTATACTAGAAATATTCACAGTTGTCAGCAATTAAACGATCATTCCAAGATTTCCCGACGAGGAGTTACAATGACAAATTTTTCTGGTTGTGCCGATTTCAGTGAAGTACCGCTAAGTCATAAGCATGAGAAATTCTATTTCTATCAGGAGATCTCTAGATGGGGAGTGAAACTGTATTGTACGTTGTTGTTAATTACTAGTATAATTTATCTGTACGTATATTGTATATGCATTTATTATTGTTCTCTAATGCATAATTTTATGCAGGTGACCTAGCCTTCAGCCCAACATCTCGATTGTATCCTAGTAACAAATCATACCAAGCTAAAGTACCTTCCATTTTCAGACCACTTGTTACGAACAACCGTTTATCTCAAAATCCCTTCTATATACATCTGCTCCGCATTCCACAACCTTTTGTGTGACGGATCTAATGCGTGGCCAGTAGGAAAGCACATCATTCAGTAGGTCCACCGAATCGATGCGACAATTCATACCGAAGGCAAGCATCGTGCAACCTTCCAGGATGAATCATTTAATCGGACATTCACGCTCCCAAACTATGAGGCTTCTATATCATGAAGTTACAAATTTGCACCTTCTTGCAACAATGCGTCGTCGACCATCACATCCTTCGCGCGATGATTCTCCACGTCCTGATCATAGCAAGCAAGAGCTCACCTCGATGAATTGCCACAGCCTGCAGATGGAAGCAGAGGCACCTCGAATAATTGCCACAGTTTGCAGATGGAAGCGGAGGCACCTCAAAGAATTGCCACAACCTGCAAATGGAAGCGGAGGGGAAGGGTTCAGGGGAAGATTGGAAGTCAAAAAGAAAGAAAGTGAGCATCAACGGGATAGTTGGCATCAGTGAGCGAGGGAGGGAGAGTGTTTTTTGAATTTGAAAATTTGCCCAATCTATGTGCACGTGGGTACCTTGGCAACAACTCTTGACTATTAACTTTGACTAGGGATGACCGGCAGGACACAAAGGCATGATTTTGTTCACAATGCCGCATTGAAGCTAGCTTGACGATTCATATATTGACTTCCTCATGCCACTATTTCACTCTCAGTCTTCGATTATGCTTTGGATCCCTATTTCACGAAGATTTGAGTTTTTTGAGTTTGTGATGCATTTATGAAGTATTTGCTACAGTATTTTCGATTATCTTGAATGTCTCGGCTGCGGATGCTCTATTCCAAAACTAGACGGCACTTTCTATCAAAGATACACCCTGAGTATAATAATCCATCTAACAAAATAATTGTTACGTCCTTTCAAGCTTGAAATATTGATTCCTTGTTGCAATATATTAAACGAGTACATCGATGGTAGTAGAGATAATTATGTCGCTAAAAATGACTGATAAATTTTTGGTTAGAAACTATGATTGCCTCTCTAAACAAATTCAACCAATAAAAATAATGGACTATATGACTTTGAATTTTTGATCCCAACCGCATAAAATTGATTGTCCAATTGAAATTGTCATTCTTTCATTTTTAGAAGTGCATTTCCAATATAATGTTTTCTAGCAATTGAGTGCAACGAAAACTGCATGGACGGCATATGTATTTGACAACATTGCATATAATGGGTACCTGATTTATAAACCAAACTGGAAGACGTTGAGAAGCAAATATTCTAACTGATAGAATTTATAGAGTTCAGTGCAGTAACTACCTAATGAAGACATTGATGAATTAATGGAATTTGTTGGTGACAGAACTTGGTGACAGAACTTTGGTGACCAAGATTTGTCAGATCACAAATTTGATCCCTGATACAAATCATCTTCTATAACCTCGGGTGATGAACTTATTCGGCATCTTTGCTTATTTGCTGACTTCCAAACCCCTCATGCACAACTGATGCACTGACATTGACTTCAATTCGGGGAATTTTGGGGGATTCTGAAATTTTGGATTAGTGCTGTTCCTTGTAATTTCTTCCCACAATTGATTTGCTGACGCAGCCTTAAACTTCTCTGAGGTTGGGTTAATAAATTAGGAATCCACATTGTAACTGAGAATTTCAGCCTTGATGACTTTAAGGTAAGAGATCCCATTTGCGATAAGGACTAGAAATGTGTCCTCATGCCCTTGCTGGAATTTTTCCAATTTTTTTGTACACAAAGATAAGTGTGAGAAATAGTGAGGACAATTGAAATTATATTTTTTGGACCAGGTATGAATTAGTTCTGAATTTTTGTAATCATTAACCCCTTGGGGTCTGTAGGCTACTTCATGACCAACAAAATCTAAATCCAATATGGTCATCTTCCTACCCAATGCAGTCACAACATTTTCAGACATGGAAGATCTCAAAATTCAATTTTTAATCCAAACTCTACATTGAACAAGTTGGAAGTACCAATTGAGGTCACTAATTACTCCATAACAACCATGTAAGGCATTAATTGTGGTCTGGAAACCACAATGGGGCCATTTGACTGCAATGGGGTCTTTTCCCTAATAAAGCTATGCGGATACCAGGGTTTGGAATATTTGTATATGCTTTCCCCGTTGAATTTGTTATGAACCGATAGCACTTTTTGGTCACCTACATTGTAAATCCTAGCAAATGCAAATGCCACATTCAAGTCCAATCATACCAATGAATTGAAGCCATTATTTGGAATGTATGATTTAAATTTCTACAAACTTCTTCTTTGATTTTTATATAATTTGGAAACTAAGCTTAGTGAGTACGGAGATAGTCATTCCAAAATAGCGATATATTAGAGATCTATACTGAATATCGGAAGATCTATGGAGAAAATTGGGGGATGTCCACAAAACATCCACAAATGTACTCAAAGCATTGGGAGAATAGTGTAGAACAACAAGAGATGTACAAAAAACATAAGTAGATCTATGTTAAACAACTAGAGATGTAAAGAAAACATTACAAGATCTGTGCAAATATCGGACGATGTATGTAGAATAATAGGAGTGTATGGAGAATACATCATCATGACATGATTGTCAAAAAAACATTGTTATTGTGGATTTTTGTAATTTTTTCTAGTCATTAAGAACATTAGTATTTCAAGCTCTAGAAATGAACCAAATTAGAATTCAATCAAATGGAAATCCTTTTTTTTTGGTTTGGATGTTTTCGACATTACAATGCCTAGGCACCGGAAGCAAAAATAAATTAAAAGAATAGGAACCATGTGGAAAGGATAGTAAGGCCTAAGAGTATATAGGGTTGGTCTAGAAAATAAGTTTAGGAAAGAGCTTTAGGATAAATTTAGGGATAAAAGTTGGTTTGTGAAATAGATACAAGGTTACAAGGTTTCAAGTTTAGGGTTTAGGATTGAAATCACTTACGACTCGCTGAGCTTGACTGCTAAAAAAATTGGGGAGGGAGTGAAACCGGGACTAATTGATTGAGATTGATATCATTGGGAGTGGCTAACTTGACTGCAAAAAAAATGGGGAGGGAGTGAAACCAGGACTAATTGATTGAGATTGTTATCATTGGGAGTGGCTAACTTGACTGCTAAAAAAATGGGGAGGGAGTGAAACCGGGACTAAGTGACTAAGGTTTTTATCATTGGGAGTGGCTAACTTGACTGCTAAAAAAAATGGAGAGGGAGTGAAACCGGGACTAAGTGACTAAGGTTTTTATCATACAGAGTATTGAAGCTCAATGATAAAAAAAATGGGGAGGGAGTGAAACTGGGACTAATTAATTGAGATTGTTATCACTAGGAGTGGCTAACTTGACTGCTAAAAAAAATGGGGAGGGAGTGAAACCGGGACTAAGTGACTAAGGTTCTTATCATTGGAAGTGGCTAACTTGACTGCTAAAAAAATGGGGAGGGAGTGAAACCGGGACTAATTGATTGAGATTGTTATCATTGGGAGTGGCTAACTTGACTGCTAAAAAAAATGGAGAGGGAGTGAAACCGGGACTAAGTGACTAAAGTTTTTATCATTCGGAGTATTGAAGTTCAATGATAAAAAAAATAGGTACATCATTTAGTGCATATTAGAAACCAAATGCGAACCAATATAGATACAATTTAGTTTTTTTCACATAAATTTTCTAATTAAAGGAATAAAAAAAAAAATGTTATAAATGACAAATCCATTATAAATAAGATAGGTATAATCTCACAAATTTGGATCATTAGTTTTTTCCACATGTAATTTAGGGGCTTCAAAGTTTGATCCGATCTATTTAATATAACCTACTGGAATAGATAGTTGCATAGCTAGGGCAGACCTGAGGTGGATGAACTGTGGGGAGGTTCTTGAAATGTGATCCAATAAATTTTCTTGGAAGCCAGATTTTGATTTGTACGTAATATATTTGGTTTTCTATGTTCTAGAGCTTTGTGGAATTAGGTGATATGAATTGTTGAATTTGAAAAGGAATTCACAATTCATTTAATTTGCTTGTATGTTCGAATTTTGAATTATATGATGCTTAATTTTTTCTTGTAGATATGATTGTGGATAATATTTTTTTCTAAATCTTGTCTAAATTGTTCAAAAAAATAGGGTGTGAAAAAGAATGAAAACTTCCACAGCAAACCAAGTGCCTAATCCAAAGAAATAGGATGTGGAAGAAGAAAGATTGAGGATGCTTGGTTAGAAATGTTTAGGTAGAACTGTCAGGATAACTATAGTTGCTACTTACAGTATTTGTATTTGGTATAAAATAACAAATGCTCCAACTTCTGTATACTTCTAGAAATCCTGCCTCATGGAGGAATGATTTTAAAAATACTATTCAAATGATGTTTAGTGTCTTCCACCTGGCTTCATGTAAATTATAGTTTAATCAAAATAAATCAATGCATTAATTTGGAGGATGATTTCTAAACTTCTTTACGGGCAATTGAAAAAGTGAATTACAAATGCTAATAATAAGGCTTTTGACCAGCAAGATGAACATTTCCTTTCAGATATACATTGGGTATTTTGACAAAAAATCAATTTGCTTTTCTCAATATGCATATTATAGATTGTGATCCACAATTCAGTTCTTTACTTTTTATTTAATATTTTGAAATACCACTGTTTTTTTGAATATACAAATGACATTTTTTGGCAAGGTTAGCCCAATTAATTTTGGTTGATAATTGCATTCTATGATTGTTTAGTTTTTTTTTTTTTGTCTTTCATGCTTTTTAAAGCCCAAGGTCCAAATTAGAAATTGAAGAAGAGACGCAAACTAGAACTAAATTAGGAGAGGAGAAAGTTCTTAAATTATTTTTCATTAAATGTCCTGGAAGCCGAATGGGAGAGACATATAACAATGAGAATTTTTTTCATATTGTACGATCCCTTGTCTTTAGGCCTTAACGTCAATTATTTGTAAGCCTATATTATTTTGATGATTGGTTTTTATTATTTATGTTGTAGGCCCTCATACTTCTTTTTAATATACGTTGTTTTCGGATATAATTTTACAAGATTGTTTAATTATGATGTACATACTCAATGAACATTTTCAATCCTACTCAATCCATACTTCCATTGAATGTTTGGATTTGATTTGAAACATGGGCGTTCAATACTTGATTGTCAATCATGTTGTTTGCCAATCATGTCAAATATTTTTTTAAATAAATTAAATTCTGGATTAGCAATGACTTCAAATCATAATTATTTATAATCCAGAATTACTAATTATATTTATTTATAAGCATTGTATAATTATGCAAGAATAAGTTATTTCTTAAATATTAACTAGTATTAAACAATGTTTATCAGTCCTTTCACCATAGTCAAAGTATAGGAATTCAAAAATGATTTTTACACCTAGGTATCCAAGCCCAAGCTCAAAAAAAATAGTCTGCATTTTGAGGCTCTAGCACAGCATAGAGGTTATTTGATTTTCACTCTAACGTACATTAGTCTTCATTTTGCAAGTGCTACAATTGTACATGGATTGGAAAACAAATTGCACTGCATTTTTAAGTAAATTAATGTCACTTCATTATTAAGTTCAATGCATTTTCATTGGGAATAAGCATTTGAGCTAGACTTAATGACTAAGCCCCCCTTAAAGGTAATTATACATTATATGATCTTTTATTTAATTCATTAAGAGTATGTTATAGGCACTCGCCATTGAATAAAATATTATAGTTACGTCACATATCTTTTAGTTTGTACAATAATAATGTATACAATTAATATTAGAAAACAAAGCACACCTTATGTTTGATTTGAAATATGGGCAATCAAGTACACTTGATTGTCAATCATGAAGAGTTAATTTAATTAAATTATTTATTACAACTCTCAACAAAGAAGTAGCAATCAAGAAGTTCTATTCAAAAATAAATTTGTGAATTCAATAAATACTTTTCTACACAAGAGAAAATTATTAATTACGTACCCAACAAGTAAAATATATAAAAGAGTAAAATAATACAACACAAAATTGCAGATTCATTTGTAACTTTTTTTACGGAGACCAACAAAAATGTAGTATAATTTTATGGGCTCTTGCTTTATGGAAATTAGCATTCCAATAAAATTTGATAAAAAAAATATGGTATAAAGTTCAGGTATCCATGTTGAAACAGCAGTGCTGCTGGCAAAGATCCCAAAAATATAATATGAATTCTAATTCTCCAGGAGAAAATGAATAATTTGTATTTCCATGAAGCAAAAAATATTTAGAACTTTGTACATTTTTTCTATGACACTTTATACCATCTTCATGACCTTTTGGGTTTCAAATAAAATTTATGGGTTACCGTATGTTCTTGGATTAGTATGTAGTAAATGAAGGAAAAAGTAGAATGAATTTTGTGCACTCAATAATTTGATTTAAATGTTCCCAATATTTACCTCTGGGAAATAGTCATTATTTACAAACTGACTAGTATTTTGCTATTCCGATAATTTGGCATAATGTAGAATAGAAGTAGCAATTTCTATCTTGCATAATTTACACTCAATTCTTATACACTCCTAATAAAGCACACCAAATTTCAATCTCCAGGAAGAAAAAATCTATTTTAGGTCAAATGAACTTGTGGAAACACTTGGAGATTATTTTTTTAATTTGGAGGCACACAATTGTAGGCGAAATCCTTTTGCACATCATTCATATTAAAAAATACCCCTTCAAGTAACAAAAATAGAGCCTAGAAAAAGTTGAATACAAAGCATCATATGACTAAATTTTAAAGTATATATATTCATATATTGTTTTTAACTATATTTTGCTATTTGACACCACACAGTGATGAATTTTGTACATTTCAACATGAAAATACAATTACTTTGCCTAAATCTGGTTAAAATATAGAGAGATCTATATTCCAAAAGTTTGGTCACATGATGCCTTACTTTGAATTCTTTCTAGATTATATTAATTTTTGTTACTTAAGGGGATGTATTTAAATATGAATGATGTGCAAAAAGATGTTTTGTACACATCAATGTAACACATTAATTAGAAGAGTTCATCAACATTTTTTTTAATAGAATAATAATATATCAAACTATGACATTGGACTTCCAAAATTTTCCGAAATGGAATTTTGCTTTAATTTTGTAAGAATGCAGTGTTACTTTTGCAAGAGAAACAATGAATTAAAGATAGAACACTTGGGAAGTTCATATGAACTTCATACCCTACGGGAAACAATATGATATGATTCATTTGCTTGCACCATTTTTCACTATTCTACGTCTTCATGCGGGAAAAATAATATTGTAATAATTTTAGCAATGCAGTTAGGTTAGTACTTAGTAGGTACTAAGTTTATCTAAATAATGTATAGTAAAACTTTATTTGTAGCACAATGTGATCCTCGAGGCAATCCTTAGTCCTAACGGTATATTGACCTAGTACACGGTATTTTTTTTACTTTTGAATGGTGTATAATTAGAACTTGAAATTTGTATCATCCGAAGCACCTTCAAAAGCATTTTGAATACATCCAAGGAAATTCAAATTTGGACATTAGACAACTAGGCACATCAAAAGCACTCTATAATTCACATCTTATACAGTGTTGTAGCACAGTCATCACAATTACCAAAGCACAATTTGTCAGATTTTTAACACTTAAAATAGGGCCTAGCAACACTAAGGATGCTCTAAACCCTGAAAATTACTAAAAAAACCTTACAAGGTAATCAAATTCACTTAAGTTAAATTAAAACATCAAAGTCAATAGCCTTTAACCTAATTAAGTAACATAATGATAGCCATCATGATGATTTGGGGCGCCATCATGAGTGGGGGACTGGCCATCAACTCCAGTTACCTTTCTCCTGGCTCCCGTTGGCACCTCCCCTTCCCTCTCTTTTGTACTGGTGGCGCTGTTGTGATCTGCAAGTCTGTGATTTCTAAGTGGAGCCCGTTTTTACTTTGTTGATGTTTGCTGCGCCTCTTCTCGCCGGTTCAGTTGCTTCGCTTCGTGGATGCGCTTAGGAGATTGCAGAGGTAGCTTGAGATCAATGGGAAAGATTGAGGACGGTAGCTTGAATGAGAACACGCGAGTGAATTTGCGCTGGGACTTCCGATCGATTACAGAGGTAGCTTGAGATCACGCAAGTGAGTTGGTGTGAGTCTCTTCGTGAGAGTTTGCTTTGGACGGTTGGATCGTCAGAATTGGAACTCCGTCTTCAAGAGCGCCGTGGTCGCTACGGAAGTCGGCGTTGAGGTCGCTGCGGAGGTTGCTACGGAGGTTGGCGTTGTGGTCGCTGCGGAGGTCGGCGCCTTGGTTGCTGCAAAGGTCGGCTGCGGAGGTCAGCCGCGGAGGTTGCCTGTGGTCACGGCAGTCGCTACGGAGGTTAGCTGGGTTGGAATTGGCATAGCACTACTCCAAGGTTAACTCCCTAGTCCTTGTATGCGGATGTTTTAGCACCAAGATGCAGAACAATGAGTGTGTACACGGACTAGAATTTTAGTTGTTCCATGAACCGTGGACAGTTTCAGTTTTGCAACTTCTCCTTAGGTTTTATATTCCAACTTACAGTTGCCTCTTTGGTACTCATTGTCCTTGCTTGATCACTATCTATCAAGTATTTGGACATGAGCTTGTAGGTGTAGATGGCTTGTCCTTGAGCTCATTTTTTGAGTTTACTAGGGCTTAGCAACTTAGTTTAGTATCAACTTACAGTTTGGCAGGTTTAATTTTCTAAAGCTACGTTCTTCAGTTCACTTGGTGAATCACTGATCGTTTTTATTTCTTCACTGTGCATTTGTAGCCTCTGTCTGAGTGTTTTGTATCAACTTATAGTTTTTGAAGAAGCGAATGGCAACTAAATGGATGCAGTTTGTTTGCTTTTGCGGTTTCCTTTTCTTTTGACTAAAAATGAAAAGAATGCAATGCGCAATGATGCTGTTCTTTTTGAATTTTTTAAACTGAGTTTTTTTATTCTACTAAGGAAATTGAACGTATTTGGAAGCACGACAGCTTCAAAGAAGCTAACATAGTTTTCGGCAAGTTTAGTTTCTAAAAGCTACGTTCTTTAGTTGGCGAATTACTGATTGTTTTTATTTCTTCACTGTGCATTTGTAGCCTTTGTCCGAGTGTTTCAATTTCTTAGCGCCCAAGATGCAGAACTAGTGTTACAGTAGTCCTTGTTCAATCACATACATGCGTTTTTTGTAAAGTAAGTTTGATGCACGGTTTAATTTATCTCCGGAGGTGTAGTGGAGAATGCTGTGACGTGAGCGTGGAGCAGCGAGCGGCGAGCAGGTAGCGGGGAATGGTGAGCGGAGAGCATTGTTTTGGAATGAAAAAAGAAAAAAATAGGATGAACCTAGATGAATAAATAAATAAATTTGGATGAAAAAATTGGATGATGTTGGATGAAGAAAACGGATGATGTTGGATGAAAAAAATGGATGATGTTGGAATAAAAAATTTGATGGTGCTAGATGAAAAAATGGAAGAAGATAGGATGAAAAATAAAAAGAAGATAAAATGAAAAAAACAGATAAAGATAGGATGAAAAGTATGCGGTTTGGAATTTGTGGAAAATAAATCAAAAGCCTATAACCGTGTAAAACAAGTATCTAAAATCGTGGATTACATTCGTTCCACAAATTATAGATTTCAAATTCAGATATCCAGAAGGGACCTATAGCCATAAACTCTGGAATGGTTTCATTCTAAAGTAGAAAAGTTGACAGCAACTACTGACGTACAAGAACTGAACATAACAATTGCATAATATGCTTCTCAATTACAGATATAAAAATAGAATAATAATGCACACAAGAAATACATAATTACTTCATAAGTGCTTGGTACAAGAAGAGTGAACAAAAAATCTTTAACTCTATGAATTGATAACATTGCCAATGACTAATGCAATGTGCTTAATGACAAAGAATCCAATGAAGTCTAATCATTGGCAGGCTAGAAAGTTGTCATGATGTTGGTTCAACCTAAGTTTAACAGTAAAACCTGTACTCTGGTTTTGGGTTCTATTCTGAGTCCTAAAAAATTGTAAACACTTAGATTATTATAGATAATTAAAATCAAAGTCATTGTTTCGCATAAGCTCATCATCTTGATAATCAAAATATATTTTCTCTACCAAATGGCATATTTGTTTGATAATTACCATTGAACTAATGAATTCCATATCCAGATGAGCACAATCTCACAATGGACGTGTTGCTTTTTCTATTTTTGTGCCTTTTATACCACAACATCACACCATGGTGACATTCTTATCAAGAGGTTAGGGTGCTTAGGAGTTCAAAAGTGGTAATTGATGAATACATCATACAACTGGAAAAAATACATGATGATTATTAGAAAAGTGGATTGTTGCAAGAAACACTGGATTTATTTTCTGTCACAATGAAAGTGAGTCTCTTGTCATCTTCTATAGATTTTGAAGAATAAATATGATGAATTTGAAATTTTTAATTGAAATAATCAAACTTAATGGTAATCATATCCTTTATTTTTCAAACATTTTATACTTTAAAACTTATTTTGTTACACTTTGAATTTTTAGATTCATTTGTACTAGGTGACCATCCAAAATTAAAGATCTAGAGTTGAAATCTATATGGTGTATTTCTGCAATAGGGGGTATGTGCCTACAAAGGAGCATCTAAAATTATATTATTTTATGTCCTCCATGTCCATGCAAATAGGGCACAAAGCACTTTTGAACTTTGAAGAGGGTTTCAGCTTCATTTTTTTTATTAAATTTGATCACCATCAAGTCTTTACAAATGGCCAATTTTTAGTTTTTTTGGTTCATAATATTCTATTTATTATAAATTTATACCTCATTGTCTCTATTTTTTGTATCAATCTATCATTCTTTTACATAGACTTGTAGTGGTATATTTAATTGTTGACTTTTCCAATCAACGATTTAGGATTGTTCTAATTCATAGTACTCCTTGGACACTAGACAAGCAGTTTTTGCCAGAACGTTAGAAAAACTGAACAATTTTCCTTGCAATAATTCAGGTAGTGTTTTTGGTGGTCCAACCAAAAATCTCTAGTAAAAACAAAATCTGATGTGAAGACTAAAATTTGTGTCAAATGCAATGACATTTAACACAAATGCAACCAAAAAACTTCAAATATGGCATTTCCATCATGCATAAGAAATGCTGCAGGAAAGGACTTTAGCTAGACTATGCTAAAAGTTGAGCTGTCCTCAGAGTGTTATGTCTTGTCATTAGACTCTATAACATCGTCATCTATGAACTGTAGAATGCAAAGATCTAATAAATAGGCATTAGAAGTTGGCTTAGGATTTAGGATGGCAAACCTGTATAAAGAGCTAACTTTAAAAAATATCCTAGATTTGCAAAAAATCTATGGTCTTGCAACTATACCTACCATAAAGCAACAACTTGCTCTTCAAGGTTTAGGGATAATTTTTTTTGAATTCATAATACAAAACATCCTTCCAATGTTGAACTGAACAAAATGAAAATAAATTTTGTATCAGGGCTCAATAAGCCACCTTTAGGACCCCTCTCTTGATGTCGAGAGTCTCCCTAGGAGGTCTTCCCTAATGCAACTGTTGCAGCCAAAGTCTACAATAAAAACAAGTTGCCTAACAAAAATTGAAAAATAAAACAAGAGGATTTGGAGAAAGTTTGAAAAGTTTCATAAAGACCTCCTTTGGAAACCCCTCTTGGTGCTAAGAGGCCCTATACAAGGTCTTCCCCTATGCAACTATTGCAGTGAATAACCTAATTTGAATAACCTACTTTGCAAAAAAATTGGAAAATAAAACAAGAGGATTTGGAGAAAGTTTGAAAAGTTTCATAAGGTCCTCCTTTGCAAACTCCTCTCGGTGCCAAGAGGCCCGACGGAAGGTCCTCCCCCATGCAACTATTGCAGTGAATAACCTAATTTGAATAACCTACTTTGCAAAAAAATTGGAAAATAAAACAAGAGGATTTGGAGAAAGTTTGAAAAGTTTCATAAGGTCCTCCTTTGCAAACTCCTCTCGGTGCTAAGAGGCCCGATGGAAGGTCCTCCCCTATGCAACTATTGCAGTGAATAACCTAATTTGAATAACTTACTTTGCAAAAAAATTGGAAAATAAAACAAGAGGATTTGGAGAAAGTTTGAAAAGTTTCATAAGGTCTTCCTTTGGAAACTCCTCTCGGTGCCAAGAGGCCCGAAGGAAGGTCCTCCCCTATGCAACTATTGCGGCCAAGTCAGAATTAGAACAACCTACTTTGAAAAAAAATTAAAAAATAAAACAAGAGGATTTGGAGAAAGTTTGAAAAGTTCCATAAGGTCCTCCCTTGGAATCCCCTCTCTGCTGTGAGGAGAGGCCTCTGAGGGGTTCGAACCTAAGCAAAAACAACCCGATATCTTTGTCCATTTGAAGAACTTCTTATAAATGGTCACTCTAGAAACCTCTCTTGGCCTCGATAGACCCTTTGAAGTATTCAAAGCATAGAAATCTCAAACACTACTTTTTCCAAAAAAGTTAAAAATTAAAAATTAAAAGTATTTTTTATTTTTGTTTTTTTATTTTCTTTCCCTGAAAAATAGTGTTTGAAATTTCTATGCTTCAAACACTCCAAAGTGTCTCCTTCAAAAATCACTTTGGAATGCTCTTCTTGACTCAGGCCAGGCAACCGTACTCAACACTGAGCTCACCGTTTGTCGTTGACCTCAACATTCAGATGGAACTTGGTCTAGGTTCACTAATATCTGGCTCCAAACTCTAGTTTTAGCGACTAGGGTTGGCTACTCAGTTAGTTGGAGTAAAGAGGGCCCTCTTCTCTGCTCCTTTATTTGAGTCTTTGTTGTCTTTGTTTCGTTGCTCATCTTCTCTTCATTTGTCCAGCATTTGGCTTGGCGGTTACTTTGGTTCTTTTAATACAATGGTTTCCATTTGTTATCAAAAAATAAAAAAACACTCCAAAGTGTCTCTCAAGTCCGAGAGAGGTTTTCAGGGTCACCAATTACAAAATATATATATATATATATTTTTTTTAAAATTTTAAATTTTTTTGAAAAATAATGTTTGAGATTTCCATGCTTCGAACACTCCAAAGTGTCTCTCGGGTCCGAGAGAGGTTTTGACAGTGACAAAATATGCAACAAATTTTTTTTTTTTAATTTAAAAAAATTAATTTTTTTTTTTTTTTTTTTTTCTTAAAATTATGTTTGAGATATTTCCATGCATTGGACACTCCAAAGTGTCTCTTGGGGCCGAGAGAGGTTTTAGGGTGACAACGTATGCAACAATTTTCTTTTTAAATGTAAGAAAATTAATTGTTTTGTTTTGTTTTGTGAAAAATTATGTTTGAGATATTTCCATGCTTCGAACACTCCAAAGTGTCTCTCAAGGCTGACAAAGTATGCAACAAATTTCTTCTTTTAAATTTAAGAAAATTAATTGTTTTGTTTTGTTTTGTTTTGTGAAAAATTATGTTTGAGATATTTCCATGCTTTGAACACTCCAAAGTGTCTCTCGGGGCCAAGAGAGGTTTTGGGGCTGACAAAGTATGCAACAAATTTCTTCTTTTAAATTTAAAAAATATTAATTAATTAATTTTTTTTTTTCTTTTTGAAAAATTATTTTTGACATATTTCCATGCTTCGGACACTCCAAAGTGTCTCTCGGGGCCGAGAGAGGTTTTGAGGGTGACAAAGTATGCAACAATTCTTTTTTTTTTAAATGTAAGAAAATGAAATTCTTTTCTTTTTTTTTTTTTTGTGAAAAACTATGTTTGAGATATTTCCATGCTTCAAACACTCCAAAGTGTCTCTCGGGGCCGAGAGAGGTTTTGAGGGTGACAAAGTATGCAACAAATTTTTGTTTTTAAATTTAAAAAAATTAATTAAGTTTTTTTTTTATTTTGGAAAAAATTATGTTTGAGATATTTCCATGCTTTGGACACTCCAAAGTGTCTCTCGGGGCCGAAAGAGGTTTTGAGGGTGATAAAGTATGCAACAAATTTTTGTTTTTAAATTTAAAAAAAATTAATTTTTTTTTTAATTTTATTTTGGGAAAAATTATGTTTGAGATATTTCCATGCTTCAAACACTCCAAAGTGTCTCTCGGGGCCAAGAGAGGTTTTGAGGGTGACAAAGTATGCAACAATTTTTTTTTTTTAAATTTAAAAAAAATTAACTTTTTTTTTTAAATTTTATTTTGGGAAAAATTATGTTTGAGATATTTCCATGCTTTGGACACTCCAAAGTGTCTCTCGGGGCTGAGAGAGGTTTTGAGGGTGACAAAGTATGCAACAAATTTTTGTTTTTAAATTTAAAAAAAATTAACTTTTTTTTTTTTAGTTTTTTTGGGGAAAATTATGTTTGAGATGTTTCCATACTTCGGACACTCCAAAGAATTATGCTTGAGATATTTCCATGCTTTGGACACTCCAAAGTGTCTCTCAAGGCCAAGAGAGGTTTTGAGGGTAGCAAAGTATGCAACAAATTTTTGTTTTTAAATTTAAAAAAAATTAATTAATTAATTTTTTTTTTTGGGAAAAAATTATGCTTGAGATATTTCCATGCTTCGGACACTCCAGAGTGTCTCTCGAGGCCAAGAGAGGTTTTGAGGGTGACCAAGTATGAAAAAATAAAAATAAAAAATAAAAAATAAAATATAAACTTTTTTCTTTTTTCTGTTTTGACTAATATGGTTTGAGATTTCTATGCTTTGAACACTCCAAAGTGTCTCTCGAGGCCGAGAGAGGTTTTGAGGGTGATTAAGTATGCAACAATTTTTTTTTTTAAAACTTAATAAAATTAATTTTTCATTTTATTTTTATCTTCTAAAAAATAATGTTTGAAATTTCCTTGCTTTGAATACTCCAAAGTGTCTCTCGGGGCAATTTTTGTAAGATTTTTATTAGATTTTTTTATTTTATTTTATTAGATTTTATTTTTATTTTTTCATACTTGGTCACTCTAAAAACCTCTCTCGCCCCCAGAGACACTTTGGAGTGTTCAAAGCATGAAAATCTGAAGCATTGTTTTCGACAAAAATTAATTAATTAATTGATTAATTAACTTTTTATTCCTTTTTTTGTTTCATACTTTGTCACCCTAAAAACCTCTCTTGGCCTCGAGAGACACTTTGGAGTGTTTGAAGCATGAAAATTTCAAACATTGTTTTTTAGAAAATTAAATTAAATTTTGTCTTTTTTCAATTTTTTTTTTCTTTCCTTCCATACTTGGTCACCCTAGAAACCTCTCTCAGTCCCAAGAGACCCCTTGGAGTGTTTGAAGCATGGAATTCTCAAACCTTATTTTTTATTTTTTAAATTAAATTCTTTTTTTTTCTCAATTATTTTTTTTCTCAATTATTTTTTTTCTTAATACTTGGTCACCCACAAACTTCTCTTGGTCCCAAGGAACCCTTTGTAGTGTTTGAAATATGAAAATCTCAAACATTATTTTTCCAAAAAGAAAATTAAATTGTTTCTTTTTTCAATTTTTTCTTTTCTTTTTTCTATACTTGGTCACCCTAGAAACCTCTCTTAGTCCCAAAAAACCCCTTGGAGTAATACTTGGTCACCCAAAAACCTCTCTCGGCCTTGAGGAATCCCTTTGGAGTGTTTGAAGTATGAAAATCTCAAACATTATTTTTCCAGAAAGAAAATTAAAATTTTTTTTTTTTCTATTTTTTTTTTTTTTTCTATACTTGGTCACCCTAGAAACCTCTCTCAGTCCCAAAAAACCCCTTGGAGTGTTTGAAGCATGGAATTTTCAAATCCTATGTTCCCCCCTCAATTTTTTTTTTTTTTTTTCTTTTCCAATCTTTTTTTCATACTTGGTCACCCGGAAACCTCTCTCGACCCTGAGAGACCCTTTGGAATGTTTGAAGCATGAAATTTACAAACCTTATTTTTTTGAAAAATAAATTATTTTTTTATTTTTTCAATTATTAATTTTATTAATTTTTTTTTCGTACTTGATCATCGCTAGAAACCTCTCTTGGCCCCGAGAGACCCTTTAGGGTGTTTGAAGCATGGAATTCTCAAAAGTTTTTTTTTTTTCTCAATTTTTTTTTCATACTTGGTCACTTTTGGAAACCTCTCTTGGTACCGAGAGGAGACCCTTCGAGATATTTGAAGCATAGAATTTTCAAAACTTTTCTTTCCAAAAAATAAATAATTTTTTTTTCACCTTTTTTTTTCATACTTGGTCATGCCTAGAAACCTCTCTCGGGCTTTGTTCCAAAATTTGAATTTTCAGCTTTCTCATAGGCACTTAGGCATGTGGATACTTCATGGCGTCATCCAGCGTTCTTGCAGCAATCAAGTTCAAAAGAATATCACTGTGGAATTTATGCATAGTGAATTTGTTTGCTTTTGTCTATTTGCTATGTTCTTTGTGAAAGCTATAATACGTGTTGTGGTTTGTAGACACCCGTTGCACCTCACTAACATAACATTGGATTGTTTTTGTTCTTGGGATGGGCACAGGTGAGGACCACATCCTGTTGGAGCAATGAAAATGACTTCGCAAAAATCACTACTTCCACTTTTCTATGTGATATTTTAGATCTAAGTTCTTTGGATGTTTTGACTCTTTGTGATGTAAAGTTGAGCTTATACAAAGGATTATCATGGTTATCCTTATGTTTCATAAATATTGTGATTTTTTTTTACTCTAGTCTAAAATATTACATGTTTGAAGGAAAAAAATAGGGTGATTTTTTAGAACCAAGTTTTAATAATATATGTTTCAAAGGCTTTTTTTAGCACATATTTGCTTGGACCATATTAATGGGTCAAAAAAATATGATGTTCATGGTTTTTAGTGACATTGTGATGATTGTAAGAAATCTCTCCGCCTGATGACAGAAAAGACTATATAGAATATTTGGATAAGAAAAAAATAAGACTATGAGGATCCTTCTCAAGAAGCTGTGTAAATTGATCCCACTCTTAGACATGAAAATAGATGACTGTGGATAATTAGAATAACGCCCTTTAGAAGGAATGTTCCAGAAACAATTTTTTTCATACTTGGTCACCCCTAGAAACCTCTCTCCAACCCGAGAGACCCTTTCAGATGTCTGAAGCATGGAATTTTTTAAAAGAAATTCCAAATTTTTTTACTTTTTTATTTTTTTTATACTTGATCACCCCTAGAGGACATTCTATTATCCCTTGCCTATGGAAGCTAGGTCAAGCAAAGGGTTCTAGGAACCCTTTTAGGAAGATTGAACCTTTATATATAGAGAGCTCAGAGAAATCTTTCTAAAGTCATTAGTTTTGTAATTGACACAAGATTAATTCCATTAGCTAAATCTTCTATTAGACACATTTTTTTCATCTACTTAGTGTTGACTTCAAAATATAATGATCACCCTTCCTGCTATTAAATTGCTTATATAGAAGTATAAGTAGTGAAGACCTCTAATTTCAAGTTCACAAAGTCAAAGTGACTTCAAGATCCATCTTATGTTTGTAAATAGATGACTCATATATATAAATCTATAACTCCAGTTTAGTCATATATATAAATAAATAACAACTGGATAAAGTACAAATTTTCAATGTCTTATTCATAAGGATTAAAAGCAAACATCTATGTTGAGCTAAAATTTGAAATTAATTATCAATTTTCTCAAAGTTCAAAATAGTTTTTTTTCTACCAAAGAGCACTTGTTTAGGTGCCTATTGTATTCATTAATAAAGTTGTAGTGAGACAAAAAGGGCTAGTATTAGCATTTTAATTTTACCGCTAACATTACAAGCTAATATGTCTTCAGTGTACCCGTATTATGCATATGGCTTTAGAATCAAGATTCCATCATCTTCCTCATTTTCTTGTACTTTGCATTCATTAATCCTTGAAGGACATTGCAGCCGTTTTCCAACTAACGATTGATTTTGAACCAATCTGCAGAACAAAAATGAATTGTTTTTTATGCAATTTTTGCATTGCCGCATGGAATTTATAGAGTGTCCACCATCTCTAACACAGTGATAAAGTAGCAAAGTGCATGCTTTATTTTCATCTTTTCTCCTCTCTACTATGACTATTTGAAGTATAGATATTCATTCCCTCAAAATCTGTTTGATGTCTTTATTTGGTCTCCCTTAATCAAATATGTTGTCAACTACATGCATTAGCTATTAAATTAGATAAAATACTTGAAAATTCTATTTCAACACTTCATGGTCATAGGAAAGCAACGACCACAATGACTAGCCCATCTTTTAAGTGTTAATATTGTGCCTATTTTCTAACAATAATCTCTAATCATATGAAAGAAGAATATTTTGGTTTAGAATTGTGATAGTCTTATATTTTATGCATGCACAATGGCTTTCAATATGAACACTTGCAAACTTCCACAATAATAGGTATAATTGAGATTTGATGTATTATGTCTTCAAAATCCTAACCCAAATTTCTCCATAGTAGCATAGTCGCATAATTATGTACTTTTGTGGTCATAGGTCTCTTACTACCAAAGATTTGAAATAAGTGGATGTGAGTCTTCATTTTTTCCTACTTTTGTAAGATTCTATACTTACTATTATAATTTGTCCTCCTTTTTGTTTTTCATTTTTTTTTCAAATTTTCCTAAATTTTTTTTCTTTGCCCTTTTTTTCGTCATCCATTTTTTTCATCCATTTCCATTTTTTATTCATCTACTTTCATATCTTTTCTAGATGTTTTCATCCAATTTTTCATGTACTTTCATCCTCTTCCATTTTTTATTCATCTACTTTTTTCAATTTTTCAGATATTTTCATCCATTTTTTCATGTATTTTCATCCTCTTCCACTTTTTTTTCATCCAAAATTTTCATCCTATTGCTTATCCATTTTCATCAATATTTTCATCTACTTTCATCTGTTTTTGAGTTTTTCCATCCATTTTTTAATTTACTTTCATCCATGTTTTCATCCTCCTTCACTCTTTTTTCCATCCAAAATTTTCATCTAGTTCTTAATGTACTTTAATCTATATTTTCATCCAAATTTCTGTCTACTTTCATCCTTATTTTCTTTCCATTTTCATTCAACTTTTCATTATTCTGTCCAAAATCTATGCTCCCTGCTCACCAATCTCCGCTCCCCACTCGCCGCTCACCGCTCCAAGCTCACGTGCTAGCAACGCTCGAGGTGTAGTTGACACCAAATTATGTCCTAGCCAGTCATTGTTCAAATTTTATTTACAATGAGCATTGATTGCCATTGTGCTGAGTGTTAGAAATCAATCACACCAAATACAGTGGACTATGGTGGGCAGTACTTCTTGATATGAAGGTTTCATTGCAACATCTGTGTCTATAGTAATGGAAATCCGTATTCATAGGCTGAATACAGAACCCGTGATTTGTTGTCCAATGTTACCTGACTAATGTACTCTTATTTCTTGTTCTTCACATCCCGCTATTATTGTAGAAAACAACAGACAACAACATTTGTATTTGTAAGAAAATATAAATCACACTCTACACCTACACATTCACACCATATTGATTGTGCATTCTGTTTGTTGAATACAAGAACGCTATCAAGGGAACTGAGTGACGACAATCATGGGAAAAGATCGCGGCAAAGGAAAAACTCCATTGTGGAATGACCCGTATGTTTTCTAAACTCCAAACCCTAATACCATGCCACTAGTTCCTTTACTGAGGAATGGAAGATGTTCAGGGTAGTAGCTGGGATCACCTGGACATCTCCCGATAGAGAAGAACAGGTACTCTGTAGTTCTTCAATGTAAAATATAAAATGAGAGTTCTACAGTAGCTCACTTGACAATGTGATGTTGCAACTCTTTCGCTATGAATTTGTACTCCTAACGGCTGGTATAATATGTAAGGAACATATACCAAAAAATCGATATAATACGATAAATGCTTACAAAACTAAGTATCTGTTCTTGACATTTGTGCCTTCCAATGTACATGGCACTTTAACGATTTATTGTATTTCTAACTGAAGGCTTTATGGGTCTTAAAAATAGTAGCACCATAATTAAGCATAAACTAATACATAAATGACTAAAAAGTCCCATCAGGAGATCTCCAAATAGGGAAAACAAACCAATGTTTCTAGTTAAGTTCCATTGGGAGATCTCCAAATAGGGAAAAGAAACCAATGTATCTGGTTAAAATCAACGGGAGATCTCCAGATAGAAGTGTATGACCACGGCTCTCAGTGCGAATGCGCTATAGATAATCAAAGACTAGATTAAGGATGGCCAAAGCAATAGGGATACCTGATGTTAGTACTAGTAAGTCAATTTCATGCCGCATAACATCTGGAGATCTCCGGATGAGTCTCCAACTTCAGTGCAGCACGTCAATGTTGCCAATAATATGTTGTATTACATTAGGTAGCCACATGCCACTTCTGCACCGAGTACATCCTTCAATGACAACGCAAAATGTATAACAACCATCCATCATCCGGAGATCTCCAGTTGCCTAACTCAAACATTTATCAAGGAGATCAACACTCCGGGGCGGTATATTGGTGCAAGTGTCGAGTTACATAGTGGGGGATTAATGGAAGAAAACTGAAGATGGCCGAGTGCGAATCATTCCAAAATTATTGAATGGCAAGAGGGTGCACCCCCAATCCAGGCTCAACATTCTTGAGATGCAAGGCCTCGATGATACTGCCGTGCTTCTTGTAATTGAGGAGATAATTCCCGGAGTTACCCGATCACGAATTTACGGGTTAATCCTTGATTATGATACAATGGACCTTGATCTGTGCGAGTTTTGTGTGGAGTTTGGATTGTTAATGTGCAAAGGCGTTCTTCCGCAGTGGACTCTGCGAGATATGCAAATACAGTGGGGTTTAATTGTGGAGGCTCGGGATGATGCCAACCCCTCTCAAGCGATAGTACCCGTGACAACTGGAACTCCATCGCCGAAGAAGTGATCATGAAAACGAAAGGCTTTAGTAGGAGCGCCGGGCGACAATGACAATGACGAACTACAAGAAATGATGTAAAAGCTGACAATTGACAAATTTGTTCAAATGAATGAGGCAGACGTGAAGAAGCTGCTGCCAAAGGAAGTGAAGTATATGAAGGCACTATATAAGAGTACCTTCGACGTTTTTTATAAATGGGGAAAGAAGGCATTCATTGACGCAGCAGGAATACCATTGCGTGTGCATTTTGATTACTTGCACACAGCTCCATCTGGTACACTCGTGTACAGGAATGTGGAGATGACAAAAATGCCAGGTATGATCAACAAGGCACGTCTGGAAATAGACTACCACTCCGAAACCAGGGTTATACATGTCATGCCTCTTAAATATGGGCCCTACGGCGAGGACAACAAGGCTACATACTATGATTCCTGTCCTAGCATCAATGTTATAAGAAAGGACACCCACTATTTTATTATTGGTGGCTAGCATACGGTGGAAGCCTACAAATTTCTAATATAGAACAAGGAAATTCCGGAGTGCGATGTGCAGGAGGCCTCAACATTCAACATAATCCCGATGTTTGCGCCGCGAGGCAAGTTCATTGACGTTCTGCATCTTTCCCATGCCCTAAATCAGAATGTTGCCGGTGAACAGAAAGAGCAATGTTTTACCAAGTAACTTCTGAACGCAAGAATTAAATGGAGAGAAATGGGAAGCCCTCAGCCATCATTATTTGGCCGAGGTCATTCAGAAGCATATCTTGTAAGCCTCGAGCATCCTACTCTATCGCATTAGAAGTTTTTGAATGGCTTCTTCCATGCAGTCATCGGGAGATTTTCGGATGGGCAAATTGATGCATCAATCTTACATTGAATAAGCATTGTCTTTGTCGCTAGAAACAACCGGAGATCTCCCGATGCTGTTGTTGTTAATCTAGTCTTTCAATCTGTATTGCAAGAAGCCGTCTTATTGTAAGAAGCCATCATCTTCCCAACTATCCGGAGATCTCTGGATGGTCTTGTGGTCAGTTCCTATTGCCATTGCTTATATTGGTCTGGTCATTGATTGTAGGCCTCTTCGTCCGTAGGACTTCTTTTTAATCATCTCAACTATCTTCACGTCTGTGAAAGGCAATGAATCAACGGACGCAAAAGTCCAACTTTTATTTATAGAGGATGACGCTATTTTGGACAAGTGGATAAAGATTGAATCAAACTATTTGAAATATAAGCTTTCCAGCACTGAGGCGATAACTTCTAATCCAGCAAAGGGGACTCGGAAGCCCTTGACTATTTTTAATTTCAAGCCTCTATATGGGCTTCGCATCGAGGATATCAATTACTTAGCGGACCTTGTTATATTTGAGGAAGTGTGCCTGAAGGGCACAAAGGCAAAAAATCGAAGTGCTCGACCGTCATTGTTGTCTCTACCTAAAGCTGGAGCTAAAGAGAAGATGATCCGCGCTATAAAGAACGAGATGATGTGCCACTACCAAAAGTTTCTTCTTCCAAGCAAGAAACCCAAGTATGTCCCTTACACAGACGCTGAGTGGGAAGAATTTGCAACTGAGAAGAAAGTAGGGCATTCAAAATTACAACTCTGGGTTGACAGAGCAATGGCCATAGAGGCTGAGAAGGAATGGTTAGACGACTTAGCTCATTTTTTTTTGCCATGACCTTGTTTGGTTGTCTTGATCTTGGTTGTCGAATATTTTTGAAATGGTCGGACACAAGGGAAGGCTTTGCCAAGCACGTATTTTGAGCTTTCTAAACAAGGGCGGTTTAGGATTTCTGAGATACTAAGAAGGCAATGAGGAGCGTGGCTTGGATTCAAGAGAAAAAAAATTGGTGCAAGGGCAAGCATGGAAGACCTAGTGATGAACGAGGAGGTCACAACAAACACCCCCGAGCATGAGATGAGGAGCAAAGAGCTTGTGGTGAGAGGGAGCAGCACGTATGCAGTGAAGACTTGAGAGCAACGGAAAATGGCAAGGGTTGCGCAATAAAAAAGATTAAATAGAAGACAATTTAGGATTTGGGGTTCAAAGCCTATGACCTCGCCAATTTTTCTTACATCAACACATTGTGGATGGGATTTGATCTCCTATTACGAGGAAAGATGTTGCAGCATGGCGAGCTACCATGAATGTGATAGCTGATTTTCATGGCTAAAGAAAATTGACAATTGACAAGAAGTGTGCACATAGTGAGTCAAGATCCCATTCCTAGGAACCAACAGGAAAACAATACTTTTTTGGAGCATATTTTTGAACATTACAATAGCAAAAGGCTTGGTGTTGAATAACCAAGTCGTTCTTTAGAATCAAAGTCTAGACAAATTAAGCATGATGTGGGGAAGTTCATTTTAGTCCATCTAGCAATTAAGAGGATGAAGGAGAATGGCATGAGTGCAACTAAAATTGTACTTCTAGCAAAGAAGCTATATGTGAGTGCTTTACCTCTACCCTTGAGATAAAATGAGGACAATTGTGTTCTTAGATTTTTGGTGTTTAAAATTCCTAAAGAAGGTGTCTAGTCATTATCCAATGCACTTTCCAAACAATATTTGAGTAATTGATTGCTATTTGCTCCAAGTAGTTCAAGTTGCAAAAGAAGGTTCAAAATGCAATAATTAGCAATGTTAATCGTTTTGACCTAACTAAGGCAAAAACTTTGGTTTGTTAGTATTAAGTCAACTTCTAAAAATCAAAGTTTGACTATCCGAAGTTAAAGTTTATGGTCTTTTATTTCCAAAATAGTAAAAGTCATAGAACTCGGATATTTCTAGTGGAAGTTTAGGCCGGATGAAGTTTCCACACTTATTAACTAATCAACATTTAATTTGTGTATTTCTCCTAATCTATAAACCAAAATGACTATTTGATTTTACATATATTTTCAACTTTCTTAGGAGCTTTTAAGGTTTTGTGTTCACCTATATCACATGAATTTTGGTGGTTATCATCTAAAACTAGCTATTCTAATTGCTAAACTTCATCCTTTCTTATTATCTTCTTCAATTTTTTATCCACTTTTTGAGGATAAGATGTTTTTGGAACCCTCTAAGGTGGTTCTAGAAGAGTTTGAGTTTGAGCTTAAGTTTGGGCTTATGGTAAAAAAATAATACAAATACTTGTCTACCTTCTATAACCTACATTTTTTTTGTCAATTGCTATTATTGTATTTTTACATATTTTTTAAATTTAATTATTTCAAAATTAGCATAGATCTTGATTCTACAATTTTATTTTATTTAAAAACTTAAAACCTTAATCCTCTTTAACGAGTTTCCATCTATTTCAGCAAATTTTTATCTTTTCACTATTTGATTTTGTATTGAGTTTGATCTATGCCAGCCCAAAGGGGAGTAGCATTCTTCATTGTTTTGTTCACGTAAGTTTAATGTAAACTTCAGTTAATATTTACATTTAATTATTCATGAATAAACATAAATAAATAAATCAAAGAATTCATTTACCAAAAAAATTGATGGAAATGAATTCAGAACAAACCATCCACTTGAAAACACCAAATGCAACAAGCATGGAATCACAATATTAAAAATAACCCCTAAAGGACCATTGTCCCTTTTGGGGACAAATGGGATTTTGGGCAGGTATCTACGGGCTGAATTTTTGTTATGATTTTCTGAAATTTTTTTTGAAGATGGAAAAACTGATAAGCTTCGTGGGGATATATATATTTTTTCAATCGGTGCCTGGAAACAAAAGTTATGCCCAAATAAGCTCAAAATAGGGGAGAGGGGGCAGCCAAAAAAATTTGCAAAAAATTTAATTTTTAAATTATTTTTTATTTTTTATCTTATAGATTATTTTTTTGCCTATTTGGGAAGCTTTGATTCATTTCATTTGGATTTTTTATGAGAAAGTTATGGACAATCTTGTTTTCCGGGCAATTAGAGCATCTTCTTGAAAAAAAATAACTTGTAGGATTTATTTTGGAATGCAATTTTTGCAATCTTTTGAAATAAAAAGTTCCACATGGTTTAGTTTTCTTGCTAGAACAATATCACCATTGGGATTAGTGCATTTTAATTCCATCTAAAAGATATTAATATTTTAGATTTTCCTTCTATCTTGTACTATCTTGTACTTAACAATTTTTTTAAGAATGAAAATTAAGTTTTTTGAATTTCTTTTTTTTCCTAGACTCTCAACTCAATTCTCCACTACAAAGATTTAAAGCTCAAAACTCTAATGCAAAAAAATTAAGTTTAAAATGTTCAAAGTCAAAAAATCTAGTCCCGCAATGTGCTGAAAATGTTTTTCTTTTCACTTCAAACGCAGATATCTTGCAATCTGTGCCGGCAAAAATTCTGAATTTCTTTTCACACATTGTCATACTAGTTAGGTATAAGATCCTATGGTTGGATGTGAAAAAAAAGAAATTTTCAAATTTCTTTTACTCTTTGCTCTAGAAATGGCAGCTTTGAGAGTTGTTTTGGCAGAAAAAGGCCTTAGTCCTTTAGGGGTTAAAATTGCCAACTATGTCCCATATGGATATTGATACACAAGTACAAATACACAAATATACAAATACATCAAATATTAATCCCTAAAGGAACGTTGTTCCTTCGGGGGACAAATGAGATTTTAGGCAGGAAGCTATGGCTAAATTTTTGTCCTGATTTTCTGAAACTTTTTTTGAAGATAGAAAAGCTGATTGGTTGTGTGGGAATATAATTTTGTTTTCAATTGGTGCCCAAGAACAAAGGTTATATCCAAATAAGCTCAAAATAGGGAAGAGGAAGTAGCAAAATTATTTTTGCAAAAAATTTGAATTTTTTTTTTTGAATTTTTTTCTCATAGATCATATTTTTGTCTATCTCAAAAGTTTTGATTTGTTTATTTGGATTTGTTATGAGAGAGTTTTGGACAATCTTATTTTCTGGGCACTTAGAGCATCTTCCTAAAAACAACAACTTGTAAGGTTCATTTTAGAATGCAATTTTTACAATTTAAAAAAAAAAAAGTTCCCCATGTTGTTGTTTTTTTGGTAAGACAATCTTGCCATTGGAATTAGTGCATTTTAATTCCATATAAAAGATATTGATATTTTGAATTTTCCTTCTATCTCGTACCTATTATAAAGATTTAAAGCTCAAAACTCTATAGTGCAAAAATTTAAAGTTAAAAATGTTCAAAGTCAAAAAATCTAATCCCACAATGTGCTGAAAAACTTGTTTTTTTCACTTTGAATGCAAATATCTTGCAATCTGTGCGGTCAAAAATTATGAAATTTTTTCCACACGTTCTCGTATTAGGTGTAAGATCCTATGGTTAAATGTGCAAAAAAATCAAGTTTCAAATTTTTCTACTCTTTGCTATAGTAATGGCAGTTTTGAGTGTTTTTTTGCAAAAAAAAGGCCTTAGACCTTTAGGGGTTAACATAACCCATATTGTTTGGAACTCTATAAGTCTAAATCATGGTATATTTGAAGCATACTTGGAAAAATTGATCATTAAAAAATGCTTGTATATAAATCATGGCCAAAATTACTTTCTTTATTTTACATGGTCTTCTTACCATCTCCACAAAAACACTACATTAGGAAAAATTTCAGCCCTTGAAGGGGCCGCAAGTTTTGCACCCTTGTTGTGCAATTATGGAAAAAATGAAATGAATTTTTTTTTTTAAATTTTGGATGCTAACATGGCACTATTAGTACCACATCAGCATAGCACCATATCAGATTGTTTGTTTTTTATTTAAAATTCTCCAAAAATTTATTTTTTTATTTTTTTCTATAATTGCACCATAGGGGTGCGGAAATTCAAACACTGGTAGCCTCTTTGAGGCATCAAACTTTTCCTAATGTATCTTGAGAACGTACATGGACATACAATTCACATTCAGACTAACCAATAAACATGACAAGATTTTTTTCTAAATGATAGAGAAGCTTCTTTGCAAGTTAGTAAAGTTTGGCATACACCTTTTTTTTTTTTTTTTTTTTTAAACAAATGAAATAATTTGTTCTTAAAATTTTCAGAGAACTTTGGTGGAGATTGTAGATAGAATTGTCAAAGGATTCATCCTAATACCCTATCACTCTCTCTGATACATTATAGACTACTTGTTTCTTAATCACTTAGCTTGTGAGAGTCCATGGTCAAAGAAGAACACATATTTGAAAATTTTAGGCCTAATTAATTATGACATTTGAAGAATCTAGACATAAGATCTTCATTTTTGCAAACTTTCATTTTCTTTTCTCATTCCTATAAGAATTGATTCAAATCTTGCACAAAAATCATGAAATATTGACTGACTTTACTACTTCTAAAATTCTAATTGCATTTTTAAAGAGTAGACAAAAAAATACCTTTTCAACATATTTGGAAGTTTCTTTTTTCTTTCATACAACTTCCACAAATATATTCTTGAAGATGTTCATAATCTACCCACTGGATGTCAAGACTCTTGAGAATTATGGACACAAAAAAACTCCACATTTGATCTTATGATCTTTTTCATTACTATGAAAAAATATAGATGTGAATTTTTATTGGATTAAAATAATTATTTTTTAGAATTAACATATACAATGTTCTTCGTTTAATCTAATGATATAAATATTTTCATCATATAAATTAAGATAGAAGCACCTTATTATGTCTTTGGACTCACTGATCTAGTCCAAATGATATTTTAGACAAAGTGATAAGAAATCACAAACACCTAGATTCTCATTTTGAAATGAACCAAAAAGCTCATTTCAACGAAGCTGCATATAAAATTGGAATAAGGTGTGTTTACATTATACTTTTTCACAATGATCAATTACAATGGTCAATTTGGAAACCATTAATACATTAATCTAAAAGGGTTAAAAGAAAATGCTCACTTTGAACAATTGTTTTTTTTTGAAATAAAATTTTCTAAGATATTTGCACTCAATTTCGACCTTCTTGTAAAAACATCTCTTTTAAATGCTTGTCTAGAATGTACATCCTCCATATATGAGAGTCTAGGGTTATTTGGGGTACATTCATTTTCAACACTTTGGAAATTTATAGTTTATTGATACGGAGTCCAAAAAATGCATTCAAAGAGTCTAAAATCATCTTTTAACTACCAATAATATCAAACAAAAGCTAAAATACATTAATAATAGGACATATGTTCATTCCTTTAGTCAAATTAGTTTAGATACTATTAATTTATTAAATTGTGCAGCATCATGAAAGTATTAAACACTTTCATTCACCCTTTTGAAGACAAGAGATATGTAGTTTTCACATGACCATTTTCATTGCGTTAGAGAAAATTTTGGGGCCTCTATAGGGTTGTGTAACTTTTGATAAAAGTACAATTACAGGGAAACAATTAAAAAAATAGCATGGAATTTTTCATTTGTTCATTAAAATTTCTATTTTTTATTTTTCTAAATTGTATATTTGCTTAAAGTCAAATGACCCTATAAAGGCTTAGATTTTTTCTAATGATTGTTTTGAGGAGGTTATAATTAAAATGAGTTTCTTTTATGTTAATTCAATAAAATGATTCATTTCCACTCCTGTGAAAATTTTATTGAGTGGAATGTTTTATAATAATAAACTATTGAGTGGAATGTTTTCCCTATTTTTTTTGTATATTATTTTACTAAGCAAAACATATTGCTTATATTTTTCTTAACAGCTAATAATATAGAAGATAAATTAAAAACTTACATGATATTTTTAAATCTATGTTAAAATCATGAGGCTAAATTTGGCTTCTCGGTTCTTACATGGATTAATTCCAAACACAAACAACATCTAGTAGGTAATGATTAATGTTTTAAAGAGTTCACTTTGAGAGCTATGTCAAATGTATAATGTATCTCCAAGTATATTGAAAAATCAACTTTTTTTATAACGTTCACCAATTTGATTTTCTTGGACAATTGATGCTTCATGCTTTTTTTGCGCAAATTTTTGAAAGAGTTTGTATCTAAATGAGAAAAAATTAAATTAAAAATGAAGATTTTATACAAAGTATCAAAGATTTTCAAGCTACAATTGATTTTGCCTCGAAAGTTCTAAATTTACATTGAGGTCCGACCAAGGTCTCTTAAGGGTTTAAATAGCTATATCTAAAAATTGTATGAATAAACATTGGAGCATGATTCCTATTATCAAATTACCTAAGCTTTGGTTGATGTTTTGTTGGGAGTCAAAAAGAAAGCCATTTTTTTCTTTACATACATTTTTAAGATAATGAATGAACTATAAATTTTCAAAGTGTTAAAAATAGGCAAGCCTAAAATCAAGCCTAAATTTTAAGAAGAGAGTCTAGTACATTTTAGGCAAGAAAATTGTAGGGACACGTTTTAGAAATATGTCACAATTAAAAGCATTTACTTTAAGTTGGCATGATATCATTCAATAATGGTAGTAGAATATCATCGTGTTTTTAACCCCTAAAGTCCCATTGCCCCCTTGAAAGACAAATTGGATTTCGGGCAAGTTCCTGTGACCTCAATTTTTTATGAATTTTTTAGAAACTTTCTCATAAGATAAAAAAAACGGATTAGCTATGTGGGAATATAATTTTTATTTCAATTGGTGACTGGAAGCAAAAGTTATACCACAAAAACACTAAAACTCAACTTAGCGGGTAGCACAAAAAAACTCCAAAATGTCAAAACCGATTTTTTAATTTTTATTCCCTAAAATGTTATATTTTTGTCTACATGTGAAGCTTTAGTTCATTCTATTTGGACTAATAATGAGAAAGTTATGGACAATCTTGTTTTTTGGGCAATTAGAGCATCTTCTTGGAAACATAACTTGTAGGATTCATTTCTGAATGCAATCTTCACAACTTTTGAAAAAAATTGTTTGACAAGGTTGTGTTTGCTTGCTAAAATAATCTCACCGTTGGGATTATTGTAATTCGATCCCATCTTAGAGCTGTAAACGATTTAGTTTTTTTTCTCAATCTTGGACCTACTTCTACTTAACATTTTTTTAAAGAATGAAAATCAAGTGTGTTTTTTTAAATTGTTTTTTAAGACTTTCAACTCAATTCTTCAACATAATTTTTTTTTAATTCAAAGTTTGTAGTGCAAAATTTTCCCACAATTGGAAGTCAAAGTCATCTGAAATTGCAAGCTTGTGTTCATTTTGAATGTTAATATCTTTCAAACTAAACAATCAAACTTTATGAAATTGCTACCACATGATTTCAAACAAGTGAAGTATAAGATCCAACGGTTATATTCTAAAAGAATTTTTTATTCTATTTACTTGGATGAACGCAGCAAAAATGGCAGTTTTGAATGGTTTTTGATAGAAAAATGGCCTTGGGACTTTAGAGATTTATGCATAAAAAAAATCTAGTTAGTAATGTAGTGAAATTGCTTTGTAATGTTTTCTTATTCAATTTAAGGCATCTTTACACCAAGGACCAAAAGTTGTAGAAATCAACTTTTCAACTAGTAAGAGCTTTGAAATTAAATTGAGAAGTTGAAGGAATGAGTAACTGTGCACTCAAAATTCAAAAGCCATAGTAGTGAATGATGCAAACAACACTTCTGTCCTTTGTGGCAAAAAATAAACAATTTTGAGCCTTTCGGAATTGTAGTCAAGCACATGTCAAGAAGTGTTCTTGACTACTTTTGGGGGATCCTTAGGCCAAAAGGCTTGGAGCCAATCATTTAAAAGGAATTCACTTGACAAGTTTCCTAATTTGAAAATATATTAAAATTGTAGGTTGGATATTTTTATGTCTTCTTCTTGCTTTATACTTGGGCAAGAGAGACCGGTCCTATTTCTCGTCACATTCGAAGGGTACCCTCTCTTCTCATCTGCTATAATTTTTGAAGCAAAAGTCCAATGAACATGAAATTTTTATTGGTAATGTCAAATTCATAATTCTTATTTTTTAGAAATTAAAAACAAATAATTTTATATCTAACATACCTCCATATTAGATTCTTTTAAATATCATGAACGGCAATTGAAATGAAGTGAGTGCTTCAATTTGAGCCCCCAAAATTTAAAACATTACCAATTGTAGATGTTGTAAGGCCTATGATTCAATATATTACCAAGTGGTCTTCCCAAATTTTAGAGAATTTCAGCAAATGTGGTAAAGGTGGTTGTGCAACAATACCATACGCAAAGGTTGGATTTGGCATAGAGGTGCCAAAATGAATTTTTCATGTCAAATTTGACAAGTTCATGTCACCTTGCACCAATCATTAAATGCTGTATGGCACTTTGTTCACAAAAACAATTTAATTTATGTCAAATTTGACCTTCTTGTAGAGAATGGTGTCATACTTGCACTGGATCAATTTTCACAAAGGTTTCATTTTATTTAATAATTAAATGAAGATTGGTTCCAAACTAGCAGGAGTTTTTTTTTGTTTTTGTTTTTTGTTTTTTGTTTTTGTTTTTTTTATAACAAATCGAAAGTACCATTAGCAAGAGTTTGATTGGTTGTGCAAATTAGAATGAAATGTGCATGGATATTTGTGAAAGTGGGTACTTTCTGTTTCCAATGTAAATTTTAGTTTTCTTGTACCAGTTCAAAGTACTTTTTAATGTGCTTCCAATGATAGAAATTTCAAGCTCTAATTACAAAGGAGTTAAAAACTAGAGTTATATTTGGCAAATTTTGGAGCTTGATTCAGGGAGAATTGCCGGATAGTTCATTCTCAACTAGTAGAATTGGGAAATACTTAATTGCAATTGGAAAACATTGGAAAACCTTGGTGACAAAAAAATGTTTTTTAACCCCTAAAGGACCGAGGCACTTTTTTTGCCAAAAAACACTCAAAACTGCCATTTCTATAGCAAAAAGAAAAACAATTTGAAAAATGTTTTTTTTTCCACATCTAACTGTAGGATCTTACACCCAACTAGTATGAGAGTGTGTGGAAAAAATTTCAGAATTTTTGATAGCATAGATTGCAAGATATTTGCGTTTAAAGTAGGAAAAACAATTTTTTCAGCACATTGTGGGACTAGATTTTTTGACTTGTAACATTTTTAACTTTATTTTTTTGCACTACAAAGTTTTGAGCTTTTAATTTTTATACTGGAGAATTGAGTTGAGAATCTAGCCAAAAAAGAAGAGTTCAAAAAAACTTAATTTTCATTATTAAAAAAATTGTTAAGTAGAAGTAGGTACAAGATAGAAGGAAAATCTAAAATATTCATATAATTTAGGTGGGATTAAAATGCACAAATCCCAGTGGTGAGATTGTTCTAGCAACTTAGCAAATAAACTAAACCATGCAAAAAAAAAAAATTGAAAAATTTGAAAAATTGCATTCAGAAATGAATCCTACAAGTTATTTTTTTCAAAAAGATGCTCTAACTGCCCCAAAAACAAGAATGTCCATAACTTTCTCATACAAAATCCAAATGAAATGAATCAAAGCTTTCTAGATAGACAAAAATATAATCTATGAGAAAAGAAATACTTATAAATAAAAATTAAAAAATTGAAATTTTTTTTGCTGCCCATCGTCCCTTGTTTTGAGCTTATTTGGTCATAAATTTTGTTCCCGAGCACCGATTGTGAAAAAATTATATTCTCATGAAGCTAATCAGATTTTCTACCTCCAAAAAAGGTTTCAAAAAATCAGAAGAAAATTTCAGCCCGTAGGTACCTGCCCAAAAACGCATTTGTCCCCCGAAGGAACAATGGTCCTTTAACCCCTAAAGTGAAAAATAGAGAAAGAACCGCACTGGGTACTTAAAAACCCGCCAACCCAATATGGGAGTTATCCACAAATATACCAAACGTTGTTCTAGAGTACATTCCGGATGGTCGAATAAAGCCACTAGTGCACAGAATGTCCAAATACGTCAAGCCAAAAATTAATTAATTGATTAATATTAATATTAATATTAATTTTAATTTTTTTGAAAACAAATGGAAATTCCATTGCAAAATAATTGATTAATTTTTTGACACAAGTAAAGATTAAAAAATAATAATTTTAATAATAAATTAAAAAAATGGTTCACAATTTTAATGGAAAAGGCTACAATGCATCCGCAGCAGAATACTTGGAAGTACAGTGAGCAATAGGCTGGTAAGCTAAGGTCGTACCACCTATGCCTAATCACTTAAGCTCCTGTGGCGCAGATGTGAGCAGTTGAATGCGATGGAGATTTTTCCCATGTAGGGAGATAGAAAATATTGGGATTGCAAAATTTTCAGAATTTGTTTTGCAAAATTGAAATTTCTGTAAGTTTTGGGAGCCAAAAAGTGTTCCAAATCAATTCCCAATCTATAGAGTCTTCCAATTCCGATCACTCAAGACCTAGCTTCCTACTATCTACTTTCTTGTTACTTTTTGCATATTTTAGGACATGTGTCATGATCTTGCTAGTTCCAAACTTAAAAAAGAGTAAAAAACACATTACAAGCCTTGATTGGAAATAGGGGCACTACAGTACCAGTTGGGAATTGGTCGGGAATTAGTCCCTGGTTGGAAATGGGTAAGAGCATCACCACCCGGCTTGCAAAATGCAAGCCTGGCAATCCATTTTGCAAGCCGGGGAAGAAGGGTCGCCCCACCCGTGGCCTCGTAAGAGGCCATCATCATCCAATGAGCTACGTCCACATTCACGGATCATGTCCTTGCTTTTTGGGAAAGTGGAAAAGTGTTTGTCTCATGCGGTTTGCAAGCCGGTTTGCAAGCCACCCTTTGGCTTGCAAAAGAGCCCGGTTTTGCAAGCCACCGGCGGCTTTTGGCTTGGCCTCTTAACAAGTTCATCCATTATGCAAGACGGGTGGGGCAATTTTGCAAGCCTCTCTTAACACAAGTCATCCAATATGCAAGACGGGTGGGGATGCTCTAATGACAGCGGACATTGTAAGCGGCGGAATCGGAAATCGGAATCCTCAAATGGGATCGTAACAATCTGAGAAAAGCCATGTTGGGGCCTTTTTTTTAATTCATTTTGAAAAGGAGAAAATGAAGAGGACAGGTGGGCTGTTTTCAGGCTAAAAGCTTCCAACTTGTCAGTAAAATTCCAGGTCCACAGTTCAGTTGGTGGAGCTCAATAAAAATATCCCTCTGACACGCCGGTCTTGGAAAGGACAGTACTGAGTCCGGACTCCGGACCACGAGTATCGGAATGGAAAAAAAGAAAGATTAAAGACATTCGATTGAAATAATTATTGTGGAGAAGATCGGCCTTGGCCGTATTCTTGTCTCTGGCTGCTTCCTCCTGAATAAATGCAGCTTTTGCTTTGACTTCTGACGCTGTACAGACGTTGACTATGTACAAGCTGTTGTTAACTATTGCACGTGGCGGCCAAGATAGCCAATATCTGACTGCGTCTAAAAAACAATTGCTCTTTCTTATTCTGACAACATCTGAAAAGCATTTGTTTTATATTATTTTTTATTTGAAGAACTACGTGTTGAAGATTCAAGAATGATTTTGTTGCATGGGTTGATGGAGTTTGGGACTTATGTTTCTATTGTAAGTGCATCATTCAACTTATGCGCGTGCAAGGATACAAACTGATCCATGAGTTCTTTGAATTTCTTTTGAGAATTACTAGTGTTTCAACGATAGTTTTTTCAGTGAAGTTGAACGATTGTTGTGTTGGTCTTCACGGTTGTGGAGTTTTAACTTGTCTTTCATCTTTGCTACTTGATACTGTGATCACTGCAATATGAAAGCCAGACTTTGCAGTACGATGCAAAGTACTAATAGCTTCATACTTTGACCTTGAATTGGAAATTTGTACAAAATCTTGAAAACTTACTAGCTTGGAGTTGATAAGTATGTTTTGAATGTGTTTGAATATGTTTGAATGTGTTTGAGTGCTTGCATTTGAAAAACAACTATTCTTTGTAAACCATCTGGATGGAATTTGATACTGTTTGTATGGAAAGAAGAAAACTATTCTATATTGCTTGTATGTACAATAGATAGAACTCCACCATTCTTATTCGTATGTGTCTTGAAATCACTTCTTTATTGAATGACTGCAATAAACAACTTATCGTCTTCATGATCAATTTCATTGTCTTTTACGTGTCTGAAAAACAACTACTCTTTATTTTAATGATTGCAATAAGCAAGGTACAGACTTGATGAAATAGTATTATCTGCTACTCATGAAGTCTGCAACTAAGTGTCGTAATGCAAACTTTCAGTTTCAAAGTTTTTGAACGCAACAAGGCAAGGTTTATAACATTCTTGTAAGTGAAAAATACTACTTGCAATTACAACGATGAAAATATGAAGTCGAAACCGTACCACCGATCGAGATCGAGACTGCAAACCGCAATTTCGGTATTTCAAGTTCAGTTACTTCATTGCGTGAACCTGTGCTCAGATTTGGCATCGATTTGAAACTGGTTCACTCTTCCGTAGTGCAGTAGCAACTTTCGGAAGCTTGACAAAGTGAATTTCATGTTTTCAGTTTGTCGATGCACGAGCTCGATAGCAAATTGCATCGACATCGATCAGATCCTAGCTCACTTAGCCTCACCGTCCAACGAGTAGCTTGTGCAGGTCATTATATACGGCGAGCACACCCAGTTTAATTGGATTCATGCTGCTCTGAAACTTTAAGTTCTAAAATTGGTGCAAGTGGCTCATCATTCAGTCGATAGTCCAGCACGATATTTGGCCTTGCATATAATTATGATGGCAAAAGCTAGATCGGAACAACTCTCCTGTCGATCTGGACCCCAACTGCGATGCGATGATATCCGACTCATAAGTACAATTCATGGGCCGTTTTATGTACCAATATAACAATTTATTAAAAATTCCCTTCAATAAAAGCTAAAAAGCAGTGAAAATGTAAAAATCTTTGCCAAGGGCTTGTCTCTCTGGTGCTGTGTACTGTTTCCCATTCAATGGAAATTGTCCATGTGTTTCAAGAAAGAAAAGAAAAATCCCTTCAATTGTTAAAGAATTTTTTATCAAATCTTAACGCTTCTCGAGTTCTCGGTTTAGCCAGCTGAACCTTAGCAAGTCCTAATTGGTCACGGATACGTTCTACTCCGTATTAGTTTGAACAGTGTTAACCTTCATGAAGTTTTCCCTGATTGACTCCAGAGAGACCATAATCATAGAATTTGATTTAGCTTGCGACTCGACTGCAAGATTATGTTGTGGAGCAGCTGCTGTGTCTTTACACCACGACCTCTGTAATTACCGTAATTTGTTTACCGGGGTCCCATATTCTGGCATAGTTTGAATGTGTGACAAGTGAGCCACAGACAATGATAGTTTGACAAAGTGCAGGATATTTCAGATTTCAGATAATCAATTTAGAGAAGGTAAGGCCGCATCAGTCTTAAAGAGGTCTGAGTGTTGAATATGAGTTCCAAGCTTTGATAAGGTATAAAAGCTTATGCAAGTTGAGTCTATAAAGTGAATGTTGATGGATCTCAATTTATTCAAAAGCGGAAGCTCGTGATGCCTATTTTCAACATGACAAAGGGTGCCCAGCATCAGTTTCAAGAAAAATAAAATAAAACGAAAAAGATTGCAGATCATTTTAGGCAGTTTTAGGAATGGATGATAGTACGCACCGTCAATGAGTTCTTAGAAAAAACAGAACGGATGATGAGGACCCATTCAACATTAGTGACAAAAAGTGGTGCCTTAACCCTGTAGGGACGAGCTGGTCTCCGCAGTAATCATCCTTTTCAAAATAGTGTGCATCATCTACTTTAACCCCTAAAGAAAAAAGCTGCATTTTTTGGAAACATAGCGATTTTGAGCACCTCACTACAAATGGATTTTTTATTTTTTTTTCTTTGAAAACTTTACACAACATGTGCCCAAGGAGTAGCTTTAAGGCCCAACAATTTTCATAATTTTTGACGACATAGTTAAAAAGTTGTTACATGATATGTGATTTTCTTTGAACTTTGGGTAGCCCAGGCAACTCAAAAAAAATCTTTAAAAAAATCTTTTAAGAAAAATAAAAATTTGAAATTGGTTCTTTAGATTTATATATACATGGAAAGCTTTGAGTCATTCAATTTTGATCAATGAGTCAAAAGTTATGAGGAGTTTTATTTTGCAAGTAGTTATGGTTTTCAAAGACTCAATAACTACCCTCAAACTTAAATTAACGCAGCCCTCTCAGAGATCAGTATCACATAATCTCTTATAAACAAACTAGCAGCAATACTGATCTCCATCAAAGCATTTCAATTACATTGTAGCTAACATAGAAAAAAAAAATTTATAGGCGAAGATAATCAAGATTCTCTCCTGCAAATCGGAATTTGGAGACCACCATTGATCAAACAGATAATTACGGAGTAGTAAACAAGACTAGTAAAACAAACTTCCCACCAGCAAGATGGGCCTTTCGAAGTTTCCCATGATAGTCATTCTGCAAAATTACAAAACACTGAAAGCATGGTTAGGGTACCCTCGAACTACTGTTACAATCCTGTACAAGTAAGAACAGCTCCTATGAGCTGGAAAACGACATCTTGTAAATACAAGCAGAAAGCTGCAAGAAGGATTGTTGGCATAGAGTCCAAGTTAGTGAAGCTTCAGAAGCACCTGCACGCTGCGCTGCATTCTGAACTCCTTATGGAACAAAATATCCCATTTTGCAGATCATACGTACACACCTTACGACATCAGTCATTGATTTTTGCGGGATAATTGTAAACTAAAAAGTCCCCTACTTTGAGCCATGTTAATTCTACATTCTTCACCTCTCCTAGCTAATTTGGGGCATCTGATTGCAAATGTAAAATCAAAATTTCCAAATTTTATCATGTGTGGCAAATAAAAAATTCCTGCATTATCCCCCAAAGATAAATTCACCCTGCATGGCCCACTTGGTGGGACGGGTTTAGCGACCTGCCAGAGACAAACACAAGTGCATAACTATACTATATCCCGATGTAAATTCACCCACTAATAACTCATGCTCATTTACATTTCCTTCAAGCATTTGGAATTGCATCACTGTGCCTACTATGGAACTCATAAGTGAGGTTCAATTGAAACTGGACCATTTATCCTACAACTCTTTCTGAAAGGCGGCACTCAGACCTTCCATAATACTTGCTGACGATGATGTCGAAGAAGCTGCAGAAGCTGCCAATCGATATGGCTGTTACAGGTAAACATATCACAGTTGTTAATAATCAAACAACTAAGTTAGTGGCAAGCTTTGAATCTGATGAGGCAAAGTCTCCATGGAGTTCCTAATGCTAGCCCTTCTAATTGAAATTACAACCCATGCACTAAATATGATTTAGAAGGTAAGCAACCAATGAGATGAAGTGCATAAGCTTATGGTCAAATAACGGATATTTCGTTAAAATGGCGATGTTCTTCTGCCATTTTCCATCTATTTTTAGGACTGGTATAAATTTCAAACTAAATGGTCTAAAACGTAGGACTGGTTTACATTTCAGACCACTTGGTCTAAACCTACAACTGCCAAGTTTGTTGAATGTTGCCATTGTAATGATATATCCGTTAAATGCAATACTAAATATTGAAGTCTAAACTCTAACTCTCTCGATCTTCAAGCCTACATCAAATACACATCTGAATATTTAAATGTAGGAAAAAAAAAATGTGATCTTCAAAACACTACAATTACATTTTGCAAACCAAGTACCAAACATGAATCTAGGAAACCATCAAAGTTTGGTTGTAAGCTTCAAATGCCATGTATGGGCAATTTCATTAAAATGGCGATATTCCAAGTGCCACTTTGACGGTGTGCCATTTCACCATCTAGGATATGTATAGATTTAGAACGGTCGTTCTGAACTATTTTCACGCCATTTTAAAAAAATATTGCCATTCTAATGAAATTGCCCATATGTCCATTAAAGTCTACAACATTGACTGTCATGATCTTGAAGCATACTTTGAATGAACATCTGAAATTGTTAAATGGAGGACAAATGCGACGTGGTCTTCAAGTACGACTGTAGCATTTCAGCAGGCATAGCAATAAACAAGAATTTTGTACCAAACATCAAAGTGTGGTTGTAAGTTAACCATCTGTAATGCAATCAAGACCGTATCCAGTTATAAAAAATTATTTGCAAGATAATCATCCATTCGTTAAATTGGCGGAATTCCATTTCTTTGGCACGCAGACTGAAAAGGAAATCGAGACCAGTTCTAGTCTCTGGAGCTTTGCGTCGACGTACGACACAATTTCTGTCGCTGGAATCACGCCAACGAAATGGACGAAATGGATGATGCCAGTATTTCCCTCACAAAATCAGGCTATGCTCTAACTTGCAAACCATATCCAGAATGCCATTACTTAGTCCAAACATCACCAAAACCTGCAGTAATGGAAGTACTGAAACTAGTGAATTCAAACAGTCGGTGCCTAGCAGGGCCCGCACGCATCGTCTCTTGTCGATTTGTAATGTCGAGACTTCTAATGAAATCTACTTATCATCAATTGATTTCGTTAAAGTGGTGCCCCACAAATAGTGTCATACATCTACACAAAGCTCCAGAACCTGGGACTGGTTTAGATTTCATTCCTGACTGCGCTAACGCCATGAGGAGTGCCAAAGTACGTAGTGGAATTCCACCAATATTAACGAAATTGATGTTAAGCTTGCAAATAGGTTTTGACAACTGGGGTACGGTTTTGATTGTCACTGCCAGACTTGGGAGTCACTGCAGATGGTGAACGATAAATTGATGTTACTTTCATTTACGTCGAAATCGTCGAAAACATAAGAATCAAAGGAATTGAAGCAGGGTGAGGGGGGGACACCTGCTGGACCGACGACCTCGCTCGCCATCGCCGGAGGGAACTGCGGGTTTCCTCATCCCGCCCCCCCTCTCTGTCGCAACGGATGAACAGCGCTAGATTCTCGTTTCTCTTCCTCTTCTGTTACAATTCAAAAAATAAAATAGAACCCAAAGAACTCGGCCAATCAACCCCTATTCCCCTTGAGCAAACCCTGCGGAGGACTGTAGCTACGCGCCTAGCGGTGCTCCGCTCCGTAGGGTTTAGGAAATTCATCCATTGCTGTGTTTGTTACCCCGATGAAATTCATCTTGTGCGTGGGGGGCGCCCAGCGATTCTTCGGGCGCCATCGCTGAGGTCGTCGGTTCAGCAGTCTACCCGTGAAACCCATTCATTACTTACCCCGACCGATCAGACAACAATCACGACATTGCAAGAACTCTTGAATCGATCGCATACCCAATACTTACTCATCCCAAAATGACAAGCTCCGGGATCAATGATATTCTAAATGTTCAATCATTGGGAGACGAGCGCTAGATAATAAATCCGAGGATGAAACAATCCAGCAGGACCTGTGCGATCGACGAGAATATCAGACAAAGTTCAATCACAACATTGCAAC
The DNA here is from genome assembly GCA_963969595.1 of Neckera pumila. NCBI lineage: Eukaryota > Viridiplantae > Streptophyta > Bryopsida > Hypnales > Neckeraceae > Neckera > Neckera pumila. The sequence continues at coordinate 5,882,223 of OZ018412.1, read as the reverse complement.
AAATCTAGAATCAATCGCATACCAAGCACGTCCGAACTCATTCCATAATCTCCAGGAGAATCAGTGGTTTCAATGTTCAAATGAGCCCTAGAATTTAATATACTGTACATACGTTATACAAGGATGAAACAATCCAGCATTAGTATACGACGATGACTTGTGCGTTGCACATTGAATGTAGTGATGGGTGTAACACCATAGTTAGAATAAGAGAACGTTGAAGCGAGATAGACCCCCCTGCAATGGCAATTGAGAACGGCCAAGTTTTATCTCAGTTGTGTGTTTAGGGGAGAAAGGGTGGCGTGTGGTAGATGTGACAATTGACTCATCGCTGTGGATTTTGTGTTTATGAAGAGCACCAAGAGATTGGGGATGCGAGAACTTGAGAAACGAGCTGCAAAACAATGAGAAATTAATCACTCACTTTGGAGCTGGGAGGAAGCAGGGACTCCAAGGTCAAGAACTTGCCCGCCATGTCGTCTCTCCGCCATCGCTCGCGCACGATATGCTCCACCTTGTCGAAGTAGCGCGTCCTCTGCGTGCGAGTATTACCCATGGGCGACGCGTCCGTGCTGGTGCGGCAGCGCTTGGGCGCCCGAAAACACACCTGCGGGCCAAAACCTAAGTGGTGTGGATGCGCCATCACGACCCGATCATTCAATTTCACATCCGCGGGAAGAATCTTGGGCACCACGTGAGCCACGGCGGACACAAGCGATGGCGCACGATTCGCGGGGATCGGCGTGGCATCCCAAACCTTCGACTTCCCGGCACCCACAGCCGCTGCTGCAGGCAATTTGATTTCACCCCCTTTGCCACAAGCTCCGGCGCCGCGTCCCTTGCGCCCCGCCTCGCGATCCGTCACCACCGTGACGGGCGGCAGCGGCGATTGAGGACCTTCCTTCGGCCGTATCAACACTGGTTGCTGCGCATTTCGGATGGGGTGGCGAGAAGCGAAGCTTAAGTCCTGCGCGAGTTTAAGCCCTTCTTGCGTGACGGGTCCAGCGCCACACATTGAATTCGGCTTGCTCCCTTGCGCGGGTGGGGTGGACGGGAAGACAGGCGACAAGGCAACAGTAACCGCGTGCGCAACAGCGTCCAGATCCCGGCTACCATAACTGTGGTCCTCGAAAATCTCCGGCAGCCCTTCGAAAAGCTTGTGGACGCTGCTATTGTCGAAAATGAGCTCGCAAGGCAACTGGCTTATTGCGGAGCTGTATACGCTGGGGGTGAAGCTGTTGTAGACTTGAAGTCCATGGAGGGTGGGGAAGGCGTTCCCGTCCACGACGCGAGGCAGAGTGGAACATATCCCTGACCTGCTGGGCGCTCTCGAAATCTCCCGGCGCCAGGTCGGAAACCAATTTTGAAGCACGCTCCAGGGTGGATAATTCCGAAAGGTGGGCGTCGTCTTTCAATGCCGGCAATGTGTCCCACAAGATCCAGTGCACTTCACCTGCAAGAAGAGCACAAGATCGACGTCACACCGTCGTCAAACCAGGGTTGCTAATCGTGCTGGTTCCACCACTTCAAGGTGGGTCGCGGCGAATGGTGAGAGGAGCTCGTGGACTCGGAAGAGCTCGTTCGTACCTCTAGAGCTTCAGTGGCGAAACACTATGTCGAGAGAAAAAGAAAAACACAGACACGGCATGTAGTAGCTGCAGGCAAGCTGGCTCGTTGCGTGCAGAGGCGCGACGCTAGCAATGGATTGCAATAATTCACGAAATTGCGAACACGGAAAGTGTTGTATTTTCCGTTAGAAATAGAATCTTCCTGGTGGCAGGTCACTCTCGTAAACAAAGAGTACCTCGCGGCTCTCTCAATCTAGTACGCCCCCCAATCGCGATCTCTCACTCGCCCTCCACTCGATACGTGACGACCAAGCGAACACCAAACGGTACTATACATACAACTTGCGCAGTCGCTCGCCTTTGTACAGCACGACCCATACCATCAGTTTAATCGACAGTGAGCAACGGCCTGCCATCGTCTCGGTAGAAACTCTTTTCCAGGCCCACTTGGGTCCGTCGGTCAACACAACTCCACCCCCGCCTCAGGTACTGCAGTTCACTGCCTACAAGTTGAAAGCAACATACTACGGGCGAGTCCTTTTCGAATGATTATCTTTGTACCCCGCATTTTCACGTGGTGTCCCCCAACTCAGAACCTGTATGTACAGTAGAACCTCTCTTAGTGCATAGTGCAGGGACTATGCACTAAAAGAGCTTTATGTATTTGGAGAGGTGCAGTAATGACCACAAGCTAATGTGACCTCTAACTCCGAGGCATCCAACTATTGTTCAAAAATAAATGCTTCATAGTACAAACTCTCTTACTATATATATGCACTAGGAGAGTATGCACTAAGAGAGGTTCTATTGTATTTAAATCAATGTCACAAATTTTTCTTTTGCCCCATATGTTACCCTGGGAGGGCATACCTTGGCAAGGCATACCCTGGGAGGGCATTTCTGAGCAAGACCTCCAATTGGATCCCTCTACTTCATGCAGCCTTGCATGCATGTAACCACAAGTACAGAAAAGATCAAGTGTTGGTGCAGAAGCAAATAGTGAAGGTCAGCTTATATGTATCGGTGATTGGGCAATTGCACAGGGCTTGCTACAAGGAAAAAAAAGAATTTACACTTTCATGTGAACCCAGTGGGTGGGGAGGGAAACAACAAATAAGTCACACGTATTAGATTCTCTAGTCTCCACCAATGAGGTTGTCCACCGGTATTGGTGAAACTTCCACTCCTCTTTTCCTGCTTGCCCACCCCGGCAACCCAATTGATGAAGCCACTTTTGTCCTCTTGCTTGAATTAGTTGGAAACTTGCCCACCGGGTGAGCATTTAAGGAGACCCTGAGTCACCACTGAACAACAGATACAAACTCAGTCGGAGTATTATTTATGCTTCATGTACTCCAAGTTGAATGAACAAACGTCTTTTTCCATCCTACAATCTCAGATGAACAGTCTTAAGTGAAGTCATCAATAGGACAATTAGTGTCCGCAATGTCCCAGAATAATTAGTGCAAGGCATGCCCAATGTTTTTTTTAACATATTAACCTGAGCTCTCTAGGTTGTCAGCCCATGCAAAAGCAACTTACTCCTGGAGCATTGCAGTCCTATGTAGCCATATCACCAAGGCAATCAACAAAACATTATCAAATTTCAATATGAATACATGCACGCGTTGTTTCTTTGGTTGGCCTATATATCTTTCATAGGACATTTTCAGCCCTCAGCGTCCTTTTTGAATTAAACACGCTCAAGCATGCACAAAATTCAAAACTTCAGAAATTTCCACAAGAAAACAAAGAACTCATTCTGTAGAAAACAAAGGATGGCTATCTACAGAAGCAAACAAAATTGTCTGTCTGCTATCGAAGTTCCACAAGTAGAGAAATTCAGCAGTGCAGAGTTACGAAGGTTAACCTTCAAGCGAAGCCAATTCAGGTCCAGCCTTGAAATTTCCTCGTGCAGCTTCAGAGGCTCCAAGCCATACTCTATACATAAACTTCAACAAATTTTTGAAATGTCGTTGTTCTAATTAACCAATGCAGCACTACAGTTTCACCATCGCTTCGAGACTGTCAGCAGCATCGGGAAAAAGATATTGAGCAATCAGAACAGACCCATCTCCGGAAGGAGTAGGATAGACTGCAGCATAACCACTGGCGCCTAAAATAGGGCTATTCCTTCCACCATAGCTAGGGATTCCAAATCCAAAGTCTAGCTCATAAATTGGAAAGAACCTCCAAAACGTTGGCTGTACGTCATGCGTAGCGAGATTAGGTCGTTCAATAGCAAAATTCGACGCTCCTGTGACGTGAACAAAGTCCACTATAGACCTAACGTAATCATCTGTCACTACAGACACAGAATCCTGGATAAGCTTAGCTACATGACCCAGAGGCATGTCCAACAAGTCTGCCACCGGGCAGTCTGCTGGCCTGTAGAAGGTACAGTTGCCGAAGTAGCTCATAGGAAAATCTTTCAATCTTTTTCTTGCGTCGACAACTGAGTAAATTGTACTAGTTGCATCCCTGTCCAAACCTCTGGCTTTGGTGACAAGCCTCCAGAGATGGGCCGATATGAGCACGCCTGATGTAAATGATGCGCCAGATGTGCTTGCTTCATTCTTCAGTTGTTGAATTTCTTCTGCTGAGATTGTGAACTCCACCTTCTTTGGAAGGAGCCCTCCGGTGGCCTCTTTGCTCCACCTTTCAGACGGTAGTAAGGACTTTTGCTCCTGAGGATGCGAGGACAACACTCTGAATCCTGGAATGGAATCACTTGGTTGTGGTGGAACTCGAGGTGACAGCAAATGACGTCTGCGCTTGAAAAACAACACATTAGAGAGTCATAGTAATGATTCTAGCAAAGCCACACATGACCCCGGCAAAGCTAACGATGGAAATGCAATGACAGTCAACAAGATCCTTGACAAGAGGAAATTTGAATTGCAAAACCTCACCGATAGTCAGGACGGCTAGTGATGGGTAGCCCTAGTGCCAGTTCAGACCATGCCTTCAAAAAGCTCATCCCAGAGACACCATCCACCACTTGATGATGCCAATTCACCGCCAATGCTATCGATTTACACTTGAAAGATGTAACCTAGCAAAGCAAACCCTCACACTTTGAGTGCCCCAACTCACCAATTACCATTTTTCAGGACTTTAGGGCTACGACCAGAAACACACCATATCGGTCTTCAAACTTGGGAACAGAAATCCTCACACATCTACTATCATAACAAACTGGAAAGAGAACACTAGTTCCAATTCAACCTGCAACAACCACATGAACCAGGAATTACTAGCTTCAAAACTACACCTAATTGTAGTGACTGCGCTTTCGAGGGAATTCAAAAAGTAAGTACACCTGGAAGAGACACCATCCAAAACGCTACATCTAGATATAGCATCAAAATGAAAGCACATATTCACCGAGACTCGCACAAGATTTCAAAAGCAACGCATGAAAGCAAAGTAACCAATGAAAGAAGAGAAGTTCTTCAAAGCAGCTCATGTTTTAATTCTACCCAATTTGATTCAATTAACCCATTAGGGACATTGAGGACTAAAAGAGGTTAATGAATGACTTTCAAGGAAACTGAACTGTAGAATTGTAAAATGCAACTCTTCATTCCAGTATCTGATAAATTATTGGCTCACTACCTTGGTGATAGGGCAAAACCATTCTTTCATGCATTAAAATTCTCTTTCATTCACCACCAAGGACATTTGAAAATCGGACCAGGCTCATAATAATACCAACAGGGATTATACTCAACAATAGACGCGACAAAGTTAGGTGTCCCTCCCTTTACACGAAAAAAGTAGTGAACCTCTATCTCAATAGGCAGCAACCAGACATTTCCAGCTCCAAACCTACACCTGATTGACCTAAATTAGGACTCCCAGCCATCCTCAGCTCAAATCAACACCTGAAGAGTCTTATTTCACTTGTATCCAATCAACATCTGATTGACCTAAAATCAGTACTCCCAGACATTCTCCGCTTCAAATTACCATCTGATTGGCAAGCGACATAGGAATGCCAAATTAGGGCAACCTAGGAGGAAATGCATTGTCCCACCTGAATGACCAGCGGCGGAATCTCCTCATGCTCCTCCAACGAAAAGATCATACTCCCACCCAACCCCGCCGCTTCCATTCCAGACAAGCTCTCCGCTCCGACCTCTTCCAGCGCCTCCTCCACCACGGCCTCCGTGAAGAAACATCCCGAGTCATCGCAGCACACCTCCAGTTCTCCATTTGGCCCCTTCTTCTTCACCAAGCGCCCTGCGAACGTGTAGTACACCACGAGTGCCTCCCGGAGTGACTCCTTGAGGCTGGCCACCAGAATCTGGAAGTCGGTGTTTGGAGGACGGTAGAGGAGGAGAACGGGAGTGAAGTAGCCGAGTTTTACGCAGTCGAGGGGGGAGAGCTGGAGATGGCGAAGCTCCGGGAGAGTGGGTGTGGAGGGGGAGAGACGGACTGTAGTGGAGGAGGTGAGCGTTGGGGGTTTGAAGGAGACCATCTTCACGATTACGCAGTCGAGGGAGGAGAGCTGGTGGCGAAGCTCCGGGAGAGTGGGTGTGGAGGGGGAGAGATGGACTGCATGTTAGTGGAGGAGGTGAGCGTTGGGGGTTTGAAGGAGACCATCTTGAAGGAGTTGTTTGGGTGCGTCAAGATCTCACGGGGCAATGGGACCTGGTCGGTGGTCACGCTACAGTAGCTAAGCTACGGACATCACTATCCTCTCAAAAGCGGAGGCTCAGACACATTGTTTACCAATAAACGAGACAGAGGACGACCGTGCATGACCAAGTACGTTAAGTTATAGTATCAAGCTTACTATACAACCACGTTACTGTATCAATGTGCTCATCTTTGGCAGTACAGCATGCACAAGGCAGAGGAGCATTGCTTGGTCTAACTCACCGTGTTGTATGATTATTATTACGGTAACTGCACCTTAAATTGCACAGTTAAGCAATTCAGCATGGTTTTCACTATTATATTGAAAAAAAAATTGTGGGGCCCCGTTGGTAGTCAAGACGAGATCCTAGATTCTCTTAGAATGCAGAATGCATTTTTTGGACACCGTGTGAATAAACTACAAATTTTCAAAGTGCTGCAAATAGGTGCACCTAAAAGCGATCATAGAGTCATATGAATAATGGGAGTACATTTTAGGGAAGAATATCCAGTGTGCGATTTTAAAAACTATGCGATTTTAGGTGTAGTTACCTTATCTCCTTAATCATCTTGTTAGGATATACTTTTTTACCTTTTTTTCTTTTCCTTTGATCCAAAACAGTACTTAAGGATAAATTTTCTTAACTTTTTAACTTTTAATTGTTTAAGATTTTCATATACTTAGGCAGTGTCCACTCACTGAAAGGTTCGTCAGTGCGTGTGTAAGTTAGTGTGCAGGGAATAAACTTAACAATACACTGTCTGCCATGCTGCTTCAATCCGGTGATGGATGCGGCAGAGAGTCGGTCAGAAGTGCCGTACGTGGTCTCTTAGCATGCATGCATGCATTCCTATCAAGCTGCCAAAAGACTGTAAGAGCATCCCCACCCGGCTTGCAAAATGTAAGACAGGTTGCAAGCCAGGGAAGAAGGGTCGCCCCACCCATGGCCTCTTAAGAGGCCATTGCCATCCAATGAGCTACGTCCACATTCACGGATCATGTCCTTGTTTTTGGGGAAAGTGGAAAAGGCGCTTGTCTCATGTGGTTTGCAGGCTAGTTTGCAAGCCATCCTTTGGCTTGCAAAAGAGTCCGGTTTTGCAAGCCACCGGAGACTTTTGGCTTGGCCTCTTAACAAGTTCATCCATTATGCAAGACGGGTGGGGCAATTTTGCAATCCTCTCTTAACAAGTCATCCAATATGCAAGACAGGTGGGGATGCTCTAAGCTATCATGGTTTTACAGGAATGTAATGTAGCCGGGTGCTCGCCTCACACCGTGGGCTCCTCTTGATTTTGAACTTTTCTTGTCTTTTAACCCCTAAATGCCCAAGGCACCTAAATCTGGTGTTTGCAAAACTTGGAAGTTAAATAAAACCTAACCAAGTTGCTATTTTTAGTAGTTTATATTTTTAGAAAGTTCTTCTTGAAGTCTAATTTTAGCATCACAAATCCGATCTTGAAAATAAATGATAGTGATTTTTCTATTCAAGTTTTTGTACAAGGGTACTCAATGCAATCGTGACTTCCTGTAGTGTTGAGAGCTCTTGGAAATGAGCCTCAAATACACTAGATCTTGGAGAAAAAATCACATTTAAAATTCATTTAAAAAAATTGCAGAGTAGATTTTAAGAAGCCATAAATTCATCGGTGTTATACATGTTAGGCCCTTTAACCTCATATTTTTTTGGTCACCAACTTTTTAGATTTGGCTTGTGTAAAGAAGATTGAAAGATTTTTGCAGTTTTAGCACCCTCATAGTCAAACGTTATAATCTTTCACTCAATAAGTGATATTGTTGTGTTTTCTTTTCCTATGAGATCTCTAACATGTCCAGTTTGAACTTGTACAATTACAATTTAAAAAAAATTGATACAACTTATCAAAATGTTGGCATTTTGTTCAATTTAGAACAAATTCCAGGAAGCCCAAAACAGGCCTTGGGCATTTAGGGGTTAATGTTGACACAGAGACCCCATGTTGATGCCAATGAGGAGCTTGGAGGCTGGAGGTAGAGGCCGGTCTTAATTATGCAGGACATTAACCCCTAAAGGACCAAACTGTGTTTTTTGGCAACATAGCGATTTTAGGCAGCAATCACTATGAATGGAGTTTTATTTATTTTCCTTTGAAAATTTAACACAACATTTTCCCAAGGAGTAGCTTTAAGGCTCAAAAATTTTCATAACTTTTGACTATACTATTAAAAAAGTTATTGCATGATATGTAATTTTCAACATTTGGTAGGCAGCTTGGGCAACCCAAAAAAATTCTTTAAAAATCACTTTTCAAGAAAATAAAAATTTGAAATTGATTCTTTAGATTTATACATACGCAGGAAGCTTTGAATCATTCTATTTTGATTAATGAGTCAAAAATTATGAAGATTCTTAGTTTAGGGTAGTTTATGGGTAGTTATGAAATCTTTACTCTAAAATAAACTTTGAAGTCCTTTATTTAACTCAATTTTCAATATTTTTTGAAAAAAAAATAAAGCCATTAGGTGTATATTGTTTATTACAACATTACAACCATTGGAATTGGCATTTTTCAATTCCTTAAATAAATGGTTAACAATTTAGTATTTTGAATCATTCTCTATTTCTTTCTACTTACTTTTTTTTTCCTATATGTTTTACAATTCCAAATGATTTGAAATTTTGCCTTGAAAAGAGTATCCACCATTTTGGACATTTTTTCATACAAATGTGACCTTATGAAGTGCAACTGCCCGGATTTTTATAGGGACAAAAAAAGGATTTTTGTGAATTCAAATGCTATTATCTTGCAATCCACAAGGTGAAAATTTCTGAAATTTTTTCCACAATATCTTAAACTAGTGTACTACAAGATCCTATGGTTACATGTACCCAAAAAAAATTTCCTAAAATTTGGTATTTGTATTAGAATGGCATTATGGAGGCATTTTGGATGAAAAGATAGTAAAAAAGCTTTAGGGGTTAAACCCATCCAACAAAATAAGACTAACAGGGTGAAATTTGTATTTTGGGGGGCTAAAAGTAAAAAAAGAGCCCCCTATTTTTTGCTGTGTTTAGGGTATATTTTAGATCCCTACTAGTGGATTTGGAATTTAAAACCTTTGGTTGCAAATATGAATTCAAAATTTGCAAATTTTATAATGTGTGGCAAATAGAAAACTCCTACATTTTCCAAAGTAAATCCACCCTACCGGTCCTACTTTGTGGGATGGGTTAAACGTCCTTTGTTTGTCATCCAAGTATGTTGAAGAATCATCTTTTTTCTATTATTGAACAATTATTTGATTAGCTTGGACAATTGATGCTTCATATTTTTAATATAAAATTTTGAAAGAGTTGATGTCTAAATGGGAAAAAACAAAACTTACGTAAATGAAGATTTTCAATGCAAAGTGCCTTGTCAAGTCACAATTGATTTTGCCCCGTAAATTTGAGATTTATATTTCTGCCTTTCCAAGGACTATTAGGGGTTTAAATAGCTATGTCTAAATTTGTTTGAATAAGCATTTGAGCATGGTTCCTATTATTGAATAACCTAAGTCTTTATTGGTATTTTATTGGGAGTTGAAAGGAAAATCTATTATTTTTTCATATACATTTTCTAGATAATGAATGGACTATAAATGTCAAAGTGTTGAAAACAGGCAAGCCCAAAATCAAGCCAAGTTTTTTATGAAGAGAGTCTAGTTCATTTTGGGAAAAAAATTGTAGGAATAAATTTTAGAAATGTGTCACAATTAAAGGCATTTACCTTAAGTTGGCATAGTATCATTCAATAATGGTAGTAGGTTGTCATTGTATTTTTAATGCATAAAAATTAATAAATTTATTAATGTAGAAAAAATGCTTTGTAATTTATTTTTATTCAATTTAGGGCATCTTTAACCCTTTAAGTCCCAAAGCCCTTTTCCATCAAAATCTGCTCAAACTCCGCTCAAATCCGCTCAAAATTGCCATTTTTATAGCATAGAGCAAACAAAAAATATTTATGTTTTTTTTGCATATTTAACCATAAAAACTTGTACTACACTAGTGTAAAAATGTGTGGAAGAAATTTTAGAAACTTTGAACGTGTAGATATTGCAAGATATTTGCATTTAAAGTGAAGGAATTTAGTTTTCTTGCACCTTGTTCACCTACATTTTTTTGTCTTTGAAACTTTTTAACTTAAAATTTTTGCTCTATTGATTTTGAATTTCTAATATTATATGATGAAGAATTGAGTTGAGAATTTAGGAAATAAATTTCAAAAAAGAAACACTTAGTTTTTATTCATTAAAATTTGTTAAATAGAAGTAGGTTGAAGATTGACGGAAATATGAAATCATTAATAGCTCTAAGATACGGTTGAAATATACTAATCTCAATGGTGAGATTGTTCTAGCAAAAAATCTTAACTTTGTGAATTTTTTTTTTTTAAGTTGTCAAAATTGAGTTCAGAATTGAATCCTATAAGTTATTTTTTCAAAAAGATGCTCTAATTGCCCAAAAAATAAGATTGTCCATAACTTTTGCATAACAAATCCAAATGGAATGAATCAAAGCTTTCCATGTAGATGAAAATAAAATCTATATGAAACAAATTTTTAAAATTTTGAATTAAAGTTTTTGTGAGGTTTTTTTTCTGCCCGCCAAACTAAAATTTGGAGTTTTTTTGCCATAACTTTTGCTATCGGGCACCGATTGAAATAAAAATTACATTTCCAGAAAGCTAATGTGATTTTCTATCTTCGCAAAAAAAATCCAAAAAATTACGACATTATTGAAGCCGTAGGAGCCTGCCCGAAATCCATTTTGTCCCCTAAGGAGACAATGGGACTTTAGGGGTTAACCTCTAATGACCCAAGCGACCATTTTCTGGTTGCTACCTCTGTTTTTTGAGCTGCCCGTTCTCAGATTTTGAGTTTTTTGACAATAAAATTTATTTCTAGAAAATAGACTGCAATACAAATCCAAAAGCAGTGGTTTTATCAAATGTTGAGTTAAAATCTGCCTTGTGGAATTTTTCAAAGTTAAGTGGTTTAGTGTAGTTTACAGCTCATTTTTTTGTATTTGGTTTGGGCATAGACTAAAAAGTTAGCCAACCAATGTACTTCTTGCCCACCTCATAAAGGTCAGATCCACCTTGATCCAAGGAGTTCAATCAAAAGACAAGTATCCCATTCTTTTTTCTTTGGCAAACACTATTCAAATTTCAATGACCACCGTGCATTGCAAGCTTGACCATGAATTGTAAAACTCTTGGAATGTTATGAAATTTTACATGTATATTTTTAGCTCTCTTATCTTTCACTGAGCACAAAAAAAATCATTTCAAAATATCCTCACAAAGATATATTCCTTCAAAGTGCGCTGCCCTGTATTTCCATTGATCTAAGAAAAACTTCAAAATTAATTATCTCCTAAACTGTGCACTCAAATAATCTAAAGTTTTTTGAGGTGCTCAATTTCAATGTTAAATTTAAGATCTTGTGATTACATTCAATCTAGTTTCAAGAAAAAATGAGCAAAAAAATTGCTCAAGTTATTGGCAATTTTGGCCCATTTTGAAAGAATATCCCTCTTGGGTCTTTAGGGGTTAAACACTAGAGAAAATTTCAAAGCTCCAGAGGGTTGCTCCATAGCCCTTCAAACATCAAAAACAATATTAGCCCTTCAAAGGGCTGCTCTGGAGTAACAAACCAAGCTATAAAAAAGCTTGGTCTATCACTCCAACTGACTGCTGCGGCGAGCAGTCAGTTTTCGCGATTTATTTTTTATTTTTTATTTTTTTAATAATATTTTTAAGATTAAAAAAATAAAAAAGTAAAAAAATAAATTTACTCATAAATTTTGGTTCCTGCGCCACTGCCGCTACAGTTTCAGCTTGGCAAAAATAGGAGAAAAATGAATTTTTGAGCCAAAAAAAAGTAAATTTCAAGGTACCTTGGAGGATTGTAGAGTAGCCCTCCAAAGGCTTGAAATTTTTTCTAATGAGTACCTTGAAATTTGATTTTGGGGGGCTAAAAAATTCTTTTTTTCCTATTTCCGCGCAGTTGAAATTGCAAGGACAATGGCACAAGAACCAACTTTTACGAATTAAAATTTCATTTAAAAAAAAAAAATTATTTTAAGAAAAATATTTTAAAAAAACCAAAAAAAACGCATAATCTGATTGTTTCGGCGAGTAGTCAACTTATCTGACTTCTCACCGAGGGACTTCTTCAGATTGACAGGCCAAATCTTGGAAATGGCTTGGCATGTCAATTTGGAGCAGTCCTACGGAGGGATGAAAATTCTTGTAATGACTAGAGACCTTAAGTTATGGAAAACAACTTGTTAGCTAATGAGACATTTGATATTAAGTTGAAAAGCTTAAGGAATCTAACCATGCACTCAAAATTCTAAAGCCAGGGTACAATAATTGATGTGGACAACACTTTTGTCCTTCATGGCAAAAAACAAACAATTTTGAATCTTTGAGAATTGAAACCAAGCCCATTTAGAGAAGTGTTTTTGACTACTATTTTAGAGGATCCTTAAGCCAAAAGGCTCATAGTCAATATTTAAAAAGAATTCACATTATGGGCTTTCTAATTTGAAAAATATATTAGAAACATAGGTTGGACACTTTTGTGCTTTACACTACTTCCAAAGGTCAAACCTTTGTAGATAAGACTTTGAAAGGGCTTTGACTATAGTTTTTCAACTTTGGTGTAAAGAGGCCCTTAAATTGCTAAGTTACTCCTTTAAACTTTGTACAAACCAAAATAGGTTAGGAGAATTTTAGGCACCTATAGTGAAGTATCAAAAAAAATTCTCTCAATTTTATTTGAAAATGTATTCAGTGAAACAAGAAAAATTCTAGGGAATTCAATTTTTATAAAATTGAACAATTGGAAACAAGACTATACAATTGGAAACGAAACTATGCAATGGTCAAGGTGGCTGTGCAACAATATGGTGTCATACTTGCACTAGATCAAGTTTCTTTTATGTGAGTCAAAATAAAATGACAAAGATGTCATTTTATTTTATAATTAATTAATGACCAAACTAGCATGAATTTAATTGGGTGCAAATTAGAGTGAGATGTGGATTGGTATCAATGATTTGTCAAAGGCCACTATAATTTTTTATCTTTTAGCTAGCTCTTGAAGTGATTTATTTTCTTTGTCCAATGTTTAAATTTTTGTCTTCTTGTACCTATTCAAAGTATTTTTTGATGTGCTTCCAATGATAGAAATTTCAAGCTCTAAATATAAAGCTTCAAAATTAAACCTATATTTGGTAGGACAAATTTTAGAGCAATGTTAAAAAAGAACCGTTGATTAGTTCATTGTTAGTTGGTGGAAAATTGAAAAGACGTAGTTGCAATTTGAAGACGTTGGAAAAAATCCTGTGAAAAAATCTATAAAATTTCTATTTAGAGTAAAAAATAGAAAAAGAATCGGACTTGGTACTTGAAAAACCGGTTCAATATAGGAAGTAATGGCAATTGGTTGGTAAAATTCCACAAATATTTGGAATGTTGTTCTGGAGTGCATTTTGTGTATTCTAATACTAAAGCAGTGTTATACAAAATGTCCAAATACATAAGGTAGAGTAGCCTAAAATTGCGAGCTGCCTATTTTTCGCCACCCTACTTTTGGCCCTAATTTCGACACCAAATCCATTCACTTTTTTGACAAAATAGAGCATCAATGCTACAAAGGATGACATGTCAACCTTTCATTGGTCAATGCTTAAGTGCTAATAGATACATGGAAGGGTGATTATGGGTTGTTAATCCTTAGAGGACATTTCATGTCTGGATTTGGTTAAACTTCGTTAGATTTCTATATTAAAATATACATTCAAAATTTTGATAATTTTCACAAGTATTAATATATGTTTAAAATTTAATTCAATGTTTCATAATTAAAAATATTAAATTAAAATTTATATGGTTTTAAAAGAAATTTCTTTGCAAAATTTATAGTAATTAGAAAAATGCTTTAAATAATATAAAATTCAAAAAAAATAGAAATAATAGTGACAAACATCATGGTGTAATCAATATGTTCCTTGAGACCATACAAAGAGAAATTCAATAGAAAATGTCCAACAATGGTGTATTTTTGAGCTTTCAAGATGCTAATTTGAAAGTGTCACAAAAATTATAATTTTTACAATTTGGGAAACACAATCAAATGGAATAAGAAGTAGATTATCGGTGCTACATTTTCTTAGTTAAGCTTAAAAGCATTAAAAATTAAAAACTATGTGAAATTCAGATTTTAACTTTCTCCATGGGACTTGGAATGTCCTATAAAGGCTAATAGGACGTTTATGACTTCACTCTACGGGTGACTTTGTAATTTCCGGGCAATCCAATTCAAAAATAAACAAAAATTACATTTTTAATTGGAAAATTATAATTCCACTTGGGTTTGATTTGTGAAACAAGCGCACACCTCTGAAAAATATATGCCCTTCTTGGAATTGGCTGCAAGGTATTCAAATTGCAAATTAAGGTGGTAAAAGGCTTGTCTGCCTTAATTTTCAATAGCCTTTAGAGAGGTTGCCTTTCCCTCTTTGGAATCCTCATTCTCAAAATTCATCCACATATCATTAATGGAAGCTTGAGTACTAGGATAGTTACAGTACATTTATGGTATACTCCATTTTTTTTTTAAATTCTAGAACCAGACATGCAAATCAAGAAATTATTGTAGAGAATGATGGTTTGCTAAAAAATCAAAGAATCCATTGAGTATTATATTGATGTAATTTCACCATCTTCCATCAAAAACAAATTTTGGTGGAAAAATGAAGGAATTGCATCATTGACATTTGTAGGGGTGGAGGGTAGAGATGTCATTTTTGAAATTCATTGTTCATCATGAGTCCTCAAAGGGTATGGGATAATTTGAAGATGAGAGCTTAACTGCTCATTGTCAAAACAAAAAATTATATTTGGAGTAGAATTTCAGACCTCATTTAGGCATATTAGAGTAACTTTTCTCAAAAAACTTTGAACTAAAAGAAGTTGGTAAATCAAGTTAACTTTCATCTCAGAAATTTGTTTTGAGACTTCAAGAATTCAAGTGTCTAATCAAAAGTTATAGACAAATTTCAAAGAGGAGTTGGAAGGGATATTTTCTTTGACAATTTCAAACATTCTCTCATAATTTTGTTGATTGGAGGCTTGAAGTCTCAAACAAATTTTTGAAGATGAAAGTTAGCTTGATTATCAACTTCTTTTAGTTCAAATTTTTTCTAAATGTTATTCTAATATGCCTAAATGAGGTTTGAAATTCTACTTCAAATACAATTTCTGCTATAATGACTTAACTATGAGCTGTTTAGCTCCTACAAATTCTACTTTATATATCCTACAATGTTTGTTTTACCTCCTACCATCCTAAATGTATTGAAAAAGTTGTCTTCTCAATTCAAGACACAAACTATGAGTGGCTTTCAAAACAAGGTGATGTAGATGATGAAGTGCAACTTTTTTTTGAAGAGGCTAGCTAGCATTGTGTTGTACTGTCATGTATAGTGGGGTACAATCCATTTACAAATTGCTAATTGAAACATTTAAACTTTTATTGCATAGTATAGGGAAAAAATGGATTTTTTTGTCTTGAATAATTAAAATCCAATTTTTACGCAACTCGAACCGAGCGTACCAAATTTCACTTTATAAAAAAAATTTCATTTTTGGTGAATTTTTGAAGTCAATTTCATGGTTTTACATAATATTTTATTATAAACAATTGGTGATGAATTTTTTAATTTGATTGCACAAATATGTAAGGAGCATCCATATGCACTTTTTTCATATTAAATAACACCCCATTAAGTAACAAAAATATAAGCTCTAGTAAAGGTTCAATATGAGGCATCATAGGACCAAACTTTGTTAAATAGATGTCTCTATATTTTAATTAGATTTTGTAAAAGTCATTGTACCATCATGTTCAAATGTACAAAATTAATTACCATATGAGGGAAAAATAGAAAATCTAATTATAATAAAGAATTATTTATTTAACAACATTTGGGCATTGTTACCTCAATATTGAAATCTCTATAGAAGGCTTTATAAAGTTTTTTTGGAGATGCTTACAAAGAAAATGATGTGCATATGGATGTTTCCTACGTACATCTACAATTGAACTTAAAAAATTCATCACCAATTGTTTTCTATAAAATTCTATGTAAAACTATGAAAGTAGACTTTAAAAAATCACCAAAAATAGAATCTTGCTTTTTTGAAGCAAAAATTTGATATGCTTGGTTGGGATTGCATAAAGATGCAATGATAACTATGCTTACCAAAAAGTATAACAATTATACTACACATTAAAGTTAATTGTAAAGTATCCAAAACCGGGGTTTAAACCCCACAGTTTTGTGAAAAAGCAGGTTTTGGGCAAAAAGTCAATACGAAAGTGGGTATCAAACTTTCTTTCGTGCCCAAATCGACCAAAAAGAAATTTCATCCGGACTTTGCCTGCGAGGTCGTGGTCGCCTGCGGAGTTGTCTATCGGAGGAAATTTGTCGGAAAAAGTCCCCTCCAAACTGGGGGGACTTTACAAATAACTCTATTGTACCAAAATTCTTAATGCCTCAAATAGGCAGTTTGTAAATGAACTGTACCCCCACTGAACTACCCCACTGTACTGTACAGTGTGCTGCATGCTTTTGTGAACATGAAGTTTGAGAATTACATCTCAGGATGTAGCAACACGAGGTTTACAAAAGAAGTTTCTTACTGATAGCTCTTCGTAGAGACTGTTTTCATTTCAGACATGAATCAATTGAGCATAGATTTTGAAAATGCGGGTCCACGGAAGACGAAACTTCTTGCTTTTCTGGAAGGGAAGCCCATGAGCAAGGTAGACCACTTAGCTTCATAATGTGGAAAGATCAAGTCAGACTGTCTAATGGGCCCTTGGTTACTGACATTGACATCGTTCATGTACACAGCGATCATGAGGTGGCTTGTGCCCGTAGCTCTTCTTTTTGCAGGGCTAAAGCATGCTCCCATTATGAAGTTGGAGCTGGTCACTTACCTTATCTGAAACTGGCAAAACTGTGACTGAGTGAAGTCATTCAGTGCTGGGTGGTGATGGTTCGGCTTTGAACAAGAATCTGCATGATACTCCTTCCAAAGAGGCTTTGCTTGAGTTTTGTGCAGCACTAATACGAGCCCCAGGAGGTAAAGACCGTAAAGTCGGTTGGGACAATTTTTGACCTTACCGCTTTCAAAATTATCAATCAATTATCAATATATTGGGTGTCATCATTGCAATTTCGAAGAATGCTTTTACATGAGGGCCTGAATGATTTTATTGCTTCCCCTGCCTGCAGATGAAGTGGTTCACGTACCAGACGGTGTTTCAGATGCTTGATAGTCTGTGAAGAGTTGTACTTGACAAATCTTTAGACACAGATATTTTTGAGGCTGTTTGTGCACAATGATCCGACCAAAAGTATGGAAGTCATACAATGAACGTCACGATGAAAACAAAGGATAGGAATAATTGAGCGAACCTCATACTGTGCACATGTCTCCTTGTGTTCGCCACGCGGAGGAGCGCTGCAGGCAGGAGACGAAGAGCACGACGACAGGGAGGTGGCGCGGGAAGGTCGGATATGAGCGTCAGGCGGGAGGGCAGCGGCTTCAGTGGGGCTTTGGCCCTGCCCCCGCAGGTGGCTCGCTGAAGGAAGGGAGCCGTGGAAGGGAGTCGGGCGTGGGTCGCAGGGACTGCCACGCAGACCCGCCTTTTGCTCCCCCGGGGGCGTCTCGCGTCCGGACCACGAGGATTTGAATGGAAAAATAAAATCATTATAGGCATTCCAGTGAATTATTGAGGAGAGGGTCAGCCTTTGTCGTATTATTGTCTCTTGTTGTTTCTCCTGAATAAATGCAGCTCTCACTTTGACTTTAGAGGGTCTGATTTTGGAAAAGCTGATGTTAGGTACGCATGGGACATTAAAGTTTTGCAGCATCTGAAAAACAGCTGCTCTTTATTACTTTTTATTGGGACAAATCATAAATTGAAAATTGAAGAGTGTGAATTTGTTGCATGGATTGATGGATTGTAAGTGTATCATTCAACTTATACAAGTATTCAAAATGATCTATGAGTCCGTAGAATTTCTTTTGAGAATTGCTAGTGTTTTGACCAATATTATTTATTTTTTTGGTGAAGTTGAGTGATTTTTTTTTCATTGTGAAGTTTAACAGATTGTTGTTGTTCATCTTCACAGTTGTGGAGTTTAAACTTGTCTTTCATCTTTGTTACTTGATACTGTGATTATTGCACTATGAAAATCAAACTTTGCAGGAAGATGCAAAGTACTAATAGCTTCATACAAAATCTTTAGAGCTTACTAGCTTGGAGTTGGTAAGTACGTTTTGAATGTGTTTGAATGCTTGCATTTGAGAAAACAACTACTCTTATAAACCATCTGCATGGAATTTGATACTGTCTGTGTAGAAAAAAGAACTATTCTACATTGTCTGTATGTACTGTAGATAATCTTTGATAGATCCACAGTTCTTGTTCTTATGTGTCTTGAAATCAATTCTTTATTGAATGACTGCAATAAACAACTTGCTGTCTTCATAATCAACTTCAACGTTCTTTGCGTGTCTGAAAAACAACTATTCTTTATTTTAATGATTGCAATAAGCAAGTTACAGTCTTGATGAAATAGTAATATATGTTTCACACAATATCTGCAACTAAATTTCGCACTGCAAACTTTCAGTTTTCAAAGTTTTTGAAGGCAACTAGGTTTACAACATTCTTGTAGGTGAATAATACTACTTGGAATTACAACGATGAAAATATGAAGTCGAAACCACCTATCGCACGAGATCTAGACTGCAAACCGCAATTTCGGTGTTTCAAGTTCAGTAACTTCATTGCGTGAACCTGTGCTCAGATTTGGCATCGATTTGAAACTTGTTCACTCTTTCGTAGTGCAGTAGCAAATTCCGGAAGCTTGGCAAACCGAATTTCATGTTTCCGAATTGGCCTTGCATATATGATGGCAAAAGCTAGATCGGAACGACTCTCCTGTCGATCTGGACCCCAACTGCGGTGCGATGATATCCGACTCACAAGTACATTTAATGGGCTCATGAAAAGTCGCATAACTCACTCGTTTGTCTATATACGTGAGAAGTTGTTTCTCAGTTTATTAGAGTCTAGTTTTTTTTAACAAACGGAAGAAACCATTGCATTAAAAAAAAAGCATCAGAAACAACAGCCCAGCCGAGAGGCTGGCAAGTAAGAGCCAGAATTTATTCGATCTTTTCGATCATTGACTGTACAGGATGGCAACGAAAAACATTAGATGATATTTGGAGGGTCGTTTCAGGCCTGTTCCCCCTTCTGCCCAAATTCAGTGAACGTCGGTACGGGTGTGTTAGAAGTTTTTCTTTTCAAAAAAAAAAAAAAATTTTTTTTTTACCAAAATATCATTTTAAGCTAGTTTTTGTTTTGTTTTGTTTTGTTTCAATTCAAAAAATGATGTGGCAGTCGCTTGATCACGTCAGCCAGCTGCTGCTGTTGCTGCGTTCCCGTAGTCTGGGAACGTAGCAGACAACAGGGGAACTTGGAGCCCTCCAAGACCCCCGAATCTCATCTAATGCAAGGGCTTTTCATTTGAGACTTGAGAGTCTTGCTTTCGTTGTTATGGAACCTTGTTTAATTTGAAGCCTTTGCTTTCAATTTTCAAGTATCATCAATTTAGCTACGAAGATGGATGTGGCTTGCTTTTTATGCCACATTTAACTACTTTTGAACTATTCAATGAATTCTAGACAAAACATCTTGGGATCTCACGAAATTTGTACAGATCTTTGGATGTTTTGGACAGATCTCTTGATGTTTTGTACTATCTTTTGATGATCAATTTTTTTCTTTTGAAGACTGTTATTAACTCTGGACTTTCAAAAGTCCAAAAGTAGTTAAATGTGACATTTTAACTAAAAATGCTCATTTTGCTATTCGAGCTTCGGAGATTTGCTTTGTTAAGTAATTATCATCATAAATAAATTTGGCAGGTTTATGGTGAATTTCATTAAAATTGCAGCACTCTAGAACTTTGGCACTTTTGCAGTTCAAAACAGTTGTTCTAAAATCTATACCTATTCTAGATGATTTAGAACGACCGTTCTAAAATCTATGCCTGTTCTAGATGGTCAAAATGGCATGGTATCAAAATGGCAAACAAAATACCGCCATTTTAACAAAATTCCCCATATTTCTGATTGCCAAACAAAAGATGCACAAGCGATTCCTCCTTTGAAGTACGTCTAAAACGGATAATGAATTTAATGCCAATTTAACTTGAAATTGGCAGAATTCCATAGCTTTGGCACTTTCATCATAGGATGAGCGGCCTAATCTATATGAGCCCCTATCCTAGTATTTAGAGTCTTGTGTCACAAGTTTTGGTGCTAGAATAGGGCAAATGATATTGATGATATTTGGTGCAATTGTACTGCACTTGGCCATTTTATGTACCAATGTAACAATTTATTGAAAATTCCCTTCAATTGTTAAAAGAGATTTTTATCAAATTTAATGATGAGAACCCATTCACCATTAATTTAGTCACACAAAAGTGGTGCCTTCTTTTAAGGCAGGTTTGCTTTTAGGTAGACCTATAAAATTAATTGCAAAGTGCCATGACCCTATATCATGATTTTATCCACTAAATCATTCATTTGGAGAATAATACAGGAGAAGTTGTCTCTTGAAAAACTTATGTTCCTCCTTAATTTTAAAATAGTTTTTGTTGCAAGTGTTTGAAACAAGATAGTCAATTTTGTTAAATTGACAAGATTCTGGAGCCAAAATAGCAAAATTATGACACGTAGAAATATCTACAACAAGTTTGGATTTGTATTTCAAGAAGTGTGTTTTGGTATACCGTAAATTTAACAAAATTGACTTTTGGAATAGAGAATCTATTCTTATAGCCTTCAACTTGATTGAGTGTTTTTCATATGAGTCACGGTTGTTCAAACAAACAACATTATGTTGATCAAAAGTAAGATATAAATATTAGGCCCGCTATCTATCACACAAGAATTGCCAAAGAATAAACCTACAATATATTCAAAATTCCTATAATATTCATGAAGATTTGAAGATTTTCAAGAATAATTCAGGATTTTTTATTTTTGAGAATATTTGAAGATGGTTGTCTAACACACTAGACAAATGTCTAACGCAACATGTGATGCAGTATGATTCCTAAATAAAAAATAATGACATATTTGCTTTTCATTATTATTATTTTTAAAAAAACTCTTACTGATTTAAAAAAAAAAAGATATATATATCCTATTTGCTTGTTTGAGAGGATTTCAATACACTGAGATATATCATTTTTTGAATATTTTATAAAAAATTATGAATATAAAAAAAATTTATTCATAAGGAATAAAACTATAGACTATTTGTTTATTATTAATTATTATATTGATTAAATTCTACATATAAATTTATCAAGAATAATAATGCCGCTTCTGGCCTAATGGCCTATCCATGCATTACCCATTGAAAAAAAATTTCCACAAGAAATAAGTGACTACTTTAGTACATCACAAATATTGAAGAATTTGAGGAATTGGATCTATCTTAGATTCTTTGATTAATATGTGTAACTTTTAAATACTCATTTATTGAATGGGAAACCAACTTTGGGTGGTTGCAAGAATGAGTGGTAGATGATTACAAGAAACACTTAGAGTATTATTTGTTGCGTTTTTGATTTTGAGCCAGTTGTAGTATTTTTTGTACTAGAACTCACCTTCAATACTATTGAAGCAATGGAGTATAAATTTTGGATGGTTTCTTGGATTTCAGATCTATTGTTTTGACAACATGTATATATTGTTCATCATTGGATAGATGGCAATATATAGTTCACCATAAAAATAGTTTGCTAATTGCTAGACTAGAGGCACTACAGGACCCTACCAATACTATTGGATCTTTTTGTGTACCCTGAAATACTATTTTGATCCACAAGTTGCAATTTATGTTAGAAAATGAAACTTCCACACTTCTAATATTTAAAATGAAAAAATGCATTTGGAAAGTTTATTTTGAGAGTAGCCATTGTTGCCAATTTAGAACAAAGAAGGAAGATCAAAGCTAAAACTAAAAAAACATTTTAATTCAATATAAATTCAACTTAAATATAGTACACTTTAGACCAAAGCAAAACATAATTGGAACATATTTTTGGAAATGCCTTCCTTGAAAAGGTGTATTTCTATTAGAAATATAAGCTCTTCAAAAAAGGTACTCAATAATACAAAAAACCACCCAAACCATATATGTGACATATATTCAAATTTTAGTCTCACCTATTGAATTAGTTTTGAAAGGATTGAAAAAATTCAAGTACATTTTCTATAGCTTATTTCTAAATTTCATGTTCTTTCAATCTTTTTTGCAATATTTATGGCACAAAATAACTTCTACATTGAATTTAAGACAGAAAATAGGACAAATGTTTCTTGCAATCACCTTGGTTGTTTTTGTTCCACTTTGATATGTTTTTGGCTAGTACTGGGAGCACTATGAACTTTTGAAAACAAATTTTTTAAAATAAAATAAAATAAGGATAATTAGCATAATACTAAAAATAGCATATCTCCAAAATTTCAGACCTAAAAAATTTAGGTCAAAAGTTATTTACAAAAACAATGAGCTAAAATTTTGAAGAAAGTAGACACTTTGAAATTTTAATTTATAAAAATTAGAAAAAATAATTTACTAAAGAAGGCAAATTGTTTATTTATGAGGACTTCATGGGGGAGACGTTTTACTAAAAAATTAATCTTGAAACCATCTTCAATGTTTAGAAATGTACGAGCAAGAAAGACCTATTTGCACAAATGTGGAGGACATAATAATATAGTTTCAGACCCCACTTAGTAGGAACATGCCCACCTAATGTGGAAATAGACCACCAAAATTTAAGCTCCGAATCATTAATTTTGAATATTCCTTTTTACTAAAAACCTCATAAAATTAAAAAATTGAAATTAATTAAAAAAATTTTGAAATATACATTATCTTTTTAATTTTTTGAAAAATATGGGATATGATTTGATTTAAAATAAACATCTCTAGTCAAAATTTCAAGTTTATATAGGTTGTGCTTCAAAAGTTTTTGTGAAAGAATGCTCCAACTCTCCCTGTTGTGACAAAGTTCTAGTATTGGTGTTTCTTGCAACGACCCTTCTCTAGAATGGTCGCAAGAAAAAAGTCCCTATATAGCCTTGGCTCAATGGCTTTGACCTTGGTACACCAATGAAATGGCCATGAATTCAAATCCAGATACATGTTAGCAAGGTGCTTACTACCATAGTCGACTCAACTAGAGTGAGGGGTCAAATTAACCTTGTCATCATATTGAGATCCAAGAATTTCTCAAAAGAAATAACATATTGATTCTTTATAGGGTCTACCTCCTAATGGAAATATCAAGGATGGAATTTGCTATTTAAGTTTATGAACCCTGAGTAGTTGATCCATTCCCCACAGATGCTTTATTTATGCTAGTCTTTCATAACCTTCTTCTTGGTTGCAAGAAAAGTTTGCTCATATTGTAAATTTTTTTTATCCCATTCTTGTGCATTTTATTTACATAGTCATTGAGAGCAAAATTGCAAGATACTTTATTGCATGACAACCCTTTATTCACTGTTTGACACGTACAAGTAACTACATCTAGTGAATGACAATGGAGTAGAAACACTTGCTTTTGAAAAGAAATTTTGAACATCTATCACAAAATGTACCTCATATAAAGCACAATGAAATAGATGATCTTTAAAATCATTTTTCACTTGAATCATCAAATGGATAGACACAAAACTATGACAGAACATGAATAACTCATGCACTTAAACAAAGAAAAATAAGTCCAAAATGCAAGGTGGTATTGATCAAACATTGTAGTGTACAGTCTTTGGATGATTGATTCATTTGAAGCCCTGAGAAATAGTGTGCCAATCTCTGTTTCCCAATACTTCGGGCCGTTTGGGATGCTACACTGTCTCATATTGTAGATTAAAGAAATAAATATTGCGAGTGAGCATCCGTCCTATTTAATGTCACCTATTGTATTGCCAATTGCAGAAACAAACAGAAGTGCATAGCTATGCTATATCTCAATGTAAGTTCACACACTATTAGCTCATGCTCATTTAAATTCCCTACAAGCATCTGGAAATGCATCACTGTGCCTACTCTGGAACTCACCATTTAAGTTATCCTCCTACTCTTCTGAAAGGCTGCAGTCAGACATTCCGTAATACTTGCTGACGATGACGCCACAGAAGCTGTGGATGAAAAAGGCTGTTACAGTTAATCAAACACATCACAGATGTTAATATTCAAACAACTAATTGAAATTCACCCTCGCATTTGGCCAATGCAAGATCTGAATCTGATGAGGCAAAGTCTCCACGGACCTCCCGGCTAATGCTAGCCCTTCTATTTGCACCTCCAACCCAGGCACTATACATCTGATTTAGAAGATATACAACCACTGCGATGAAGTGCATAAACTTATCATCAAATGCAATACTAAATATTGAAGTCTAAATCTCAAACTCTCACGATCTTCAAGCCTACATCGATCGAATCCACATCTGAATATTTAGATGTACGATAAAAAAAAAATGTGGTCTTCAAAATACTACAGTTACATTTTGCAAACCAAGTACCGAACATGAATCTCGAAATCATCAAATTGTTGTACGCTTCAAATGCCATTGAAATCTACAACATCGACAATTAAGCATACTTCGAATCAACATCTGAAATTTTTACATGAAGGACAAAAACGACGCAATCTTCAAATCCTACGGTAGCATTTAGCAGGTGTAACAAAAAGCATGAATTTTTGAACCAAACACCAAATTCTGGTTGTAAGTTAAACATCTGCAATGGCAATCAAGACCGTACCCCAGCTATCAAAATATATTTGCAAGCTAAACATCAATTCGTTAAATTGGCGCAATTCCATTTCTTTGGCACGCAGACTGAAAAGGAAACCTAGACCAGTTCTAGTTTTTGGAGCTTTGCGTCGACGTATGTAAGACACAATTTCGGTCGCTGGAATCACGCCAATTTAACGAAATCGATGATGATAATATTTATCTCACAAGATCAAGGTATGACTAACTTGGAACTTATGTTTTGAAAACCATATCCAGAATGCCATTACCAAGTCCAAACATCACAAAAACGGCAAAACCTGCAGTAATGGAAATACGGAAACGAGTGAATTCAAACCGTCGGTGCCTGGGAGGGCACGTACGTACTCGCCTCTTGTCGAATCGCGATGCCTGAGACTTCTAATGAAATCTACTTATCATCAATTGATTTCGCTAAAGTAGTGCCCCAGAAATAGTGTCATACATCTACACAAAGCTCCAAAACCTTGGACTGGTTTACATTTTCATTTCAGTCTGCGCGAACGCCATGAGGAGTGCCAAAGTACGTAGTGGAATTCCGCCAATTTAACGAAGTTGATGTTAAGCTTGCAAATTGGTTTTGACAACTGGGGTACGGTTTTGATTGCCACTGCAGACTTGAAGTCATTGCAGAGGTAAAACGTTGAATTCATGTTAGCTTCTTTTACGTCGAAAACGTCGAAAACATAAGAATCAGAGGAAAGCAGGGTGAGGGGTTTTGAGAGTGCTCACTAGCTGACCTTGACAGTGACGTTGCATATGAGTTTGTTGGCCGCCTGAGTGACGCTGCACCGGAGGACGTCCAATCCCAGCGACTCCATGGACGCCATGAGCCCACTGTGGAAGTGGGGAATCTGCTCGCAAATCATCTCGATGACGATGTTGCCCGTGGAAAGCTCCGAGTGCACGTAGAAGCGGTGCACGCAGTCGCTCAGGAACTTGAGGACGGCCTGCGCAGAGCTTTCATTGCTGGCCTTCATGTCGCCGTCGCCTTCTTCCACCAAAGGCTGCTTGCTTTTCGATACCACCCTCGACGACGGGGGGCCATTCGGTTCCAGTCGCGGCGACATGACGGCCAGCGAGCCGATCTTCTGGATGATGCGACTCAGCTTCACGCCCGGCGACTGCTTCGCATAAGTCATCGCCTGCTTCAACTTTGCGCGTTTCTTCAGGGCCTCCTCCTTCCTATGTTGCAGACTCTTCACCAGCTTCATGCTGTCTTCCACGATTGTGGATCGGTCGCGCTGGGAAATCCATTCATTACGTACCCCGACCGATCAGACAACAATCACGACATTGCAAGAACTCTAGAATCGACCGCATACCCGTTACTTTTTCTTTTTTGAAAAGTCCGCGTAGAATCGATCGCATTTCCATTTCTTACTCATCCCAAAATGACAAGCTCCAGGATTAATGATATTCTAAATGTCCAATCATTGCGAAACGAGTGCTAGATAATGTATACGAGAATGAAACAATCCAGCATGACCTGTGCGATCGATGAGTATATCAGACAATGTTCAATCACAACATTGCAACAAATCTAGAGTCGATCGCGTAACAAACATGTCCGAACTCATCCCAGAGTCTGCAGGAGAATCAGTAATTTCAGTGTTCAAACGAGCGCTACAATTTAATGTACAAAGATGAAACATTCCAGCATTACTACACGACGATGACCTGTGCGTTGCACATTGAATGGAGTGATGGGTGTAGCACCATAGTTAGAATACGAGAACGTCGAATCGAGCTAGAACCCCCTGCAATGGCAATTGAGAATGGCAAAGTTTTATCTCAATTGTGTGTTTAGGGGAGAAAGCGTGGCGTGTGGTAGATGTGACAATTGACTCATCGCTGTGGATTTTGTGTTTATGAAGAGCACGCAAGAGATTGGGGATGCGAGAACTTGAGAAGCGAGCTGCAAAACAATGAGAAATTAATCACTCACTTTGGAGCTGGGAGGAAGCAGGGACTCCAAGGTCAAGAACTTGCCCGCCATGTCGTCTCTCCGCCATCGCTCGCGCACGATATGCTCCACCTTGTCGAAGTAGCACGTCCTCTGCGTGCGACTATTACACATGGGCGACGCGTCCTTGCTGGTGCGGCAGCGCTTGGGCGCCCGAAAACACACCTGCGGGACAAAACCTAAGTGGAGCGGATGCGCCATCACGACCTGATCATTCAATTTCACATCTGCGGGAAGAATCTTGGGTACCATGTGGGCCACGGCGGACACAAGCGAGGGCGTACAATTCGCGGGGATCGGCATGGCATCCCAAACCTTCGACTTCCCGGCACCCCCAGCCGATGCTGCAAGTATTTTGAATTCATTCCCTTTGCCACACGCTCCGGCGCCGCGTCCCTTGCTCCCCGCCTTGCGATCCGTTACCACCGTGGCGGGCGGCAGCGGCGATTCAGAACCTCCCTTCGGCCGTATCAACACTGGTTGCTGCGCATTTCGGATGGGGTGGCGAGAAGCAAAGCTTATTTCATGCGAGGGGTTAAGCCCTTCTTGCGCGACGGGTCCAGCGCCACACATTGAAATCGGCCTGCTCCCTTGCGCGGGTGGGGTGGAAGGGGAGACAGGCGACGAGGCAGCAGTAACAGCGTGCGTAGCAGCGTCCACATCCCGGCTACCATAACTGTGATCCTCGAAAATCTCCGGCAGACCTTCGAAAAGCTTGTGGACGCTGCTATTGTCGATGTCGAGCTCGCAAAGCGACTGGCTTAATTCGGAGTTGTACAAGCCGGGGGTGAAGCTGCTGTAAACGCTGTTGTCGTACGTGAAGTCCATGGAGGGTGGGGAAGGTGTTCCCGTCCACGACGCGGTGCAGGCTTGGAACATTTCCCTGACCTGCTGGGCGCTCTCGAAATCTTCCACCAACGGCTCGGCTGGCGATTTTGAAGCGCGCTCTATGGTGGATAATTCTGAAAGGTGGGCGTCGTCTTTCAATGCCGGCAATGTGTCCCACAAGCTCCAGTGCACTTCACCTGCAAGAAGAGTGCAAGACGTCACACCGTCGTCAAACCAGGGTTGCTAGCTAGATCGTGCTGGTTCCACCACTTCAAGGTGGGTCGCGGCGAATGGTGGGAGTTGAGAGGAGCTCGTGGACCCGCACGAGCTCGCTCCTACCTCCAGAGCTTCAATGGCGAAACACTATGTCGAGAGAAAAAGGAAAAACCAACACTGCATGTAATAA
Source organism: Neckera pumila (assembly GCA_963969595.1). Lineage (NCBI taxonomy): Eukaryota > Viridiplantae > Streptophyta > Bryopsida > Hypnales > Neckeraceae > Neckera > Neckera pumila. Next base: position 5,853,821 of record OZ018412.1, on the reverse strand, counting down.
CTGCAGGCAAGCTGACTCGTTGCGTGCAGAGACGCGATGCTGTCTAGCTATGGATTGCAATAATTCACTAAATTGCGAGCACGGAAAGTTTGGTATTTTCCGTTAGAAACAGAGTCTTCGTGGTGGCATGTCACTCTCGTAAACAAAGAGTACCCCGCGGCTCTCTCAATCTAGTACGTGCTCCCTCAATTGCGATCTCTCACTCGCCCTCCACTCGATACGTCAAGACCAAGCGAACACCAAACGGTACTGTGCATACAACTTGAGCAATACCCCAGCTTGCTCGCTTTTGTTCAGCGCGACCCATACCATCACTTTAATGGACAATGAGCAAGGGGCAGCCATCGTCTCGATAGAGCACCTTTTCCAGGCCCACTTGCGCCCGTCGGCCCCCACAACTCCACCCCGCCTACTGCAGTTCGATCACTGCCTACAAGTTTAAAGCGAAACACTCCGTACCAAGGTCATGATTCTCCTAGGCTCCACGCAGGCTGCGAAAGCCTCAGAAGGCAAAGAACGAATTTAGAGAGTCCTTCACGAGCAGTAAGTTCGTAGTATAACTTCAAGATAAGCTTTCCTGCATTCGGAGCCACCGGCACTGGGTTCCAGAACCACCCGGCACGCACGCCAGCAAGCAAACTCCACACTGGGCCCCAACACTGTATAATTCTCGCACAGCACGACCCTCGAGGCAGCTAACGCGAGCATTCCAAGGATTTTTCCTACGGGCAGCTACAACAGCTACTGTAGCTCCTCTGTATGGTTGGCTACATGCATCAGCTCCAGGCAGACAGGAGGCTAATAGGAGGGCCCGAGCGGAGTCCCTAGCTAGCTCATAGCTTGGCATGGCGCGGCGAAGAAAAGTTGAACTTAGTGTGGGTGCAGGAGACAGGATTTCGGCCTCCAGGCTGTTGGTATGTATTGGCCGTGGCGAAGGTTGGGCACATGATTCCAGCGCGTGGGCCGTTGTGAGTGGGCGTGAAGAGAAGGCTCCCAGCATAAGCTGGAAAGCAGGGTTCGGTCGCAGTTCCCTTTCGTGTCACGTGAGCGAGGCTCGGGGCTGGCGACCCCACCAGTCCAGCTAAATTAGCGTAGGACCTTTCAAGTTTTTTAAACCCTTCCACAGCAGAGCCTGGAAGCGTAGGCTGCAACGTAGGTGGTAGCTCTAGCTACCTATGTTTTGGGAGTTGGGAACTTGGGATGATGGTGCTGCCACGGTTTGTGGCGCGACTGGCGCGAGGGGGAGCTCAATAGGCAGGCAGCCAGCTCTGCCACCACCAAGAAAAAGCAGCACAAGTTAGTGGAATCTACCACTCTACCGTACGGGTCGCAGAAACGGACGCAAACGGGGGGCCTATCCTTGAGACTACTGGAATTAGGGCCTCTTCACACTATGGCCGTCCAAGTCGAGAGGCCGTGGGATTGAGAGTCCAAACTTTTGGTGAGAGTCCGAAGAAATGAGCAATAAATGATAGGTTTTGGAGCCTTTGGCCAGCCATAGTGTGAAGCCTCCAAAGGCCAAGCGCAAAGTCCAAACCTATACCATATGTGTGACTTCTATCCTTCTCTCTCTCCATTTGTCCATCCAATTTCTGAAATTCCCTATGAAGCCTCACTCATATGGCAAATTTTTCAAGTAAAAGCTAAAAAAACATGAGAAAGGGGTCATAAATGGCCTTGGAAAAAAAATCACAGCACATGCTCTCATCATCAAACTAGGAATATGGAGGGTATAAATGGAATAAGAGGATGGCATTGGAACAAGAAGGGGGCATCCTATGCCAAAGGGAATGCAAAGTGAAGTAGGTTCATTGAATGCAAAGACTCCTCATTGTCATGGTGGAGACTAGGTTTCAAACCCCAATGGTGACACAAATAACAAATAACAAATAACAAATAACAAACAAGAGTTTGGGTCCTACATTTTGCAGGACCCAAACTCTCCTCGAGAGTCCGTCGGAATTTTCTGCCATGTAAGCATTTTGCTGCCATGTAGGCAGTTTTGAGAGCGACGGACTTTGGATTGTGGCGGGTAGTGTGAAGGCTCGAGAGGCCAAACTTCGGGGTTTCTGAAATCTGATTGGTGGAAACCGATGGACTCTCGACCGACGGCCATAGTGTGAAGTGGCCCTTAGCATCTGTCAAAGATCAAATGAAAGACATGCTTCAAGCAAGGCAAGTCACGGGAAAGACAAAAGCACAACTTATCAGTCACACGAAAGAAGGTAATAAAAATGGCACAACTTTGGAAAGAGTCTGTCCACCCCTAATATGCGTGTCACTAAAGTCTACATTCATATTTGAGTTCAATTGTTTTCTCACACAAATAAGTTCTCAGCATTAGAAAGAATGTGAATGGCCACTACAAAATGAGGAGCTAAGTTTAAGGTTAGAGCAAGTTTAGAGGTACTTCACATAACCTCTAAAGGATCAAACGGTGTTTTTTGGCAACATAACAATTTTGGATAGCTCACTATGAACGGAAATTTATTTATTTTTCTTTGAAAATTTCACACAATGTGTGCCCGAGGAGTGGCTTTAAGGCCCAACAATTCTCAAAACTTTTGGCTATATGGTTAAAAAGTTATTGGATGATATGTCATTTTCAACAGTCGACGAGCAACTCAAAAAATTTCTAAAAAATCATTTTTAAGAAAAATAAAAATTTGAAATTGATCTTCTAGATTTATATATATATATATAAAGCTTTGAATTATTCCATTTTGATTTATGAGATGAAAAGTATGAGGTGTTCTAGTTTGCGGGAAGTTATGGATTCCCTACTCTAAAATAAACTTTGAAGTCCTTTATTTAACTCAATTTTTGTTATTTTTTGAAAAAAACAAAAGCTTAGGATGTATATTGTTTATTACAACATTACAACCGTTGGGATTGACATTTTCAATTCCATATCTAAATTCTTAACAATTTTGTATTTTGAATCATTTTCTACTTTTTTCTACTTACTATTTGTTTCCTATTTGTTGTGCAACTCCAAATGATCTGAAACTTTTCAAGTATGTAGCCAACTTGCTTTGAGGAATGAATCCAAGGAGTAACCACCATTTTTGACATTTATTCATTTAAATGTGATCTTGTAAAGTGCAACTGCCCGATTTTTTGCAGGGTCCAAAAAAGTTTTTTTGTCAATTCAAATGCTAATATCTTGCATTCTACAAAGCAAAAAATTTTGAAATTTTTCTACATATTCTCAAACAAACTTACTACAAGATCTTATAGTTATATGCCCAAAATTGTTTTATTTTGAAAATTTGGTATTTGTACTAGAAATGGCAGTTTTGGAGCATTTTTGGTGAAAACATAGTCTCTGACCTGTAGAGGTTAACTCCTAATGATCCAAAGGGGGTATACTTTCAAAATGGGCCAAAACTGCCAAGAACTTGAGCAATTTGTTTGTTCATTGTTTCTTGAGATCAAATAGAATGTAACCATAGGATCTTAACCCCTAAAAGTCCATGTTCCTTTGGAGGAAAAAAACTTATGTCCATATAAGCTCAAAACAAGGGACGGGAGGCAGTAAAAAGAATTTGCAATTTTTTTTATTTATTTTTTCCTTATAGACTATATTTTTGTCTGTTTGGAAAGCTTTGATTCATTTCATTTGGATTTTATATGAGAAAGTTATGGACAATCTTGTTTTCCAGGCACTTAGAGCATTTTCCTGAAAAAAATAACTTGTAGGATTCAATTTTAACAATTTTTCAAAAAAAAAGTTCCATAAGGTTTGAGATTTTTGCTAGAACAATCTCACCATTGGGATTTTTGCTTTTAAATTCAATATAAAAGATATTAATATTTTAGATTTTCCTTCTATCTTGTACCTACTTCTATTTAACAGTTTTTTTTAAAATGAAAAACTAATTTTTTTTGGAACTTTTTTTTTTCCTAGATTCTCAATTCAACTTTCTACTACAAAGATTTAAAGCTCAAAACTTTGTAGTGCAAAAAGTTTAAGTTAAAAATGTTCAAAGTCATAAAATGTAGTCCCACAATGTGCTGAAAAATTGTTTTTTTCACTTTAAACCTAGATATCTTGCAATCTATGCAGTCAAAAATTTTGAAATTTTTTGCACACATTCTCATACAAGTAAGGTGTAATATCCTACAGTTGGATGTGCAAAAAAAAAAATTTCAATTTTTTTACTCCTTGCTATAAAAATGGCAGATTTGGATGTTTTTTGGCAAAAAAAAGACCTTGGGCCTTTAGGGGTTAAAGTTCAAATTGAGAGTGAGGACCTCAAAAAATTCAGATTATGTGATTGCAGAGTTTAATAGATATTTAAGTTTGAAGTTTAATTTGGGTCAATGGAAAACAAGGCATTGCACTTTGAAGGAATATATCTTAGTGTGAATATTTCAAAATGATGATCTTTTGTGCTTAGTGAAAAAAAAAAGAGCTGAGAATGATCATTTAAAAATTCACAACATTCCCAACATTTTTCAATTCATGGTGGAGCTGGCAATGCATGATGGTCACTGAAATGAGAGTAGTGTTTGTGAAAATCAAGAATGGGACACTTGTCTTCTCTTTTGAGCTCTTTAGATCATCCCTTTTTGAGGTGGATGTGAACTTTTTGAGGTGGACAAGAATCACATTGGTTGGCTAACCTTTCAATCCATGTCCAACTGAACGCCAAAAAATGAGCTGTGAACTGTTCTACACCACTCAACTTTAAAATTCCACAAGACGGAGTTTAACTCAGAATTTGCTGAAACTACCACCATTGGATTCATAATATAGTCTATTTCATAGACAAAAAAATGATTTTAAAAATGTCAAAATTTGAGAACGGGCAACTCAAAAAATAGGGGCAACGACCAAAAAACAATCACTTGAGTCATGAGGCATTAGATGACATTTGAAGGCATTGGAGGGCGTTTCAGGCCCATTTCCAAATCTGGACCAATTTTGCAAACAGCTAGTACGGGTTGTTAGAAATTATTTTTTTCAATTAAAAAAAAAAAACTTTCTCCCAAATATCATTTTCAGCAATTTTTTTTTTTTTTTTTCAAAAATGATGTGGTACAATCTCGGTCACATCAGCCAGTAGTTATCCTACATTTCTGCAGTTTGGGAACGCAGGATAACTTGCAGTTCTTAGAGGCCTCAAATGTCATCTAATGGGTTAATTCCCTGATCCTCAATAGCAAAATTCTTGTTGAATATTAGTCATTAGGACTTTGGCAAAGAATTGAGTGGTGGAGTGCTATTTCATATGTTTAACTGACAATTAGGAAGCAATGAGTGCATATGCAAGAGCCAAAATTGGAGTTTGTTGAGAGAATATATTTTGAATGTGACAAAGAAGAATACATTTGGTAGTTTGGAGGGCATGAATATTTGGCCATGTTGATGGAATCTTGGCAAAAGGTTTGATTATCCTAATAAGCATTGTCACTTGTGAGAGAGACTTTTCAAAGTAGAATCTTATTAAAAATCAACTTTGTTTAGGAGTCAAAATAGAGATCTTAGATACACATGCAAATATCTTTATGCAAGATTAGTATTCAAAACACAAACTAGCATCGAGGTTTTAATTTGTAAAAGAACTTGAAAAAATAGAAGATTGGTACCTTTAATTTTAAATTTACATTTATAAATAAAATATTTCATTTCATTTTTATAATAATGGTCAATTCTTAAAAAATTGGCATGATTTCAAGGCCAAAAACTATGAAGGTCCAAGTGTCTAAAAAATTTACGACATATATAGATTTATATTTTAAGAACAATTATTATGAAAGGTGCCAAATTATTGGAATTCTTTTTAATTTAATAAAATTCACTTTATATTCAATTTTTGAGATTATTAGCAATATCAATTTAAATTTCTATATATCTTTTGGAAGACAATGTTTTTTATAACACATTGCTTGAAAGGAAAAATTTAGAGGAGTGTAGCACAAAAAAGTTGTTTGGAGAATCCATTGCATCAATTGTCGATAGATGCAAAATTTTCCAATATTGGATTTTTCTTCCAAATTTTTATATAAGGTATGATTTATACCCAAAATTTATTGCTATTCTAATTGTACCCCAATTAAGAAGCCCCCCTATTTGGAACAATATAAGTACTGGTGTACATTTCGAACTCTCAAAAAAATTTATTATATAAACTCTCCTACCTATAGTTAGAGTGATAATCAATAATATTGCTTCATAGTTGAAAGTTGAAACTAGATTAATCCCTAAAGGACCGAGGCCCTTTTTCTGCCAAATAACACTCAAAACTGTCATTTCTATAGCCTAAGTAAAAAAAATTGAAAAATGTTTTTTTTTCACATCTAACCGTAGTATCTTACACCTAACTAGTATGAGAGTGTGTGGAAAAAATTTCAGAATTTTTGACCGCACAGTTTGCAAGATATCTACATTTGAAGTGAAAAAAACAAGTTTTTCAGTACATTGCGGGACTAGATATTTTGACTTTGAACATTTTTAACTTAAAATTTTTGCAGTACAAAGGTTTGAGCTTTAAATCTTTATAGTGGAGAATTGAGTTGAGAGTCTAGGAAAAAAAAAATTCAAGAAAACTTAATTATCATTCTTTAAAAAATTATTAAGTAAAAGTAGATACAAGATAGAAGGAAAATCTAAAATATTCATACATTTTAGATTCATATATTTTAGATGGAATTAAAATTCACTCATCCCAATGGTGAGATTGTTCTAGCAAGTAATATAAACCATGCAAAAGGAAAAAGCTGAAAAATTTGAAAAATTACATTAAGAAATGCATCCTAGAAGTTATTTTTTTCAAGAAGATGCTCTAATTGCCCAAAAAACAAGAATGTCCATAACATTCTCATAACAAATCCAAATGAAATGAATCAAAGCTTTCCAAATAGACAAAAATATAATCTATAAGAAAACAAATATTAAAAAAACAAATTCAAGTTTTTGCCCATCTTTTTTTGCTGCCTGAGCTGCCCGGCATCCCTTGTTTTGAGCTTATTTGGTCAAAATAGGATTAACTTTTTTCAAGAAGATGCTCTTGGGTCCCTTTCACATTCGGATCCCTACAATGAACAAAATTGTCTTATATGACTCTTTTGTCTACACAAATCTTCAAATTAACTAAAAGTCCATTCCATGCATCTTTAGAGACACAATACCTTTCCAACAGGGGAAGACCATTGCCTAGTTATACAATGTTATGTGGAGCCTGAGCATAGTGGTCTTAGTTGTTGCATTTGTTAAGATGAAGATCAATAACCTTTCAAGGACATTCCATGTTCCCGGATGGTCAAACTTCAATACTTTTCTATGTTAAAATATGTTTTTCATACCTTAATTCAAGTACTAAGAGCATTGCCAACAATTTATGGTATAAATAGCCATCTTGGACTTAGGTATGGCTAGGCTAGTCTAGTCTTTTTATCCCATTGTGATCATGCTAAGGTTGAAAACTAGGCAATCTCGCCAAATATGGCCCTCTAAATGTCTATTAGTCACACTTGTTTATTGACTTTGCACTTTTTCTATCAAGACCCTATTTAAATGTCCGAATTTTGGTTGTTGGATATTCTTGAAAATGGCTGGACGTAAGAGAGAGCTTTGCCAAGCATGTCCTACGAGCTTTTAAAGCAAGGATTGTTGGATTTTGGAGATACGATGAAGGCAAGGAGGGGTAAAGCTTGGATTTAAGATAAAACAATTGGTACAAGATCAAGCATAGAGGGCGCAATGATGAACATGGTGGTCACGGCAAACACTTCCAAGCACAAGACGAGGAGCACAGAGCTTGTGGTGAGGGCATAGAGGTCGCAATGAGGGGGAGCAAAGAGCATGTGGTGAGGACTTGACAATGGTGGGCAACGAACAAGGGTTGCATGGTGAAGAAACTTTTAAAGAGGACAATTTAGGGTTTGGGATTCAAAAGTGTACGACCTTGTCGATTTTTCTTGCATCACAACATTGTAGATAGGATTTGGTTCTCCTACAACAAAGAAAGTGAGAGAGATGTTGTAGCACAGTAAACTACCTTGAATGTGACAATGAAGGGCAAAATTTTCATGGCTGAAGAAGAACAACAATTGATAGAAAGTATGCTCATAGTGTATCAAGATCCCATTCAAGGGAATCAATAAAAAAACCAATAAATTTTGGCAACCTATTTTAAAACATTACAACAACAAAAGGCATGGAATTGAAAGACCAAGTTGTTCCCCGGGGATGCTAGCATGTGAGCCTATGAGCCTCCATTTTTTTTATTCCATTTAGGATTTGTAAATTTGTTAAGGACCTATGACCATGGAATTCAATGTAAGGATCTTTGGTACAATTGAACAATAAATGAATATGCCACTATGCAATTTTGTACCAAAAAATTAAACCAATATATTTCCAAAAATTAAGAAATAGTCAAAATAGATACTGTTTGTAAGTACATGATGAGAATAAATGTAGTCGTTTAGGATGTCTCACGACAAAATACAAGCCACATAAATGTAAAATTGCAATACATCATAATACCCTCATAGGGGTGACATTTGTGAGGTCTAAATTAGAGGGAGCAACAAACGTGGGCCGTTGAAGCTAAATATAATCTAACAAGTGGCAACAAGCAAAGGCTCTAAATATTTTAAGCACTAGATTATGAACAATGATTAAGTGATAAATGCAGTCTTAATCAATGGCCTTCATGCAAAATTAAAGGATGAAAATGGTCCACTTTTTATAAATTTTTTATATTAAATTATATTTTTTATTTTTTATTTAAATATCTTGAACAAAAAAAATTTAAAATAAATATAGAAGTCATATATTATACACCAAAAAAATGTATTAACCCCAAATGATCTAAATGACCATTTTCTTGTCAATGTCCCTTTTTTTTTACTATTCTTTTTCAGATCTATTTTTTCTGAAAATAAATATGATTTCTAAAAAATAGAGTATACAATGAATCCAATGGTAGTAGTTTTATAGAATTCCAAGTTAAACTTTGCTTTGCGGAATTTTATAAAGTTTAGTGATGAAGTGCAATTTAAGGCTCATGATTTATGAAATAATGCAGGATTCCACAACAATATGTGCATTGTCTCCACAAATCAAAAATAGTGGGTAATGGATCCATACCATCTAAAAGATAGATAATAGACATGCCCAGATCAGCCATTGTAGCATCAAAAAGCTTTTATGTCTTAATAGCCAACTGCCATACACTCCACCTTTCTTGCCACTTAATCTTCATAGATATGTCCATTGCTAAAGTTGCCAACATCTAAAGCTTGTCTTCAGTCATCTTTGAATTTTCACCATGAGTTTCATAGTGGCACTTTATTTGCTCCAAGAATAGCATCATGTGCTTAAAATTTGCAATGGAAAGCTAATTCTTTAATTCTAAATGAAAAGCTCCCTTCACCTTTTAAACAACTTTAGAGTTCCATTCATCAAGTGCACTTGCAGTCCTATTTGCTAAATTGGAATACTTTTCATAAAAAATTTGTGAGCTGCAACAGCAATGCCTCCTAATTCTTGTTGCGCAAAGTAAATGATGTATAAGACTGAGCAAAATTGCACATGATGTCAATGCTATGTATAGTAGAGCAACATAATACTAATTCAAATTAACAACACGAATAGAGTGAAGACCTAAAAAAATTGAAAAAAAAAAATGAAATGAAAATTAAAACCTTTTATATGAACCTAGTATAAGAGTCCATTTAATGCCTCAATAATCAACCAAGTTCTTTGTTTTGACTTCTGCTTGGCTTAATTTGCAACAAGATTGTCTTTGGAGACAAGTTTTTCAAAATATGAGAGTGGTTGCCTAGCAATACTTTGAATGCAATAAAGTTTGTGAACAAGATTTATAGAAACATGTTTTTTTTGGTTTCCCTAGCACAACAAGATTTATTGTGATAAAGTATGTGAACATCAAACAATAAAATGTATAATAGTGACAATTACAATGGTCCAAACCAAACAAAGTTTGGAAACTAAGAAGTGAAATGAAATTCTAAAAAAATGATAATGAAATATAAGGAATTATCAATTGACTTTATATAATCCTACCAACATGATTGCAATGTCCTTGTTGAATTCCAAAACCTTATTTTCAATAGCATAATGCCACATGAAGTCGTCCGCATGATTGCGGTTGATAATAGGCACCTATGCTTACAAATGGTAATTTTCATTCGACACTAAAAACATCTTGCCAGAAAAAAACTTTGAGATCTTCATTGTTTTTGAATTTTTTTCTCAAATGCAACATTTACTTGCACCTAGTAAGCACTCCACGATTTAATAATACCATCCGTGACATTTATTGTCTTCCCATTATTGTTTTCTAAGGCCACACTGAAAACAACATTTCCTTCCATATAACCACAAGTAACAAAGTGTGCAGCAAGATTTATGACATCATTCTTTCAAAAAAGTCCTGACAACTATCCAAAAAAACATACATAATAAAGAAATACTGATTTTTTATTTTGTCCTTGGTACATTAAAATTGATTTCACCCTTGATACCTTAACTTTTCAAGACGAGGAAAAATGTTTACAATCTCCTTCTTTAAAAAGCTATGCAAATGTAACTTTGGCTGATTTTCAGAAAGAAGCTAAAGCACAACAATTAATCTCTATGCTTGTGGATCTTCTTGTGTCAATATCTTTGAAATAATGTTTAAATCAAGATTAAAAAATTCTAATTAATGTATATGTATTGTACAACATGTAATTCAATATAAGAACTATTACCAATTGTGCACTAAAAAAGCCCAATTTTGTTTTGCATTTGAACAAATTCTAGCATAATTTGCAAACAAATTTGAATCTCCAAAATTGTGGCCGTTATCGGCTAGGATTTGAGAAGGCAAATTTTTTTAACATTTGACCAAATTTTATTAAATATTGCAAGAAAATTTGAACCCCCAAAACTGTTGCCGTTAGCGGCTGGGGTTTAAGAAGGTAGGATCTTTTTTAACATTTGACCAAATTGTATTAAATATTGCAAGAAAGTTTGAAACCCCAAAACCATTGACGTTAATGGCTGGGGTTTAAGAAGGCAAGCAAATTTCAACATTTGACCAAATTATATTAAATATTGCAAAAGAATTTTGAACCCCATAATTGGTGCCGTTAATGACTGGGATTTAAAAAGGCAAATTTTTTTTTAACATTTGTCCAAATTGTATTAAATATTGCAAGAAAATTTGAACCTCCAAAACCATAGCCGTTAACGACTGGGGTTTAAGGGCCTCTTCACACTATGGCTGTTCAAGTTCAGAGGCTGTGGGATTGAGAGTCCAAACTTTTGGTGAGAGTACAAAAAGAAATGAGCAATAAATGATAGGTTTTGGACACTATGAAGCTTCCAAAGGCCAAGCCCAAAGTCCAAACCTATACCATTTGTTCGACTTCTATCCTTCTCTCTCCACATTTGTCCATCCAATTTTTGAAATTCCCTGTGAAGTCTCATTCATGCGGCAATTATTTCAAGCAAAAGCTAAAAAAACATGAAAAAGGGGTCATAAACGGCCTTGGAAAAAGGCCCCAACGGCGACACAAATAAACCCCAACGGCGACACAAATAACAAATAACAAATAACAAATAACAAAAAACAAAGGAAGAGGCAAGAAAGAGGAGAACAAAGAAGCATTTAAGAAAAAAAAATTCTTGCAAAATTCAATGGACTCTCAAGGAGAGTTTGTCAAATTTTGCTGCCATGTAAGCATTTTTCTGCCATGTAGGGAGTTTTGAGGGCGATTGACTTTGGATCGTGCCACTTAGTGTGAAGGCTCAAGAGGCCAAACTTTGGGGTTTCTGAAATCTGATTGGTGGAAACCGACGGACTCTCAACCGATGGCCGTAGTGTGAAGTGGCCCGAAGAAGGCAAACAAATTTAAACATTTGACCACATTTTAGCATACATATGTTGCAAGCTATTTGGCAACATCTAAGCAAACTCATGTAGATTTGAAGGCCACTACTTGTGAGTGCATCTACAAGAGAAGACAAGCTCTTTATACAAGTGGGGTGGTAGGAGGTAAAACAAACCATGTGGGATATGTAAATTAGGATTACTAGGAGCTCAACCACTCAATCATACCTAATTAAATCAAAAGCAGGAATTGTATTCAATGTTCAACTGTGGACCTCATTTTGATATAGCAAAATAACCTTTTTAAGAAAATGTTGAACCGAAAAAAGTTAGTAAATTAAATTAAATTCTATTTCTAGAAGTCCATTTGAGATTTCAAGCATTAAATCAAAAGTTATTAACAAAATTTAGAGAGGGGTTGGAAGGGACATTTTTTTGGACATTTTCAAAAATCTTCTCTAAATTTTATCCATAACTTTTTTTTGAAGGCTCAAAATAACAAACGGATTTTTGGAGATGAAAGTGATTTAGATTTACCAATTTTTTTTGGTCTCAAGGATTTTAGAAAAAATTATTCTAGTATGCCAAAATGAGGTCTAAAGTTCTACATTGAACACAATTCCTGCATTTTGACAATGAGTGGTCAAGCTCTCATTTTTGAATTGTCTTGTATTCTTTGCAGATTCATGATAGACAGTGAATTTGATTATGAAAACAACCTTTCAATCATTCAATCTCTCTAAATATCAATGTTAAGTAATTCCTTCATTCAACCATCAACAAAGATTCTTGATAATAGATGGTCAAATAATAGTTAATATATGGTTCAATGAATTGTTATTGGATTGTTTGGAATTTTGGCAAACCATCTTCACGTTTATATGAAAATTTGGTTATTTGGTCCTAGATTTAGCCAAAAAAGATGGCACTTTTTTTTAAGCTAATTTAAGCCAAGCTTACTATTTGAATATAGCATTTGTTCAAGATGATTGTATCTGGACTTGGAAGTGGAGTTGATCTTGTAAAACAAATGCAATCGAGTGGCAATTTTGAGAATTGCTTTGTCATATTTGATCATGTGAAAAGGGTGAAATCATAAACAACTATCGCTTGTCACATCTATGACTCCACTTATTGCAAAGTCATGACCATTGTTGTTTGTGATACACATACTGAGGGCACCAAAGGTTAGCTCATTTTTGGCGTTGTCCAAATAGGTCATGGTAGAAAATGGGGTGTCAAATCCAACCTTCCAAGGATTCGTGTGTGATAGTGCTTAAGCCAACTTTAATGCAGTTTGCGTTGTGTATGGGTCACGGATTCCATTTGTTCTAATGGTAAACCATGAAAGAACTTGCTTATTCCACTGGGCAATAAACATGCACAAATACATTAAAAAAGCTAATTGCCAAAGAATTATAGAACTAGCATATCCAACTCTACAAGGATGAAGCATCAATGTTTGAAGTAGACAAGATGATTCTAGAAATCAGAGCTTGGGTGGTACTCCTTTGGAACTGCATTAGAACTAGAAATTTGAAAATTGGAGGATTGGATCGCATTTTGGTATTTTTGATGCCGTCAGTGGGGTGGATTCATAGAAATGGTATTATCTTTAATCTCATTTTTTTTTCTATTTTTTTACCCTATATTGTAAATTGGAAACCGCTTGAATAATGACTTCATTAATCATCTTTGCAGAAACTAAGAAAAGAGGAACTAACAAATGTCTCAATGTACAACCTCAAAGAAACAATGCACTACAAACAAATACAAGCTTCCAAAAAATGTAGATCTAACATGTTAATTGCCATGTATAATGACTAGATTTGAGAATTCATGCAGATGACCAACCATAGAACTTGTTCTATGAAGGCTCTTTTGGAAGAAAAAAACTCCTAAAAGGATTTAAAATTAAAGAGAGCTATGGCATTTGGAAACAGAAAGAAAATTGCAAACTCATTCAATAAGATGCTTGAAGCAAAAGACCTTTGCATTCAAATTCTGCACTTGGAGGGAAAAGAGGCTTTTGGACTCAGCAAAAGGAAATTAGATCTTCTAATTGATTTTGAAGGTAATATTCATCACTTCAACAAGGTTGTATTTCTCATCCTTGGATTCAAATTAGATTGTCCATTACTAGAATGCAATTTGGGGCTGTACAATTGAGGAGTTTAAAGCAATTATGCCCCATACTTGATTTGTGGTAGAAACGGATTGCGATATATTGGAACATATAGCAAGAATTTCAGAAAAGTCAAGGAAAGAATGTCACGCAATTTAGACGTACACATAGGCCAAATGCAAGCTATTGATTGTTAGGCATGGGAAATCCATTATTGCCCCTACTTACAAAAGGCAGAAGAGTGAGTGTAAAGGTATGGTAGTTCAAATCAAGAATTTTTGGTTTTGTGCTTATCAAATTGCATGATATGTCATGGGACCAAAGCTTTCTCATATTCTTAAAAGAGTAGACATCCCCGAGGTTGAGCTTGTTCTTACCGATACCAATTTTACTTGTAACAAAATCATTGAGCTTGAATAAGTTGGTTCCACCTACAATCTACCGAGCCAATGTCACCTTGACATCTATTCACCTCGCCTACAATATTTGAGCATGTGCTGCGGATTTATCCTTGACCAACATATGCAAAAAGAATCTCTTCCATTTAGAATGGCAAGCAAGTTTGTGAAAGCAGTAATGAAAAATCACCACAATAAGTAGGAAAGGGTCGTTGCAAGAATGACTATCCGTTTTTGTTCCACTTTGGCCATTTTCAGTCATTTTTTTGGAAGTACTACAAAAATAGAATTTTTTTTTAAAGTATAAAAAATATGAGAAATGTATACATCTATAAGAAGAAAGTACCCTATGAAGGAAAAGCAAAAAAAAATTCTCTAAGTAGGAGAACTAGAAAAGTGCAGAATCGCAAGAAAATATAGACTTTGACATTTTAATTTGTAAAAAATAGGAAAAATAATTTTTTTTTAAATTGAAAAACACCATTTGAGAAGACTTCATAATAAAGAAATTTCACCAAAAAAATGATTCTAAAACCATCTTCAACGTTCAGAATTGCGTGCGCAAGGGAGCCCCTCTTTGCATGGATGTAAAGGATATAAAATAAAATATTTTTTAATGCCCCTTGGCTTCCTACTATGGAATCATGGCTTCCTACTATGGAAAAAGACCATAGAAGTTTCAGCTCCAAATCATTAAACTTGGGAACTCCTTATGTAGTAAAAACCCCTAAAACTTAAAACGTGACATATTAGTTTAAATGGTTTTTAAATATAAAATAATTTTTGAGAATTTCTGAAAAATATGAGATGTAATTAAATTCATAAGAAAAATCTCCAATAAAAATTTCAAGTTCATGCAAGTCATGCTTCAAAAGTTATTGCAAAATGAAGCTTCGACACTGCGTTTGTGACAATGTTTCAATACTGATCTTTCTTGCAATACCCAAAAATGCATGGAGTATTATTGCAAATACAATTAGGGTGAACTTCCTTCCTTGCCCTAGACTTAGTGATATTTTTTATACATTTGTTTGGAACTGAACTTGAGCAAAAGGTTTATAACATCACACTTTTCAATTTTCCATCTTGTACATGTCTCCATTATGGAAGTATGGATGGGACACCCATTAGAAGTATGGCATGTACTAAGTAAACTGCAAATACTTGTATTACATCTTTTGTTACTTCTACAAACTAGACTATAAAATAGACATGTTCATCCACATTCCTATCCTTAATTTGGATGAAGTTAAGGAAGTGATTGTTATTGCCAAAACCATCAAGACGTACAAGTGAGTTAGTTGACAAATATTAGCATGATATGAAGTAGATACATAGTATTATTATTCTATCTTCAAAATCTCTAAATGCAAGTAGCAAAAAATTATATTCATATTCTTATATATATTCCTTGCTGCAATGAAAGAATATTTTATTATATATACAATGTGTCAATGTTCCACATCCTCTGATATTTTAATTGAATTTATCTTCTTCTCATCCTTAGAATTTCTTCTAAATTATTTGTACTCTCACTTGATTAGCCCATGCTGGGACCGCCTCTCAAAATGTGATATAAATTTCAAAAGATGCAAAAGCCCCAATTTCCCATGATTCTAGATCTAAAATCCACGGTCATAGGTCCCGTGATAGTAGATTGTATTTTTCTAAATATAATGAACTTTATTGAAAAAACAACAATTTTTTAACTTTTTAACCAAAAAATTTAGAAATTACATTATGTTCTACATTTCTAGGCTCTAGGCTCACACAATCCCTGCTCACCGCTCTTAGGCTCACACTCATACGCTCACATGCTAGCGTCGTTGAATTGTTCCCTAGAATCAAAGTGGAGACAAATTAAGCGTGATGTTGGAAAGTTCATTTCCACCCTTCTAACAATTAAGATTATATCCATTCCAAGTACATGTTATGTCAATTTGTTCAATCAACTTCTTAAAGTAAGCAATTAATCCCTTCATTAATATTTCTCTATTTTTCAATACAAACAACCTAAAATGGAGCTTTTCTAGATGTGAAGAGTAGGAATTTGGACTGGAATGGGATACTTTATCTTACCAACGAGAAGTAATAGACCTTAATGAAACAATTTTTGGTAAACTTTTCCGCAAAAGAAGAATGAGTTTTGTTGTGAATGCAAAAAGATCCATCATTTTAGGACCAATCTACATTTAGTTATGATTTCTCAAAGTGAAAGGCAAGAGGTTGCTATTTGGGTTTATAATTGTGAAAAAAATCACATGGCTTGCAGATTTATTGCTTCCCTTTTATTTAAACACATCCAATTGATTTTTGCACACAAAAATTGCTCTAAACACATCCAATTGGTTTTTGCACATATGGCTTGCAGATTTATTGCTTCTCTTTTATTTATGATGTACTTGTGTGTTACATTGGTCATTTACTTCTCATCCATTTGTGGTCTTTGTATTGTCTATCTTTACTCTCTACTCTGTCTAAACATGATGTGAAGGTAAGTTATAAACTTTTCAATGTCCATTCTTTAATTTGGACTAATCCAGGGGATTTTTTTCAGGCGATTTATTGCCAAATTGTCAGTCTCGTGAGCCATTGCGCCCTACTCCCTCCAAATTTAGACCTTTCATAGGAGGCACACAGGGCTTCACTATTGATCTACAATGCCAAAAAAAACCCGCTGGACTAATCTATACATGAACCTTCTATATGAGTGATTTGAAGAACCTTGTCATTTTTAGAACTTTTAACCATACTGTAACTTGAACCCATACTTGATATAAGCACAGGGTAGATGAAAGTGTTCCATGTGTAGGATGCAAATTGTATAGATAGTAGATTCATTGCTATAAGAGCAATACCATTTGAAGATGTTGTAACGATTTAATAATTTCATCCATTAAAAAAAGAATAACATACCACAAAATATTTCTCAAAATATATTTGTCTCTTATTTTAGCAAATTTTCTTCAAAACAATTCGAGTCCAAGCAGGTTCCTACTGTCTTAATTTTTAGTGATAACATTTTGGGATTTTTTAAGGTTGTGTATTTTTGCGAGAGCTTTGTGAATATATAATTTTTATTTTAATTGATGCCTGGGACAAAAATGGAGTTTGGAGGGCGGCACAAAAAAAAATCACAAAAAGTCAAAATAATTCTTTTTCAGATTTTTTTCTCAAAGATTATGTTTTTGTCTACATGTGAAGCTTTGTTTCATTCAACTTGGACTAATAATGAGAAAGTCATGGACAATCTTAGTTTTTAGGCAATCTAAGCATCTTCTTGAAAAGCTAACTTGTAGAATTCATTTTTGAATGCAATTTTTATAATTTTTCAAAGAAATTTATTAGACGAGGTTAGATTTTCTTGCTAGAAAAATCTTACCATTGGAATTATTGTAATTCAATTCCATCTAAAAGCTATTAGCAATTTAGTTTTTTCTTCAATCTTGAAACTACTTCTACTTAACAATTTTTTAATGAGTGAAAATTAAGTGATTTTTCCTAATTTTTTCTGTAGATTCTCAACTCAACTTTTTAACATAAATAAGTAGAAAATCAAAATCAATAGTGCAAAAAATTTTGAACTAAAAATATCTAAAGCTAAAAAATCTAGTCAAGCAAGGTGCAAAAAAACTTGTTTCCTTCAGTTTAAATGCATATATCTTATAATCTACATGGTCAAAGTTTCTGAAATTTCTTCCACATATTAATATACAAGTCAAATATAAGATCTTACAGTTGGATATGCAAAAAAAAAAAGTTTAAAGTTCTTTTCTCTTTGCAATAGAAATGACAGTTTTGAATGGTTTTTGATAGGAAAATCACCTTGGTCCTTTAGGGGTTAAACTTCAATTATAGAAACCATGCACATTCCTTAAATGAAATGCATTTAGATACTATTAACTTAATAAATAAAATATTGAAATAAAACATATATTGTGTAATATCATGAAAGTGGTAGAATACTTCAATTGACTCTTTTGAAGACATATAAATTGGGGTTTTCACAGGACCATTGTCATTGATTATATTATAGAGACTATAATAAAACTGAGTATTTTTTTATATATTAATGAGATTGATCATACAACAATGCATATGCTGTTTATTTAAAAGAATGTATAGAACAAATAAAAAATTTTGTATGGAACTTTCAAATGCATGTCAAAATCATGAGACTAAATGTGGCTTTTGGAATTCTATTAACGGCTAATTCCTAATGTTACAACCAACATATAATGGCTATAGATCATTATTATTTGTAAGAGTTTAATTTGAGAGTTGAATCAAATGTATTATGTGTTTCTAAATATGTTGAAGATATTTTTAAATAAATTGATTATATTGGACAATTGATGCTTCATGGTTTGTATGCAAATTTTCGAAAGTATTCATGTCTAACTGAAAAAAAAAAAAAACTTGCAAAAATGAAGATTTTATGCAAAGGCTCTTCTCAATCCACAATTGATTTTGCCTTTAAAGTTCCAGATGTACATTTGTGTCTTACCAAAGTCTCTAAGTCTTATAAAAGTTTAGATAGATATGTTTCAAAATTGTTTGAATAAACATTTGAGCATGGTTCCTATTGTCAAATAATCTAAGTTTTTGTTGGCATTTTATTGAAATTTGAAATCAAAATCCATTTTTTTCTTCACATGTATTTTTAGATAATGAATGAACTATGAATCTTAAAGTGTTGAACATATGTGAGTCCAAATCCGGGTACGCAATTTATGTACTATATAGAGGGGTCATCGGCATTAATACGGCTTAGAGGATGGCTTTTGTAGAAATTATATCAAGTTAAAAAGACAAAAAGGTTAGGTGAAGATCAAATTTAAAAGAATTAGATGTAGAAAATATTGGGTTGCATATAGATTAGAAAAAAAGCTCACAATACATATGAATTATTGAAATATTTATGCATAGTTTTTAAAATTCTATATAAGAAGTTCTCACGTTAAAAAAAATTATTTTTATTTAAAAGCCCCCAAAGTTGGGTAGCTTGTTTTATAATACTTGTTTAAAAAAACTCTTATAATTAGGTTTTTAATGCTATTATTGTCCTCAAGGAATATTTGTTTTATGTATATAATTACATTTTTTGATTCCTTGTTAAAAAGGTGACAAGAATTTTCTACACAAATAAATTATATTTCTTGAGACTGGATGAAAATGCATTATAATTGAGAAGCTTGAGGAATGTAATCTTGCACTTGAAATTCTAAAACCAAGATAGTAAATGATATAGACAATATTTTTGTCCTTTGTGGCAAAAAAATGAATAATTTTGAGTCTCTTAAAAGATTGTAGTCAAATCCATATAAAGCAATATGTGTTCTTGACTACCATTTTAAGGGATTCTTGAGCCAAAAGGCTTGTAGTCAATCATTTAAAAAGAACTCACATTGCAAGCTTCCTAATTTAAAAATATGTTAAAACTCTAGGCTAAATACTTTTGTGTCATCTTCTTACTTTAATACTACCTCCAAAGGCCAACCCTTCATAGACCAGCCATTGAAAGATTTTTTCCGTAGTTTCTCTAGTATAAAAAGGCCTGAAAATTACTAAATTGCCCCTTCAAATTTTATACAAAATAAAATAGGTTTGAAGAGTTTTGGGCACCTATAGTGAATTATCAAATTTTATTTTCTCTCAATTTTATTTTGAAAATAGTGAAGCAATCAGAATTCTAAAAAAACTAGTTTTTATAAAAAGTGAATGATTGGAAAATAGACTATGTGAATTTTTTGTTTTGGGCCCAAACTTGGGTGCGGAAGCAAATCACCATGTTGCTTTAAGAATGTACGTTCCTCATCCTATTTCCTAACTACAACTTCTATCCAAATTTAAAGTCCCTAAAACTTGCACGCAATGGAAATTTCATTTATAGGGTTCAAAAGCCTTATAAAGCCATATTGTTGAAAGCCCAATCTATTTGGAAAAAAGTGTGCAAGCTTTGTTTTTACACATACTTCTATCCTTAGATCCCAATTTTTTTAATCTGACCCTAGTCTTAGGTAATAATGCTATCAAATACTTTCAAATGCTAGAAAATGAATAAAAAATGGATTTAAAATATTTTTTTCTAATTTTCATTTTAAAATTTAAAATTGTGAAATTATTTGCCAATTTTTGACACATAATTTAACTTTAGGTATTAAGTTGCAAAAGGCATGGGTTATTGACTTATAAGCACTGATAGAGACCTAATACCTAAAGCTCTTTTATAAACTAAAATGGATTCTGAGAAATTTGGGTATCTAAAATGAAGCATTAGATTTTTATTTTTTTTTATATTAGGGAAACAAACAAGCTTTCAAGGAATCTAATTTTTATGAAAATCCAATGGTTTAGATAAAAGGTTATACAAATTTTATCTTTTTAGGACACAACGCATCATCAAATTGATTTGAAAAATTGCATATTTCATATTGTAACTTGAGGCCCTAATTAAATTTGAAGTCTCAAATGCATATGAATTATGGGGCTCAAAAGCCTAAGAAAATAATATTGTCCAGAGCTCAGGCAATTTTAAAAAGAAATTTTGCTCCAATTCGTATGTTTTGTTGACACATACATCCTCCTTGAACCCCCCACATTTTTTGTGACCCTAATACTAGTAAAAAATAAGATCCTATTGTTACAAATTCCTAAAAAATAAAAAATTCTATGAATAGCCTTTTAAACAAAAGTATTGATTTTTGGCAGTTTTGTGAATATTTGCTAGTTTATAACACATGCACCATTAGGGATTGATGTCCCCGAGAGGCAAAACACATGCCTCCAAATTGGATACTTTGAATATTATAGAAGGCAACTGAATTATTGAAATGACATGAGTCGAATGTTTCAATTGAGCCTCCAAAAGTTTAAAAATATTACCAACTATAGATGTTATAAGATCATCGCCATTGCAGACTGGCTAGACAAGGCTTTAGCATGCTTCTTGGGGAACCAATGTTGCATGGCTTCACAATTGCCCCATGACACAAGCGGCACCAAGACTCGCCAAACTACAAAACTCAAGAATCTAGGAATTTGCATTTAAGCTTGGGCATGTTTATTGACTTTGATGACACTTTCACTTGCTTTGTTGACATCATGCCTTGATGCGTTCACAAAAGTTGCCAACCTTGGCATATATTTATGGTGAATAGTTCATTAATTAGTACTAGGATTCAACAGATGGCAAGCCACACCCAAGCCCTACCATTTCACAGTGTGCTCTACAAATTCTAAAGTGGTCGGCTAATTTTTTCTGGGTGGCGTGATTGCCACGGGGAAACAAAAACAGCTGGGCACGCCCAACTAGCAAGTTGAGCTCCCTTGGCGAGTTGGAGTGGAGATGCTCTAAAGCTGGAATTTACTAGCAAATGGTCCTTCCCAAATTTCAGCGATTTCACAAGATGTTGTCTAGGTGGCTATGCAACAATATTGTACATGAAGGTCAAGTTTGACAAAAAGGTGCAAAAATTGAATTTCCACAACAAATTTTGACAAGTTCACATCATTTTGCAACAATCGTTAAATGTCATGTGGCATTTTTTTTTTTTACCAAAAACAACTTAAGGTCAAATCTAACCTCCACGTAGGGTATGGTGTTGTACTTGTACTACACCTGGTTTTTTTTGTGTGTGTCAAAATTAACCCCTAAAGCCCTGAATATACTTTTTTGAGAACATAGCATTTTTGGGCAGCTCACTACAAGCGGAGTTTTTAATTTTTTTCTTTGAAGTTTTCACACAACATTTTTCCAAGGAGTAGCTTTAAGGCCCAACAATTTTCATAACTTTTGACTACATGATCAAAAAGTTATTGCATGATATGTCATTTTCATTGCTAGGCGGGCAGCTCGGGCAGCAAAAAAAACTTCTTTTAAAAATCACTTTTCAAGAAAATAAAAATTTGAAATTGGTTCTTTAGATTTATATGTACGCGGGAAGCTTTGAATCATTCCATTTGGATTAACGAGTCAAAAGTTATGAGGATTCTTATTTTAGGGTAGTTTATGGGTAGTTATGAAATCTCTACTCTAAAATAAACTTTGAAGTCCTTTATCTAACTCAATTTTCAATACTTTTGAATAAAACAAAAAACATTGGGTGTATATTGTTTATTACAATATTACAACAATTGGGATTGGCATTTTTCAATTCCATAATTAAATTCTTGACAATTTAGTATTTTGAGTCATTCTCTACCTCTTCCTACTTACTATTTTTTTCCTTTATGTTGTACAATTCCAAATGATCTGAAAATTTTCAAGGATGTAACCAACTTGCCTTGAAGAGTGAATCCAAAGAGTAACAACCATTTCGGACATTTTTTCATACAAATGTGACCTTGTGAAGGGCAGCTGCCTGGATTTTTGCAGTGATTAAAAAGGGGCTTTTGTCAATTCAAACGCTATTATCTTGCAATCTACATGGTGGAAAATTCTGAAATTTTTTCCCCATCTTCTTAAACCAATGTACTACAAGATCCTACGGTTACATGAGTTGAAAAGCGTTATTTTTCTAAAATTTGATACTTGTACTAGAAATGGCAGTTTTGGAGCGGTTTTGGTGAAAACATAGTCAAAAACTTTTAGGGGTTAAATAAAATGACAAAGGTATCATTTTATTTAATAATTAATGAAGGTTGGTCCTAAACTAGAAGAAATTTGATTGGGTGCAAATTAGAGTGAAATGTACATTGGTACCCATGATATGCCAAGACCACTACTTTTTTTGTCTTTTAGCTAGCATTTGAAGTGGTTTATTTTCGTTTTTTAAGGTTTGAACTGGAGCACATTTATTCAAAGTACTTTTGTATGCGCTTCTAATGATAGAAAAATATCAAGTTCTAATTATAAAATGATGAAAAATTAGAGTTATACTTAGCAGATAGATTTCAAAGCAATGTTTGTAGAGAACTGCCGTTAGTTCTTTTTTAGTAGACGGAATTGGGAAAAAATCCGGTTGCAATTTGAAAACATTAGAAAAAACCTATAAAACACTAGAAGAAGCCCATGTTTTTTGGATTTCTTTGTGTCCAAGTTGATGGATTTTGCTAGATATTCTACGTAACAACCTGTGGTTTTATGTCAACAATGACATCTAAAGTAACAACTTGATGTTACTTTAGATGTCATTGTTGATATAAAACCACAGGTTGTTACGTAGAATGTCTAGCAAAATCCGTCAACTTGGACACAAGTCCTTTTTAGTGACACCAAAAAAAAACCGGGCTTCTTCTCTAGAGTGAAATTTCTATTTAGAGTACAGTATAAGAAAAGAACCACACTCAATATTTGAAAAATGGTTCAATTCATGTGTGAATTAATTGAAATTAAGGTGGAAACATCCAAAACTATCCAAATACCCATTCTTGTACAATAGAATTCCTATAATGTGTCATTAAAGTGTCATTATACCATCCCCATATTTACCTACAATTAGTGAACTATTGAATCCTAGATTTTAGTTTTAGATCTAGCTATATAATGATGGCTTCAGTGGCCTCGGGAGTTTCCATTTTGAAAAGTCATAGAAATTACATGTTATATCCCAATTTTATTTTGTTTTTTTAAATTCATGATTTTCAATTGCCATTATTTAAAAAATTCTAGAAAAGGTGTCTTCAAATAAGTGGAATTGCTTATTTTGACAGTTTTAGATGTTTCCACCTTAGATGCTAAAACTCCACAAATTCTCCAAACAATATTTTGGAGTGCATTTAGGATGTGCTAAAGTTACTGCATGCACAGAATGTCCAAATATGCAAAGACAGAAATTATATAGTATATATTTTAAAAAGCTTCACAACTCTACAATTTTAGAGCATTGCCACCGTTTTACATGAAATCAAACTCAGCACCGAAGCTCTGCAATGTTGTCTTCTTGGATTTACACACGGTGTCATATTGGTCTCCCATTCTTCTGCGCCATAGCACCATGACATCAACTATTATTCATGCACTTGTCGTGTTGGTAAAAAGCTGACAACTATTCCTCGAGGATACTCTGAAATAGTATTTCAGTAAAACAAGAAGTGGCACGAGAAGATGCCCCGCCAAACCAGGCTTTTCACTGTCCCCAAGTGCACCGGTAGGGTGTAATATTTTTCTCGACCCTAAACCACCATGCCGGTCCAAAATTTTGCATAACAGTAATGATGCTCTTAATGAAAAATGCTACAATGCTTCAAGAGACGGACATCCTCACAGAGTATAGTTTGGCGCAGAATAAGGTGGTTTATACTAAAAGTGAGCAGGCTTTAAAAAGCAATCATGACGCAGAGGTACATTTTACTTTCTTCAATGTACTAGCAGTGTATATTTCAGAAGGTGGTTGGGTTTAGTGACCATTGCATTTCAACTTCAAAAATACATAACTAATTCCACAAAGGTCCAAAAAATATTAAATGACTTGGATTTGATGCCAATTCCATTTTTCTTCCTACATAAATTTACTGAATTTTTTTCAAGGAATTTAGCTTCCCCCAAAAGGCAATCAGCTCTTAAATGGTCAATTTAAGAGCAGACCACCTTAACCCCCAGAGTCTCATTGTCCCCTCGGGTAACAAAATGGATTTTGGGTAGGCTCCTACGGTCTCAATATTTGTTGTGATTTTCTGAATCTTTTTGTGAAGATAGAGAATCACATAAGCTTTCTAAAAATTTAATTTTTTTTTCAATTAGTGCCCGGTAGCAAAAGTTATGGCAGAAAAAATCCCAAATTTTAGTTCGGCAGGCAAAAAAAAATCCTCAAAAAAATTTAAATTAAAAATTTTAAAAATTGGTTTCATATAGATTTTATTTTCATCTACATGGGAAGCTTTGATTCATTCCATTTGGATTTGTTATGCAAAAGTTATGGACAATCTTATTTTTCGGGCAATTAAAGCATCTTCTTGAAAAATAAATTGTAGGATTCATTTCTGAATTCAATTTTGACAATTTAAAAAAAAAAGGTTTCACAAGGTTAAGATTTTTTGCTAGAACAATCTTACCATTGAGATTAGTATATTTCAACCCTATCTTAGAGCTACTAATGATTTCATTTTTCCTTCAATCTTAATTCCTAAAGGACCATTGTCCCTTCGGGAGACAAATGGGATTTTGGGCAGGTACCTACAGGCTGAATTTTTGTCGTGATTTTTTGAAACTTTTTTTGAAGATAGAAAAACTGATAAGCTTCATGGGAATATATATTTTTTTCAATCGGTGCCCGGGAACAAAAGTTATGCCCACACAAGCTCAAAACAAGGGAGAGGAGGTAGCAGAAAAATTTGCAAAAAATTAAATTAAATTCTTTTTTTCCCCCTTATAGATTATATTTTTGTCTATTTGGAAAGCTTTGATTCATCTCATATGGATTTTTTATGAAAAAGTTATGGACAATCTTGTTTTTTGGGCAATTAGAGCATCTTCTTGGAAAAAATAACTTGTAGGATCCATTTTGGAATGCAATTTTTGCAATTTTTTGAAAAAAAAAGTTCCACATGGTTTAGTTTTCTTGCAAGAATGATCTCACCATTGGGATTAGTGCATTTTAATTCCGTCTAAAAGCTATTAATATTTTAGATTTTCCTTTTATCTTGTACTATCTTCTACTTAACAATTTTTTTACATATGAAAACTAAGTTTTTTTGAGTTTCTTTTTTTAACCTAGACTGTCAACTCAATTCTTCATCATATAAAATTAGAAATTCAAAATCATAAGAGCAAAAATTTTAAATTAAGAAGGTTCAAAGCCAAAAAATGTAGTTGAACAAGGTTCTAAAAAACTTGATTCCTTCACTTCAAATGCAAATATCTTGCAATTATCGAACACAGTCAAAGTTTCTAAGATTTATTTCACACA
This sequence comes from Neckera pumila, assembly GCA_963969595.1. Taxonomy (NCBI): domain Eukaryota; kingdom Viridiplantae; phylum Streptophyta; class Bryopsida; order Hypnales; family Neckeraceae; genus Neckera; species Neckera pumila. Next base: position 5,827,594 of record OZ018412.1, on the reverse strand, counting down.
TTCTTACACTAGAGCAATACAAGATCCTATGGTTAAATATGTAAATAATATATTTATAATTTTTTTTGCTCTTTGCTACAAAAATGGCAATTTTGAGTGGTTTTTAATGGAAAATTGGCCTTGGGACTTTGGGATTTAACTTGGAAGTACGGTAAGCAAATAGTTTGGTAAGCTATTGACAGCTGACATTGTTGGTGGCGGACTCGAAAATCAGAATTCCAAATTTGGATGGTTACAATCAAATGATGATAAATCCATCGTACGAAGTGGGACTAGCATGGTAAAAATGCAAAAATTGGGGGATAAATGTAAAAAAAAACAACCTATTTTGAGCTCCGTCCAGGATATTTCTACATGTCTCCTTGCTAATTTGGGGCTTCTGATTGCAAATATAAATTCAGAATTTGCAAAAGCATTCATGTGTGAAAGATAAAAGATTCTTCCGTTTTTCCCAAGGATAAAATTCCTGCGTTTTCCCAGGGGTAAAATTCCTGCGTTTTCACCCTGCTGGTCTCACTTCGTGAGACGGGTTTAACGTCCTGCTTTACAATTTGACAAAAGCCATGTTGGGCCCTTTTTTTCTTCATTTTGAAAAGGAGAGAAATGATGGACAGGCTGTGACGAGGCAGGGGCCGCGGAGTTTCAGTTTTAAAGCTTCCAACTTGTCAGTAAAATGCCAGGTCCACAGTTCAGTTGGTGGAGCTCAATAAAAATATCCCGTTCCGCTTCATTTATGTCAAAAAAGAAAAGAATCCCTCTGACACCTCCGGTCCGGAGCCTGCATGCGAACAAGTTACCGATTGAAATCATTATTGTGAAGACGATCAGCTTGGTCCGTACTATTCTTGTCTCTTGTTGCTTTCTCCTGAATAACTGCGGCTCTCATTTTGACTTCACAGACGCTGACTTTAGGATGCTGACTTTGTTGAAGCACTTGCAGACCTGCAGACCTACAGGTGCAAGTAGAGTTTGGCGGCGTCGTCTGCCAAACAACTGCTCTTTATATGACAAATTATGTTCTGAACGTTAATAATACGACTTTCTTGCAGGCGTGCTTTTTAGACATGCTTCTGTTGTGAGTGTATCATTCAACGTCTGCAAGTATTCAGTGATGCAATGAAATTCTGTTTCATTTGTTTAAAATTTATATATATATTTAGTGAGTTCTTTGAATCTTTAAAAAAAAATTAGTTTGAATGATTGTCTTTCGATGATGTTTAGGTGAAGTTGAACGATTTTCTTTCATTGTGAAGTTGATGGATGTTATTGTTGATCTTCATAGTTGTGGTGTTTTAACTTGTCTTTCATCTTTACTAGTTGATACTGTGATTATTGCAATATGAAAATCAAACTTTGCAAAGTACTGATAGCTTCATACTTTGACCTTGAATTGGAAATATTTACAAAATCTTGAGAGCTTACTAGCTTGGAGTTGGTAAATATATTTTGAATGTGTTTGAGCGTTTGCATTTGAAAAACAACTACTCTTCACAAACAATCTGGATGGAATTTGATACTGTTGTGTGGAAAATAAGAACTACTTTATTGTATTGTATCTATGTAGATAATCTTTGATACAACTCCAACTCCACTGTTCTTATTCTTGTGTGTCCTCAAATCACTTCTTTATTGAATGTTTGCAATGAACAACTTACCGTCTTCATGATCAACTGTAATGATCTTTGTGCACCTGAAAAACAACTACTCTTTATTTTAATGATTGCAGTAAGTTGAAGTTTTGATGAAACCATAATGCTTCATGCTAAGTCTGCAACTAAGTTTCTTGCTGTAAACTTTCAGTTTTCAAAGTTTTTGAAGGCAACAAGGATTGTAACATTCTTGTAGGTGAAGAAGACTGCTTGTAATTACAATGATGAAAATATGATCTCCCAATCTTGAAGTCGAAACCACCGGCCGATAGAGATCAAGACTGCAAACTGAAATTCCAGTGTTTCAAGTTCAGTAACTTCATTGCGGGAATTTGTGCTCAGATTTGTGCTCGATTTGAAACTTGTTCACTCTTTCGTAGTGCAGTTGCAACTTCGGGAAGCTTGACAAAGCGAGTTTCAAGTTTTCAGTTTGTCGGTTTTGATGGTCGGGTGGTGATGCTCTTAGTTGTATCCAGCAGCATGTTGGTGACGGTCACCCCAAATCGCCCCTTGTAAGCATCAATAGTTATTATTATTAAACATGCTAATTTTTGTTGTTTTCTTGTTGTTTCCCATAGGCCGGGGGTACCTCTTGCCTATTTTTGTTCAAAACTGCCATTTTGTAGTGCACAGAGAAAAAAATGAAGAAAATGAATAGGAATTTAAAAAAAAATTAAAATCTTGAAATTCCACTGTAAACAAGTGTGCAGGTGAACTGAAATTGGGGTCAATTGGTGTAATGGATGAATTTTCACTGAAAGAAGAATGGAATCCACAATGAACGCAAGAAGCTACAAAATTTTTTCGAATGCTGGGCATTTTGTTATAATATTCTTGGCTTGGGTTTAGAGAATTGCATGCGCCTCCATGTAGACAAGCAGTGAGTCATGAGGTCACTTCTCTTGTTAAGGCGACCTAATTGTAATGGCAACCCAATTTCACTATTTTGTGTAGATAGATTAATAATAGGAACCATTCTCAAATGCATATTGGGGTGGATTTTAGGTGAGGCTGCCAGAGAGTACTTCAGCTGGACCACGTTGAAAATGACAAAAGTTTGGCAGATTCTCCTCCTTGCTTTCTTCTTGGCATCTTGCTTGCCTTTGCATATGTACGTGCTTGTTTGTAAAGCATCTGCCATTCCCTGATTCAATTCAGATCGACTATACAGTATTCCAGTGTATCTACTTTTGAGGTAACAAAAATCATTGGTTGGAGCAATAGAAGGATTCTGCACGGTTATTTTCTGCAGAAAAAAATTGCATAAAATGGCAATAAAAAATATGATCCTCCTCTCTTAGTGGATGAAACTGCGGAAGTGCTACAAAATGTCAAATTGGGATTGCTCTCTTCTGAATAAAAGGAAAAATGTTTGGGTAAACAAAATGCATTTTCGTCCATATTTTGCACACTACATCCATGCCCAAATGCCCATAGATGTAAAGAACTTCAAAACGCTATTGAAAGATCACATTTTGCATTGCCTGAAATAAATGAAACAAAAAAACTGGGATGAAGGCAAGCCTCTGTATCTATTGAGACCACCAAGTTGAACACATTGAAAGGAGCATTGTCACAAACAGTATTGCACATTCAGGTACCGCTCATTTACAAATTACCTGTTTGAGCCATTCAGAAATTTTTGTATAATGTGGATTTAAATTTATTTATTTTGGTCAGCATGATTATGGTTGCATCCTTAGGCAATCGCAATCAAGCACACCAAATTTCACTTTCAAAAAAACAAAACTCCATTTTTGGTGAATTTTTTTATTTAATTTTCATGGTAATATAAGTTATTTCATTGACAAACATTGGTGATGAATTTTTTGTAATTTGGTTGCATAGATATGTAGGAAAAATTCATACATCTTCTATTCAAACAAATATCTCCAAAAAAAATCCCATAATTCGTTCTATAGAGATTTCAATGATGAGGTCATAGTGCCCAAATTTTGTACCAAAGATATTAGATATCTCATATTGTATTCGATTTTTCTATTCGCCTTTCACATGGTAACTACTTTTTGTAACATTTGAGCATGATGGTACAATCACTTTGCCAAAATCTAGTTAAAAATATAGTGATATCCATTTCTTCAAAGTTTGGTCAAACAACATTTTTCATTGAACTCTTCATTGCTCATTTGTTTGTTGCTTCAGGAAGTGATTTTTAATATAAAAGATTTGCATATGCATGTTCCCTATATATCTATGCAACTGAATTAAAAAAATCATCATCAATTGTTTTCAAGTTTTTTTATGTAAAATCATGAAATTTGACTTTAAAAATTTGCCAAAAATGCAATTTTTCTTTTTTGAAACTGAAATTTGGTATGCTTGATTGAGAGTGGGTAAGAACTCAATATTAATTAGGCAAGACAAACAATGCCAAATTTATTTATATGTTATGTACAAATCTTTGAACTTCTCAAACAAATAGTTTGTAAATGAGCGGTACCTGAGTATACAGTACAATACGGTGGAGTTGTCACAGTTACAAGCAGAGACTCAGAGAGTGCATGTAAAGCATAAACAGACTTCAAAAAAATATTAAATGGCAAATTTCGTTAAAATGGCGGTATTTGCAGTGCCATATTTTCCTTGTGCCATATTCCTTACGCCATTTTTTCAGACCGTCCGCTCTGAACATATAGAATTGGTATAGATTCCAGGCATCTAAGACTGTTGTAGATTTCAAACATCTAGGAACCTTATAGATTTTAGACCGGCTGTTCTAAAAAATCTAGGATTGGTATAGATTTTAAGTATCTAGGAAAGGCATAGATTTTCAGAATGTACCACTAATGTAGATTTCAAAACGGCCGTTTTGAACTGAAATAACGTGCCATTGTAATGGAATGCCACCATTTTAACGAAATTCACCATTTAAAATAAAACATAAGATAAATAGACACTAAATATTGCATGAAGTGAATTGAACCAAACAGATAATAATGGATAAATACAAACTAAGTTATGACAAAACTGAATAACTCATGCACTTGAACAAAGAAAAACATTTCAATCCTTGGCATGCCAAAATGCAAGATGGTATTGATCAAATATTGTACTGTACAGTCTTCAGATGATTGATTGAAATAATGTGCATGCCAATCTCAGTTTCCCAATACTTTGGGATGCTACAATGTCTCAAACTGTGATTATAGATTTAAATATTGTGACTGAGGATACGTCCTATTTAATGTCACCTATTGTATTGTCAACTGCATTGAGACAAGCAGGACGCTGAACCCATCCTCGTAAGTAAATTTTGTGTTTTGCGGGGAAATTGTAAAAAATAAGCCCCCAATTTTGAGCGGTGTAAATTCTACGTTCTTCACGTCTCCTATTAAAGCTAATTTGGGGCCTCTGATTGCAAATATGAAATCAAAATTTCCAAATTTTATCATATGTGACAAATAAGAAATTCCTGCATTTTCCCAGGGTAAATTCACCCTGCATGGCTCACTTCGTAAGATGCGTTTGGCGTCCTACCAGAGACAAACACAAGTGCATAACTATGCTATATCCCAATGTAAGTTCACACACTAATAGCCCATGCTCATTTACATTCCCTACAAGCATCTGGAAATGCATCACTGTGCCTACTATGGAACTCATAAGTGAGGTTCAATTGAAACTGGACCATTTATCCTACGACTCTTTCTGAAAGGCGACACTCAGACCTTCCAAAATACTTGCTGACGATGATGTCGCAGACGCTGCGGACGAAAATGGCTGTTACAGGTAAACACATCACACTTGTTAATAGTCCAACAACTGAGTTAATTGCAAGCTTTGAATCTGATAAGGCAAAGCCTCCATGGAGTTCCTAATGCTAGCCCTTCTAATTGCACTTACAATCCAGGCGCTAATACATCTGATTTAGAAGATATGCAACCACTGAGATTGAAGTGCATAAACTTATCGGCAAATGCAATACTAAATATTGACGTCTAAAACTCGAACGGTCACAATCTTCAAGCCTACATCGAATCTACATCTGAATATTTCGAAGTAGGATTAAAAAAATGTGATCTTCAAAAAACTACAGTTACATTTTGCAAACCAAGTACTGAATATGAATCTCAGAAACCATCAAATTTTGGTTGTAAGCTTCAAATGTCATGTCCATTAAAGTCTACAACATTGACTGTCATGATCTTGAAGCATACTTCGAATGAACATCTGAATTTGTCAAATGAAGGACAAACACGACATGGTCTTCAAATCCCTCCTGTAGCATTCAGCAGGCATAGCAAGAAAACATGAATTTTATACCAAACATCAAATTGTGGTTGTAAGTTAAGCATCTGCAATGGCAATCAAGACCGTACCCAGTTATCAAAAGGTATTTGCAAGCTAAACATAAATTCATGAAATTGTCGGAATTCCATTTCTTTGGCACGCAGACTGAAAAGGAAATCTAGACCAGTTCTAGTATTCGGAGCTTTGCGTCGACGAATGACACAATTTCTGTAGCTGGAATCACGCCAACGTAACGAAATTGATAATGTTAATATTTACCTCACAAGATCAAGGTATGCACTAACTTGAAAATTTAACGAAATTGATGTTAAGCTTGCAAATAGGTTTTGATAACTGGGGTACGGTTTTGATTGCCACTGCCAGAATTGAAGTCATTGCAGATGGTAAACCTCAAATTCATGTTAGTTTCATTTACGTTGAAATCGTCGAAAACATAAGAATCAGAGGAATTGAAGCAGGGTGAGGGGTTTTGAGAGCACTAGCTGACCTTGACAGTGATGTTGCATATGAGTTTGTTGGCCGCCTGAGTGACGCTGCACCGGAGGACATCCAATCCCAGCGACTCCATGGACGCCATGAGCCCACTGTGGAAGTGGGGAATCTGCTCGCAAATCATCTCGATGACGATGTCGCCCGTGGAAAGCTCCGAGTGCACGTAGAATCGATGCACGCATTCGCTCAGGAACTTGGGGACCGCCTGCGCAGAGCTTTCATTGCTGGCCTTCACGTCGCCGTCGCCTTCTTCCACCAAAGGCTGCTTGCTGTTCGATCCTACCCTCGACGACGGAGGGCCATTGGGTTCCAGTGGCGGCGACATAACGGCCAGCGAGCCGATCTTCTGGATGATGCGACTGAGCTTCACGCCCGGCGACTGCTTCGCACAAGCCATCGCCTGCTTCAACTTTGTGCGCTTCTTCAGGGCCTCCTCCTTCTTATGTTGTAGACTCTTCAATAGCTGCATGCTGTCTTCCACGATTGTGGACCGCTCCCGCTGGAAAACCCATTCATTACGTACCCCAACAATCACGACAGTGCGAGAACTCTAGAATCGACCTCATACCCATTACTTACTCATCCCAAAATGACAAGCTCCGGGATTAATGACATTCTAACTGTTCAATCATTGCGAAACGAGCGCTAGATAATGTATGAAACAATCCAGCAGGACCTGTGCGATCGACGAGTATATCAGACAAAGTTCAATCACAACATTGCAACAAATCTAGAATCGATCGCATACCAAGCACGTCCGAACTCATTCCAGAATCTCCAGGAGAATCAGTGCTTTCAATGTTCAAACGAGCCCTAGAATTTAATATACCACTGGGAACTTCTGCCACTTTATGCCGGGCCGAGAGGGGGGCCTAATGTGCATCTCTGGTTCGGGCTGAGGTTCGGAAGACCGCAGGAACCTGAGTTCCGCGCACTCTGAGCGTCAATTGAGGCCTAATGCGTACAAAAATGGGCCAAAAGGGGGAGCAAAAGTTTCGCACCCCCCACCTCGGCATTAGTACAAAAATGGGCCAAAAGGGGGCCTAACTCTTCACGAGTTAGCCCAGCATAATGTCTTCAAAGTTCCCAGTGTACGAGGATGAAACAATCCAGCATTAGCATACGATGATGACCTGTGCGTTGCACATTGAATGTAGTGATGGGTGTAGCACCATAGTTAGAATACGAGAACCTCAAATCGAGAACCCCCTGCAATGGCAATTGAGAATGGCCAAGTTTTATCTCAGTTGTGTGTTTAGGGGAGAAAGCGTGGTGGGTGGTAGATGTGACAATTGATGCATCGCTGTGGGCTTTATGTTTATGAAGAGCAGACAGGAGATTGGGGATGTGAGGAAATTGAGAAGCGAGCTGCAAAACACTGAGAAAATAATCACTCACTTTGGAGCCGGGAGGCAGCAGGGATTCCAAGGTCAAGAACTTGCCCGCCATGTCGTCTCTCCGCCATCGCTCGCGCACGATATGCTCCATCTTGTCGAAGTAGCGCGTCCTCTGCGTGCGACTATTACCCATGGGCGACGCGTCCTTGCTGGTGCGGCAGCGCTTGGGCGCCCGAAAACACACCTGCGGGACAAAACCTAAGTGGTGCGGCTGTGCCACCACGACCTGATCATTCCATTTCACATCCGCGGGCAGAATCCTGGGCACCATGTGGGCCACGGCGGACACCAGCAACGGCGCACGATTCGCGGGGATCGGCGTGGCATCCCAAACCTTCGACTTCCCGGCACCCGCAGCCGGAGCTGCAGGCATTTTGAATTCACCTCCCTTGCCACGCACTCCGGCGCCGCGTCCCTTGCTCCCCGCCTTGCGAGCTGTCACCGCTGTGAAAGGCGGGAGCGGCGATTCAGGACCTCCCTTCGGCCCTATCAACACTGGTTGCTGCGCACTTCGTATGGGGTGGCGAGAAGCAAAGCTTAATTCATGCGCGGGGTTTAGACCTTCTTGCGCGACGGATCCAGCGCCACACATTGAACTCGGCCTGCTCCCTTGTGCGGGTGGGGTGGACGGGAAGACCGGCGACGAGACAACAGTAACCGCGTGCGCAACAGCGTCCCCATCCCGGCTACCATAATTGTGGTCTTCGAAAATCTCCGGCAGCCCTTCGAAGAGCTTGTGGACGCTACTATTGTCGATGTCGAGCTCGCAAAACGACTGGCTTAATACGGAGTTGTACGCGCCGGGGGTGAAGCTGCTGTAGACGCTGTTGTCGTACGTGAAGTCCATGGAGGGTGGGGGAGGCGTTCCCGTCCACGACGCGGGGCAGGCTTGGAACATTTCCGTGATCTTTCCCAAATCTTCCGCCGCAGGGTCGGAAACCGATTTTGAAGCGCGCTCCAGGGTGGATAATTCCGAAAGGTGGACGTCGTCTTTCAATGCCGGCAATGTGTCCCACAAGCTCCAGAGCACTTCACCTGCAAGAAGAGCGCATGACGTCACACCGTTGTCAAACCAGGGTTGCCAGATCGTGCTGGTTCCACTACTTCAAGGTGGGTCGCGGCGAATGGTGGGAATTGAGAGGAGCTCGTGGACTCGCACGAGCTCGCTCGTACCTCCAGAGCTTCGACGGCGAAACACTATGTCGAGGGAAAAAGAAAAACACCGACACTGCCTGTAATAACTGCAGGCAAGCTGGCTCGTTGCGTGCAGAGACGCAACGCTAGCAATGGATGGCAATAATTCTCAAAATTGCGAACACGGAAAATTTGATATTTTCGGTTAGAAACAGAATTTTCCTTGTGGCATGTCACTTTCGTAAACGAAGAGTACCTAGCGGCTCTCTCAGTCTAGTGCGCACTCCCCCAATTGCGATCTCTCACTCGCCCTCCACTCGATAGGTGAAGACCAAGCGAACACCAAACAGTACTATACATACAACTAGCGCAACACCCCAGCTTGCTAACTTTGTACAGCGCGACCCATACCATCATTTTAATGGACAGTGAGCAACGGCCAGCCATCGTCTCGACAGAACACCTTTTCCAGGCTCACATTGGGTCCGTCGGGCAACACATTTCCACCCCCGCCTACTGCGGTCCACTGCCTACAAGTTTAAAGCGACATACTACGTACCGAGGTCATGATTGTTCTAGCCTCCACGCAGGCTGCGAAAGCCCTAGAAGGCAAAGAACGAAATCAAAGAGTCCTTCACGAGTAGTAAGTTCGTGGAGTAACTTCAGGATAAGATTGCCTGCCTTCGGAGACACCGGCACTGGGTTCCAGAACGGTAATTACCTGGTACGCACGCTCGCAAGCAAACTCCACACTACTGTTACCCAGGCCCAACACTGTAATTCTCCCACAGCACGACCCTCGAGGCAGCTAGCGCGAGCACCCCAAGGATTCGTCTTACTGGCAGCTACAACAGCTCGATCGCTCCTCCGTTTGGTTGGCAACAATCATCAGCTCCAGGCAGACGGGAGCCGGCTGATCGATAGGAGGGCCAGCTAGCTTAGCTGAGCTTCGCACGGCGTGGCGGAGACAGGTGAAGAAAGTTGAGATTTAACTTACTGCGGGTGCAGGAGGTCGGTCTCTTCGGGATTTCGGCCTCCAGGCTGTTGGTATTTATTGGCCGTGGCGAAGGCTGGGCACATAATTCCAGTTGCGCGTGGGCAGTTGTGAGTGGAAGGCTCCCAGCATGCAAATTGGAAAGCAATTTTTTTTTTTTTTTTTTTTTACACAAATAAAAGAATTCTTTACTGCACGAGATAAAAATGCAAGGACCAGCAGATGGAAATCAAAAGGAAAAACAGAAAAAAACAAAGAAAAAAAACAAAAACAAGCGCCGCGGGGCGATGGAAGCTACACCACGCGGCGTGTGGTGCCTAAGGAGGTTGGACAAAACCATTAGGCACGCCACCATTTCTCAAACCCCATTCGCACACCACCGTTTCTCAAACTGATTCCTAATCAACGTCACCCAATCCGGTTGCTTAGCCCTGGTCCGGCAAGCTTTATCCCACTCCAAGTGCCCATAGTCTACAAGGCTCAACCAGATTCGTTTCATCTGTTTAAATGGTCTCTAAAGTACATCATTAAACACGGCATCATATCATTTGATCCATATCATCTAAAGGATCACAATCCTCGGAGCTGCCCATAGGCCACTGACCTTGCTAAATTTGCGTGGAATTCTATCAAGAAAAATCCCTTGTTTCCATGTAAGCGGCTACCATGGACCACAAGCCTTTTTCGAAGTGATCATGGTGTTTAGTATATAAATCCCCCATTGCCATGCATGCTGGGACAACAGGCACTACCAAAACCTATGGAGAACCCACTCATGAGAATGTCTCGGGCAAACTGAGTAGCCCGTGTCCACACACTGTTGAATTCGACCCCTCTAAGCATTGACCATGACAACTTGGTGCCACACAAGCCACAATAAACTGGCTTCTTTGGAATTCAGGTCTTAGTCCACACCATTTGCCACCAAAGCCTGTACGTGAGTGGAAGATGCCCTGCCACTTCTTTCAATAACATCTAGAATAATATGGTTGTCTCTAAGCATTTCTTGACCTTGTGCTGCACTAAAAGGTGAATGCAGGAAACACTTGTACTATTTGTTGCGTTTTTACTATTTGATGCTTTTTTTTTTGGAGTACTTTAAGCATAGAAAAAAAATATTTATTTAAAAAAAAAAATATGGCCAATGTATATACCTTTAAGATGAAGAAACCCTAGAAAGGAAAAGCATAGAAAAATTCTCTAAGTGGGAGAACTAGAAAGTGCCAAATCTCAAGAAAATAGACACTTTGATGCTTTAATTAGTTAAAAATAGTTAAATAAATTAAATAAAAATTGGCTATTTGTATAACTCTGTGGAGATGGTCATTCACCAAAAGAACCACCAAAATAATCTTTTGTACATTCTAAAATGTAAGAAGAAAGAAGCTCTATTTATGGACTTCCACACAATACAAAATTAAGTAATTTTAAAATTCCTTTGTTGTATAGCTACAAGTCTACTAGAAGACCATTCCCTCCAGATTTCAACTCCAAATTCGATTTTTTGGGTACTAAATAGTATTTAAAACCTCCAAATTGGAATTTGTGACATAAAATTGGGGGCTGTTTTTATTTAGTAAAACATTTTTGAAATTTGCCAAAGATTTAGGCAAGGTGTATAGTGGTCATGAGCACCTTCTTTATAAATCTTAAGTCATTTGAATTCAATACGCAAAAGTAATGCCTAAAAAACAAATCAACATGCAAGGTGTGACAGAAAATAGTACAAGCGTTTCTTGCATTCACCCTAAAATGCAAAAAGGAGTGAGTCTTTGACTAGACAACCACTGTAACTTGGATGGATCCCATTCATAAGAAAGATTTTCAATGTTCCCTGTTGGCACTATAACAAAAATCTCCTCCAAGAATTTGTTTTTTTTGCTTTTTTTCTAGTATACAGGGAATGTAGCTCTCACAAGGAAATGTGAGACAGGGAAATTTGTACATTTTTCAGTGATGTCTCCACCTCCAAATCTATTGAATTTGTAAAATTTAATATTTCAGAATGTAGATTTATGCCTCTTAAATCTAAACTTAATGTAGATTTTAGCTTGCATAATCAATACAATTTATAGATTTTGAAAGCTGAAAGTTGACGAAAAATGTAGATATTGAATTTCCAATCTTATTGATTTGTACATTTCAAAATTACAAAATTTGTACATTTCAGATTTGCGCATTTCAAAATCTCTTAAATTTCTAAATTGTACAAACTCTAAAAAAGTTAGATTATTGTGAAATCAATGGAATTCATTGCTTTGCAGATTACATGACAACTTACAAGTGTTATGTGTCCAACTTCACCGTACCCTTGACAATTGATATGGGACAATTGCATCTTCTAAAATCTACCAAATAATAGGTGGAAACAACATTGAAATGTAAAATGTATAGAAAGTCTACCCGTTTTAATTGTACACGGGGAATTTGGAGAGGATTTTTGAAATACTTGCCAAGAAAATCCATGATTTCTCCTTGTATAGGAATTCTTTGAAGATCCCTCCATGGTGACATTAGAATACAGAGAAACATGAAAACTAGGAGAAACTTGCAGGGAAAAATTGCAGAATCTCCAAATCAGTCAGAGGGGATTCCAAGAAAGTTCGTTGTGATTTAAGACGATCCTCATGTCCATAGTATAAAAGAATGGATAGTTTTTGAAGACGATGGCTACTTGGACTTGATGAAAGGCACCCACACATGCGGCTATCTTGCATCTTGATGGGTTTTCTAGAAGGATAGCCTGCCATTCAACAATAATACTTGAGGCTGGGAGAACGACAAGAATTTTCATGTTCGAGGAAAATACCAACTTCAGTAGGGGCCACCAATGGCGATACGTAATCTAGGTCAAGCTTAAAAAAACACCAATGGTTGATTCGTATCTTTTTGGTCAAAACACCCTACCCATTCATTGTTTTTTGGTGGGAGGTATTCGGTCACAAGCAGAATACCCTATGTATTTGAATTGATAGAGTCGATGCTTCCCACGCCCCTCCCTCTTTAGGCATCAGGCCAAATTGCATCATAGCTTCTGCTTGGGTGAGAAATTGAGAACCTGTCCATGCATCTCTAATCTGTCTCAACCCTGCTTTGTGTAGCTTAGCTGCTCGCCCGCGAGAAAATCTTGCGTCAATTTGGGGCAACGTAGTTGACCACCAGAAGGATTCACAAAGTAATTACTGCCCTTGTTGTAAAGGATGACGCTCAAAAGTCGGGAACGTCACCTTGTACTACGAGGAAGTGCCGGATGCGGGAACAACAAGAACGTGCAAATTTAGGGTTTTGTGACTGTACAAAGCTTCTCCAGCGCGAGCTCCTCCTCGTTTCTGGACTCTAGGTGAGGTCATGGGCGTCTCGATCGACAGACGGGAGTCATGATCAATTGAGTTCCGAGTCTGTGAGGGAGCCACGATGGGATCTTTGGAGCTCTAGATCTCCGATGGTGCCTTGTTGTGGTCAAAGTTGAGCAAGCATGACGTGGAGCATAACGTGAACAGTTAAATGAGCATCTCCGTCTGTGTTATCACATACAGTAGCATTGATGGCTGTAAGAAAAAAATGACAACATGAGCATCAGCCCCAGGTGACAACCTTTCAACCAATGAGAAACTTGAGATGGTGAGAAAATAGACCACCGAAGTTTAAGTAGAAATGTACGGACGAGGGAATTGATACTTTGTAATTAATAGAAGAATATTAAACTGAAGGTAAGTTTGAAACTTTTAAAATTGTAGATTTATCTCAATTGACTATCTATGTCCCATGGATAACGTATGCAAAAAACAAGCGTGATGAGAAAAGCGTACCGCCAGTCATATGGATTGTTCATCTTGCCAGTGTCAATAAATGGCCCGTTTATTAGTTAACCCCTAAAGAACCAAGGCCTTTTTTTTGCCAAAAAACTCTCAAAACTACCATTTCTAGAGCAAAGAGTAAAAAAATCTGAAAATTGTTTTTTTTTCACATCCAATCGTAATCCTTATAACTAACTAGTTTGACAATGTGTGGAAAAAATTTCAGAATTTTTGACCGCACAGATTGCAAGATATTTGCGTCTAAAGTGGAAAAAACAAGATTTTCAGCACATTGCAGGACTAGATTTTTTGACTTTGAACATTTTTAACCTAAATTTTTTGCATTACAGAGTTTTGAGCTTTAAATCTTCATAGTGGAGAATTGAATTGAGAGTCTAGGAAAAAAAAAGAAATTCAAAAAAACTTAATTTTCATTCTTAAAAAAATTGTTAAGCAGAAGATAGTACAAGATAGAAGGAAAATCTAAAATGTTAATATCTTTTAGATGGAATTAAAATGCATTAATTCCAATGGTGTGATTGTTCTAGCAAGAAAACTAAACCATATAGAACTTTTTTTTTTTTAAAAATTGCAAAAGGTGCATTCCAAAATGAATCCTACAAGTTGTTTTTTTCAAGAAGATGCTCTAATTGCCCGAAAAACAACATTGTCCATAACTTTCTCATAAAAAATCCAAATGAAATGAATCAAAGCTTCCCAAATAGGCAAAAATATAATCTATAAGGAAAAAAATACAAAAATTTTGCAAAATATTTTTGCTGCCCCCTCTCTCTTGTTTTGAGCTTATTTGAGCATAACTTTTGTTCCCGGGCATCAATTGAAAAAAATTTATACTCCCACAAAGCTTATCAATTTTTCTATCTTCGAAAAAAGTCTCAGAAAATCACGAAAAATTTTTAGCCCATAGGTACCTGCCCAAAATCCCATTTGTCCCCCGAATGGACAATGGTCCTTTAGGGGTTAAGAATAGGTTTTGGTTGTCGACAGTCTATCTGCTTCTAGCCAGGCTTGTGCAGCGCCCCACCCACAAGTCTCTAGAACATATTATTCTACCAAGACAAAATACCCTTAGTATAGATTGTGCTCCATAATGTGATTCATATTTTTTACACCAAATGCCGTAAACAAGAACCAAAGGAAGTGCTCGAACAATGTGAGAAACAACAATTCACAATAAATCTTGGAGGAGGATTATACTTGATTGTCACCTTGAGTAAAATCAAAAGCGCCTGGCCATCCGTAGTTCCAGGTGCAAAATTGAACCTAACGGCTAGTGGACATGTTGTCACAACCTCTCCAGAACTAAGTTTCAGTGAAAGATTTGTCGTGTCTACATAAGTTTGCCTAAATGCTATCTTCCCAAGAACCTGCTCTGTTGCAGCCTAGAACAAATTGATAGCTACATTTGATTACTTTTCACCTATGATTTTTGTGCTCTCAAAATGGTCTTCAGGATATCTGCAGATACGAAATCATCTTGAAGTCAAAGATAGAGGTTAACAAAATAACTCATACAAGACACCACTTCTGTTTGATCTCGAAAAAGACTGATAACAAAAGACCCCTTCCTGAGCTTTCAAGTTCATTTGTGGATCCTTGTTCCAATCGCGAGTGGGGAGCATCTTGGCCTATGCTAGATTCGGAGCAACATTGGAGGTGCCTTGATTGGATCCAAACCCAAATTGCAGGATTAGAGATGGTATTGCATTGCATGCCAAGAGAATTACATCACAGCTTCGGAAATCATTACTAACTTTTGGCTTTCCTTGTCTCTTTGGTTGATAGTTAAACTTCAATTTTCTTTCCCACAAGCTGACTATGTCACCCTTTGATGCTTCGATCAGCCTGAAATAAATTGAATATTAAAGTTAAAAAACAATGTAATTACGAGGTAGTGTTTGCAACTCACAGGCTCCTGAAGCCCAATCTCGGCAATGCTCTCCATGAGCTCTTTCACTTTCTCCGGATTGTTGTTGTGTGTTCTGAGTAGCGGCCGACGGATATACTCCAAAGGAATCTCAGCTATCAACGGCCTTTTCTTTGAAGTTGCAAATCCACCTATCGCAATCCACCCCGCACCATGGAAATGAGGCAAACGCGAACAAAACAAAACCAAGCAAGCAATTTAGAGTCATGACTACAAAATTCTAAGATTGGTGTTGGAGGGCGATTGAGGAACGTAATTTGCAGTTTCTACAAAGAGCATTGTACTTTTGAGACTGAATTAATTACGGGGCTTGAAATCAAAAAGGACTAGATGTGGAAATACACCAGAGAGTTGCGCGGGCACTTTGACAACGCTCCATTGAAATCCTAATAGAGTATGCAACTCCGTCTAGTCGTATGTTATTGGCATGCATCCTTGTTCCTGAAATTCTTTCAGAGAGCTCTAAATGTTTTCAAGAGGATAGAATTCGGAGCGCCTCATGAAAAGATAGGCAGAAGGGGTTGCACAATTTGCTTTTCAGAATTGGGGCGATTTCCCAAACAAGATTTGAGAACAAGACTCAAGTTTTTTAACAAGAGTTTGTGACTCAGAATTGCGGAACACTCAAACAAAGAATCTAACAACATTCTAATCTTGAAGTGTCGAAACGCAACATGTTCGACAAATGATTCAAATTCAAGAGCAACAAGGAAATAAAATTGCCCATGTACCATTTTCGCCAGCTGGCGGCACGACGGCCAAGAGGCTCTCCTTCCACATCGCAACACCCGGCGAAGATACCACAACACCTGGCAACGAAATCAACGTTCGCAAACTCCCCATTGCTATAAATAGCTCTCTAACTACACACAATAACCAAGTCAACACGGACCTAAATCCTAACGCAACAAAGCTTGAATCTTGAAACACCGGCTGCTCACAATATCAAATCCTCGCCACCAAGATAATCACTAAACAAAATTTACAGCTTTCAAGGCATCCACAAGTTCCCTAGAATTGGAGTGGCTAGAATTAGAGGTGGAAATTCCAACTCAATTGCGTGATGACATGTAATAACAAGTGGACTGCTTTGATTTCACTTAAGAAGACCAAATTGACGGTGTTCATTCATTGCATCTCCTCTACCTTCTATTTGGCTTCCATAACCTCGCAACCCAGTGATTTCTCAGTCAAAAAGCAAACCATAGTCACTGCTCGAAAATCTTTCCACTCATTTTCCAAGGTTTTGAAAAGCAATGGGATTCATCAAATGCTTGCATCCCCTCTAACTACTGTTTGGCCTTCAATCAATGAGATGATTCCTCATCCAAAATGTAGACCATCGATCAAAAGTACGAACATTAGACATGCTCAAAAATCTTAACATTTCTACAAAAATTACAAAGTGTCTGCTCAACAATTTCTCTTAGTGTCACTAACATTCTAAGATTTCATCAAGCAAGGGCATTCGTTGTTCTTTTGTATTTTCTCATGGTCATTTGGCTTCATGACAATCTCTCCTTCAAAAAATAGACCATCAATCGACATTGCAATGTTTACAAAAGCCACACTTCCACAAAGATCTCAACAATTTTTCCCAATGTCAGACTGTTTCCAAAATTTGAAAAAAGAAAAGGAATTCTGATGGTCTAGGGTGATTCCCGGGGGGGGCACACGTCTTGTTCCTCTAGTAAGGACGGTTGACTGGAAACTACATTACCAACTAGTTTCCTCCAGGCTTCACATGCTTGATTCCATATCTTGGATCTGTGTCACGCTTGAAATTTAGGCAGGGTGAAATATTTGAGACTAGAGGCCCAATCACCTCCACTATAGGGGCCTCCTTCCATGCGAGCATCAGGCGGGTGAAGCCCAGTGATAGTCGGTCAAATGGAGAGTCTTGTTTTTCTAGAACTCCCATCTGACCGACTATCGGTGGACTTCACCCACTCAATGCTCACATGGAAGCCCGCCCTAAGGATGGAAGTGTGAAAGTCTATACCTTAATAACACATGTAGGTTGGAGTTGCTAGGCTCACAGGCTTTGAATAATTACTTGGCCACTTGCTTGGCCATGAGGGCTATAAGTGCATTAATTGGGTTAATGAGGCCAACTCCTCCTCTGGCCTTACTTTGACAACATTGCAGCCAGGCCACATTTGCCCTAGAACAATGTAGAGAGCCAAACCACATATAATTTTGGACAGCACTCTTACACTTAGCCACACCTACTAAGGTCCCAGCCTACAGGGCGATAAAGAAAAAGAAAGCAGAGAGCAGCACATGGTTGACCACAATCATTTTGCTAGTTGTATTGAATTAGGCAGTACATCAAAATTCCAATTTCTTATGGATTATTCCTAGAAGAAATGCATCCACGTCACTTGAGCTCAAATTGAGGCCAAAGATGGAGCCTAGGAGCTTGCTGACATCTCCTTCTTTAGTTCAAGGCAACCGCAACTATTCTATCCAACAAGGTTGCCCTAAACCATCTTTGGACCAATAATCACCACAGGACTTGTTCCAATTCATAAGAAGACCTAAGTCAGGGCAAAATGTGCCTAAAGTATAGATTGGACTACGCAAAATGGTCTCGTCTCTTAACAGAGTAAGAGAAGTATCATTTGCATACTGAGCCATATTGCCTATCATCCACCAAAAGTGTGATGTCTTTAATTGTTCCATCTTGAATCCTTAGTTTGACCATGGAATTGGGACCCTCCATGACAATAAGGAATAAATATGGGGCTAAGGGACACCCTTGATAGACCCCTCTCTAGATCTCAAAAGAAGGAGAGTGAGCTCCATTGATTTTCACAGCTACTCATGCATTTTAGAAGAGTAATTTCACCATAGTATTGAATTCCACAAGGAAATCCATTGTGTCCATAGCTTGAAACAAGAAGCCTAAGTCAACCATGTCATAAGCTTTGGAGAATTCAAGTTTCATAAATATAACCGGTTGGCCCAAGTGAACTGCCCAATCAAGCGTCTCATGAGTCAGTAGAATGTTATCCAAGCAGAACCGCATAGGAAAGAACGCAGATTGGTTTAAAGAAATATCTCCATCAGGACGGGTTGTAATCGAAGTTGAAAGGCTTTGGCATAGATCTTGTAAGCCACATTCAGCAATGTAATCGGACGCCACGTGGATAACTTCTCCCTCTCACCCCCCTTGTGAAGTAGAGTAATTAGTCCGTTAGTGACTCTTGGTGGCATAGTATTGATAAGAATAGCCTTTGTGATCATTGTAAAATAGTCGTCCTTGATAACATCCCAGTATTTATTGAAGAAATCTGTGATAACTCCATCCAATCATGGTGCCTTGTCTGCATACATTCTTTTAAGGGCTTCTTTAAGCTTGATCAAAAACAAAAGTTGCTTAAGAGAGTTCTGCAAGTCTGATGAAACTTGGTATGTCACCCCTTGTAAGCAAAAGAGCTCGGCCCCTTCTCTTGCAAGAGAACTCTGATCCGCTGTGTAAAGCTTGGCATAGAACTCCGAGCAAATCTTTTCCAATTGGCGTTGGTTAGAATGAATGGAGCTCAGAGTGTCTTCAAGCGCTATAATGCAAGAGCCATCACTCTAGTCCTTATGAGCCTTAAAAACTCCTTTGAGCAAGCATTGCCAACCCTTTTCCACTGAAACCTGTTCCGTATCTTGAGGCCTTTAATGTGATGATTCTCAACTGTACTCAATTTTTCCCCAAGGTCACTAAGCCGTCCTTGACATACTCCATTAGTAGGATTAGCTTGAAGGTTTTCTATAGCCTCGGTGAGCTATGAACCAAGGTGAGCTCCCTCCACCCTTTGTAATTGTGCAGCCCTCACGCAATATTCTTTGTACTACTTAACTACTTTATGTAGTTTTCCAAAGAAACTCAATGAGTGATTGGATGACCATATCAACTCAATCCGTGAACGCACCAAAACATCATCCAAGTAGCAGGAACTCATCTTGTAAGATGACTTTCGAGAGGTTGAGGCTTAGAGAATGAACTTACCTCAAACCGGTAAGTGATCCAAAAAATTGCAATTTCTTTTTATGAAATATTCTTCCATTGAGCTAGAAGGGCTAAAGGGCCTCCAAGTAGGAAGGAGTAGAAACAATCCAACTTGGCCAAAAACCTTACGCCATCAGTCTTTTGGTTATCCCAAGAGTACTTGAGAGGATTGGAATTTGAAAAATGATCTTCCACAAGGAGAGCTCTCTTTAGCTGTATGAAAGCTTGCCATTCTACTAGAGAGATAATTCTCCCAAAGCTTGTGGATTTGTCAACCCTATTTTCAACAAAATTCCAATCCCCACTCAAAATTCATTTGCAATCTTTGGCTAGGCAAGCCAAGAGTTTGTTCTACAATTCGATTCACTCCCTCTCAATTGTGGATGCATAGACATAGAGTATCAATAAATCTCCTCCAGAGGTGCCACTCAATCACACCCCTGGGCTCTCCCAAATTGTGAGAATCTTGATGAAAAAACTAAATGTTTTATAGCTGGCGCCACCCAAAGACACACTCCACCTTTGCCAACTCCATCATCACCCAAATTGAGTCCATAGTCTCTAGTGCCGCCTCTCTCTCCCAAAGAATTTTGCTTGAGGCCAAATGGAATCTCCAAAGGCCGTCAAACGGGAGCCTCTAAGTTCAAGTTCTTGAAAACAAAGAAAATCAACACCAGATTGTAGAGTCTAGTAATAATTCTTGACTACATCCCATTTGCCAAGGTTATTAATCCCTTGGAGGTTTTGAGATGTAATTGTGACCTTCATAATTGGGATGGGGGATTTGGGGGGAATACTAAAGGTTCCTTGGTAGCTTTTTTGACTCCTTCCCTAGGTGTGTCTGCAATACTCACCTCCAATCTCACAGGCATAATCCGTTTGCTTTTTAAGATAGAAGCATGGAGTTTTTTAGCTGAGTTGGATATGTCAGCCCAACTTTGCAGCTGAAAATCAGATAGTTGAGAGGCTTTAGGCGTGTAGAATCTCCATGATGCTCCGGCTTCAGCATCACATCTAACTCAGTACCACTCTACTGCTTTGGCCTGCATATTCACCAGAAGATCTATCCAAGAGTTTGACTAGTGGACTGGCAGAGCGGGAACAAAGGCTCCCTCTGTGCTTGCCCTAGAAATGTTGATTGGTTGTTGGCTCTGAGAACGGGTAAGTGTTTCTTGTGCATTCTCCCTGAGGCTCCCTGTAGGCACTTTATTCTCATCCTTGGAATAAAGTGTACACAAGGCTAGGCTCTTGTAATTGTGAGGTTGAACTACTAAGGGGTGTTTAACAATGTGTAATCCAGTTGAGCCTTCCAAGCAATGGATCTTTGTTGTTTTCCTAATCCTAATTGTTTACGGATTAATATATAGTCAAAATAATCAAATTGAACCACTTGTTAGAATTGGCATTGGTTTTGACTTTAGTTGTCAAAACTGAGGTCCAATAGTCGTTATTTAAACAAGATGGATAAAATAACTTAATTTATAGGGTTTGTTTTACCCTTTCTATAGATGACAATGGATTCTAACTTTAAAGGAGATTTCTAAATAATAATGGATGAAGTTCTAAATTTGATTTGTCTTTGGTAAGCTTTGAGATAAATTCTCAACTACTTCTTACTAGTGAGATAAACTTGGGATTTACTATTGTCCTAGGAGATTGTTGCTTTTATCTTTTTACCTTTGCTTTTGATTCTTTAAGAGGGTAAAACTCTTATCTTTAATTTTCTGATCTAAATGTTATTTACTATGAATTTTGACCGTGTTGGTCATCGAAATTCTTAAGTAATTCTTTTTTACTCTAAGTTCTGAATTTTGACTTCTTTAGATAATTGTTATTTATTGTGAATTTTGACTGTGTCGGTTCATCAAAATTCTTAAGTAACTATTTTTTACTCTAAGTTCTGACTTTTGACTTCTTTAGGTAATTGTTATTTACTGTGAATTTTGACCATGTCGGTTCATCAAAATTCTTAAGTAATTCTTTTTTACTATAGAATTTTAATTTATTTCTACTTTTATCTTGTATTTTAATATTCCTAAAATGCTTCAACTTGATTCCTAAATGGGTAATTTATCCTTTATGATTCTTTTTATCCTTAGTAATAGATTCTCAATTTAATTCTTACTAAATGGATAATTTGGAGTTTTAACTTCTATCTTTTGAACTCAATATTCTTATCTTTTAATCTTTTCTTCAACATTTTACAACGATAAAAGCTTCTTACTTTTGACTTTCTGGATAATTGTTGTTTACGGGTGAATTTTGACCGTTGTCCTGTTCATCAAAATTCTTCCGTAATTCTTTTTTACCCTAGAGTTCTAAATTATTGCTATTTTTACTTTGTAAACTAAGATTTCCAAAAGATTCTAAAAAGATTCTAAAAAGATTCTTAGAAAGATCCTCTCGGTAACTTCTCTTTTTACGGCTACTTTTCTTCTAGGGATAAATTCTAGTAAATTTTTCTTATTTGCGATTAAATCTTTGTGTAATTGCTATAGTAATTTTCTAAAGTCCTTCGTAAATTTCTATTTGGTTTTTATCCTAAATTCCTATGATGAGTTCAATTTCACTAATAATTCGGAAAGTTTAGCATCTAACCTACTAACTTAGAAAAAATACAAGAAATAAAATAATCAATTAAAAATTATTAGTTACTATCCTGAACATTGTTACTTTCTTCGTTGTACAATGCCACCCACTGGTCAATTGCATGCTCCAATTCCATCTTTCGTATTTGGTGTTTTGACGTTTGTTTTTTTACAACCTTTATAATGGGTTTAGAAATCTCAATTTCTTTTTTCCAAGTATTTTCTTTTTCTTTCTTTCTTTCCTAGATATTTCCTAGGAAATAAATCTAACCAAATCTAATACCAACTTTTGGAGACATTTTGCGAGAATAAAATCTAACAAAATCTAATACCAACTTTTGGCTAATTCCTTTGGAATCAAATGAGGTCTTGAAACAAAGTTTGTCTAACCTTTTGTAACTAATAACTAACTTGAGAATATTTGGAGATCCAATATTCTTTCTTTTTGTTCTTTTCCTTTTGTCTTCTAGTCTAAATGCTAATTATAACTACCAAAGTCAAACTATTCTATATAGGTGGTTCTAATCACTAACCTTCCCTCTTCTTTTTCCAACTACTAAGTCCTAATTGTTGTCTTAGTTCCCATTGTTTGCTCTGAAGTTTTGTTCGCTTGAAGTTCCCACAGTTTGAAATTGACTTGAGAATGAGCTGGTTAAGTTTTGGAAATGAACTACTGACTACTTCTTTGGTCCTTGTGTGTAAAGCTGAATTTTAGCTTAATAGATACTGGAAGCTCTGATGTGATCTCTCCTTGTGTAAATCTGAAATTTTCAAGCTAAATAACTTGCTGAAGCTTTGATACTTCTCTCCCTTGTATAAATCTGAAATTTTCAAGCTAATAACTTGCTGGAGCTTTGGTACTTCTCTCCCTTGTGTGAAATCTGAAATTTCTAAGCTAATAACTTGTTGGAGCTCTGGTACTTCTCTCCCTTGTGTAAATCTGAAATGTTCAAACTAAATAACTTGTTGAAGCTCTGATACTTCTCTCCCTTGTGTAAATCTGAAATTTTCAAACTAATAACTTGCTGGAGCTCTGGTACTTCTCTCCCTTGTGTGAAATCTGAAATTTCTAAGCTAATAACTTGCTGGAGCTCTAGTACTTCTCTCCCTTGTGTAATCTAAAATTTTCAAGCTAAATAACTTGCTGGAGTTCTGATGTGATTTCTCCCTTATGTAAATCTGAAATTTTCAAGCTAAATAACTTGCTGGAGCTCTGATGTAATCTCTCCCTTGTGTAATCTGAAATTTTTAAGCTGAATAACTTGCTGGAGCTCTGATGTGATTTGGTCCTTGAGCAAGTCTGAAATTCTAAGTTGAATAGCTTCTAAGGAACTCTGATGTTCTCTGGTCCTTATCAAATCTGAAATTTCTAGCTTGATAGCTTGCTGGTTGACTCTGAGACTCTCTTCCTTGTGTGAAATCTGAATTTTGAGCTTAGTGGCTTGTTGGGGAACTCTGATACTTCTTGCTTGTTCTGGTCCCTGGTTTGGAGTTCTTGTTCTGAATTTTTAATCCTACTTCTAATGGTTGTTGCTTGCCTCTTTGGGTCTCCCTTTGGAGACCCCTTAATCCAAATTTTAAAGACGGAAAACTCTAACTAAGTGCAAAGCTTCGCCGTCCGGGGGATAGGGGTTAAACTTCTAGACAAGTTTTGGCAAGGAAATTCTAAATGAAATAAAAATTAAGTCCAGAGCGATAGCTTCGCCATATTAGAGGAGTTAACCTCAAATTCCGGACAACTTTGACAATGAAAATTCTTAAAACTCGACGGTAAGAGCTTGGTTCCAACCCAAACCTCTCCAAAACACTTATGACTCTTATAAGACAATGTTTTCAAACATCAAGGCTCTAGGAGGATATTCTATGACGTGAGTCAAAATATCCCACACAAAGAGTTCGGTTTGAAGGGGTTAGAAACCACAATTTCCTAAATCTCAACAAAGAAAACACATATAACGCGGGTAATCTCAATTCAAGCACGTATAAGCCAATAAGCAATTCAAAGGGACCCTAACATCCTTTGAAAGAGCTCAAAACACACAAGAAAAGTTGATAAAAGTCATGGAGCAAAGCTCCAAATGCATAAAAACAAATGTTTGGCGGAAAACCGCCAATTCCAACAACGTGGCCATGTTTTGGCCAAAGCTTTACAAAAAATAAAAGGGGTGTGAAGTGAGGGGAGGAGGAGGTCTTATATACTTGCTCAAGGCCTCACCTTCCCCCTACTTTCCTAATTCTACTTCCTAGGTAATTTCAAATTTACTAATTAAAATTCTAAACTACTGCTATGATCACTCTAACTTTTGGAGAAATGCTCCAAACTCTAAACTAATTGTGCCATTATCTTCAAAAGACCCAAATTAGTCCAAAGCCCCCCCTCCCCCCCCCCCCCTACCTGCTATCTCCAAGCCGTTTTGTATGTAAAAATCAACGTTTAGCATATCGCTAAAAAGGATAAAAATCCAATTACTGGAGATAATTTTGTCTTCAAATTTTGACTAGCCAGGGTTGTCAAGGAAGTCCAAGATAGTAAGAAAAGAGTCCAAGTTGACTCCAATCAAAATTCGGGAGCTCCTGGTGTAGTGGTCAACGTAACGAATGTTTTAAAAATCCGTTAAAAATCCGTTAGCGCCACCGGTTCTGGTACTTGTCGGGGTCGGAATGTAATGGAATTTGGTCGGGCGCCTTATTAGCACTAAAAAATTCTATCCTAATTTTTAGTGGGATTTTACCGTCACTTTGGGATTTTCTAGGAATTTCCCAATGCGTAAAAACATGATTGACTTCTCAAGGAGTCATTTCCGCAATTCGAAAAATTACAAAACTTTTTGGGCAACTTCTAGGAAGTTTCCAAGGACCATGTGCAAATTTACAACTTTCTCTGCACTAATCAAAAGAGTGTATAATTTGTAACCGTCCAATTTAATTGCTACCCGGGGGGAAATCATTCTGGATATAGGTTTAATTCCCTCCCGAGGGGGGGAATCATTCTTGATCAAGGGAATCTAGCAATCGAGCTTCATTGTTACACTCCTGGCAGGTTTCTTGGTCAAAACCTCCATTCTTCGCTCGTGGATCGCTTGTAATTTTCATTCATAGTTTACCTGTACTGTCTCATGACTTCTTTTCTTTCCTCTATTTCCTATCCTAAGTATTTCATATGCCCTTCAAAAGTCTATTTCTAGGTGGTTTTGTAGTTTGGCCATCAGGCTTAATACCATTTGAACCCTCAAATGTTCTCTCAAATGCTAAAATAGACTTAATATTAGCTCATAGTAGTAATTAGAGTGGTTCCAGGCTTCTTGGTCAAATCATATCTCATTTGTAGGGATTTCCTCCAAATGTCATGTGAACATAGTTATACTATCAATTAATCCTAATTAACCGTAAATGTGAGCAAAATGCAAAAAAAGAAAATTCTAAGGTTCAAATGCTAACTTGGGGGCTCACACTCCCACCAAAGATAGATCCAGAAAGTCTAGACACTACTCCATTCAAATCTATTTGAATTTGAATTGGAGCCAAAGTAATCTCAGTTAGCATCAGCGTCCCTCAAGTGTCCATAATCCTTCTTTTACAGTGTGGCTAGAGTCCTTTCCGTTAGTCCTGCGTCAATGAGTAATTGATCTTGTGTCCTTCCGATACTGGATACCATTTGAATCGCCTTTAGTTGTCGTGGTCTCTTTCATCTGAATGTCACATGGCAGCGCCAGATCGTCACTCAAAGCTCTCAATGAGCTTTTAGCATCCCCACTTTTTGTCTTTGAGCCGGTTGGGACTACTCCATATTTGCTCCCATCACTCCCTATTGGTTCCTCTTGGCTGGCGAATTGGCAGGCAGACCATCCAAGCATGGATTCAAATTCTTGGGGTGGCGTTGTTCCACTGTGGGCGCCTCATTTGTACCTTGACTTGGGGACATAACTGTCGACTGACTTGGTCCACCTCACTAGAAGGAAATTGTGTTAAATTCCTTGAAAACGCGTCACCTTGTTTTTGTTGAGTTTCTCTTTCAAAACACAGTCAAAATGCAAGAAAAGCAAGAAAACGCAAAAAACTACGTTTTTTGGCTTTTCCACTTTGTTTTGAAACAGGATCTCAACAAAAACAAGGTGACACATTTTCAGGGAATGTAAGGCAGTTTTCTTCTAGTGACCTTCATCCGCCTATTTTTTGAGCAGAGTTTAACCAGGGCCTTTAGAAAAAGAGGATTGTCTAGGCCTTGATGAGAGATCTTCAAAGACTTCAGCCAACACGCTGAGAACCA
Source organism: Neckera pumila (assembly GCA_963969595.1). NCBI lineage: Eukaryota > Viridiplantae > Streptophyta > Bryopsida > Hypnales > Neckeraceae > Neckera > Neckera pumila. Next base: position 5,801,053 of record OZ018412.1, on the reverse strand, counting down.
ACAACACTGCCTCCTCATGCTTCTTGCGAGATATCTCTGTTGGTCTGGATTAAATTTATCCCTTCACTTCAGACCTTGATAAAAAATTTCCTAGTCATTCCACTCATAGAGCGGTGTTTGACGAGAATCTGCTTCCTCGGAGTCATTCTCCGCTCCCTTGCTTGTATTTACTTGTGATAAATTACTTGCGGTTGTTGGAGAGTTTGAGGCCCTTGATTGATGTTCCCATTAGAAGCTAGCTTAGATGTCGCTGGGACACAAACTTGTGGCCTTTCATTTGACCTAGCCTTCTTCTGTAATGTTGAGCCAAAGAGTAGTGGAGCCAGCAATACTGGCCCTAGTTCTTTGCCCGTTCCGACAAATTCTTAGATAGATCGCATTGGGATCTTCCAGGCAGCTGGTCCCGCACTACTATCGACACTGGAGACTTTTGAACTCTCCTTGCTTTGCCCCGACAAGCCTAGACAATCTTTAACAAGATGTTTGGTGTCCAAACAGTATCAACAATGGATCGGAAGATTGCAATAATATAACAAAAGAACTACCTGCTTGCAAGTAATTCCATTTGTTGCCGCAATTTGGTCCTGAATTTAGATCTGCTACTCCAATCTAGTCTTGAGGCTGAGACAAAAGCGTTGGTCGGTATTGAATTGATTGCATCTATCAATGCCTAATATATCTCCTAAACTTCCTGCAACTTCACAAGCGACTCCAAAAAGATCACCTGGAACATCCTTCAAAATCACCCACGTTGGTACCCCAAGTCTAGACGGTTTAGCTAAGTTGAAGCTAGGAGTCCATTGCTGCAAGATACAAGTTCTCCAACGAGACTTATGTGGTATTAACATTAGAATTTTTTGAGTAATTGCGGACTATTTGGTCATAAGCTGAAAAAAGCCCCATTCTAGATCACGATCAAAACCCACCTTGTCTCCTACCATAGCCTGGACACTCTGTATCCACTGAGTCATAAATTCAAAAGCAATCTTGCCTCTGACAAAATAGCTTATGATTGCATGTTGAAGAAACTATATGTCTCTCCGTACAATGTCTTGATTCACTTTTATTTCTTCAATATTATTGTTTTATAGAAAATTGGCACAGCTGTGCAAGAAACTTGGCGGCAGCTCTTCTCCAGGGCAAGTGATAGTGGGGTGAAGACAGTTGTGCTTACCCAAGTTTGTAACCGCCGCAATGAATTTTGGCTCCATGCAACCTTCTGCCCTTGCCGCCTCAACATGTCTTCTCACCACCTCTAAAGACGTAGGTGCCACAAGAGCATGTGCCAGATGCACAAAGTCAACGTATGACACCATTGTGACCAACAGATTCATCAAAACAATAAAAAAAATCCTAACCCTAGGAACCTTTATTCACCCGTTTCTGTCCTTGGTTTCACTCATTTCAGAGCTTGAAAAGGAGCAGTGAGAGCCCACGCAAACACAAAGAAACAAATTGAGAGCTAAATTTTAACAACAATACAAAGGATCCTTGATCCGCCCACAGTTGAGAGGTCCGCTGCACATCAACACTCCTAGGGCTCCATTGCGTAGTTTTTTCTGCAAGCAAGATTTGATTGCAGTCCCCGTCACGGCATGTCCAGCTAAATTAAAAGGGGCAAAAGTGTTAGTGCAAAGACCTTTTAAGTTTTCAAACCTTTCCACAACGGAGCTTGGAAGCGTAGGCTGCAACGTAGGCGGTAGCTGTAGCTACCTAAGGGCATCTGTAGCGGTTCATTGTAAAACAACACGCCAAAGCTCTTTTGGAGAGTGATAGTCTAACAACAAGCCCTCTTACAAATCCATACCCCCACCAGCACACACTAAAATTTTAGTTTGCAAGGCTAGAGGAAACAGGATGTGAATGCAAGGCTGACAAGATGCATGAATTTTGGATTGAAATTGGCATTCCATTGGTTGATTGCCAAACAATTCATGTTTCCCAAGACTGCACACCTTGAAAACAACATTAGCGTGACCCAAGTCAAATGGATCTAGCACAATAGTTGACGTGTGTCAATTGAATTTTCGCGAGGCGTGCATTGACAAACTCTTAAGTTTCCAAATTCCAACTGGTGGGGTATCAATGAAATTTCAACTAGGCCCGGGAAACCCTTTGAAGGGACCTTTTAGAGTAAACCGGTGGAGATGCTCTAATAAATTTAGGAGTTGGAACGATGCCATACCTTAGCGTTGGCTGTCTACTTGCGTGCCTAATGTAAAGGGAAGCTCAACAAGCAAGCAAGCAGCTAGCCAGCACTGCCACCGACAAGAAAATGCTGCAGCAACAGCGCCAAGGTAAAGACATAGCAGAGTCTGTTGTTTAGGTTGCAAAAATGAATGCAGCCACGGGGCCCGTCCTTGAGAATTGGAGCTGGCTGGCGTCTTTCAAAGAGAAAATGAAAGACATTCACTTGGCAAGCATGGCAGTAATAAGTTAATGCGTGTCAAAGCATCGCCACCCATCCCGGATCTCCTAAAGTAGGTCTTGGGGAAATGAAGTGGTCCAACCTTCCAGCTCCCGGGCTCCTTCCATCCCCCACTCATCCCTGCCCTCAAGGATACGCCAAACCAAGCCAATTTCATACATTAATGACGTGAGAGAATCAAGATTCAACCAACATGCAAATTGATTATAAAATTGTAAGAATTGGCCTACAAACCAACTAACCCGACAAGATCAAGCAAGAGTCAAAGCATGGTAGGGATGCTCTCCTAGTGTTTGGAGAGAGAATTTTGGAGTGACTGGTCTCCTTTTGTCCCTTGCCAGGTCCGCGGTGGACCACTTTTTTTTGGCAAGCTACGCCTAAGCCGGGGCCGAGGAGCTTCCCCATGAGTTAGTGGTGGTTCTCTCAACTAAAGTCTAAATTCATTTGAGTTCAATTGTTTTCTCAAATAAGGTAGAACCACCCATACCAGATTACTTAACACCTAAAGGACCAAGGCCTTTTTCCCGCCAAAAACACTCAAAATTGCCATTTCTATTGCAAAGAATAAAAATATTTGAAAATTGTTTGTTTCTACATCTAATTGTTGGATCTTACATCTAACTAACATAAGAATGTGTGGAAAAAATTTCAAAATTTTTTGACCTCACAAATTTCAAGATATTTGCATTTAAAGTGAAAAAAAACAAGTTCTTTTGCACATTGCAAGACCAGATTGTTTAATTTTGAACCTCTTTAGCTTAAATTTTTTGCACTATAGAATTTTGAGGTTAAATCTTTATGATGGGGAATTGAGATGAGAATTGAGGAAAAAAGAAATATTTCCAGAAAACTTAATTTTCATTATTCAAAATAAATTTGAGAAAAAATAGGTACAAGATAGAAGGAAAATCTAAATTCTTACTATCTCTAAGACTGATGAAATTAAAATGCAATAATTCCAATGGTGAGATTGTTCTAGCAAGCAAACTAGACTATGTGGAATTTTTTTTCTTGAAAAACTATAAACATTGCATTCAGAAATGAATCCTATAAGTTGTTTTTTCAAGAAGATGCTTAGATTGCCCAAAAATCAAGATTGTCCATAACTTTCACATCACTTATCCAAATGAAATTAATCAAAGCTTTCCATGTAGACAAAAACATAATCTCTGCGAAAAAAATTGAATTTTTTTTCAAATTTTTAAGCTTTTTTTGTTGCTCGGTTTCTTTTGTTTTGAACTTATTTGGGCATAACTTTTGTTCCAGGCACCAATTGCAAAAAAAATTACATTCCCACAAAGCTAATCTGTTTTTCTATCTTCAAAAAATATTCAAAAAATCAAGACAAAAATTGAAACCGAAGATACCTACCCAAAATCCAATTTGTCCCCCAAGGAGACAATGGTTCTTTAGGGATTAAGCAATTCCAGAATAGATGAGAGCAGTGTGAGGCGGTAGAAATTATTATCATATAGAGAGAGAAAAAATATTGGGACTATGAATTTTTGTAATTTTATTGCTAAGATTAAAATAATTGTGAATTTTGAAAGCAAAAAAGTGCTCCAAATCCATAGCCAATGTCTGGAGTCTTCTAATTCTAGTCATAGCTGATTTGCTTTTCCACTCACTACTTCCCACTATTTTTCTCACAACTTCCTATTCTCTTGCTCACTACTTCCCATGCACTTTAGAACATGTGTCATGACCTTTGTTCCAACTTTGAAAAGAAGAGAAACAAATATTCCAAAGAGAAAAAAACACATTCCAAGATTGAATATCCTGCCTAGTCTGAAATAGTGCATCTACAAATTGACCATGGCTCCCTTATCTGGAATGGTGGTTCTACCATATATAAGTTCTCTGCATTCAAAAAAGTGTGAATGGCCCCTACAAAATGAAGAGCTAAGTTTAGGATTAGATGACAAGTTTAGCTCAACTTCACTTAACCTTTAATGACCCAAAAGCAATGTACTTTCAAAATGGGCTAAAAACTATCAAAAACTTGAGCAATTTGTTTCTTGAAATTAGATAGAATGTAACCATAGGATCTTGAAGTTCTTATTGAGAGTGAGCACCTCAAAAAAATTGAAGTTATTTAATCGCATAGTTTAGTAGATATTTAAATTTGAAGTTTTATTTGGATCAATGGAAAAACAAGGCAACACACTTTGAAGGAGCATATCTACTGAGAATTTTTCAAAATGATGACCTCTTTGTGCTCAATGAAAGACCAAAGAGTTGAAAATGCTCATCTAAAATTTCACAACAATCCAAGCATTTTTCAATTCATGGTAGAATTTGCAGTGTAGGATGGTCTCTGAAATGAAAGTAGTGTTTGTAAGAAAAAAAATGGGCACGTGCTTGTCTTCTCCTTGATTTCCTTGAATTTGCCCTTTTTGAGGTTGGCAACAATCACATTGGTTGGATGATTCTTTAAGGCAACTGACCATTTACACCCCTCATTTCCAATCTCATTAGAAAAAAAACCCAGCCCTTTGGAGACCCTGTCCAAATTGACATACCAAGCTATTTCAAGTTTGGCCTGTCAACCTAGAAAAGTACTCCCAGTGAGCAGTCTGAGTGTATGACTGCTCGATAAAGCAGTCAAACTATGTAAATTTTTTTATTTTTTTATTTTTTGTGAAGATGAAAAATAAAAGAGGAAGAAAAAGTAAATTTTTACTCGTAAATTGGGGTTCCAACGCCACTATCACTACAGTTTCAGCTGCACGGAAACAGGGGAAAAAATAAATTTTCAAACCTAATAAATGAAATTTCAGGGTACTAAAGGGGTCTGTGGAGCAGCCCTCTAGAAGGCTGATTTTTTCTCTAATGATAGGTTGCTCTCTTTCTGTGAAGTTGTGGCTCAGTTCCTTGAGTAGTTGTGGCGTTGTATGATTGGCTAAAGGGCTCTCAATATTGCAACTAGCCCTTGGTCGATTTTGCAATTAGCTTATAGGCAGAAATAGAAAGGCCTATATCACCATTATAGAGAAAAAAATCATCTACTAAAAAATTCAAAGTAATTACATTTTGTGTATGAAAATTCTAGAAAAATATGCAATCCCTCCAAAACTCTATTTCTGCATATGAGAAAAATTCCACACTCAAAACCTATGTTCTAAATATGCATAGTTGCTTAAGTGGTTGGAAATGGGTCCGCTACCTTAGTCTATGCCAAAACTAAACCCCCAAAATGAACTGTAAAATACACTACACCATTCAACTTCAAAAAATTCCACAAGGCAGAGTTTAACTCAAAATTTGATGAACTATTGCCATTGGATTTACAATAGAGTCTATATTTAGAAATAATTTTTTTTAATTCAAAATTTGAAAACAAGCAGCTCAAAAAAGAGGGTCATTAGGGGTTAGTCCCCTAATCATCAATAGCAAAATTATTGTTGAATATTGCTCATTAGGAATTTCAAAAGAATTGAGTAGTGGAGAGCCATTTCATATGTTTGGGCAAGTAGTAAGCAATCAGTGCATATGCAAGAGCCAAATATTGGAGTTCGTTGAGAGAATACACTTTAGATGTGAGGAGAAGAGCATGTTTAACCCCTAAAGGACCATTTGTCTCCTTGACGGACAATTCGGGTCCGGGCAAGTTCCTACTGTCTCAACTTTTAGTGATATTTTTTAGGATTTTTTGAGGTTGTGTATTTTTGCGAGAGCTTTGTGAATACATAATTTTTATTCTAATTGATGCCTGGGAACAAAAGTTATGGCACAATAAGCAAAAATGGAGTTCGGCAAGCACGTCGGCAAGCAGCCCAAAAAAATCACAGAAATTCAACATAATTTTTTTTCAAATTTTTTTCTCATATATTATATTTTTTCCTACATGTGAAGCTTTGTTTCACTCAATTTGGACTACTAATGAGAAAGTTATGGACAATCTTATTTTTTCGGGCAATCTAAGCATCTTCTTGAAAAATAACTTGTAGAATTAATTTCTGAATGCAATTTTTAGAATTTTTCAAAAAAATTGTTAGACAAGGCTAGATTTTCTTGCTAAAACAATCTCATCATTGGGATTATTATGATTCAGTTCCATCTAAGAGCTATTCATAATTTAATTTTTTCTTCAATCTTAAATCCACCTCTACTTAACAATTTTTTAACGAGTGAAAATTAAGTGATTTTTTTCCTAATTTTCTTTTGTAGATTCTCAATTCAACTACTTAACATAATAAGTAGAAAATCAAAATCAGTAGGGCAAAAAATTTGAATTAAAAAGACTCAAATCCAAAAAATCTAGTCAGTCAAGGTGCAAAAAAACTTGTTTTTGTCACTTTAAGTGCATGTATCTTACAATCTATATGGTCAAAGTTTTGGAAATTTCTTCCATGTATTCATATACTAGTTAAGTATAAGATCTTACAATTGGATATGCAAAAAAACAATTTTTAAATTTCTTTTCTCTTTGCAATAGAAATGACAGTTTTGAGTGGTTTTGATAGGAAATCACCTTGGTCTTTCAGGGATTAAAGCATGCCGATAGTTTGGAAGGAGATGCTTTTGAGTGGCATGAATATTTTTCCATGTTCATGGAATCTTGGCAAAAGGTTTTGGTAATTCCAGTTAGTATTGTCACTTATAAAAGAGACTTTTCAAAGTAGAATCTCATTAACTCCTAAATGCATTTGACTATGTTTTCAACAAAAATGTTCTTTACCTGCCATTTCTAATACAAGTACCAAGTTTTAGAAAAAAAACATTTTTTGGACACATGTAACTATAGGATCTTGTAGTAAGTTGGTTTGGAAAGATGTGGAAAAAATTTCAAAAATTTCCACCTTGTAGATTGCAAGATAATAGCGTGTGAATTGACAAAAATGCTTTTTTATCCCTGCAAAAAAATGGGTAGTTGCCCTTCACAAGGTCACATTTGTATGAAAAAATGTCCAAAATGGTGATTACTTTTTGGATTCATTTTCCTAGACAAGTTGCTACATGCTTGAAAAAATTCAAATCATTTAGAATTGTACAACATATAGGAAAAAAATAGTAAATAGAAAGAAGTAGGGAATGATCCAAAATACTAAATTATTAAGAATTTAATTATGGAATTGAAAAATTCCAATCCCAATAGTAGTAATGTTGTAATAAACAATCTACACCCAATGTTTTTATTTTTTTTCAAAAATACTGAAAATTGAGTTAAATAATGGACTTCAAAGTTCATTTTAGAGTACAGATTCTATAACTATCCGCAAATTAAAACTCCTCATAAAATTCATCTCATTAATCAAAATAGAATGACTAAAAGCTTTTTCTGTATATATAAATCTAGATAACTAAAAAGTGATTTTTTAAGAATTCTTTTAGCTGCCCGCCGAGAATTGAAAATCACATATCATACAATAATTTATTTTTTGCAGTCAAAAGTTATGAAAATTTTTGGGCCTTAAAGGTACTTCTTGGGCAAATGTTATGTGAAAATTTCAAAGAAAAAAAATAAAAACTCCATTCATAGTGAGCTACCTAAAATCGCTATGTTGCCAAAAACGGTGTTTGGGCATTTAGAGGTTAAAAATTAACTTTGTTTGGGACTTCAAATAGAGATCTTAGATGCACTTATACGAGTATCTTTGTGCAATATTAGTATTTAGAACATAAATTGGCATTGGATTTTTAAATTGTGGAAGAGCACAAAAAATAAAAGATTGATACCTTTGGATTTAAATTTGCATTTTTAAGTAATATGTTTCATTTATATTTATATTAATGGTCAATTTTATTTAATTTGCATGATTTCAATACCAAAATCCATAATACATATGTACATAAAGGTCCAAGTGTCTAAAATCTAAGACATATATGGATTTATATTTTAGGAACATGTGCTCTCAAGGGTGCCAAATTTTTTAAATACCTCCAAATTAATAAAAATTCATCTTATATTCAATTTTTTTAAATTGATTTAAATTTCTATATATCGTTTGAAAGACAATGTTTTTTATAACACATCACTTAACAAGAGAAATTTAGAAGAGTGAATCACTAGAAAATTGCTTGGAGCTTCCATTGCATCAGTCGTCAATGGATGCAAAGTGGTCTAGCATTCAACGACGCTAGCATGTGAGCATGTGAGCGTGAGCCTGAGAGCGATGAGTGGGGATTGTGTGAGCCTAGAGCCTGAAAATAAAAAACTTGATGTAATTTGTAAATTTATTTGGTTAAAATGTAAAAAGATTGATTTTGTTTATTATATTTAGAAAAGATGCCCTATTACCACTAGACCTATGACCGTGGGTTTTATATCTAAAAGCCTGGGAAGTTGGCGTTATTACATGTTTTGGAATTTATATTACATTTAGAGAGGCCATCCAAGGGTGGACTAATTAAGTGAGAGTACATATAATTTAGAGGCAATTTCAAAGATGAGAAGAAGATAAATGCAATGAAAATATCATAGGACTTGGAACACTGTGTACATAATAAAATATTCTTTCATTGTAGCAAGGAATACATATTGGAATATAAATATAATATTTTGCTACTCAAATTTGGAGATTTTGAAGATAATATATTGGTACTACATATCTACTTTATATCATGCTAATATCTGTCAATTAATTTGGTCATTCGTATGTCTTGATGATTCCGGCCGTAATAAGCACTTGTTTAACTTCGTCCAAGCTGAGGGTAGGAGCGTGGATGAATGGATGTATCTTATAATCCAATTTGCACAAATAAAAAAAGACATAATAAAGATGTTTGCAGTTAACGTACATGCCACGCTTTCCAATGGACATCCCATTCATACTTCCATAATGGGGACAAGTACAAGATGGAAAATTGCAGAGAGTAATGTTGTAAACCTTCTGGTTAGATTCAGTCCCAGAAGAAAGCCTAATAATAGCACCAAGTCCAGGATAAGGAAGGAAGTTTACACCAGTAATACTTGTAGTAACATTCCTTGCACTTTCCCACTGATTGCGATGATTTTCAGTGGGCGCCTTACTACTCCGTCGAACTTGCTTGCCATTTCGAATGGAAGGGATTCTTTCAGCATGTGCTGGTCGAGGATGAGTCCAGAGCATAGGCTCAAATACCCTAGATGAGGTGAATAGACATCGAGGTGACATTGGCACACTAGATTGCAGGTGAAATCTAGCTTCTTCCAACTCTATGATTTCAGTACGAGTAAGATTGGTACCAGTAAGAACAGGCCAGACATTAGGGATCTCGGGTCGTGTAAGAACATGAGAACGTTTAGGTCCCATGACACATCGTGCAATTTGATCTGCACAAAACCAGAAATCCTTGATCTGAACAGCCGTGCCCTTATATTCACGCTTTTGTCCTTTGTAAGTAGGAGCAGCAGTAGGTTTACCATGTCTAACAATTAGTAGCTTGCATTTGGCTTGTGTGTACTTCTGACTGGCATGACGCTGCTTCCTTGACTTGTGTGAAATTCTCGCTATGTGCCACTCCGATGTATTACAATCTGTTTCCACCACAGATTGGGTATGGGGCATGACTGTATTAAATTCCTCACTTTCAGCCCCGATTTGTACACTAGCAACGGCTGATCTAATTTGAACTCGAGGATGGGAAAAGTTCACCTTGTCAAGGCGATGAGAATCACCTTCAGAACCGATTGGAAGATCCAATTTTCTTTTGCCGGACCCAAATACCTCTTCTCCCTCCAAATGCGGAATTCGGATGCAGATGTCTTCCGCTCCAGGCATCTGACTTAGAGCGTCTGCAATTTTCTTCCCATCTCCAGATGCCATAGCTCTCTTCAGTTTCAAATCTTCTTTAGAGGGGCCCTTTCCAGAAGGGCCTCCGCAAAGATAAGCCCTATAATTTGTCATTTGCATAAAAGCTCCAACCCAATCATTGCAAGTGGCTACAAACAAATCAGACCCGCGTTTGCCAGAAGCTTGCATCCATTTATTATGCACTGTTTCTGCAACGTTGCACGTTGAGATGTGTGCTAGTTCTTCAGTTGTCAGTTTTTGCAAAGATGATGATGAAGTCATTATTGGATTGGTTTGAAATGTAGAAAAAAGTATGAAAAAAAGAATGAGAGTGAAGATCATACCCTTTCCATGAATCCACCCCACTGCCGATATCGAAAGTGCCAAAAGGCCAGCCAATCCTTGAGTTCACGAATTGCCGGTTCTGATGCAGCTCCGGAGGAATACCACCACGCTCTAATTTCTAGATACATCTTGTCCACCTCGGACATTGATGTTGCATCCTTGTATTGCCTGCACAGTCGGATATGTTGGTTCTGGAACTCTTTTGCAATTAGCTTCTCTGTATGCTTGTGCATGCTTGTTGCCCAGTGGAACAAGCAAGTCCTTTCACGATCCACCATTGGAAGGGATGGATCCCCCGACCCATATACAATGCAAACTGCATTGAAGTTGGCTTGAGCACTATCGCACATGAATCCTTTGAAGGTTGGATCTGACATCCCATTTTGTGCCATGACCTTATTCAGACCACGCCAAAAAATGATTTGACCTTCGGTGCCTTTAGTCTGCATATCACAGACGGCAATGGTCATGACTTTGCAGTAAGTAGAGTCATAGACGTGACAAGCAATAGTTGTCCATAATTTCACCCTCTTCACATGGTCAAACATGATGAAGCAATTTCCAAGGTCGCCATTTGGTTGCATTCGTCGTATAAGATCAACACCGCTCCCAGGTCCATCTACAAGCATCTTGAACAAATAGACCTTCTCTTGTCCTTGTCCTGGAAACACACTATCATGGATATACTCCATTTTGGCACGTCCCTTCATGTCAAGAATCCGATCAATCTCACCACCTCCTTTGTTGTTGTTCCTAAAAGAAGATATCATATTCCGCACATTCGGCGAGCTAAGGAGTTGGAACTTATCCATGACATTCTCTAATGGATTGCCATGGAGCATCTCCTTTGGTCTGGGTCCATTGTGAATCAGAAATGTATTAAGGAACTTCTTGCTTGCCGCTATGGTAATGGCAGAAGTTTTAGCAGTTGGAGTCCTTGCCACTTTGTAAGCAATCAATCCGGTGATTGCTTCGAGAGACTCTCTACACTGGCCATCAGCAACTGGATGTGAATGAACACCCAAGTGGATCGCTGCACGTGACAAATTTGCAATTCTCTGTACATAATAAATCCGCGAGTTACATAGACTGAGACAAGTAGGAGGTTGTCTACAAACTTTACAAAGCATAGTAGACTCTAGTGGAGGAATCTGGCCTATGTTGAAAGGATGCTTGGTGGTCCCAATCCACTCAGTTTTGTTACTTTTTGAAGCTCGTGTACGATAGTCACATCTCGAATTCTCACAAATCAAATGTCCAACACAATGCGACTTTCTGAACTTTAAACAGAGGTCGTTATGGATGTTAGAGGTCATAGTGCGACTCCATGCATGACCATCATACCGTTTATCCATGCCCTCCATGCCCCTAGACCCACATGTGGATCCACGACACGGCGATAGTTCAAAAAGAACATCGCCATCAAATCTAGCTGGGAGGAATTGGACGTTCTGATATTCAATGGCATCAAAATCAATTTGGGCAAGTTCATTCCGTGATCCGGGCATAGAAAACAAATTCACGTAGACACTGTAATACAATTAGGGAATCACGATGATTGGGAGGAAGAGGAGGACGAGAAAATCCGGACAATGCGGGACTATTAAAGGAAGAACAAAAGGCAGTAGGAACAAATGACTCCACAGTAGGTGGCAAAGCAATATTTGAAGAAGAAGGTTGACAGACTTGAATTGGTGTCTCGCCTTCAGAATCACTGGATAACTCTATAACTGGTTCTAGAGACTCGCGTTTGACATCATTGACATTGAACATAATTGTATTCTCAGACCATCCACTAGCTAGAGATTCCACTTTGACTGGATGTATAAGTGGGAGTTCAACATTGGAATTATTAGGAAGGGGTGTCAGTATTTCAGTTGAAATTGGCAAAAGCTTAGGCGAGAGACCATAAACTCTGAAAAGCGTCCTGCAAAAAGAAGCCAGTAGAACCCTTCTTAATCACTACATTTTGATTGCAAGATTGATTCCTTAACAACGCCATAGTCATCTTGGACTTTTTCCTCTATGACAATAGAAAAAGGGGAGAACCCAAAGCGGACATGAAGGAGATGGGCGGGCACATGTACAAAACCTTGACTACCTAATGGTAAAACAAATGGGACCTCATGACCGCTTGCAACAATAGTAGCCATACTAAAGTGTTACATAAAGTTGCAGGGAAGTTGCAGCATTAGGAAGCAAGCAATGATGTTTACAAATGCAAAGGGTGTGAATATAAAGAAGAATGAAAGCTTCTACGGTTGTTTGAAATGAACGGACATATATTAGGGATGCTGTATAATTTGAAATTGGATTGATGAATTCAATGCTTGTTATTGCGTATCATATCAAGATTTGCTCTAGAAGAAGATATATCAACAACATTTGAAATGAAGTTGGGTAAGGCGGCGTACTGCGTAGTATCAATTAGTAAATCAAAAATAATAAATGAATTATAATACTGACAATGTATCATTTTCTGTCAGACAATGTTAGTAGAATTAGAGCTGGCACTGATAGGAGACAATAGATCAAAATGCCTTATATTGCATGATCCTTGACATACTTGCAATGATAATTGCATATCTTTAGATAGGTAAAGGTTTTTTTCATTGATGATAATATGAATAACAGACATATGAAGCCGTCACTTACTTATAAAATTGAATTCCAATTTTGTGGAGAATAGCTATTGAAGTTCCTTAGAATATAAAAGGTTGCAGAGTGGAATGAAGCAGTATATAGAAACGCATGTTGCAAGAAGTGGGTGATGTAGTATGGAGGATTGGAGGATGCTGATATTGTAAGGCCCTACTAGTTTATTATTTCAGATGCAAGGATACTTGTTTTCTCCATTGTTAGCGTTGGACACTCCAGTTCAAGGTAGGAAGAAGAGGAAGAAGAAAAGTAGTTTTCGTTATTCAAGTAGAAGGCAATTGTTAAGGACTAGAATGACTAGACGGGTGCCTCTAATTAGTGCGGTTGATCTATCTAGCACAACAAGGAATTTGACGTATGAAGGTATTGTTTCATGTGAAGCAATTGGAGAAGATAACGTGGAAGTTGAACCCGTCTCTTGCGAAGCTCAACCAGATATTGCCTCAAGTTGTAGTGACTGGGATCAAGATATTAACGAAGAAGAGGAGGAAGAACAACAACAACAAATAGCCCCAACAGTAGAATTGGAGCAGGAGGTAGGAAGCACAAACACAATGGTAAGGAAATAATTATCCCAAGTGATATTGAGTTTGAATATATGTGAAATTTTTTCTTAGAGGCAGATTTTGCAACTTTGCATCATTTCATGCGCGTCGAAAGCCCGATTCCAACGGTATATAGCATGTAAAAAATGGACAAATATTGAGTATCTTATGCCCTAAAAACTAATTCAGCATCTTAGAATCTTCCCTGAAATGTTCAGTTTCTGATGATTTTTAGGCAAAATCCAGCACTTTTATTTTTAGCAGTTTTTGCTGATTTTTGTAAATTCTCTCAAATGTCCTAAAATTCTGAAAAAAATTGGAGTGAATTTGACGTGTATAATCTATGGGTATAAAAAAATTTGGCTTGAAATCTTAAAAATTGAAGAAGTTATTTAGAAGATTCCCTTGAGCTATATCTACCAATCTCTTCCTTGTTTGTTTTTTTGTTTTTTTTTGGAGACCAGTTTCACCCTAACTCTTGTGTTGTCTTTGAACGTCGTCTTTGAAGGCGCCAAGGCAACAACCAATGAGGGAGGGACAAGAAGCGATCACCATGGAAGAGGCGGAGGTTGCGGTAGAGGCTGCAGCGGAATCTGTGCGGCAAGATGGACAAGGAAGAAATCACGAGACAAGTGCAAGCATTGAAGGAAATCCAGGTATGCGGCTTTTTTCTTGGCCTTCCTAGACCCCAGCCGTTAACAGCTGCGCTTTTTTGGGTTCCGATTTAGAATACTGTATGCTAGGATTCCGTCCAATGGCGCAGTTTCTTTCACCTTCTCACACCCCAGCCGTTAACGGCAGCCGTTTTCAAGAGTCAAACTTTCCTATTCTGCGCATTAGAAATTAGGTCGCACATAGTAATTTTTCACCTTCTCACACCCTAGCCATTAACGGCAGCCCTTTTCGGGATGTAGAATTTTTTTCCCCCCCGGTTCAGATTTCAGATTCATTGCTGAAATGTTTTAGCATCCTACACCCTAGCCATTAACGGCAGCCCTTTTCGAGACGTAGAATTTCTTCCACCGCAGTTCAGATTTGGGATTCATTGTTGAAATTTTTTAGCATCCTATACCCCAGCCGTTAACGGCAGCCCTTTTTGGGACGTAGAATTTCTTCCACCGCGGTTCAGATTTGGGATTCATTGTTGAAATTTTTTAGCATCCTATATCCTAGCCGTTAACGGCATCCCTTTTCGGGATGTAGAATTTCTTCCACCGCGGTTCAGATTTCAGATTCATTGCTAAAATGTTTTAGCATCCTACACCCTAGCCGTTAACGGCAGCCCTTTTCGATACGTAGAATTTCTTCCACCGCGGTTCAAATTTCAGATTCATTGCTAAAATGTTTTAGCATCCTACACCTCAGCCATTAACGGCAGCCTCTTCTAAAACATAAATTTGCTTGCTATGTATATTACGATTTCCTTCAATGCTAAATTTTTGGAGCCTTTCTAAGCTGCAACAGTTGACAATTGTTATGTCAAATTACATATTAATCTTTTTTTTGATGTCATTACAGAGATCATGACACAAAAAGATCCAGACGCACCGGGATTAGATGTCGTACACCAGCCTCTTTCTGAGGATCAATTGGAGTTACAGTTGCATGGCTTTTTGAAGAAAGAGACTGTCAACACATCTTCTCTTTTTGAGCCGTTGAGGTATCAACCAAAGGCAAAATCAAAAATCGACATTCCTTTGTGTTGTATGATTTCTTTGCCAGTTGTGAGGCCCTTTTTGAAGAATGATGTTATGAACCTTGCTACACATTTTGTTACTTGCGGTTACATGGAAGGAAATGGAGTTTTTTATGTGGCCTTGGAGGACAATGAAGGAAAGACAGTAGATGTCACGGATGATATTGTTAAATCCTGGAGTGCCAATTTGGTGAGGGCCAATGCTGCATTTGAGAAAGAATTGGAGAATGATGAAGATCTCAAAGTTTTTGCGGGCAAGATGTTTATGGTATGGGATGGCAACCATCGTCTGCAAGCATGGCTGCCTATTATCAACCGCGATCATGTAGATGACTTCATCTGGCATTACGCGGTTGAAAGTATTATTTTGGAGGTTAAGGGAGATATTGCAACTATGTTGGCAGCATTACATGAAGTGAATTGGTAATCTCTTTTCTTTATTTATCAAAGTTTGGTTCATTTCACTTCTTAGTCACTAAAGGTTGTTTGGTTTGAAACATTGGAATTGTTGCTATTCTATATTTTTTTTTCTTTCATGTTCATTTCACAAATTTTAACACAATACATCTTGTTTATCCAGGAGAAACCAAAAATCCCATGTTTCTATAAATCTTGTTCACAAACTTTATCGCATTCAGAGTATTGCTGGCCAACCACTCTCATATTTGGAAAACTTGTCTCCAAAGATGATCTTGTTGCAGCTGAAGCAAAGCAGAAGTCGAAACAAAGAATATGGTTCACTCTCACTCTTGAGGCTCTAAATGGAGTCTTATACCAGGTAAAGTTTTAAAGTTTTATTGGCCACTTCATATTTTGTTTTCAATTTTTATGTCTTCTTTTTGTTCTTATTGTTAATTTGAATTAATATCCTATGAATCATTGTATATATCATTTGTCATCGTGTGTCATTTTTCTTATTCTTATACATCAATTATCTTATGCAGCAAGAGTTGAGAGAGTCTGCTGCAGTTGCTCAAAGGAAATTTTATGAGAAATATCTCAATCCAGCAGATTGGACTCCATCTGCAGTTCATGAATGGGTCTCTAAAGCTGTTGACAAGGTCAAGATAGCTTCTCATTCTGAATTGAGGAAACAACTTCCTATTGCAGATCCAAAACACACAACTGTCTTCTTAGAGCAAGTGAAGCTTCACTATGAAACTTACGATGAAAGTCCAGAGATGACTCAAGAGAAACTTTGGATGCTAGCAACTTCAGCAATGGACACTTCTATGAAGATCAAGTGGTTAGAGAGGTGGAACAAGTCTCCTTCTCTTCGCGAAGCGCTCAAATTTCCTAAGTCAAAATTCAATGATATTGACTTCCCCGAGTAGCTTCATAAAGCTACATGGTGGACTCAGGTGAGTACTAGTCTTATTTTTTTTCTTCATATTCTTCCTTTGAACCTTTTTGTTCAATCATAACATTCTTCTAATCTAAATTTTGTATGTCACAATTGGCTGTTGAAACAGAAAAGCTATTTGATGCCACAGTAGCTGATCTGGGAGTGTCTATTAACTATCTTCCAGATGGTATGGATCCTTTGCCCACAATCTTTGATTATGTGGAGTCAATGCGCATATTGTTGTGAGATGCTGCATTTTTCCGTGAATTTGATGTGGATAAGGGGATCCACAAGAACCATAAGATTGATAAACAACTGAACTTCAAACCAGCTATGCAAAGGGTGCTTTACAGATACTTCAAGTATGTCCTTTTTCCTGCTAAAGCCATTTCCAAATCTCCTGTTTTCTTTGCAAATTACTTGGACAAAGAAAGTGAAGATTGCATGTTCACAGAGGGGATCATGAGTTCTTGGGATCCCTTGCATTGGGAAAGGTGTGGGTGGTATTTGGATTGTCCTCTCAAAAGACCTCCCACTTTTGACATTGCCCTTCGAGATTCCATTGAACCTGCACTCAAAGGTACAATTGTAGTTACAACGGTGGATAAGGATGCAACCAAGAAGACAAGGAAGACAAAGGCTAAGCCAAAGAAAGAAATAGTTCATCTTGATGATTCCAATGAAGATGTGCCAGTTGAAGATAGTCTCAAGGACCTTCTTGTTACTGGACCTTCTTCTTCAAATGTTGAGGCTACCCTCCCCCCTTCAAAGCGACAAAAGACTATTTCTACTCCTGTGGTTTTGGTGCCAACTTCTTCTCTTATCTTTGAGCTTCCTCCCCAACTTAAAGGTATGATGGGTACTTTGGCTCCTTTGTCGTCCCCTCGTACATCCTTGGAGTTGATCTTAAATGATTCTTTTGTTAGAATTATCGAGGAGAAAAAGAAGACTGGTACATTTGGCGCGCCATATGACGACATTGTATCTTTTCTATCAAAAGTGAGTTCATTCTTTTTATTGGTTTTCTTTGCTATTTCATATTTCATTGTTATGAAATCTTACATGTTCTACAAAATCCATCTCTTCGAATTCATAATGTTTTGTGCCTTTAACATCTTCAATTATGAACTAACATTCTATAAATTTGTCTTTGTAGGTTGGTGAAGGCAGGGAGTTCTTTTTTGATCGCAAAGTTCAAAAGAAACCTGCAGTGGATCTCATCATTGCGGATTATCCAGATGGTTTTCCAGTTCCAGGGGTTTCAAATCCACCATCTCAAATTCCCCACTGGAATGCCAACATTCCAGGTTTTCTCCAAATAATGATGGCATTTTGTCTCACCTATCTTCATGATGATGGAACATTCCTTCTATTTTATCCTGATAGTTTGATGGTGAAGAGAGAAGTGGCAAGATTCTTCAAAAACTACAAGTTGAAGGTCAAGGATGAGTGGACTATCATTAACTGTTTGCACTTGGCTAATCCTATGAATCCAACTGAAAAAGTAAGTTGCAATTTCAAACTTTCATTTTTGTCATTGATTCATTTTTTATTGTATTTCCTTTGATTTTATGCGCACTTTCTAATTTCATTTGATTTTCATTCCAGACTATGAAGTTTAAGGCTTTATTATTGGTTCGATCATTTGCTTCTCCCATTACAAGGCAGCCTCGGGAGTTTGTGATTACTAATGATCCTTCTATCCCCGAAGTTGATTTAGCCACAAACGACGTCCTCTTCAATTCTGTTATTACAGCAAGTCAATTATGTAGAAAGGAAGATGGCAAGCCATGGAGGGGTGCAAAAGAAAAGTTTGAGGTTCTAATGAAGCTTTTTGTTCATGGCTTGAGTCCTGTAGGTGGCATTGTAGCAGACATGACTGCCTCTACAGGTATTGTAATCTACAATATTGACTTATTTCTTTCTCTATGTTTTGTTTGATTTTTAATTCTATTCTTCAATTTTGATGTTTTATAATTCATATATTGTGTTTCACTCAGGTTCTTCTATTAAAGCGGCACATTCTTCTAATCGCCATATCCTTGCACTAGAAAGTGATGTCAAACT
This sequence comes from Neckera pumila, assembly GCA_963969595.1. Lineage (NCBI taxonomy): Eukaryota > Viridiplantae > Streptophyta > Bryopsida > Hypnales > Neckeraceae > Neckera > Neckera pumila. Next base: position 5,782,254 of record OZ018412.1, on the reverse strand, counting down.
CTTTGATGAGGTACTGAAGCCTCTAAAAACACCTATAACCATCTCCAAAAATCTAGATTCTACTACCACACGTGATGGTATGGACATTGATGATGACTCTCCAATTGAAGACGTTGCACTACTTGACTTATGTAAGTAAGTTCTTATATTATTCTACTTATATTATTCCTTTCCAACAACTTCAATTATAAATCCTACACTTTGTATTTTAATTTGTTACTCCATTTTTTATATATGATTTATTGTTTGCAGTTGGATGACTCCATTGCCAAGGCAAACCTTGCCTTTTTATCAGCACCCTGGATTTTTTAGAAGTCCCTCTCTTAGTCCTCGTGGCCTCCCTGTTTATGCTGAAGATTTAGCATTAGCTTATACTAATGATTCATCTGATTCATCTTCAATTTTTCAATCTCCTCGTAGATCTTATAATCCTAGAGTATGTTCTTATTTTAAACTCAGTGCATCTGAGTCAGACGAAATCTAAGTTTATTTTCATAATTTGATATTTTATTCCTATTGTCTTGTTTTTCAAATTGAATTTGCCTATACATGATGTAGCAATTTGCAATTTGAACATAGCAATGATGTAGCAGTGTAGCAATTCGAATCCCATTTGCTGCCCTAAAACTTCACCTTGTGCCTAAATTGCCAATACTTTATGAGCCTTGATTTATACTCCACCACTAAACTATATGAAATTTTAGGAAGTTGAATTTAACTTGGAATTCAATGAAACTACCACCATTAGATTAATTATGTAATCAATTAAAAATAGTTCCCCCCAAAAGGGCATCAACTAGAAAAATAGTGGTTTAGGTCATTTGGGATTTACACATTCATTTGGTATATAAAATATGACTACTATGTTTATTTTATGTATTACATGTTCAAGATATTTTTAAAATTTTAAAGCATAGTTATAAAAATAAAATAAAATAGGTGGACCATTTTCATTCTTTAATTTACATGAAGGCCTATAGATCAATTTTTGGTACAAAATCACATAGTGGCATATTCATTTGTTGTTCATTTGGATTGTAGATCCTTTCATATAATTCCACGGTCATAGGTCTTTAACAAATTTACAAATCCTAAATTTCCAAAAAAAAGTTGAAGGCTCATAGGCTCATAGGCTCACACGCTCACAGGCTCATGCTCATAGGCTCACATACTAGCATCCCCAGTCTAGCATTGGGCTTTTCTTCCACATTTTTTAATAAGGTATGATTTGTACCAAAATATATTGCTATTCTATTTGTACCACAATTAAAAACCTACCCTATTGGGCCAATATGTGTACATTTCAAACTCTTAAATGAACTTTATTGCATAAAGTCTCCTAGCTTGTGGTTAGAGTGGCAATCAATGATATTCTTCAATTGTTGAAACTACAAAAGATAGTGAAATTAGGTTGCCTTAGTAATTAGATTGCCTTACATTAAAAAAATTACTGTACAAGCCATCAAAGTCAACAAATATTTCTAAAAATATTTTCATTTGTACACATGGAAGTTCATGAGGTCCAACTACAATAGTACCTAATTCAAAAGTAGAGCATTTTTGTACAATAACGGACAATGTTTATATAGTATCAAATGTAAAGAATTAGTGTGGAGCAATCCTATTTCACTATTTTGTGTAAATTAAAGATAGTGAATTGGAAGAGATTTCACTCAAAATGGATGACAATTTTGGTGACAAACAATCAAGACTTTTGCCCAAATTTAGCATTTAAAACTAACTTTTGTAATTTGGTCCAACCTAATATTATTTTATTGTTGTTCTTACAACTATTTTGAATGAAGATTCTCTTAGAGCCTATCCGTGCTTCATGGCGGTAAAAAGTGAATGCTATCCTTGTTGACTCCTTTGAGAGGTACAAGACCTTATGATGACTTGTAACTAGAACAACGAGAAGGTTTGGCCTTAATCGTATAGGATTGCAGTAGAAAGTCATTTGCAATTAAATGATTTCAAATGAACATTAGAGGATTGAAGAATTTTCATTTTTCATTCAATTGTTTTTCAAATACTTCCTAGAATTGTTTGCAATATATAGTGGTAGAAATTCTCTCAATAAGGTATCTTGGAGTTCATTAAAAGGAAAATGCCAAATAAATAGATCACAAAAAATGTATATTCCATTAGAGAGAAAAGGGACTCTCTAGAAGATTGGAAGGAAGCACTCTAAAGCTATAGTTTTAAGGACCCCGAAATTGTATTTTATTTTGTCCTCTCCCCTATAGCAAATTATGATTTTATATTGTTTTGTTTTTTGTTTTTTGTTTTTTTTTGTGTGTGTGTGTGTGTTTTGATTTCGGCATGCTTTATTATGAATATTGCATGTGTCTTCTACTAGGGTTTCTTATCTTTGTGGTGATTTGAAATTCCTTTGAAATTTTGAAAGAAAGATTGAAAAGAATTTATATAAAATATAGAATATACACAAAAAATCTGAATTTTTTTCTACAAGCGCATATTATAGTCGAAAATGAACTCTGGTTAATCCTTCAAGGAAATTTCAAACCTTCAAATTAGATTCAAAACAACACTTGATAAACTTTGTTTCATTAGTTGAGGTCATCAAATTCCATAAATTTGATTAAAGTTTAGACCTTGAATAAGGAAGTGCAAATTGACAAAGAACATTAGATAAATATTTCTTGAGATCTATTTTTAATCATCTTTTCATGTCAAAAAATCAATAATCCCTAAATTAAAACAAATTCCATCACCTGCTATAAACACACCGAAAGGAAGTCTAAGAAAAATTTGGATGAAAAATTGCTATTCCTCATCTTCAAATGTTCATTGAAAGTTATTTGTAAGCCTTTTGAAGGCTTTTGTGAACATGTAGAGTTAAAATGTGGTGAATATGCAGAGTTAAAATGAGGTGCACATTGGTTTGTTGTCCAACATACAAGAATATCCATAGAATATATCAAAAAAATCCTAAAAAATTCTTAGAATATTTGAAGATATCTAGTAATATTTGAAGAAAGTTGTCTAATACGCTAGGAACATATTTAACATGACACAACGACACAACAACACAACTTCAAGTATGAAAATAATGTCGGACAAGATGACCTACAAAGTGTCTTTTATTTTAAGTGTCTTCTTTTAATCTTTTAGAGAAAATCATTGAATAATGACTTAAAGAATGAAACCATTCTAAAAATTTGGATCAATGTTTAGTAGGACGTTGTATGAACATTCTACCTTACAAAGAGAGTGCGAATATGTTTGCAAGATCCCCATACACTATTTTGGATGAATGTGATCTAATTAGTATAAACATTTGGATGAATAAAAATGAATGTAGATGAATGAGGATGGATATTGGGTGAACGTACAATAGATGGAAGGTGGATGGCCATACTACAATGTTTGAGAAAGTATGATATTAGCTTGGACCATATTAAATTGAATAATATCTAAAATACTTTAAAAAATTTATATTTTAAATGGGCGACACAATGTGCATAAATTCCAAAGAAGTGTTATTAATAGAGAGGACACTAGTTCAATTAACTTGTTTAATGTGACCTATAGCAAAATTTTCAACTTTAGTGAACTTATTGCATAAAGTCAATGACGTCATGGGAGTTTAAACATATGACTCTTTATCAGGAATATAGATGATAAGGTGACCATTCATATGATATGGATGAAATTGTAAGTGGCATTACATATTCACTATTATAAATGAGTCCATTGTAGACAAAATGGTTGCCGTACATCCACATGATGGATGAAATGGACCGACCATTGTACTAACCAAAATTTATCAATAAAATTTGAAACTAGAACTTCAAACATTATAAAATATTTTTGCCCTCCAGAAGGCCGCAAGTTCTGTATCTGTCCAATGCAATTATGTGTATATATATATAAATTGGGTGTTGATGTGGCACTAGTAGTGCTACATCAGATTTTTATATATTTTATATTTTTTTAGTATTTTAAAAAATATTTACTTTTTCAAAAAAAATTATATTTTTATTCATTTTAAAATTGCACCGCTGGGGTTTCAAAAAGCAATTCCTTAGCAGTCTTCTAGAGGGCTAAATTTTTTTGCAATGTTCCTTTTGAGATTGATTGTAGATTCAATATCATTGTTTTTTACATGATTCTTTTTTGAGTTTAAAATTGAATATCCTTATTATATAAATTTAAGTGTTTTCATACTATTAGTTTATTTATCAAATGTGCATTTTTAAAGAGCTAGTTTTTGAAATACTAAAATAATTTTTTTCTGTTGAATCTCTTAATTTTTGCAAAGAAAAAAATTTTGAACTTGGTATTGTAAAAGCATTAGAAAATTGACACCATCATCTGACAAAATGAATGGATGATCATAACATTCAATAGCTAGTGTAACTTTTGCCTCCTGCCTGACGGAATGATGTGGAATATTCCACACCATTTCATCCGACAGATGAACCTATGTGATATATTCCACACACCCATCGGTAACTACAAATTGAAGTGTTGATATTTGTCAGAGAACTGAAATGCACTCTGTTGGTCGCAATTTGTTGTATAGTGAAGTTGTAAGTTCCAATAAATTAAAAATGTAAAGAAATCAACTTTGGATTTATTGGAAACAATGAACCAAACATGTTCCTTACATTGATACAAATGCCAATTATAATATGTGTTTTCTAGAAGCTATATATATATACATTTGGGGTGGTAGGAGCTAATACAACCCATATAGGATATGTAAATTAGAATGATTAGAAAATCAACCGCTCATAACTAAGTCAAAAGTAGGAATTGTGTTTGGAGTAGAATTTCAAACTTCATTTAGGCATAGTGGAATAACTTTTTTCAAAAATCTTTGAACTAAAAGTTGTAAAATCAATTTAAATTTCATCTCCAAAAATCTGTTTGAGATTTTGGGCCTCCAATCAAAAGTTATGAACAAATTTTAGAGAAGGGTTGGAAGGGACTTTTTCTTTGGCATTTTCAAATATCATCTCTGAAATTTGTTTATAACTTTTGATTAGAGGCTCTAAATCTCAAACAGATTTTTAGAGATGAAATTCAACTTGATTTTACAACTTTTTTTAAATCAAAGTTTTTTTAGAAAAGTTATTTCAATATGCCTAAATGGGGTTTGAGATTCTGCTCCAAACATAATTTTTTGTTTTGACAATGAGTAGTCAAGCTCTCATCTTCCAATGATCCCATAATTATCCTTTGAGAACTCATGATGGACAATAGATTTCAATATAAAAATGATGCCTCAACCCTCCACTCCTACAAATGTTAATGATGCAATCCCTTCCCTTCACCGTCAAAAATTGCTTTTGATGGCAAATGGCTAAATTGCATTGGTATATTATTCAATGGATTCTTTGGATTTTTGACAAAGTATCTTTATTTTACAAGTATTTGTTGATTTGTATATTTGGTCCTAAAATTAACAAAAGAAAATAGAACACACGATAAATGCACTGATACTTTCACGTTATTGAAACTTTCATGTATGATGTGTGGATGAATCTTGTGGATGAATCTTGTGGATGAATCTCGTGGATGAAAAATCCAAAAAAGAAAACGCAAATTCTCTGAAGCCTACTAAATGTGATGCTGTTGATTGTATTTACTAAATTGAGATTCTTGAATAGATGAAGACCGACCCTAAATGAATCTAGGGCCGTTAGCATTGATCGGTGCAGATTAAAAAGCATTTCTTCTCCAATCTAAGTTTGATTGTACAAGTTGTTTTTCAATGGGTATTCCTATCGTATGATCTTTGCTGCTGCCAAAACTTCAAAAAAGCAGAAGGAATCAAACTCATCTTTGATTGTACAGTACTATACAACTCCTTTTCGAATGAGTACCTTTCCAGCCCCCATTTTCATGTGGTGTCCCCCAATTCAAAAAACCCATAAGTTATGTATAGTGCCACACGTTTTCCCTTTTGCCCCATACCCCGGGGCGCAATTCCGGGTGAACAAATGGTGAAGACCTCCCTTCCTCCCTTCCTCCCTTCCTCCCTTCCTCCCTTCCTCCCTTCCTCCCTTCCTCCCTTCCTCCCTTCCTCCCTTCCTCCCTTCCTCCCTTCCTCCCTTCCTCCCTTCCTCCCTTCCTCCCTTCCTCCCTTCCTCCCTTCCTCCCTTCCTCCCTTCCTCCCTTCCTCCCTTCCTCCCTTCCTCCCTTCCTCCCTTCCTCCCTTCCTCCCTTCCTCCCTTCCTCCCTTCCTCCCTTCCTCCCTTCCTCCCTTCCTCCCTTCCTCCCTTCCTCCCTTCCTCCCTTCCTCCCTTCCTCCCTTCCTCCCTTCCTCCCTTCCTCCCTTCCTCCCTTCCTCCCTTCCTCCCTTCCTCCCTTCCTCCCTTCCTCCCTTCCTCCCTTCCTCCCTTCCTCCCTTCCTCCCTTCCTCCCTTCCTCCCTTCCTCCCTTCCTCCCTTCCTCCCTTCCTCCCTTCCTCCCTTCCTCCACTCCTCCCTTCCTCCACTCCTCCATTCCTCCATTCCTCCAACCGCTGTACCAAGTGCAACACTGGGTCCCCAACATGATAACATACAGTCGGCTCACTCCCTCCACTTCAAAGTATTTCATGCAATTAAACAGCAAGTACAGAAGAGATCAGGGGTTGGTGCACACTCAACCAGTGAGTCACCAGTGAACAACTAAGACCATCTGCAATGCTGTCATGGTACATGGCCCAATATCGGTATAGCTAACTTTTGAATGCTAAACAATTAGAATTTGAAAATTATCTTATTAGAAGTGCATCAGAAAGAACTTGGAGAAGGAACAAATTATTTAAAACTAGATATTGGACAAGTACTTCAAAAGCAAGGTACAAATCTGAAATTATAGAGGTCTTAGCAAATCACGGTTACCAAAGCAACATTTGGCCATTGACCTTCTAAAAATCGTCAAATGTGGAGGGTCAATGGCCAAATGTTGCTTTGGTAACCGTGATTAACTAAGACCTCTATAATTTCAGATTTGTACCTTGCTTTTGAAGTACTTGTCCAATGTCTAGTTTTAAATTATTTTATTCTTTTTCCGAGTTCTTTCCAATGCTCTTCTAATAAGACAATTTTCAAATTCTAATTGTTTAGCATTCAAAAGTTAGCTATACTGATACTGGGCCATGTACTGTGACAGCATTGCAAATGGTCTAAGACCATCTGCAATGCAATAGTGGCAAAAAGGCCTTGCAATAGCACATCGCGGGCCATTCCATGAGGCCTCTACAATACCGATTCTTTCTTTGGAAAATTTGACCCAATGCAAAGCTGGCATCCAAACGTCAAATGGACTTTACGGTATTATAAAAAGAAAGGAAGAAAGAATCTACATTAAAGAGAGGACTTTTCATGGAAACAAGGAAGGTTGAATTGATTAGTGCTCATACCAATAAATTTTTCTTGGCATCCATTGGGTACTACCATTTTTTGTCATGATGACTCCTACAAATCAACTTGCCAAGAGTTTTGCTGGGGTTGGCAAAATGACAAAATATGCCGATCCTGAGGGGTCCTATACCGAGACCGTGAAACTGGAGGTCTCTATACCGGTTGCATTGGAGCACAATTTTAAATAAAAATTATTGTCCACCCTGCATAGTGCCGATACTGTGCAAGGTGCCGGTTGCATTGCAGATGGTCTAACACAAATTTGTACTCTATATCATTTAGGCTTCTTGTCCACTGAGGTAAAAGACCCCATTGCGGTCAAAATGCCCATAATGGACACCTAATGATCCCATTGGGGTTTTTCAAACCACAATCAATGCCTTACATGGTAGTTATAGAGTAATTAGTGACCTCAATAGGTACTTCCAACTTTTTAGTATAAAATTCTTTGTAAAAATTGATTTTTTAGGTCTTCCATGTTTGAAAATATTGTGACTACATTGGGTAGGAAGATGACCATATTGGATTTAGATTTTGTTGGTCATGAGGTAGCTTATAGACTCCTAGAGGTTGATCACTTCAAAACTTTGAACGAATTCATAGTTGGTCCAAAAAAAATAATTTCAATTGTCCTCACACTTATCTTTGTGTGGGAAAAAATTTGAAAAATTTCAGCAATGGAATGAAGGCACACTCCTAATTCCGACCGCAATGGGGTCTTTTACCTTACTCAAAGTTGATCAGAACAGAAAGTGAGTTGTTTGGGTGCATCAAGTTCTCACAAATCAATGGTTGATTTGTACCTGGTCACACTATTCAACCACCCATACAAAAATGGGGCAATCGACACTGTACCAATTTTTGTTTTTGTTTTTTGGAGAAGTGCTAAAATGGCAACATACAAAAAATGATGTAGCCAAATATTTTAGTATTCATCTATATTTTGGATAAAAATTATCCTTTTATCTACATATTTAAATAAATTTTATTTAAAATTGACAATTTCATCCAAATTATTTTCAAAATTGAAACGACTTGGCATCATCATACATTTTTTCTTCAAATATTGTTAAGGCTTAGTTCTCCTTAAAGCTTGATTCTCTCCAAACATTTTTGTGCTTTTAGGAATTAAAAGCATGCCTAAAAAAACATTGCACCATACCTTACTACTATCCTCTCAAAGAGAGACAAACACATTATTTACCAATGAGGCAAAGGAGGGCCATTGCCTGATTATTATTACAACCTTATTGTATCTATGTGCTCATCTTTGCCAGTACAATACAAGGCAGAGGACCATTGCATGGTGATAATAAGGTGAGGGAAGAGGTTCATAATGTACTTAGGCTCTAACTAAAAGTGACTACCTTCTGATGTACATCTTTTGTTCATTTTGCATTCTCATTGCTTCAATAATGGAAAACTAGTATACATTTGAAGGGGTGCGGCATGCTTTCAGTAACCACTGCGTTTCAACTTCAAAAATTCATAACAAATTTCACAAAGTTCCAAAAAACAAAAGCAAATTGGGCTTGATGCCAATTCCATAGTTCTTTCAAGGGAAATTTATTGAAAAATTCATTGCCAAAAGTTGAACATTCCCAAATTCATTTCCAGCTCTTATTGAATAGATGGTACTTGATAACCTTCTACCTCTCAACTTTATGTGCTCCTTTTTGCCAATACAAGGCAGACGGAGGGATATCCAACGTTAGAGCAATCCCATGGTGGCTCGCCAAGGCTCCAAGGTCTTGACTAGGCCAATGGACATGGCCGGGCTTGAAATAGTGGCCCACAACACGCACACCAAGTGTAAAATGATGCCTAGCCATTTCAAAAAGTGGCAAAGGCTTGGGCAAGTAGTACTCTTGGGCGTGGCTTGTTAAGCCATTGAATAGTCTTTTTGATCCCACGTGTTGAAAAATTTGTCTTCAATAGTGCCAAAGATTCTCTTCAAAATAACAAAATAGTCACTATAAGTGGATTTTTGATCACTTGGCCAATCTCCTTGTGGGACTACAACACTTTAAAAAAATGGGCTCTTGAACAAGGGACGCCAAACCTCAAAATTTCTTTGTTTGGTGCCCCTATTTACCGAGCCGCCGTGGGGTTGATCTTATAGGCTCATCTTTGCCAACACTATTTGTCAATATTTTATTGCATTGGAGCATAAGTAAGTTTATTGTAACTACTCAAGGCAATCCCATAGCTAATGCGTAGAACAAGGGTGCCAAACAAGGAAATCTTGTGGTTTGGCCTGCTGCCATTTTAATTGAAGAGTCACAGCCCCTTCGGAAGACTCGCCAAATGGTCAAAAAGCCCACCATACTTCCTATTTTATTATTTAAAAAAGAATACCTTCAACTTTTGAAGAGAAGCTTTCAAAAGGTGGGATTCAAATGATTATTAAATAGCTTGGCGAGCCACGCTTAAAACTCTCTATTTGCTTGTGCCCTCTTCATTTTTGACCATACCTAGGCATGTGTTTTCACTTGGCGTGCGTACCGTGAGGCAATTTCTAAGCCACAACCCGCCCATTGCCCGTGTTGAGTGCCTTTGGCGCCCTATTGTGGGATTGCTCTCATACAAGAGTGGTCCCTAGTGGCCGATTTGCCAATAGGTACTCTTGTTTCATCCAGAGAACAATAAGAGTTCTCCTATTAGCTTGGAAAAAGAGGGTATTGCCTTTAGGTTGGCAAGCCTAGCACAATTAAATGGAACTTGGACAGATAAGCATTCAATTCCTCCAACCAATAAGAAAGAATGCTTTTATTTCTTGTGACCACCAAGTGGAGATTAATCTTTAAAGAATAGGCTGGTAACTATCTAAATCATCCTTTTGGTTATTGTATGAATCATTGCCTTAAAAAAATGCAAAAGCATTGGCATTGGAAGTCAAACTACCGTAGAAGACCTCCCCTTTAGTCACAACAAAATTTCGGGGATAAAGAGTTGCACTTTTGTCCTAATAGAAGAATTCTATGTCATCCATTTGACAAAAAAGTTTGTGTCAACATTTAAGGGTTAATGAAACAATTTGTCTTGTATTGTAATTTCTGGTCGGTTGGTTTCATAATTTGTGACCTCCCGAAAACTAAAATCAATATCTTTGATTCCAAATATGACCTCAAAATATAACTAATGTTGTATGAAATAAGGAAAGTATACCCATAATTGTCATTATAGATAGCAATGTTGTGTACATTTCATGTCCCTAATTGTCACATACTAGTATATAATGTCAGTTTATCTTGTTTTGTTGGTTTTAAAAGAATGTCTCTTCTAAAATTTGAAGTTCGATAATGATGGTAATCATTGTGAAATTGCAGTATTTCACATAGAATTGGTTTTATCATATTAATAAAGACTTTTTCAGTATCCTAGTCATAGTGTAATTGATATTGATGCAATTCATTTATTGATGGTTTTATATTTGAATCCATCAACTTGGTACATGGAAAATTTTGTATCGGTTTTTAAAGTAGATGACTAAAGTCAGTAATAAGGTAGTTTGCTCTGAAAACAACTATTTAAGGGCTAATCCGCCTTTTTCATGGATTTTTTGTGGATGGGAATTTTTTATTTCATTTTTCAAAGAAAAAAAAATAGAAGCACAATGTAATCCAATTGTTTTTGTATTTTCTTATGCATCATTGAATTAGTAATGATTTTTCAAAGATTTGTTTCATAGCCACCTATTCATGATTGTAGATCTCTCAAAATCTGCCCATGTCCAACTTGTAAGGAGATGGGAGGAAACCAAGGCAAATGATTGGCTCCTACATTAACCCTAAAAGCCCTTGTTCCTTCGAGGGACAAATGGGATTTCGGGTAAATATGTACGGGCTGAATTATTTTTGTGATTTTTTCAAAACTTTTTTGAAGATATAAAAATTGCTAAGCTTTGTGAGGATATTATTTTTTTTCTATTGGTGCTTGGGAAAAAATTATGCCCAAATAAGCTCAAAATAGCCTTTGGAGGCAGCAAAAAAAATTTGCAATTTTTTATTTATATTTATATTTTTTTCTTATAGATTATATTTTGATCTATTTGGAAAGATTTGATTCATTTTTTTTGGATTTTTTATGAGAATATTATAGACAAACTTGTTTTTTCGGCACTTAGAGCATCTTCCTGAAAAGAATAATTTGTAGGATGCAATTTTGAATGCAATTTTTACAATTTTTCAAAAAAAAGGGTCCTCAAGGTTTAATTTTTTTCTAGAAAAATCTCACCATTGGAATTAATGATTTTTAATTCCATATAAAAGATATTAATATTTTAGATTTTCCTTCTATCTTGTACTTGCTTCTACTTAACAATTTTTTTAATAATGAAAATTAATTTTTTTTGGATTTTTTTTTCCTAGACTCTCAACTCAATTCTCCACTATAAATATTTAAATCTCAAAACTCTATAGTGAAAAAAATTTAAGTTAAAAATGTTCAAAGTCATAAAATCTAGTTCCGCAATGTGTTGAAAAACTTGTTTTTTTTTCACTTTAAATGCAGATATCTTGCATTCTATGTGGTCAAAAAGTCTGATATTTTTTCCACATATTCTCATACTAGTTAGGTGTAAGATCCTATGGTTAGATGTGCAAAAGAAACAATATTCAATTTTTTAACTCTTTGCTAGAGAAATGGCAATTTTGGGTGTTTTTTGGCAGAAAAAAGGCCTTGGGCCTTTAGGGGGTAATTCCCACTTCTTTGGTTTCAAATCCTCTAAAAATGATGCCATGTAGGCATGATTGATTATACCAAACCTTGGGCCTTGGGATGTAGTATGAAGCCCAAAGGCTTACACAATCAAATTTTGAGAATTAAGTGGGACTTGGAACGTAGTGAAAATAAACTTTAAATGAGGACATGATCAACTAATGATTGCTCTAAAATAAGCATATTCTAATATAAATTGTTTTTTTGTCTTCCAAATAAGTTTTGGAAAATCACGACAAAATTTCAGCCCATAGATACTTGTCCAAAATCCCATTTGTCTCCCAAAGGGACAATAGGCCTTTAGGGATTAAAGTTCAATTTTGGTTTAGCAAAAATGAAGGCTCAACTTGGGCTTCAAGTTCCATAAGCAATTGAGATACTTCTCCACAAAGCCAATACTTCACCAAATTAACAACTAACTATATATTTTGAAAACTATGAAAGAAAGATACAAGGTACTCTCTTTGTTCTAAAATGATTTTTTTGTTGGCCTTCATTTTTTCTGTCCAAAAATGATCTTCATATAGGACTTTGTGACATTGCAAATTGGTCAAATTTGGCTCTCGGTTGCTATCTAGGACCAACAAAACAACTCTAAATAGTACATCTCCCTCCATGCATGCACTCATCAATAAAAAACAAACAAAATGATTGAAAGGGTCAATCAACACTATTTGTTCTAATCTTTCGCATTTCTTTGAATGTTGTTTGATTGAAGGAGACAAAGCTTTGAAAGGCGGAATAGAGGTCTACACGTGGTCTTGGACCCATACTAATTGCATACAAAATGGCGACCTCACACTCAACAATCAAGTGCCTGTTAGTGCTTCTTGAAAATATCCAAAAAATTCCACTTTTTAGTATTCCAAAACTGCACTTTGAAAAAGGCTCTAAAACTCCAAGTTTCTAGGACAATAGGAGTGCACCAAATTCCACTTACAATGCAAAATTGGTTTTTGAAATGTTATTTTTAGCCTTAATTCGGAACATTTTGTCCAACAAGAAGATCATTTTGGGATAGAGGAGTTTTAAATCCCCGGGTACATCAAACAAAGTAATAGTAAAAAAAATAGAAGTAATAAATTAAAATCACAATTAAAAGGCTCCAAAAGTTGTTTTAAATTCACCACCAATCTACTACCAATTGGATACTAGTCCATTCTCAATCTAGAGAACCGTCGCTGAATTTGAGGCACTTTTAGGTTCTAAAGAGCAATTCAAAGCCAAATCAACGTTGATAGATGTTGATGAGTATGGCCCATTCCTTGCAAATTATAGGTGCAAAATTGCGCTTGGAAAAGGGGGAAAGGATGGTAGGGCAATTGCATATGCTTTAAATTTTAATACATTTCTTTTCCTTTTATCAACTTTCAAAATATGTATTTGGTGGAGAATTTGACTCTTTGAGAAAGGTCCAAGTGAGAAATGGATTTTTCTGTCCACATCTCAATATCCAAAATGGCCCCTTGTCCAATTGCGCCCTCTCTGCATTCTAATGTAGTTAACCCCTAAAGCCCTGAACATGCTTTTTTGATAACATAGCGTTTTTGGGCAGCTCACTCCAAGTGGAGTTTTTAATTTTTTTTCTTTGAAATTTTCACACAACATTTTCCCAAGGAGTAGCTTTAAGGGCCAACAATTTTCATAACTTTTGACTGCGTGGGTAAAAAGTTATTGTATGATATGCGATTTTCAATGCTTGGCGGGCAGCTCAAAAAATTCTTAAAAAATCACTTTTCAAAAGATTAAAAATTTGAAATTAGTTCTCTAGATTTATATATACACAAAAAGCTTTGAATCATTCCATTTTTATTAATGAGATGAAAACTATGAGGTGTTCTAGTTTGCAGGCAGTTATGGATTCCTTACTCTGAAATAAACTTTGAAATCCTTTATTGAACTCAATTTTCAATATTTCAGAAAAATAAAATAAAATTGGGTGTATAAAGGTTATTACAACATTATAAGCATTGGGATTGGCATTTTTCAACTCTAAAATTAAATTCTTAACAATTTAGTGTTTAAAATCATTCTCTACTTCTTTCTACTTACTATTTTTTTCTTGTATGTTGTACAATTCCAAATGATTTGAAAATTTTCAAGCGTATAGCCAACTTGACTTCAAAAATGAATCCAAAGAGTGACAACCACTTTGGACATTTTTTCATACAGGTATGACCTTGTGAAGTGCAGCTGCCTGTTTTTTCGCAGGGACAAAAAAAGGATTTTTCTCAATTCAAACACCAATATCTTGCAATCTACATGGTGGAAAATTCTGAAACTTTTTCCACATATTCTCAAACTAGCACTACAAGATCTTATGGTTACATGTGTCCAAAAATGTTTTTTTTCTAAAATTTGGTACTTGTATTAGAAATGACAGTTTTGGAGCGTTTTTGTTGAAAACATAGTCAAAAACCTTTACGGGTTAAAATTGTATATGGAGTTGATTTGGAATTGGAAAGGGGTGGAATTGGGATTGGGATGAACACCCCCTGCGGTTCAGATACATGATCCAAAAGTTCACTCATTATTCCACCATTTGAAGGGTTGCTTTTGGATTACCTTAGCAACTGTATAGGGAGTCCCCAAAAACAATAGATATTCAAAAGGATAAGAATAGTCCCCCTAAGGAGAACAATGGGAAGCTACATGTTTTTATTTTGACCACCTTTTATGTGTGTGTTTTTACTGAAAAATGAGTTGACCAAAGTACATGTGAAAAACTCTTGAATTTGCCGTTCCATTGCAACCCACTCTAACTTAACTTACTTCTTTGCAATGAAGTGAAGTTCATCCTCCCTTCCTTCATTGCCTGCATCCCTTCTTCAGTTGCATGGGTAGGACCAACTTGGGCACCATTCTGACGCTTCTGCAGGTCTCACTAGGCGGCAGCACCCACCTGCAGCAGCTCCGGCGCCGCTCCAGTACTCCACTGCCCCAAAGGACCATGGCCATCATCTGAACTGATGAAGGTACGTTACGTTAGGCAGGCCTACTGCTCAAGTGCTCATCATCTCATTCAAGATGTCCAAGTACGGACCTGACTTTCTCGGGCCCAGCAAGCGGGATATTTGTGGAGCTTACCGGCTAATTGCTGTTAATTCCCATATTGAACAGGTTTTTCAAGAACCTCGCCTGGATACTTACAGTGACAAACGAAACTGAGTACTCTTACGAAACGTTTTCATTCAAACAACCATACCATAAGCATCAATGGACAAAGTCCAAAAGTGTATACACAAAAGTTGAAGTATGCGACATATTAAACGTTACCATGGAAGTTTGAAGAAAAAATTAGTTGTGGTTTGAAAGAAAATCCATTTCAAAGTTAGCCATGTCTAATACTCGGTTTTGTTCAACATGATTTGAAATTACTTTATTTTCGTCAATTTTTTCTTAGAACTCTGAAAAAACTTTTTGTGCCTTGGCATGTTGGTATACATCATTTCAGATTGTTGTATGCAAAAATTGAAGGAAATTGACATTTATAGAATTTAAAATATCGACAGTTTGATGAACATGCAAATGATATTGGTTCTCGCAACGTTTGAATTTTTTCTTGGAATTGAGAGCATGGATGGCATTAGCCATTGTTGAGAATGTATAGGTTGCAATATGGACCACTATTACTTCTTAATGCCCTTGCATTTGAAATATTTGTTGAATTGGACATTGCATTCAACTTATATTTCATAGTTAGATAATGGGTTTTTTAATTCAATTTCTTTGTCCAAAGACTAGAATTCGTGATGCACACAATAGATCCAACAAATCCCCCCAAAAATGTACTCAAAGAGAACCCCCAATGGATTTTGGGTAGGTACCTACAGTCTCAAATTTGTCATGATTTTTTGAAACCTTTTTTGAAGATAGAAAAACTAATTAGCTTTGTGGTGATATCATTTTTCTTTTCAATTGGTGCCCAAATAAGCTCAAAACAAGGTAGACTAGACAACAACAACAAATTCAAAAATTTGAAGTAAATTTTTTTTTTCTCATAGACTATATTTTTGTCTACATAGAAAGTTGTTATTCATGTCATTTGGATAAGTGATGTGAAAGTTATGGACAATCTTGTTTTTTGGGCAATTAGAGCATCTTCTAGAAAAAATAACTTGTAGGATTCATTTCTAAATGCAATTTTTACAAAATTTCTAAAAAAAAGTTCCACATGGTTTTATTTGTTGGCTAGAACAATCTCACCATTGGGATTAGTGTATTTTAATTCCATCTTAGAGATATTACTAATTTAGATTTTCCTTCTATCTTGTACCTACTTCTACTTAACAATTTTCTTAAGAATTAAATTTTTTTTTTGAACCCTTGATTCTCAACTCAATTCTATAAAGATTTAAACCTCAAAACTTTGTAGCAAAAAAAATTGAAGCTAAGAAGGTTCAAAGTCAAATAATCTAATCTTGCAATGTGCAAAAAAACTTGTTTTCTTTACTTTTCATGCAGATATCTTGCAATCTGTGCTATTGAATTTTTGAAATTTATTCTACACATTCTCATACTAGTTAGTTGCAAAATCCTACAATTAGATATGCAAAAAAAAACAATTTTTCAATTGTTTTTACTCTTTGCAATAAAAATGTCAATTTTTATGTTTTTTAGTGGAAAAAAGGCCTTGGCCCTTTAGGAGTTGAGTGAGTGCGTTTTGTACATTATGAGACTCATCAAACAATATTGCATAAATATTTTTGAGAGGAATAATAATATATAGACAAATAAAAATTCTTACTAGAGATTTTCAAATCTATGTAATAATCATGAGACTAAATGTGGCTTTTGGGTTCTTACAAAAGTTAATCCTTAACAAATCCAACATCTAATGATGATTATTGTTTTTAAAGATTCACTTTGAGAGCTCTATCAAATGCATAATGTGTCTCCAAGTATATTAAGAATCAACTTTTTTCTATTATTCAACAATTTGATTAGCTTAGACAATTGATGCTTCATGCTTTTTATGCAAATTTTTAAAAGAGTCCATGTCTAAATGGGAAAATAAAACTTGCATAATTGAAGAGTTACAATGCAAAGTATCTTGTCAAGCCACAATTGATTTTGCCTTGTAAGTTTGTGATTTACATTACCGTCTATTAAGGTCTCTTAGGGGTTTAAATAGCTAATAGGGGTCTAAAATTGTTTGAATTAAGCATTTGAGCATGATTCCTATTATCAAATAACCTAAGCTTTTGTTGGTATTTAATTGCGAGTAAAAAGAAAACTCCATTTTTTTTCTTCACATACAATTTTTGGATTATAATGAATGGATTATGAATGTCAAAGTGTTGAAAATAGGTGAGGCCAAAATCAAGCGTAAGCTTTTATGAAGAGAGTTAGGTACATTCTAGGCAAAAAATTGTATAGATAGGTTTTAGAAATGTGTCACACTTAAAGGCATTTATGGTTTAAGTTGGAGTAATATCACTCAATAATGGTAGTAGGGTGTCATTTTATTTTTGATGCACAAAAATTATTTATTTAGTAATATAGAAAAAATGCTCTATAATGATTTTTTAATCAATTTAGGGCATCTTTAACCCCTAAAAGACCAACATGCAATTTTTGGCCGTATAGAAATTTTGGGCAGGTACGTGTGACTAGAGATATCCATATTTGAGGCTGAAATTTTAATAGAAGGTGGGGCGAGGAATATCTTCGTGTGTACCAAGTTTTATGACATTTCGAAATACGAGTCAAAAGTTGTGACCTGATATGTTATTTTTTTTCGTAACCGGGCAGTTTGGGCAAATCAGAAAAAATCATTTTTTCCGGAATTTTTTTTTTGAAATTGGTTCTCTACATTTATATATACTTAAAAAGCTTTGAGTCACTCCATTTCAATCAATGAGTCAAAAGTTATGAGAGTTTTTGGTTTGCGGGCAGTTATGGATTCTCTACTCTAAAAAAAACTTTAAAATCGATTATTTAACTCAATTTTCAATATTTTTGGAAAAAAATAAAATCCTAGGATGTAGATTGATTATTACAACATTAAAACCGTTGGGATTGGCATTTTTAAATTCCATGATTAATTTTTAAAAATTTCGTATTTTGAGTCATTTTCTAATTCTTTCTACTTACTATTTTTTTCCTATATGTTGTACAATTCCAAATGATGTGAAATTTTTCATGCATATAGACAACTTGTTTAGGAAACTGAATTTAAAGAAGCACCACCTTTATCGGCATTTTTTCATTGAAAAGTGAGCTTGCAAAGTGCAGCTGCCCGGTTTTTCGCAGGATTGAAAAAATGGTTTTCAAGACTTTGAATGCTTATATCTTATGATCCACACGGTGGAATTTTCTGAAATTTTTACCTCATGTTTTCAAAATATCATACTACAAGATCCTACGGTTACATGTGTCAAAAATTGTTTTTTTCCAAAAATTTGGTAGTTGTATTAGAAATGGCAGTTTTGGAGCGTTTTTGGTGATTACATAGTCATGAAACTTTAGGGATTAACTAGAGACAAAAAGTAATGGAAAACAATTTTTTAGCAATGAGACGTTTGAAATTAAGTCAAGGAGCTCAAGGAATTTAACCATGCACTCAAAATCTAAGGCCAAGGTAGTAATTGATGTGGACAACATTTTTGTCCTTTGTGGCAAAAAACAAAGTCTTTGAGAATTGTAGTCAAGCCCATCTAGAGAAGTATTCTTGACTACCATTTTAAGGGATCCTTGGGCCAAAAGGCTCACAATCAATCATTTAAAAAGAACTCACATTATGGGCTTCCAAATTTGAATATCATATTAAAAGTGTACTTTTGTGCCTTTTTCTTACTTTATACTACTTCCAAAGGCCAAATCTTCATAGACAAGACTTTGAAAGGTTTTCTCCATGGTTTTTAACTTTAGTATAAAGAGGTCCTTAAATTTCTAAGTTCTTCGTTCAAACTTTGTACAATGGGGTACCAATCAAATTGGCGTTTTTAAATTTGCAGTGGAAGAAATTTCAATGCTGCCAACTTTGATAGCCTCTCGAGAGCTAAAAAATTGGTATTTTACAATGAAATTTTTGTCACAACATTATTTGTATGTTACTAACACTTGTACCAAATTTTAAGGCTAAAAGATTCACCAAAAAAAATACATTCAAAATCTACCAACATGTGTAGCTGTGAAAAAAATTTCACTGCTGACAGACTCTCAAGGATTGAAAAAAAAAATTTGCCATGAATTTTTTTTAAGAAACCATCTTATTATCATACATATATTGATAATGTGTGTGACAAATTTCAAGTTCAAAAGATTTATGCAAAAAAGAATATCCAAAATTTACCAACATGTGTAGTTGTGAGAAACAATTTAATACTGCCAATTTTGACACCCTTACAAAGGCTGAAAAATTGCTTATTTACCATGAATTTCTTTTTACAAGATCATCTCTATATTGATAACATGTGTGCCACAATTTCAAGTTCAAAAAATTCACCAAAAAAGAAGATATTCGAATTCTACCAAAATGTGTAGTTGTGAGAGTGATTTTTTCAGCCTTTGGGATAGTGTCATTTTATAGGTAAAATTTCACATGCATGTAAAAAATCATTCTCACAACTACACATGTTGGTAGAAGTAGAATATCTTTTTTTATGTGAATCTTTTGAACTTAAAATTTGACACACATGTTATCAACATAGAGATGATTTAATAAATAAAGTTTCAAAGTAAAATGTTTTTTTCTCAACCTTTGTAATAGTGTCAAAGTTGGCAATAGTGAAATTTTTCCCAACTACACATGTTGGTAAAATTCAAATATCGTTTTGTGTGTGAATCTTTTGAACTTGAAATTTGGCACACATATTATCAACATAGAGATAATCTCTTTAAGAAAATTCATGGTAAAAAAAAAATTTCAGCCCTTAGGAGATTGTCAAAGTTGGCAGCAGTGAAATTTTTCCCACAACTATACATGTTAATAGTTTTTGTATATCTTTTTTTGTATGAATTTTTTGACCTTGAAATTTGGTATAAATGTTACTAACATAGAGATCTCGTGGAAAAAAATTTCATGATAAAAAAATCAAATTTTCAGCCCTCGGAAGGGTGTCAAAGTTGGCAACAGTGAAAGTTGTTTCTTTGGGAATGCTAGAACGCCAGTTTGATTGGTATCCTACTATACAAACCAAAATAGGTTAGGAAAAATTGTAAGAAACACCCGTACTACTTGTTGCATTTTTTAACAATACTCATATTTTTTCTAGAATACTTGAAAATTAGAAAAATAATTTTTAATAAATTTAAAAAATATGGATAATATATATACCTTTAAGATGAAGGTAACCACTAAAGAAAAAGCATAGGAGAACTAGAGAAATAGGAGAACTAGAAAAGTATCAAATCTCAAGAAAATAGGTACTTTGATGCTTTAATTTATTAAAAATAGAAAAAAATTAATAAACAAAATAAATTTTTCCTATTTGTAACAACTCTATGAAGATGTTCATTCACTCAAAGAACCACCAAAATAATATTTTACATGTTTTAAAATGCCAACTAAATGAAGCTCATTTTGTAGACTTCCACACCACATAAAATTAACCACTTTTAGAATTCCTTTGGACTATACCTACAAGTCTACTAGAAGACCATCTCTTCTAAATCTCAACTCCAAAATTTGTTTCTTTGGGAACCACTTTGCTCAAAACCTCCCAAAATTGAGTATAATGATATAAAATTGGGGGCTATTTTTGGAAAGTAAAACATTTGAAAAAATTCCAAAAAATTATATAAGGTGTAGAATAGTCTTGAGTACCTTGTTTATAAATTTTGAGTCATTTGGAGCAAGAACGCAAAAGTTATGGCCAAAATACAGGATCAATCTGTGACAAGTGACAAGAAATAACACAAGTGTTTCTTGCAGTCACTCTTAGGAGAGTTTTGGGCACCTACAAAGAAGTATCAAATTTTTTTCCTCTCAACTTTATTTTGAGATTTATGTAGTGAAACAATCAAAATTTGAGGGAATCTAATTTTTATGAAGATTGAATGATTAGAAACAAGACTATGCGATTTTTTGTTCTGGGCCCAAACTTGGGTCAAGTGCACATCATTTTGCCAAAGCCTTGCAAAGTCATATAATCAAAAGCCCAATCTATCTAGAAAAAAGCACTTTGCTTGACTTTTCAAGCTTTGTTCTCATTTCTCACACATATTCTTGCCCTCTATCCCCAAGTCTCGTCCCAAGTTTTTGTGATGTAGCCTTGGTATTAGTCAATAATGCTATCCAACACTTTCAAATTCTAGAAAATGAATAAAATTTGATTTATAACATTTTTTTAAATTTAAATTTATTTTTTTGGCAATTTGAAACTATATTCTCATTTTGACTCATAAAACTTTAGGTATTAAGTTGCAAAAGGCATGGGTTATTGACTTATAAGCATCGGTAGAGATCTAACTCCTAAAGCTCATTAAATTTACAAACTAAAATGGATTATCAGAAATTTAGGCATTGAAAGTGAAGTATTAGATTTTTATTTTTTTCCATGTTAGGGAAATAAACAAACTTCCAAGGAATCTAATTTTTACAAGATTTAGTGGTCTAGATAAAGGTTATACAATTTTTATGTTTTAGGCCCCAATCCAATATCATTTTACTTTGAAAATTGCATATTTCATATTATAGCTTGAGGCTCTAATTAAATCTAAAGTCTCAAACAAAATATGAATTATGGGTAAAGCTCAAAAGCCTATGTAAGCGGATAATGTTAAAAGCTCAGGCAATCTTGAAAAGAGCATTTTGCTCTACTTTGAAAGTTTTGTTCACACATACATTCTCCTCAAATCCCCAGAGTTTTATATGTGACCCTAATACTAGTCAATTTCCAAAAGAATAAAAATTCCATTAATAGTTTTGAAAAAGAAAGTACTAATTTTGACAATTTCGTAAGTATTTGGCAATTTCAAATACATGGATATTTAGGGATTGACGTCCCTAAGTTACAAAACCACATGCCTCCAAATTGGATCTTTTGAATATCATAGATGGCAATTGCAATGACGTGAGTGTTTCAATTTGTGTTCCAAAAATTTAAAACATTACCAACTACAAATGTTGTACGGCTGGGATTTACTAGCAAGTCATCCTTCCAAAATTTTAGAGATTTCACAAGATGTGGTCAAGGTGGCGGTGCAACGACATGGTGTCATACTTGCATTGGATCTAGTTTCTTTCATGTGAGTCAAAATAAAATGACAACTGCTACAATTTAGATACCGAGGAATTCCCATAGGTTTTATAATTGTCTACAAGTCCTAGAAGTTTGGGAGTATGCCCAGTCATTTACAAGGGATACAACCTATTGTCATACCCCATCATAGATTGGATTTCTTCCAATGCATATTCAGCTATGCAATGCCTAGACAATTCCAAGACCCTCAGATTATCTGAACCTTACTTTGTGGCTCTTCACTTTGGATTATTTGGATTTCCCGGAACAACAAGGTTTTTGCTCAAAAGTGATGGCCTTTAAACTTCATGCACACAATGATGCTTTTCTTGACGCTGGCCGTATTGTTAGAGGCTCATCAACACCTACAAGATGTGGTGTTAATCTGGGCCAATTTGATTGTATTTGGCTTAAACCCTAAAGTTCCATAACTATGTTTTCACCGAAACCGCTCAAAAGTTGCCATTTTTAACACAAGTACCAAATTTTTGAAAAAACACTTGTTTTGACATATGTAACCATAGGATCTTGTAGTATGTTGACTTGAGAAGATGTAGAAAAAATTTCAGAAATTTCCATCGCGTGAATTGCAAGATATAAGCATTCAAATTCACTAAAATTATTTTTTTTCCTGTGCAAAAATAAAGTAGCTGCACTTCACAAGCTCACTTTTCTATGAAAAAATGTCCAAAATGGTGGTGCTTCTTTGGATTCTTTTTCCTAGATAAGTTGGCCACATGCTTGAAATTTTCAAATCATTTGGAATTGTACAACATATAGGAAAAAAAATAGCAAATAGACAGTAGTAGAGAATGATTCAAAATACTAAATTGTTAAGAATTTAATTATGGAATTGAAAAATGCCAATCCCAATGGTTGCTATGTTGTAATAAACAATCTACATCCTATGATATTAATTTTTTCAAAAAATGTTGAAAATTGAGTAAGATAAAGGACTTCAAAGTTTATTTTAGAATAGAGAATTTATAATTGCCCGCAAACAAAACTACTCATAATATTTGATTCATTGATCAAAATGGAAGGATTCAAAGCTTTTCACGTAAATATAACTCTATAAAATCAATTCCAAATTTTTGTTTCTGAAAAAAGTGATTTTTTTATCTGCCTGGATTGTGCAATTACAAAAAATAGTAACATATTAGGCCATAACTTGAGACTCATAATTCCAAATGTCATAAAATTTAATGCATATGAAAGATATTAAGATATTTCTTATTCCCACCTTCTATTAAAATTTGGGCCAAAAAAATGGAACTCTCAAATCACACGTACCTGCCTTTAATTTCTATGTAGCCAAAATAACGCATGTTGGTCTTTTAGAGATTAAATCTTGAGTCTTGGCTAGTAAGAATGGCACTAGCATCTTTTGGAACAAGAGGGATCCCCCCTCTTGTTTTTTCTCTTAGCTTGCCTTTATTTGTTTTTTTCTTTTTGTTTTTTGCTCTTATCTCTTCATTGACTAGCCTTTGTGCTTTGGTTGTTTTGTATTCTTTTTTAATGCAATGGTTCTTGCCATTTGTTCAAAATAAAAAACAAAATAAAAAATAATAATGAGAAATGTGTTATTTTATTTCATATTTCATTAATGACCAAACTAGTAGGAGTTTGATTGGGTGCAAATTAGAATGAAATGTACACTTATATTAGTGATTAGCCAAGATTACTATAATTTGTTGTCTTTTAGCTAGCTTTTGAAGTGGTTTATTTTCTTTGTCCAATGTCTAAATTTGAGTTTTCTTGTACCTATTCAAAGTACTTTTGAATGTGCTTGTAGTGATAGAAATTTCAAGCTCTAATTACAAAGCACTGAAAATTTAGAATTATATTTGGTAGGACAAATTTTGGAGCAATGCTCAAGGAAAACCGCAGGTTATTGGTGGTTCATTGTTAATTTATAGTGGAATTGGAAAAAAAACTAGTTGCAATTTGAAAACACTCCAAAAAATCACTGAAAAATCAATAAAAATTTCTATTTAGAGTAAAGAATAGAGAAAAAACCGGACTCAGTACTTGAAAAAACGGTTCAATATGGGAAGGAACAGACAATTGGCTAATAAAATTCCACAAATATCCCGGACATTGTTTCGGAGTGCATTCTAGATGTTCTAATACTAAACCCTTCTATTGCCCTGACTTGGATGACAGAGGGATGGAAAAGTCTATTTCCTTGGCCTCTGTTATCCTGCCCAACCCCGTCTGTCCGAACAACCTCCTTCTGCTTTGACCTCCTTCCACTTCCGCACTCTTAGGGCAGTTTCTATGGAGGCCGGAACTGAAGGGGTGGGGGTCCAGGCTGACCACGGGCAACTGGAGGGAATATTTTTAGAAATGTTCACTTGGAGTACAATTTAGAAGAAGACCTCCGATCAATGCTCCGATCCGTCCAGCGCTATTTGCGCCTTTTGCAGCGCTGAAGGCCTAGAGGTCCAATTTTGGACCCCTCTAGGCCCCCATGGGAACGATTTCTCAGCTTGGAGACCTCCTATTGGCCTCTCCTTCAAATGTTGATCTCCACCGAATGCTGATTGTCATGAAGCTATGAGAACTCTGAAGATGGCAAATTTCATTAAAATGGCGCCATTCCAGAACTTGGCACTTTTACAATTTAGAACGGCCAAAATCTATATCTATCCTAGATGGTTGAGAACGGCCGTTCTGAAATCTATACCCGTCCTAAATGGTCAAAATGGCACGCCTTCAAAATGGCACACGGTACACCGCCATTTTAACGAAATTCCCCATGAAGGTGATTATTTCTTTTTTAAATCTATTGTGGGGAATCTATTAAGAACAAGCGGTGACGATGGAAATGCTGATGTGAAGTCCGGTGTGGATGTTGAAGCTAAAGACGAGGCCGTTGATGAGAAACATGTGTTTTCAGAGAAGATTGGTGGAAATGACGAGGAATCCTTATAAGCCGACGGTGATATGCCAAAAGCATTTACCGTAAGTGCAACCGGTTTTTGGATCTTGTTGGATTCTCAGTCGCACAATGACTTCAAGATGTGAATCACTAGGTTTTATCGAAGATTTTGAGCCTCTAGGATTGCTAGCGCATGCCTGAGAATACACGCCCGCATTGTGATCTTTTGTTTTTATTGCGTTTGCGGATCTATGCTTTCGCCGATCGACTGGTTCCTGTGGCCGTGGATCGTCCGCAGTTTACTGCATTTGGTGGACCTCGCCTTCGTTCTCTCGAATGTTCGGGGTTCTGTGTGAACCAGTCACCACATTGACTTACAGAGGATTTTTATGTTGCAATGTTCAGGTGTGTGATGCTCAGTTTACGGAAATCATCCCTTGCCTGGACATTAAAATGAATAAGAAGTTGAAGCTGAAGCCCAACCACCCTGTTATGGAGCATTATGAAAGGCCCTGTCCTCACTCCTTCTGACCACAGACTCAATTGCGGCATGATTCCTCCTCCTAATTACAAGGTATGCCACCTTTTTAGTTTTTGAACTGTAGTTCTCAAGGAGGTATAGAGTGCAATTCATTGCTACCGTTTTTGTTTGTTCATGTTTTACAATCCCTCTGAGCTGGCAAGATCGGTGGACTTAAACGAGCTGAAAACCATAGTTCTCTTCTTTCTGTGGCTCCAGAAGGGTGCTTGCAAAGTGAGATTTCGCATTGTTCAGAGCATAACCACCCGGCTAGCAAAATGCCAGGGTTCAAGCCATCCATTTTGCAAGCTGGCTGGTGAACAAGTCATCTATTATGCCAGATGGGGCAGTTTTGCAAGCCATTTGTAGCAAGTCATCCATTATCCCAGATGGGTGGGGATGCTCTGATTCAGTCATGAGGTTACGAGTGTCTGCGCAGATGTGGTGACTGGTGAGCAGTGATCCCAGAACTGCTTTATGAAATTTAGTGCAACTTGCTACCTAAGTTATTAGGATTTAGTGCAATATGCTACCTCCAAGACATACGGGCATCAATTTTGGCTACCTTGAGAGCGAGTAGTATTAAAAAAAAAAAAAAAGATAAGATTTTGCAAGTTTAAAGTATTATTGGGAGTACTATAATACAAAACTAACAAAATAGATGTTAATTCTAATGTAGAGGAAGTTACACATTGGCTACCAAATTCTATAGTTTGTTGCAGTCTTAACTAAAATCTTATTTTTTCAAGGATTTTTTCCAATATACTTGTAGCTCCTAAAAAATTTTAGTAGCAATGGAGCGAAATTTAGCCACTTCTGTGAACGCTGCTAGTGGTGAGGGAAGGAGGTCGTTGGGGCAGACGGAGGGGTTGGGCAGGATGACGGAGGCCAGGGGAACAGACCCCTCCATCTCTCCGTCATCCAAGTCGGGGCAAAAGAGGGGTCAATCCCCCCAGCCACTCACTGCTGCACAGAATGTCCAATATGTCAAGACAGAAATTAGTTAATTCTGTGCAGAATTCTCGTGGTCCGGACTCCGGTATATGTCAAGACAAAAATTAATTAATTTTTTAACACGATCCACAACTTTAATGGAAAAGGCTACAGTGCTTCGGGAGCAGAATACTCGGAAGTACGGTGAGTAGTAGGCTGGTAAGAGCATCACCACCCGGCTTGCAAAATGCAAGCCAGGTTGCAAGCCTGGCAGTCCATTTTGCAAGCCGGGGAAGAAGGGTCGTCCCACCCATGGCCTCTTAAGAGGCCATCGCCATCCAATGAGCTACGTCCACATTCACGGATCATGTCCTTGCTTTTGGGGAAAGTGGAAAAGTGTTTGTCTCATGCGGTTTGCAAGCCACCCTTTGGCTTGCAAAAAAGCTCGGTTTTGCAAGCCACCAGAGGCTTTTGGTTTGGCCTCTTAACAAGTTCATCCTTTATGCAAGACGGGTGGGGCAATTTTGCAAGCCTCTCTTAACAAGTCATCCAATATGCAAGACGGGTGGGGATGCTCTAATGGCAACGGACATCATCAGCGGCGGAATCGGAAATCAGAATCCCCAAATTGGATCGTAAAAATCTGAAAAAGCCATATTGGGCCCTTTTTCTAATTAGTCATTTTGGAAGGGAGAAAATGAAGGACAGACTGGGCAGGGCAAGCGGAGAATCAGGCTAAAGTTTCCAAAAATATATTTCTCTGGCACGTCGGTCTCCTAAAGGACAGTACCGAAGTCCGGACCTCAAGAATCTGAATGGAAAAATAAAAAGATTAAAGGCATTCGATTGAAATAATTATTGTGGAGAGGATCAGCTGTGGCCTATTCTTGTCTCTTGCTGTTTTTCTCCTGAATAAATGCAGCTCTCACGTTGACTTCAAGAGATGCTGACTTTACAGACATTGACTTTGTAAAAGCTGTTGTTAGTTGTTACAGGTGGCAGCGTCTGTAAAATAACTGCTCTTTATTGTTCTGATACTATCTGAAAAGCATTTGTTCTTTATTACATTTTTTTTGACGAATTATGTTTTGAAGATTCAAGAGTGTGATTTTGATGGGACTTAAGGCAGCCTTATATGCTGGCGCGCTGGGCAGAAAAAGCAACTAGAAGACAAACACAATACCACCAATCTCAGGAAGACCTAGAGGTCAATAACCTCCCTGGTATTTTTTCCTAGCTTGTTACTATGTCTCCACCAAACTTTCTGAAAATAGAAAGTTCGGTGGGGGTATAATAACAGGTTAGGAAAAATACTGGAGGGGGTAGACCTCCCGATCTCCTTGTGGATGATCGGCAAGTACGGAAAGCGGAGAAAGAGTTCTATCGATTCCGGTGTATCTCACACTGTAAAAGGAACATGAAAGTGCCTTCTATATTTTGGCATTGTTGACCGCACCCACCCACCAATATATAAGGGCCTCCTTTCAAAAAGTACTAGTATTTGAATGATAGTTTTTTTTGTTGAAGTTGAAGGATTTTCTTTTGTAGTGAAATTGATGGATTGCTGTTGTTGATCTCAACAGTTGTGGAGTTTTAACTTGTCTTTCATTTTTGCTAGTTGATACTATGATTACTACAATATGAAAATATACAATGCAAAGTACTCCTAGCTTCATACTTTGACCTTGAATTGGAAAATTGTACATAATCTTGATATCTTACCAGCTTGGAATTGATATGTATGTTTTGAATGTGTTTGAGTATTTGCATTTGAAAAACAACTGCTCTTTGTAAACAATCTAAATGGAATTTGATACTGTTTATTTAAAAAAAGAACTATTCTATATTGTTTGTATGTAATGTAGGAAATTTTTGACAGAATTCCATGGTTCTTATTCTTGTATGTCTTGAAATCACTTCTTTATTGAATGATTACAACAGACAACTTATTGTCTTCATGATCAAGTTCAATGTTCTTTTTGTGGCTGAAAAACAACTACTCTTTATTTCAGTGATTGCAATAACCAAGTTACAATTTCGATGAAACAGTAATATACGCTTCATGAAGTCTGCAACTAAGTTTAGTATTACAAACTATCAGTTTTCAAAGTTTTTAAAGGCAACAAGGTATATAAATTATAACGTTCTTGTAGACCTGTGAAGAATACTCCTTGTAATTACAACGATGAAAATATGATATCGAAACCACCGATCGAGATTAAGACTGCAAACCGCAATTTCAGCGTTTCAAGTTCAGTAACTTTGCGTGAATCTGTGCTCAGATTTTGAATCGATTTGAAACTTGTTCACTCTTTCGTTGTGCAGCAGCAACTTCTGGAAGCTTGACAAAGTGAATTTCGTGTTTTCAGTTTGTCGATCGGTGCACGAGCTCGATAGCAAATTGCATCGATATCCTACTCAACAATACAATTAATGGGCTCACGAAAAGTCACACAACTTACTCGTTTGTATATATATGAGATGTCGTTGCTGCTCTTATTAGAGCTTTCCTATCATCGTACAGGATGGTAACGAAAAGCAAGGGCTTTTCATTTGAGAGCCTTGCTTTCGACTTTCTGTAACCTGGTTTCGGAGCCTTTGCTTTCAATGTTCAAGTATCATCGATTTAGCTACGAAGATGGATGTAGCTTGCTTTAACTAAAGATGTTCATTTGGCTGTTCGGACTTCGAAGATTTGCTTTGCTAAGCATTTATCATCATAAATAAATTTGGCAGGTTTCTGATTGCCCAATACACAGGAAGAACGGGGAGGCGTTACCCTCCCCGGTGTTTATATCCACAGTGAAGCTTCCCCCCCCTTGACTTTCTTTAAACGGAAAGTCAAGGGGGGGTGAAGCTTCAGTGTGGAAATAAATACCGGGGAGGGTAACGCCCCCCGTTCTCCCTGTGATAGAAGATATGGCAAATTTTGTTAAAATGGCGGTATTCCCAATGCCATATTTTCCTTGTTCCATATTCCTTATACCATTTTTTCAGACCGTCCACTCTGAACATCTAGAACTAGTATAGATTCCAGACATCTAAAATTGTTGTAGATTTCAAACATCTAGGAACTATATAGATTTTAGACCAACTGTTCTTAAAAATCTAGGATTGGAATAGATTGTAGATATCTAGAAAAGATGTAGATTTTCGGAATGTACCACTGGTGTAGATTTCAAAACAGCCGTTCTAAACTGAAATAATGTGCCATTGTAATGGAATGCCGCCATTTTAACAAAATTCACCATAGATGCACAAGCGATTTTTCCCTGGAAGTATGTCTGGAACGGATAATGAATTTAGTGCCAATTTAAGTATTCCACGGCTTTGGCGCTTTCAGGATGAGCGGCCTAATCTATATCAGTCCTACTTTAGTATTCAAAGTTTTGTGTCACAATTTTTGGTGCCAAAATCGCACCAATGACATTGACGATATTTAGTGCAATTGTGCTAACACTACAATAGAAAGCAGTGACTGCAACATACTAGCAACACATTTGCAATGGTTTTGCAATGAAGCAATGTGTAACAGAACTTAGTTTGGACCTCGAAAAATACATAGTGTATTGCAAAACCGTTGCAAAACCGTTGCAAAGTTGTGATTAATTCAATATAAAAGTGTTGGACAAAGAATCGATTGTATTGCTAAATTGTTGCAAATTCTAAACCATTGCAAACACAATGCAATACTTTATATTAAACCATTGCAAAATCATCGAAACAAAATTTGTGGGCATTGCAAAACCATTGCAAAAAGTATTGCAAACGCTGCATTCTCTTGGTAGTGTATACAGTTTGCCTTTTTACGTACCGATGTAACAATTTAAGAAAATTCTCTTCAATTTTTTATAGAATTTTTTATCAAATTTTAACGCTTCTCGGTCTAGCTAGCTCGTTCCACTTGACAGTGGTGAACCTTCATGAGTTTATCAGGATTGACTTTAGAGTCAGTGACCATGCTTGGAGGTTTTTGATTCAGCTTGTGCTCGACTGCAAAATTATGTTGTGGAGCAGCTGCTCTGCCTTTACACCACGACCTCTGTAATTAATTTGTTTGCCGGGGTACCATATTAATTCTAGCTGCCATAGTTTTGAATGTGTGACAAGTGAGCTGCGCGCGAAGGTGAGGTCTCTGGCTCTTCTCACCAACGCAGGGTGACAGAATCATGATGCAGCATTTTCAATCGATCTAGAAGTAACTCAAGGCGAACATAAAATGTAGCGTTGAATTTCCGAACAAAGAAGCGGTAGGGAGTAGCACCTTGCTTCGAATGTGCGGTAGTAAGTTTGCGGAATCCGAAGTTCTACCCGCAATCAAGAATGTACATACAATGCCTCTCAGGTCGCAATGTCCAGCAAGCCAAGAAACCAAGCGAGAAAATCAGCCTGCAGTTGAGAGGACTTGTTGAGAGAGGGACATACAGTAGCTAGCGTAATCAAATGAAGACGAGTATGAACTAACAAATTGTGAAAATGAAACGTCGCTCTTGGAAGTAGTAGGTAAAAATTCGAAAGTTACTTTAAATATGCAGCTATCAGTTTGTGGATCAGTTTAAATTGGCACTAAATTCAGTATCCGTTCCAGACGTACATCCAGGGAAAAATCGCTTATGCTTCTTTTATTTGGCAATCAGAAACCTGCCATGTTGTTTAATTTATGATGATAAATGCTTAACAAAGCAAATCTCCGACGTCCGAACAGCCAAACGCGTGGAGTCGGAAGTTCTACCCGCTGTACTGTACAGTCTTGGGATGATTGATTGATAGTGTGCCAATCTCTGTTTCCCAATACTTTGGGAAGCTACACTATTTCACACTGTAATTACAGATTTAAATGTTGTGACTGAGCCGATCCGTCCTATTTAATGTCACCTATTGTATTGTCAATTGCAGAGACTAGCAGGACACTGAACCGGTCCTCCAAAGTGAATTTTGTGTTTTGTTGAGAAATTGTAAAAAAATAAGCCCCCGGCAATTTTGAGCCGTGTTAATTCTATATTCTTCATTTCTCCCAGCTAATTTGGGGTCTCCAATTGCAAATATGAAATCAAAATTTCCAACTTTATCATGTGTGGCAAATAAAATATTCTTGCATTTTCTTCCAGGAGTAAATTCACTTTGCATGGCCCACTTCGTGGAACAGGTTTAGCGTCCTACCAAATATAAACACAAGTGCATAACTATGCCATAAGTTAGAAACAATCATTAGCGCATTTGTTCCCATTCATATACTCTAGACTGCAACTAAATCTTTTCCTATTAATGTGTGTCTTAAAATACTTAATTTTAATTTGCTGACACATTTGAAGGACAGATACCAAACTCTCATTTGTTGACTGCAGAGTTTTACAAATTTCAATTGTGGGTCTACCTATGTGACAATCTTAGTGGTCTAGGGAGCCACCACTTTGAAAAATCATAGAAAATACATACTACAACCGAAAAATCTAATTTTGTTTTTTTATAATCATGATTTTCACTTGCTATTACTACAAAAATATTGTTTTTAGGAAGAGGTGCCTCCAACTATGCTGAATTGCTTATATTGACGGTTTTGCATGTTTCTACGTTATCCCAATGTAAGTTCACACACTAATAGCCCATGCTCATTTACATTTCCTTCAAGCATCTGGAAATGCATCACTGCGCCTACTATGGAACTCATAAGTGAGTTTCAATTGAAACTGGACCATTTATCCTACGACTCTTTCTGAAAGGCTGCACTCAGACCTTCCATAATACTTGCTGACGATGACGCTGCAGAAGCTGCGGATGAAAATGGCTGTTACAGGTAAACACATCACACTTGTTAATAGTCCAACAACTGAGTTAATTGCAAGCTTTGAGTCTGATGAGGCAAAGTCTCCATGGAGTTCCTAATGCTAGCCCTTCTAATTGCACTTACAACCCAGGCGCTAATACATCTGATTTAGAAGATATGCAACCACTGAGATTGAAGTGCATAAACTTATCGCCAAATGCAATACTAAATATTGACGTCTAAACTCGAACGGTCACAATCTTCAAGCCTACATCAAATCTACATCTGAATATTTTGAAGTAGGATTAAAAAAATGTGATCTTCAAAAAACTACAGTTACATTTTGCAAACCAAGTACTGAATATGAATCTCAGAAACCATCAAATTTTGGTTGTAAGCTTCAAATGTCATGTCCATTAAAGTCTACAACATTGACTGTCATGATCTTGAAGCATACTCGAATGAACATCTGAATTTGTCAAATGGAGGACAAACACGACATGGTCTTCAAATCCTCCTGTAGCATTCAGCAGGCGTACCAGAAAAACATAAATTTTGTACCAAACATCAAATTGTGGTTGTAAATTAACCATCTGTAACGGCAATCAAGACCGTACCCCACTTATCAAAAACCATTTGTAAGCTAAACACCAAATGAATTCGATAAATTGTCGGAATTCCATTTCTTTGGCACGCAGACTGAAAAGGAAATCTAGACCAGTTCTATTCTTTGGAGCTTTGCGTCGACATATGGCACAATTTCTGTCGCTGGAATCACGCCAACGTAAAGAAATTGATGATGCCAATATTTACCTAACAAGATCAAGGTATGCACTAACTTGAAGATTTAACGAAATTGATGTTAAGCTTGGAAATAGGTTTTGACAACTGGGGTACGGTTTTGATTGCCACTGCCAGACTTGGGAGTCACTGCAGATGGTAAACGATAAATTAATGTTAGCTTCTTTTACGTCGAAATCGTCGAAAACATAAGAATCAGAGGAATTGAAGCAGGGTGAGGGGTTTTGAGAGTGCTCACTAGCTGACCTTGACAGTGACGTTGCATATGAGTTTGTTGGCCGCCTGAGTGACGCTGCACCTGAGGACGTCCAATCCCAGCGACTCCATGGACGCCATGAGCCCACTGTGGAAGTGGGGAATCTGCTCGCAAATCATCTCGATGACGATGTCGCCCGTGGAAAGCTCCGAGTGCACGTAGAAGCGGTGCACGCAGTCGCTCAGGAACTTGGGGACCGCCTGCGCAGAGCTTTCATTGCCGGCCTTCACGTCGCCGTCGCCTTCTTCCACCAAAGGCTGCTTGCTGTTCGATCCCACCCTCGACGACGGAGGGCCATTGGGTTCCACTGGCGGCGATATGACGGCAAGCGAGCCGATCTTCTGGATGATACGACTCAGCTTCACGCCCGGCGACTGCTTCGCACAAGCCATCGCCTGCTTCAACTTTGCGCGTTTCTTCAGGGCCTCCTCCTTCCTATGTTGCAGACTCTTCAATAGCTGCATGCTGTCTTCCACGATTGTGGATCGGTCCCGCTGGGAAACCCATTCGTTACGTACCCCGACCGATCAGACAACAATCACGATATTGCAAGAACTCTAGAATCGACCTCATACCCATTACTTACTCATCCCAAAATGACAAGCTCCGGGATTAATGATATTCTAATTTAAGGTTCAATCATTGCGAAACGAGTAATGTATACTAGAATGAAACAATCCAGCTTAAACTGTGCGAGCGATGAATATATCAGACAAAGTTCAATCACAACATTGCAACTAATCTAGAATCGATCTACCAAGCACGTCCATTCTCATCCCAGAATCTCCAGGAGAATCAGTACTTTCAATGTTCAAACGAGCCCTAGAATTTACTATCCGATGATGAAACAATCCAGCATTAGTATACGACGATGACCTGTGCGTTGCACATTTGAATGGAGGGATGGGTGTAGCACCATAGTTAGAATACGAGAACCTCAAATTGAGAACCCCCTGCAATGGCAATTGAGAATGGCCAAGTTTTATCTCAGTTGTGTGTTTAGGGGAGAAAGCGTGGTGGGTGGTAGATGTGACAATTGATGCATCGCTGTGGGCTTTATGTTTATGAAGAGCAGACAAGAGATTGGGGATGTGAGGAAATTGAGAAGCGAGCTGCAAATCATTGAGAAATTCACTCACTTTGGAGCTGGGAGGCAGCAGGGATTCCAAGGCCAAGAACTTGCCCGCCATGTCGTCTCTCCGCCATCGCTCGCGCACGATATGCTCCACCTTGTCGAAGTAGCGCGTCCTCTGCGTGCGACTATTACCCATGGGCGACGCGTCCTTGCTGGTGCGGCAGCGCTTGGACGCCCGAAAACACACCTGCGGGCCAAAACCTAAGTGGTGCGGCTGTGCCATCACGAACTGATCATTCCATTTCACATCCGCGGGCAGAATCCTGGGCACCATGTGGGCCACGGCGGACACCAGCGACGGCGCACGATTCGCGGGGATCGGCGTGGCATCCCAAACCTTCGACTTCCCGGCACCCGCAGCCGGAGCTGCAGGCATTTTGAATTCACCTCCCTTGCCACGCACTCCGGCGCCGCGTCCCTTGCGCCCCGCCTTACGATCTGTCACCACCGTGACAAGCGGTAGCGGCGATTCAGGACCTCTCTTCGGCCCTATCAACACTGGTTGCTGCGCATTACGGATGGGGTGGCGAGAAGCAAAGCTTATTTCTTGCCCGGGGTTTAGACCTCCTTGCGCGACGGATCCAGCGCCACACATTGAACTCGGCCTGCTCCCTTGCGCGGGTGGGGTGGACGGGAAGACAGGCGACGAGTCACCAGTAACCGCGTGCGCAACAGCGTCCAGATCCCGGTTACCATAACTATGGTCTTCGAAAATCTCCGGCAGCCCTTCGAAGAGCTTGTGGACGCTACTATTGTCGATGTCGAGCTCGCAAAACGACTGGCTTAATACGGAGTTGTACACGCCGGGGGTGAAGCTGCTGTAGACGCTGTTGTCGTACGTGAAGTCCATGGAGGGTGGGGGAGGCGTTCCCGTCCACGTCGCGGGGCAGGCTTGGAACATTTCCCTGATCTGCTGGGCGCTCTCGAAATCTCCCGCCGACGGCTCGGTAGGCGATTTTGAAGCGCGCTCCAGGGTGGATAATTCCGAAAGGTGGACGTCGTCTTTCAATGCCGGCAATAAATCCCACAAGCTCCAGTGCACTTCACCTGCAAGCAGAGCGCAAGACGTCACACCGTAGTCAAACCAGGGTTGCTAGATCGTGCTGGTTCCACTACTTCAAGGTGGGTCGCGGCGAATGGTGGGAATTGAGAGGAGCTCATGGACTCGCACGAGCTCGCTCGTACCTCCAGAGCTTCAGTGGCGAAACACTATGTCGAGAGAAAAAGAAAAACACCAACACTGCATGTAATAACTGCAGGCAAGCTGGCTCGTTGCGTGCAGAGACGCGACGCTAGCAATGGATTGCAATAGTTCTCAAAATTGCGAACGCGGAAAGTGTTTTATTTTTGGTTAGAAACAGAATCTCCCTTGTGGCATGTCACTCTCGTAAACAAAAAGTACCCCGCGGCTCTCTCAATCTAGTGCGCACTCCCCCAATTGCGATCTCTCACTCGCCCTCCACTCGATACGTGAAGACCAGGCGAACACCAAATACATACAACTAGCGCAACACCCCAGCTTGCTCGCTTCTGTAACAGCGCGACCTATACCATCACTTTAATGGACAGTGAGCAACGGCCAGCCATCGTCTCGGTAGAACACCTTTTCCAGGCTCATTTGGGTCCGTCGGCCAACACATTTCCACCCCCGCCTACTGCAGTTCACTGCCTACAACTTCAAAGCGACATACTACGTAGCAAGGTCATGATTCTCCTAGCCTCCACGCAGGCTGCGAAAGCCCCAGAGGTCAAAGAACGAAATCAGAGAGTCCTTCACGAGTAGTAAGTTCGTACTATTACT
The DNA here is from genome assembly GCA_963969595.1 of Neckera pumila. Classification (NCBI taxonomy): domain Eukaryota; kingdom Viridiplantae; phylum Streptophyta; class Bryopsida; order Hypnales; family Neckeraceae; genus Neckera; species Neckera pumila. Next base: position 5,745,872 of record OZ018412.1, on the reverse strand, counting down.
TCAGGATAAGATTGCCTGCATTCGGAGACACCGGCACTGGGTTCCAGAACGTTAACCACCCGGCACGCACGCACGCAAGCAAACTCCACACTGTTACCCAGGCCCAACACTGTAATTCTCGCACAGCACGAACCTCGAGGCAGCTAGCGCGAGCCCCCCAAGGATTCGTCTTACTGGCAGCTACAGCAGCTCTCTCCTCTGTTTGGTTGGCAACATACATCAGCTTCAGGCAGACGGGAACCGGCTGATAGGAGGGGCCGAGCAGATTCCCAGCTAGCTCAGCTTAGCTTCGCACGGCGAGGCGGGGACAGGTGAAGAAGGTTGAGGTTTAACTTACTGCGGGTGCAGGAGGTTGGTTTCTTCGGGGTTTCGGCCTCCAGGCTGTTGGTATTTATTGGCCGTGGCGAAGGCTGGGCACATGTTTCCAGTTGCGCGTGGACCGTTGTGAGTGGGCGTGACGAGAGGGCTCCCGGCATGCAAGCTGGAAAGCAGGGTTCGGTCGCAGTCCCCGTCGAGGCACGTGAGCGAGGCGCAGGGCTGGCGACCCCACCAGTCCAGCGAAGTTAGGGGGAGGCAAAAATCGTAGGAGCAAGGACCTTTCAAGTTTTCTAACCTATCCACGGCGGAGCCTAGAAGCGTAGGCGGTAGCTCCAGCTACTTAAGTTTTAAGTTTGGGAGTTGGGAGTTGGGGACGACGCCAGGGCGCGACTGACGCAAGGGAAGTTCAACAAGCAGCAGCAGCAGCGCCAGGGTAAGCGTAGCGGAGTCTACCGTTCGTCACAGAAACGGACGCAGCCGCGGGGCCCATCCTTGAGAATCTGTCAAATATCAATGAAAGACCTACGAGCTTCAAGCAAGGCAGTAATAAGGTAGCACCAATTGCCAACCACACCCAATTACACCTAACGTGTATGGTGTTCTATTTCCAATTTTAGGTTGGAACTCAAGTTTGGAATGTGTTTTTTGGGTCCTCTTCAATGTTAGGACTACTAAGGTTATCACACATGTCCCAAAGTAGTGAGCAAGAAAGTAGTGAGTGGGAAAGAAGTTTTTGAATGATCGGAATTAGAGGACTCTAGACATTGACTACTTTTTGGCTTACAAAAATAATAAAAATTCAATTTCGGGAATAAAATTCTGAAAAAATTTTAGTCTTCATATTTCCTATCTTCCTATATGGGAAAAATTTCTACCACTTCATACTACTCAAATCTGCTCCAAAATCGCTTAAATGATTGGCTATTGGTGCCTCAACCTTATGTGTATCTCTGAAGTCTACATTCATTTGAATTCAATCGTTTTCTCACATAAATAAGTTTCTAGCATTGGAAAAATGTGAATAGGCACTGCAAAATGAGGAGTTAGGTGTAAAAGTTTAGAAGTCCTTTATTTAATCTCTTGATCTTCAATAGTAAAGTTTGGGTTGAATATTGGTCATTAGACTTTGGAAAAGAATTGAATAGTAGAGTGCTATTTCAGATGTTTGGGCAAGTAGAAAGCAATCAATGCATATGCAAGACTCAAGTACTGAAGTTTGTTGAGAAAATACGCTTTGAATGTGAGAAAGACAGAAAAGTATCTTTGAAGTTTGTTGAGAAAATACGCTTTGAATGTGAGAAAGACAGAAAAGTATCTTTAAAGCATGGTACGTGGTTTGTAAGGGGGATACTTTTGAGTGGTTTGAATATTTGCCTATATTGATGGAATCTTAACAAAAAGGTTTTGGTTATCCCAACAAGTATTATCACTTGTATAAGAGGCTTTTCAAAGTAGAATCTCATTTAAAATCAACTTTGTTTGGGGCTTCAATTAGAGATCTTAGATGCACTTATGTGAGTACATTTGTGCAAGATTAGTATTCAAAATATGAATTGGCATTGGATTTTTTCGTTGTAGAAGAGCCTGAGAAATAAAAAAAACTAATACTTTTGGATTAAATTTGCATTTATAAATAAAATATTTCATTTCACTTTTATGATAATGGTCCATAAAATATATATATAAAGGGATAAGTGTCTAGAATCTAAGATATTTATAGATTTATATTTTAGGGACATGTATTTTGAAATGTGCCAAATTATTGAAATATCTCCAATTTAACAATATTCACTTTATATTCAATTTGTGAGAATTTTGATAGTAACTATCAATTTAAATTTCTATATGTCATTTAGAAGACAATGTTTTTTATAACACATCACTTGAAAGAAGAAATTTAGTAGAGTGTATGACTAGAAAGTTAACATGACTTTTCAATTCTAACGTTGCTCGGAGCTTCCATTGCGTTAGTTCATTCCTCCAAATTTTTGAATAAGGTATGATTTGTATCAAAATTTATTGCTATTCTATTTGTGGCACAATTAAAAAATCCACCTTATTTGGGCCACTATAAATGATGGTGTACATTTCAAATTCTCAAATGGACTTTAGTGTTACATAGTAGCCAAATAGTGGCATAAAATGTCACATAGCATAAAGTCTCCTATCTTTATGGTTAAAGTGATAATCAATGATATTATTACGTAGTTGAAATTAGATTAAAGGTAGAATTTCACTTAAAATGAATGGAGAATTTGGTGATAAGTAAACCAAGGTTGCTAGCATATGAGCCTAGAATCTTGAGCCCATAAGCCTAAGAGCCCGAGCTCCTATAATATAAACTTCCAAATGTTACATTAGACGTTATTATTGACATAAAAACACAAGTTTTATTTTGCGTCCACTAAAGTGCACCTGTTAAAATTCCGCTAGTGACACCTAAAACGCGGGGTTCTTATAGTGCTTGTAAGGTTATAAGAATCAGAAAGTTGTTTACAAATGATTTCAAAAGGACGTAAAGGATGAAAAATTACAATTCTTGAGAAGGACATAGAGGACATAAAGGACATAAAGGAAATTTTCTCAATGAAGTATTCCAAAGTTCACTAAAAAAATTCCAAATAAACGGATTACAAAAATTATTTATTCAATATATTTTGGAAACTCATACTTCCTTATTCTAATTTTGAATACTAGCTAGAAGAGTGATTATTTTCAAATTTGCAACAAATTCATGATACAAAGTTGATGATTCAGTTAGCTTTTATAGATGCATAGCAAACAACCAGGCATGGCATTTTACCTTGTAAAGACAAAGCCAATAATGAGATACGTGACATGACACAATACGCAACGCCAAGTATGAAAATAATGTCAAGAAGATGACTTACTCAGTATCTTTTTTTTTATCTTTAAAAGAAATTTCATTGAAAAATGATTTGAAGAGCGCAACCATTCTTAGGATTTGCACATTTAAAGATTTGCACAATTTGGATCATTGCTTAGGATGTAAACAATCCACCTTACAAAAAGAGTTTGAACAAGATTACAAGATCCCTTCACACTATTATGGATGAATGTTGTCTAATTAGTTTTAAACATTTGGATGAATCTATACCTTAAATTTTTTGTTTGATTGTTTGATTGTTTGATTCTTGGCTTGTTTGATACGCTAAGATCTAACGAGCTAATTGTGAGTCCCCCGGTCATGTTCTTAGTATCGTAGGAAACTCTCCGCGAGGAGGGGTGTATAAACTTGTTTTGTGGCGTTTGGACCTACAATGTAAAAGTTATGGATTTTTTAATTATTTTTTAATTAAAAAATTGAATTAACTTATCTTTTATTTTGGAAAAAATATAACTTTCACATTGCATGTCCAAACGCCATGAAACAAAGTGTTATGACAAAGATTTCTAGACGGGGTTTTCGTTGACACCTCGCCGTCTACCAACGACTCAGACCTCTCACCGAACTTCCTGTGACCGAGATCAATCAGGCTCGGAGTCCCCGGAGCAAATGAAGGTACACCCTCCCTCTCTGACCCAGCTCGATGCACGCCGTTCGATGCAAGCCACAATGAGGGAATCTCCGAATAGAGCAAGGATCACGACACCGGACCTACACGCAGAGAGTCTGAGCACAGAATGTTCCTTCCGATTTCACAATAGGTAAGGTAAAAGACCCCATTGCGGTCAAAATTAGAAGTGTGCCTACATGCCATTGCTGAAATTTTTTAAATTTTTTCCCACACAAAGATAATTGTGAGAGACAGTGAGGGCATTTGAAATTATATTTTTTGGACTAAGTATGAATTAGTTCTGAATTTTTGAAGTGATCAGCCTATAGGAGTCTGTAGGCTACTTTATGACCAACAAAATCTGAATCCAATATGGTCATCTTCCTACCCAATGTAGTCACAACATTTTCAAACATGGAAGACCTAAAAAGTCAGTTTTTACAGAGAATTTTACACTGAAAAGTTGGAAGTACCTATTGAGGTCACTAATTATTCCATAACTACCATGTAAGACATTGATTGTGGTCTAAAAAACCACAATGGGGTCATTAGGTGTCCATCATGGGTCATTTGACCGCAATGGGGTCATTTACCTTAGTGTGAGGGACAACTCCCTCTCACTGGAGTTATATGCCAAGCACCGTTGCCTGAAGCTTAACTCTCACAACCACCCTTGGTCGTTCCCAGTAGTTCCCAGTCCAGCTGAACGATGGAGTCGTTACACAAAGTCCTTACACTCCTTCATGCATAAAGCTTTAAATTCATATCAAGAATGCAACTTCTCAAGGTGCAATAAAGTCCTCACACTCCTTTATGTATAAAAGATATTGAATTTCAATGTTCTTATAAATAAAAAATTGAAAAAAACTGCTTTACTTTATTTTGGTTATGGCAACGACATATGGCACACTAATAAAGTTGAAGATTGCATTAGGAAAAATGGCAACCCTCAAAAGGGGCTGCTTCCCTTTGAGGAGTTCCCCTCAGAGAGGTGCAGCCCCTTTGAGGGGAACGCCTCTGTTTTCGAACAGGGGGATTCATTTTTAAAAACTTTAAAAATTCATAATAATAATATAATTATAATATAATATAATAATTATAATTAAAATAATTAAAATAATACAAAATAATAATAAAATAATAATATAAAAATAAAAAATATAAAAATAATAATAAAATAATTAAAATAAACTAATTCTCAAATTAGGAAGCTGATGTGGTCGCCATGGTGCCACATCAGATTCCAAAAAAAAAAAAAAAATTAAAATTAAAATTAATTATTTTTATGTTTTTTTAAATATTAAAATAAGGTTCAGTGCCAGTGTCAGGCGCTGTCCAGGCTCTCCCGTTCGCTAGAGGGGGATTTTTTTTATTTTTTTTATTTTTATTTTTTATTTTATTTTATTTTTATTTATTGAAAAAAAAAAAAAATCAGTTGCTGTTCCCTCGTTCCCCTCACTCACAGCCCCTTTGAGGGCTCCAATTCTTCCTAATGCAAGATCCCCTTCACACAATTATGGATGAACGTGGTCTAATTAGTATAAATATTTTAATGAACAAAGATGAATGTAGATGAATGAAGATTGATACTGGATGAACATAGATGGAAGGTGGATGGTCACACTATTTGAGAAAGTATAATATTAAGTGGAACCATATTAACCTCTAAAAGACCATTGTTCCCTTAGGGGACAAAATTAATTTTGGGAAGGTTCTTATGATCTCAATTTTTAAATGAAACTTTTTCTTGTTTTGTGGGAATATAATTTTTATTTCAATTGGTGCTTGGGAGCAGAAGCTATACTATAAAAAGCCCAAACTTTCATTTGGAAGGCAGAAAAATAAATCCACAAAAACTTGAAATTAAATTTTTGATTTTTTTTCTTATAGATCATATTTTGGTCTACATATGAAGCTTTGATTCATTCCACTTGGATTAGTCATATGAAAGTTATGAATGGGCAATCTAATTAAGCATCTTCTTGAAAAAATAACTTATAGGATTCATTTTTTGAATGCAATTTTACATTTCTTAAGTAAAAAATTTATGAAAAGGTTATTTTTTCTTGCTAGAACAATCTCACCGTTGGAATTACTGTATTTCAATTCCATCTTAGAGCTATTAACAGTTTACTTTTTCTTTCAATTTTGGACCTACTTTTGCTTAACAATTTTTTAAAGAATGAAAATCAAGTGTGTCTTTCTTGAATTTTTTTTTCTAGGCTTTCAACTCAATTCTTCAACATAAAACATTTTTAATTCGAAGTCTATAGTAGAAAATATTTCTACAAATGGCAGTCAAAGTCGTTTGAAATTGTAGACTAGTGTTCAAAAAAACTTTCTTTTCCAACTTTCAATGCTAATGTCTCTCAATTTGTAGAGTCAAAATTCATAAATTTGTGGATTCAATATCATTGATTTTTACATGATTTTTTTCCTTCTACAAGTTAAAAATTTAATATCTTTTTCATATACTAGTTTATTTAATTTTGAATCTTGTATTGAAAAAATGTCAGAAAACTAACACCATCATTTGACGAAATCAACAAATGGATGAATGGATGATATTGATTTGTTTTGTTACAAATTGAGATTCTTGAATACTTATAGTATGGTAGGATGCTCTAAAAGCAACCGGCTTCTTCAAATCAACCCTACAAAATGGTACTGAATAGATATGAGTTGGTCTTTAAATGGACCACTTTAGTCATTGATTGAACCTCCCAAAAAATTATTCTTTATTGCAAGAGCCAGTCATTGGCTTTGATTTCTTCAAATCACTTAAGAAGTTGTAAGTGGACGCATTTTGGGAGACCTAGGGTCACAAATAGGTAACTACAAATTTTTTTTAGGAAATTCATAACTAATTCAAAAATGCTTCAAAAAATATGAAACCACTTGGGTTACATTCTTCATCCATTTTTCTTTGTCTGAAAAATGAGTGAAAAATATTTCTACTCATACTGACCTACAAAAAAGGCGGACCAGCCCTTAAGTGGCGCTTTTAGAGCATCCCACCTTAGTACTTGTGAAAACCGCCCCTGGCTAATGAATCTACATCAGAAAAATTGGTCATGGCGGATATGGTGCTACAATGGTGCATGTGATAGTAAAAAAAAGATTATGGTGTCATTTTATCCTATCAAAGTTAGTACAAAGGTTGGCACACAATTATCTTAACCCCTAAAGGACCGAGGTGATTTTCCGACCAAAAACTATTCAAAACTGTCATTTCTATTGCAAAGAGAAAAGAGTTTAAAAAATTGTTTTTTTTTGCATATCCAACCGTAAGATCTTATACTTGACTAGTATATGAATATGTGGAAGAAATTTCAGAAACTTTGACCACGTAGATTGCAAGATATATGCATTTAAAGTGAAGAAAACAAGTTTTTTTCCACCTTGCTTGACCAGATTTTTTGGCTTTGAATCTTTTTAGTTCAAATTTTTTGCACTACTGATTTCGATTTTCTACTTATTTATGTTAAGTAGTTGAGTTGAGAATCTACCAAAAAAATTTAGGAAAAAAAGCACTTAATTTTCACTCATTAAAAAATTGTTAAGTAGAGGTGGGTTTAAGATTGAAGAAAAAGCTAAATTGTTAATAGCTTTTAGATGGAATTGAATCACAATAATCCCAACGGTGGGATTGTTCTAGCAAGAAAATCTAACCCTTTCCAACAAATTTTTTTGAAAAATTCTCAAAATTGCATTCAAAAATGGATTCTACAACTTATTTTTTCAAGAAGATGCTTAGATTGCCCAAAAAACTAAGATTGTCCATAACTTTCTCATTATTAGTCCAAATTGAATGAAACAAAGCTTCACATGTAGACAAAAATATAATCTTTAAGGAAAAAATTTGAAAAAAAATTATTTTGACTTTTTGTGATTTTTTTTGTGCTGCCCGCAAAATTCCAATTTTACTTATTGTGCCATAACTTTTGCTCCCGGGCATCAATTAAAATAAAAATTATATATTCACAAAGATCTCGCAGAAATACACAACCTCTAAAAATCCCGAAAAATATTACTAAAAATTGAGATCGTAGGAACCTGCCCGGACCCAAATTGTCCCCCGAGGGGACAACCGGTCCTTTAGGGGTTAATAGCATTTCAATGCACCATCATGGCACTATACTTGCAAGGTTAGCCCTAAAGTTCCTGATGTAGGGCTGGTAGCATGGTTTGGCAGCATTTCTATGAAGTCAAAGTTTGATTGTACAAGTTGTTTTTCAATGGGTATTCCTATCATATGATATTTGCTGCTGCCAAAACTTCTAAAAGATGGAAGGAATCATGGGTACTAAGAGCATCCCCACCAATCTGTTCTCTATCCCTAAACTTGAAGTCTCAAAGCAGTCAACCTTGACTTTATGCAGATGAGACCTCGCGAGTTCTCTAAATGAGCCTCTGGATACAGAATTCGGTGAGAGTTTTACAGAATTCTGTATAACTTACGGATATAGGATTTAGAAAAAGGTTGGTGCGATGAGATTTCTGTATCCCTGTCTGCATCTCAGGTCCTCTTCCCTATACTTTTAGGGAAACGGAACTCCCGGTGGGAATGCTCTAACACTGCATTGACTAAGATTACTTATAATTGAAATCAAACTCACCTTTGATTGTACAACTCCTTTTTGAATGAGTACCTTTCCACCCCCATTTTAACACATGGTGTCCCTCAATTCAAAAAGCCACAAGGAATCAGAGATCTGTAAGTATAGTGCCTGATGTTTTCCCTTTTGCACCATACCCCTGGGGGGCATTTCCAGGGAAACCAATGTTGAAGACCTCCAAACTGTCATACCAAGTACAACACTGGGTCCATCCCCAACATCATACAGTCAGCCGGATCACTTTACTTCAAAGTGTTTCATGCTCCTGTGGTGATCCTGCTTGGCCCCCACCAACCTTCAACTGGGTGTGTAACTTAAGTTAATTTTGTTTAGTTTGGTGGGGTTTTATGCTGTCTGAAAATCATAAAAAATTCTGCCTGGGATTGGTCCCCTTTGTTCTATGTACTGTTTCCTCAATGGCAACTGTCCATGTGTTCAAAAAGAAAAAAAAGAAAAAAAAGTGTTTCATGCAAGGAACCAACAAGTACAGAAAAGATGAGGTGTTGGTGCAAAGTCTGCCAGTGAGTGACCAGTGAACCAGTGAATGACGAACACAAATTCGTAGTATTTAGGCTTCTTGTCTGTTACTCCAAGTTGATGAGGACAGTGAGTTGTTTGTGCGCGTCCAGATCTATAGGGACCTGGCTCTGGTTCCCTGGTTCCGCCCTTGCCTTCTGGCGTTGATTTGTCTCCTCTCCTCCTCCTGCCTTTGGGTGTGTATGGTAGGAGGCTCTGAAATCAAATGGGCATTAAGAACCGCTCCTATAAATGGCTGTGAAATGGACATGAGGTGGTTCTAAAATTGACCTCTAGTCATTGAATGAATCAAGGAAACAAGCATTATTAATTGCAAGAGCCAATCATTCTCTTTGCTTTCCCCATCTTTTTTTAGAATTGCAAGTGAGCGGTTTATGGAAGACCTAGGGTCATAAATAGGCACTTAGGACACATCTCATTTGAAAATTCATAACCAATTCAATAATGCTTTGAAAAATATGAAACCACTTGTGTTAAATTCCTCTTCTTATTCTATGTGTCTGAAAAATGAGCTAAAAATATTCCCGTCCAAGTAAATACATGAATAAGCCATACCAACCCTTAGATGAGCGGTATCTGAGCCTCCTACCATATTAGCCTCTGGGCATTTTTTATTAGTAAAGGATTCACCCTAGAACGGGTTTTCTCAATCTATGAGGACCTGGTCGATGGTCACGACAAACATCACTATCTTCCCAAAAGAGACTCATTGTTTGAATGAAGGGACATTAAATCCGTTCCACGAAGTGGAACCAGTAGGGTGGATTTACCCTTGGAAAAATGCATGAATTTTTATTTGTCACACACAAAAAAAAGAATCTGGAAATTCTGAATTCATTTTTGCAATTAGAGATCCCAAATTAGTTAGGAATGGACTACAACATACCCTAGACACGACACAAAATAGGGGACTTTTTATTACTTTTACCCCCAAAAACTCAAAATTTACCCTGGTGGGATGGATTTAATGTCCTCCATGAACGAGGAAGAGGACAACCATTGCTTGGTTAGACCATCTGCAATGCAACCGGCAACACACTCAGTATTAGCATTGTATAGGGCCAATGATAATTTTTATTTAAAATTGTGCTCCAATGCAACCAATATGGAGACCTCCACTTTCACGGCCTTGGTATGCAACCACCCGGGACCAGCATATTTTGTCATTTTGCCTACCCCGAGAAAAGTCTCGGCAAGTTGATTTGTAGGAGTCATTATGACAAAAAGCCGTATTACCCAATGGATGCCAAGAAAAGTTTATTGGTATGTGCGCATCAATTCAACCTTCCTTGTTTCCATGAAAGTCCTTTTCTTTATATAGATTCTTTTCTTCCTTTCTTTTTACAATACCAAAAAGTCCATTTGAGGTTTAGATTGCCAGCTTTCCATTGTGTCAAATTTTCCAAAGACAGAATTGATATTGTGGAGGCCTCGTGGAATAGCCTGCAATTTGCTCTTGGAAATCCTTTTTACTGTTGTTGCATTGCAGATGGTCTTAGGCTTTTTTTTGAACTACACATTGGTAACTATATCAATGTACTCATCTTTGCTAGTACAATACAGGACAAGACAAAGGACCATTGCTTGGTTATCCCCTAAAGTTTCATGACTATGTAATCACCAAAAATGCTCCAAAACTGCCATTTCTAACACAACTACCAAATTTTTGGAAAAAAACAATTTTTGACACATGTAACCATAGGATCCTACAGTATGATATTTTGAAAACATGTGGTAGAAATTTCAGAAAATTCCACCATATGGATCATAAGATATAAGCATTCAAAGTCTTGAAAACCATTTTTTCAATCCTGCGAAAAGCCGGGCAGCTGCACTTTGCAAGCTCACTTTTCAATGAAAAAATGCCGATAAAGGTGGTGCTTCTTTGAATTCAGTTTCCTAAACAAGTTGTCTATATGCTTGAAAATTTTCACATCATTTGGAATTGTACAACATATAGGAAAAAAATAGTAAGTAGAAAGAAGTAGAAAATGATTTAAAATACTAAATTGTTAAAAATTTAATCATGGAATTTAAAAATGCCAATCCCAACGGTTTTAATGTTGTAATAATCAATCTACATCCTAGGATTTTATTTTTTTCCAAAAATATTGAAAATTGAGTTAAATAAACGATTTTAAAGTTTTCTTTAGAGTAGAGAATCTATAACTACCCGCAATTCAAAAACCCTCATAACTATGAAATGTCATGAAACTTGGTACACATGAAGATATTCCTTGCCCCCCACCTTCTATTAAAATTTCAGCCTCAAATATGAATTTCTTTAGTCACACGTACCTGCGCAAAATTTTTATACGGCCCAAAAACGCATGTTGGTCCTTCGGGGGTTATAATAAGGTGAGGGAGGAGGTCTGTAAAGTGTTCTACTGAGCTCTAACTAAAAGTGATCACCTTTTTAAATATACATCATTTGTACATTTTGCTTTCTCATGGCTTCAACAACGAAAAAATAGTATTCAGTACATTACATTTGAAGAGGTGGTTCATGTTTGTACAGAAATTTGTATCAAATTTCATTAAGCTCAAAAAAAAAAAACTATTTGGATTCATTAGATGCCAATTTCATTGGTTTTGCAAGAAATGCCATATTTAACTACTTTTGGACTATTGAAAGTCCAGAATTAATAATGGTCATTGGGAGAGAAAAAAATGTTCATCAAGAGACAATCCAAAACATCAAGAAATATATGCAAAACATCCAGAGATCTATACAAAAATCGAGAGATGTCCCGATGTTATTATTCGGAGATTTGTAGACTTATAGTCCAGAATTCATTGAATAGTCCAGAAATAGTTTAATGTAGCATAGAAGTCAAACCTTCCCAAATTTGCTTCTAGCTCTTAGAGCATCGCCACTGCAGGGCACCGAGTAAAGCTGACCCAGTGAACTGGTGCGTTAGGCCAAGTATTTTCCCCCATTGCAGGCATGCAAACTCACCAGAAATGCCCGGCCACTTTAAGTTTTGAAGAGCGGACGGGCAAATGGAGAGTCCCTGGTGCGCCTCGCTATGGGGTTTGACTTCACTTTTTACCATGACTTCAAAACATCAACGCCCCCAATTGGCATTCAAATGTAATTGAAAGAATTTAGCTGCCATAAACTTTTCTTCTTTTGTATGAAAAATAAAAGGAAAAAAAATACTTTTGACTACAAAAAAGATTCCTTTACTTGTGTATCAAAATTGGAATGAAAGTATTTCCAACTTTTGTTGAATTCCAAGTGAGAAGTGTAGCTATATACACATGGGGTAGTAAGAGGTAGAACAAACAATGTGGGATAAATAAATTAGATGTAGTAGGAGCTCCACCACTCATAGTTTTTTCAAAAGTAGAAATTGTGTTAAAAGTAAAATTTCAGACCTCATTTAGGCATAGTAGAAAAACTCTTTTCAGAAAAGTTTGAACTAAAAAAGTTGGTGAATTAAGATATATTTCATCTCCAAAAATCTGTTTGAGATTTAGAGATTCCAATCAAAAGTTATAGACAAATTTCTACTATGTACTTCTACAAATGTCAAAACAAATTCCCTTCTAATCCTCTTTTGAAATTTGTCCATAACTTTTGATTGGAGTCTTGCAATCACAAACCAATTTTTGGAGGTGAAATTTATCTTGATTTAACCCCTAAAGGACCGAGGTGATTTTCCTACCAAAAACCATTCAAAACTGTCATTTCTATTGCAAAGAGAAAAGAGTTTAAAAAATTGTTTTTTTTTGTATATCCAACCGTAAGATCTTATACTTGACTAGTATATGAATATGTGGAAGAAATTTCAGAAACTTTGACCACGTAGATTGCAAGATACATGCATTTAAAGTGAAAAAAACAAGTTTTTTTCCACCTTGCTTGACTAGATTTTTTGGCTTTGAATCTTTTTAGTTCAAATTTTTTGCACTACTGATTTTGATTTTATACTTATTTATGTTAAGTAGTTGAGTCGAGAATCTACCAAAAAAATTTAGGAAAGAAAGCACTTAATTTTCACTCATTAAAAAATTGTTAAGTAGAGGTGGATACAAGATTGAAGAAAAAACTAAATTGTTAATAGCTCTTGGATGGAATTCAAGCACAATAATCCCAACGGTGAGATTGTTTTAGAAAGAACATCTAACCCTATCTAACAAAAAATTTTTAAAAATTCTCAAAATTACATTCAAAAATGGATTCTACAAGTTATTTTTTCAAGAAGATGCTTAGATTGCCCGAAAAACTAAGATTGTCCATAACTTTCTCATTACTAGTCCAAATTGAATGAAACAAAGCTTCACATGTAGACAAAAATATAATCTTTGAGGAAAAAATTTGAAAAAAAATTATTTTGACTTTTTGTGATTTTTTTTGGGCTGCCCGCAAAATTCCAATTTTACTTATTGTGCTATAACTTTTTCTCCCGGGCATCAATTAAAATAAAAATTATATATTCGCAAAGATCTCGCAAAGATACACAACCTCAAAAAATCCCAAAAAATATTACTAAAAATTGAGATCGTAGGAACCTGCCCGGACCCAAATTGTCCCCCGAGGGGACAACCGGTCCTTTAGGGGTTAACATCTTTTATTAATTCAAAGTTTTTTGAAAGAAGTTATTCTACTATGACTAAATGAGGTTTGAAATTCTACTTTTAACACAATTCATAATTTTGAATAAACTGTGAGTGGTGGAGCTCCTACTACATCTATTCTACTTATCCCACATTGTTTGCTCTACTTCCTATCCCCCATGTGTATATAGTGAGCTACTCTTCTTCCTTATAGACTCAAAATAAGTTTGAAATGCTTTTGAAACAATGTGCGGGAGTGTTTATTAATCCATTGAAATTAAATTTTTTGTAAGTTTTCTATCAAAGCCTTTAAACTCTTTGCAATAATACACATTTGGCGCCTTTGCTTGGGGCGTCAGCAGTGAGGTAGAATAGGAGCGGCAAAGCTCCACTCTCCAAATCCACATGCCAAGGCTGCACTTGGCACCCTTCCTTTGGTGCGTCAAGCGTGGGGTTGCCCTTAGTTTATTTTTGGGCATTTAGGGATTAATCCGTTTTTGGACATACATTTGCAATACAATGCTACTTGAGGAAATGAGACTTGGGATGGCTTTTAATGCATGACATGGTAAGAATAATGTATGTAGAGTTAAAGACAAAAAGATCCATTCCTCATTGAGATGCTACCTCACAAAGTCAAGACTTCACCAAATTCTACAATTAATTATATATTTTGAAAGCTATAAAAGGAAGACAAACTCACAAAAGGTATTTGACATTGGGGCATATCAAACAAAGAAAATACTTAATATTAAGAAAACTAGAAATAATAAATTAAAACCAGGATTAAAAGGCTCCAAAAGTTGTTTTAAATTCACCACCAATCTACTCCAACTTGATACTAATCCATTCTTAATCTAGAAAACAATTGCTTAATTTAAGGCACTTTTAGTTTCTAAAGAGTAGTTTAGAGCCACAACAATGTTGGTGGATGTTGATGAGTATGGCACATTCTTTGGGATTATAGGTGCAAAATTGCACTTGGGAAGGGATAAAAGTATGGTAGGGCAATTGCCCATGCTTTAAATTTTAATACATTTCAATTTTCAAAATATCTAGTTGGTTTTAAATTTGGCAGAGAATTGACTCTATGGAAAAGGTCCAAGTGAGGGATGGACTTTTTGGTCCACATCTCAATCCCCCAAATGGCTCCCTATCCAATTCAAACCCTACTATTGGAGCCTGATTGCACAATTTTTGCATTCTAATGTAGTTAAAATTGTACAAGGTGCTGAATTGGAGTTGAAAGGGGTGAAATTGGGTTGAATAGTCACCAATTTCTAACTTCCCCAAACATTCCATGTAGTTTAAACACATGGACAAAGATTGCCTTCATAATTCTACCATTTGAAGGGATGCTTTTGGATTACCCTAGCAACCATGTAGGAAGTCCAAAGACACAATAGAATTCAAAAAGATAAGAATAGTCCCCGTAGAAACAACAATAGGATACTACATGCTTTTGCTTTGACCACCTTTAATGTGTGCATTTTTACTAAATAAATAAATGAGTTGACCAAAATATGTGTAAAAAACTCTTGAATTTGCCATTCTATTGCAACGAACTCTAAGTTACTTCTTGCAATGCAGTGAAGTTCATCTTCCCTTCCTTCATTGCCTGCATCCCTTCTTCAGTTGCATGGGTAGGCCTGCCTTCTGTGGGGGCTAGCATCACTAGAGTGAACCCCGTCGTTTTTCATTCATGAGATCTACAGATGTGTCGCTTCTCATTGAAAATGATCTAACATTAGTATCCAAGTCGGTCCCATGATTTGTCTTTTGTGACTTGTTTCACTCATCCCACATTTTGTCGCTATTGCATGGAATGAAAAGCAATGGGTTTCACAATGTTGCATGCAAAATATTTGTGGGAGCCTTATTAGCTCATTTTCTTTAATTCCCATATTGCACAGTTTTTTCAAGAACCTCGCTCGATTATTTTCTCTTCTACTCTAAATAAAAAATTTATAGATGTTTTTCACCAATTATTGACCAATGTTTTCAAAATGCAACCGGGTCTTTTCCCAATCCTACTGGCTAACTTTGAACTAGACGCCATTTTTTCCCCAACATTACTCTTGGCCTCACTAAGTTCCTCCTGCAGCCTCTTTTGCACCACCAAACTTTGGTGCACAAACTCAACGTATTGTATGATAACTATCTCATTACTGATCTTGTTGTTCACCTTGGTCACTCCATTAGCAATTGAAGCCAACCTTGTTAGCAATGAGTTAGCAAGAGTGTATCCATGATCATCACCTCGACCTCATGGTAAGCACAACAGGCTCCATTTTCTTGTTCCCAGAACACAGACTCAATCCCACACTGGAGTACTAAAGGACTCAAAAGTTTGCAATCATTATTTGGCCTCATGCACCCTTCTTTTATACAACTGCCTTTCATCCCTTCTGATCCCAAACAGTAAGGATATGTTTTTTAACTTTTTAACTTGTAATTTTTTTCAAACTTTCGTACGTTTGGGCAGTGTCCAAAAGGTCCGTATGTCAGTGCGTTAAAAGGCAGGGTTTGTTGTGTGCATGTAGGGAATAAAGTTCATAATGCACTGTCTGTTGCTTCCATCCGGATGGATGCAGCAGAGAGTCGGGGCCAGAAGCACTGAGTGCCTGGCTGCCGTGACCTCTTGGTTGTACCATCCATCCATTATATCAAGCTGCCAAAAGATCACAGGGAATTCCAGGGATGGGACGTGGCCAGGTGTTCGCAGCACAGTAGGCACCTCTTGATTTTGATTTTTTCTTGTCTTTTAATGTTCACACAGAGCTCCCCATGTTGATGCCAATGAGCCTGGATCCTTGCTGCATTTGTCATCGGACTCAGAGGTATACATCATTAACCCAGTAACGCTACCGGGGACCGACATCAAGTGTCCAATGAATGACAAAGAATCTTTGCATGTAGGACAAAGGCACAATTGTTCATCCTTGGAGTTTTGTGCAAAAAGGGGAGGCCTTGCAAAGTACAATAGAACTTTTGTAAAGTAAGAGTTCTAGGACCAGGCTCAAGGTCCTATTGATGTTCCCGAATCTCAAAAAAATTCTTGGATCTGTATGTTTAGGAATGGGCCTAATGTAGGACCAAGCAATCAATACTCCACCACTTTAGAGAGGTCATTGTCCTAAAGAAGTTCACTTTAGAGAAGTTCGATTGTAGTTTGACCTTGGATGAGTACTTTGGATTTTCTTAAAAGTAGATGATGCACACTGTATCAAAAAGGATGATTTCTAAAGAGACCAACCCACCTTTATAGGATTAATTTATTTTAACTTTGTAAAGACGGGCTGGTCTCCGTATAAATCATCCTTTCTGATACTGTGGAAATCAATGGCTTAAAAAAATGGAAAAGTATTCATTAGAAGTCAAACTACTGTAAAAGACCTCTCCTTTTTACAACAAAATTTTGAGGATGAATAGTTGTACTTTTGTCCAATATATAACGATTCTCTGTCATCTATAAAAAAAACTAAGTGTCCGCAGCAGTGTTACAGGGTTAACTCTCAAATGACATTCCATGTTCCAATTGGGTCTAATTTCATTATTGTTTTCTAGATTTAAAAACCCACTTAAAATACAGTACTCCTGCCTTAATTCAAATACTAAGAGCATCCCACTCATTCACAAGGAACAATCTAGGGCGGCTCAGTGCAGAGCCCGCTCTCCATAACGTCCCCATAGCAAACCGGTCAACTTCCAAAATCAGCCCGACCAAGTCCAAATAAGTAGTCAACCTTCTATTTTAATGGACCCGATTATTTCTTCTCTAAGCATAGATTTTCCTTATTTAACAATCTTCCTTTTTGAAAAAGTGTGACAACTATAGCAACTCCTACCAATGAGAATGCAAAGCTATTGGAGATATGGAAAGAAAAGGTGGAGAACTATTTGTTGGTGGAGTCCAGAAGGAGCATTGAGCCTTCCAAAAGCCATTTGGCAAGGCACCTTCCTAGTGAATGAGTGGCAAAGTTCTAAGAGCATCGCTAGCGTTTCTTAGTATGAATAGCTAGCCCGGGCTACATCTCGAAGTTGAAGGAGGATGGTTCTTCAACAGATATCCTATTGAAGTTGTGAATTCATGCCTACGTACGATAATCTTACATATTACGTGTATTTTTATGCACTGAATCAGTATTGTTAAAATCTTTATTAAAAATGTATAATTTATGTACTTTAATTATACAAATGTGGTATCCAAAATGCACCTCAACTATACTGATATCAGTACAACAACTGTGCGTTATTGATAGGCATTGTTTACGCATTGATTCAGTACGTAAAAATATACGTAATATATATGATTATGGTACGTAGGTATGAATTCACGACTTCGGTATTGTATTGTACGAACCTACGAACCTTATAAATTAGAAATGTAGGGTGTGTCCAATCTAGTCATCTTAGAACAACTCCAATGCAAACCATTTATAGACATTGGAAGAGTAAAAACAAGTCTTTTAATGGCCTCATGCAAATAATTGGTCCCTAATATAGTCGCTATAATCAATTGCATTTTCTAGGTCTTGTTACATGAGAGGCACTGCTTGACATTATGGCACAATTTGCTGAGTTTGGAACATTACACGGAAGCCTAGGTTCTCTAACTATGGCAATAGGTGGTGGTCAGGGCTTTTATTTTCATTTTTTATGAAGTGCCAAAGTGGCGATATAAAATGTTATAGTGGTGCTCAAAATTTCAACATTCATGCACATATTGGATAGAAAATATCACATTAGCACACATAACATGTATATAATTTTGTTTTTATCCACAATCTGGTGATTTCATCCAAGATTTTTTTTTAATTTGAAGTTTTATGGTGAAAAACTTCACAATTTTCTGTCATGTTCTAGCCAAATTATTTTTTCTGGTGTAATCTAGCTCTAGAAAGCCAAAAAAAGCCTTGGGTGGTGGTGTTTTCCAAAACACCTCATCCAGATTCCAAAGTGCATGCAAAAAAACAAGACGGATTCACTAGAAAATTAAAAAAAAGAGCAAAAGCATTGTCTTTACTATTCTTGGATCCGTTGTTGCATTAGGAACGCAATTGCAAATGGCAGGCTAGCAAAAGGCCCAGCCCGCCCCCTCCTTCAACAAGAGACTTGTTACTGATACTTTTCAGTGCCTTTAATAGTGTATGCATTGGAATGCTTTTACACTGCTATAGTTATTGCCAGGGTTGAAAACTAGGTGGTCTTGCCAAATATAGACCTCTAAACGCTAGTCTATTGGTCACACTCGCTTATTGACTTTGCTCATTTTTTTTTGTCATGACCCTATTCATTTTTCTTGATCTTGGATTTCAGATATTTTTGAAATGCTTAGACGTAGGAGAAGGCTTTGCCAAACACGTCATGCAAGCTTTCAAAACAAGGGTGGTTTAGGATTTTGGAGATATAGTAAAGACAATGAGGGACATGGCTTGGGTCCAAAAGAAAACAATTGGTGTGAGAGTGACCGAGGAGGGCCCAATGATGAAAGTAGAGGTCATAGCAAACACTTCTGAGCACAAGGCGAGGAGCAGAGAGCTTGTAGTGAGAAGTTGAGGGAGTAGAGAGCATGTAACAAAGACCTAAGTGCAATAGCCGATGAGTAAAGGTTGCGCTACAAAGAAGATTTTGAAGAGGACAATTTAGTGTTTGGGAGTCTATAGCCTACATCCTCGCTAGTTCTTCCTACGTCACAATGTTGTAGACAGGGGTGTGGTTCCATTGTTGCAAAAAGAATTGTTACAATGTGGCGAGCTATCTCAAATGTAGCAACAAAGGGCAAAATTTTCATGGCTAAAGAGAACGACACCTAACAAGATGTGTGCTCGCAATGAGTCAAGATCCCATCACTAGAAGAAAACTGCATTACTCTCCATAAGCTCTCAATAAGCCTTCAACAAAATCTAGCTGATGTTTTTTGTTAGAAACACACTAGAAGAAAACTAGAAGAAAATTGTGTCAATTTCAACAAAACTAACTTGACTTGTTTGTTGTGTCCAACGCAAAATCTGCATTTTTCAACTTCTTTCAACGCAGATTTTGCGTTGGAGACGACAAACACATCAAGTTGGTTTTGTTGAAATTGACACAATTTTCTTCTAGTTTTCTTCTAGTGTGTTTCTAACAAAAAACATCAGCTAGATTTTGTTGAAGGCTTGTTGAGAGCTTATGGAGAGCAATGCAGTTTTCTTCTAGTGCATTCCAAGTAAGCAACAGAAAACCAATATTTTGGGGCATCATAGTTTTAAACATTACAATAGCAAAAGGCTTGTAGTTGAAAGACCAAGTTGTTCCCTAAAATCAAAATAGGGACATAGTAAGCATGATTATGAGAAGCTCATTTCAACCCATCTAATGATTAAGAGTTTGAAGAAGAATGGCACAAAAGCAACTAAAATTGTGCTTCTAGCCAAGGAGCTATACACAACTAATACCTAAAAAATTTGGACTTATCTTTTGAGCATTATTGGATTGTGATGCGTGATTTTCCACGTTAGATTGACGCTTGGATTAATATAAACTAAGCGAGCCAACTTTTCCACAAAGTTCTCTAAACTTTATAGAAGGATGTTGCTTTGGGCATCCCATTTCAACCTATAGACATGCCTATCAACATTAGAAAATGTTATAGTAGACTTCTACCAACCTATGCCCAATTTAACACATGCCCAATCCAAACCGTAATGACTACAATACCAACTTTTAACTTCTGTTGCTAGAATGTATTGATTGGTATTGGTTTGAGGCAAACTCATAGTGAATTGATTATAGTGTGTAATTAAGGCAAAGATTATATCCTTTCTAGACACATATTATCTCATTTTGTGCAATCAATTTCCTAAAGCAAGCAAGTAATCCTTTCATTTGTATTTTTTGTTTTCCAATGCAAACAACCTAAAATATGGCTTTTCCTAGATATCCAGAGTGGAAGTTTGGATTGAATTGGATAGTTTACCTTATTAGTTGAGAAAAAATTGGAGGCAATAGACTTTAGTGAAATATTTTTCAATAAATTTTTTTGTAAAAGAAGGATGAATGTTGTTGTGAATGCAAAAAAATTCTTAATTTTAGGGCCTGTCTACATTTAATTATGACTTGTCAAAGTGAAGGGTAGTAGTTCACTATTTGAGTTCATTGTTGTGACAAGAATCACATGGTTAATCCAATGGTTAAATATAGTGAATGGACTATAATGTGCCCAAAACAAGATCTAGTTTTATTTACATGGCACACCTATGAGTCCACAAATGTCTCCAAACAGATCTAATTGTTTTTTTCACATACAGCTTATAAGATTTATTGCTTCTCTTCTATTTACAATTTAACTTGTGCATTATTTTGATCATTTATTTCTCATCCATCCGTGGTTTTTACATCCTCTATATCTACTCCTTATTTTGTCTGAACATGATGTGGAGGCAAATTATAAACTTTTCCATGTCAATTTTTTAGTTTGAACTAAACCATACATGAATCTTTTATAGAAGTGATTTAAAGAGCCCGGTCACTTTTAAGACCTATTACCTTATCGTACCTTGACTCGTGCTAGATGTTGGCACAAAATACTTAAGAATACTCCCATGCTTAGGATATAAATTTAAAACATATATATATATATATATATATATATATATATATATATATATATATATATATATATATATATATATATATATATATATATATATATATATATATATATATATATATTGAGGTGCATGAACATCTAATATTATTTTCAACATTAATTTTCATCACTATTTTAGCAAATTTTCATCTTTTGATATTTGTTTTTGTGTTGATTTATGGTTTCATTTATGTAAATTAATTATTTAAACATGAGTTAGTATTGAAATGTATTTATAAATATAAATAAATAGATAAATAAAATAAAATAAATCATTGACAAATTTTTTTTGATGGAAATTAATTTAGAACAAACTATCCACTCAAAAATATCAAATATTACATTTAAAAAAAGGTTGACAGGGGGTCAAAATATTAAAATTAAAAATGTCAACTATATCCCATATGGATACGGATAGACAAATACAAATACACAAATATAGATATATGGATAACATGATTGCATATTGTTTAAAAAATGAAATGGACTAACAAGCCTCAAACACACCATTAGATGTTATTTGAGGCCTCCAAGAGACTGCGAGTTATCCTGCATTTCCAGACTGCGGGAACGTAGGATAACTACTAGCTGATGTGGTCGAGACGTGCCACGTCATTTTCAATTTTTTTTTGTTTGCTCAAAATGATATTTGGGGAAGAATATATATATATTATTTTTATTTTTATTTTTATTTTTATTTAATTTAAAAATAAATAAATCTAACAGCATTATTGTTGGTTCAGAACAGGGGAACAGACTGCAGGAATAAGCTTGAAACGGCCCTTCTGAGGCCTCAAATCCCCCCTAATGACTTAACACCATCGCAAAGAAAATGAATGCATGAAAACTCTTGATCATGATATATATTTGAGGTTTGTTTGAAAAAATTGACCAATTCAAAAAGTGCTTGTGTATAAATTATGGCCAAGCTTGTTCACTTTATATTACATGGTTTCCTCACCATCCCCTCAAGAATCTATATCTTGAGAACGTGCCTAGACATGCAATTGACATTTGGACTAAACAATAAACATGACAATAATTTTTTATACAAGACATGAAAGATTTCTTGTAAGCCAATAAAGTTTGGTATACATCTTGTTCTTTTTTTTTTTTTTTCTTTTTGGCTTTTTGAATAAATTAATTCATTTTTTCTTTGAAAGTTTTTAAAGAACTTTAGTGGGAGATTGTTGATAGAACCATTAAAGGATCCCTCTTAATACCCTACTATTTTCTTTGATATATAATAGATTATGTTTTTTTACCATTTAGCTTTTAAAAGTGCATGATCAAAGAAAAACATAGATTTGGAGTTTTTAGGCATGAGAAGAATGTAGACATAAGATCTTCATTTTTGCAAACTTTCATTTTTCATCCAATTCCTATATGAATTGATTCAAATCTTGCACAAACATCATGAAGTATCAAGTGACCATACTACTTTTAGTCACATTTTTAAAGAGTAAAAAAAACACCTTTTTAACATAATTGGATGTAGTTCATCCATTTCAGTTAGCTCCCATAAGAAGTTCTTGAAGACATTCATAATCCACCAACTAGATGCCAAGACTCTTAGGAAATAAAAACAAAGAAAATCCATATTAGCCTCATGATTTTTTAGCCATATTGAAGAGAATAGATGGGGATTTTCATTATCTCAAAATAAATTTTTTGAACTAACATTTACAATATTCTTCATTTAATCTAATGATATAAATAATTTCACCATATAAATTAAGTAGATGCACCTTATTATGTCCCTAGACTCAATCTAGTCCAAATGATATCCATGAATTCATTTCAAACCCAAAGATCTAGGAACATGCATGCTATTTGATCACTTTTGGGCTAAATGATAAGAGATCATGAACGCTCCTCGATTCTCATTTTGAAATGAACAAAATTGCATATACAAATGGAATAAAGTGCTTAACCCCTAAAACACCAACATGCATTTTTTGGCCGTATAGAAATTTTGGGCAGGTACGTGTGACTAGAGACATCCATATTTGAGGCTGAAATTTTAATAGAAGGTGGGGGCAAGGAAAATCTTCATGTGTACCAAGTTTCATGACATTTCAAAATACGAGTCAAAAGTTGTGACCTGATATGTTACTTTTTTTCGTAACTGGGCAATTTAGGCAGATCAGAAAAAATCAATTTTTTCGGAATTTTTTTTTTGAAATTGGTTCTCTACATTTCTATACACTTAAAAAGCTTTGAGTCACTCCATTTCAATCAATGAGTCAAAAGTTATGAGGGTTTTTGGTTTGCGGGCAGTTATGGATTCTCTACTCTACCCTAAACTTTAAAGTTGTTTATTTAACTCAATTTTCAATATTTTTGGAAAAAAATAAAATCCTAGGATGTAGATTGATTATTACAACATTAAAACCGTTGGGATTGGCATTTTTAAATTCCATGATTAAATTTTTAACAATTTAGTATTTTGAGTCATTTTCTACTTCTTTCTACTTGCTATTTTTTTTTATACGTTGTACAATTCCAAATGATGTGAAATTTTTCATGCATACGGACAACTTGTTTAGGAAACTGAATTTAAAGAAGCACCACCTTTATCGGCATTTTTTCATTGAAAAGTGAGCTTGCAAAGTGCAGCTGCCCGTTTTTTCGCAGGATTGAAAAAATGGTTTTCAAGACTTTGAATGCTTATATCTTATGATCCACACGGTGGAATTTTCTGAAATTTTTATCACATGTTTTCAAAATATCATACTACAAGATCCTATGGTTACATGTGTCAAGAATTATTTTTTTCAAAAAATTTGGTAGTTGTATTAGAAATGGCAGTTTTGGAGCGTTTTTGGTGAGAACATAGTCGTGAAACTTTAGGGGTTAAAATAATTGCTCTACACAAAATATTGAAATTAGGTTGCCCTATATTAATTTCTTGACATTCAACACTATATAAATAGATACAGTCATTGCAAAAGAATGCAGTAATGAAGGAATTGTGTTTGTTATATGGATTGATGCACTATTTATGGCTTGGGATTAGAGGATTGCATGCGCCTCCATGAGGATAAGCAATGGCTCATGAGCTAACTTCTGTCAGTGAAGGCAACCTAATTGTTGAGGCAACCCAATTTCACTATTTTGTATAAGGCAATTGTGCTCAAATTAGATCTTCTTGCAAAAATGTGTCTTCTAGAAGCTTGCCTAGAATATACATCCTCTATACATGAAAGTCTAGTGTTGGTTTGAGGCACATCAATTTTCAACACTTTTGAAAATTTATAGTTTATTGATATAAAGTTCAAAAAATACATCCGAAGAGAATCTAAAATCATCTTTTGACTACCAATAACATCAAACAAAAGCTTTTACACTTCAATAATAGGAACCATATTCATTTCTTTAACCCCTACAGGACCAAGGCCTTTTTTCTGCCAAAAAACTCTCAAAATTGCCATTTCTAGAGCAAAGAGTAAAAAACTAGAAAATTGATTTTTTTGCATATTTAACCATAGGATCTTGTACCTAACTAGTATGAGAATGTGTGGAAAAAATTTCAAAATTTTTGATCGCACAGATTGCAAGATATCTGCGTTTGAAGTGAAAAAAACAAGTTTTCCACCATATTGCGGGACTAGATTTTTTTTACTTTAAACATTTTTAACTTAAATGTTTTGCACAAAGAGTTTTAAGCTTTAAATCTTTATAGTGGAGAATTGAGTTGAGAATCTAGGAAAAAAAAAGAAATTAAAAAAACTTAATTTTCATTCTTAAAAAATTTGTTAAATAGAAGTAGGTACAAGATAGAAGGAAAATCTAAAATGTTAATATCTTTTAGATGGAATTAAAATGCACTAATCCCAATGGTGAGATCATTCTAGCAAAAAAACTAAACCATGTGAACCTTTTCTTTTTGGAAAAATTGAAAAAATTGCATTCCAAAATGAATTCTACAAGTTATTTTTTTCAAAGAGATGCTTTAATTGCCCAAAAAACAAGATTGTCCATAACTTTCTCATAAAAAATCCAAATGAAATGAATCAAAGCTTTTCAAATAGACAAAAATATAATCTATAAGAAAAAAAAAATTAAGAAATTAAATTTTTTGTAAATTGTTTTTGTTGCCCCTTCTTCCCTGTTTTGAGCTTATTTGGACATAATTTTTGTTCCCAGGCACTGATTGAAAAAAAAATTATATTCCCACAAAGCTTGTCAGTTTTTCTATCTTTTAAAACAGTTTCAAAAAATCACAACAAAAGTTCAGTCCGTAGATACCTCCCTGAAATCCCATTTGTCCTCTGAAGGAACATTGGTCCTTTAGGGGTTAATTAAATGAATTTAGGTAAAACTAACTTATTAAATTGTGCAATATATATTATGAAAGTGGTAGAACACTTCAATTAAACCCATGTTTTGGAGGATGTTGTCACTATTTTTTGGAACGCATTTTTGTGGACATTGAAAAAAAATATCTATGTTTTTATGTCACCAATGATGTTCAATAAAACATCAAGATGTTGATGAAACGCTTATGAGCCAATTCCAATGGGACTTAAGAGATGACGTGAAGGATTTGTTACTATTTATTTTCTTATCCACAAACACTAAATGAAGCAATAAGTCAAGCCGTGAAATGTGACAATTGATTATTTCAAAGGCATCAGGATCAAAAATTGTGGGCTGCACTAACGGCACCAAAAAGTTTCTCGCCCACTGTCAAAGCAATGTGTATAATAAACGCACATGCTGAAGGCCTTGTGGATATGCAAATTGATGCAATACGATTTGGACCGCTTATCGCGCAAGAAAAGAAAAGACGTCTCGATAAAGACCTGTGTTTATATTGTGAAGAGTATGGCCACAAGGCATCCAACTGCTACAAGAAACAAAAACAATATATTTTCAAAACAAGAACCGTACATGTATCAAAAAACGAGGATGCTTAGCCATAGTATGGACCGTGCGGCTGGAGCCTTTTGTTTTACAGATGAATCCAAGTCCTCATTTCTCTTCTCAACCTTCTCGTTGCTTTACTAGATTCCTACGCTTGGGCCCTAAGAAAAAATTGCAAATTCATGCCCTATTAAACTCTGGGGCTTCAGTTTGTTTTTTAGATGAAGAATTTGCTGAATGTCATAAGATTCCTTTAGTTTTAAAACTAAAATCTATACATGTAGAGGCTATAGACGGTTGGACCCTATCTTCGGGGAATGTCACTTATGAAATTAGAATACGAGAGGTTTCATTCAAGGCACATAAGAATATAATTATATTCAATGTTATCAAAATCCCGTCCAATTCCATAATTTTAGGATTTTCTTGACTCGAAAAATTCAATTCAGCTATAGATTGAAAATTGCAAAACCTATTGTTTTTTTTAGACACCTCGACAATAGAATCTCTTTCAAAGCCTTCAAGTGTCAAGCCCGTACTTGTTGGAGCTAGAGCCTTTACTAAAGCCGCAAGAAACAATAACCCTGATGTGCTTTATGCAACTCCGGTGTGCAACAGCAACAATATTTTATCAAGTATTCCAACTCAATACTAAACCTTTGGGGATGTATTAAAAAAAAAGAATGCCTACATTTTGCCAGAACATTGACTATATGATTGCGCCATTGATCTTGAAGATGGAGCTTAGCCATCATTTGGTCCAATTTATAATTGTCGCAAAACGAACTTTCGGCATTAAGGGAGTATATTGACGAAAATCTTGTAAAGAACTTCATTTGACATTTTATGTCCCTAGAAAAAGCGCCAATACTCTTTGTGAAGAAAAAAGACGGCTCTTTACGAATATGAGTTGATTATCGCGGTCTAGACAAAATTACGGTGAAAAATTGATATACCTTGCCGTTGATATCCGGACTTCTTGATCAACTTGGACAAGCAAAAATCTATACTAAGATTGATTTTTGTGGAACATATTACTTCGTGCGTATTAAAGAAGGAAATGAATGGAAGAGAGCATTTCGAACCAGATATGGACACTTCAAATACAATGTTATGCCATTTGGATTTACTAATGCATCGATTATTTTTCAATACTTAATTAATGATATCTTCCACGAGTTCCTAGATTAATTTGTCGTATGTTATCTTGACAACATCTTGATTTATTTAAAGAACATTGAAGATCATAAGAGACTCATCAAACTTGTGCTATAAAAGTTACAAGATGCTAGAATATATGCAAAATTGAAAAAATGCGTATTCCATCAACCGCAAGTGGAGTTTCTCGGATATATCATCTTCAACAAAGGATTACTGATGCATCTAAGGAAGATTCAAGCCATCACAGACTGATCAACTCCTTGAACGCAATGTATAGTGTTTTCTTGGATTTGCCAACTTTTATTGGATCTTCATCAAAAACTACTTTCAAGTAGCGGCTCCATTAACTTGGCTCCCATGCAAAGACAAACTAGAGTGGACACCTGAAGTAGAGAAAGCTTTTCAATACTTAAAATCAGCTTTTATGACAGCTCTAATCTTAATCCATCCTGACTTTTCCAAGCCATTCTATATGGAAACTGATGCTTTTGATTTTGCATTAGAAGCAATTCTTTTGCAAATGGGAGATAAAAGGAGACTTCACCCATTTGCGTTCTATTTGAGAATTTTTGTAGCTGCAGAGATTAACTACAAGATTGATGACAAGGAGTTTTTGCTATTGTCAACTCGTTTTAGGAATGGCGCCACTTACTTGAAGGTGCGTCACATTGGGTGACTATTTATACAAATCACTAAAATCTTGAATATTTCATGTCTGCTCGCGTTTTGAATCGACGTCAAGCTTGTTAGAATATGTCATTATCTCATTTCAACTTCATCATCACATATCATTCTAGAAAGCAACAAGGACTGTCAGATGCTTTATCTCGGAGATCATATTTGGTACCAAAAGAAGGAGAAGCGTTATACGACCAACAACAAACGACTCTTCTTAAGCTCGAGCAATTCTAGATTCATGCAACAATGGCAATGCCAGTTGATTCTTTATTCCTTGACCAAGTCTATGCAACATCGGTCTCGGATCCTCTTGTTCTTGCTATTAAGCGTCGGTCTCACCATGATGGTGACAAGTTCATGTTATCAGACAATCTCTTATATTTTCAAAAATGCTTATACATTCCTGAAGGACCATTGCGTCTTTGGGTTCTTCAAATTAGACAAGATTTTCTTACCGCCGTACATTTTGAATTCAATAAAACATTAAAACTTATGTCTCAAGATTTCTGGTGGCCACAAATGTGGAAGGCCATCAAGGACTTTGTGTTCGCTTGTGATACTTGTTCCAGATCTAAGAATCCACGACACTGATCGCATGGATTTCTCCAGCCACTACCTATTTCGAGGCGATCATGGTCTTCGATTTCTATGGATTTCATTATAAATTTATCTCTATCCAAGACCTTTGATTCCATATGTGTGATTGTGAATTGACTTACAAAAATGGCGCATTTTATTCCATGCAAGAAGACAATCACTAGCAAAGAAACAACGAAACTCTTCTTTGACAATATTTATCGTTATCATGGGTTGCCAGATGATATTATATCAGACCAAGGACCACAATTTATTTTCAAGTTTTGGAGGTCTCTTTTTGAACCCTTAAAAATGGATATCAAATTTTCTTCTGCCTTTTATCCTCAAACAAATGGACAAACTAAATGTGTCAATCAAGTTTTGAAACAGTATCTACGTTGTACCATTAAATATCAACAAAATGATTGGACGTCACATTTGACATTGGCGGAGTTTGCTTACAATAACACTATCCATTTTTCTACTCGACAAACGCCATTCTATGCCAACTATGGATATCATCCCAAATTTGATCTATTTAGCATTTTTCAGATAGACAATCTGACAGCCACAAACTTGGCTAAGCGATTAATAGAACTTCAAGACATCATGAAACACCATCTCCAGGAAGCTCAAAATTGTTACAAGATATCCGCCGACACATTGCGAAAAGAACCACCTCCATTTCAAGTTGGTGAGAAGGTTTGGTTCCTTCCATGCAATATCAAAATTACTCGACCATGTGACAAATTGGATTATTGTCAGCTAAGATCATTTTCCATTCAAAAGCAGATCAATCCCATTGCTTATCGATTAGAGCTTCCGGCATCTATGAAAGTACATTCAGTCTTTCATATTTTTCTTCTTGAGCCGTACGTATAAAGAGTCAAATCTGTCGGAAAAAGCCAACCACCAACGCTTTTCATTGAAATAGATAATCATGAAGAATATGAGGTGAAAAAAATATTTGATTCCCAACATCGACGTGAAAAATTAGAGTACTTGGTATACTGGCGTGGATACGACATCAACGAACACACATGGAAATCAAAAGCAAACCTAGTCAATGCACCGCAAAAGGTACACAAATTCCACCACCTCTATTTTGATAAACCATAGCCTTTCTAGTAGCTTCTTTGAGAAGCCTCCCCATCTAGAGCTTGATATAAAGATGAGAGAGTTGATACTAGAAGATAGTCTCTACTCTCATTGCAGAAACTTTCATAGTCCTTAACTAAATCTCCAATATGTCTAATTGGAGGGTCTTTAGAGACTCTTTAGATCCTGAGCACGATCCTGGGCCCAATCTTGAGCTCTCTATGTCACAATTGAAAGACCAATCATTGTAACCTTTGGATTCTTTGCCATCACAATCTTAAGACAAAAGCAGACCCTCGATGCAACAAAAATGGCCTCGTATTGAGCAACCATGGCATGGTAATCTTCAACTTGATGCTTGAGCTCTGGCGATTTTATTGCAAGTTAGAAGGCGCAAACCCGATGGACCAGAAATTACCTTTCAAGGGTGTTTTGAAGGACTCAACATGAAGCAGTATTTTGGATTTCTTCCTGTAGAAGGAAGTCGCGGTCAAAATTGTTGGCTGTGTAGCCCTGTCCAATCCTTATGTAGAGATTAGCGAACAACTTATGTTGCAGATACTATTCGTCGTATCTTTGATTTCTTACAAATGTATAACCATGATTACTTATGCTCTTCTTAGAACTCGTCGCTAGAGAAGGGGGTAATGTCACGGATATAGTTCAGAACCTTCATCAACAAACTTGTAGATAGAAGAAGGTTCTAGAACCTTTTGGAAGCACGTCCTAGCTTGAGAAAGCTTCTTGGAGCATTTCTTAATTAAAGGAAGCTTCTCGAAGTTGGAAAAAGCTTTTCGAAGCTGGAAGAAGCTTCTCGAAGCACTTCCTAGTTGGAAGAAGCTTCTGGATGAACCTCCTAGTGAGTAGTATATAAGCAAGTTGAGACTGAGGTAGTTCTCAGTCTTGACAACACCTATCTTGATCTTAGTTCTTAACTCTGGCAACTCTTGCCTTGTACTTCTTGATCTCTCAATATCAAATCTTAATTTTCAGAACTTGTCTTGTCTTGCCTTGCCTTGCATCTTACACATCCATTACAATTAGTCTTTTAGGAGTTAAGAGGCCCTTAAATTGCTAAGTCATCCCTTTAAACTTTATACAAATGAAAACATGTCTGGATAGGTATAGAGCATCTAAAGCAAAGTATAATTTTTTTTTCCTCAATTTTATTTTGAAATTAGTGAAACAATCAAAATTCTAGGAAATCTAATTTTTATGAAAAATTGAGTGATTGAAAAATAGACTACGTGATTTGTTTTGTATTGGGTTTAAACTTGGGTTAGGAAACATATCATCATTTTGTTTTAAAAATGTGCATTCTTTTTCCTAATTACAAATTCTATCTAAATTTGAATCCTTAACCCCTAAAGTCCCAAGGCCCTTTTTCTATCAAAAATGATTCAAAACTGTCAGTTCTGTTGTGTTCGTCTAAGAAGAGAGAAAAAATATTTTTTTTAGAATCTAACCATAGGATCTGGTACTTAACTTCTCTAAGATCATGTGGTAAGAATTTCATAAAGTTTGACCGTACACATCAGAAGATATTAGCATTCAAAGTTGGAAAATTTTGATTTTTGGAACACTGACTTGTAATTTCAAATGACTTTGACCATCATTTGTAAAAGAAATTTGCACTATAGACTTTGAATTTAATTTTTTTTATGTTGAATAATTGTGTTGAGAATCTAAAAAAAAATTCCAAAAAAATACACTTGATTTTCATTCCTTAAAAAATTGTTAAGTAGAAATAGGTCCAAGATTGAAAGAAAAACTAAATCGTCAATAGCTCTAATTTGGAATTAAAACACTATAATCCCAGTGGCGAGATTGTCTTAGCAAGCAAACTTAACCTTGTCAAACAATTTTTTTGAAAAATTGTGAAAATTGCATTTAGAAATGAGTCCTACAAGTTATTTTTTCAAGAAGATGCTCTAAGTGCCTGAAAAATAAGATTGTCCATAACTTTTACATAGCAAATCCAAATGGCATGAATAAAAGCTTTCCATGTAGATAAAAATACAATCTATGAGAAAATAATTTTAAAACTTTTTTTAAAACTTTTTTGTGTGAGAAGATTTCTGCTCGCCGCATCGAAAAAAAAGGACCTTTTGTGCCATAATTTTTGCTCCCGGGCACCGATTGAAATAAAAATTATATTTCCATAAAGCTAACGTGTTTTTCTATCTTCAAAAAAAATTCAGAAAATAATGATGAATATTGAAGCCCCAGTAGCCTGCCCAAAATCCATTTTGTCCCTCAAGGGGACAATGGGACTTTAGGGGTTAAATCTTGCATGCAATAGAAATTTCACTTATAGGATTCAAAAGCCTTCAAATCCATATTGCCAAATGCCCAATTGATCTTGAAAAAAGGATTTTGCTCACCTTTACAAGCTTTTTTTTTATACATACTTTTGCCTTCAAATCCTCACAATTTTTTTATTGTGACCCGAGTATTCATCAATAATGCTATCCAACACTTACAAATTCTTGAAAATGACAAAAAATTGATTCAAAATCCTTTTTTGGAAAAATTGAAATTATTGTCAATTTTGACATATAAATTTTATATACTAAGTTGCAAAAGGCATGGATTATTGACTTATAAACACTGGTAGAGACCTAACTCCTAAAGCTCTTTACAAATTGAAATGGATTTTGAGAAGTTTGGACATCTTAAATGAAGTATTATATATATATATATATTTTTAATTTTTTTTTAATTTTTAATTTTAATTTTTTTAATTTTTAATATTAGAAAAATTAACAAACTTCCAAGGTATCTAATTATTAGGAAGATCTAAAGGTTTTAATGAAGTTTATACAATTTTTCCAACATAACATCATTTTGCTTTGAAAATTTGTATATTTCATATTCTAGTTTGAGGCTCTAATCAAATTTCAAATCTCGAACAAACTATGAATTATGGAGCTCGAAAGCTTAAAAAAGCAATATTGTTCAAAACTCAAGCAATCTTGAAAAGGACATTTTGCTCTGCATTGTAGGTTATATGCATTTGTTTTGAACCCTAAAAAATTTATATGTGACCCTAATACTAGTCAAGAATAAGATTGTACGGTTCAAAAACTTTATAAGATTTATTAATAGACTTTGAAAAGAAAATACTAATTTTTGGTAGTTTTATGCATATTTGTCAATTTCTAATACATAGATTCTTAGGAATTAACATTTCCAAGAGGCGAACTACATGCCTCCCAATTGGAGCTTTTGAATATCATAGACAACGATTGACGTGAGTGTTTCAATTTGTGTTTAATTTAAAAACATTACCAACTACAAATGTTATAAAGCTAGGATTAATAGCAAATCGTCCTTCCTATATTTTAGAGATTTCACAAGATGAGATTAAGGTGGTTGTACAACGATACTATACGTAAAGGTCAAATTTGGTAGAGAGGTGTCAAAATGGAATTTGCACGCCAGATTTTGATAAGTTCACGTCACCTTGCACCAATCTTTAGATGACATGTGGCACTTTTTTTACATAAACAACTTAATTTATGTTGAATGTAACCTTTGCATAGGATATGGTGTTATACTTGCATTGGAACAATTTTCTTTTATGTAAGTCAAAATAAATAAAATGACAGAGGTGTCATTTTATTTAATAATTAATGAGGGATTAGTTACAAACTAGTAGGAATATGAGTGGATGGAAATTAGACTAAATTATACATTGGTATCCATGATTTGCCAAGACCACTATAATTTTTTGTCTTTTAGGTAGCTTTTGAAGAGGTTAATTTTCTTTGGCCAATGTCTAAATTTGAACTTTTTTGTACCTATTCAAAGTTCTTTTGGATGCACTTCTAATGATAGAAATTTCAAGCTCTAATTGCAAAGCAACGGAAAGTTAGAATTATATTTGGTAGGGCAAATTTCAAAGCCGGCAATGTTTGGAGAGAACTACCACTTAGTTTGTTCTTATCTAGTGGAATTGGGAAGAAAATTTGTTTGCAATTTGAAAATATTGAAAAAACTCAGTGGAAAAACCTATAAAATTTCTATTTAGCATAAAATATAGAGAAAAAAAGTAACGGAAGTAACGAAAATTAGCGACTGGTAAAACTCCAGGATTACTCCAAACACTATTCCAGAGTGCATTCCGGATGTTTTGATACTAAGAGCCGGTATCTAGTGGGATTCCACACTTCCAGATTCAGGAGGTCCAGGCGCTCTCCATTACAAGAGGCTTCTGAATCGAAGGTCTAGCCTCCGATCCGTATTAAGGGGAAACGCAAGCTTGGGGCACCTGCACCTCTTTTTAAAAGTACTAGTGTGCCCTGTGCTATTGCCACAACCAAAACAAAAGGAAAAGAATTTCATATTTTTTTTTTCATATAAAAAACTTCAAAATTCAATAACTTTCACATCATGGGTCCAAAAGCCACGAAACCAAGCATATGCATCCCTCCTTGCCAAGAGCTTTCCAACAATACCAAGCACATAATTGAAAAGACGCAAGGTCCAAGAGATCTCAACGTAACAAACAAACAAAACAACAACAAAAACAAACAGCCTGTTTTAAAAATATGGATGCGACAAAATTTTGCGAGAGTTACAAGAACTTTTGTAATAAGAGTTACGGAGTTCTACACTGGCTTTTGGCTTCTGAATTCTTTATTAAGGGCATCGCCACCGCAAACTCATCAAATAGGGGTGCCAAGGCCACACTTGGCGAGCCCATTCAACAAACCTGGTCCGTCTGTCCCGCCTCTGTTCTACCACAGCATGGCTACAAACACAAGGAATCGGATTTGTACAAGTCCCATAGTGCCACCTTGCATCACATCCTCAATGCGGAGACAAAAGAGCCTTGGAACATTCAGAAAGTACTTCAATAATTGTAAACAAGGACAAAAGTTGTTGATAGCGAGCCGTGGGCAGAGTTCTCCATTTGGCCGTTCATCAAATTTGACCATGCCCGGCCACTTTTTGGCCATGGATTGGCCAAGCACGGCCATTCCCTGGGTCTGTGCCATTTGAAGAGCTGCAATGGCGATGCTCTAAGAGCGTGTTTCCATGGCCGCCTAGAGGTTCAATTTTGGAGGATCTAGGCGGTTTCCATGGAGGGTGAACCTCTGGCTGGACCTCCGGCTACCCCTCCAGCCTCCAGCCCATGTGTTTCGGCTTTGTAGGCCTGGAATTCCTGGAGGGTGGTCTGAAAAAATCGTTATGAGCTACCAAACAAGCTTGCGATCTTCTCTGAGTGCCTTTTCGAGGAACGTGGCCGAATTTTAAAAGGGTAAGCTTGAATAATCAATTGAGTCAATCCCAAAAGCGCTTCCTAAGATCAGGTTTAGTTCTTTGGAAACAGGGGCCATAGAAGCTACAGGAGCCTTCCACAAGGTCCGGAGTCCTTCAAGGGCCTTCTAGAACCTGAACCTCCAGGGGCTTATGGAAACAGTCTCTAAGGGCCGGTTTATACTTGGGGCCGGATTGAAGGCCGGCTGGAACTCTCCAAATTTGAACCAATAGGATCATTCAATTTCTCCAAATCTGGCGCAAGGGCTTTATACTTGGGGCCAAATTGAACTACAACTCATCCTACGTGTTGCCTTAGGTGGCATGGTTTTGGTGCCAAACCATCCGGCCCCAAGGGAGCAAACAAGACGAGTTTTTGGATGGCCCGAACTCCCATTTAGGGCCGGATTGGGGCCAGATTGGGCTCCTCTGTTGGATCATGAATATCTCCGCCGTCATCAACGAAAGTTATTATTTTCAACTTTAACCCTTCATAACTTTTGCATACAGTATCCAAATGCCATGTTCTTTGGTACATTGGAGCCTCCTTTTACTTGTCAACAAATAGATTTGAAAATTTGACTCACTTAAATTCATAATAAATTTGAACAGTACGACTGCACATGAACTTGACAGTATGCCAACTCACATTATGAATTCACATAAATTCATAATAAATTTGAACAGTCCAACTTCATGTGAACTCACAGCATGAACTCATAGTATGAATTCACAATATGAATTTACATAAATATTACAGTATGAATTCACAGTATGAATTCACATATTAAAAAACAGATAGTATAAATTCATATTGTGAATTTACATCAAGAAACATTATTCACCCATATTGAAAATTCACGTCAATAAACAACTTGATTAATACTAGTTCACTACGTTGGTTAAATAATTCTTTAGTATTTCTCCATGATATTTAGATTCTTAGGTGCACCTTTATTTTCCATAATTATAAGCATCTAAAGAAAATGTAAATTTTTCCTAAATAAATTCTTTGCAAAATCATAGTTTGGAGTACTAGTTTAAAAAATGCATATCACACTTTTAAATTTTTAGCAAAAATGGAGGTAATATTGTGTTGATATTAAGTAACATTGTGATCAAATTGGTATACTTCTTGAGTTCACGTAAAACGAATTTAGTAAATAAAAGTTCAAATGTACTTCATAATACGCTTTCAAGATGTTGCCTATTTACCTTCAAAAAGTCTATAAAATAAATAAATTATGTATGATTATGCCTATAAGAAATTAAACTACATAAAAAAAATAAAAAAAATCTCTCTTTTCTATTTTTGAAATAGAATAAATAGGAAGGAAAAGGAAAAGAAAGAGAAAGAAGCTCCTTTTCTCTTTTTTAAATAGGAAAGAAAGGAAGAGAAAGAAAAACATGCATGTTTTTTATATTTTATTAATTGAGCATTGAGAAAATCCCGGGACACATGAATTGGAAATCCGGTCCTAGAATCCGGCCCAAGGGCTTTATATTAGTTGAGGCCAGATGGAAGAATTGGGGCCAGATTGTGGTCCGGATTGAAGCATTAGGAAAAATGGCAACCCTCAAAGGGGCTGCTTCCCTTTGAGGAGTTCCCCTCAGGGAGGTGCAGTTCCTTTGAGGGGAACGCCTCTGTTTTTGAACAGGGGGGTTCATTTTAAAAAATTTAAAAATTCTTAATAATAATATAATAATAATATAATATAATAATAATATAATATAATAATTATAATTATAATAATTAAAATAATACAAATTAATAAATAAATAATAATATAAAAAATAAAAAATATTAAAATAATAATTAAAATAATAATAAAATAATTAAAATAAACTAATTCTCAAATTAGGAAGCTGATGTGGTCGCCATGGTGCCACATCAGATTCAAAAAAAAAAAAAAAAAAAAAAATTAACTATTTTTATGTTTTTTTAAATATTAAAATAAGGTTCAGTGCCAGTGTCGGGCGCTGTCCAGGCTCTCCCGTTCGCTAGAGGGGGATTTTTTTTTTTTTTTTTTTTTTTTTTTTTTTTTTTTTTTTTGAAAAAAAAAAAAAATCAGTTGCTGTTCCCTCGTTCCCCTCACTCACAGCCCCTTTGAGGGCTCCAATTCTTCCTAATGGCAAATCCGGCCGGCCTTCCATCTAGCCCCAGGCCAAGTATAAACCGGCCCTAATTCTTCCAAAGGAAAGCTTCTGGACCTCAATCGGAGGTCCGGGCCCTTCGCAGGGGCTGGAGGGCCGAGCCGGAGGTCCGGGCTGCAGCTGCACAGAGTGTCCAATATGTCAAGACAGATATTAATTTTTTTTTGAAATGGTCCACGACTTTAATGGAAAAGACTATAGTGCTTCAAGATACGGACATCTTTGCAGGCCGCAGATTGCCGCAGAATACTCGGAAGTACGGTGAGCAATAGGCTCGTAAGCTAATGACAGCGGACATTGTCAGCGACGGACTCGGAAATCGGAATCCCCAAATTGAATCGTACCAATCTGAAAAAGCCATCTCATTTTGAAAAGGAGAATAGGAAGGACAGGCTGCGACTGTGCAAGGACAGCCGAGAATCAGGCTAAAGCTTCCAACTTGTCAGTAAAATATCAGGTCACAGTTGGTGGAGCTCATCAGCTCAACAAAAATATCCCTCTCACACACCGGTTTCGTAAAAAGGACAGCACCGGAGTCAGACCACGTGAGGATCTGAATGAAAAAAATAAGAAGATTGAAGGCATTCGATTGAAATAATTATTGTGAAGTGGATCAGATTGGCCGTATTTTTGTCTCTTGCTGTCTTCTCCTGAATAATTGCAGCTTTCATTTAGACTGCAGAGACGTTGACTTCAGAGACGCTGACTTTGCAGAAGGAGCTTCTTACTGCTACAGGTGAAGGTCGAGTTTGGTGGCATCTGAAAAGCAATTGCTCTTTATCGTTCTTTATTGAATGAATTATGTTTTGACGATTCAAGAGTGTGATTTTGTTGCATGGATTGATGGGGTTTGGGATTTGTGTTGCAAATATACAAAATGATCTGTGAGTCTTTTGAATCTTTTTCGAGAAATATTTGTGTTTGAATGACAATTTTTTTTGGTGAAGTTGAATGGTTTTCTTTCGTTGTAAAGTTGATGGATTGCTTCTGCTAATCTTCATAGTTGTGGAGTTTAAACTTGTTCTTTGCTAGTTGTGATCTTTGCTAGTTGATTATGTGGTTCTTGCAATACAAAAATCAAACTTTGCAGTACCATATAAAGTACTAATAGCTTCATACTTTGACCTTGAATGGAAAATTTGTACAAAATCTTTGAGAGCTTACTAGTTTGGAGTTGATAAATATGTTTTGAATTTGTTTGAGTGCTTGCATCTGAAAAACAACTACTCTTTACAAACAATCTGCAATACTGTTTCTGTGGAAAGAAGAGAACTATTCTATATTGCATGTATGTACACTAGATACTCTTTGATAGAACTCCACCGTTTTTATTCTTGTGTGTCTTGAAAACGCTTCTCTATTGAATGACTGCAATAAACAACTTACCGCCTTCATGATCAAGTTCAATGCCCTTTTGAGTGTCTGAAAACCAACTACTCTTTGTTTTAATGAAAGCAGTAGACCAGTTACAGTTTTGATGAAACAAAAATATATGCTTCACACGAAGTCTGCAACTAAGTTTCGTACTCCAAACTTTCAACTTTCAAAGTCTTTGAAGGCAACAAGGTTTATAACATTCTTGTAGGTGAAGAATACAACTTGTATTTACAACGATGAAAATTATGAAGTCGAAACCACCGTTCGAGAACCGCAATTTCAGTGTTTCAAGTTCAGTAACTTAATTGCGTGAACCTTTGCTCAGATATATTTTACATCGACTTGAAACTTGTTTACTCTTTCTTAGTGCAGTAGCAACTTCTGGAAGCTTGACAAAATGGATTTCATGTTTTTCAGTTTGTCGGTGCACGAGTCTGATCGATACCAAATTGCGTCGACATCGATCAGATCCTAGCTCACTTAGCCTCACAGTCAAGCAAGTAGCTAGCTTGGTGCAGGACATTATATACGGCCAGCACGCCCAGTTTAAGTGAATTCATGCTGCTCTGAAACTTTAAGTTCTAATAGTGGTGCAAGTGGATCATCATTCGGACGATAGGCCAGCACGATATTTGACCTGGTTTCCATGTGTTACGGCAAAAGCTAGATCGGAACACTCTCCTGTCGATCTGGACCCCAAATGCAATGTGATGTTATCCGACTCACAAATACAATTATGGGCTCATTAAAAGTCAGTAGTCACAACTTACTCGTCATTATATACGGCCAGCACGAGATGTTGTTCTCAACTTATTAGAGCTTCTCGATCATTGTACAGGATGGTAACGAAAAGCAAGGTTTCTTCATTTGAGGGCTTGCTTTCGATGTTTTGGAACCTGGTTTAATTTGGAGCCTTTGCTTTAAATGTTCAAGTGCCATCGATTTAGCTACGAAGATGGATGCAGCATGCTTTACGTTAACTAAGGACGTTCGTTTGGCTGTTCGGACTTCGGAGATTTGCTTTGCTAAGCATTTATCATCATAAACAAACATGGCAGGTTTCTGGATGCCAAATAAAAGAAGCACAAGCGATTTTTCCCTGGATGTACGTCTGGAACGGATAATGAATTTAGTGCCAATTTAAATTGGCTGTATTCCACGGCTTTGGCACTTTCAGGATGAGCGGCCTAATCTATACCAGTCCTGTCCTAGTATTCAGAGTTTTGTGTCACAATTTTTGGTGCGAGAATCGCGCCAAAGACAATGACGACATTTAGTGCAATTGTATTATACTTTGCCATTTTACGTGCCGATGTAACAATTTAACGTAAATTCCCTTCAAAAAGAAATTCTTATCAAATTTCAACGCTTCTAGGTCTAGCTAGCTAGTTCCACTTGACAGTGTTAAACCTTCATGAGTTTATCATGATTGACTGTAGAGTCAGTGACCATTCTTAGATTTTTGATTAGCTTGTGACTCCACTGCAAGATTATGTTGTGGAGCAGCTGCTCTGTCACCACGACCTCTGTAATGAATTTGTTTGCCGGGGTCCCATATTAATTCTAGCTGCCATAGTTTTGAATGTGTGACAAGTGAGCTACAGACAATGATAGTTTGACAAGTGCGCAGGGTATTTCAGATTTCAGATAGTCAATTTAGAGAAGGCAAGACCATACCCGTCGGTATTAAAGAGGTCTGGTATACTGCTGTTGAATGTGAGTCCCAAGCTTTGGCAAAACTCTGTTGCAAGTTGAGTCTGTAAAGTGAATGTTGATGAATCTTAATTTTCACTGAAGCGGAAGCTCATGGTGTCTATTTTCAACATGACAAAGGGTGCCCCGTGCATCAGAAAAATAAAATAGAACGAAAGATTGCAGATCATTTAGAAGGTTTTAGGAATGAATGATGGTAATACGCACCGTCAATATTCATGGGATTCTTCAAAAATACAGAACAGATGATGAGAACCCGTTCACCATAAGTCACAAAAAAGTGGTGCCTTAATTTGAGGCAGGCTTGCTCTCAGGTAGACCTATAAAATTAATTGCAAAATGCCATGACTCTGTCATGATTTCATTAATCCGGAGAATGCAGGAGATTGAAGCTGTCTCTTGAAAAACTCATGTTCCTCACTTTTGAAACTGGTTTTGTTGCAAATGTTTGTAACGAGATAGTCAAGTTCGTTACAAAAGTGGCAAGATTCTGGAGTCAAAAATTGTGACACTTATAAGTATCTAAAACTAGTATGATTTCTGTTTCAGGATGTGCGTTTTAAAGGTGCCAAAGTTTTGGAATACCGCAAACTTAACAAAATTGACTTCTGGGTTAGAAATCCATTTTCATGGCCTTCAACTTAATTGAGTGTTTCTCATTATGAGTCATGGTTGTTCTGCCAGACAGACAACATGATGTTGGACAAGTGTAAGATAGACAAGTATATCTATAGAATATACCTACAATATACTAAAAAAATTCTATAATATTTGCAAATATTTGAAGATTTTTGAGGATATATTTTCAGAGTTTTTTTATTTTTCAAGAATATTTGAAGAAGGTTGTCTTACACATTAGACACACGTCTAACTCGACATGTGATACAAAACAACAATATGACTCCTAAATGAAATATAATGTTCAATTCGCTTTTCACTACTATTTTTTAAAATGAACTTTTAGTTTTAAAGCAAAAATCAATATCTTTTTTTTTTGTTTGAAAGAATGTCAAGACGTTGAGATATATGTTTTTTTGAATATTCTATAAAAAAATTATGAATGTACATAGTTTTGCTCGTAAGACAAATAAAACGGTGGACTATTTAGTTGTTATTCATTGTTATATTCATTAAATTTTGCATGTGTACTAACCAAAAATAATTATGCTACTTATGACCTATCTGTGCGTTACCCATTGAAGAAGGTTTCCCACAAGAGAGGAGTTCCCATCTTAGTACATCATAGGTATTAACCCCTAAAGGACCGTTGTCCGTTTGAGGGACAAATGCGTTTTCGGGCAGGTACCTACGGGCTGAAATTTTGCCGTGATTTTTTGAAATTTTTTTTGAAGATAGAAGAACTGATAAGATTTGTGGGAATATCATTTTTTTCACAATCGGTGCCCTTGAAAAAAATTTATGACCAAATAAGCTCAAAACAAGGGACAACGGGCAGCAAAAAAAATAGACAAAAATTTGAAATTTTTTTCTTTATAT
This sequence comes from Neckera pumila, assembly GCA_963969595.1. Taxonomy (NCBI): domain Eukaryota; kingdom Viridiplantae; phylum Streptophyta; class Bryopsida; order Hypnales; family Neckeraceae; genus Neckera; species Neckera pumila. The sequence continues at coordinate 5,704,299 of OZ018412.1, read as the reverse complement.
TTTTTTTCTCATAGATTATATTTTTATCTATTTGGAAAGCTTTGATTCATTTCATTTGGATTTGTTATGAGAAAGTTATGGACATTCTTGATTTTTGGGCACTTAGAGCATCTTCTTGAAAAAAATAACTTCTAGAATGCATTTCTGAATGCAAATTTTCAAATTTTTCAAGGTTTTTTTTTTTATGGTTTATATTACTTGCTAGATTAATCTCACCATTGGGATTAGTGCATTTCAATTCCATCTAAAGTATATGAATATTTTAGATTTTCCTTCTATCTCATATCTACTTCTACTTAACAATTTTTTAAAGAATGATAATTAAGTTTTTTTGAATTTTACTTTTTTCCTAGACTCTCAACTCAATTCTTCACTACAAAGATTTAAAGCTCAAAACTTTGTAGTGAAAAAATTTTAAGTTAAAAATGTTCAAAGTCAGAAAATCTAGTCCCGCAATGTCTTGAAAAATTTGTTTTTTTCACTTTAAACGCAGATATCTTGCAATCTATGCTCGGGGAGGGCACTTGGTTCTACTACTACAAACCACGTGCAAACAAGTGGTTTCTAATAAACTATAATTTCAAACTAAAATTTTGAGCATTGTTTGATAATGACTATAGTTTTCTATTGCCAAAATTTCCAACTCAAATGAAATATGGAATGATTTCTAGAAGAGGTTGAAAATGAACCTAAAATGGCATATTTTCCAACTCAAATATTTATAGAGAACACATTTAGATGACCGTTGCATCAATATTCAACTCAAAATGAACTTTCAATAGAGAGTTATTTTTAGGAATTTTTTGTTCATTTTTTAGACAATTTTTTAGTATATACTATAGGGGTGTGAAAGTTATTTTTCAGTTCTGCAGTGTATCTATTTACTTCAAAAATTTGTAACTAATTATCATTAGCAAATAAAAATATCAATAATTCAAAACATAAACTTTCAAATTAGGAAAATATATTCATATTTTTTTGTTTTCATTTATTTAAATTTTAGGATATAATATAGGGGGTACAAAGTTTTGTTTGCACGTAGTTTGGACTAGATACACTAAGTGCACCCCCCGTGAATCTATGAGGTCAAAAATTCTGAAATTTTTTCCACACACTCTCATACTAATTTGGTGTAAGATCCTATGGTTAGATGTGAAAAAAAAGCATTTTTCAAATTTTTTTATTTTTTGCTATAGAAATGGCAGCTTTGAGTGTTTTTTGGCAAAAAAAAGGGCCTTGGTCCTTTAGGGGTTAAAGAATTTCAGTTGTTGGATCTCTATTTGATTACCCCCTCATCAGAAACTTCAAAGGCTTGCAAGTATAGTGCCATGATGGTGCATTGAAATGCTATTAAGATAATTTGGTGCCAACCTTTGTACTAATTTTGATAGGATAAAATTAAGGTAGAGCCACCCATTCCCGACCAATGACCCATTCCTGACCTATAGGTGCACGTATTTCTGACCAAGCTTAGAATGTTTTTTTTTCCCCTTTTCAAGGTTGGAACTAATAAATACATGATACATGTCCCAAGTTGTGAGAAAGAAAATAGGAAATAATAATTAGGAAAAAAGTTATTGAATGATTGGCATTGGAAGAGTCTAGACGTCGGCCATGGGTCCGAAGCACTTTTTGCCTCCCATAATTCCTAGTATTTTCAGTTCAAGCAATAAAATTACCAAATTTTTTGCAATCCTTATCATTTGTATCGATGTACGTCTGAAAAATATTTGTTTTGCCTTCACGACTCCAAATCATGTTGGAATTCCTTGTTCGGTCGGTTATGGGTGGCTCTACCTTACACCATAATCTCTTCTTTACTATCACATGCACCATCATAGCATGCACCATATTTGCCATGACCAATTTTTCTGATGCTAAAGGTCAGAGACTATATTATCACCAAAAACATTTCAAATTTGTCATTTCTAATATAAATACCAAATTTAAATGGTCATTCTTCAAGGCAAGCTGGCTACATGCTTGAAAATTTTTAGATCATTTGGAATTGTACAACATATAGGAAAAAAATAATAAGTAGGAAGAGGTAGAGCATCCCCACCCGTCTTGCAAAACGGATGAACTTGTTAAAAGGCCGGGCCAAAAGCCTCAAGTGGCTTGCAAAATCAGGCCATTTTGCAAGCCAAGGCACGGCTTGCAAACCGGCTTGCAAAACCACATGCGGCAAGCGCGTGGACACTTTCCCAAAAATATGGCAAGTCATCAGTGAACCAAGTGAACCGATTGGATTAACTTCTATCACTTGCATGCAAAGGTAGCAGGTTGCCCCAAATGAGACAAAAGCCAATTGGATCAAGTTCTTGCGATTGGATCTGGACTGTATTTTTAGAAGAATCATGACCTGTTAGCAGGCTTGTGGGTGGGGCGGACCGGCTTGCATTTTGGATGGCTTGCATTTTAGCAGCCAAATCCTCTCTGCAATTTAGCAGGCGGGTGGTGATGCTCTTAGTGATTCATCAGAATGCATTCTTTGCCCACCCTCTTTAGAAAATTGTGTGCTTACGTGAGTGTTGAAGAACGTTAAAAAAATGCCTCAAAACAGAACTGAATTAGAAACCGGGAATCATAAGTGAATATTCTTTGGAGTTTGGACAAGTCAAAGAGAGATCAGAGGTTGCGTGCAATTGTGAAGCTGCTTGTGTCTATGCTTGATGATTTGAATATTGCCGTGCTGCTAGTTCAAGCGGCAACAAAGAAAGGACACTACTTGCTACAGTAGAAGATTCCAGCCTCTTTAATACGACTTCCTGTAAAATGACGTTCTGGAATATCGTGTACCTTTTCAACCTTATTATTGATTGTAACATACTTGTCACAGATTCAAACTAAGATATATGACTTGCTTTCTACTAGGGTCCCATTTGCACAAGATAGGGTGGCCTATTTTCATGAATGAGGGGAATATGATGTCAACTAGCCGCCTTCATTATTGACAAATAATGCATTGACACCAAATGAAGTTGCTAAGATCAATTTTTAGTTTTCCACTTCTCAGAAATAGATTAGCCTATAGATTGAGAACAAGATTTGCCTATAGTTTGGAATTAGTAGAAATTAAAGAAGTGTAGATTTGCCTATTTTGAGGCCCCAGGCAATTAGAATGAAGAGGCACTGATGCAGGCGCAAGCTAGGCCATTTTGATTTTCATTATAACCTCATGGTGTGTCATTCTTACGTCATTAAAATCACTGTCAGTTGTGCTACAAATTCAAATTTAACTCCTAAGTGGTTTTGGGTGTCTTTCAATGCATCTGTACATACAGTAACTGCAATGTACACAGCCTTGCATGTGAATGGTTTACTATCTATTTAATTTTTATTTGTTTTTTGTTGAATGCGCACTGAAGTCTTCTATCAAACTACACACTTTCTGGCTACATCGGACATGTTCCAAATTTTGTAAATATTGTGAAGTTGTGACTCCAGTGCACGTATTTCTCTAGAAATACACACTTTTGGATGTTCAACAACATCTCATTTCAACAATGAGCATTGCCATATTTTTCTAAAAACATATGAAAATCAATGACTATTGCACCTTCATTTTTGTAGTTTACATTTTTGGCCAATACTTCATGAAATTTGACGAATACAGATTGTGTATGAATCCAGAGGACACATTGTGTCCTTGAAACCACTTAGGGGTTAACACTCACTGGTATTCACATTTTTTCTAGCGAATAAGAATTTTGTTGTAAATCTTTTTAAACTTGACCAGTCTTGTGAACACTGATCTCTTTGCATTCACAGAGGGAACATCCATGTGCCGAGACAAGTATTCCAAAATGCATTTCTTGGCTTTATTCTACAGAAGAATACTTTCCAGAAGATCTAAGCTTAGCGAGAGAAAAAAAAAGTTGTGGCACATTTTGCACCACACTCAAACCTAAGGTAGACAAGCCTATTACCACCGTGATTTGCAATCTGAGTATATTGGGGCCAATTCCAAGAAGGGAATGTATTTTTCAAAGGTGTGCGCTTGTTTTGCAAATGAAACCCAAGTGGAATTATAATTTTTCAATCAAAATTGTAATTTTTGCAAATTTTTGAAGTGTCAATCCTGAAATTACAAAATCACTTGTAGACTAGAGTCATAAACATCATACCAACAACCCATAACCACCCTTCTATGTATCTATTAGCACGTAAGTATGGACCAATGAAAAATTGACACATTAGTCTTGGTGATATCAATGCTCTGATTTTGTCAGGAAAATAAGTGGAGTTGGATGAGTGTAGTGACGGAAATGGGGCCAAAACTAGGATGGCGGAAATAGGAAGCTGGCGACTTTAGGCTGGTTTACCTTATGTAATCTTACCAACATGGGTCATGGCAGAGGACCTGGGATCTCAACTTTTTTAGTATGAAATACTGATTAGTTTGAATGTGTGAGAAGTGTACTGATCTCAACTTTTTCAGTTTGACATAGTTTGAACTTTGAAGGTGTTGTAAGGTCTCAGGTCCAAGACATGACCCGTTAGCAGGTGAATCAAAATTGGGACTACTTGGCGCAATGGATGAATTTTTCGTAAAAGAAGAATGAAATCCCCAATGAACACAAGAATTTGCATAATTTTTGGAATGCTAGATATTTAGTTATAACTTCTGAAAGTGAAAGCTAGTAGGCTACTATTTTAGCTCATATACTACAAAAGAATGGGGTGTTTTAAGTGAGTTTTTAAGTATAGTCCTAGATATAGAGTTTTAAGTAATGACCTTTAAGGCAATTTTCAGCAAAATTTGACTAGAAACACATGTATTTCTAGTAAAATTTTGCTGAAAATTGCCTAAAAATTAATTACTTAAAACCTTATGTTTAGGACTATACTTAAAAACTCACTTAAAATATCCTATTCTTTTGTAGTGTGCACTACAAGAGAATTAACCCCTAAATCCCCAAAGTCCCCTCGGGGGACATTTGGGATTTCGGGCAGGCTTGTGTGACCTGAAATTTTGACCTGATTTTTCAAATTTTTTTTGGAAGATAGGAAATCACATTAGCTTTTTTAAAATATAATTTTTACCACATTTGGTGCTTGTGAGCAAAAGTTATACCATCCAAAGTCAAAAAAGCAGTTTGTCAGGCAGAAAAAAAAAACTTTAAAAAACTTAATTTAAAAAAAAAAAAAATTCTCAAAGATCATGTTTTTGTCTACATTTGAAGCTTTGACTCATTCTATTTGGACTCAGAACAAGAAAGTTATGGACAATCTTGTTTTTCAGGCAATCTAAGCATCTTCAGAAAATAAAAACCTTATAGAATTCATTTTTGAATGCAATTTTCAAATTTTTTCAATTTTTTTTTTGGAAAGGTTAAGTTCTTTTGCAAGAATAATCCCACCTTTGAGATTATGGTGTTTTAATTCCACCTAAGAGCTGTTAACGATTTAGTGTTTAGTTCAATTTTGGACCTACTTCTACTTAACAGTTTCTTTATATGTGAAAATCAAATTTTGACATTCTGAAATTCTTTCCCCCAACTTTCTACTTAAACATTCAACTTAAAAAAATTTAACTTTATGGTGTGTAGTGCAAAAGAAATCCACAAATGGCCGTCAAAGTCATTTGAAATTGCAGGCCCCAATTTAAAAAAACTTCTTTTTCAACTTCAAATGCTAATATCTTCCAATCCGTGTGGTCAAACTTCATGAAATTTTTACCACATGATCTAAGACAAGTGAAGTACAAGACCTTATGGTTAGATTCAAAAAAAAAGTTTTTTTTGGTTTAAGGAGTGATCGCAGCAGAAATGACAGTTTTTAGTGGTTTTGGAGCCAGAAAATGCCTTGGGGATTTAGGGGTTAAAGGTGGTGAAATAATCACATGGTATAGTTTAGTGAATGAGCCATGATGCATCCCAAAAGCAATCCTTTCTATTTAAATACCATGCAACATGGATTCAGAGACTATCCGTCACTCATTGAAAATGGGACATTGAGTGGTTGATGGGCTTGTATTCTTTTTCCTTTTGTCATTGTAAGAAATCCGTGTTTTGGGGGATGTTTTTACTATTTTTTTGGAACCCATTTTTGTGAACATTACAATTGACAACCCATGTTTTTATGTCAACAATAATGTTCAATAAAACATCTTGATGTTTTATTGAACATTATTATTGACATAAAAACATGGGTTATTAACTGTAATGTCCACAAAAACGCGTTCCAAAAAATAGTGAAAACTTCCTAAAAAACATGGGTTTCTTATAGTGTGTAATGAAATGGCTTTTCATTTGTTTAAAAATAAATAAAAAATGGACCATTGAAAACGGAACATTTATAATTATCATACTTCTATTAATGTGAAAATGAGACATTTATGGCTTTTCATTTGTTTACAGTTTTTTTGTGTGCTACATTGCCCTTTCTCTTGTCATCCATCTTAGGGTGAATTTTGTCCCCCGTAGATGAGTCGTTTTAAAAAACACAACGTTTTTGTCTCAAAAACATTGTTTTTGACCATAGAACTACCGTTACTACAATAACTACAAGCTCTATGCAAGAACAGTATAGTGAAAAATCATAAAAATGAATTTAAAAATGATTAAAAATTGATAAAATTGAATTGAAATTGAATTGAAAAATCAGTGGCTTGTTTTGCAATACTATACACTCCTACTGATTGCAGCAAACTAATATAGAACCGCAAGACCATAAATTAGCCAAAATATATATTTATATATAATATTTGAACATTTTGATTTTTAGTAATTTAATAAAAATTAAGAAAATGAACTAAAAAATTTGTCATTTTTCTACACTTTGACATGCTTGAATTGCACTAAATATTTTAGAAAGAGTTTTTTTTTCTCATTCCATTCTTTGTGCAAAGGACTCACACTTTGAACCCATGTGTACGCCACACATATCACAATTTGCATAAAACCTCGTTGTCACTACATGTAATCTTAGTACAATACCTACTTTCTCAATTTTTGGCTTTGGATTTGCATTTTTAAGTCAAGAAGAGGACTACCCTCCTCCAAATGGTAAAAGTAGACGTCCAATCAAGGACTTTTAAAAATAATAAACTAATTTTTAAAAAATACAAAAAACTATTCAATTTCTACAACTATCACATATACCTTTATTTTATATTTTACGTACATTGAACATACACTGCAAAAGTTATTGCCAAGAAACCACCCATCTGAAGTCAAGGGGACAAAAAATAGGACAAGTATTTCTTGCAACTTCATAGCTTCCCACTTTGGACACCATATAGAAACAAGTACTAAACTTCTCGAAATCAATTCTTCAATTCTGCACTAACCATACTAAGCCCTTTTAAAGAGGCAATCTAAAGAGTCTGATCACGTTCACCTTGGAAGGATGTGGTCCCCCATGACCAAGCCTGACCAAGGTAGCCACTTAAATGCTCTGATTATTGTGGCAAGCATGCAATCAATGCAAGGCATTTTAGAGTAACATTTTAGAGAAGGTTACAATAAGGAGGCTTGAGTGTAGCTCCCAGCAAGATTGGGGGATCATCACAAATACATTATGAATCTAGATTCTATGAATTGTAGGCGCATGTGAAAATAGATTAGGCACTGAGCTAAAGCCATGCAATTTACGTAGAATACTCACTTGATCTTATTGAATTTACAGTCATGGTATCACATAACTTAACTTAGAGCATCCTCATAGTAGGCACCTCAAACAGAGGTACCAAAGGTGGGTTTAGAGTGCTCAATGGATGAGCTTGGCCCTTGTGTCCTCCATGTGCCCCACAGCAACACGGGCTACAAATATGGGAAACCGGATCTACACGGACCCCAAAGTGCAGTTCATGAATGCCGACACGAGAAAGACATTCATTAATTTCTAAAGTTCTTTGACTATGTTCTCATCGAAAATACTCCAACATTGCCATTTCTAGTACAAGTTCCAAATTCTTGAAAAATATCACTTTTGAACATATAAAACCATAGGGTCTTGTAGTAATCTGATTTTAGAAGATGTGGAAAAAATTTCAGAAATTTCCACCATGTAGATTGCAAGATATTAGCGTTTGAAGTGGCAAAAATATTTTTTTTGGCACGGCGAAAGAAAAGTCAGCTGCACTTCACAAGGTCAGATCATTATGAAAAAATTTCCAAAATGGTTGTGCTTCTTTGGATTCATTCTTCAGGGCAAGATGGCTCCATTCTCAAAAAAATTCAGATCATTTGAAACTGTACAAGATATTGGAAAAAAATAGTAAGCGTGATAGTAAGTAGAAAGAAGTAGAGAATGATTCAAAGTACTAAATTGTTGAGAGTTTCTTTTTGAATTGAAAAATGCCAATCCCAATGGTTGTAATGTTGTCATAAACAATCTACATCCTATCGTTGTATTTTTTTCAAAAATATTGAAAATTGGTAAAATAATCAACTTCAAAGTTTATTTTAGAGTAGAGAATTATAACTGCCCACAAACTAAAACTCCTCATAAGTTTTGACTCATTGATAAAAATGGAATGATTCAAAGCTTTCCATGTATATATAAATCTAATAAACCAATTTCAAATTTTTATATTTGGAAAAAGTGATTTTTTTTTAACTGCCCAAATTGCCCGAGTTGAGAAACAAACTACATATCATGCAGTAACTTTTGACTCATATTTCCAAATGTCATGAACTTTTGTGCATATGAAAGATATTCCTTGTCCCACCTTCTATTGAAATTTCAGCCTAAAATATGCAAATCTCTAGTCACATGTACCTGCCCAAAATTTCTGTATTGCCAAAAAACACATGTTGGGCCTTTAGGGGTTAATCAAAAGGTATCTTGGAACTTGGGAATAAAGATAAAATAGCCTATACCGAGCCACAGGCAAGGCTCTTCATTTGGCTAGGTGTACATCAAATTTGGCCGTGCCCGGTCATTTTTTGGCCCTTGCTGTGCATGCTGTAGGGCACGCAATATGGCCGGGCATAGCCATTCTCCGAGTTTGAGCCACTTGCTGAACTCCCTTGGACATGCTCTTACAATACAGACTCTTGCAGTTTTTATTACCTCCAATGTCGTATACATGGATCCCTAGCGGTGGCAACTTTGTTTGGAGATTAGTGTTGGAGCACTTCGAAACCCAATGGGAGTCTAAGGGCCAGCTTACATGTGAGCCCGGTGGGCAGAAAAAGCAACTAGAAGACAAACACAATACCACCAATGATCGGTAAGCGTAGAAAGAGGAGGAGAGTTCTACCAATTTTCCATGTATCTCACACTGTAAAAAGAACATAAAAGTGGCTTCTATATTTCAACATTGTTAACCGCACCCACCTAGCAATGCATGTAAGGAGGCCCTAAAACGTATTGTAGCTCGATCAATACTATATCATCAAGTCGGAAGTTGTCCAAAACATGCTCTCTTGAGTTTCGAGGTCCTCAAAATCTTAGGCAACCGGCATTGTTGATATTTTTTTTTATCAGAAACTAGGAAGAATCTGGTTCCTCTAATAGTGTTTGTTTTACATAAATTAAAGTACCAAGGACGTAGTATGATCAAAGAGCTTAGAGCATCTCTTCCAGCCCTCCAATTAGCCAGGCTCCTTCAATTGAGATTTGTCCAATTTAAAGGAGATGGCCACTTGTATCTCCAATAGTACAACTTCCTAAAATGTACTTCCAACCAATCACAAGTCAAAGAACTTGCAAAAGCAATAAGTACCCTATCATTTATTACAACGACTTGCTAATCTCAAGAGAATATATAGCGTGTAGAGGGGTTACTTACCCTTCAAATATGGCTTATTTAGGGGGAGAAAGTGAAGGGCAAGTCTGACATATACTAAAATTGATTGCTTATCATCCAAAAATTTTAGGAGAGGGGATATTTGGAGGGCTATAGGAGATGCTCTTAGCAACTAATTTACATGCATTCAATTGCTACCAGAGTTGACACTATAGTAGGGGGCTATAAAAGCAACTTGTCTCTAAAAGTGATCTGGTACATTTTGCCTCTAATATGTACCAAAAGTGTACATTTCAAGAGGGGTCGCTTTTAGAAACCACTATGTTTTCAACTTCAAAAATTCATAACTAATTCCATGAAGGTCCAAAAAATATGAAACGGCTTGGATTAGATGCCAATTCCATTTTTTTTACCACGAAAATTTATTGAAATTTATTTTAAGTAGTTTAGCTTCCCAAAAAATGCAAATCAGCTCTTAAAGGGTCGCTTTTACTGCCCCCTACCTTAGCTAGATTCAGTACTATTTTTTTTTTTTTTTTTTGACACAAACGAAACGAAGTTTCATTGCAGAGGGAAGGATACAAAGCCACCAGCCATAGGTGGCCTGGTGGAACACGACACGGACAATAGGACACAAGACAGACCGGACACAAAGCAAACGCAAGCAAGCAACCAAAGACACAACACAAAAAGAGGCCTTAGGCCGCTCATGGCCGTCCGTGAGGAGCGAGGTTCCATTGCATTGCCAACGACACACTTCAAGGCGGCTGATTCAGTACTACTTTGAGGGTTTGGAATTGGGACTAGGAATATGCACACGGTTAAAATTTGTACGTCTTTGAAACTTGGATTTCAGTGATCAACTGCAATGCAGCTAAAGAAGTACTCCGTACTCTGTAATTGCTTTTCAGATGCACATTACATGTAGACAGTTTGATGAATCTGAAAGGGGCGCCTCTTGCAGCAAGGGGGTCAAGCTAGCTTTCTATCTTGATGAATACAATTGTGATAAAACATGTTCTGAGATTAACCTCAGAATGACATGACTCTATTATCTAAGGAGTTAGCTAAAATTGTCTTGATGAATAGGTGCATTCTTCATTTTTATAGTTTTCTTGAAAGTCATTTATTGAAAACTTTTAGTCTTTGGTGTCCTTACTAAGTTAATTCAAATTCAGTCATCATTTGTGTATAATAACCCTAATATAGGTTGGAATTTGACATATAGAGACCACACAAACAAGACGCAATAAGAAACCTTGATACAATAGACCATTGATTCAAGTTCCTACTTGCATTAGGGATTAAGCTTACATGGATTTTATTCAAATGGTTCCATTGTCTCTAAATCTATTGATAATTAAGGTTTGTGCACCCATACTTGTTGCCCAAAATGTATAGAAGACGTTCATTTCAATGTTGATTTGGATTTTGGATGCACATACCTCTTAGACTACTAAGGGACCCGCTTAGGAATGTGCATTTTTAAACTGCAAAAGTAGGTAGGGGCTCAAGCATTGTAGCACACCTGAGGCATCTATTAAGCCCTACCTAGTCTATTTCACTTATATAGTCAAAATTAAAACTAAGTGAGTCCCTTGTAACATTTTTATATAGTCAAAATTAGAACTAGGAGTCCCTTGTAACATTTTTTAATGCTTAGTCTATATTAACAATCAAGTTAGACTAGCAATCATGGTGGCAATCATGGAGTAGGTAAAATGTATTTTTGTAAACTAAAGAAACAACAAATGTGTAGAAAACATTTTTGGCAAAGTCTTTGTGTAACTTTAGGCCCTCCCTACACATGTTGTGTAATTGGAAATTTTGGTTGCGTTCAACTAACTAACCTTGTGTCTTTATTTTATATGGACAGAAGTCAGTTTTCTACAATTTGTGATTGAGTTTTCAAACTCAATTGGATAAGGGAATGTTATGTGTAGTTGGAAATTTTGGTTGCGTTCAACTAACTAACCTTGTGTCTTGATTTTATACGGACAGAAGTGAGTTTTCTACAATTTGTGATTGAGTTTTCAAACTCAATTGGATACGGGAATGAGCCACAGTGGTTCTTGAGTTCCCGTTTTACTTCAAGGTCTCGTTCACTCTCATTCACTGTGTGATCTCAAAAGTGCATTCAAACTCCACTTGTGGTAGGACCTCAAATGAATGCATGGGATCTACATACAACTCAAACTCAACCAGATTGGGCCACTCTTGACTTTGAATTCCAACTCCATTACCTGTACAGGCTTGGATACAAATTTGCAATAAATGCACGGACCAAGTGGAATCTACTTTTAACTCATTTGCCTGTGCACAAAGGACCTACTGTACGTTTTTAACTTGGTTCTCCAGATCAAAGGAAAATGAGAAAGAGAAAAATCGCTACCACTTTGAAGATCAAATAACTTAAACGATTCACTAATTTCATGAAAATTCATTGCCTAGTCCATTTTGAGCCTAGTGTGGTTGAAGCCCGGGTATATATTCAACACAGATTCAAATATGGTCCAAATGTCCGATCCGTTGCCAGTTTTCTCTTTTGATTTCTTTGGCAATACAAGCCCTTCCCAAAGCGCAGGGCTCAATTAACGCTGCCCTCCCAGAGATCAGTATCACATAAACTCTTATAAACAAACCAGCAGCAATACTGATCTTCATCAAAGCATTTCAATTACATTGTAGATAACATAGAAAGAAAAAGATTACAGGCGAAGATAATCAAATTTTTCTCCTGCAAATCGGAATTTGGAGACCAGGCACCATTGATCAAACAGATAATTAATAAAGAAGACTAGTAAAACGAATTTTCCATCAGCAAGATGGGCCTTTCGAAGTTTCCCATGACAGTCATTCTGCAGAATTACAAAACACTGAAAGCATGGTTTACCGGAAACCCTCGAACTACTGTTACAATCCTGTACAAGTAAGAAAAGCTCCTATGAGCTGGAAAACGACATCTTGTCTACTTGGATGTACAATAACTTCACAAAACCTGGTATATACATGCAGAAACCTGCAAGAAGGATTGTCGGCATAGAGTCCAAGGTACTGAAGCTTCAGAAGCATCTGCACGCTGCGCTTCATTCTGAACTGATCTCCTCATGGAACAAAATGTCCCATCGCAGTTCATACGTAGACACATTCCAGTTTTCATCATGAGTGAGTCTGATGCAAGCACCCACTGAAAGGCTACGCCAATCACTTTGCAGATGAGTCGTAAAGTCCAATATGCTGACGCTGTTTCTCACCATATCCACAGTTATCAGCGAAAATATCAATCCGCTGCGAGCATAGAGATGTTGAATCTATCAGTAACCAGTTTCTGTTAAAATGTTCGACATGCCCAAAGTCGGATCATATGATAGATTCTAGGCTAAACAAGTCTCGATCACTCGGTCCCTGATGATGGAGCACAAAAAGGCGGTCTTTGAACATTGCGGAGCTTCTTGCAGCAGCACCTTTAAGAGAAGAGCGGTAAACCAGGTCAAACAGCATTTTGGTTCTGCGATCAAAATCACACTGGTCACCACCCACACTGCAGGTCATCAACAGTCTGCTGCACCCATCCCCGTAAGACAGACTAGACTCCTCGCACTTCCATTCACCTGTTCTGCAATCGAAGCAGTATGCAGCATACTCTTTTGTGCTGAAGTTGTAAAACATCACAATCACTTGGTAGCATACTGTATCCTCGTTTATCACAAGTTGCACAATGGCGGGGTCCTCATTCGTCTTCTTGTTTACAAACGGTATGCAAGGCAAGGCTTTCCACTCATCGTTTATCGGATTACCAACCAGAATAGGAACAGTCGAAAATTTCTGCCGAGGAATGAAACAAACTAGCCCTCTATCAGATTCTTTCCATGGGATACCATACCCTTTGGTGTCATTAACTCTGCAGAAACCGAATGGTCGCACAAATGGGAAGGGTCTGGTAAAACCAGCTGCTCGGAAAGTCGGATCGTTACATCTGACTTCATAAACAACTTCGTCAAGTATTTCACCGGCCTTACCCCGCCCCACTTGTTCGAAAAGCTTTGGATACCTCTCGGAGAAAACTTTCCTGAAATTGTGAGATTTTGACATATTGAACCACTGCATGGAGAGCACACAAAGGTCAATGATCTTGACAATGGATAGCCTTGCAAAAACAAGCTCTAATAAATCGTGTGGTAACGTGCTCCACAACAACGGATCCATCCACTCCAGATGGTGTTCACAGGAATCTCGGCATGTCACTGCACTCTCCACCGTCACTGTGCTTGAATGTATGCCGGAGATACACGCCGCCTCAATGTCGCCTGACGGCAGTATCCCAGGCGCCTGGTTCGTAACTATGGCATCTTGCAAGGAAGAATGTTGATTGTTCGCTGCGACGGACTCAGACTTCTGAATCACCTGCAGCAGCATCTGGATCCTTTGCAAAGCACCGCTCTTTTTCTTCTTTATCGTGCCTTCCAGAGTTATAGAGGCCATTACTGCAAACCGACTTGCAATCAAAGTGGCTAACTCACACACTATGCCTGTGAACACCTGAGCACTTGGCAGGCTCCAACTTCATACTTTATAAACTGCAAAAGTCACGACCACGCATCGTCTCAGCAAGACAGACAAGCAATGGAAAAGTCGAAAAAAGTTCAGAGCTACAAGTTAGGACTAAAGAAATTTGCAATTAAACACAGCAAGCAATTAAAGAAGGTGATACTGACTAACTGGATTGAACATTCTTTACCTCGGCGTAAGGAGAGTCCACATTTCACTCGCCTATTGAGTTCCAATTCGAAAGGCCAACGTCAACTTCACGGCCTAGCGCATCATGATCGTCTTAGTCCTCGACCAACATCCAACCCTAGTCGATCCCATTATTCCCGAGTTCCAGCTCAATAGACCAGCTTCAATTTCATGGCCAAACTCTGCCTCCAGCAATATTCGACCCAAATGACGAAAACCCTGCAACGAACAAGAATCTCGTTATTACCCACAACCTTAAATGAATGTATAAAGTCCATTCAATCGTCACCAAACCTCACTGCCCCTAAATCAATCCCCATTCATTTCAGTCTTCAGAATTCCAACTCAATAGGCCAACCTCAATTCCCCAACAACTATCCATCCCCAATACGAAAACCCCAAGCAACAAACAAGAACGTCGTCATTTCCGCCAAGCTTTATGAATGTCGACAGTCCATTCATGTTAATCGAATCGTTACCAAAAACTCTCTGCACCTCGAGACGGTTTGAATGACTCTCCTCTAGTCCGACAGACTAAAACCTAAGATGCAATCCCCTCTAACCCTAAACCCTATGCTAATCCTAAAAAAACCCGGCAGTCATCAAACTACACGCGGAGATCGTGTGTCCTCTAAAATTACATAAAATCTAAGAAGCTTTTGCATTCGTTCTTCTCCGACTCTTCTAAGCTAATCGCGGCAATAGGACCGGGATTCATCAAATGGAATGACAGCAGCAGCGCATCATTCCAAATGCATCCATCAAAGCTGAGATTCACGGACAACTTTCGAGAACATAAGCTCAGTTCCACCATATTGCTTAATAAAATCACAAAAGAAGTGAGCATCAATCGATCAACAATATCCCGAATTCCCCACCATACACCCGTTTCAAATTAGGGTTGAGTACGAACTATGAAGGAATCAACGACTCCTGTTAAGAATTTTTCTCCCTTCCATACTACTCAAACTACAACAATTCCCTTCTGAATCAAAACGATCAATTGCAATTACATGACCTTATCTCCGACAAAATCATTCTATAAAATAACATTCACGAGCTCAGAACTCACTAGGAGAGTGCAAATTCTTTCATCGAAAACATCAGCCAAAAAAGTGTAACGCGCAACGTACCAAACCAGAGAGGTACATACCTTGCTTCAATTCCGCCCAATTGTTCAATCGGCTACCAAGCTGCGAGCGTGCATTGGGATGCGCTCCTAGAGATGGCAAATCGGCGATGGCAGGCTGCAGTGCGGGAATTGCAATACAGCCAAAATAGGGACTCTTCCTGGCAAAATGGACTTCCTTGAATATACCGCACACGTGCGTAAATACGGAGTACTACACGTTCTATACGGAGAATATCCATCCATCCCCTTAACCCCAAAGCGTCCCTGAGGACAGCATGTGTCCTCCAGTTTTTTTGCAAACCTGAATAATGAAGAATCAGCATTGAATCCGAATTTTTTTGAGCTACGGAGTTAAGGTAAACCAGCCTAAAACCGCCAGCTTCCTATTTCTGCCATCCTATTTTTGGCCCCATTTCCGTCAATACACTCATCCAATTCCATTCACTCTCCTGAGAAAATCAGAGCATTGATATCACAAAGAAGTATGTGTCAATCTTTCATTGGTCCATACTTACGTGTTAATAGATACATAGAAGGGTGGTTATGGTTTTTTAGTATGATGTTTATGACTCCAGTCTACAAGCGGTTTTTGTAAATTTAGGGTTGACACTTCAAAGATTCATAAAAATTACAATTTTGATCGGAAATTTATAATTCCACTTGAATTTGATTTGTGAAACAAGTGCACACCTCTAAAAAATACATGCCCTTCTTGGAATTGGCCCCAATATATTCAGATTGCAAATCAGGGTGGTAATAGGCTTCTCTACCTTATAGGGTTCAAAGTGGTGAAGAAGGGGAAACTTGTGGGTTCAGGGTTTGACGTGTTGTGCATTTCCTAGGGCCACATCATCGAGGCTAGGTTGCTAAACTTCCAGGCAAAGGGCTGGATACATCGGATGGGCCAGTCCGGGCGGTTTCACTACAAGAAAATAGGCACTTTCGTGATTGCAGAGGAATGATTGCATGTCCGGAATGACTAGAAAATGATCATGGCTCTCTAATTGCACCACTTCTGAAACCAAAACCCGTCCCCAGTCATTTCGGAGTCGGGCCGGCGACTATAGGATGAACAGTTGACGAAAAAGGACTGCTAGGCCCACGTTCTCGTTCACTGCATCGTCAACTTGTTGGATAAAAGAGGCGGAAATTCAATGTGGCATATGAAGTATTTGTGAAGTAATTTTCCTGTCATAAATTAGACTAACCTTTACTTGCGAGCAACTCAAGAATGACTACAAAATGACTAGCACGACTTCAAAACAACAGTTTTCAAATTTACAGAATTTAGGCCATTGCCCGTGTTATGACGGGCAGGTAGTCTTTTGATTTTATAGATTTTTTAAGAACCAGATCACCTGAGATGTCCACAAAATTTTTTTGAACAATTTCACCATGTTGTAGTACAATTGCAAAATGAGTTGGAGTTGTTCCATACTACAAAATGACTCCAACCAAGTGATACAAGATATCACATTCAACTCCTAAGGAATTTACAAGTCATTTTCAGAGGCGCAAACGTTGCAACTGCGGAGTGCGAGCTCCCAAATTGTCACTTGGAACTCTGGATGTCTTTTTTTTTTAAATTTGCAATTTAGAATAGGTAAAATTATACAAAAAGACATAAAAAAAGGTTAGAACCAAAATAGGGTTGTACCATACCCATTATATTATTTGGTCTAGTTTTGATTGTATACCTAAAACTTCCCTAAACCTCGCCCAAAAATAGAGTCTAAACCACAAGATAGTGGGTTTTAGAAGATTTTAGTCACATAGCCCCAGTAGGGCTAAATCCCACTGGAAGGTGGCGATGCATGTCTAGACTGGTCCTAGGAATTCACAATGATCCATACGTTAGGTCCTAGGTTAGGTTTCGAATTCCCCATTAGATTGACGAATTCCCGGAAACCCAATTGTTAGCATACAGGAGCCACTAAACTGAAGACGGGGCTGTGGAGGAATCTATAGCCCAAGAATGATGTTCTAGGATTAATCCCATGCCAAGAATTCAACGGCACAATTGATTAACCAAGATTCCCTCATCTGCAAAAGATTCCCGCACCATCGACAATTCGAAGAAACAACCGATTTAAGTCTCCACTAACCAATTGTGCCAGGTACGGAAACGCACCTCCACATCTTTCACAAGGCTCTCTGAGAGGTCCCACAAAAATTCCCGGCATCTTCTGACTTGCAGAAGAACCTTTTCCAGATAGTCAACCGTTCTAACCTCCAACGGGAATTTTTTGTAAATTACCCAAGTTGCGGTAAAATCTCATTAAAAATTACGATAGCTTGTTTTATGCTAATAATGCATTCCGATAAGTTTTGCGGCATTCCGATACCATCAGATATCCGTACCGGCAAGATTCCTCGGAAATTAATCACGTTACGACATCCCCGCGACGTTGACTGGCATTCAAGGGGCACACAATGGCGAAGCAGCGTCAACAAGGAGTTTTTTTCTACTCCCTTCCACCTTTCGGAGACCCCAGGCTAGTTACTTTTCTCAAAATAGGAAACCCCCAAGAGTTGAAAATTTACTGCGATTGGGGTTTTAATCTAGGCTAGCCTATGTTGGGTTTTTGATCCCGATACGGGAGGTAGGGGGGTTTTGGACTAAAAATGGTGTTTTGGATCCAATGGCGTAGTCAGTTTGACATTTGGAGTTAATTTCCAAAAGTTAGGAGGTTGGTCCAACATAGGTAGGAAAAAGTAAAAATCTAGGATTAGGATAAAAATCTTTGAGGATGACGATGAACATCCAAGTTGATAAGGTTACTAATAGGAATTTAGGGGGGGGGGAGTGAGCCCTTGGAAACCTATAAAAGGGCTCCATTTGCCTCTCTAAAATCACCCCCATACTTGTTTTTGGATCCGTGGATCCAAGTCATTTTGAATATTTTGGCGTTTGAAGCCAAAAACCTCTACGGTGTTTTCGGTGGACTTTTGACTCCTTTTGTTGTTGTATTTCAAGCTTTGAAGGTCCTTGGGGGTCCTTCTATCTTGCCTTGTGTACTCCTTGTGAATTTTCTCTTGTGTTTTATGTGTTCTTGTGAACAAACCCTTGTGTTTGAGAGTCTTTTGTGCTTGAACTAATCCTAAAGTCACCCCTCTCCGTACCTTGGCGCATGCCACTTTGAGGGACCTTTAGTGTGTGAGCTTTGTGTTGCCACATGGTCCTAATGCGTGTGTTTTCTTCATGCATTTTTCTTACACCCCCTTCTAACCTTCTCCTTGTTGAGTGGACCCCCCTCCGGGACGGCAAAGCTTTGAACCTCCTTTGTGTATGTTTTCTAAGTTTATTTCAAACCTTCTTCTAACATTCTCCTTGTTGAGAGGATCCCCCTCTGGGACGGCGAAGCTTTGACCCTATGTGTGTTTCCTTTAAAAGTCTTGTTTTTTCCCTCTTCTAAAGTCTCTCTCATTGTATGGACCTCCTTGGATATGGCAAAGCTTTGAACTTGTGATAGGTCCAAAGTTCTAAAGTGTGTGTTAAAAGTTTAGGTGGCGGAGCTTTGAACCCTCGGAGTGCCACCAAGTCCTAAAGTTGGTGTTAAACCCAACTTAGCGGCAAAGCTTTGAACCTTCCAGGTGCTTAGTTCCAAAGTCTAGTTTCCAAGACCTTTGTGGAAACGTCCAAAGTTTAGCTTCCAAGATATGTAGGTTTCCTTTGCATCTAGTGAGTTTAGTTGTTCCCCAAGTTTTTAGTGAGTTTAGTTGTTCCCCAAATTTTAGTGAGTTTAGTTGTCCCCCAGGTTTCTCATAGTTAGCAAAGATCTAGTTTTCCCTTAATTAGCAGAAATCTAGTTTTCCCTTATTTAGCAAAAATCCAGTTTCCCTTAGTTAGCAAAAATACAGTTTTCCTTTAGTTAGCCCAATCCAGATCAGAACCAGCATCCAGAACCAGCATTCAGAACCAACATCAGAACCATCATCAGAACCAGCAAAAAATTTTAAAAAATAAATAAATAAAAATAAATTGACCCCTCAGCCAGCCAGCTAGCCGAGAGGCAGGCAGGCAGGCTAGGCCGGCTCGGCGGCCCAACCAGCCGGGGCCCCAAATCAGGCTCCTCCGTTTTTGAACTCTTTTCTTTTCTTTTTGGTCTCCGGTTTTTGTTGGTTTTGGAATTCTCTCAAACTAAAGCAAAACAAAAAAACAAAAAAACAACAAGAGAATGTTGGACTAACCTATTGCTAGCTAGGGTTGGAGTAGGATTAGGATCAAGAAATACAAAAGGGAGGAGGGAGAAAAGAGCGGAGCACCACCGTACCTGCACACAAAAGTAGCCTCACTCTCACACTTACACACAATGGAAGGAGATTAGGGAAGGAGGAGAAGAAGTAGGCAAGAGAAGGAGAGAGACAATAAATAGTGGGCTACTTAGAAAGGCTAGGAGGAATAGGAAAAAATCTAAAAAGAGGTCTTGGTAGCCGTTAGAGGAGGATGGAAGGTATGACGACGTAAGAACTTTGTAAGAGGCAAGTTGGCACATTTATGCCATTAGTTGTCAAAGTTGGTAGTGTAAGGCCCCATCAAATGTTTGGTGGAATAGTTCCAAGGTAGAAGAAAATAGGAGGAAGAAAAGAAAAGGAAAGAAGTTAGGGTGTAATACTTCTTTTAAAAATTAAGCGGTGAGCTTGGGAAGAAAGGCCAAAGAATTATCATGGATGGGGATGTGTATGAGCACGTAGACGACGTTATCTCTAACATTGGCAGTGATGAGGTAAGCCATTAAAACTAATCCGTGTCATCCTTTCCTAATTTCCTCTTGATTTTTTTGATTAGTTTTTTAAACAAATAGAAATTAGAGACAATTAGCAGTTTAGATTCAAAAAAAGAGATTAGGAGAAAAAAACGAGAGGCACAAAGTCTGATTAGGGTTAACTCCAAGAAATTAGTTTAAGGATAAAAAATTAGAGTTAGAAATTAGAGGGTTAACTCGGAAGTTTAATTTGAGGTGGAACCTAAGCATGAATTAAAGTGTAGGCGTTTAGTTTAGAGGTTAAAATCTAGAATGAGAATTAGAAAACACAAATCTAGAATTAAATTAGAAGTTAAAACAAAGATTAGAATAATATTTGGAAGATAAAATTTAGGAGTTAAAATTTAGAATTAATTTAGGAGTCAAAATTTAGAGTAACAATTAAAGGTCAAAAGATTAGATTAATATTCGAAAGGTAAAATTTAGGGGGTCAAACCTTGAAGTAAATTAGAGATAAAAATCTAGAGTAAAACCTAGGGGTTAAAAATTAAGAAGGTAGAAATTTAGAGTAGTATTTTGAAGGAAGAAAGTAGAGTAAAAATTTAAAAGTAAATCTCTGAAGTAAAAGTCAAACCCTAGGAATAAAACTTAAATAGAAGTAAAAAGCTTAGGGTCCCAATATACTACTTAAACAAGTCAAAAGACAAAACATAGGAATTCATGTAGAAGGATAAAAGTCTCAACCCAATTGAAACAATCAAGGAGCGGGAATAAGCAAAGAACAACATAGAAGGGAACTAGACTAGATAAAGCGTCCCGCAAAGTTGTCTTGTTTCCTTTATTTTCCAAGTTAACCTTTTGGATTAAACATTGGTTAGTAAAACTTACACACAGATCATAGCTACCCCTACTGCCATCCACGAAGCTAGGAAACATTAGCAAGTTCCATTGCTTGGAAGGCACAGTAGACTGCGCGCGCAACACCCTCTTAAATCAAAAGTGGATAAAAGCTGAGAACCAGGTCGTGGTCGCTCCATTACCAAGGGTGGGTAATTTAGCGCCCACACGGGGCATCCACGTGTCACTAGGGAATGACTGCACGTTGTCGTGTTGCAAATGCAGACATTATGTAGATTATGTATATATATATGATTTAGATAAATTTTAATGTTTGTTGCATCATAAAGAAGTTGAAGTCATTTGAGGTAGCTTCATCTCATTTGGTATTCTTTTTCTTTGTGTTTTATTTAGATTATACTATGTCGAACTAGAGGTTTTTTTTTCTGAGTCTCAAGAAATTGGAGCTCTAGTTTTTTTTTACCTCTACTAGATATATGTGGATTTTAATTCTTTATTCCGTAGATAGAGTGGATAAAGTGAAGTTAGAGATAAGATAAGGTGGAGATAGAATAGAAAGGTAAAAGATAAAGGGATAGAGTGAAGTTAGAGATAAGATAAGGTGGAGATAGAATGGAAAAGTAAAAGATAAAGAGGTAGAGTGAAGTTAGAGTGGAGATAAAGTGGAGATAGGTGGTAAAAAGGCAATGACTTTTCATCTTCTCTCCGGTTGTGAGAGAAGGGGGAAGACCAATTGTTTTGGGAAGGAGAGAGATATAGAGTATTGGTGTGTTGTGTGTGTGGAGAGGAAGTTTGGTGTGTGGATTGTTGGGTATTTTTTTTGTTTTTGGAAGCTGATTTTTGGGTTGATGTAGCTCATGGAGCATGAATTATTATTAAATGAGACTTTGAGAGTAAATTCTTGATACTTATAGCTCTTCAAATTGTGCTTGCAAGTTGAATTTGGAGTTGTGAGTCAAAAGTTATTAAGGTTTTAAGTTGTGAATATCCAAGGCCTTCCATTGAGTGGGCAGAGATTTCAAACAAGCCATAACTTTTGAACTCTTTGTTTGTTTATCTTGAAACTTATAGGGTGTATAGATCTCATTTATAACTTTCTAAAAAGTCATCTTACATGTGATTTGGAGTTTGAAACAAGAAATTATGATGTGCTGAAGTTTGGAGCGGAGATTGAAATAGGAGGAAGAAGGCCGAGACTTCATCGGCTATAACTCTGGGTTAGTTCTTTTGTCAATAATGAAACCTTAGGAGAAGTTAGATCATAAGCTCACCTCTTTATATTGAGTTTATTTATGTGATTTGAACTTAAGAAGCAAAAGTTATTGAGATTGAAGGAATAGTGGTTAAATGTTAAAGGAGAAGAGGACCTCTACTTTGTTCTTTAATAGCTTTTGGCCAATAGTTTGGAGTGAATTGAAATTTGTTGGGTAGTTGGTTTATGCTATTAGTTTTTTAGAATGTTAAGACACTTAGCTATTGAGATTGTGAAGCGTCTATGACACTAGTTAGAAGGCAGCGGCTATTTTAGAAAAGTTTCTTTTGAAACTTGTTGGGGTTTCTTCAAGTTGTGGAGCAAAGGAAGACTTCAAGACTCAAGACTTTAAAGACTTGAAGAAGCTTTGAGGGTCTTCGATGTGTTGTGGCTTGTGGCTCGTTTTCATTTTTGTTATTCCTAGCCGGTTTTGGAGGCTAGTTGAAAATTCAATTTTTGCATTGTAAACCTGTTGCGAGCCGTGGTTATCCAGTAAGCACTCCATTTTGTGTTTGTGGCGACAAAGTGGGGTTAATGGCCCACATAGTCGATCTTATATGTTGTTCCCATTGATGAAAGGCGCTTCCTGGTCATCGTGGGTTTGAAATTTAGGAGCCCGTCATCCGGACGGTCACTCGTGTTGGCTGTCCCGTTTTACCCGTCCGAAGACTTATTTCTTATTACACACCTTTACCCTTGGCCCTTAGAACCAACACAGGATAGGTCAACGGGATGAAGAATCAAGATTGAAGATTGAAGATTGAAGATTCGACGGTTCGATTGACCTCCATAGCAAACTATTCCTAGTTGTAGCCATATACCCTGTGTATTTCCAAAGCGCACTCCTCTCAACACAACAACGTTACTCCGCAAAGACTTATTGATGTTGTATTAGAAATTGGGCTTATTTGTGACTACTGCTATATTCTTGCACCCATTAGGAGCACCCCAAGCATCTATAGTAGCACCTATCAAAAATAATTTCTATTATGATGTCCTAGTATTCTTCCTATGCTAATAAGTTTTCCTTCGCCGACAATTTGATAGCACCCACCACTCCTCCATGGTTCAAATCCGTAATGCAGTAATACCACTAGTTGTAAGCAACCCCAAGAACAAAGAAGACATGGCTCATAGGCATTACAGTACTTTTAGGGGACTCTCTGAATGCTACTTCATAGCCTGCATCCTATGACTTCAATATGACTTCATTATAGTCAATTAAAAGTTGCAATAAAAGACTGTCCTACAAAAACGACTCATAAATGACTAACAAATGACTTTTGCACTACTGGCAACTGGACACTCAGCTCGACATCCCCACAGACTGCAGATTTGGCAATTCTAGAAGACTATAGAAATCATGTGCAGTCATCATCACACTTTTCTTGCATGAAAAGAGTAGCCCTACAACAACCACATACGTACTCATTTTAGAGAAGTAAATTAGGTGACCCTTTACATTTCATATGCCAATCTTTTCCAATTCATTTAGCAAATTTGTCTATAACTTTTGATTTGAGGCCCAAAATGTAAAATGGATATTTGGAGATGAAAGTGACAATGATTTCCTAACTTTTATTAGTTCAAAATTTTTTGAAAAAAATTAATCTACTATGCCTCAATGAGGTTTGAAATATTACTAGTAACACAATTCCTTCATTTTACTTATCCCACATGGTTTGTCTTGCCTCCTACTACCCCACTTCTATAAAAGGCTTGTCATTTTTCTTCTTTATACTCACACAGTAAGTGGATTTGGAAGCCATGCGAGATATAAGCCAAATACAATGTATGGCCAATGTATTGTGTATGTATAATGTGTATGGCATATTGTATTTGGTATATTGTGTATGGTCTATTGTATAATATATATGGCATGTTGTGTATTGTATTTGGTATATTGTATATGGTGTATTGCTGTGGAACTTTGAATGTATGACTTATTCCTTGTCTATTTGTCATTATATTTCTTTTTGTAAACAATGCATAGCCGCAAATAAAAAATGACAGAAAAATGACATTCCTTGTTTTGGAGAGTATTCTAAATTTGAAATCCATGTCCCTTCAGAACGACTACATGTGTCACTCAAAAATGACTGGGCAATCTTGAAAGTACACCCTATAAATGATTGCAAAATAACTAGACATGTGTTAGAGCATCACTCGTCCACTGAAGCTAATACTGCAATAATAACTAAAAAATGACTAGACACGTGTCAGCCTTGCACTGGTTGACACAACTCCCTCGCAACTACATAGTGATTATAGAATGACTCACCCGGAGGTCTATGTCAGCAACGGTAGACCAAATTTTTCAAAAAATGGGCAACTGCCCAACTTTTCCAAATTTTTTTGTCCCTAAACCTGAATGCTACATAGACAGATTCATTTGTTCTTCATCCAAGTCCACTTTTGTTGGTGATAATAAGCCTGCAGTCATTAAAAGAATGACTTGTCCACTATGACTGTAGGGCCAAAAGTCATTTCCAAGTCATTTTTGTCTGAAATGATTGTTTTGGAGTCATTTTTTGCAGTCACAAAAGTGCCCATTTTTTTGTAGTGTTTAGGGCTACCTGGCGAAAGACTGTTGTAAGGCAGAAGTCCGTCCTTGCGGACATAGCCGTTCCCATCACAAAATACCTTATTCTCCTATACTCTCAACTTCCTCACTCAAAACACAAAATTTAGAAATGATATAGGACTGCCGAGGACAAGGATTTAGGATTGAGAGTGGCACATTGCGAGTGGTCGCTGTGCTGTGCTATGCTTAGGATTTATGCAAGGACTACTCAAATTGGCAAGTAGAATTTTGGGAGGGAGCTGTTTGGGAGTCGTTGCAATAGAGACAATAGCCATGGAGTGTAAGCAAAGGCGGTGAAGTCACGATCAGGCGCACATTTGTGATTGCTTGTAGCTAATGAAGTTTGGTAGTGGGGTGGGCAATAGGTTTCTTTTTGCTTTTTATTTACACCCACTCTTCTACAACGTTGTTTGTACTGAAATTGCTCAGGTTTCCATGCAATTCACAAACTGCTCCGACACTCCCTTGCATCATGTCTACAACTTAGCAATACTCAGGACACTCCTGTCCACGACTATCGACATGGTGCAATCTG
Source organism: Neckera pumila (assembly GCA_963969595.1). NCBI lineage: Eukaryota > Viridiplantae > Streptophyta > Bryopsida > Hypnales > Neckeraceae > Neckera > Neckera pumila. The sequence goes on along the minus strand of OZ018412.1, from coordinate 5,678,795 downwards.
TCGACAAGTTCAAATCGTGAGGTAAAATAAGGTCCTGGTCAACTGCTATCTGCTCAATCATCCAATACTAATGTGCTCGTGATCCATTACACTCGGAAGGATCCTTGATCGGATTCATTCACTTACATTTGCGGCATCAACTCCTCACTGATTATACGCATGCATGCAAAAGACTCACCTTCTCACGACTCCCGGCTCTCACCATACGCAACATACCATGAAAATCACAACCCAAGACTGCTCATCAACAACCATCCAGCATGCCCGAGACCCGAATATTTTTAACCTCCCTAGGATTCTGATCCACTTTGTTGGCAGGATGTTGTAGATGTTCCAAATGATGATAAGGCTTCAATTTGGACCAATTATGAGGCTTTGTGATTTTTGATCCGTCTGGAGAGCTTAAGGTGTACGACCCATTATTGAATTTTTGGTGGATTACATACGGGCCCTTCCATTTCGGTCGGAATTTCTGCCCACGTTGCTTCATGAGCCAGCTATCTACTAACATGACCAGGCTCCTAGGTTCAAACTCCGTCAGCTTCTTCAACTTGTCGTGTCGCAACTTGCGTTGGGCTTGTATGATCTTGTTGTTACGGAGTGCTTTCTGACGGCATTTGTCTAGTCTTTTCAACAATAATAATTGCTCTGACAAAGAGTCCACGTCTCCCAGTCCGTGCTGTAGGGCCAGACAAAGAGAGGGAATCTGTATTTTGATAGGCATGATTGCTTCTAATCCGAAGGCAAGTTGGAAAGGCGTGAAACCGGTTGTTAATTTATATGAAGTCCGGTACGCCCATAAAGCTTCTTCGAGATGCTCATCCCAAATTCGTCTCTTGTCCAAAATTACTTTGGAAATGATTCCGGCGAGTATCCCATTAGTCTTTTTGACCAAACCGTTGGCTTGAGGATAATATGGAGTTGTTTGCCTATGCTTGTGTCATAGCACAGAAAGCACAAAATCCTTCTCTAAGGCCTTAAGGGACCCTAAAGTGACTCGTGTATCGTTCCGCAGAGATCTCGGTGTAATTCTCCTAAATGACCGGAATGAAGTGAGTTGATATCCCAAAACAAACCCCAAGTACTAGTCTAGACCGGTTCCAATTCCAGTAATCTGGAACCGGAAACTCCTTTCCCAAATATCTATCTATCCGGTCTAGAGTATTTAACTATGTAATAAATTCGAGTTTAACCTCTGGACCAAGAGGGATCTGCAACTTTGGGCTTCAGGAAGGAAGCTTAACTCCTACCCTCTGAGTTTTAACGTGTCAGAAGATCCACGATATAAACTTGAAAAGAAAACTTTGACAAGAACAACGAAAAAGAGATCTTCCTCACAACTAGACTGGATGGACTACGCAGGCTAGCAGGTCACGCAAGAAAGTTTGGATTCTCTTAACAATTACTACAACGACAGACCACAAGACAATCCACGGCCTAGGTAGAGAAGGGGCGTCAGGAAAACACAGGAGAGCTATAATACTTCTTGACAAAAGCAACTTCTTGACAAAAGCAAGTTCTAATCCTCACAAGAAAATCCTGTGGTATCCTGTCTAACACGCAATCTCTCCAGGGACCGGATACTTCCTGTATCTGGGTATCACTTCCTCCTTACCCAACTCTGCACGATCTCACTGCTCTCACAATAACACGGACAAGTGCTAAAAGGTACAGCTCACGGTTGTGAATTGAAAAACTTCAATGGCATTTGCAGAAAAACTGGGAATACAAAGTATGAAAAATGCTACCCGGATTAAACCTAAAATCCGCCTTTAAATACTAAACTACCCTTTAAACTCAAAAAGCGCCTGAGGCCAAAAACAGCTAAAGGAATGACACGTTTCATTCCTAACTTCCTGTCAATTTTAGGCAACCTAAGCTACAGTCAAAAAGCTTCCACTTAAAGTGGATCTTAGATCCGAAAAATCTGGACTCAACTTGAGTCCTAACTCCTTTTACACTAAAAATATTCCTATACAACTACTTTGTCAAAATCTAGGCATGCAGCCCTACAATCACTGCCAGCACCTTCACCTATTTTCTAGTCTTCTTAACTGGAGAAAACCCCGCCTTTGCTGGTACCTTCCGGGTCATGGGCTTCTTTCCGGTCTGCTGTCTCGCCATCTGTTTAGACCGGACTTTGGCCTTTTCTCTGGCCGCCTTCGCCTTCGTTGCTCGGGTCTCTGCCAGGGCCTGATCGGGATTTGAATACGGTTTAGAATCCTGATCGGACCCGGATTCATCTTCATCTTCATCGGAATCCTCTTCGTCTTCTTCCTCTTCCTGAGCCTTGGTGAATTTCTTCTTAGCTGACGATGGCTCAGGAACCTTTCTCTTCTGTGGGACTGGAGCAGGTCTTGCCACCTTGCTCTAAGGTGTTGCCTCTCCTCCAACCGATTTCCTGATCAGACTACTACTGGGTGAACCGGATGAAGTCCCGCAACCGGCTCCAGCCTCCGTCTTCACCACGGACTGCATCAGGGCCGTCATCTTCTCTGTCTCGCCAAACTGCACTTTCTTCCCCGGAGTCTTGGGAGAAGACTTGGAGGGTGAGAGAGTGCTGATATTCTTCGTCTTGGTTCTCTCCTTTGGAGTAGACCCTCCTGGTCCAGTTGCCGGTTCCGGTCCTTGTGCCTTGGCTGGATCAGGTCCCGTCACCTTCGTAATCTCCAAATCATCATCCTCCGGAATTGGGTCGGGGACTTTGATGCTCTCCACCTCGGTCTGCTGCTCCTGAATCGTTTTGGTTTCCTGGTGCTCCTCAGGTACAGATAAGGTTGGTTGCTCGTGAGAAGTCTCACCTTTACCCATGTCTTCTGCTGCTGACTGATGAACTGGCTCTTGATTCGGTTCCGATCTCTGCGCAGGTTCACTATGAGGATTTACCTCACGCATTACTTCTCGTAGCTGCTCCAGGGTAGACTCCATCTTCTTGTGGTAAGTGATCATCGCCAGTAGGAGCTTCTGGTGCAGCTGTCTTCCCTCCGTCATCACTTGTTGGTCAAACAAGTTAGCCTTGTTGACCACTTCACCCGGATGGGTGATGAATTCCCGGATTTGGAAAAAGGTGTCCTTCGTCTGCTTGGAGAACGTCCTCTCCCTCTCCACCTCTTCCGTTTTCTGGCGCAACTCTTGTTTAAGAGCGGCCAATTGGCCGGAAAGCTTCACCAATTCCTCCTTACTTTCATTCTTCTCCTTCTCCCGGTTAAGCCGGATTACCCGAGTTAAGGCTTGTGCTGGGTGGTCAACGCCCACCGTGGTGCTGATGGTCTGCATTGCACCTTGTACCACCGCGTATTGTTTCTTGAAATCACTCAGATCTCGGGTGATCCTGTCCAACGGCTCGTCTCCCCAGACCGGATCGGTATCCTTAGTCTGTTCTCTCTCTACCGGATCCTTTCCTCTCGTTTCCTCACCCTTGTCATCAGCCTCACTCTCATCCTTCTCATCCTCAGACTCATCCTCATCGTCCTCATCGGAGGACTCTTCCTCATTTCCGGTCTCCTGATCTAAGTCAGGGACCTCAAATTCTACCAGTGCTGCGGCGGCCTCATATTCTACCTCTTCCTCTTTTGTCATCACCTCCTCAGAATGATACATGTGATAAAGGAATGGACAGATGGCGGAAGGCTTAGCCTTCCCAACATTGTTGACCATTTTCAACACTTGGTCATGAATCACCAAACCCCAATCTACTTTCCAGTCTCCTGACAACGCGCCAAAGACTGTGTTGGCTAGTGTCAAAGAGACCCGGCTTGGCCTTTCCGGGTTAAGAATGGCCAAGACGTATTGCAACAAACGCCTCTCTCTCTGATTGACGCAATCCGTAACCGCGAACCCATCCTTCTTGCTAATGGGGATCCGAAACTTACCCACCGTGAATTGGTGCTTCCGGGATGCACTACCTTCGCCCTCCCGGTCGAACCTGTACACCTTCCTCCACATCTCCGCCGTCCACCTTTTGGGCTTCGCACGGATCGTGGTCGCGGCCTGAGTTGGTACTCCAGAACTCAACTCCGCCACTATTGCTTCACTCCGGAAATCCCACGGTCTGATTAGGAAGCTGGTGCATCCCATTTGCTCCAAGTCCTCCTTCAGCTCCGCCATCTCCTTGTCATCCTTGGGTAATCGCGGCGTCACGTAACGGAGCGAGATGGTCGCTCCCCCGCTGTGACTTGCGGCCATATCTCCTCTCGTTCAGATGGAACCGGTCTATTGTCGGGTATTGGTAAGACTAGTGATCCTCACGGCCCACTCTCTCTCTCCTTTCAGCTGGAAGGTATTAACTCTAAGCTCGGACGCTAACAGCCTTCTCTCTCGCTCAATAACCTTCAAGCAATCTCGTCTGAAGTCTTGTCAACTCAAAACTCCAATACTACCGCTCAGACCGGAAATCAGTAATCGCATACGTTGTACAATTCTCCGTCAGGGCAGGAAATCACAAGTGACTAACCTCTGGACAGATAGGATCTAAAAGAGCCAATCCCAGCAGCTCTTAGTAATTACCCTAATCAAGGCTTTGCCCGTTAATCCTGCCCGTTTAGGATTCCCGTTAACTAATGATTAGAACGTTCTCGTTTTCCCTAGGGTTAAGTAGGTCACCGTTGGATGCCGGTTTCCTGTTATCCCTTTCCTGACCCGGTCTAAGCAAACTCGAATTCCGGTTCCTCGTTTCTGGTACATTCAGTTAGCCTTTACACTAATTCCTGATCAGTCCTTTTCCGGTTTCCAGTTCTAAACATTAGACGGTCTATAACTATCTAAAAATCGAAAAAATTTACTACTAAGAAGAATATTATTCCTTCATTTATATTCTAATATAATAAAACTAGATTTTCATGTTCCAACAGCTTGACCAAGAGCTTTTTGAGTAATCTGGTGACCACTCCTCCCGTGAAATGCGAGCCTTGATCAATCACAACCTCCAAGGGAATTCCATACCGGCACACTACTTGATTATACAGGAATTCCACGGCTATCGCCTCTGTGTTTTTTTTGTAGCCCAAGCTTCTGACCACTTAGTAAGATAATCGGTCGCAACGATAATGTATTGATTATACTTGGAGGTTTTCGGCATGGGACCCATAAAATCCAAGCCCCATTTTTCAAATGCACCCGTTGATAAAATGGGGTGTAACGCCGTGTGTGAAAAACTCCTTCTGCCGTAAGCTTGGCATGACGGGCAGGTCTTACAAAATCGAACGGAGTCTTTAAATAATGTGGGCCAATAATATCCCGCCATCATGATCTTCCTGGCGGTAGCATCTTCCGCAAAGTGGCCCCCACAGACGCCTTCATGACATTCGCTTAATATTAATCGAGCTTCTTCGTGATCTACCGCTCGACGAAGCACCCCATCCCGACATGAACGTTACTAAGTATCGCTGATCATAGTGTTGGATAAACTCCTTTGTGAAATTTCCCTCCTTTGCTTGCCAGTCACTCCTTCTGAGAGAACAGCATGCACAAGCAAATCCTTGATTGCTTGATAACCAAAATTAGCTTTATCTGCTACTTCTTCAATTACGCAGCATTTGCCATTGTTAGATAAGACTCCCTCTCCCGTATTTGAATGTTGACAAAGCTCTTGTAACAACTTAGCATGATTAACCCGTTGGCTTTTTGGTTGTTGAAATATAAAATCAAATTGTTGGAGTGAGGCAAGTAACCTTGCCGTGCTTCCAGTCGGGTCCGTTTGTTGCATTATCTGCTTCAATACATCCTGTCCACTTTAGACAATTAACGGAAAAGAGCTAGCCAATACGTAATGTTTGAATTTTACGCACGAGAATTGCAAGGATAGAAGTGTGCGCTCGAGAATTGTGTACCTGATTTCGCAATTAATTAACAATCTACTCACATATTGTATAGGGTGAGCCCTTCCTATGGAGTCATTTTGCAACAGAACTGTGGAGATTGACAACGAGTTGACAGAGGGGTTGATGATAAACGGGATTTGCCAATTTGGTTGCTGCATGACCGGGTCGCTCGCCAATCTCTTCTGTATATGTTAGAGCCCCAGGGAGCAATCTTGAGTCCACAAGAAGGGAGTTTCTTTCTTTAATAAAGTTGTGATAGACTGGATGCTGCAACGGTGGTAGCAAACACCGCGAGTGTAGATGTGCAAGTTCTACGATCATTCATCAGAGGGCTAATACCTTCAATTCAAGAGATAGTCTCGTGGAAAGAGCCGCAAACCTTGGAGTCTGCTCTAGCTTGGGTGTAGAAAAAGGAGGATAATCTGGTCGATCTAGCTGCTCCCGACATCATTACCTTGGCGGTACCTACTGAGCCAGTTGGAAAAATGTCGACTGCGGTGGGCACGTCGATACAAGGTTCGTCTTCACGATCAAACCCAGAAGTTCTTGAGGATCCTACAATTGCAAAGTTGACCTCCATGATGGAAGAAGTAAAGTTACACCTTATACAAGACCGACAGACTGATCACCGTGCTAAGAGTCCCATGATGGAGCAATCAACACCACAACGCACGGTACAATTTGTAACGTGTTGTGGTTGTGGAATTTGTGGATATTATGAGCGTGATTGCCCTAAGAAGGAGAAAATAATGAGCAACGCTCCTGTCGCAACAATATCTAGAGTCAAGATAGCGGAACTCCACATATTGGAGCATGTTGATGTCAGAAAGGGAGGTCCGAGCAGGAGATTAGGATGACCAAGCGCGATCGGCGCCTAGTCGATCTTGAAGCCGATACCACCCCATATCGTAAACGCATAAAATCCAAGAAGACCGAAGGGCCTTCTTGTACCAAGAAGCCACAACGGAAGATCGGGATTGACGACTTGCTTTTGAGCAGAGCCCAAGTCCATTGTTGCGGACCTTGGAAAACAACCGGCAAATATTACAATTGGGCAGCTAGTTGCAAGATGCCCATCACTCCGGCGGGAGCTAAGGCAAGGTATTAGTACAAGGAGAGCTGTCAACGAAGTAAATATTGCCCAAAAGATGAACGAGGAGATGAGAGCGCCTCAAGTAACGGCTTCGATTCAAGGGCATGATGTTGAAGGTTGTTTAATGGATGGAGGTGCTTCGGTAAACATCATATCTAAATGGTTGTTCAATGAGCTAGGACTATCGACGGACAAAGGATCCTCCATCAAATTGAAGGTGGCGGATCAACAATGCGTGAAATCAATTGGTATGATCTCACAGTTGTGGAAGTATGCAAACTCAAAATTGTAGAAATAGATTAGAATAGGATTAGGATAGAGTCAAAGTCTTCAATTGTTTTGGTAAAACATAGAGAATCCGGTTCAATTATAGAAAACTGTAGAATAGTAATTTCCGGATTACTCAAGATTGTTACCAGTGTTATTCCATCACATGGAGAAGGATCCAGAATCCGGATCCTTCACCAATATGGAATTCGTATGGAATCCGGATTAGTATGGAATTCGGAATCTGAATCCATCACTAATCCAAAATCCGGATTAGTAATCCGGATTGGTATAGAATCTGGATGGAATCCGGATTTAGCAACTGGGAGAGTTCCGAATGAAGAAAACCTTGTTGAAGACAAGTTTGGAGTTCGGAAAAGTTTCCAGTTAATCGGATGGGAGCCCTAACTAATCTAGTCAGTACCCATTCAAAAGACTTCACCAACATGCAGCAACCTTCGCCAAAGCGGGAGCAGTGCAAAGAAGGCGCGAAAGGCGAAGTAGTTAGTTAGGTTGTTTTTAATTAGGATTTGAATTTGAATCCGGAATGGGTTTTCCGTGCGTGGGGCCCGGATTCCGGATTTCTAGGAATAGCTGAGCCGTGGACTCTCCAAATATCTCAAGTGTTCTTTGATTGGTTGCCCGGATTTCCGGGGCTCTTTTTGGCTTTTAGGTGTTGACTTTTTGTGGGTTTTTAAGGGCTGGCAAGCTTGTTGTGCGGTCATTCCCTCCTAGCAAATTTTCATTTTGTATTCCATTTCTTTCTTTTAATCTAAGTGCTGAGTGAACTTCCGGATTTTCATCTTTGTGTTCAAGTGTGGGTCTGAATGCTTGTGACTGTACTAGAGTGTGAGGAAAGACGGGTGAGGAGGAATCCGGATCTTGGGCAATCGGTTCCATTTGAAAGGTGCATTTGAGACAGTGTTAGATTCTTGACTAAGTGGAAGTGCACAGCGCCTTTAAACTACCGTAACGGTAATCCGGTGGATTGAGTAGCGGAAGCGAGTCCGGCTATCAACCCGTGCGGAGGTAAGCGCCCACCCAGAGGAAGTCGACACTCTCCCGAAGGTCTGCCAACCTCGGAATGGTCTAGCACTTAACAAACCACCCCCGGTAGGTTTCGTAACCCTGTGATCTGTCGTTGTAGTAAGGAGTGGATCGAACCCTGAGTGACCTGCTTTCCGGATCAAGTGTCTAGGAAGTTGTGAGGATCCGGATCTTCTTTTCTTGTTGCAACTCCTTTAAATACTTGGGTGTTTGTTTGTGATTGTCAAGTTTAGTAAGCGTGAGAACTAGAGTGGTGAAGTCCCTACCCCTCGAAAGATCAAAGCGGATCCTTTGAGGGTGAAACAGAGGTGAAAAAAACCATATAGATTTGGAAGTGGAAACCGGATTCCGGGTAGAACCCGATTCGGATTGAATTCCGGATAGTGAAAAGTTCCGGAAAGAAGTGAATAGGTGATTGGATTGAGGAGAAAAGAGAATCCGGAAATTTGGAATGTGCAGCATCATCTTGGAATTCCCTGGGACAATAACTTGTGTCATTTTAGCACAACATTGTGGCTAAAGATACTTACGCCTAGATTGCGCGTACGACAACAGCTACCCATAACCGTCAACGGTGTGACGGTAAAACTCAACATTCAAGTTTTGGCCATCGCTGGTAAGAAGGACGGATATCCCATGATCCTAAGCCGTCCTTGGCTGGTAGGTGTCAAGGCCGTAAATTAATGAAGCTGAGGTTACATGCGAATCGGTGAGCACTCGCACTGAATTAATGTGCAAGTAATATACAACAAGAATGGCAAGAGGAGCAAGTTCCCCCGAAGTGTCCTCTGATGAAGATTACGACTCGGATTGGACAATTGACTTCTCAGACTCAGACTCAACTAGCGAAACGAAAGGAAAAGTCTATATGCTTGAAGTTTTACCGCAAATGATAACAGGCCGGCCTTGTTGTAAAGTAGGATCAAGTAAAGAAGAAGAAATCTTCAAGAAGATACAATTCGGCCCACTCCTCTCCTTACAAGAAAGGAATACGCTTGAAGATTTGGTATGAGAATTCGCACATTTATTTGTCACTCGTCATCAAGATTTACCAAGCATAACATTGGAAGAGCATCACATCCACCTCATAGAAGGAGCAAAGCCGGTGCAAATTTGGCAAAGATGGTTAGCCCTTGATAAGGCAAACATCCTTAAAAATGAAATAGACAAATTACTGGAAGGAGGTTTCATTGTACAAGTGAAGAATGCAGATTGGATTTCTCCAGTAGTCATAGTGCCAAAGAAGGGAGGCAAATGGAGAATATGCGTTGACAATTGAGCCTTGACCAAAGTCACAAGAAAGGATTGTCAGCCCCTCCCTTTTATTGATGAGTTGCTAGACAAAGTGTCTAGTCACCAAATGTGCTCCTTTTGCGTCGATTATAGCGGCTATCATCAAATTAAGATTAGGGAGGAGAATGTACACAAAACAGCATTCACAACTCTGTGGGGAACTTTTGCATATCTTTGTATGCCATTCGGCTTGTGTAATGCAAGGGGCACATTCCAAGGAGTCCAAATTAAAATCTTTGGACCTTACCTTGGTCGATTCATAAGGATGTACCTGGACGATTTTGCTATCTATAGAAGTAGATCCGACCACCCTCAACATGTGAAAGCAGCGTTTCAGCATCTGTTGGAGTACCAATACTTGCTAAGTCCCGAGAAATGCCGGTTTGGGTTTCATAAAGGAAGTTTGTTGGGGCATATGGTATCCGAACACGGGATCCGTGCTGACCTCGAGAAGGTGAAAAAAATACAAGAAATGAAGAACCCAAAGAATCGGTCCAAAGTCTCTACTCTCATGGGGATGGCTACATATTACAATCGCTTTATATACGATTTGGCCAAGGAGGCTAAGTCTATCACAAGTGTTGCTAGCACATGAGCTTGGAGCGGGGAGCGGGGAGCGGGGAGCAAGGAGCATAGATTTTGGATGGAATAATGAAAAGTTTAACGAAAATGGAAAGAAAATAAGGATGAAAGTAAACAAAAATTTGGATGAAAATATAGATTAAAATACTTTAAGAACTAGATGAAAATTTTGGATGGAAAAAAGAGTGAAGGAGGATGAAAACGTGGATGAAAGTAAATGAAAAAGTGGATGAAAATTTTGGATGGAAAAAAGAGTGAAGGAGGATGAAAACATGGATGAAAGTAAATGAAAAAGTGGATGAAAAAACTCAAAAACAAATGAAAGTAGATGAAAATATTGATGAAAATAGTTAATCAATAGGATGTAAATTTGGATGAAAAAAAAATGAAAAAGGATGAAAATACATGAAAAATGGATGAAAATATTTGAAAAATTGATGAAAGTAGATGAATAAAAAATAAAAGAGGATGAAAGTACATGAAATTTTGGATGAAAACATCTAAACAAGAGATGAAAATAGATGAATAAAAAATAGAAATGGATGAAAAGAATGGATGAAGAAAGGATGGAAAAATGGGATAAAGAAAAAATTTAGGAAAATTTGGGAAAAAAATAAAAAACAAAAAGGAGGATAAATTAGAATAGTAAATATAAAATCTTACAAAAATAGGAAAAAATGAAGACTCGCAGCCACTTATTTCAAATCTTTGGTAGTAAGGGACCTATGACCACAAAAATACATAATTATGCAACTATGCCACTACGGAGAAATTTGGATTAGGATTTGAAGACATAATACTTAAAATCTCAATTATACCTATTATTGTGGAAATTTGCAAGTGTTCACATTGAAAGCCATTGTGCATGCATAAAAAATAAGACTATCACAATCCTAAACCAAAATATTCTTCTTTCAGATGGTTAGGGATTATTGTTAGAAAATAGGCACAATGTTAACACTTAAAAGATGGGCTAGTCACCATGGTCGTTGCTTCCTTATGACCATGAAGTGTTAAAATAGAATTTTCAAGTATTTTATCTAATTTAATAGCTAATACATGCAGTTGACAACATATTTGAACAAGGAGGACCAAATAAAGACATCAAACAGATTTTGAAGGAATGAATATCTATACTTCAAATAGTCATAGTAGATGGGAGAAAAGGGAAAAATAAAGAATGCACTTTGCTACTTTATCACCGTGTTAGAGATGGTGGACATTCTATAAATTCCATGCGGCAATGGAAAAATTTGTATGAAAAACAATTCTTTTTTGTTCTACAGATTGTTTCAAAGTCAATCGTCAGTCGGAAAATGGCCGCGGCGTCCTTTAAGGATTCATGAATGCAAAGTACAAGCAAATGAGGAAGATGATGGAATCTTGTTCTAAAGCCATATGCATAATACGGGTATGTTGAAGATATATTAGCTTGTAATGTTAGTGGTAAAATCAAAATGCTAATACTAGCCCTTTTAGTCTCACTACAACTCTTTTGTAGAAAAGAAACCTATTTTGAACTTTGAGAAAATTGATAATTAATTTCAAATTTTAGCACAACATAGATGTTTGCTTTTAATCCTTATGAACAAGACATTGAAAATTTGTACTTTATTCAATTGTTATTTTTATATATATGACTATAGGAGTCATCTAGTTACAAACATAAGATGGTTCTTGAAGTCACTTTGACTTTGTGAACTTGAAATTAGAGGTCTTCACTACTCATACTTCTATATAAGCAATTTAATAGCAGGAAGGGTGATCATTATATTTTGAAGTCAACACTAAGTAGATGAAAAAATGTGTCTAGTAGAGGATTTAGCTAATGGAATTAATCTTGTGTCAATTACAAAACTAATGACTTTAGAAGGATTTCTCTCTTTCTATATATAAAGGTTCAATCTTCCTAAAAGGGTTCCTGGAGTCCTTTGCTTGACCTGGCTTCCATAGGCAAGGGACAATAGAATGTCCTCTAGAGGTGACCAAATATGAAAAAAAAAAAAAATAGATATTTTTTCTTAGAATTTTTAAAACATCTGAAAAGGTCTCTCGAAGCCAAGAAAGGTTTCTAGGGGTGACCAAGTATGAAAAAAAGAACTGTTTTTGGAACATTCTTTCTGGAGGGCGTTATTCTAATTATTACCAGTCATCTATTTTCATGTCTAAGAGTGGGATCCATTTACACAGCTTCTTGAGAAGGATCCTCATAGTTCTATTTTTTTCTTATCCAAATATTATGTATAGTCTTTTCTGTCATCAGGCATAGAGATTTCTTACAATCATCACAATGTCACTAAAAACCATAAACATCATATTTTTTTGAGCCATTAATATGGTCCAAGAAAATATGAGCTAAAAAAAGCCTTTGAAACATATCTTATTAAAACTTGGTTCTAAAAAATCACTCTATTTTTTTCCTTCAAACATGTAATATTTTAGACTATATTAAAAAAAGAATCACAATATTTATGAAACATAAGGATAACCATGGCATTCCTATGTATAAGCTCAACTTTACATCACAAAGTGTCAGAACATCCAAAGAACTTAGATCTAAAATATCACATAGAAAAGTGGAAGTAGTGATTTTTGCCAAATCATTTTCATTACTCCAAGAGGATGTGGTCCTCACTTGTGCCCATTCCAAGAACAAAAACAATCGAATATTATGTTAGTGAGGTGCAGCGGGTGTCTATATACCACAACATTTATTATAGCTTTTATAAAGAACAAATCAAACAGACAAAAGCAAACAAATTCACTATGCATAAATTCCACAATGATATTCTTTTGAACTTGATTGCTGCAAGAACATTGGATGATGCCATGAATTATTCATCTGCTTAAGTACTTGTGAAAAAGCTGAAAACTCAACTCAAATTTTGGAACAAATCCCAAGAGAGGATTCTAGAGGTGACCAAGTATGAAAAAAAAAGGTGAAAAAAAAAAATTATTTATTTTTTGGAAAGAAAAGTTTTGAAAATTCCATGCTTCAAATATCTCAAAGCATCTCTTGGTACTGAGAGAGGTTTTTAGAGGTGACCAAGTATGAAAAAAAAATTGAAAAAAAAAATAGGAATTTTTTTTGGAACGAAAAGTTTTGAGAATTCCATGCTTCAAACACTCCAAAGGGTCTCTCGGGGCCGAGAGAGGTTTCTAGGGTGACTAAGTATGGAAAATGAAAAATAAAAAAAAATAAAAAAATTTGAATACTTTTTTTTTCTTTTTTTTTTGAAAAATAATGTTTGAGATTTCCATATTTCAAACAGTCCAGAAGGGTCTCTCCTGTTCCTTCCTTTGTTCTTTTCCTTTTTTCTGTTGTCTGTTTTGTTCTTATCTCTTCATTTGCCAGCCTCGACTTGGCTGTTGTTCTTTGGTGTTTTGTTTAATGCAATGGTACTTTCTATTTGTTCTAAAAAATTAAAAAAAAAGGATCTCTTGGGGTCAAGACAGGTTTCTAGGGTGACCAAGTATGAAAAAAAACTAATTAATTAATTTTTTGGAAAAATAATGTTTGAGATTTCCATGCTTTGAACAGTCCAAAGGGTGTCTCGCCAAGTCAAGATTCTAGGGTGACCACATACAGAAAAAAAAAAAAAAAAAATTTAATTTTTTTTTTCATTATTTTTTGAAAAATAATGTTTGAGATTTCTATGCTTCGAACAGTCCAAAGGGTGTCTCAGGGCCGAGACAGGTTTCTAGGATGACCAAGTATATATATATATTTATTTATTTGTTTGTTTTTAATTTGAAAAATAAGGTTTGAGATTTCCGCGCTTTGAACAGTCCATAGGGTGTCTCGGGGCCGAGACAAGTTTCTAAGGTGACCAAGTATGAAAAAATTAAAAATTAAAAAAATTGATTAATTAATTAATTAATTTTTTGATATTTCCATGTTTCGTACAGTCTAAAGGGTGTCTCGAGGCCAAGACAGGTTTCTAAGGTGACTAAGTATGGAAAAAAGGAAAAAAAATAAATAAAAAAAGAAACAGTTAAATTTATTTTTCGAAAAAATAATGTTTGAGATTTCCATACTTTCGAACACTCCACAGGGTCTTTCGGGGCCGAGAGAGGTTTCTAGGGTGACCAAGTATGAGAAGTTCTTCAAATGGACAAAGAAATCGGATTGTTTTTGCTTAGGTTCGGACCCCTCAGAGGCCTCTCTGCACAGAGAGGGGTTTCCAAGATAGGACCTTATGGAGCTTTTCAAACTTTCTCCAAATTCTATTGTCTTTTTTTTAAATTTTTTTTAAAGTAGGTTGTTCTAATTGCGGACTTTGGACACAATAGTTGCATGGAGGAGGACCTTCCATCGAGACTCTTGGCAACGAGAGGAATTTCCAAAGGAGGACCTAATGAAACTTTTCAAACTTTCTCCAAATCCTCTTGTTTTATTTTCCAATTTTTTTTCAAAGTAGGTTGTTCTAATTGCAAACTTTGGTTGCGATAGTTGCATAGGGGAAGACCCTCCATAGGGCCTCTCGGCAGCGAGAGGGGTTTCCAAGGGAGGACCTTATGAAACTTTTCAAACTTTCTCCAAATCCTCTTGTTTTATTTTTCAATTTTTGTTAGGCAACTTGTTTTGATTGCAGACTTTGGCTACAAGAGTTGCATTAAGGTAGACCTCCTAGGGGGACTTTGGACACCAAGAGAGGGGTCCTAAAGGTGGTTTATTGAGCCTTGATACAAAGTTTATTCTCATTTTGTTTAGTTCAATAGTGGAAGGGTGGTTTTCACTACAAGTTCAAAGTTTTTTGTCCCTAAACCTTCAAGAGCAGGTTGTTGCTTCATGGTAGGTATAGTTGCAAGACTATAGTTTTTTTGCAAATCTAGGATTTTTTGTAAAGTTAGCTCTTTATACACGTTTGCCATCCTAAATCCTAAGTCAACTTTTAGTGTTTATATATTAGATCCTTGCATTCTACAGTTCATAGATGACGATGTTGTAGAGTCTGATGGCGAGACACAACACACTGAGGACAGCTCAACTTTTAGTATAGTCTAGCTAAAGTCCTTTCGTGCAGCATTTCTTATACATGATGGAAATGTCATATTTGAAGTTTTTAGGTTGCATTTTTGTTAAATGTCATTGCATTTGACGCAATTTGTAGTCTTCACATCAGATTTTGTTTTTACTAGAGATTTTTGGTTGGACTACCAAAAATACCACCTGAATTATTGCAAGGAACACCATTCAATTTTTCTAGCGTTCTGGCAAAAACTGCATTTCTAGTGTCCAATACTACAAGTACTAGGAGTACTATAAATTAAAACAATCCTAAATTGTTGATTGAAAAAGTCAATAACTAAATGTACCACTACAAGTTTATGTAAAAAAATGACAGATTGATATAGAAAATAGATACAACAAGGTATAAAAATTATGGATAAATAGAATATTATGAACCAAAAAAACTAAAAATTGGCCATTTCACTCAAAGACTTGATGGTGATCAAATTTAATAAAATAAAATGAAGCTGAAACCCTCTTCAAAGTTCAAAAGTGCTTGTACAAGCGAGTCCTATTTGCACAACGACGCTAGAATGTGAGCGGGGAGCGACGAGTGTTGAGCAATGAGCAATGAGCGGTTAGAATTGAATGCTCATTGTGAATATTTTTACTAAAAATAGAGATATGAGGGTAATTGATAGTGTTGTCAGATCCAAAAATAATAATGTCAAAAATTAAATGTAGAAAAAAAATTCCCGAAAATTTCCCAACATTTGATTTCAAATAATCAATTTTGCAATCAAATATTGTATAAATGAAGAACTAGATACAACCCTAGATTTGATGTCATCCATGTCATCTATGTCATCTATTCATCATCCATCCATATCATTCATTCATCATCCATCCAAATCATCCATTCATCATCCATCCATGTCATCCATGTCATCTATTCATCATCCATCCAAATCATTCATTCATCATCCATCCAAATCATCCATTCATCATCCATCCATGTCATCCATTCATCATCCATCCAAAAAAATCTATATTTGCACATTGTAATATATGTCTCAAAAAATTGTATTGTAATATATATATTTATTTATTTAAAAAATTAAACTTTAAATAATCAAAAAGGTATTTGTATTGTTGAAACTAAAAACTTTGTTACCTATTTTTAAGCTGGTTTAGGGCTCTTTGGAACCAAATAGAACCCTTAAGGGTCATTTGAAAAAATATAACAATCAATCATACAATGTAGTTTTTCTATGGCTTAGGGCTCCTTGAAACCCAGGAGCACTTTCAGGAATCATTTGTAGGACTGTAACATTTGAATACACTATTGTTTGGCTAAATTCAGTGTTTTCTTATATATTTTTTTAATGTTTACGATTTTACACATGATTTATGAGGTCCTTGAGGTGCCATAAACTATTTCTACCTTGAACTATATAGCCTTCAAGGCACGTGGCATCTACTCCATCGGTCCATTATTTACCCACTTTTAAACATATGTGATTTACTAAAAGCTAATTAAACATCTTATAGATTGCTACTTGCAAGTAGGACCTTCACTTCATCAAAGCTCAAACTAGGGGCATGCATATACTTGTCATCCTCTGAGTTTGCCTTGCAAAAAAACCTAAAAACATAGTACAAATGCTTGCAGTTCATCC
Organism: Neckera pumila; assembly: GCA_963969595.1. Taxonomy (NCBI): domain Eukaryota; kingdom Viridiplantae; phylum Streptophyta; class Bryopsida; order Hypnales; family Neckeraceae; genus Neckera; species Neckera pumila. The sequence goes on along the minus strand of OZ018412.1, from coordinate 5,662,061 downwards.
ATGATTTCCTACTACCAAGTGCAGTTGTACTCATGGTGATGAAGTCTTCGCAAGTACAAGCAGGGAAGTCTGAAATAGTGATTTGGTAGACCTTGTGGATGGGAAATATACCAGACTTCAGGGTTATCACTCTACCATAGCCAGGGTATGGAACAACGATTACGGATTCAACAACCGCTTTCATGTTCTGTGCTATCTCCCATTTGTTGCGGTGGTCAACTGTGGGCGCATTAGGATTACACCGGATGGTCCTCTCCAATCGATTTGTGGGGTGCATATGATCGTCAGTTGGCTGCAAATCACTATCTGATTGATTTGGATGGAGGAAAGATACACCTCTCTCCGTACTCTCTTCATTAAAGAGGTGGAGTGCTGCTCCGCCTACCTCTTCAATTTGCAATTGGAACCCTGCTTCTTCTAGAGAAAGAATTTTTGATTTGGTGAGATGCATTCCACATGCAACAGGCCAAACTCTTGGAAGAGGGGGCCAGTCCTAAACCCACTTCACCTTGGATCTTCCTGCACAACGTAAGAGGTTGTCGGCACAAAACCAAAAATCAAAATTAATGATGACCTTTGTTCTATACTCTGTCCTGCGGCCGTTGTAGGTAGATGCTGCCGTTCCACTTTTTTTGGACTTGTTTATCTTGGCCCCACATTTCTTCTTCATCCCAACTTGAACTCCATGACAAGTCTATGCTTCCTTCTTACACCTTGCAATGTGCCACAAAGAAGGGTTGCAATCTGTTTCAAGTACCTTTGTAGCATGAAGACATATTAAGCTTGATTCTCCTTCTGGTGTAGACATTAGCATTGATACACCTGCTTCTGTGCGTGCTCTGGTTGACCGAGTCTGAACTTTAGGTGCAGAGAAGTTCACTGTGTCATGGCGGTAAGAGTCGCCATCTGACCCGGGTGGCAAATTCAATTTGCGCTTTGCGGAGCCAAATACTTCTTCACCTTCCAAGTGGGGGACCTGCGTAGCGAATAGGTCAACACTTGGTAATTTGGCAACTGCCTCGGCAAACTTTGCTGGATTTTTGGTTCGTCTTGCAGCTTGAAGGCGAAGCTCGTCCACGTGGGGGCCGGTGCCAGATGCATATCCTTGGAGGTATGCCCAGTAATTAGTCGATTGCTCAATAGCTCGCATCATGTCATCCATAGTAGCAACGTATAAGCATGTGCCCATCTTCCCAGACATTTGCAACCACTTGTTGTGAACTATCTCTGCCAAGTTGCATGAAGGCATCTCAGCTAGCTCCTCCAAGTTCAGATTCTGCACCAACAATAACAATTTTAAATGACAATATAATGCTTTTTGGTTCCAAAATGCCTTTTTTAGTACTAAATGGAGACCTAAATGAAGTTGGCACTAAGAAAGGCTCCTCGGATCCTCGGATCCTGCTTTTGGCTTTCAAGGAGCTTTATCGAGATCAAAAGTTCGTAGCACCAAAGTAGGGCCCCTTGGAATCAAAGAGCCTTTTTTGGAAGAAACCAATGTACTTTGGACATTGAAAGAACTTGATTGTAAACAAAAATTCAGCAATCAAAAAGGGGATTCGGATTGAAGGAGGCTTGTGACTTACCAATTCTAGAAATCCACCCCATTGGCAGTATCGGAAGTGCTAAAAACCAAGCCAATCATCCAATTCTCGAAGAGTGTCCTCTAATGCAGCCCTTGAAGAAAGCCACCAACCCTTGATTCCAAGGTATCGCTCTTCGGCTTCCTCTGTTGATTTTGCATCCTTGTATTGTTTGCAAAGCCTCTTGTGAGTTTCTTGGAACTTTGGTCGAATGAGCTTCTCCGTATGTCTGTTTAGCGATGTTGTCCAATGAAGTAGACAAGAGCGCTCTTGATCTTGCATTGGTTCTTGCTTGTTGCCACTTCCATACACAACACAAACTGCATGCCAGCTGGCCATTGCGTTGTCAGCCATGAAACCTTTGAAATTTGGAGAAGAAATCCCGTGGCGCGCCATGACGGAGTTAAGGGATCTCCACATTTGCTCCTGTGACTAAGCATCTTCATTCATCATGTCACAAATGCATATAATTTAGACTCGACAAAACTCAGGGTCATACACATGGGCAGCCATCGACGTCCATCCTTTCACCCTCTTCACATGATTGAACATGCACCAAGAGTTTTGCAAGTCTCCACTAGGTTGCATTCGCCTCACCAAATCCACCTTGCTTCCTGAACCTTCCTTAGACATCTTGAAAAGATAAACTTTATCTTTACCTTGGCCTGGAAATACACTATCTTAAATAAATGAATATGCACTTTTCATTTTCAAAGAGATAATGTTGCCAATTGGTCCCCAGCTTGTATTGTGACGAAAACTAGAGATGGTATTTTGAATATTTGGTGAACTGGATGTAAGTACGCTAGATCCAATCAATTTTGGTAAAAACCTATTGTACTATTTTTAACACAGAGTACTAAATAGTACTTTCTGTACTTCTGTGCAATTGATCTCAGCCGTTTGTTTTGGATTGTGAAGGAGTAATTAGCTCCGAGCTATTCGCCAATGAGAATGGGTTTGTATGACAGAACCTGCCAGGGTTGAGTTAAGTCCGTGGCAGACCATAAAACACCGTTGAGCTTCCAGATTTGGTTAGTAACTGTAATAACGAGCTATTGCCCCCAAAATTTGAATCGGCTTGCAACATCCGAGGCTGCCTCAATGGTGGATTGAGTTTGAACAAGCCACGCAGCCTTCCCGTTCAGTTTTTCATTAATATAACGAATCAACGAGACTAACTTGAGTTTTAGATTTGTCACAACCTTTTGAAATTTGTGGATGGAGTTTAGATGAAATGTTATTTGAAACAAGTGATTGGATTTTTAAACATAACCACTGATTACAAAAAGGATCGAAATGAATTTATATAATTGAATATAGCCTATATTATTAATTTAATCTATTCATTATTATTTAATCAAAAGTGGAATTTGAAAATTTTACAAGAAAATGGTACTATATGGACATTTTAGGGGTAAAAATAGCAATTCAAAATTAAAATTTTCTATACATATAATCTATACATCTAAATCCAATATATACAATAGTGACTTTTTAATATCCCATAAAGATTGGATGTTCCAATATAACCTAATATAAGAGGACTTGTGTACAATGCATTGATCAATTCAAGACCAACTAAATTAGGTACCACATTTGACTACTAGTCACAATTGAAATAAACCATTTAAAGCGGTTTTAAGCTTTTATACCTCAGAAGATTTTAATAGGATTTTAAACTCTAAGAATTACTTTTGTTGATGCAATCTATTGACACATTTTATGTATATGCATAATTTAAGTCATGGCCGAATCCTATGAACATGTTTGGATCAATCTCAAGGAAATCCAGTCTTTTGTAACATATAAATAAAATTAGCAAGCAAAAATATTTGCTCCCCATTTTTTTTATTTGTTCCCTATTTTTTTTAATTTGCTCCCTATTTTTTTAATTTGCTCCCCATTCTTTTTCTTGAAAATGAATCCACTTTATACAATTTTTCATTCTCAAAATTCATTTTGCTACTACATTTCTAGGCCTTGAATAATTAAATTGAATATAATGTAGAATTGTAACCTTTTAAAAAATCCCATAACGATTGGGAGTTTCAAAATGAGCTGATATAAGAGTAGTTGGGTGGCTAAAATAGACAACATCAAGCCCAAAGAGAATTGATTACCACAAATCATAGTGGGTTGAAATTCTGCTTGGGCTTGATGTTTTATACATGTTTATAGAGATTTTTATTTTAGAAATTATTTTCATTGATGTGTTGACTTGCCACTTTCTATGTACATTAAATGGGAAGCAAAAAATAGGAAATGAATTAATATCCAAAAGTTTGGGCTTGCATCAAACTTTTGTAAAAAAAATAGGAAATGAATCAATATCCAAAAGTTTGGGCTTGCACCAAATTTTTGTAAAAAAAATAGGAAATGAATTAATTTCCAAAAGTTTGGGCTTGCACCAAACTTTTGTAAAAAAAATAGGAAATGAATTAATATCCAAAAGTTTGGGCTCGCACCAAACTTTTGTAAAAAAAATAGGAAATGAATTAATATCTAAGAGTTTGGGCTTGCACCAAACTTTAAAATAAAAATAGGAAATGAATTAATATCATAAAAAGAATAGAAAATGAATTAAATCCACAAGTTTGGACTTGCACCAAACTTTGTCCAAAAAAAATAGGAAATGAATTAAATCCACAAGTTTGGACTTGCACCAAACTTTGTCCAAAAAAAATAGGAAATGAATTAAATCCACAAGTTTGGACTTGCATCAAACTTTTGTCCTAGATAATATTAGATGAAGTATCCAAACATTTGGATATAATAATTGAAAACACATAGAAGCTTCTATGTTTAATTTACCATATGTTTACTAAATAGAATTAGTGCATAATCAACTTGCACATAGAAGCTTGCATGTTGACCTTTGAGCTTATATGGCCATTAGATGAAATGATCAAAGTACAATCAGTTCACAAATACATCCCTTTATAAGTTTTTGGAGAAGCCTCTGTGTTCAATGTAGATGCCTAGATTATGAGAGTGCGATAGGTCTTGATTATCCCATATCGTTTGGTGCTAAGTGAGTGGGTTCCTATATAAAGGCTCGTATGTGTTAATCACTCAACCCAAGGGCCTAAGGGCGGACCATGCCTTAGTCTCATTGAGACAGGGGGAATCTCCATTGGGCCTCCGGACCCCCCCACACCCCCACCCTTTTTTGTTCTTTCTAAAATGGACATGTGTTAATTAGAGTAGGTAAATGTCATATGTCAAACTATATAGGTTAGGCCCCCAATTCAAATTCTTTTTAAGCTAAATTTATCACATGTGGCCACATTGCCACAATTGAAAGTGGTCAAAAAATGATACAATTGAATGCAAACAATATGGCCTAATACTGGAGTTGCAATGCAACTCCGTGTATTCAAGTGACGCTTCTTATTTATTTATTCATTAATTCATACAAGGGTGGAGGCCAATAGTCATGGGGAATTTTAAAGGACGCCCTTGTGCCTTTACTCCTCATTAAAATTGAATTCATAAAATTGCCAATCTCACTAATCTTTTTAAGAAATGGACCATATACATGTGCTATATGGAAGAGATTGGAATCAATTCATATTTTAGATCACCAAGATGGGATTTCTTCTAAGAAATTGATAATGGATTTAGAACATATATATATGTATATATATATATATATATATATATATATATATATATATATATATATATATATATATATATATATATATATATATATATATATATATATATATATATATATATATATATATATATATATATATATATATATATATATATATATATATATATATATCTATATCTATATCTATATCTATATCTATATCTATATCTATATCTATATGAGGTTTAGAATTTTAATTGAGGAAATCGAAATGTTTTTTCACATGGGTAATAAAATTAACAAGCACAAGCACACAAGTGTGCTTGTCAATTTTTCTTATTTGGTCCCCATTTTTTTTGCTTCCTATTTTTTGATATTTCAATACATGTGGTCTTTAAAATGTATTCCTTATGAGTTTGTTTTGGCTCCACAATACATTTTTGAGCTTAGTTTTTAGCATTTTTTAATTTTTTTTAATTTGCTCTCCATTTTTTCCCTTCCAAATGTTTCCTATACATTCATTTTGTAGATTCAATCTATTGCCACCTTTTATTTATATACAACACTAAGGTCATGGCCAATTTAACTATTTTTTTTGTAACATTGTACTCATGCCACCCGATTGTTGCCCATTTTTCTCTAGTGTAAAACTTTCAAACATTTCAAACGAGCTAATATAAACGGGAAGACTTTGCAAAAATTTTGCTAAATATTCTCAAAGTTAGATCGGAAGATTGTTCAAATTTTTTCTTACATGCCAACTAGAGGACCAGTTGAGCAAGTACTCAATGAACTGGTAACCGCTGGCCATCGGTTGCCGTAGCCGTCAAACAAGTGGCTACTGGTGACCACCGGTTATTGTCGTCTCTCTCGTTGGAAAAGGGGCACTTGCTTTGGCGCCTCTTTTGTTTTGCGAAGTTTTCAGTGTTGTGGAGACCCCAATTTGATAGCGATTGGGTTGCAATACAGTGTACTTTGCCTGTGCTTTAGAGTTCCATTGATTTCTTGATTGTGGGCACACTTCAGTGTTGCGCCCAGGTGATGTTGTGAAGCTCATTCTATTTGTTCCTTGTCACAAATTTTGTGATCCTTGGAATTGGGAGTTGGGAGCATTTGAGTGTCGCAATGTGAATCCTTCTGATTTGTTGAGCACTGGAGTCGGGAGCGTTGAGTATGGTTTAGGATTCTGGTCAATTTAGGGTGCTTCAATTGTATGCTCGGTGAGTGTGCAATTTCAAGTGTGGGAGCTTTGTGTCCTTCGTTTGTGTGCTTGGTGAATGTGCTCGGTGAATGTGATTGGGGAGTGAAACAATGCCGCACGCACGAGAAAGTGAGAAGGTCGAACTGAGTAGCGAGGATGAGGGGGCTGGGAGGTCGACAGCGAAGAAGGTCAAACCCGCTGGGAAATGTGCTGTTGGAAGCGATGGGGAGGCGATGGGGAGGTCGGGACTCAAGCATTCTAAATCAAGGCTTCAAGGATCGGGTGGCACAAGAACAGGTGATACAAGCGGCAATGAGTAAAACGTCAAGGTGGTGCGTGGAGCTCACAAACCTGTTGCAAAGGCGAAGGGGAAGGACAATGCAAGGTCGTAGAAAGTCTTCAGTTGCATTGAAGATGTTGATGAAGAAATTGCGAGGTTGAAGAAGCCCCCCCAAGAGCTGAAGAATAAGGATTTCAAAACCGAGTTTGGGCTCGTCGATCCAGGCAACAATCCACACCACTTCCGCAAGAACACTGTATCTGCAAAGTCTTTGCGGAAACTGTTTGGGAAGCCATACGGGGAATTGGGGCGGGCCGGGTATGCTTGGGGCGGATGCACTGTGAAGGATGTCGTGGACAGAGTGAAGTTTTTGCACCCCATTCTCTACCAACATCCTGAGGACGAAACACCTAATCTCATGACGATCCGCTTTGCCGAAGGGATGGCTCTTGAGTACAAAGAAGGTGACGGCAAGGTGAATTGGTGTGCATTTGGAGAAGAGACCAACAAGCAGCAACACAGTCGACACACGCTAGATCGGACAAAGCTAGAAGAATTGAAAAAAGTAGTAGCTGTGTCCAAGAGCGGGGACAGCAAAAAAAAATTGACGTACGGGGGAAAGAATGGCGCGGCATGAAGCTGGAGCCTAGTGTGGCGGTGAAGATTGAGCTTGCTTTGCAGGTGAAGACAGAGGGTGGGAATGAGGGCAACGGAAAAAAGCAAGGGCTGTTGGATGCCACCGGTGTTGCGAGTAAGTCGCGGCGGGTAGAGGTTGGTGAGTGGGATGGCTTAGGGTTAGAATTGGGAATGGCTTCAGGGGTTTGCGTGCAGGAAAATGTTGTTGGAAGGCAGAGCAGCGGGATCTTGAAGAAGGCCATGGTTGTGGAGCGACTGCAAGAAGTGGAGATGCTAATGGAGGCAATTCACTTGGAGCAACAACACCTTCGAGAATTGAAGAAGGGGGCAATAGAGAGGCTTGAAGGAGCCACCTTGAATTGCAACCAATTTGAATGGGGAATGGGTTCATTACAAAAGCAAGAGCTGCAGAAGAAGGCACTCATCAAGATACTTCAAGAGCAGGACAAAGATGCCTTCAAATAAATGATCAAGATGGAAGGAATTCAGGAGCAGATTCAGGAGGAGGTCGTGAAGGTAAAGTCCGCAAGACAAGAGCTAGAAGAAGCTGAAGCTGCCATGGTGTCATTGACAAGAGGCTTGGAAAGTCGTCAACTGCAATTTGATGCCTTAGCAGCAGAGAAGTTTCAGCTCAAGTCGGGAAGGAGTTCTTTGAATTCTATACCACGGCCCATGGTATATTCTCCCGAGGATCCACTTTCGCCATCTCGTGATTTTGGGGATGACAGCAAGTTTATTAGAATTACAACTTGCAGCTTGTATTCATTCCCTTTTCCTCATAATGACATTGTAGTATCCTTGTGTAAGCACTTGTGTCACCCCTTTTGTGCTTCAATTCTTTTTGCTAGAAATTGCAAATGTATGGCAAAAGGATGTAGAGAGCTGTCCCATCCAGAGTGGCATCGGAGCTTTGGTTGGAGAGAGCCAAATGTAGAGCTCTCACAGAGGGAGTTGATGCTTGGATTGGCTGAAGAAAGGGGAAGAATTATGAAGGAAAGGACGGACCAAGCTAGGTCAAGGTTACCAGCAGTTGGTAAGTTCACCTTCCAAATTGTACTTTGTGTTGTCATTCAAATAGTAAGCAAGATTGTACACCTGTAGTGTGAAATTTTGGGATTAGGGTTCAGGATTTTGCCTTGCACTTCGCCAAATGTTACGACCTTGTTCACGTAATTGTATTTCTTGCTTCTTTTATTTCTACAATCTATATATTTTTGTGCTTGTGCATGTAGTGTGTTATATGTTCAAAGGTGGTCTCTATGTACCGATGTCCTAAAAGTCTACACATAATGCAGACTTAATATAAAACAATGTACTAAGAAAGTTTCCTGAGGATATGCTGTGTGGAAATCTTCACATTACTATATCTTAAGTAGTACTTCCTGTTTTTTGTTAGGCACTAAAATGAGGGTAGGGACACTTCTAGGACTGCGATTGTATTTCACGCACAATGCAAAGTACTCGTTTTGTGGGGGTAGGGGCACTGCTCATGTGCTTCTTGTGTATGATGTTATCTTCAGTTACTTGCTTTCATGTGCTTCTTGTGTATGATGTTATCTTCAGTTACTTGCTTTCATGTACAGCCTTTTTTTTGTACTTCCAGACAAAATTTTAAATATACTAATGGTGGGGTTTGCAAAGGAGAATGTACTATGCGGAGCTACAACATGTATTTCTTGTGCTTTATATGCTTCAGTCTTGTAGGTGCTATACACAATACACTAATACACTAATGGTTTGTGAGTACACTAAGTACTCATGACTAGTACTATGGAGCCGCTAACATTAATGTCATAGAAATACTCTCAAATTGTTTGTACTAGTTGTACTCCATATATTCTTAGTACATTTGCGTTCTCAGTACATTTGTATTTCTAGTACATTTATGTTGTCAGTAGATCATTCTGTGTCTTGTACGTCTACGTTTCTGTTCCAAGTACACTTGTATTATTGGTACATTTGTATTTGTGGTGTACTTGTAATCTGGGTACACTTGTATTCTTAGTATGCTTAGTACGCTTTTATCACGTTTTTGCTATGACATGCCCTAATCTCTTGTCTGTTATGACAGGCTCTTCCCTCAAGTGGGTCCATCATGCTTCAGTTATGAATAGCCCAGTTTGCTTAGCTGAGGGAGAGACAAGCCAGGGAACTTGCTCGGGAAGGGAAGGTGAGGGGTACAGTGATGGGCCTCCTGAGGTCCGCAAGCAAGAGATTACTGGGTTGAAGGAACAAGAGAAGCCACAGAGCTCAACGACATTGGCTAAATTGGTGGTCATAGAGTGCTTAGACGATGGTAAGAGAGTGAAGGCTTCTGAACCTGATATGGATTCTGCAGAGGATTCATCAGATGACGAAGGAGACACAAAAATGCCACGCCTGCCTTCAAGCTCGGGCACCACCATTTCAGATGACAAAGAGGGCTCCAATGTCAGACTTGACAATGAGGATGACGACGTTGGGACTGAGAATCTTGCAGAAAAGCGTGAGGATGTTGTGAAGGCATCAGATTCAGGTCCTACGAGTCCCAAGCTCAAAGGCAAGGAGGATAATCAAACAGCCTCTGCACATGGTGATGGGGCAAAGCGGGAAGAACTTGGCGTGACCTCCTTGGAGAGCAGCCCCGTGGACGGCGAATTTCACATCCATTTGCAATCAAGCACCAAATCAGGACTTGGGAGTGCCTCTTCTGAGGGAAAAGAGGGATTGGTGAACGTGAAGGCATTGGAGCCAAAAGATGAAGGTAGAAGCGCGGTGGTGCCTAAGTCTAGGTCAAAGTGCTTGGTAGGATGGCGAGGGAGAGGGTTGGATGTCGGGATTCAAGAGAAAGACCTTGTGAGCAGTCCAAAGGGTTTGGAGGATGAGGTGAAGGAGGTTCAAGCTTCGGCAAAGGTTGTGGAGGCTTCTGAAAGGGTTGTGGTACTGTGCCAAAGGAGTTGGAGGCTGGGGTCACAAAGGTATTAGTGAACCGACAGTGGAGACCAAATCAATAGTGGATGCTGGAGCAGCACCAATAGAGGCTGAAGCAACCACGGTGGAGGTAAGAACGGAGGTGCAGAGTGTAGCAGTGGCGGTGGAGGCGGGAGCAGCTAAGGTAGAGGTGGAGGCGGTAACAAAGGAGGTGGTAGCCCCGAGGTCACCATTCAAGTGCAAGGCCAGGAGGACAAAGGGTCTAGTTGATGCGGATGATATGGAAATGGACAATGTAGCAGCCATTGAAAATGTATATTCTGCAGATAAGAAGACTTATAAAGACTTGAAAGAGATTGTTGGTGGTAGTGATAGTCCGGTTCATGTTCCAGAGAGCAACCTGCGACCAGAGCATGTACTGCTAAGGAGGTGGATGCACCAACAGTTACAAAGGTTAAAGCAAAAAAAAAAAGGTGGAGAAGGTAGGTGGTGCTGCTTCACAGAAACAGCGGAAGGATGCCACTTCCAAATAGGTCCACAACATCATGGCCTTTTTTGTGTGATATTTATTTTTGTTTTTGTCCATTCAGCTACATTTGTATGCTCTATGGATAAGGCTGTATGCTATATGTATCATACTGGATTTGTCTAGGCCCCTCCCTCAGTTGAAATTCTTGTGAGGCACTAAACCCAAACTCAAATTCTTGTGAGGCACTAAGCTTAAGGCAAAATGCTTGTGAGTTCCTCCAAAGTGAAATGCTATTGAATGACTTGTATTTTCCTTAGGTACGTGAAGTTTGTGGTACGCCGGAAGGTTGGTTGTTGGGATGGGATTATAACCAGGCCGTGACTTGGTATGATGTGAGAGATTTGTCAAAGGGGCTCGAGAAGACCCTTGTCCTTGTTGCTCAAACTGATGTTGCATTGAATTATTTTTAGTACATGAATTCTAGTGTGGTTTATGAGCAAGCCCAGGTACCTCCCACGCTTGACAACATACAACCTGGAGAGTATTGTTCATGTTCCACTGGCTGTGGGGGTGAAAATGCTGTGTGTGCATGCCAAGCCAATCTCGAGGGTCAAAGTGCATACCAAAGAGGCATTGTTGCAGATGAGTATATCGAGGAGGGCAACAACGGAGATGCAAATTTCTGTAAGAAGGGTGCACAGTGTATTAGGGGAGATCATGTATGCGAGGATCATGTTCCTTGTATTTTCCTTAAGGAGTGTAATGTCAAATGTAGATGTGCTAGTGACTATGGGAATCGTGTTGTTCAGCAGGGGATGAAGTATTAAGTAGAGGTATTTCCTACAGCCCTTACAAGATAGGGGATTTGAACAACTGAGCCTATACCCAGAAGTGCGTTTGTTTTTGAGCTGACATGGGAGATTTTAAGAACTGCTGAGCTCATTGTTAGGAACTTGGGGAACGATGGTGTACTCTCCCATAGTTCGGCACTCGATGCAGATTGGGCCACTGAGCAGAAGATAGACAACAATAGTGCTTTGTGCTTGGATTCCACTCATTTTGGAAATGTGGCTAGATTTTTGAATCACAAGTTGGTCTTCAATTTGAGATTTTGTTAATTGCTTTTATCTATTACTTTATGAGGAATGTCCCTTGCACTTGGGCATTACATATATGCAGATCCAAATGTTGTAAAGCAAATTACTGCTTTGGAAATGTGACAGAATATTGAACCTCACGTTAGAATTGGAACCCATTTTCTGTTAAATGCTTTCTCAATGTGGGATCCCTATGATGGATTGACCCTTATACTTGGACATTACAGATGTGAGGATCCAAATCTAGTGGACGTACCTGTCACAATTGAGAGTGTGAACTGCAGCTTGTATCATGTGGCGTTCTTTGCGAATCGCATCATTCAATCTGGAGAAGAGTTGACATGGGATTATGGCATTACTTTCAAAAATCCCAATGAAGCTATGTTTCCTTGTAAGTGTAACAGTATGATGTGCAGGGACAAGGCATTGCCAAAAACTAGTCGAAGATCATTATATAAACCACGCAAGAGGGGATGACTTAGAACTTAAGGTGTGAGACTTTTAGGTGTTGTACTAGTATTAGATGTACTTAATGTAGTAGTAATTGATGTACTTAATGTACCACTATTAGATGTACTTAATGTACAAATGTAAAAGTTGTACTAATTGTAATATATTTTCAACTTTCATACTCCGTGTTTGTTATTGTCATCTCATACAGTTTGAAATGATAGTGATTTCTAAATATACTTATCTCTCATGGACTACCAAAGCTTTATACTATTTGCATGTCCAGTTTTCAAGTTGGAAAGACTTCTAGTGCCCACCCATAAATCGCAGCCAAAATCGCAGCCAAAATCGCAGCTTAATTCAAGGTATACCACACTGCACTGAGACGATTCCTATTCACTAAATCAATACGTAGTGATATCCAAATCAAAGAGCAACTAAGAAATGAACATCATATGGCACACGTTTAAATAAAAGACTTTTATGTAAGAAATTGAGATTAAAAACTCATAACTATTTATTAATTATACTCCTAGTACTCCTAGTACTCCTAGTACTTAATCGTAGAACTTGTAGTATCTACAAGTGGCTTTGCTGGTACTCATAGTACTCATAGTATCTATAGATATTGTAAACTATACTTTGAGTTCCAACAAAATATTAGAAACAGCCTAAAGACCTCCCTAAACGGCCACAGCAACATAGTTAATTGAACGCCCACCACTCCCGCAAGGCATCTTCACACATGTTCCTTGTATCACTTGACACCTTGTATACCGGGGTTCCTTCACCCTATAGGAAGCAAGAACCATTGGAAATTTACAAGTTCAAACCAAATGTGCTTCAACGTGAGCTTCGACTGCCTTGTCACAAAGCACGTAAGTCTCCTCCCAACGCCCGTACTTCTTGTAGTATTTTGCTCAAATCACTGCATATCCAACTCCAAATATCCCCCCCCCCCCCCATTGACAAGTCATGGACTCTTGTAACACAAACTTCTTGGCCAAACATTGGAAGATGTAATATTCGACCCCATCTTTGTTATCTTCCTCTACAGGTATCATGAAGTTGTCCCCAATGTCCACCAAGTTGCCGCCCTCTTGTGAAACACCATCGTACACCAAGTTTGCTTCATTGTCCATCTCTTCGATTTGTTGCGCCACAGCAACAACACTAAAAGGGTTTAGCCTCTGAACCCGCCATTCCCACATATGTGCTGAGTTCTCACACTCAGTCCAATCACCATCTATACATGGGACACAAAAGCACGACAATTCACGAGTCCTAAGCAAAGTAGGGTCAGTCATAGAGAAGCCTGAAATAGAGTAAAGACTTTTAGAGCCTGGCAAAGTGTTACATTTGATGGTAAGATCACTATGATCTACATTTGTATCTCCAATCAACCAAAAAACACGAGAAAGAGGGGAAGTTGTAGCTCGTGTGTATGAGCTAGGTACACGTTCTGTGTACTTCTCCTCTAGGACATCCACCACATCGGCAGCATTCCGTAAGGGCCTCAAGGAATTCTCAATTTGCTCCGCAGCTAGCGCCCTCTTCACCACAGCCCCTACACCATCCCACTCACCCTTCCCATGAGCGGATTCGAAGAAGTTCCAATTCATTTTACAACCTCCAGTGAGCCCAGGGTAGCATGCAACAAAATACATGGCTGTTGCACACTTAAATTGTGCATTGCAGCCGTCATTGTAGACCCAGTGCTCCCTCGGAGTGAATCCAGAGTTGGTTAGCCAATCCCAATGCAGCATCAAGCAGTGTTGAACAAAAGTTGAATCGTGGACTTTATCATTAGAGATGTAAAAGTGCGTCTGCTTGATGATCTGGTCTCTTTCCCTCCACATTGTAATGTAAACCAAGATGGTCACACTAGTACTGAAGTAGTACAAGCTTTGCACCTCGTTCTGGATGGCAAAATTGTAGTTCTCGGCATAGTCAATATGGGATATAACAACCCCCTCAGGGACATTCTTCATCATGAGCTAGCACTGCTCATCTTGCCATTGTGCCTTGAAGTTATGTGTGATGAAATTGGTTACTGTTTTCTCCATGTACGACAAGATTCATGGATAGGTGTCTCCTTGAAAGCCTCCCTAAGTCGTTTTTTGGCTTTTCCAGTCTGAAGAATCCACTCCCACCTGGTAGTACTCAAAACACTTCCACTTCATGGTAAAGGTGTTAGAAGCACACAACTCAAGAGGACAAAATGAAAGGAGATGAAAACCATAGATGGAACAATCACCCATAAGGCACTCAAGTCTATGCCACACATCATACTCCCTTTTTGGACAAACATATGCTTCCCACAGTAAGGTAATCCTTTAGTACTTCAAAATTGGGGTTTGAAGTAGAGATTGTACAAGATAAAATTGGATATGTACACCAAGTATGCCAAAAGTAAGTTGGATACACATGTGTACTCCTAACTTTGCAACTGTTGTAAGCTAAACATGTACAGTACAACACATGACAAGGCCCACGGATGTACTTGAAATGTTCCCACTACTCCATTACAAAGATTAAGGTCAAGAGCTCAGAAGTACTAAACCACACTAAAAAGCATTTATACTCCACTTTAGCATGACCACTCACGATGCCTAACGTACAAAGTGCACAAAACTACCAACACAGTATACATGTGTATATAGTTGTCATGGGTTTGCAATTTAGTTCTCATGGTTCAAAGTAAAAAATATACAAGCTAAAACTTCCTTTTTGTACAATAAGTAAAGAACTGTTAATGTGATATACATTTTATACCTTTATTCCTAAAACCACTACAAGAACAACACTAAACATGTACACTATGACTCATGACACAATCTAATAATGTATTTGAAATACTCCCAGTACTACAAATCTTTTTTTACTTTCAAGTGTGTAAAATTGCTAATTGATGTAAATATACTATTCATACCACAAGTTTCAATTCCAGTCAACAAGTACAGGAGCTGTGATTACAAAGTGTAGAACTCTCCCATCTATTATGTTCAACATGCATATTTGCTAGCTTGCGTACTGATTTATGTACCTTGCGTATTACATTGTATACAGAATACAATAGTTGTAGTAGTGATTCTGTTTTCATATTTGCAACTTCTAACAAATTGCATTGACTAACAAGTATAAGGACTCCAA
Organism: Neckera pumila; assembly: GCA_963969595.1. NCBI lineage: Eukaryota > Viridiplantae > Streptophyta > Bryopsida > Hypnales > Neckeraceae > Neckera > Neckera pumila. The sequence continues at coordinate 5,646,678 of OZ018412.1, read as the reverse complement.
AATATACAAAATGCCAAGGACAATGATACCACCTGATTTCTAAAACAAACATACCTGAGAATCACACAGATAATGGATCGGATGAGGCTCAACCCATTCCTTCCGATCTTCTCTGTGTTTGATGACGTCCTTTCTGTTTGGTGATACCTTAGTCTGACCGTTCCACCATAGACCAACGCAATTTTTGACGTATTCAAATAGACCTGCTCTCTTCTTTCAATGTAAGCAAAGCCCTAAAATCGTATCTTTAGTATCGGGGGCATAAACCCTTCAACTCAAAGCAATATTGATGCTCTCCGTTGATGTATCCAAAACAAGAGACAGCGGCCTCACTCCGTCAATTTCCAAGCTAATTGCCGCATCCAACAATGCACTCTTCCTTGCTAACAGCTCGTTGGAGTTCGCCACCTTCACTAACTGCAGTTCATTCTTGAAGTTCTCAATGAATGATTGTATGACCTTGGCTTCCTGGGGCCGAGCATAGTGGGTAGGTAGCAAAGGTGAAACACTGTTACGACGTAATATCCTCTCCACAACATCTCTTTGACTTGATGGACTGGGACAGCATCTCAACTCCTGAACTAAATACTGCGCTACGTGGAGGGAGATCCGGCTTGATTCTCTCACCGATAGAGCGTCTTCCACCCCAATAGCTGGTGCTACAGAAGCTAAAACAAGTGCCTCCTCATGTCTTTGTCAACCTCTCACTCTCTGGCGAGATTTCCTTTCTTTGGTATTCTCAACTCTCAATGTCTGTTGCTCGTTTTACAAGCGAGCTGCAGCGGTTCTAGCTTCTGGACTCAGGTGACTGATACCATGTCGCACACATTGTCTTTTAACAGTGTTACCCATTTTGAGAACCCTAGCAAAAAAACACGGAGTGGCAAGACATACAGACATCAGTCATCTATAACAAATCAGAGTACGTAGTTCAAGAGTTGGGAAGCTAACACGATCCAATATTTCTACAAGGAGAAAGAAGCGTGCAGGATCATTGTTTCATGAGACTTTTCAGATTGTAACTCACCCTTATAAATTGATATCATCACCTTCTAAATACAACGGATTTGCAGCTAACAGTAGGAGCCCCACTCGGAAGTCTCACGGAACAAAGAGAAGGTGTGAAATCAAAGCTACTAGTGGGATAAGAGGAGGAATTTGAGGAATCGAATAAAGAACACCTTGGGGACTCATCGATTGGGTTGCACTTGCCTAGATAGAAATCAATTTTCCCTTGCTTGGACATTAGGGTTTCTGAAACGTACCCAGAGTCGCTAATCTCACTAATCGAATGGTAACAAAGAGAACCTAACTCAATAGAAAGACTAGCAGTGAAGTACGATGTTATGAGTTTTTGAACAAGAACAGCAGGGCATTCTGTAGACGTCGACATTGTTCACAGGAGAAAAAAAAATTGCATCCAAAAACATAAGCACAAGTTGTCCACAGCACACCCGGCAAACCTCATCTCCACTAGCAAAGCTTCGGCAACATACAGCCAAACACAAGCGGAATTAGGGAATTACACAGCCCCTTTGACCAAACATCAAACACAGGAGGAGAGAGACGACGATGATGTGGCCGTGCAGACAGTGGCAGCGCCTACATGGACCGGTGCCCGAGAAGAGTTTGATTTGGCAAGAATACTTATTGAATGCATTTAAGGAATATTTTGGAGAACCAAAGTACAAAAACATACTAACTATACTATTGGTATCAGAAGGACGTAACGGAGCATCCCAAAAAATGTAACCCAGAATTAAGTTTTTTGCTAATTCCACTTGCCGCCATTCTAGAAGTACCTGCCGCCATCTATAATCTTCAATCCGATTAGAAAAAGCTTAATTTTTCAAGTAGATATCCATTGCAAATCAAAACTGATTGATTTCTAAGATATCTGCCGAATGTGAGCTGTAAACATAAATTTTAAAGAAGATTCCAAGGCACGGCCCCTCCTTCTCTTAGATGCACAAAAGAAATCAGTACTTGAACTTTGCATGACCAAGAAATTTGTACTTTTCTCTGAAATAGTACACTGTGACATTTTACTAGTAATCCCCAAAGTACAAATTTCTCCCAATCAACTTGATTCTACAAAAAGGGGGCTGTGCACAAATGATCTTGACTTGTCTAGTGTCTAGAAACCCAAAAAAAATTTAGAGAAAAAAGCTTCTAAGTTCCACTAATAACAAGCACAAATTCATGTTGTTATGAAAAATGGCTTTGTGACCTGAAAAAGTACAAGGTCTAGCATACTTCTACCCAACTAAGTATCCAAATCTTCTCCATAACTGCTTCCAAGGCCTCCCCGCAGAGGGGCTTTGGATCACTGCAGTCCATCCTCACAAAACAATTCAGATGCAAGAAATTCCTTGCTAACAGCAAGACTAATGGCTGAGTTGGTGGCAGATGGTGTTTTAGAGACTTGCTGACTAATTAGAGATGTTGTCCGCTCAACAGAGTCACGACAAGTGCCCTTACCAATAGGATGTTCATGATGACCAACATGGATATAAGCTCTCGGCAAACCACTAGAGTTTAAAATCCTATACATGCGACAAGGGCACAAAGATTTGCAGGCAAGTGATACTTTGCAGATCCGGCATACAAGATTAGACTTTGCAAGAGATTGGTTTCCCACAGAAAAGATTACAGGTGATGAGCCCTCCCACTCTGTTTCATTCTGGCTCCCACCTTGCCGAACTCTAGGGCAATCTATATTCTCGCAAACTAGATGGCCCACACACAATGAATAACGGAACTTCAGTCCAAAGTCGTTAACAATATTTGTAGTGTGTGTATGTGTCCAATTGTGGCCTTCAAATCTTTGGTCTATGCCTTCAAGTTGTCGACCTATAGACAATGAAGATGTCAACTTTGACAGACCAATAGAAGAGGATGCCGGAGAGGAAAGTGGGGGTAATTCAAAAACTACATCTCCGTTAAATGACTGAAGAAGATGATGCACAAATTGACAGCAAAGTTTATTCAAGTCCAAGAACTTCAATTTGTTTCTTGCTCGCGGTTGACTCTGCATCTTTCTAAGGCACACAAAGACGCTTGGGAACTGTGATGCACTTGGGCGACCTAACGGAGGCAATGTGCTACTCGAAGCACTTTCACTCATAATCACATCTGTGTCATTGCCCATCTCTAGTATGGAAGACGATTTTAGGGACGTTTCACTGACAAAAATAGTCTCATCATTAGAAGACTCGGAAAGATCAATGTGACTGTGATCTAAGGGCTCTACTTTCACACAAATTCCTGAAGGCATTTGCACAAGAGAAGTTGCAGATCCTGGCGTAAGAATATATGTTGAGACCGACCTAACAACATTTGGAGTACCCATGATATGGTAACTGCCAAGGGTGAGCTTCCAAACATCTCCTGTATCATCTTTGAGTTTCATTTGCATGACAGTTGAAACAATTTCTACTCCCTTGGAACCAAATAACTCCTCCTCCATCCACATGGACACCGATTCTGGATTGAACCTCACACTAAGAACCAAAGCTGATACCTATGCCACACCATCAACTCTACAAGGAAATGAAATGGGAATGCTAGAGCCATCACCATGAACTACTGCCATGTCCATATTTGGATGAGCATGCAATCTACAAACTCATGCTCAAACTTATGCTTAATGCAGTTGTTAACGTTGAAAAATCCTAAAGCTTTTTGGTAATTGACTGTTAGACAATGGATATGGATTTAAGTGGTTCTATATCAGATTCTATTAGTTTGAAATTCAAATTCAAAAGATCAAATCTTTGGATTTTCTAAACAGCTAGCATTAGAGTAATTTGATTTCATTTATCGCTAAACAATTTTTAGAATGATTAACTACAAATAGCGCCACATACAGAGAAGATCACATGTTAGAAGCCACCAAAATGAAGACTTCATTAATGTAGGAGTGATATCTTCAAATCTAAGAGTGATCATAAGACCACTGATCAAAAAAAGGATGTTTTCAGTGATCATTCATGTTTAGCTAATTGGATGTCATTCGGTTGCAAGAAGCCCTAATTTTTCCATCAAGAATACATTCATTGCAGTCTAAGATTCCTATATATTGGAGAGATTGTAAAGTTATCAAAGAAGAAGTAGCATAAGTGTTGTTGTTGTATTTTTATTAAGAAGGATGCTGAGGGTTCATGTAGGAAGAGACGTAAGGCTGGTCTTCGATTTTCAAGTAAAAAGCAGTTAGAGAGAGCAAAGATGGTTAGACGCTTGCATAGGACTAATGGCGTTCAGATTAGTAGCACTATTTGAACCTTGTCCTATGATGATCATGGAGTTGAAATTGGAGATTTTCATTCTAAGGACAATTTGACAGAAAACAATGATGGAACAAATATTGTCAAGGTAGATAGACTGGATGAGGATGAAGAGAGTGTACACCAATCAAGTCCAACAAAAATCTAGGGATGACTAATTTTTACTAAGTGAATAGTTCATTGCTCATGTATGCAATATTTCTCTGCAATTGTCATGTAGTACATGGTATTCTTTGCGACTAGCCATAGTTATATCTTAAATGGAGAATAATTAATTAAATTTTATCCAAAACAATATTAAACATTATTTATTTCTTCCAATGTCTTTTTCGTTTTTCAATGAACCTTAGATATTTAAAAAACTGCCCCATATGCTGAACTTAAGATATTACAAATGTAGTATAATGAAGTTTTCATATTATTCATCCATAAACTGATCTCTTAATCCAACGCCCCCCTAAGTGGAACCCAGCAAACCCTAATTGCACTCCACCGAACCCTAGTCACACTCCAATTCTCCAGTCTTTGTTCATGCTTGCTGCTGATTCAGTCGCCCTACGTTCTTGAGTTTTGCTGCTCCTCTTGCTCATGTTTGCAGAGAATGGAAGCTGGTGTGGGCGTTGTATCGGAAGAAATCGTAGAGGCTGAGAATCACAGGGGCGTTGGCAGCGTCGGAGGTGTGGGAGGCGTTGGAGGCGCGGCGAATGCTTTTGTAAGTTCCTTTTTGAAATTTGTATATGCATATTACAAGAGCTTGTTCCGTTGCATTTTTTGCTTCGTCACACCTCCTCGGAATCGAGGAGCTCAACGTCCGTCCCCACTAGCTTGAGGTTGATCTTGAGAACCCCAAGTTCAAGTCCCAACGTCTATCTCGAGGAACCTCCTCGGAATTGAGGAGCTCGAGGTCCGTCCCGAGGAGCCCGAGGTTGATCCCGAGGACCCCAAGTTCCAGTTCTTATGTCTTTTATTTGGACCTCCTCGTAATTGAGGAGCCCCAGAGTTGATCGTAGGAGCCCAGGGTTTACCCGAGGATCCCAAAGTAACGCTGAGATTTGTCCTGGTCTGACCTCCTTGGAATCGAGGAGCCCAAGTAATGATCCGAGGAGCCTATAGTTTAGACTGCAAATTATTGTTTTGCAGTGCAGTATTGAAACTAGGTCAGGAATGCGGAGTGCGCCAGTAGGTCTGTCCTGACAAGTTGTTTCGTCACACATTTCTGGTCCACGAATTGCATATACTTTTGGACATGTTAATTGCTTTATAGCAACGGTCGGTCCTGCAATATCAATTGTTGCACTGTACTAAACGTTCAATTTTGAGTTGAGAGGAACGTTTGTGTCATTTGCATCCTTGTATTTTTAGCACAGTCTGCTGTGGAATGAATTACAATTCTTCAATTTCGAAATTTTCACTGTGCTTCAACTCAATCAATCCTATTAGCTGTGAATGTGCGTTGCATTTCATGCACTTCATTCGATTTTGCGGTATGCTGGCGATGGCTTCATAAATGGTCTACATTCTTGATACTACAATGTTTGACTGTACTTGAAAAGTATTTGTGCTCTTTTTTCTTCACTTGTGAACTTGCCAAAAGTGATTCTCGTTCGTACCAAGGGATTTTTAAACCCAAAAACACTCTCCATCACCAAAGATTGGATTACGCTTCCCACTAAAATCCCAGTGCTAGCGCTTGTTTAAACTCTGTGATTCTATTGTCTTGTATGAAGCTCGTTGGTTGGATAAGAGCTGGGAATCATTTAGATTTGGGATCCCAATTTAGGGTTTAATTAGGGCTAGGCTAAAGGTTTGGACCTGCATAGGTCGTCTGTCTTCAGTAATGGGGTCAGACAGAACTTGAGTGGTCATTACTGCTATGAATGGCAAAGCAGGTTAACCAATTTTGGAAGTTTTTTGGCACTGGTTTAGGTTCTGCTGGCAGTTTGTTTTACAAAGGTGAGTTTGGTTGTGGTTTAAGGTTTTAGGGTTCTATTGTGAAACTAATTGTGAGATTCATAGAAACTGTGAGATTGATTGTAGGACCGGCAAACATCCAAGAACTTGAATTGAAGAACTTGAATTGAACTGAAGCTAACAAAAATTAGGTATGTGCAAGGTAGAAGGATCAAGAAACAAGGATCAAATAAGAGTGCAGCATAGAGGGATCAATAGGTCACCTTGTCCTTGCAATTGAATAGGTAAGAATACAGCATAGGAATTGTGAGATTTAATGTCCTTGCTTTTGCTATCAAATTCACTCAAAGTTGACAGCAAACAGAGGTTTTCTTGTTTGATTTGTTTAAGGACTGAGCCTTTGTTCTCAAGCGGAGTTTACAAATCTCACCTTGTCTCACATATTTGAGCAGATTTTGACAAATCTCAAAATTGGAAGAATTCCAGAGCTAGGACGTATGAAGTAGGTGGTAAGCACGCCAATCGATTTTGAAGTTTACTGCATTTCAGGCCTTCAAAAGTGTCTGTGGTTTTTATATGGGACCACTCAAATCTCACCTGTAGCTGCGTGACTAGAGTTTCTCATTATTTTAGTTTCTCATTAGTTTCTCATTTCTATTATTCTAGAGTTTTTTTTTTTGTGCCAAACGAGTCTCTCAAGTCTCTCTTGGAATCAAGGAGGGATAACTTCTGTTGGAGCCCGCTTGTGACGTGTAATTTCTAGGATGCAAGGTGCGAATTGAATGTACCTACTTGCTAGCGTGTGACTCGATGACGCCTAGCTTGTAACTCCATTAATCCCTCACCAAATTGTAAAGATGATTACGCTGTGGATGCTTGTTTAGATGCCGTTTGCTACTGTTCTTTCGATCATTTGTGGAGCTTTGACTATTGTAACTACAGTTTGTTCATAATTAGGCTGATTGGTCTCAATTTATTTTTTAGAAATTTGCACGTTGGTTGTGCTATATTTGAACGCTTTGGGTAGAAGACGCGGTCAAGCCGTGGGCGATTGTAGTTCCTGTAAATCCACCCCAAGATTGAGAGGTCTGTTAATGATATGTACACAGATAAGTCACGAAGTCATGAAATCAAAATTCTTAAGTGTAGTCTATTTGTAAAAAGGGGAATTGATGAATAGTGGTAAGCTTCGGGTACGTACAAAAGCTCTTCCCAAGGAATGGTTCCAGAGGTACGTATTCACACTTTTATATATCTCATGCTACCATCCAAGAAGATCAATTAGTGAGGTCCAATTCATTTCAATCAATTCGATTAAAGCCTGAGAAGGCTTTTTCTCTGTCTACGCAGTTAGTCACTAAAGTCTGCAAATGCTTTGTCAATGGTTGCGGCATTGATTGAGTAAAGAATTGTGCACCCCTAATTTATAGATTAGTTGTTTTGCTTGTGCAATCGTGACCCCAGTGCAGGTAACCAAAACCAATCAGTTGCTTCTTGTTTCGATACTCTTGAGTTTTGATGTTGAGTTTCGATATGACAGTTGCTGAATGATGGAATTCTAAGAATTTCCTGCTAAAGGCAAGGTGAACTGGAGCTAGAGAGAAATATCGGACAAAGTCATTTACCTCACTGAAGCCACCTTCCCAATTATGCAGACTGAGTTGGTTAAGTTTGTTCGTCTTAAATCAGAATACCCACATGTCACAACTGATTGTGAGATGTGGGGTTGCCTTGGAGGTGTGTTGGTTTCACAGGGGCAGTGGATTCCAACATTGTACATTTTGAGAGGGTTTTTTTGCAGCTAGCAAATTTTCTTTTGTTATCTTTTGTTATGATCTTAGAACCTTAACTTCATATTCAAGTTTAAGGACTGTCTCGATTCGGTTGAGCAGGGTTTACGGATCATTGCCAAAGAAAGTGAAGAAAGGGTTTCAATGAATGTGGATTTAATAGTGTAGGAATACCTCACACGGCGACTGTGAATTTTTGGGAGTTCCTCTTTCTCAGGCGTTGGACTCCATGATTTTACTTTGTTTGTACTTGGGAATTGGAAGAGTGTTTTTTCTATGAGAGTTGACTTTGTTGTTCTTATTCACTAAAGAATTAGTGAATTCATACTTGAAATTTATTGACCAAAGGATTCGTAGGTGACAAAGTCATGTGGTTCTAGGGAATTTGCCCTAACAAATTTGACTTCATGTTTTTTTGTATGCAGACAATGGACAAACAAGAAGGAAAAAACACGGGAGAGGTCAACCTTCATGGAGGCTGTGCAAAGAAAATAATCGTGCCCAATGTGGGCATTATATTCCCACCCTTGGAATAAAGTGTACACAAAGCCAAGTTCTAGTTTTTGTTGTAGTTAAATCTCTATTGGGTGTTAACACGTATAATCCAATTATGCCTTCCAAGCAATGGATCTTTTGATGTTGTTCCTAGTGTTAGCTTTGTCCACTTCTAATCGCTATAAAATCCAAAAGATGTTAGTATTGTTCAGATGACCGATTAACAATCACACTATGAATTGGTATTAGCTTACAAGCAAATAAACGGAATGGTTTAATAGGTAGGGTTTGTTTTACCCTTTCCAAAATGGCGAAGAAAGCTGAAATTGACCTAAATCCCTAACGGATAATGGCGAATGAAGTTAGGATTAATCAATCTCTTTTTTGGGTAATTTTTGATAAGTTCTTACTGTTACTAATAGAATATAAATTCAACTTACTTCTAAAACTTAAATAGTTTTTACCTTAAAGATTGTTATTTCTAGACTTATTGTGAAAAATGTAATTACTTTTGACTTCTTGATGTAAGGCAATTTATTGATGAATTTTGACCATATTGGTTCATCAAAATTCTTACGTAATTCTTTTTTACCTTAAGTTCTTAATTTTTTACTTCTTGGTTAATTATTTTTACTGATTAATTTTTACCATGTTGGTTCATCAAAATTCTCATGTAAATTCTATTTACTTTCTACTTCTAATGTGAACTAGTTTTACTATTGATATTTGATTTTTATCTTAAAGGTAAAATAAAAGTGCTTTTAACTTCCTTGGTAAAAGTTATCTTACGGTTGAATTTTGACCGTTATCCGGTTCACCAAAATTCTTCAGTAATTTTTTTTTTACTTTGGAACTTTGGAAACTACTTCTACTTTGATCTTCGGTTTTTATTTTTACTCTAAATTCTAATAACCTAAAAGAAATTCTATTAGTTAACTTCTATATTTTCCTTTCTACTTTTAATACTATTTCCTATTCAAGATAAATGTTGGGAATTTCTAGTATGGTAAATATTTGGAAATTACTTTAAATTCTTACTAATTTGAGTTACTTTTCTACTGTAAATTTTAAGCTCCTTGATAAATTGGTTTTGGATAACTATTTCTAATTTGTTCCTAATTTCTACCTTAACTTAGATCCTTTATCTTTTGGAAATTTTTATCCTATTCCTAATTGCAATTGTTTCCTAGAGGCTATTCAAATTTCCTATCTAATTCTAAGTTTCAATTCCTATTTCTTGTGGTTCTTTATGTTCTAAATTGCATTCCAACTTCCTAATTTCACAATTTTAATCCTAATTAACAATCCTAATTTCCTTTACTAATTTGCACAATTAAATAACAAAACAATAAATGAAAGGATTTTTTAAGAACTTACTCCGAAAATCGCGGATTTGATGATGCCATCCTCGTTTACCGTCATCGTGATCTCGTTGTAGTCAAAGGTAGCGTCCATGTAGTCTTTTCTTTTCTTTTCTTTTCTTTTCTTCAATATGGGAAAAAACCGATTCTTTTTGTATTTTTCTTCTTTTCTTTTTTCTTTATAATTTTTTCTTCTTTTGGGGATATTTTTGAAAACAAATCTAATCCTATCAAATCTAATCCTATCAAATCTAATCTAATAGGATTTTTTCTAATGGTTCAAAGTCAACCAAACTTTAACAATAAACTTGTCAAGATTTTCCTACTAATACTAATTTGAGAATTTCTCCTAAAGTCCAACTACTCTCTAATTGGGTATCTAAGTATTTCCCAATCAAAACAAAGAGGTTTACAAAAGTCAAACGCTTCCTAATGGATGGTTTACGATCACTAACAACCCCTTCTTTTTCTTTCTCACACTTCAAATATCCTATGTATCTAGATTCAATTGACAACCAAAGTTTGGTATCCAGTACGTGAGTGCAAGCTTCAGAGCTTGAAGTGAGGATTTTTTGCAAGAATGGACAGTCTTGGATGATCTAGATACAGAGCAATATGGCCAATTACAAAGGTTGACGGTGTTTTGTTTCAGAATTGACCAGCTGTCTCTAGCTTGGTTGCTTCCTTCACTCTCTGGTTTTCCTCACTCTCTGGTTTTGTAATGAATCTCACTCACTATGAGCTCTGGTCAACTTAGTTTGACCACTCAAATCTGATTTTCAAAGGCTGAATTAGTTTTGAAACTCACTCTTTGGTCTGACTTGAATTTCCACTTACTATGAACTCTGGTCAACTTAGTTTGACCACTTCAAATCTGAATTTTTGTAGGCCCTGGGGCTCTCGAAGTTCCCTCCCTAGTTTTGTTGTGAAATTCACTCACTGTGAGCTTTGGTCAACTCGGTTTGACCACTAAAATTTGGGTTTTTAAAGGCCCTGTAGCTTTGGAACTTCACTCTCTAGTTCTGGATTTGAGAGAAAGAAATTGGAAATCTTTAGTATTTACTGTGGCTAACAGAAATCCAAGCCTGGTAATAAACCAAACGGAAAGAAAACAAAATGGGATCTCGTAGGATATCTTTCCTTTTTGATTTAATTGTTCCGTAACCAGCTGATGTATGTGGATGGCTGGAATCCCAATCAAAGGACTTGCCTTCTGCTCTCCAACCCGGCCTTTAGTTCCTGCGGACTTGCCATGTGGCCTCTCTGACCTAGCTCTGGACCCCTCCTGCCGTTGCTGTTGGTTGGGTTGCTGGGTGCTTGGCCGGACTGGCTGCCTAGCTGGTAGTTCTGGCTTTTTGGAAATAATTTCCTTCTTGGCCGTTGCTCGCCACTTAGGGTCTCCTCTTGGGGACCCCTTTAATCAAAAATAAATTGGAAACAGAAACAATTAGTTCAAGCAAAGCTTCGCTGTATCGGGGTTTTAGCCCAATTTTATAAGACAAAAATGCTTAAAGTATTTGTAAAAAAGAACTTGACAAAAGCAAAGCTTCGCCGTACCGGGGTTTTAGCCCCAAGATTCTAGTACTAAAAAATACTTGTTTGGATGAAACTCGAATTTTTGGCGATGGCTTCGCCGTATTAGAGGGTTTAACCTCAAAATTTGGGTAAATTCAACAAGGGACTTGGTATACTTTAGCGGCAAGAACTTGGTTCCAACCCAAGCTTCTTTAAAACAAATAATGACACTTCTAAAGGACCACGTTTTCAAACGTCAAGGCTCTAGGGGGATGTTCTATGGCTTGAAGCCAAGATATCCCACTCAAGGAGCTCGGTTTAAAGGGGTTAGAAACCACAATTCTCTTAAAACATCAACCAAACACACGACAATTGAGTATTCAAATCAACGCACCTCAAGCAAGCGTTACAAGAGACCCCAACGTCCTTGAAAGACGCTTAAAAACACAAGAATTTGTTGATGATAAGCAAGCAAAAGATCAAATTGCAAAGAACAAGAAGTTTTTGGAAAAAATGTCAAACTTCAACAACATGGCCGCGTTTGGCCGGAGTTTTACAAAATAAAAAGGGATGTGAAGTGAAGGGAGGGAGAGGCCTTATATACTCGCTCAAGGCCTCACCTTCCCCCTCAATTTCCTAATTCTACTTCCTAGGTAATTTCAAATTTATTAATTAAAATTCTACACTACTGCTGTGATCACTCTAACATTTGGAGAAATGCTTTAAACTCTAAACCAATTGCGCCATTGGCTTCAAAAGACCCAAATTCGTCCAAGGGTCGCCCACCCCTATTTCCAGCCGTTTTGTATGTAAAACCCAACGTTCAGCATATTGTTTAAAAGGATAAAAATCCAATTGTTGGAGATAATTTTATCTTCAAGTTTTGACTGGCCAGGGTTGTCAAGGAGGTCCAAGATAGTAAGAAAAGAATCCAAGTTGACTCCAATCGGAATTCAGGAGCTCCTGGTGTGCCGGTCAACGTAACGAATCTTTTAAAATCTGTTAAAATTCCGTTAGCGCCGCTGGTTCTGGTACTTGTCGGGGTCGGAATGTAATGGAATTTGGTCGGCCGCTTTATTAGCACTAAACATTCTATCCTAATTTTTAGTGGGATTTTACCGCCACTTTAAGATTTTCTAGGAATTTCCCAATGCATAAAAATACGGTTGATTTCCCAGGGAGTCATTTCCGCAATTTGGAAAATTACAAAACTTTTTGTGCAACTTCTAGGAAGTTTCTAAATGCCATGTGCAAACTTACAACTTCTTTTGCACTAATCTAAGGCGTGTGTGATTTACAACCTTTCAGTTTAATTCCCACCCGGGGGAAAATCATTCTCCATATAAGTTAATTCCCTCCCAAGGGGGGGGATCATTCTTGGTCAAGGGGATCTAGCCCTCCAGCTTCTTCATTACGCTCCTGGCAAGTTTCTGGGTCAAAACCTCCGTTCTTGGCCCGCGGATCGCTTGAAATCTCAGTTTACAGTTTTACCTGCACTGGCATATAACTTCTTTTCTATCCTAAATATTTCACATACCCTTCAAAAGTTTATTTCTGGATGGTTTGTGGTTTGGCCATCAGGCTTAATTCCATCTGAACCGTCAAATGTTCTCTCAATTGCTTAAATAGACTTAATATTAGCTCATAGTAGTAATTAGAGTGGTTCCGGGTTTTTCGGTCAAATCATACTTCATTTGTAGGGATTTCCTCCAAATATCACGTAAACATACTTATACTATCTTTTTAATCCTAATGAATCCTAAATATGAGCAAAAAGCAAAAAAAAGAAAATTTTGAGGTTCAAGTGCTAACTTGGGGGTTCACACCCAACAAGGATCAAACTGCATCTGCATTAAATGTGAGTTTGCATGGTTGGAGGTTTGAGTGAATTGCAATTTATTGTGGTTGTTGATTTGAATTCATGTTTATCTGTATGTAGACAACCGACGAACAAGAATGCCCATCTATAGGAGAGGTCCAACTTCATGGAGGCGGTACAGAGATTATAATCGAGCTCATCCAAGACCAAGCTGCACCTGAGCTGATTGTGAGTTTTTCGTGCTATAGATTGATTGTAATTTCAATATTTTGTTTAGTTATGTTTAGTCTAGCCCTCCTTGGGCCACAAGAGCCCACATTGGCCCATTGGAACTAGATTGAGATGATTTTATTGAGATGGTTTATGAAGTTGAACCATTAAAAATCGGAATAAAATACATTGTTGAAAATTGGTTTTCGGATTTGAACGATCATGATCATAATAGATAGTGGTTGACAAATAGTAGTAGAAACTGTTAAGACTTGTTTCTCCTGGGTTTGTCAATAGTTGTTATTGGAACTTGTCCCTGACTCATTATTCTTGGACTTAGTGTTCGTTCCTCACTCTTTATTCTAGTGCTTGGTATGATCATGACTTAGAATTGCATTGTTTGCTCTTACCTAGATTAATATTTGAGCATAATAATTAGTCCAAGAATGCACTACTGTTGGATGTTTGATGTGAAACTTGAACAAATCCTCAATTATACAATTAGTTGGTAGCTTTTCAAAATTGTATCAATCTTAATATTTCTACCCTCCTTAAAATCAAGGAAGTGTTTTGGATTGGTAGAAGATAGTAGGCGGATAGCCTCCACTAGAAATTAAAAAAACCTAGGAATGTTCCCAGACTGACTACTTCATCAACTAAAGATCCTCAAAATCAAGGAGGGGTATTCATTGTCCACAGGAGTTTACCCGATAGTTGGTAGCTTTTCCAAAAAATTCAATTTTAATATGTCTACCCTCCTTGAAATCGAAGAAGTGTATTGGATTGTTAGAGGGTAGTGAAGGAATGTGTCTAAACTGACTAGTTTATCAACCAAAAGGTCCTCGAAATCAAGGAGGCGTGTGAGTTTAATGAATTTGATAATTCTAGGGTTTTAAATGAAGATGTTTCTTAAGAGAAAATTAGTCTGATTGCTCTCACGGCTTGGCTTTTCATGTAATTTATGGAAGAGGTAATCTTCTTTTGGTAGCTTCAGTTTTGAATTGAGACCACTCACTTGTGGGTAATATAAACTGTCAATTAGCCTTTTAAAGGAATGGATTCTTGGTTGATAATCAATTCTATCTGAATAGATAAATCGAGGAGGTGTTTTTCTTAGCAAATTTTAGGAGGTAAATATCTGAGATAAATATATATTAGTGTTCCTCAAAATCAAGGAGAACTATTGGCCTATTGAATGAAGTACTAGTGCCAAAGGACTTATGGATTATCAGGTGATTTACTAAACGTTGACCATTGACATTATTGTCATAGTCAAATTAGGAGCTAGTTGATTAATAGTTGGTCCAGGATTTTGATTATATTAGATTTTGTGATACTATTTGGTCTAACAGTTGTATACTTTTGTGCTCCTCTAATCCAAGAAGTATTTTTACCTAGCGTTGAGGCCTCGGGCCGTATGAGCCTCCTTGAACTCGGAGGAGCGATAATAGCCTTCTCGGATTCCGAGGAGCGATAAGAGGCTCCTCGGAGTCCGAAGAGCCTCATTAGATTCATCCAACAACCTATGTCTTATTGCTCCTTGAAATTGAAGAGGGGTCCTAGCCTATACTCAAGCAAATTTGGTTCAATCAAATTGTAGGTATCATTTCTTAGGTAGATGGAGTATTTAATAGAAATCACTTATTGTTGTAGAAGTACGGGATTTTGCAGGTAGAGATTGACATGCCTAAGAGCTCCTCGGATTCGAGGAGCGGTTCATGCCTATTTCTAAAAGCCTTTTATATCATAAACCTATCATTATTTTGTTTGAAATCGGTTAATCATTTTCTAAGCAATTTATAGAGATTTAGGTATTGAAGATCTATACGAGTAGATAGTTGGATGTTTTTATGCTCCTCAAAATCAAGGAGGCTTAGCCTATCCACAAGTGCCTACTTCCTAGTCCACTTGAACTTTTCTCTTTAAACGCAGATATCTTGCAATCTGTGTGGTCAAAAATTCTGAAATTTTTCCCACATATTCTCATAGTTACTAGTTAGGTGTAAGCCCCTATGGTTAGATGTGGAAAAATATTTATTTATTTGTACTCCTTGCTATAAAAAAAAGGCAGTTTTGAGTGTTTTTTGGCAGAAAAAAGGTCTTGGGCCTTTAGGGGTTAATGCAATTATCACAATTTTCAAAACAAATTTTTTGAAAAGGTTTAATTTGCTTGCTAAAACAATCTCACCATTGGGATTATAATGTTTCAATTCCATCTTAGAGCTATAATGATTTAGTTTGTTTTTTAATCTTGGACCTACTTCTACTTAACAATTTTTTATAGAATGAAAATCATGTGTTTTTTTTGTTTTGTTTTGTTTTGAATTCCTAGACTTTCAACCCAATTCCTCAAGACCAAAAAAGATAAATTCAAAGTCTGTAGTATCCAAAATTTCTACAATGGTATTCAAAGTCATCTTAAATTGCAAGCCAATATTCAAAAAAATAATTTTTTTCCAACTTTGAATGCTAATATCTTCCAATTTGTACCCTCAAACTTTATGAAGTTTTTAACATATGATCTGAGACAAGTGTACAAGATCCTATGGTTAGATTTTCTTTTAAATAAACTTTTTTGGTTTTCGTGGATGAATGCAGCTGAATTGGCAGTTTTGAATCATCTTTTATTTTTTTTTAAAATGACCTTGGGACTTAGGGGTTAAAATAGAAAATTCAATAATTGTCATACCTTTTCAATCTTTGTTATGTGTGCAACCTTTCAATTTTTTGTATATATATATATATATATATATATATATATATATAACTTCTTGTTCTCTCTTTCTTTTAAAATCTGGAAAAGTCCATTTGAGGTTTGGATTGCCAGCTTTGCATTGGGTCAATTTTTTTAAAAGGCACCAGAACGGAATGAGGTCCCTTACCCTCCACTTGAAAATTCCGGTGCTTTCCGGTGCTGTCCCTGTTTCTGCTCATAGATTGGGGATGCTCTTTAGCAAACAGTGGATCCGGACTTGCACAACTATTTGTGCAGCTGTTATTAATTGTAAAAACAATGCTGACAATTTCTTCCCAAGGCAGGGCAGAGACTCATTTTCCCAGTGATTTTATCCCTGACCACTTTGAAATTTCTTCCAAGGCGCAGACTCTTTTCCCAGTGCTTGTGCTACTGACCACTTTGAAATTTCTTACAGGTCACAGACTCTTTTTCAAGGATACTCTTAGTTAGATCAAAGATTCATAGCCTGCTCTTAATTGAATTTGGCACTGTTGTAGAAGACCATGCGATACCTTCATTTATGTCTTTGCAGGTAGGTCACACGTCCCAAAATCTTGTAGATATATGGGGAACTGCGTACTACACGAGGCTGAGGAATCAATCAAACCACGAACAATCTTGCAGAGTCTTTACGTAAGTTTCACTGCAAAGCATACTCCCACGAATGGATTGCTCTAATCAATTGCATGATAGAGAACACCAGTGATCCCAGAACTGCTTTATGGAATTTAGTGCAACATGCTACCTAAGTTATTAGGATTTAGTGCAGTATGCTACCTCCAAGACAAATGGGTATCAATTTTGGCTACCTTGAGAGTGAGTAGTATTAAAAATAAATAAAAAAGATAAGATTTTGCAAGTTTTAAAGGATTATTGGGAGTACTATAATACAAAACTAAGAAAATAGATGCTAATTCGAATGTAGAGGAAGTTACACATTGGCTACCAAATTCTATTGTTTGTCGTAGTCTTAACTAAAATCTTATTTTTTCAAGGATTTTTTCCAATATACTTTTAGCTCCTGAAATAGCAATTGAGCGAAATTTAGCCACTTCTGTGAACGCTTGAGAACACTGTGTAAAAGATGCTTCTTGCCATTTTCTTTCTGATATTGTTCTGCACTGTCGAAGAAAATAGAAAATATGTTAGATCAGAGACGTTCCTTCTGTGTCACTAAGAGCCTTGAGGCTTCACATTCTGTCTTGATTCCATTGTTCAAAAACAACCCTACAACTGCTCATAAGGCGGTGTCAGAGAGCAAGCTTTCAATTCCGCCACAACACGCGATTCTCAGACTCTACACTCTACACCATGCCTGAAAAGGAAAGAAATACGTAAATCTCACACAAGAAATCGAGAGCTCTGACACCCCTGTGTAATACAACTACCTCCGAGAAATTCAGAAAAATGCAACTGCCTCTAAGTTTACTGATGGTCACCTCACGGCTTCGGCACACCGAAAACAGAGCCACTGGGAGTCATAAATATTGTACATACACGATTCGATCAGCTTTTCCTAAGAATGAGCGAGACAATCACTCACTCTTGACCTAATCTTGATACGATGAGCGAACGATGGTTCACCACGATGTGATAGTGAAGAGACGAGGCGTACAAAGTTCTCATGTCTCTCTCACTGTCCTGCGAGCTTTGAAGTGGGAACTGGACAAATCGACCCTCCTCAATGTAGAAATTTCTTTCTTCAGTCAAGAAATTCACTGGCAAGGTCAATCACGACCTCCTCCACCATCACCTGCCAAACCATGCCCTCAATCTCGGCGCCAATTTCCGAAACGTCTTCACTAAACTCGGTCCACTTCCCTTCCTTGCTGCTCATGTCCAGATCAATCAAGGTATCAATAGCATGAGACGCCAGCTCCCGCCACCCGTTGATCTTCTCATGCACCTCCTCCACGACCTTCTGGCGCACAGCTCGGTGTCGCAGCACGGGGGCTCTCCGAAGCCATGGCTGCGGGTCCTTGAAGTGGCGGGTGTTTTGTGAAAAGGCCTCATTCACGCAGTCGAAGAGAAGCTTCCGGTCACATCGCCAAATCCCGCCGGATTCACACCGGAAGTCGCCATCCACGCCCTCCAGCTTCTCGAAGAGCGTGGGGTCCACGGCGAGGTCGCGCTCGTACCAGTTCGGGGAGCGGCCGGGACTGCACAGCAGTTGAGCCGCGGACAGGACTTCTTTCACGAACGTCTTTTCTGTCTGGGGCGAGCCTTGGTTGGAGTCCGAAGCTTGGTCACGGTTCGTGAACGAGGAGATGTCCAGAATGGCTTGCCGGATTCTGTCGAGAGGCGTCGGGGTGGAAACCTCCTCCTGCTCCTGCTTAATTTCACATTCAGCGACAGTAGGCTCCGTGGAGCTCGTGACGGGCTCGGTTCGCTCTTGAGAGCTGGTCGCTGGACGATTTGACTCTGAAATCAACAAGGCGTCACCAATTTGTGAGGAGAGGTCATATTGTTGCAAAGAAGCCAAAATGAAATCAAGATTTGGCGCTCGTTACGGGGAAACGGAATACTCAGATTTTCCGGTTCCTAAATCAGCGACAATTTGAGAGACTTTGAAGGTTTTTCAATCTTTGAATGTGCACTTTGAGCTTAAGCACATAGTCTCCAAAACAGAAGGAAAAAAATTGCACTGTAAGACAATCAGGAGCGCAATCGACTAACTGTGAAAACGGGAATACTCTGTACTCTGTATTCCAGAAACACAGATTTGGAAACAGGGTAGAGATGAAGTGGTGCAGAGGATGAGAAGCTATAGTAAGCTGGCGAGATTTGCACCTGGAATGCTGGATTCTGAAGTGGTGCAAGCTTCGTCTCCGAAAGGCGACTCTAATACAGAGACAGGGCTTGTTTCTCCCATGTCCACGTCCAGTCTCAATGGCTTGCCCAGAAAGAACTTCATCAAAACGGGAGCCAAGCTTTCGCCTCCATCGGCTTCTGAACATTCCCCTGCAAACTGCATACCATGCAAGAAATTTGAATCAGCCAGAGCGCGAAGAACAGTACTGCTAAGGCCATAACAGGAAACAAACGGATGTGATCAAGAATTAAGGAAATCTACCTTCTGCGGCGAAGGAGAGCTTTCATCGTCAACGTTGCAGATGTCTTCGTCAAATGCACCACAATTTGACCGCAAAGACTCGCCAGATGCACGGATTTCACAGTATCTAGCACGACATGAGTTATCTCCTGTTTGCTGCCCAACCGTCGCATCATCCCAATGGAGATCCTCCATTCCGAGTATCAGCAACTCGTTGCATTGGGCCATCTCCGAAGAAGGGAACAAGTCTCTCTGAATAATTTGCTCAACTTTCTCATGTCGAAGAAAGTCAGTTTCTTCGCCAGTTTCGTGTAAAGTCTGATCTCTACAATCTGAATTCACATCCACCATTTCGACCTTATCTCGTGAATCAGGCTGAGCAATGTCCGGCAAATCATTGGAAAAAATACTTTCTGAATCTTTCTCTCTTGTAGAAATTCTTGTGGATATTTTAGCTTCCAAGTTGTGCTGGTCTTGACTGCGCTCCTCGTGCACATTTAACCTTAGAGGTGTTTTCACGAGGCTCCTTGAAGGGCCCGAGCTCTCTCTGAACTTCGGTGATCCATTCCTAGCCTTTCTTCTTGTTCGCTTCAATGGAGCCCCGGTTGGCAATGGAGAGCGGCATAGGGGAGCAGGGGATTCAGTTGCGGCGGCTCGTTCCTGTTTCTCTTGCTTGAGTGAAGCATCTTTCTTAATGCGATCTGCGAGCTTCAAGTCGTCCTTCTGTCGTCGGCTATGATTGGGAGAGCTTGCAGCGCTTCTCGACTTAGCAAGTTCAGTCGACTGCACGCGCTTGCTTGAGACTGGCACGCCATTCTCTTGTTGCCGAATACGTGACAACTGGATATATTGCACCCCGTCATGTAAGCTTCCTGGTGTGGAACGAGAGCGCAATTGTGGCGATGGCACCTCATGCTGGACGATTCGTTCCCTCGAGTCTCTTGCGATCCTAAAGTCTCCAGCAGGGGAAGACATCACGCCCTTTCTGGGAGATTTTTTCAAACTCGAGCGATGTTCGTTTCCAAGAGTCTTAAAGTTTCTCGTCACTGCGGTAGAGGCGAGAGGTGATTCCTCATCAGACGTGAAGGCGTCGCAGTGATCCTCCAAGCCATTTGAAATTCTTGTAACTTGGAAATGCAGACTCTTAGCCTTCTCCCGCACCGGTGTCGCTGTTTCTTGCAAACACTTGGAATTAGCTTTACTATTGTTCTTTCGTGCGTCTGGTGAAGCCTTCCTCACATCGGTCTTAAAATCTCCCACCGCTGCCTCTTGCGTTCGGAGAATCCTTCTTCCTTTGGAAGTAGTTCGTGGAGGAGGAGACACAGACTGCGCGCGCTCAGAGAGCGAACCGTCGAAGATATCTCGGCAGATACGGTCTCTTCTCTGGGAGTCTCGGAAGGAAACCGAGCCGCGGCTCATTAACGAGCGATTACTCCGGCTGCCGACAGATTCAGCACCATCGCTTCCGTTCCTGACTTTGCTCATCGACCGGCAATGTAGCAGATCAGTGCTCGCAGGACTGGAAGCAGCTGCAAATTCAGCTATGGAGCGCATCCCTTCCCTTTCACCCGGGAAGCGTTCCTCATTATCCGAAATTTCTTCCAAAATTTTCACAGCTGCTTCGAGGAAGCGAGAAGCGCGCTTCTTCACAGCGGCTGGGCTTGTCGGAATCACCATCTGATTGTGGCACTTGGACGGTTGTAGCACCGGGCTCGGGTGCAAGCGCGCAAGAAATGGCGACTTCTCTCCCTTGTACGGTAGCGCGTAGACGGAACGGCAAGGAGAATCCACATAGGGCACGAGACTACCAGTCTTCATCGGTGTTGTTTCCACATCGCCTTCCCTCACACGTTGCCGATTCTCGTACTCCACATTAGGCACGACAAGAATTTCATCGTTCCAGAAAGATTCAAAATGTTCACCGTGATCCTGTTTCAACATATCTCGCAGGGGAAGTCTCTCCGGACGACTGTCTCTCTCAGAGAAATAATAAACCGACTCGCTTCCCGAGAAGCTTTGTGATCGTCGGTGTTTGGAGCGGGTAGTCGCTTCCGGCAATGACTCCAATCCCATCAGACGCGCAACCAACCCCACCGGTGGCCTTGAGCTCGCATCGTCGTCGGAAATAACCCCACGGTCGTCCGCCTTCTCATGTGACCCCGCCCTCACAGATGGCGAGCAACCTCTGCTGCGGTCATCGCGGAAACTCTTGGATCTTCCCAAAAGTTTCTCGGGCCGCACTGTTCATCACAACAGCAATCAATCAGCGAAAATTCGAACTATGTCTATCTACATTGGGTTTCAGAGTAACTTGGGAGGGAAAGTGTTCAGCTTTGGAATGGGAGGAAAAAGTGAAAGTGGCAGAAGTGGTGAATACTTCGAAACCCCATCTTCTCTCAATTTTCTTAGTAGAGGCAGCGTGAACATGAGTCTTCAATCACAAACGTTGAAGACCGGTTTTCAGCCTTGAAAATCATATTACCTCTTTTACGCGAGTGAGAACTTCCAATCTTAGAAAAGTTCTTCAAGAAGGCGAATGCACCACAAGACATATTCTGTCCGAAGATGAGAAACCTCAAACTATGAAAGTGGCTACTCTGAAACCCACTAATAGAAAATCCAGAACAGAACTCACATCTCGCAGACGGATAGTGAAGCGGTGCAATTTTAATTTTCAAATCACGACAGTGACAACAGCTGCGGCCCGACGCCCAAATCCCCCCAATATGTGCGACCATACAAAATGAACTTCCCCGTCTCACAAATTCATGGCCATCAAGACTTGCCTGGTGGGAGGCGCTTGGTAGAAGCGAAACGTTTAGTGTTGTTCCAGTCGAAGAGGTTGAAGAAGGCGCCCGTACATCCTCCAACTCGGGGAGATTGCTGGACGTGGTTGTTGAAGCTAGACCTTCTAACCTCCGCCATCCCGTTACAATTCATTCAGGCACCTCAATCCCTAGTTTTCAACTTGCAGCTTCAAGACAGGATTGGTCTCAGAGCCTCAAATCTCCATTTCCGCCTTGTGCAGAACCCCGCCCAACCCCACTCTAGAATTTTAGCGTCTGTGAAGAA
Organism: Neckera pumila; assembly: GCA_963969595.1. NCBI lineage: Eukaryota > Viridiplantae > Streptophyta > Bryopsida > Hypnales > Neckeraceae > Neckera > Neckera pumila. The sequence goes on along the minus strand of OZ018412.1, from coordinate 5,624,430 downwards.
TTTCTGCAGTCAGATCTCGCCACTCTAGAATCATCTTTGCCTCACCCTCACTGGCCTCTACCGCATTTGCTCTTGCACTAGATTCAGGAAGGCAGCATTACATCTGATCCAATTGCTCTCAATTCTTCGCATCCCGGAAAAAGGAATTCTACCCAACCAAAGCTCAAGACCTTCACAAATTCCTCCACCAGTTCTCCACGCGAAGCTTCCTAGAGTTTGAAAACAGAACTGACCTCCGTTGACATCAAACTGTTTCAACGGCCGTGTGTTGCAGCATTCACGCAGCACCGTCGTTTATTAAAGTAGTCTGTCGTGCTGAGAGCAACATCACTATAAACCGAGACGTCGACCCCCAAGTAACTCCTGTAGCTCCCTAGAAGCAAAGCTGGCAGTCGTAGCGCAAAACACCTACTACGTGACGAGATAGTGGTTTCATTTATAAAAAAACAAAACGCAAGAATGAATAGAGAGCCGAGCTTCACAGACATCGAGGTGCCCAGGATTCGGTACAGTGGGTGGACTTCCTGGCTTTAACGTCAAAAAGTAAGAAGTTTGGTTATGGGCTTGTGGCTTGGAAGGAAACTCCCTCAAAAGTCTGCTGTAAATGACTTTCAGGCTTCGGATTCCAGAAACTACTCCCTAATAACTAAAGAGATACAAATGCAAACACCCAGACACAAACAATTCACAAGCGTCCAACCAACCGATCACAGAAAGGATCAATGTTTCCAACTGAGATCGAGGAATGTGGCAGCAGCTTGAAAATCATGGATCATTAAAGAGGACTCTTTGAAGGTACTATCCACGTCGGTCCCCTTATTCAAGGTGGATATCGATCACCACTGTTGCTCGGTAGTACAGCCAGCCACAGCATTTTTTTCAAAATTGACCGCTTACTGTTGATTGCCTCGCCAACGGCTGGCTGGGTTCTCGGTTTTTCTCACCAAGAGGCTGCTAGTAAGAAAAATTTACAGGTCTACTTCTGCAGGTCAGTTTTGTGTACAAGTTACGCAGGACCAACACGTTTCTGCAAGTGAACTCCAGTAATTTTGAATTTGCTAGTTTATTTTGGAATTTGGCGGGCGATGCGATTTGCCAGCATGGGAGCATACGCACTATCTTATGTCCTGTAAAATATTGCCCTTTTGTGAAGTGTAAAGAGCTGCTACCTGAAGAGCGTTCCATGACAGGGAGCTGTTCTTCCCACTGTGTGCGGGATGGATGTAAAAACTTGCCCCGTACTGTATTTTGGAGTGGTTAATTTTGTATTTCGTATTTTGTAACGTCTCATAGCTAATCAGCTAATTAGGAAGATGTGTCTTGTAAAATCTTCAAAAAATCTTTGAAACTACTGCAAATTAAGAATCGAACTCAATTAGAAATTGCAAAATTGTTTTGTATTGAAAGTTGTAGAGTCTACTAGTTCCTTTTGAAGGGGACATTTCTTCTAAAGGGGACATTCCTTCTAAAGGGGACATTGAGAGTGAAACTCTTGATTTGATTCCATACGGTTTAGGGGTGCTTCACACTATGTCCCAAGTCACAACTCTCCAAGTCCTAGTTCAAGGCCAAATTACAATTTTCATTGGGATGTAGAAGGTGGATAACAACTAAATATCAAATGCGGGACTTGATAGGAAATTTCATTAAAATGGCATATTCCAAAAGCCATTTTCAGACTGTAAAAGTGATATCTAGGATAGATATAGGTTTCAGATTGTGCGATCTAAACCGTCAAGTAGCATTTAGGACATGTATAGATATAGACCATGCAATCTAAACCATAAAAATGCCAAAGTTGCAATGATGCCATTTTAACGAAATTCCCCATCTTGGAATTTTCATATTACAAAGATCAAAGTCCCAACTCTAAATCCCAACTTGTCTCTTGTATACTATTAATAAGCAATTAATTCCAAAAGTCCTAAGGCCTTTTTCCATCAAAAAACACTCAAAATTGTCATTTCTATTGTGAAGTGCGAAGAGCAAAAAAAAAATTTTAAAATTTGCATAGATATCTAACCATAGAATATTGTACTGGACTAGTGTAAAAATTTGTAGAAGAAATTTCAGAAACTTTGACCTTGCAGATTGCAAAATATTAACATTGAAAGTAGAAAAAACAAGTTTCTTTGCACCTTGCTTGACTTAATTTTTTGACTTTGAATCTTCTTTGCTTAAAATTTTTGCACTGTTGATTTTGAATTTCAAATTTTTATGTTGAAAAATTGAGTTGAGAGTCTAGGAAAAAAATTCAAAAACAATGCACCTAATTTTCACTCATTAAAAATGCCTATTTTAAGCAAAAAGACTTGATTTTGGAAATAGATATTAGAATAATAATGTGGTATTTTTGCAATCAATTGATACATATATGTAATGTCATTTAACCTTTAAAGGCCTAAGGCTTTTTTTCTGCCAAAAAAAAACCAAATCTTCCATTTTTATAGCAAAGAGTAAAAAAACTGAAAAAATTGATTTTTGGACATCTAAGTATAGGACCTTACACCTAACTAGTATACACTACAAGAGAAAGGGGAGTTTCAAGTGAGTTTTAAAGTATAGTCCTAGACACATGATTTTAAGTAATGACCTTTAAGGAGATTTTCAGCAAAATTTTACTTAAAACACATGTGTTACTTAAAACACATGTGTTCACATACTTTGGTCAATTGTCATCAATTGATTTTTTTGTCTTTAATGCATGCAATATTTTTAAGAATGACATTTTGAATTTCGAATTTGGAAATATAACTTTTGTGCAATTCCAAGTTTGGATGCTTATTCCTTGGATTATTTCATTTTCTTAGCCAAAACTATAATTTCTTGTAATTTTCATGTGGCATGTATACGGTGTCATAAGGCATAGTTTTGGATTCCTGCAATTTTTTAGAAGGAGCAATCTAGAATTGTAAACTTTCTTTACAAAGGCCATACCTTCTCAAATTTATTTATTTATTTGCTTTCATTACTTTACAACGCCATACTCATCTCATCTACCATTTGAATGGAAGAAAATTTATTTATTTTAAATTGATGAAGAATTTGATGTTGTAGAGCATTTTAAATTCACTGTGAAATATGCAGGTAGGTAATTATTGCCTCTTTTGAGTTGATTGTGAGAGAATGTTCATTTTCAAAGACAAACATAAATCATTTTCAAAAGGAGTATACGTGGCATTATCCCATTCATTGTTAAGCTTTTGCAGAAGGATACAGAAGGCATTTATGTATTGAATGTCAAACTTTTAGATTGCAAAATTCCCAAAGGAATACACATAAAATTGTTTGTTGGGAAAAAAAGTTCATATGGTAAAAACTAATTTATTGAATTCCCGCAACAAAGCAACTTGTTTATTTGTCAAAAGCCAAATTGCTGCCAGCTTCTGCTTGCTTGTTCCAACTTCTAAGCATAATTGCTGCTATAAGGAGACATTAATTTTATTTTCTTTCTCCACCTAAGAATGTACGACCTGTGTAGACAAAATGATACTTCTCAAAGTATGCACAAAATATATTGCATGGATTCAAACAAAGCAGATCCTCAAGAAGCACAAGTCACCTTCATTTTGCAGATTCGGAGCTTGCAAACAAAATTGATAAGTCAGAACCTGAGACCAACTAGTGCATTTAGTGTCACCATTTGCTTTGCAACATGACCACCCTGCAAAAGAAACTTCTTCAATTCATAGTTCATTGACAAAAGCAAGCATGTAACGAAATTCACATACTATGTAGTTATTTACAAATAAGATGGCTGGATCAAGCCAGGAGTACTTCTGATAGCTTTACACTCTGTACATTACCAAAACCTAAACCTAAACGGCAACACTAAGCACACTAAGCATCATGTACACAGTGTACACACCAAAATTCAAGCATTAAACAGTAACACATAAGAAAACATATTGACAAACAGCAAGAATTTGCACCTTCTGCTGAAATTGGTTGGAATTCCAAGCTCTATTTCTATAAATGAAGGATCCCAAGTACAAAATTCCAAAAACAAGAAAACGCGACAAATCTTCAAATCATACCGTCCAAGTCCAAACCCAACCTCCATCTGAATTCTCACGCGGCCCATGTCTATACGCCAGGCATTTGAACTCTCAACAACGCCTACATGAACATGCCAATGATTATCATTTCAAGATCCAACATCCAAGGCAACGTCAGCAAAGGTGATGTCCAGGTCTTGATCGAGTCAAAATTGTGATCTCTCCGAGGCAGAAGCTTCCCAATTGCTCACCTATTTGAAACCCTACATTTCACTGTGTGCAAAAAATTCAACAAAACTCCCTGAGATGCATTCAAAACAACAGCTACACCCCAGGTCGCCAAAACTCTCCAAACCCTATCTGAATCCGAGCGGCTTCGTTAACTGTTCACTTTTTTTCCATGCAGCTCTACATTGACGGCTATTTATTGGCAGCACGGGATATTTTAGCGTAGGGTCGTTCAACTCTTTTTGAAGACAAAGAGGAAGAGAGGCGAGGGGCTCTGACCTAGAAGAGGAAGAGGAAGACAAATGGGGCTCCAATCATGAAGACGCGTTTGAGGGGGAACCGCCCAACCGTCTCTTAGGCGATATCAGTGGCTCATCAATGGGAGGCAAGGGGGGGTCAACTTATTTTTTTGTACAATCAATGGCTTCTTTTTTTTCTCAGCTGTGGTGTGTGTGTGTGTGTGGTGGTGGTGGTGGTGGTGGGGGGGGGGGGCTTCCCAATGTGTGTGCAATCACTTTTTGGTACATTGTAATCAAGGTCATGATAATCCAAGTTGTTCTTTCCTGGTGTCGATTCAGATTTTGATTTTGGATGTGCTAGTTCTATTTAATTAAACCTTCCTATGACACCCCTTCTACAAATGGAGCTTTACTGATGTTTGTAGGCAACGCTACAATGCTCCGCCCACGCTATTGTTGAAGTCTTTTGAGACCATGCTAGAGCTCACGCAAAGGCTCAAACCTTTTGACTATGGAAGAGTCATTCTTTTTCAAGATGTCTTTGATGATGTAAAACAAGTTTGATAAGCTGTTGCCGAGAAGTGAAGCGTGAATTGCATTGCAATTGTTCCGGAAGAAGCAAAGACACTATTGTAAACTACCGCGCGATGTCACTTAGTGAAAACAATTTCACATTCCTTTTCATAGAGCTTGCTCTAACATGCTTTTTTCTTTTTCTTTTTTTGATAACAAATGGAAACCATTGTATTAAAGAAAAAAGTAACCGCCAAGCCAAAACTCTTCTTCTTTTTCTTTTTGACCAATTCAAAATTGACTTTATAGAAACTTTCCGCCATGCCAAATTCCATTTGGCCACTTAAAGGCCAACTAAATTATCCTTTATAAGTTAAATGAACAACTTTAGAGCACCCCACCCGTCTTGCATATTGGATGACTTGTAGCCACCGGCTTGCAAAATTGCCCCACCCGTCTTGCATAATGGATGAATTTGTTAAGAGGCCAAGCCAAAAGCCTCCGGTGGCTTGCAAAACCAGGCTCTTTTGCAAGCCAAAGGGTGGCTTGCAAACCGGCTTGCAAACCGCATGATACAAGCGGCTTTTCCACTTTCCCCAAAAGCAAGGACATGATCCGTGAATGTGGACGTAGCTCATTGGATGACGATGGCCTCTTAAGAGGCCGTGGGTGGGGCAACCCTTCTTCCCTGGCTTGCAACCTGGCTTGCATTTTGCAAGCCGGGTGGTGATGCTCTTGCATTTTGCAAGCCAGGTAGTTCCACCTTTTACACTGATGGACTACTGTAGTGACTGATGTCGGAGATTGGCAGTGGTGATTGCTGGACGAGATTTGTGCCGACTATGCTGCGCACAGGAAGGAAAAACAAAAGGCAAGAGAAGGGCAAGAAAGGAAGTGGAAATGGTTGGTGGTAGACTGGTAGATGGAAAGGAGGGCTCGGCTGACAGGAGGCCAAATTTTTTTGAATGGGCACACGAACCCAAACCAAAAGTCCCGACCCAGGTTTAGACGAATCTCTGCGTATTCGCTCTGAGACTGTCCTGCAGTCACGAATGGGAAGGATAAATTTAATGCTCCACTCCAATGATATTATTTGTTCTTTCAAAATTAGCATATAGTCAACGCCAGTCCAGTTGTTGTTTTTTTTCTGTTTTTTTCTGTTTTTCTGTTTTTTTTTGAAACAAATGAAAACGGGTTTCGCCGGTCCAGTTTGAAATCCATTCTTTGAACAAAACATTCTAAATTCTGTCCATGTGTGCAGCTCAAAAGGTTATATATTTAGTCTACGAAGTCTAGGCTCATTCTTCTTTTTGTACTGTAGTTATTAGAACTGTAGTTAGAGCACCTCCACCGCAAACTGAACGTTAACCTTGAGAATCCTATCAACCACTGAACCATTGTGTGGTGTCTGCCCGATATTGGGGATCCCCTTTCGAGCGGAAAAAAACTCTTTTTACAATTATTGGGATTGGGCATTTTCAAATTTCAAGCTCAACTTCAGTACTGTAGTGTGCCCTGTGCCGTTGCCACAACCAAAATTCAAGTGAAAGTAATTTTCTACTTTTTTTAATTCAATAAAAACTTGGAAGTTCAATAACTTTTGTACCGTGAGTCAGAATGCCACGAAACTAGGCCCGTGCATCCCTCTTTGCTAAGAGCTTTCTGACAATACCAACAACATGACCGGGGGACGCATGGTCCAGGATCTCACTATAACAAACAAAACAAAGCAAATAGCCTAATTCAACCCCTAAAAAATCTATGACTATGTTTTCACCAAAAATGCTCTAAAATTGCCATTTTTAGAACTTTTTGACACAAATAACTGTAGGATCTTGTAGTATGCTAACTTGAGAACATGTGGTAAAAATTTCAGAAATTTTCACTACAAGGATTCAAATTCACTAAAATCATTCAAATTCACTGAAATCATTTTTTTGGCCCTTTGAAAAACAGGGTAGCTGCACTTCATAAACTCACTTTTCTATGGAAAAATTATCCTAAATGGTGGTGCTTATTTGGATTCTTTTTCCTAAAAAAATTGGCCACATGCTTGAAAATTTTCACATCACTTGGATTGTACAACATACATGAAAAAATTAGTAATTAGAAAGAAGTAGAGAATGTCAAAATACAAATTATTAAGAATTAAATTATGGAATTGAAAAATGCCAATCCATTGGTTGCAATGTTCTAATAAACCATCTACATCTTCTGATTTTATTTTATTTTTAAAATATTAAAAATTGGGTAAGATAAAAGACTTCAAAGTTTATTTTAGAGTAGAGAATCCATAACTGCCCGCAAATAAAAAATCCTCATAAATTTCATCTCATTGATCAAATTGAATGATTCAAAGTTTTCCATATATATATAAATCTAGAAAACCAATTTTTGAATTTTTTGAATTTTTGTATTTTTGAATTTTTGAATTTTTGAATTTTTAATTATGAAAAAAGTGATATTTTTTTATTTGCCCGGACTAACCATTTACGAAAAAAAGGCAACATATTAGGCCATCACTTTTGAGTCATTTTTTCAAATGTCATGAAATTTAGTGCATAAAAAAGATATTCCTTGTCCTCACCTTCTATTAAAATTTCAACCTAAAATATGCAAATCCTCATTCACACCAGCCTACCTAAATTTACTATGTAGCCAAAAAACGCTTGTTGATCCTTTAACCCCTAAAAGCCCATTGTCCCTTCGGGGGACAAATGGGATTTTGGGTAGGTACCTATGGGCTGAGATTTTGTCGTGATTTTTTGAAACTCTTTTTGAAGATAGAAAAGCTACTAAGCTTGGTGGAAAAATATCTTTTTTTTCAATTGGTGCCTGGGAAAAAAAGTTATGCCCAAATAAGCTCAAAACATAGGATGGGGGGTAACAAATTTTTTTTGCAAATTTATATTATTTAAAAAAAAAATTCTAATAGATTGAATTTTTGTCTATCTGGAAAGCTTTGATTCATTTCATTTGGATTTTTTATGAGAAAGTTATGGACAATCTTGTTTTTTGGGCACTTAGAGCATCTTCTTGAAAAAAATAACTTGTAGGATTCATTTCTAAATGCAATTTTAACAATTTTAAGAAAAAAATAGTTTTACAAGGTTTATTTTTTTTGCTAGAACAATCTCACCATTGGAATAAGTGCTTTTTAATTCCATATATTAGACGTTAATATTTTAGATTTTCCTTCTATCTCGTAGCTACTTCTACTTAACAGTTTATTTAGTAATGAAAATTAAGTTTTATTGGATATTTTTTTCCCCCTAGATTCTCAATTCAATTTTCTACTATAAATATTTAAAGCTCAAAACTCTGTAGTGCAAAAAAAATTGAGTTAAAAATGTTCAAAGTCATAAAATCTAGTCCTACAATGTGCTGAAAAACTTGTTTTATTCACGCAGATATCTTGCAATCTATGCGGTCAAAAACTCTGAATCTTTTTCCACACATTCTCATACTAGTTAGGTGCAAGATCCTAAGGTTAGGATCCTGTGCAAGAAAAACATTTTTCAATTTTTTTTACTCTTTGCTATAATAATGGCAGATTTGGGTGTTTTTTGGCAGAAAATGGCCTTGGGCCTTTAGGGGTTAAGGGTTAAATTAGTGGATTGGAAATGGAACTCAAAGTCCCTTGTGGATTTCAAATAGGCTTGTGCGACCTAAATTTTTGATATGATTCTTGAAATCTTTGTAAGGATAGGAAATCATATAAGTTTTTTAGAAATACAATTTTTATTTCAATTAGTGCCCAAGATCAAAAGTTATGCCATCCTGTCTAAAAAGTAATTTGCCGTGGAGCACCAAAAAAAATCCCAAAAAATTGAATTTTTTGAATTTTTTTCTTTCTCATAGATTGTATTTTTGTCTACATGTGAAGCTTTGATTCATTCCATTTCAATTAGTGATGTGAAAGTTATGGAACTTTTTGTTCCATGGGCAATTATTGCATCAATCTGAGAAAATAACTTACAGGATTTATTTTTTAATCTAATTTTCACAATTTTTTATATAGTTGATTTGGCTTATAGAGCAATCTCACCATTGGAATTAGTATATTTACATTGATATTTAACACTGTCTCTTCAAATTCAAACTTCAGAAAAGTTATGGACCTTGCATTTTATGATGCATTTGTGATTTATTCAAAATTTACTAGTCTTAACCCCTAAAGTCCCAAGGCCAATTTTCTGTCAAAAATCACTCAAAACTGCTACTTTTGTTGCGTTCATCTAAAAGATGAGAAAAATTAATTTTTTTTAGAAAATAACCGTAGGATCTTATACTACACTTTTTACAGATCATGTAGTAAAAATTTTGTGATGTTTGACCGTACGGATTGAAAGATATCAGCATTCAAAGTGAAAGAAAAAGTTTTTTTCAAGAAGATGCTCTCATTGCCCGAAAAACAAAATTGTCCATAACTTTCTCATAAAAAGTCCAAATGAAATGAATCAAAGCTTCCCAAATAGGCAAAAATATAATCTATAAGGAAAAAAAATTAAAAAAATTAAATTAAATTTTTTGCAAAATTTTTTTGCTGCCCCTTCTCCCCTGTTTTGAGCTTATTTGGGCATAACTTTTGCTCCCGGGCACCGATTGAAATAAAAATTACATTCCCCAAAAGCTAATAAGTTTTTCTATCTTATGGGAAAGTTTCAGAAAGTTTCATTAAAAATTGAGCTCATAGGAACCTGCCCAAAATCCATTTTGTCCCCCGTAGGGACAATGGGACTTTAGGGGTTAAATGGTTATCTCCAAAAGAACTAGGGGAATGTTTTAGGCAAAAACCATATGTTGTTTCTTGATGCATTGAGGTAAAATTTGAAGATACAAAATTGTAGTAAACTATTGTAGGAAGGTATGGAAATTAAAAAGAAGTTTGACCATGTAAATTGCAAGATAATAGCATTTGAAGTAAAAAGAAAAAAATTCTTCTTGAAGTTGGAATTAGAAAATATATAAAGTTGGAATCTTCAATTCAAAAATTTAAGTGTTTTGTTTTTGGTTTTTGAATTTCAGTTGACTACATTGGATTGTTCAAGTTCTAAAATAACTCTCATTCTTTAATTGGATATTCCTAGTGTGAATTAGAAGAGTTTAAAGTTTTGGATGACTTTTGATCATCAAAATTTCATCCAAGATTTTCTTCAATTTTTTTATTTTTTTTATTTTTGGGTCTTTCTCAGTGGAGTTATGCTTCTAAAACTTGATCGACATACATGAACATACATGAACATATATGAACTTATACCTACGGAACACTATGAGTTGACATACATGGACTTGGTCCAAATTAACTATTGTGGATCAAAGCCTATAGTTGCTAAAACACCTTCTAAAAAATTCCTTCCCAACCAATCACATGCCTTTCAAAATCTAACAAAAGCATTACCATAGTTTGATTGGACTCAAGTGTCCAATCTATGGGTCAAGGGATAGAAATACATTATCAAGAATGCTATGACTTCTCAATAATTTTGTTAGATTGGTTCTTATATAGCTATTCAAGAGAGTCTCTATTCTAATTGGCCATTGTTTTTGCTAAGAGTTTGTATATTGTGCCCAAGAAGGTTATTAGGTGCAGCATTTGTGCTTGTCTTAAGTCCACCTTTTGGAATTAAATAAATTATCCTTGTATTTAGTTCTCTGTAGAAGAACATTAGTTTTAACACTTCTATGGGTGGTCTTACATGTGAGCCCAATGGATAGCCTGACAATTATAGTCCAAACTACAGACAAAATAGGCTCCACTAGTTGTCTTGCCATGGAGGGCAAGTGGAAAGCCGAGGTTAAAGCTTCACCAATTTCGATCAACAACCCCATTGGTGGAGACTAGTCAATCTTGAAGGAATGTAATACATGTGGATTTCTTACTGTATCTTTCTCCATTCACTAGGTTTACATGAAAGTGCAATTGCTATATGCACTTGTAACACTCCTTGTGAAGTTTCCCCACCCACAGATACATGTAAGGAGGTCCTAAGAAGACCTCAACTAACTTATATCATTTCCAACAACATCCCAATATTTAATGAAAAATTCAAGAGGAAGACTGTCTACCCGGGGTGCCTTTCATGTTGGCCTGATTTTGAGGGTCGTCCTCATTTCTTCATTTGTTGTTGGCTGCATCAGTATGTCGTTCAAATCCAAGGTCACACTTCAAGGTACCCAGCTCCAGCAGAAGCTTTGAGCTCGTGCGCTCCTTGAAACTCCCTCCATTGTGAACAAGCCAGTTTGGAAGAAAGAGTTTGTGTGTAACGCCATTTCTTTGTTTACTGGCTTTGTCTTTTGAACAAAGACTATGGCATCAACTCTCTGGTTTTTGAATCTGAGTTTCCAAATCCATACCTTATGTCTGGCTATTTGTTTGTTTTGTTTGTTTTGTTTTGTTACGTTGAGATCTCCCGGACCATGCGTCCCCCCGCCGCGTGCTTGGTACCGTTGGAAAGCTCTCGGCGAGAAGGGGTGCACCGGCTTTGTTTCGTGGTGTTTGGACCCACGGTGAGCAAGTTATTGAACTTCAAAGTATTTATGGATCAAAAAAATTAGAAAATTATTTTCATTTTCATTTTGGTTGCATTCTAGGTACCATTGGAAAGCCCTTGGCAAGGAGAGGTGGACAATCTTTGTTTTGTGGCGTTTGGAACAACAGTGTGAAAGGTGTTGACTTTCAAAGTTTTTAGTATGAATTAAAATTATTTTTACTATGATCTTGGCTGTGGCAATGGCACAGGGCACACTAGTCCTTACCTTAAGTTTGTCTGTTTGTCTGTCTATGTGTGTGTTTGTTTGTGTGTTTGTTTGTCTGTCTATCTGTCTGTGTATTAGTTAGTTAGTTAGTTTGTTTTGTTTTGTTTTGTTTTGTTTTGTTACATTGAGATCTCCCGGACCGTGTGCCTTCCGGTTGCGTGCTTGGTACCATCGGAAAGGGCTCGGCGAGGAGGGATGCACGGGCTTGGTTTCGTGGCGTTTGGACCTACGGTGTGGAGGTTATTGAATTTCAAAGTATTTATAGATCAAAAAGTTAAAAAATTACTTTGATTTAGGCCGCATGCTTGGTACCATTGGAAAGCTCTTGGCGAGGAGGAGTGGACGGGCTTTGTTTTGTGGCGTTTGGGCATACGGTGCAAAAGTTATTGAATTTCAAAGTTTTTATTATGACTTTAATAATTAGAAAACTACTTTTGCTTTTGTTTTGGCTGTGGCATCGACACAGGGCTACACTAGTCCTATTTACAACCACATTTAACTTTTTCAGGGGTAAGAGAATACCATAGCCAATTCCCATTGCTATAAGGAACAATGTAGAGAACCAGAGGACAAGTCCCAACAAACCTTCTTTACTTTTTGACAGCTAAGTAGGAAGTCACAACCTCACACTAACAGAACCCAAGACGGGAACCAACCCTTTTTTTTCCAACACCATGGGGTAGATTGCACCATTTCAAAAATAAATTTCTACTTTTTGCCAGATAAAAGTAATCTTTTTTTGTCAAAAGTTTTCCATTTCTATTAAAAATGTGGATGAAGGTTCTAAATTTGGATGAGAAAATGCATGAATATGATTGAAAAGTATTTTTTTGGTCCAAAAAATAGATGAATGTAGAAATACAATGCTTCACCAAATTTGTGATCCTGGCAAGAGTGAAGTAAAACGGGAACCCAGCACCTCTACTCTGGACCAGCGTTTTTTTAAGGGGCGAAATAAAGCCAGATGGCGAAAAAAAAAGGGGAGGGTTCCAAAAAAGGGGTAAAACAGGGTAAACTTAAAAATTCTAGGAGCCAGGAATTTACCGTCCAGCATCATCAGGTCGCCAGGACTCGACAGGCTGCAACACTGTGTCGCCCTCATGATTTGGCTACATGCAGGGAGATGGGGCCACCTGGTGAAATCTTGTGCAAGATTTTGACGTTCTGGTGCCAGCTTGAGAATACCTTGGCGAGAGGCAGCGCCATTGGCTAATGCTGTTTCGCCAGGACATGAACCCTGCTAAGAGGTGTGTGTCGCCAGTTTTTTATTCCTAACTACTGTGTCTGTAATCTTCCGTGCTTTTCTTGGACTCCCTGAGATGATGAGCAATTGAGCGGTTTGCGGTAGTGGAAGCAATTCTGAACAGAAACAAGTACATGGTTGCGATCATGCCGCCCTCTAGGAGTGCTGCAATTCATAGTTTAGGGTCTGCAATTGCTCAATTTTACAGCCTGTTCTCCACGTTTGAAGAAGGATTTAGGGTTTGCATGCGCTGTGCTTCCGATTTTCCGTTGTTTCTGCTCTTGCTCATGTGCTCGCTGTTTCTTTTCTCATTAAATTTTCACAAATCTTTATGTTCTATTTTGTTTAGGGTCACGTTCCTGCTGCAGCTTTTTGTTGTCACTTGTCACTGATTGTGCTATTTTGTTTCACTGAGATTTTTGAGTGACTAGTTTCTGCATGTTTGCTTGGTGACACGGCTTAGTGATAAGTGGGAGAGTGGGAGGTGAGTGGGTCAATTTGTCGTCACCGCAATGGTGGTCGAGAAAGGTTCAGCATTGTTTCATTATTATCAGCGCCTCCCGAGCATTGGATCGTCGTCTTCCTCATCAGGGATCACCCCGACGACGCTGCATTCTGGGTCAATTCATTCTAACACATCTGTATCGAACGTCCCTTGCACTAACAGTTTAGGAAATGCGAGTTGTAGCCAGAGCAAAGGCATGTCTGTGTGTCAACAACCTCGAAAGAGGAAGGCAGCCCATGACCATACGCAGCATCGTTGGTCGAATCCAGCTGTAGTATTGCTTACTGCAGATACTCATGTTTTGTCTGTGTCCACTGCGCCCATATGTTCTGATTCTATGCCTGTATGTTCTGATTCTGTTGTGGAGATAGTTGCTTTGTCGTCGGAAGGATCAACTGCAACTGGCCAGACTCTAGACCCGGCTGCAGCTGCCACGATTCGTAAAGGTAAAAGTAAGTTGCCAGTGATCAAAGAGGTTGATGAGTACTTGGACGAGGACTTTATCCCTCAGAAGACAGAGAAGTTACCGAAGAAGAAATACGACACCACCAGGAAATTTCAAGACACATGAGCCGCTCGCTTGCCTTGGGCTGAGCTTTTTCGTGGTTCTAACGGGTTGTTTGAGTTTGTGAAGTGCACTGTCTGTAGTCAAATCACAGGGGAGCCAAAGATTCTAACGCCGAAATGGGACACCCTGAGCAAGCATGGCGGTAAGCGCAAGGCTACGCGTAACATGGCGAATGGAATCAAGAAGGGCCAGTGGTACATTGCCAACAACTGCAAGCACTTGCGACATGAGAGGATTTACGCTGGGAGGAACCACGTTACCGTCGCGCAACAATTAGCAGTGGTGAAAGGTGAGCAAGCAAGGAAGAGGATCCAGTTCGCAACTATCCTCCACCTGCTCCAGGAGGGGCGTCCCATGTTAGAGTACGTGGCGTTGCAACCATTGTTGACATTCCTGGAGGTGCCGAAGCTTCCTTGTCGTCATTGGTCCGACAATGCAGGGTGGGAGCTCGCCGAATGCCTCCACCATCAGGTGTAGCTAAAGACCGCTGAGGTCATGAAGTCGGCACGATTCTTCTCGGTAACTTGCGATGAGGTAACAACTGTCGATAACCAAAGTTGGATATCGATCCACGACTATGTGTGCGAAGCCTGGGAGTGTCTGCCGATGCTGCTTTCGTTGGAGCGTGTTATCGCTGGCGTTGGCAGTAACAACCTCACCTCAATCATTGTAAATGTTGTGAAGAATTTTGGTGGGCTGGACGACGATGACTTGATTGCTCGTATGACTTCATTTGGAGCAGGTAAGCCTTTCTGATTTCTGAGTGTCTATTGTGGAATAAGTGATGTTTGTTGCATGGTGAAGCTGTGCATTGCATGTGATATGAAGATGAGAAGATGGAAACTATTTGACATGATCTCATGGTTGTTTGTGGCAGATGGTGTGAATAGCTTTCAGGGGAAAAAAACAAGGGTTGTCAAACAGCTTAAGGACAAGCATGCGCCACGAGTAGTGGGCGTCCATTGCATGGTAAGATCTCTACCATGTTTTCTTCATTTTTGAATTCTATAATGTTGCATTTTTGTGACAACCAAATAACATCTTTCTTTGTTATGCCTCAGGCTCACAGGACCAATCTTGCTGTGAAGGCATTGAGCAACCTTCCAGTAGTGGATAGAATTGACGACATACTGCAGTCCGTGAAGGCTTTCTTCGCCCACTTTCCAAAGCACCACCTAGAGTTCGTGAAGCTAACGGAGCTGATGCAGTCCAAAGGCCTGAAAATCTTAGAGAACATAAAGACAAGGTGGATAAGCATGTTATCACCTTCAGTGTGTGTCATGAATGAGTATAGACCATTGCTCGTGAAGATGTGGCTGGATTCCCAAGTCACGCTGCAGGATGTTACGGGCCAGAAAGTGAAGGTGGATAAGAAGTTGATGGCTCTAGCTAAGAAGAACCTCGACCACCTCACGGACATCCAAATTCTCCTTGGGTTGTCGGGGTTGTTGCCTTTGTTGCATGCTGTGCACAACTTGATGCAGTTTGCCCAAAGTCGTGAAGTCTTTGTGTGCGACTATGGGTTTGCCATTCAGCTCTGTATAGCTGATGTAACAGCTTTCTATGTCGATGAGAGCACTGCATTTACGCAGGACAATTTCTGGGACTTCAAAGGGCTCATACACGTCAAGCATGATGCTATCCCCATGTCATGGGTCCAAACCGCATCTGACACCTTGGATCTGAACGCCGTTCAGGCTTTGGAAGCTTTGCATTTCACCCCCACTGGGTATAGCATCCCAGCTAGCCATCGAACTGTATTGCATCCGACACCGCCAGTTGGTGCACCTGCAGGTGTACAACCTGGGAAGCAGGAAGTGAAAACAGAACCAGTGACAAGGGAGTTGTATGCGGGCATCGTGGCGGATGTCAAGAAGGCGTGCATAGGTTTGTGACCTCCTCTCGTCCATTTACCTTGTTTTCCCGCATTGTTTGTGAAGATGTAGGCTTTGCTTGCTAACTAACACAAACTTGTGCTTCCTGTGACAGGTGCTGCAGAAAATCTCATAGCAGAATTGCAAGAGCGATTCCCTGCGTCAGAGTTGATGGATGCCTTCGGGTTTGTTTATCCGCAGTATTGGTTATAGGAAAATGCTGAGGAAGATTTCGTAAAACACTTGGCCATAATCAAGGAGCACTACGGGATCCCGAAAACATTCGCCGTTGCCAATACGAAGAAGACAAAAGGGAGGGTGGCACGGTCAATCACTGCTTGTGGCGTTGATTCTCAATCACTAAGTGATGGAGAGGACGAGGCTCCACTTTGCCCAGAGAAGTCGGACGGGAAGGTGGCCCAGCCTGTTCTATCAATTCAACGGCTTGACGAACAAGCTTGTATGTTCAAGCTCGCCATAAAGGGCAACGCTCATGCCGCCATGCAAGGAGATCTACCTGTGAACCCTCTGACTAGGTTGTGGCGTCGAATTGAAACCAATGGCCTACTCAGGAATAAGCTGTCGGAGTACATGAAGATTGTGGAGCTCGCAGTTGTGACAATCCTTGGAAGCGTAGAGGACGAGCGAACGTTCAGTACCCTGAGTTTCATGAAGAGCAGACTTCGAAATCGACTCTCCACGCATCTGCCACTTGTAGTTGGCATGCATGCGCAGGAGTTCTACGGCCTCTCCGATTTCCCCTACGACGCTGCTTATGACGAGTGGAAGAGTTCAAATTGGAAGGAAGACTAATTTTGTGTGGTCTGTGCAGGATTCCCAAGTCAATGATGAAATTTCACTGAAGTTCAACGTCTGTTGGATTCAGTTGAAATGCCCAGTTCACCACCACTTGTAATCTCCCAGAAGCTTTAACAAGATTAGGTCGAAGTAGGACTTGCACTGTGTTGTATTTGGTCATGTTGTATTTGGTAGTGTTGTATTTGGTGGGGTATGTTTGCTGCCGTTCTATGTTTGTTATGCCTTGCTCCCTGGTTATTCGTAATGTTTATGTATTTAGCTTTGGTCATGAAACCTTTGTTTGTTGTTCAGATTTTCCTAGCTTGGATATATGAATTGTTTTGTCTTTCAATTAGTGCATACATAGGGAAGAGCTTACAGGAGGGCGATGGTGGACTGGGCACTGAGACAAAGTTGTTGTCTGACTTTTTTCCAACTATCACTAATTTTCCTTGTTAAAATTATGCTTTTCGCCAAGGACATTGTAAATGTGTTGAAAAAAATCTATTGTGTCGCCAATGTGTTCCAAAAAAAATTAGCGTGTTGCCAAGTACTGGCTACAAAAACTAATACTGTAGAGCCAGAAATTTTGTTACAGAAACTGGGGTTCACCAGAACTATTTCGATTGAAAAAGTAATAAAGTCGCCACTAATTTGCTCCAAAAAGTTACATTGTCGCCACCCGAGCTCTTTCTCAAGAAGCCTAAAAAAAACGCTGCTCTGGACCTCTTTCAGTTGCGGACGATCTGATGCGGGTCCACTCTGCTTCTCGAAGCTCGCTCATCTTCAGTCAGCTCTGGATTTGCCTTTTCCAGTGCCTTGTGTCAAAATTCAACGCTGCGGTCCTTTTCGAGAAGCCCGCCACTGTGCACTGTGTAAGCTTACTTCTTAGTTGTATGTTCACAGGCAGTTTCTCTTTTCTTTTGCCCGTCATTTTTCTTCTCTTTGGCAGAATATTTATTTATTTATTTACTAGCGGTTGGCGCTTGCTATGCTACGCATTCATCATTAGAATTTTATAAGAATTCTTATGTATTAGATAAAATGCAGAACAAAAATTTCAATAAATTTGCAAATAAAGATTACTAAAATCTTTGTAGAATTTTGTTTATAAGTAAGCATGCATTGAAACGTACAGTAGAAATTTATTGAATGATGAATGAAATATTTGCAATGGTGAATACTGTAAAAGATACACATTTATTGTAATGCATTCAAAGGTTGACTCAATTGTTACAAACAATGGCAACCTAAAAACTTAGTGAATTGAAAAGAAAAAATTGTAAATTTCAAAAACTTCATGAACAACTTAATTGTTGTGAAATCCAAAATTGCTTCCATTGAAAAAATTTCTCAAATCATTTGGTAGTAGCAATAGAATTTTGAAATTACAAAAGCTGTAAAAGTGATATTACAAAGGTGATTGCAAACTACTACTCTATTTTTGTAATATAACACTGTGTGAAAAAATTATTTTTATGTATGCATGATTGAAAATATTTTTACAAAATACTAAAATTAATTATTTCAAAGACTTATTGAAATCATTATTGTGCATTCTATTCAAATATATCAAAATTTTACTAATATGTGATAGAAGGAATGTGTAGCATAGCAAGCATGAACCCCTATTATTCATGGTAGCATTTGTGATATTACAGAGGAAGTTATGATTTTAGTAGTATGATTTTTACACAAATAAAGGTTGATCTTTATTGCAAGAAAAAATGGAACACAACCCAAGCCGCAAAGTGGCCTAAGGTGCAAGCAACAAAAGCAAGACACAAATACAATAAACTACAAACTAAGCGCCACCATAAGCAGGGCGGTTCCCACCCCGCCAAGGCGCCAACCACCTATGGCGGTTGGAAAACAAACCCGGCCCTAGGGCCAGAAACAGACCACCTCCGAGAACTATCAACCATCATAGCAAACAAATCATTACGCGTCCAACAAAGCTCAAAACGACCCTTAGCTTCCACCCAACAAATTCTATTTTATTCAGAACAAGTCTTGTGCCATTGAAAGCGACTATCCTTCTTCACCTTGGACTGGGATCTATTTGATTTACGTTTTATATTTTCAAGTTTTAATTTATTACTTATTTTTTATTCTTTAAAACAAATAGAAATCCATTGCAAAACAAAAGAAGCACAACAGCCAAGGCTGGATAAGAAAATGGACCAACAAGACGACATTCAGGCGCAACTGGTGCCACACCCGCGGTCGGCCACGAGAGGCCTCGCGACCTCTCTCTACGCTATGCCTTAGGGCTCCTTGCCTTGCTTTGCCGGTCTTGTTGGTCTTTGTTGTTTGTCTGTCTTTCCTTGTTTCCTCCCTCCAAGCCACTTGTGGCTGGTGGGCTTGTATTTTACTTCTTTTGCAATGAAACCCGTTTTCATTTGTTAAAAAAAAGGAAATAAATAAATAAATAAATAAATAAATAAAGACCAACAAGAGATATTTTCAAATTTGAATGGCATAAAGCTCAATTAGTGTCCCTCTTTAATGTAAGGATAGATTAAGAAAATCTTCTCCCTATTTCTCAACATCTCTTAGCTATTGGAATCTCTTACTTCGAATATATCCTAGAGTCTCCAAATTTATCGTAGGTGATAAATAATAAATTTCATTGTTTTCCAGAGCTGAAAAGAGAGTCAACGAGGGGTTCTTGCTGGCCAGTGAACCTTACTGTAGTGACACTGCCAGCATTGCCAGTTGAACACTTGACCAAAGTGTACCAAGTCTGGAGAGTCTTTTTTATATTTTTTATATTTTTGGAAACAAAGTCTGGACTGTGGAGAGTCTGAAACTTGGGATTGGGAATGGACTGAATTCTTTTATTTACATAATGGAGTTGAACAAGCTCGCTTCTCAATGTCCTTGCATATAGACTACGTATGTATGTGCAGCAAAATCATAATTTAATAGAAACCAGGATTATTTTATTAACTTATAAGCCAGGTGGTTTGGTACCATCAAACCATCATGTGATTTTTAATTTCAAAACCTACTGGGCTCAATTCAAATGGCATGCTCTTTTCGATGTAAGCTTAGAGCATCTCCTGCAGCCTTCTAAATAGCCAGGCTCCTTCAATCCAGATCCATCTAATGTAGAGGGGATGGCCACTTGTATCCCCAATAGTGCAACTCTCTAAAATATACTTCCAACCAATCACAAGTCGTAGAACTTGCAAAAGCAATAAGTAAGCTATCATTTATTATGACGACTTATTAATCCCAAGAGAGTATATAGCGTATAGAGGGGTTAGTGAGAGCATTTTGTGCACCCCTCCAAAGAACCCCTCCACCTCTAATTTTTGGATGATAAGCAATCAATTCTAGTGTTTTCACAGTATATTTTTACTTTCCCCTTCAAATAAGGCCATATTTGAAGGTGTCACTTATCCCTCTATACGCTATATACTCTCTTGGGATTAACAAGTTGTCATAATAAATGATAGCTTATTTATTGCTTTTGCAAGTTCTATGACTTGTGATTGGTTGGAAGTATATTTTAGGGAGTTGCACTATTGGGGATACAAGTGGCCATCCCCTCTTTATTAGATGGATCTAGATTGAAGGAGCCTGACTATTTGGAGGGCTACAGGAGATGCTCTGACCCCTTTAAATATGGCCTTATTAAAAAGGGGAAAGTGAAAATATGCTGTGAAATACACTAGAATTGATTGCTTATCATCCAAAAATTAGAGGGGAAGGGTTGTTTGGAGGGGTGCAGGAGATGCTCTTAGGCCATTTAAATTTGAGGTCTGAGTTTGAGTTGGTGAAAGACCTAGTGAGCATCTTCTTTAGTTGGGTCCAGGCAGTATTTTGCTTTTCTGTTCTGCTTAAACAGACATTAAATTAGGACAATTGAGATAAAATAGTTCGGAGTATATTCTATGTGGTAGGATGTCCTGAAGTTTTGTATGAACGTTTTCACTAGTTAATCTCTAAAGTTCTACGGCCTTTTTTTCATAAGAACACTCAAAGTTGCCATTTCTATTATAAAGAGAAAAAAGTTTGATTTTTTCCCCAATATCTAACCAAAGGATCTTGCACTAAACTGATATAAGAATGGGTGAAACAAATTTTAGAAAC
This sequence comes from Neckera pumila, assembly GCA_963969595.1. Lineage (NCBI taxonomy): Eukaryota > Viridiplantae > Streptophyta > Bryopsida > Hypnales > Neckeraceae > Neckera > Neckera pumila. The sequence goes on along the minus strand of OZ018412.1, from coordinate 5,603,604 downwards.
TTTGACTGCATAGATTGCACAATATTTGCATTTAACCCATAAAAGTCCATTGTCCCTTCGGGGGACAAATGGGATTTCGGGCAGGTACCTATTGGCTGAATTTTTGTTGTGATTTTCCGAAACTTTTTTTGAAGATAGAAAAAATGCTAAGCTTTGTAAGAGTATAAACTTTTTTCAATCGGTGCCCGGGAAAAAAAGTTATGCCTAAATAAGCTCAAAACAGCAAAAAAAAATTCTTTTTTCTTTTTTCTTTTTTTACTTATTTTTTCTTATAGATTACATTTTTGTCTGTTTGGAAAGCTTTGATTCATTTCATTTGAATTTTTTATGAAAAAGTTATGGATAATCTTGTTTTGGGGCACTTAGAGCATCTTTCTAAAAAAAGTAACTTGTAGGATTCATTTTTGAATGCAACTTTTACAATTTTAAAAAAAAAAGTTCCACAGAGTTTAGCATTTTGCTAGAACAATCTCACCATTGGGATTTGTGTTTTTTAATTTTACATAAAAGATATTTAGATTTTAGATTTCCTTCTATCTTGCACCTATTTCTACTTAACAATTTTTCTAATTTGGATTTTTTCCCCCTAGACTCTTGATTCAATTCTCCACTATAAAGATTTACAGCTCAAAATTTTGTATTGCAAAACATTTAAGTTAAAAATGTTCAAAGTCATAAAATCTAATCCTGCAATGTGCTAAAAAACTTGTTTTTCTCACATTAAACGCAAATATCTTGCAATCTATGCTGTCAAAATTCTGAAAATTTTCTACAAATTCTCATACTAGTTAGGTGTTAGAACCTACGGTTAGATCTGGAAAAAAAACATTTTTTTAATCTTTTTACTCTTTGCTATAAAAAAGGCAGTTTTGGGTGTTTTGGGGCAGAAAAAAGGCCTTGGGCCTTTAAAGGTTATAGGAAAGAAGCTATGTCTTTTTGCAACTTGTGTAACTATATTATAGGACTTTGAATCTTCTTAATATAAACTTTTTGGACTACAAGTTTTGATTTCTAATATTTTATGCTAAAGAATTGAGTTGAATTTTTTAACCTCTAAAAGACTAAATGACCGGTGAACGTATACAAGTGATCTCAGATAGGTGCTTATGAAGTCATTTTTTAATGGATGTTCTTCAAATTTTGATACATGTATACCCTAAGTGAATTTTTTTTCCTAATCGGGTGCTTGGATCAAAAGTTATATTGCTTTGAACTTTTGAGGTAGTCCAAATAATTTCGGACAGCGTGTGCAAATTCCTACTATGATTTTGAAATTTTGTAGGTATGTAATTTATATGATATAAGATGCAAATGTCCAAGAAAAAATAACCATGTTTAGTTTACAACAAGGTCAGCAAAAAACTTTTTCCTCTAACTTCAAATGTTATAATCTTTCAATTCATGTAGTCAAAGTTTTTGAAATTTTTTCCACACATTTTTGTAGTAGTCTAATACAAATTTATACAATTGCATCTTGAAAAAAACTTCTTTTTTTCATTTTTTTCACATTGCCTTGAAAAGTTGACAGTTCTTTACAATTTCTGTCAAATATGTGCCTCGGTCCTTTAGGGATTAAATTTAATTTGTGTTCTTTAAAAGAAACTATTAAATAGCGGTAGGTATAAGAATAGAAAAACTAAATTGTTAATTTCTCTAAGATGGATTGAAACACACTACTCTTAGTGGTGAGATTGTTTTAGGAAGCAAATTTAACCATATAGAATTTTTTTGGAAAAATTGTAAAAAATGAGTTGAAAAAAAATTCTACAAATTGTTTTTTGAAGAAGATGCTCTAATTCCTTGAAAAAATAGAATCTCCATAACTTTCTCAATACTAGTCAAAATAGAATGAACCAAATCTCTACATGTAGACAAAAGTATTTTCTATGAGAATTTTTTATTTAATTGTTTTGAATTTTGGTGATTTTTGCGGTGATGCCTAACGAACTCCACTTCAAGCTTAGGGGGTATAACTAACTCTCCAAGTCACCTATTGAAAGAAAAATTATATTTCCCAAAGCTAATGTTTTTTTTTATCTTTAGAAAAAAATTTAAAAAATTAGCTCTAAAAAGTGAGATAATGGGAACCTAACCAAAACTTCAAGTGTCCCCCAAAGGAATACTTGGGACTTTAGAGATTAAGGTAAGGACCCCAAAAAACCATTTTCTCTATTGTAGATAGATTCTATTATTAAACTGCTAAATTTCTATACTTTCTCATTGACAAGTGATAGAAAATTTTAACGCACCAAAGAATACATTATTTGTATATTATATGCAAAAATTATGAAGGGTTTATTAGTTGAAATATAGTATGTGTAGACTAAGCTTCAAGATTCATACTTGGTCTAACCTTCCATATTAGACCAAAAGTAAGTCTAAAGTTTAGTTTGTATGGACCATGTTTCTACTAGTGATCAAAGTTTTTTGGTTGATGTTCTAGAAATTGTTTCTATAAGAATAGGTTCACATGATTTTAAAGATGTGCATAGCATGACATCTCTTAAACATCTCTTAAAGTGTTGCTTTAATCCCTAATGACCCAAGCAACCATTTTCTGGTCGCTACTCCTATTTTTTGAGTTGCTCGTTCTCTGGTTTTGAGTTCTTTGAAAAATAAAATTTATTTCTAAAAAATAGACTGCAATACAAACCCAATGGCGGTGGTTTCATCAAATTATTGTAAGTTAAATTCCACCTTGTGGAATTTTTCAAAGTTTAGTGGTGTAGTGTAGTTTACAGCTCATTTTTTTGTGTTTGGTTTGGGCATGGATTAAAAAGTCAGCCAACCAAGTGTGGTTAAAATTAACAAATTTCTATTGAAATCAACAAAACATTGACTAGGACAACACCACCAAATCAACAAAATTTTGTTAAAATTTGTGCGTTATCTACTAGTATTTGAGAGCTTCCAAAAGTCATATGTTGAAACTCTTCACATTTTTGAGTGGTCAAAATGAAGAAAATAAGTTTCCATATGCATTCCCATGTCATAGCATTTGAGTGAGCAAGGATTCTTGCAACGCTTCATAGTGGGTCATTTTCACATTCCTCATAGCGTGAAGACAGAAGCATTTAAAAGCAATTCAAAGAAGATGAATGGATGCATGATTGTCCACGATCAAGAAGACCAAGTCTTTTGTGATTAACCCCTAAAGGACCGAGGTGATTTTCCTACCAAAAACCATTCAAAACTGTCATTTCTATTGCAAAGAGAAAAGAGTTTAAAAAATTGTTTTTTTTTGCATATCCAACCGTAAGATCTTATACTTGACTAGTATATGAATATATGGAAGAAATTTCAGAAACTTTGACCACGTAGATTGCAAGATATATGCATTTAAAGTGAAGAAAACAAGTTTTTTTCGACCTTGCTTGATTAGATTTTTGGCTTTGAATCTTTTTAGTTCAATTTTTTTGCACTACAAATTTTAATTTTCTACTTTTTTATGTTAAGTAGTTGAGTTGAGAATCTACTAAAAAAATTTAGGAAAAAAAAGACTTAAATTTCATTCATTAAAAAATTGTTAAGTAGAGGTGGGTACAAGATTGATGAAAAATCTAAATTGTTAATAGCTTTTAGATGGAATTGAATCACAATAATCCCAACGGTGAGATTGTTCTAGCAAGAAAATCTAACCTTGTATAACAAAAAAAACTGAAATTTTTTAAAAATTGCATTCTAAAATGAATTCTACAACTTATTTTTTCAAGATGATGCTTAGATTGCCTGAAAAACTAAGATTGTCCATAACTTTCTCATTATTAGTCCAAATTGAATGAAACAAAGCTTCACATGTAGACAAAAATATAATATTTGAGGAAAAAATTTGAAAAAAAATTATTTTGACTTTTTGTGATTTTTTTGGGGCTGCCCGCAAAATTCCAATTTTACTTATTGTGCCATAACTTTTGCTCCCGGGCATCAATTAAAATAAAAATTATATATTTGCAAAGATCTCGCAAAAAGACACAACCTCTAAAAATCCCAAAAAATATTACAAAAAATTGAGATCGTAGGAACCTGCCCGGACCCAAATTGTCCCCCGAGGGGACAACCGGTCCTTTAGGGGTTAAGAGACTTGTTAGGCGGATGTTGAATGAGCTGAATTTAGGAACTATAGTATTTGTAGGTCATAGATTGCAAGCTTAGGGTCTTTGTTTGAGTGACGAGACTATCCGTCAAAGTTTTTGGTGGCAAGGGCTTAAGACTAGAGTGAAAAAGAAGAACTCTTGTTGACAAAGAGGCATAGATAAAAGCATATACGATTGGCAAAGGCTTCACAAGATTGTGATATAGAAGACTAGAGCAATGTAATTTGGTCAAATGAGTTGAAGTTTATTGTTTTTGCTTCAGATGGCCGTCAATGATGTCAGAAAAATCCTACAAAGCCTCTTTGTGATTGTCATGTAAAGCTTACAATTAAACATAGTGGTGGTAGTATTATGATATGGGGATGCATGAGTTGGGCAGGTGTTGGAAACCTCTACCACATTGATGGCATTATGAATTCACAAGCTCATTTTGACATTTTGAATTTGCACTTGTTGGATACTATTGAGAGACAAATACTTGATGAAGCAAAAGTAATCTTCCAGCATGATAATGACCCAAAATATACATCTAGTCTTGTGCAATTTAACGATCACTAAGGCGGCATGATCTTTTTGTGATGGAATGGCCACCACAATTCCCTTATCTAAATCCTATTGCGCACTTGTAGAATGAAGTAGATAGATGCTTAAGGTTGTCTAGTACTTGCCAACAAACATATATGACTTGTAGGAGAAGAATCAAGTTCTTTGGCAGAGCATTGCAGTAGAATATGTACATCCATACATTGCTAGCAAAGGTGGTTGATCTTTTTGCAAATAAGGGTAGATACAAACATTGGTAGACTTGTGATAGTTGTAGTTGTATCATTTCAGGTTTAGGATTATCATGACTATCCATTAGATGATATTTGGGGGTCCTAGAGGGCCGTTTCAGGCCTGTTCCCTGATCTGTCCAGATTTAGTGAACGCCGGTACGGGTGTGTCAGTCATTTTTTGAAAAATAAAAAATAAAAAATAAAAAATTACCAAAATGTCATTTTAAGCAAATTTTTTTTTTTTTTTTTTCAGAAAATGACGTGGCAGTCGCTCGACCATGTCAGCCAGCTGCTACTGCTGCGTTCCCGCAGTCTGGAAACGCAGCAGACAGCAAGGGAACTCAGAGCCCTCCAAGACCTCCAAATCTCATCTAATGCATGATTTCATATTAATCAATATAAGTTCTTGGCTATGGTTGTTGCACACTTCTCTTAATTTTTGCTTGCAATGTTGTTCTTTTTATGAAATTTTAGCCACATTCTTGACAAGGTTGCTAAAGTATGAGCAAGGATCGCCAAGCATTGAGCCTTGAGCAACAAGCAATGAGCGGTGAACAATGATCATTTTTAGAAAATCTTGTGACATTCAAAAATTTTCACCATAAGATGCCTATATCCGTAGTTTAGGATAAATACTTAAGGCTCTAAATGAGTCTAAAGAAGATGAATGGAGATGAATGGATTTGGATTAATTTTTTGTAAATCCTTTGTTGCATGAAATGCATTTATAGTTCATTGCATTAGATGATGGATGTCTATTGAATGGGATTAAAAACTCAGTCGTTTAAGATAAGGACTAATGTCCAAGTTCCTTAAATCAAAGATAGAGATGTTGCCAAAAGACCCTCCTTCTATTAATTTGGGGAGATATTTAAACTGCGATTAAAAATAAAAACATTTCAAAATTATTTTCTTCAAAAGAAAATTTGTAATTTAAAAAAAAATGAAAAATGAAAAAATAACTAATAAAAATTGTTAATAAAAATTCAATATCCGGCTCCTTGATCCAAGGAACAATTTCTTAAAGGCACCCTCTTCATATTAATTTGGAGAAGTTTTGAATTGCCATTAAAAAAAAATTAAAAGTCAATTTCTTTTTCATTTTTTTTTGTAATAGGGCCCTCAAAGTCTAAGAAGCCCTTTTTTGGTGTCAAAAGAAGGCTCTTTGAATCTGAAGATCCCCTTTTTGGAGCTAAAAAATGTTGTTTGAATTTGAGGAGCTATTTTTTGGTGCCAAAGGATCCTACTTCTATTTTGGGGGGTTATTTAGAGGCCTTAAGTTCTTTGTAAAGGTCCCTTAGAGCCAATGGAAGGCTTTTCAGAGCCCAAAAATGGCTCTTTGGATTCTGAGAAACCTTGTGCTGGATTTTTTGTTAATTTTAAATGCATATATATTTTAAATTGTAGAAATTAAATTCAACTAAACTGCAGTTCAAATATTCCCTATATTAATAGAGAGAAGTTGCCTTTGACAATAAGAAATTGTTCCTTTGATCCAAAGAGCCATTTGCTAATTTTAAAAATTGTGATTTTTATTATCGAAAAAAAAAAAATCTTTTGAAAAAAATTCTTTTGAATTTTTTTTCTTTTAAATCATAGTTCAAATAATCCCTTTAATTAATAGAAAGAGGGTCCTTTGGCATTACAAAGTTGTGATTTTTATTATCGAAAAAAAAAAAATCTTTTGAAAAAAATTCTTTTGAATTTTTTTCTTTTAAATCATAGTTCAAATAATCCCTTTAATTAATAGGAAGAGGGTCCTTTGGCATTACAAAATGTCTTTTGAGGTCCGATAAGCCATCTGCTTTAAAAAAAATATTTTTTTTCTATTCATTGATTTTCAAAGTGTTTGGAATGATTTTTCAATTATTCCAAAAAAAGAAGAGATGATATGGATGAAATTTCTTTGCACATCACCTCTATGGTAGTACCTTTCATATTGAAGGAGAAGCTAGGCTATCATTTTTGGCCCTACTTAAGGTACAACCATCCATTCCCAAATAATGACCCATTCCCGACCTATACATGCACGACATATTTTTTACCAAGCTTAGAATGTTCTTTTTTGCCTTTTCAAGGTTGGAACTAATAAATATATGACACATGTTCCAAGTTGTAAAAAAAAAAGTAGAAAATAGTGATCAGAAAAAAAGTTCTTGAATGATTGAAATGGGAAGAGTCTATACATCGGCCATGGGTCTGGAGCACTTTTTGCCTCCCAAAATTCATAGTAATTTCAATTTAAGCGATAAAATTACCAAATTTTTGGCAATCCTTGTCATTTTTATCGATGTACCTTGAAAAATATTTGTTTTGCTTTCACTACTCTAGATCATGTTGGAATTCTTTATTTGGTCAGTTATGGGTGGTTCTACTTTACAACATTTGAATGCTAAATAACTACCTTAAATTTTAAAAAAATTGTAATAAATTGATTTTTTGAAATTTTTATTTTTAATTATTTTTATTTTGGTAATTTTAATATTATTATTTTTGGATCTAACATCACTATTTAACATCTAATATGTCGATTTTAGTGAAAAAAGTTGTAATTAACGTTCAAGTCTAAACGCTTGTCATTCAACGCTCTCCGCTCACACTCTAGTTTTGTTGTGTTCTTGACAACAAATGTGGTATCTAAGACTAATCTTCCTTATTAATTGTTACTAGTCCAAAAGATATTGTCTAATTTATAAGTTCATAGAAATAGTTGGGTACTTTTGTAAGTCACTTTATTTATATTTTTTGTTATCACCGTCTTATTTCTATACGTCACTTGCAACTTATCATACACAAACTATGTTTAGGCCAATGCACCTTTCATTGCCCACAAAATCAATTTTTAAGATTGTGTACTACCATCGTGATATTCAATATTATAAGTCCCCAATTTTGTGGCAAATACATCTCTACCATCCTCTTCAACTTCGTAGGTGTTCTCTTCTGTTTATCTTCTATACAAAATAATATTTCAATATTGTAGAAATCTCCAAATATGACAATCAAACAGTCCATGATCCTAGGGAACTTTTCAATGAGCCTGCACTAACTAAGACATTGTATGGTTACTGCTACATTGCTTGTTACCTACATACCATATTGCTGATATTCATTGTGATGGAGATTATGCATATATGCGGAAATGGTTTGCGGTTGGAATGTCCAAATATCTTGCAACCACTTTCCCTTGAATCTTATTGGCAGTTGATCCTTTGTTATTCCATGAGGCATAATTTCTTCACCCCAAATCCAATAAAGCGGTGTCATATGTTTTTGAATTACAAAAGTAAGAATAACATACTATAAATTTTTATTGAAATCCAAAACTTACACAAATCACTATCACTCTCCAAAACACACAATACTCCAAAACAAACTATAAAAAAGAAGGGAAAAACCCTAACTCTTTATCCTCCCTCAAGGGGTCACATCAGCCCATGTTTGTGCCACATAGGCACTAATTTTTCAATGTCCACCTCCTTTGACCTCCCTACAACCTTATCTATCCTTTTAACTTAGTCAAAAGACATCTAAAGTCCACAAGAAGGTAGACTATTTCTATCCTTTGTTTCTTCAATTACAAAGAGTCATACACAATGAAGTTTGAAATACTTCTAAACACCAAAACAGAGGTCTTAGGCTCAAAAATATATTTAATAGAGGTAAAAAATCGATCTTTAAAAAAATCATCATTATATCTGCAAGAATTTGAGAATGTGTTTGATGATGGTAGCAATGTAATCCGCACAATCAGCCTTAGTTAAAGGATTTAGTGGCCCTTCTAACCAACATTGATGGCCACAACTGTCCTTTATAGGCCTAACCGTACAATAATATTGATTATCGTTCAAACCCTCCAAACTTCCTTCAAAAGTTACCTCTTAGCAATCAAACTCAACACATCTAACTTGCAATAAGATTACCAATGTCCAAGCGTCCCGTTGAGGGTTATCGTGTCATTGCTACTCCATGCAAGGTTGCTTTGGTGGTTGAGAAAGCCTAGCTTCTTCTTGCAAGCATTCATGTGGCGACGCAAGCCCCAATAGTAGAAGAGGTTGATCCGGCAGTTGAGATAAAAAAAACTCAAAATCGGGATTTGGTTGACATCTTGAAATTCAAGAAAATTCCTTCAATTTGACATACCAAATTCAAAGCAAAAAAATAAAGGAGGACGACATCAAATTGATGAAGTTCTTGGAAGGTTTCTTCTTTTTTATACATTAGAAGAGATTTGGCCCTCCCAAAGGACTGCGAGATCCCAACTACAAGGAACGCGCTGCGCTGCTACTGCAACAGCGCAGCAATGTGACGTGGCCGAACTTCGGCCATGTCACTTCTTCTTTTTTTGAATTTCTTTTTTCTAAATTTTTTTAAATTTCGGAATCTATTTTTTTTTTTTTTTTGTAATTAGGGTTCTGACAGCAACTCAATGTTCCTTCCCTGCATCAGGAACAGATTGGAGAACGGACCTGAAACAGCCCTTTACTACTCCCAAATAACATCTAATGGTTTTCAAATATCAAAATTGCATCACTTTGAAGCCACTTCAAGTGATGCGATCTTTCCCACCATATCAATATAATCAAATCCATCCAAAAATCTTATAAACACATATTTCTATATAATGTACGCGTTTACAATGCAACACCACCTTTGAGATCCATTCAACCACTGGGTCATTGCAAGAATGACCTTCCAAATTTTGTTCTACTTTGGCCGTTTTTAGCCATTTTTTGGGGAGTACTATAAAAATAGAATTTTTTTTTTTAAATATGAAAAATATGAGAAATGTATATACCTATAAGAAGAAGGTACACCATGAAGAAAAAAAAAAAAAAATTCTCTAAGTAGGAGAACTAGAAAAGTGCAAAATTGCAAGAAAATACATATTTTGACATTTTAATTTGTAAAAAATTGGAAAAGTGACTTAACCCCCCCCCTAAAAATAACCATTTGAGAAGACTTCATGGTAAAGAGATTTCACCAAAAAAATGATCCTAAAACTATCTTCAATGTTCTGAATCATTAGGAAAATTTTCAGCCCTCCAGAAGGCCGCAAGTTTGGCACCCGCCCAATGCAATTATGGAAAAAAAACAAAATAAAAATTATTTTTTAATATTTAAAAATTGGGTACTGATGTGGCACTAGTAGTGCTACGTGAGCTTTTTATTTTTTTAATATTTTTTAAATGTTTTTAGTATTTTTTAGTATTTATTTTTCAAAAAAAATAAAAATTTTAAGAAAAAATATTTTTTTATTCATTCTGAAATTGCACCAAAGGGGTCCAATTAATCAATTCCTTAGCAGCCTTCTAGAGGGCTAAAATTTTTGCTAATGTGCGTGCGCAAGGGAGCTCTCTTTGCATGGACATAGAGGATATAAAATAAAATATTTTTTAGTGCCCCTTGGTAGAAACATGAGTTCCTACTATGGAAATAGACCATAGAAATTTCATCTCCAAGTCATTAAATTTGGGGAATCTTTACGTAGTAAAAACCTTTAGACTCAAAACATGACATATTAGATTAAATGGTTTTTAAATATAAAAGCATTTTTGAAATTTTTGAAAAATATGAGATATAATTAAATTCATAAGAAGAATCTCCAATAAAAACTTCAAGTTCATGCAAGTCATGCTTCAAAAGTTATTGCAAAAGGAAGCTTGGACTCTACATTTGTGACAATGTTTCAGTACCAGTCTTTCTTGCAATCACCCTACTCCCACAAAAATGTACCACTTGTATTACCCACAAGAAGTCAACTACTACTTCATTAAATAATAATGATTTTATCTTAACCAGTTTGGATTGAAGGTTCATCATACTATTGCTCAGGTTGAATGCCAAGTGGATTCATGTTGAGTGGCCAGACACTTTCGTGAGTCACTATTGGTTAGCCAAATATAAATCTTTGCATGTGTTATGCAAAAGAGACAAATCATCTAATAGTAGTCTTTTCTAAATGCATATAGAAGTGTTGTATAGTAGGCTTTGGAGGGTAGTATAATCATCATAAAACTCATTGGAAAAAGGAATGAAATCAAGTGATCAAATATAGTAAGAAAAAAAAAATACAATCAATTTGAGGCATTACTATCAAGCAATGATGACAGTGGCCATGTGCAAAGACATCCTAACAAGTTACTAAGTAGTAATCAAAGTTTTGGTTCCTTTAGTACTAATTCTTTGAGTGACGCCCAAAAAGGGTGTATGGAGTTAGTAGATATTGAAGAAGACTCCAATAATTGAAGTACGTTGGTAATGTGGAGAATGTATAAAAATAGAGGATGCTAAAGCAAATATAGGAGGATATGGAATTGCATTAGCATTAGAGAAATCCATGTCCAAGTTATCTACATTCATTCTTCTAGAGTCTAGAAGTTTGACACCACATGAAGATGGATAATCCTATGATAGAAAGCTCGTACAATATCATTGAATTGGTGAAGAAGGGAGGTACAAGTATTATCCGGCCACGTCCATCTTAGAAGGATACATACACCAATATTAGAACTAAGTTTACTCAAAGATATGGATACAGTTCATAGAGGAGAAATAGGAGACCCAACACATTCATCTATACGTGTATTAGAGACACCAGAGGATATAATGCCAAAGTAGAAGAGCGGTATATGATAAGGGAGTATAGAAATTACACTAGATGCAGATACCATATGTGTATTTTGAGTTTATTTATAGTTGCTAGACTGCATATTCAATATTTTGTATAAATCCAAAACTAGAAATAAAAAGCTAGTGGAGATACCTTCAACATGATTTTGATTTTGTGAAAGAATTTCTAAGTGATTGCAGTTGTTATTGATGTGCATGTTCATGTGAAATTGACAAGAAAATGATATAATATCAATATGATTATACTATACAATAGTAAAAGACTAAAAGATACTAGTATTAAGAGTTTTTGAGATCAAAGAAGTGTTTGTAATTGGTGTTGTTCCATTTAAATAAAGAGAATCTCCATCAAATAAATCACATGTGCAAATGGAATACTTCATGATAAAATGGATGAAATGCATTCTTGAAAAATTTAGGAATACCATAGTTTTGAAAAATACACATATGAGGAAGCAATTGTGCGTGCGATTAGTGCACTTCATCAAGTGTATGAATGTGTAATTTGGTAATCAAATCATTGTTTTATTTAAATGCAGTGATGTATTTTTTATATTTTGGTGCATTGCATGTGTCAATGGCACGCTACAAACAGATGATGCATAAAAAAAATTAAAACTAAACCTTCAAATAATATAGCAGAAAAGAAAAAGAAAATTGATAATATTTATAAATACCGAAATTCCCTTACTTAATGGGCCAAATTAAAAAACTTATGCAATACAAGGGTGCTATAAATTTGTACTGAGGAAAATAATAACTCCCTTGGGAAAATACTTATCAGTTGTTAATAGATAGAAGAATATACTCCTAGTGAATTCCCTCAGATTTTATTGGTTAATATAGATCAAGTTTGTATTGAGAGGGTAGATTCTAAGGGCTAAATTATCAGTGCAAAAGTATTGGTTGAGGGGAAGAAATCTTTCAAGTACAAGAGCAACAACTTAACCCCTAAAGGACCAACTTGCGTTTTTTGGCCATATAGAATTTTTGGGCAGGTACGTACAACTAGAGATTTCCATATTTTTGGCTGAAATTTTAATAGAAGATGGGGGCAAGGAATATCTTTCATATGCACCAAATTTCATGACATTTGGAAATACAAGTCAAAAATTATGGCCTAATATGTTACTTTTTTTTGTAACTGGGCAGTCCAAGCAGTCCAGGCCGATCAGAAGAAATCACTTTTTTCAAAAACAAAAAATTGAAATTGATTTTCTAGAGTTATATATAGGTAAAAAGTTTTGAAGATTTTAAGTTTGCGGGCAGTTATGGATTCTTTACTCTAAAATAAACTTCGAAGTCCTTTATCTTACTCAATTTTCAATCTTTTTTGGAAAAATAAAATCCTAGGATGTAGATTATTTGTTACAACATTGACACCATTGGGATTAGCATTTTTTAATTCCATAATTAAATTCTTGACAATTTTGTATTTTGAATCATTCTCTACTACTATCGACTTATTGTTTTTTTCCTATATGTTGTAACATTATAAATGAAGTGAAAATTTTCAAGCATGTAGCCAACTTGTTTAGGAAAAAGAATCCACAAAAGCACCATCATTTTGGACATTTTTTCATCGAAAAGTAAGCTTGCAAAGTGCTACTGCCCTGCTTTTCACAGGGCCCAAAAAATGGTTTTAGTGAATTTGAATGCTTATATCTTGCAATCTACGTGGTGGAAATTCCTGAAATTTTTACTACATGTTCTCAAGTCACCATACTACAAGATCATACCGTTACATATATCAAAAGAAGTTTTTTTTCAAAAATTAGATACTTGTACTAAAAATGGCAATTTTTTAGTATTTTCGGTGAGAACATAGTCATGGAACTCTTGGGGTTAAATCCTAGAATTCTTTGGCCATTTAAACCAAAAAATTGTTGCAAAATACTTTTTTCAAAAGCAATTTTAGGTTCTTAGATGTTTTCTACATTTCACTTTATTAACTAAAGTACATCTTTTTATAATTTTGAAATGAAAACTTAACCAACTAAAAAATCAAAAAGATTCAATTTTGAAAGCACGCTTTTCAATCATTTGCAAGTGGGAGGTTTCATCTTTGAGTTTTATTTGAAATCTTTTGTATATCCTACAATTTGAGAAAAAAATCATACATTGAAAAATAATTGAGAATGCCTTAAAAAATCAACAATGGATACTCCATATTCAATCTTCAAAGAAGTATTAAGTGGAAGGAAGTACAAGATGGTACAAAAATTTTAAATTTCAATTGTCAATCTCATCTCTAAAAATGATGTATTAGGCAACTTTACTCTATGGATATTTTCCTAAAATTATCAAAACTTGACTTCAATAAATAAATTCAAAGATTATTATTTTTAAAATAAATGCCATGATTAATTGCATGCACAATGAAACTTTTCATACCTGATCTCATTGATGTAGAAACAATGATTTTAATCTTTCTATGTACATATGGCTTTGTAAGAACCAAATTCAATCTCCATTGTAAAAATATATAAGCATACAATCTTTAAAAATGTAGGCAATAAAAACTTGTTTTTGTAATGACATTCATAAACATCACACAAAGCTTGACATAAAGATTATGATGATTAGGTAGACACCAAATTTTAAAATAATAATTTGAAGTTACTAAAACAAGTTTAACCACTAAAGTTTTAAGGAGCCTCACTTGAAAATTTTGAGAACTTAAGCACCTTCTTCTGACCTCAATTCTGATATTTCAGAATAGATCCTAATCATCATACTCTACATGCAAAGCTTTGGTTCATGTTATTTTGATAAATATTGCCAAAGTTACAAGGACTTTTGTGATTTCAATGTCAAAGTAAAAAAGCTAAAAATATATTCTCTCTGTCCCAAAATGATCTTCTTGTTAGAGAAAATGTTCTAGATTAAGGTTAAAAATAACATTTTTTCTTTTTTCTTTTGAGTTGTCAGTAGAGTGAGATGCATCTCACTGCACTAAAATTTCAATTTCAAATAAGTTGTGAAAATATAGTTATGGCTTTCTACAAAGTGAGATTTTGGACTCACTTTTCTAGAACATCGTCGGCCATTCTTTCTTGAAACTTTGCGCTCTAGTTGCTCTTCCTCGTGTTGTCCCACTTTACCTTATGTATTGCTCTCATATTGCTCTTGCGTTGGTAGTATCCATGTCACATTCCTATTGGTTATTGTTTCAAAAAATTTAGGATGTCATTATAGTCCTGAAATAAACTACTCTTAAAATAGTCCCAAGAATGGTTGGTACTAAAGCGTGCAACTCACATATGAAATGCTTCAAAATGCAAACCCTTCAGTCCGACTAGTACACTCGAGCGCGCGGCACGGTCCTAGTATGGAGGGCCCCTGAGATCCAAATCATGGACGCTCCACAAATTATGGGTAGTAACTTACGAAAATGCAATTAGAAAGACTTCAAACAGGGAGAGACTTGGGAGAACACTAAAAACAAAGAGAGCTCCAACAATCCATTTCAGAAGCCGCAGTGTGCCAAGAAAGCATCGGAAGACTACCGACTTCCCTGCATAGCGGGTGCGATCAGATCCAGGGAAGCTGGATATTGGGGGCCCCCATACTAGGACCGTGCCAAGCGCGCAATCAACCCGATCAGTGCACCCCAATGGAAACAAAAATATGAAGTCAAATAAAAATTCCATTACATTGTCTAATTACTGTGGCATCGGTTCAGCATTGTTGAGATCAATTTGCTAAAACTAAATGTACATCAATCAATGAATGCCATAACTTCAATCAACTCCTTATCACTGTCACATCAACTCGGATCGGTGCTGCGTGAACTCAGGGCCGCTTTACACCAAGAAGTCAGGCCAATTCTCCTTCAAGCCAATTGCACAAAATTTCAACTCCTTTTGGGCTAGAGGCCGGCCTCAACTTCCCATTAGAATAAGATTATAATGGGGGCCAATTTTCCCATATGTAAAGGCCTTAAGGCCAAGAAGCCGGGCCGATTCAATAAAACCTACAAAAAGAAGAAAGAGGGGCTGAAATTTCCAGGGCCACTTTACACCTAGAGGCCGGTCCTAATCCCCATGAGGCCGATTGCACAAAATCCAATGGTAATGACTAGTCGAAAAAAATAGTTTTTTATTAAAACGATTTTGTTAATTGAAATCTGACATTGGCCCCAAGGCCAAGAATTGGCCTCCCATTTTTGGTGCACCCAATTCAACGAGCTCGGGCCATGTCAGATCATGTCTTTTTTGAATAAAAAATTCAATTCATCAAATTGGCCCAGCCTCTTGGTGTAAAGGGGTTGGGGCTGATTTGAACCTTTTGTCCAATCAGAAGTTAGGATTCTTGGCCTCTGACACAAGAAATTGGCCTGGCCTCTTGGTGTAAAGCGGCCCTCAAGCCCTGCACAATGTTACAGAACATGAACAGCTATCTAACCTCAGAATTGAAACTACAAAGAGACACTATACAAATCACCCAAAAATCTCAATGCTACACAACCGGAGTATTGGTGGTATGTACCAATTTTGTTCCTACTATTCTACGGGTTGAGGTATTGCCGCTGTTGTGAAGTGGTTGTTTCCTACTTTGATTTGGTTGTTTCCTTTCTTGGAGTGTTTGAATCATACATTCTCATATTGTGGAAATTAAATTGATGTGCAGATTGGAGTCCTCACTAGGTTTGAAAAGAAAAAATTCCTCATCAACTCTCAAAGATATTGAACTGTTTCTTTTGTCCTCTCATAAGTTATGATCGTATAACAATTAGCATGTTGAATTGAAGCCATGTTGAAGCCAGACACAGTGGAGTTCAGATTAGGATCAATTTTAGCAACTCAGTGTCTAATACAGAGTATAAAAGAGTTGATCGACCGTTTACAACCTGCAATGTGATGGTAGGCAAAGAGAGTGCACCAGAGATCCATTTTGTACAATTTATTTTGTTGCTAATGCTGGTGATGAGTATTGGTCAAGTTAGTACTGGTGCTGAAGCTGGCGAATCATCAAAATCATTGAAATTAGTGTTTGCAATGGAATTGTGACTGGAAAACTTCTGAGGAAAATTAGGAAAGAGGAGGACATGTCCACTTTGACAGTAATTGTTAGGTGAAGGGTAGATATACAGTGGGATTCACAAGAGGACCGAGATTGTCAAGTATTTTTGGTCTTGTTCAAGAACTTGATTGAAAAGGTGGATAACCCCCAAAACCACAACAAATGGCTATTGTGCCTATGTGCTATTATTATACTAGTCAAATTTTCATTTTTCAAATTTTCAAGTCAAAGGAGGTTCCAATGCACCAAAGAACATGACATTTGGATACAGTATGCAAAAGTTACGAAGGGTCAATGTTCTTTAGTAGATGTTCTAAAATCATTTCTTTAGCGTATGTACAATGCCCTAAAAGAAAGGTTGACGCCTCCCTTTTGCGCCCTTCAATTTTCTTGGCATTACTCAAAACATAATTGACATTTCTTGTTTCCATCAAT
Organism: Neckera pumila; assembly: GCA_963969595.1. Taxonomy (NCBI): domain Eukaryota; kingdom Viridiplantae; phylum Streptophyta; class Bryopsida; order Hypnales; family Neckeraceae; genus Neckera; species Neckera pumila. The sequence continues at coordinate 5,586,641 of OZ018412.1, read as the reverse complement.
CAACATTTGTATCTAACCCAATCTCCCTCAAGCATATCAAATTTTCAGTTTCAAAAAAACAAAACTCCATTTTTGTTTTGTTTTTTAAATTTTATTTCATGGTTTTACATGAAATTTTTTAGAAAACCATTGATGATTAATTTTTTTAATTTGATTGCGGAGATTCATAGGAAACATCTACACACACATCTTTCCTTCAACAAGCATCTCCAAAAAAGTTTCACAATTTCCTTGGTAGAGGCCACAATGGGGGCATGAATAGTGCCCAAAATTTTGAAAATTCATATCTCTTTATTGTAATTAAATTTTGTTGTTTTTTCTTTACATTGTAACTAATTTTACACTATCTCATGAAAAGATGCTATCACCCTTGTTAAAATGCCCCCCTTCCCTGCCATTGATGTGGCCATACCTCCTTCCCTACCACTGATCTGCTTCACTTAGGCAACCAAGGGCCGTCACTGTGCCGATGGTGGACTGTCCACCGCTGTTGATAGTTACGCGCGCGCCTCTCCAGTTTCCCCTCCGTCGGGCGCCTCTGCTTTTTCCCCTCCGCCGAGCGCCTCCGGAGCCGCGCGACGATGGTGGACAAGCATTCGGGGAAGGAGTTGAAGAAGGTGACCTCCTGCTCGTGATTTTTCCATACCACTCGAGACTCGCTGTTTACAATCGTCATGGTGACATCAGATGCTCCCTCGGTCGTGGAGTTCTCCATAGCAGAAGATGGACATGAGCCTTCGTACGCTTGCACCTTTCTTGTATTCTGCTTCGATTTTGTATAGGTTTTGGTATTCTTGAATTGGATATGTTTTTGTTTCTTTGAGAGTGTCGTTGGATTTCCCTGATTTAAAGTTTATAAATAAAGCTATTAAAGCTTGTAAGTATTATTAAAGACTATTATAGATTTTTAATTAAAATTTTTATAAACGTTCCCTGGGATTCGCGAGAAGAGAGGATGTAATCTTAGAGAAAAGGGCATTAAAGAGGTCCGAGTGTAAACCCTAAATCCTGCGCGCATTTGTTTCCATGAACGTGTTACAGTCCTCCCTTGAGTGGATTTGGCGATGCAAATTTCGGAGACTTGATCAGCGAGAATGCCTTTCACGAGGCGCCCGTTGCAGACGACCATCACCTTTGTGGCGCTCAATGGCCTGCTCTGCTTGAGTCTTGGCCCTGTTTACGACTTTGTTTGTGATCTTCCCTTTTGGAAGCGCCGGGTGAGTGATGAGCCTTGCCGCACAACTGCTGTCAATTTGTACTTCATGTGACTCTTTCGTTGCGGTGGCATAATTTTTTTAAATGTTTGTGGAGTGGATTGTCCGTTTTATGTTCTAGAGAGAAAAACTGAGGCAGGAGCGGATATTCGGGATAATCAGGGCGTTCTCACGTCCGAAACTAATTAGATATCATACTTGCGGAGGCTGCACCTTTGACGTGTATTCAATCAGAGGTAAGGAGGGATAGAGTGTTTGAGCTTTCTTTGCTGATTAGGCCATGAAAACCGCATTCAATTGACACTGAAATTTTTTCTTAAGTCGGATTTAAGGAGAAATATTGGCCTGAAGCAATTTGATGTTCTTTTTGGTTACTTTTAGGGTTTTATCGTTTTGGGAATTTTTTGATTGCGAATCTGTACAATCTAAATGATCGAGGTTTTGATTGCAGATGATCTTGCGCAATTGTGTGTTCTCCGTCCATAACTGCCTAAAACTTCTCATGTATCTTCGTCCATCACTGGCACTTGGTTTTCGGTAGCAAACTGCATGCGGTGACCAAGGTCGCTGATCAAAGCATCCTCTTCTGCTGGCTTATACAGCTCTTGTCAGACACCTCTGTCCTTTCTTCTTGTTGGAGTGAGAGAATTGTCGCCATTGAGGACGTGATTAGTGATTGAGAACTAGTTTTGGTTCACGGGATTTGGATATTCTGGGAACTGCGTGCAGAGAGAGCTTCAGGAAAGGTCATGACATTCCATCCAATCACAAAAGAGGTGTCACATTGTACTCAGTGATTCAGTACTTGAGGCCGCTGGAACATGTATGTGACTATCCACTCAAAAGACAGTGCACTCATGTATATGCACATTTGCATGAGGGCACAATTACTTTACCAAAATTTAATTCCAATAAAGAGATATGAATTTTCAAAATTTTGGGCACTATTCATGTCTCCATTGTGGGCTCTACCAAGAGAATTGTGAAACTTTTTTGGAGATGCTTGTTGAAGGAAAGATGTGCGTGTAGATGTTTCCTATGTATCTCCGCAATCAAATTAAAAAAATTCATTACCAATGTTTTTCTAGAAAATTTCATGTAAAACCATGAGATAAAATTTAAAAAACAAAACAAAAATGGAGCTTTGTTTTTTTGAAACTGAAAATTTGATATGCTTGAGGGAGATTGGGTTAGATACAAATGTTGATTGATGGAAACAAGAAATGTCAATTATGTTTTGAGTAATGCCAAGAAAATTGAAGGATGCAAAAGGGGGGGCATCAACCTTTCTTGTAGGGCACTGTACCTATTGATTTTGGAGATGAATATAGAGAGTGATTGATTATAGAGTAAGGCAAAACCAGCCTAAAACCGCCACCCACCTATTTCCGCCAAGATACTTTTGGCCCCAATTCCACCACCAAATCCATCCAAGTCTATTATCTTGTCTACTTAATTCTATAGGGTTTTAGTGTGGTTTAAAGGCAAGTGGTCAAGCCTCTATATTAAATGGAAACAACTTTGCAAACATTTCTTCTTGTATTCAAAAATCAAAAATTTGGGACGGAAGAGGAATAAGATCAACATATTGACAATCAAAGATATTCCATTGAGGCAACAAAAGAACATTCGATCTTTGGCGTTTGCCATGAATGTCTCCAAGTCAACTCTGCATCAACGTATAAAAGAATGAAAGCTCTATCGCCACTTGAGTGCGCGGAAACCATTTTTCACTAAAGCAAATAAGAAATCCCAGCTTCAATACAAGTTGTCAATGATCAAACCATCATCCTTGAATATAGAGTCGCCAACATTCAAGGGTTCATTCAATCGTATTTATTTTGATGAAAAATGGTTTTATTTCACTGATGAATGTGGCAGCTTCTATCTAATGCCCAATGAAGAAAAGCCACAACGTACTGCTAAGAGTAAGCGCTTCATTCTCAAGGTGATCTTTTTGCCGTTGTTGCACGCTTCTGCTTTAATTACTTGGAAAATAAATTTTTCAATGACAAGATTGGAATATATCCTCGTGTATTTCAAGAATCTGCCAAATGATCTAACAAGAATTGTCTGGTCTATACAATGGAGACAAAGCCAATTGCAGCTATTACAAAGGAGGTCACAAAACGGACATTGATTGAGAAGGTGTTTTAGGACATTAGGTCGGTTGGGCCACAAAGCTTGGAAGCGGGACCAATTGAAGTCTTTGTTCAACAAGATAATGCAAAATCACATCCAAGTTCAGATTGCCTGATTTTGATTGAAGAAGGTAATAAGGTCTGACTTAAGATTCGTTTGGTGTACCAACCACCAAAAAGTTTAGATACAAATGAATTAGACCTTGGATTTGTTTGGGCCATTTAATCACTTCACCTAATGCAATTGACGAGCTTGTCACTAAAATAGTTGCCTCATTCAATGAGATGGGGAAGGAATAACTTAATGACATCTTTCTTTCTCTTCAGACTGCCTCATTAGTATCATGAGAGATCATTGAGGCAACAACTACAAGCTACCTTACATGGACAAAACAAGATTAGCAGGATTAGGCCGTCTTCTTATAAATCTACAATGTCATGTTGACATATTACAAGGGGCCTTAGATGCTATTTGTGATGTATAGATCACCAGAGAGAAAAAATTATGGCACAATAAGCTAGAATTTTAGTTTGGTGGCAAAGGAAGAAAACCCAAAAACTTAAATTAGTTTTTTCTTAAGATTGTAATTTCATCTGCATGGGAACATTTGGTTCATTACATTGAGATTAGTGATGTGGGAATTATGGACAATCTTCTTTTAGGGGCATCCAAAACATTTTCTTGAAAAAAGAACTTGTAGAATTCATTTTTGATTTTAATTTCACTAGTAGAAAATTCAGTTTTTGAACATATTTTTACTTCATAATTATTGAATGAGTGCGAATTAAGTGTGTGTTCATGTTTTTTCTTGATATTGATCTCAATTCTTTAGCATAAAAAAATAGAAATTCAAAAGCGATAGTGGAAAAATTTGAAGTCCAAAAATCTAATTAGGCAAGGTTCCAAAAAACTTTATGGAATTCAACTAAAATACAAATATTTTACAATGTATTCAATGAATCTTTTTGAAATTTCTTCCATGCATTTTTTCAATACTATAATTCCAGATTCTACGGTCAAATATGAGAAGAAGACAATTTTTTAGCTCTTTGCAATAGAAATGGCATTTTTAGTAGGTTTTGAAGGCAAAAGCCCTTACATCTTCAAGGAATCACTTCCGAAGTTCCAAAATCCTTGTAGTGGATTCTTGAAGTTCTTATTAGATGTCTATGACCTCAATTTTTGATATAATCTTTTGAAGCATTTTTTGAATATAGAGAATCAAATTAGCTTTTTGAAAATATAATTTTTACTTCAATTTTTTTCCATAAGCAAAAGTTAAGCCACCCTAAGTCCAAGAAGCATTTCAAAAGGCAGACTCTTAAAAATCACAAAAATATGAAATTCGTTAATTTTAAACTTTTTTCTCCAAGATTATATTTTGTCTATATGTAAAGATTTGATTCATTATATTTAGACTAGTGATGAAAAAGTTGTGGACAATTTTTTATTTTTGGGCAATATAAGCATCTTCTTGAAAAAAGAACTTATAGAATTGATATTTGATGCAATTTAAAAAAAAATTCAAAAATAGTTTTTTAGAAAGGCTTAAGATTTTAGGCTTAAGTTTTTGGGATTATAGTGTTTCAATTCCATCTTAGACCTATTAACAATTTAGTTTTTTGCTCAATTTTGTGCTTACTGCTAATTAAAAAAGTCTTAACTCCTAAATGCCCAAGGCACCAAATTTTGGTGTTGACAATACTTTGAATTTAATTAAAACCTTATTAAAATTGTAATTTCAATCATTTATGTCTTTGAAAAATTCTTTGTGAAGTTTAGTTTTAGCATCAAAAATTCAATTTTGAAAATGAATGATTATGATTTTTCTATTGAAGATTTTGTGCAAGGGTGTCCATTGCAAGTCTTCATTTTCTAGTGTTGAGTACTTTTGGAAATGAGCCTCAAATGGGTCAAATCACACTCAAAGATACTATGGGATTACTTTCCTAGAATAGGACTCAAGTCCTTTTTTGAACTTTTAAAGCTAAAAATTCCTTTGATGTTGTCATTTTTAGATGAATAGTATTGCAATGTATTCCTTTAAAAAATTGGAGACAAAATTTCATAGAAAAATCCTTAGAAAGACATAAATTACAAGTTTTAAGGCTAAATTTAGTGATTTTTTACACTATAGCACTTTAAAAAGATATTTTCATTCAAATTTTTTATACTTATCAAATATACAACTATTTAAAAGGATTTTTAGTGATTAAATCTTGAAATCAAAATAGTATAATTTTTTAATTAATTAAATGATTATTAACAAATTATTAATTTAATCTCATACAAAATTTAGACATTCAAATCCAAAAACAGCTTATGTAGTGACTTTAAAGTTAATAATAAATATATATTTTTATTTTAACACAATCATCATTTGGATTATTTTTTATATTGAAAAGGGCGTTTACAAGTTTTTACTTCTGAATATTATAGAAAATGGAAAAATATTCAAATTGTAGAAAAATAGCCTTTTTTAATTCTATGATATGATTATATATATATTGGATTCAACTACATTATTATTAATCAAAAAATACAACCATTTTCTATAATTGAAAAACAAAACATATTGACATTGAAACTTCAATTGGAACTAAAATAAAGAATTTTTTATTTTTTGATAAATAAAGCAATATTAGGCTCAATATGACTTGAAATTCTAGTCAAAAGGACTAAAACACCTATAGTTAATAGATGAATATTAAAAAACGATAGCAAGCAAGAAGTTACATTGCAAATTTTAGTGGATTTGACCCCTTTTGTGGTACATTTGAGTGTAATTTGATCCAAATACACTAGATATTGGAGAAAAAATCACATTAAAATTCATTTAAAAAAATTGTAGAGTAGATTTTAAAAAGTTATAAATGATTGGATTTATGCATATTATACTCTTTAACCTTATTTTTTTTGGTAATAAATTTTTTAGATTTGACTTTTGAACACAGGATTGATAGACTTCAAATCACTTTCAAAACTTTAACATCCTCATGATCAAACATCATAATCTTTCAATCCATAAATAATATTGTCGTATTATTTTGTCCCATGTGATCTTTAACAAAGGCCTTCTGCATTTAGAGGTTGAAAAATGAAAATTATATGCTTATTTTTGGATTTTTTGTCTCCAACTTTCAACGGATTTCTTGAACATGAAAAATCAGGAAATCAAAATCAATAGTGCAAAAAATAAAAGTGAAGAAGATTGAAAGCAAAAAAATGTAGTTGAGCAAGGTTAAAAAAAGTCATTTTCTGCATTTTAAATGCAAATATCTTGCAATGTATAAAGTCAAAGTTTTTGAAATCTTTTTTAACCTTTCTTAAATTGTATAGTGCAAATATCTATAGTTCAATAAGAAAAAGAAACAATTTTTAGTTTTTTGGTTTACAATAGAAATAGCAATTTTGAGTGTATTTAGATGAAAAGTAGGCCTTGGGACTTTAAGGGTCCAACATCTTCTTCAATAGAAAAGTCAATAATATTCCAAATTAAAAGATAATTTAATTCAATTTTCTAATTTATAAAAAGTTTGAAATCCAATAACTATCACATTGTAGATCCGAACACCACGAAATAAAGTCTGTGAACCCTTGCTTGCAGGGAGCTTTCCAATGGTACTAAGAATGTAGTCACAAGGAACTCATTGTTTCTTGGATCTTAGTGTATCTAACAAAACAAAACAAATAAAACAAACAAAACAAAACAAAACAAACAACCTAATTTAAGCCAGTATACATATATTATGGTGCTGAAACCCACTCCAAGACATTTATTCCTAAATATACACCTCCTGAACATGGCAAAGCATACGGTTGGTTTTAGAAACATCTGGAACTAAAGGAATATCTTAGAAATTGTTAATTAATTCATATATTGCTTGAAAAACATACAAAGTACATAGTACAGTAGAACCTCTCTTAGTGCATAGTGCAGGGATTATGCACTAGGAGAGGTTTATACATTTGGAGAGGTGCAGTATTGTTCACTGCTTAACGTGGCTTCTAACTACAGGGCCTCCAACCACATGGCTTCTAACAACAAGGCTTCCAATCACTGTTCATCAATAAAGGCTTCAAAGTACTATCTCTCTTAGTGCATATTATGCACTAACAGAATATACAGTAAGAGAGGTTCTATTGTATAGCTATACTAAGAGAATCTAAAATCCTACCAATTGCAAGAAGATCTAATTAAAACGAAGACGATTTACTACGTAGTAATAGAAACTACATTCACATGCTCGTGTGGTTGCTTTTGGTACATTTATCATAACTATTGTCCAGTAATTCATTTTGATTTCTTTGGTAGTAATGATACTAAGCAAAGTCTAACAAATCATATTTTTTCCATCCACAATATATTCAAAAGTTAACTTATGTCATTAAAATTGTAAATTGAATGTAAAATTTTAATGAAGTGAGTTAATTTTAGAATATATCATAGATGGAAAAAAATTGGATGAAAAAAATTGGATGAAAAAATGAATAAAAAAAATTGGATGAATTTTTCAAAGAATAGTTAAGATTTCTACAAGAAATTGACCTAATTAAATTTCATTATTCTTGACTATGTTTTTAGAGTAATTTCTCTTCTTTCTCTCGCTATGTTAAAAATTTGGTTGACCCTTGATACCAAGCATCAGAATGTTTGATCATTACAGAAAGTTTGGGCCCTATGGAGGGCTGTTTGACAAGCTGCCGTATGTGCATTTACAGAAAAAAAATATTAAAAAAGTTTATATATATATATTTTATTGTACATTTTATTGTAGCTTCAGCAGGCCTCAGCACGGTCTAGATTTCTTCTAATGTGAATGACTTCATTGTTCAATGTAAAAACCCAAAATGCACCTATCTGATCCAATAATCAGAACATTTTGGTGACTGCGTTGGTCATGGTAGGCCATGCCCTTTATAGATTAACCAAGAAACAATAGTGCGGATTGAAAGTGTCCAGTTGATAATTTTGGAGGTTTTAGTACCTTGCAGAATTTTACATTGTTTGGCCTTATACATGGGCCGTCCAGATTTGGTGAAAAGCCTTTCTTTGGCCCATTGAATGCGGTTGTATTTTTGTATATGAAAAGATTGCATTTTTGATTTCACAATACAACAACAAACCAAACAATTGCAATATTTTTTTTCTTTTAACACAAATGAAACAAAATTAGTTCTTTTTGTCAAAATACATGGAAATTAGAGTAAAAATAGAGGAGCCAGACCACAACCAAGCATTGAAGCTACCTGCTGCTGAAGCAAATGAGCCCAATTTAGGATGGATTAAATTCCACCTAAGGTAGAGGCAATTGAAAGCGTCCGTGGACCCAATGGCGTCCTTTCTAGGAAGGGTAGTCATTTCAGAACCTAAATGTAGACAAACCATACATAGCTTATTGTTAGTTGCCCAAAATGAGCCCAAAATGATAAGACATGTACGATCCACTTAGATTTACATTTCAAAATTACTCCCCTTCCTAAAAAGGGATGCCATTGGGTCTAGGGATGCTTTTGGCTGCCTCCCCCTTAATCAGTCAAGTGAAGCGGAGTTTCATTGCAATGGGATAGTGCATAGTGGCCTAGAGGGGCAAAAGAAGAAACAATCACATCACCCAACAAACAAACAAAAGAACCCATGATCTTTGAAGTTCAAACCTATTCCCTTCAATTGAAGCTGTTGTGGAGCTTCCGCTAATGAAATTCTTCCATATTAAGGTGAATGTACCCATATCCAATAACTTAAGGGATTTCCCAACAAATGTTGAGCAATTTAAGGCACAAGAAATTTTCACCATGTAGAAAGATAAGAAATATGGAGATTCCCAAATTTTTGTATTTTTATTCCCAAAATTGAAATTACTACAAATTTTGGAAGTCAAAAAGTTGTCATGACTAGTAACCAATCTCTAGATTCATCCAATTTTGATCATCTAAAAATCTACTTTTTCGCTCACTATTTCTTGTTTTTCTTCTTCACTACTTTGGGACGTGTCATAATCTTATTAGTTCCAACCTTGAAAAAAACAATTCCAAGCTTTTTAGCCATGGTTGGAAATAGTGCCCCCTACAAGTTGGTTATGGGTCATGATCAACTATGGATACATTTACCTTAATTGATTCTGTGGACTAGCTTCCCCTTGTTGTCATGATGGCCGCATTGATCAAAATTGTCTAGTACAAGGGGAATTTACTTCGCGAGCTATTCATCCTAGTCAGACTAAAAAAATCATTTTGGGACAAGAAACCAAGGCCAACCGGAAGTTCATTTTGGGACAAAGGGGGATACACTTTAATAAAACAACAAATATTCATTTGATTGGATTGACTCATACCTATACCAAAAAAATTTATGCCATCCTATTTTGACTAATTAGATGAAAGTTATAAAGACTTTTATTTTACGGGCAATGAGAAAAAGACGTTATTTTTATTTTACAATTCATTTTTTGAACTCAATTAGAAGAATTTTCAAAATAAAAAAATAATTGAATATGTATTAATTATTGGAATATTTTTACCATTGAAATTGACAAATCTTAAATTCATTCCAAAGGTATTATTGACTTGGATTTCTCTTTCATCATGTGCCACCTTTTACTTTGTAATTTATTTTAAGATGAATATGAGATTATATTTTGCTAAATATTTTTCATGTATTTTCAAACCAATTTTCAACATGTGGAATAAATTGCACATGTAATGGGACACACATATTTTTTCTAAAAACATTAGAAGACAAAACTTCACTTCTAGAGAAAGATAGAAAAAACTAGTTTGGAAGTTTGGAAATTATAATTTTGTAATTAGTTCTGAAATTTGGAAAAGGTATAATCACAAGTGAACAAAAGGTCATGTGATTGGATTCATAATAGGATACAAAATGATGAAGATTTTTAGCTTTGCTTTGCTAAAGTGTATGTTGAAATTTGTCTTGACTTTTAAACATCAAAAGAATTTTAGGGGTTTACTTAACCCCTAAAGGACCAAGTATCATTATTTGGCAACATAGTGTTGTTGATCATCCATTTACAAATGGAGTTTTCTTGTTTTCTTCAAAATTTTCACTCTAACATATGATTGGAGAGTAGCTTTCTGGTGCAAAGTCTTTCATAAATTCTCATTACATGGTTAAAAAGTAATTTTTTTCAAGAAGTTCATAAAGCTTCCAACTAGCTTAGAAAAATGGACTTTTTAAAGAAATAAAAATTTGAAATTGGTAATCTAGATTATAATATATGTGGAAAGATTTGAATCATTCCATTTTTACTAATGAGATGATAGTCAATCCCTAGAGGACCAACATGTATTTTTTGGCAACATAGAAATTTTGGGCAATGTACATGTGATTAGAGGTTTGCATGTTTTAGGCCCAAACTTTAATAGAAGTTGTGGACGAGGAATATCTTTCATGTGGACAATATTTTATGACATTTGGAAATATGAATCAAAAGTTATGGCTTGCTAAATAGTTTTTTTCCCATCCGGACAAACTAGGCAGATTTAAAAAACACTATTTTCATCAATGAGATGAAAGTTATGAGGAGTTTTTGTTTGCGGGTAGTTATAGATTCTCTATTCTAAAATAAACTTTGAAGTTGTTTATTTAACTCAATTAACACTATTTTTGGAAAAATAAAATAAAATCATAGGATGTACATTGTTTATTACAAAATTAAAACCATTGGGATTGAAATTTTTCAATTCCATAACGAAATTCTTAACAATTCAATATTCTAAATCATTCTCTACTTTGTTCTACTTACTATTTTTTCCTACATGTTGTATAATTTCAAATGATGTGGAATTTTCAAGCATGTAGCCTACTTGTCTAGGAAAATGAATCCAAAGATGCACCACCATTTTGGACAATGTTCATAGAAAAACGAGCTTGTGAAGTGTAGCTGCCTGGTTTTTTGAAGGGCCAAAAAAAGAATTTTTGTGATTTCAAACATTCATATCTTACAATCCACATGGTGGAAATGTCTGAAATTTTTTCCACAAGTTAGAGTAATACAAGATTCTATGGTCAATGTGTCCATTTTTTTTCTTTTTCAAAATTAGACATTTGTACTACGAATGGTAGTTTTAGAGCATTTTTGGTGAAAACATAGTCAAGAAACTTTAAGAATTAAGAGGAGTTTTGGTTTGCGGACTATTATAGAATTTATGTTTAGAAATAAATTTTGAATCCTAATTTAACACAGTTTTCAGTATTTTAGAAATAAAATAAAAGCATAGGATGTAGATTGTTTATTAGAACAATATAACAATTGGGATTGGCATTTTCCAATTCCATAACTAAATTCTTAGCAATTTGGGATTTTAAATCATTTTTTACGTCTTTCTACTTACTATTTTTTTCAAGCATGAATATTCAATATTTTTTGTTGAAATTTTTTATATGTATTCCCAAATTATTTCTTCAATATATTATGGAGAGTTGCAAGTTGAAGGATTTGCACATTTTGGGATTAAAAGTTTGAAAGATGAAATCTAACCATTTTAAGAAGAATTGGAAAGACTTCTTTTCGAAATCCAAGCATTAGGATCTTACAATTGGTAAGGTCTTTTCTTCTGAAATTTTAGGAGGAAGTACTCTAACAAGTTAATTAAAGGGATCTCATTGTTAGATTTGTTAAAAATTAACCCCTAAAGCCCTGAACATGCTTTTTTGAGAACATAGCTTTTTTGGGCAGCTCACTACGAGCGGAGTTTTTATTTTTTTTCTTTCAAATTTTCACACAACATTTTTCCAAGGAGTATCTTTAAGGCCCAACAATTTTCATAACTTTTGACTACATGCTTAAAAAGTTATTGCATGATATGTCATTTTCATTGCTCGGCGGGCAGCCCGGGCAGCAAAAAAAACTTCTTCAAAAATCGCTTTTAAAAAAAAAAAAAATTTGAAATTGGTTCTTTAAATTTATATGTATGTGGGAAGCTTTGACTCATTCCATTTGGATCTATGAGTCAAAAGTTATGAGGATTCTTAGTTTGAGGGTAGTTATGGAATCTCAACTCTAAATAAACTTTGAAGTCCTTTATTTCACTCAATTTTGAATATTTTTGAAAAAAAATAAAAACATTGGGTGTAGATTGTTTATTACAACATTACAACCGTTGGGATTGGCATTTTTCAATTCCATAAATAAATTCTTAACAATTTAGTGTCTTGAATCATTCTCTACCTCTTCCTACTTACTATTTTTTTCCTATATGTTGTACAATTTGAAATGATCTGAATTTTATCAAGCATGTATCCAACTTGTCTAGGAAAATGAATCCAAAGAGTAACAACCATTTTGGACAGTTTTTTATACAAATGTGACCTTGTGAAGGGCAGCTGCCCGTTTTTTTGCAGGGACAAAAAAAGGATTTTTGTCAATTCAAACGCTATTATCTTGCAATCCACATGGTGGAAAATTCTGAAATTTTTTCCACATCTTCTTAAACAAGTTTACAACAAGATCCTATGGTTACATGTGTCCAAAAATGTTTTTTTTCTAAAATTTGGCACTAGTATTAGAAATGGCAGTTTTAGAGCGTTTTTGGTGAAAACATAATAAAAACCTTTAGGGGTTAAATATTGATGAAGATTTTTGCCTGGCTTTGGAGACTAGTATCTTGCGGAGCAGTTCTGGGCCCGTAAACATGAAAGATCTTTAGGGGTTGATAGTGCAAAAACTCATTTCGATTAATGACATGCATTATTGATGAAAGGCCAAAATATGATATTTCTATAAGCTGTATACTTCTCAAAGTATAGTTTCAAAAAAGTTTCAATTTCAACCAAAATATTAATAATAGAAGCCAGACCATTGAAACATGTGGAAACAATATCACAATATCAACTTTCTTGAAGTTTTTATAGAGATTTTAAGTGTCAAATACCCTTTAATGTGTAGTCTGCTTTGTCATCTAACTTGTGTTTATTGAGTTTTGGCACATACACTGACTAGCTAAGTTACCACAACCAAGCTGCATCTAAGCTTATTAGCAACCTGACTGGCTCTGCCTGAGCATTTCCTCCTAGCAATGCAACAGAAAAGATAGATATCTATTCTCAGTGTGAAGCATATCACCTATTTCCAACAATGGTCTCCTTTGCACAATATAAGGTGACCTATTTTCGTGAATGAGGGGAATATGATGTGGTTTAGCAATTTCATTGTTGTGTGATGAATAACACATTTTAATAACACATTTAATTTTTGTGCTTCTTGGAAATAGGTTTGCCTATACATCGAGAACAAGTTTGATTGTAATCAACATTTCCTTAATTTTGACAAATTCTAAATTTGATGAGAAAGTTGCAAAAAATAATGCAATTTTCATTATTTCTATTCCCTGACCAGAGAAAATTATCCCCCCACCATTGCTCAATCGGACATATGCTACAATGCTTAACATTGTCGAAAATAGGTGATATTCCTTATCTACATTCTGGATATTAGTTTTATCCCTTCAATTTAACCTCTAAAGGACCAAGATGATTTTCCTACCAAAAACCACTCAAAACTATCATTTCTATTGCAAAGAGAAAAGAGTTTAAAAATTTGTTTTTTTTTGCATATTCAACCGTAAGATCTTATACTTGACTAGTATATGAATATATGGAAGAAATTTCAGAAACTTTGACCAAGTAGATTGCAAGATATATGCATTTAAAGTGAAGAAAACAAGTTTTTTTCTACCTTGCTTGATTAGATTTTTGGCTTTGAATCTTTTTAGTTCAATTTTTTTGCACTACAAATTTTGATTTTCTACTTATTTATGTTAAGTAGTTGAGTTGAGAATCTACTAAAAAAATTTAGGAAAAAAAAGACTTAGATTTCATTCATTAAAAAATTGTTAAGTAGAGGTGGGTTCAAGATTGAAGAAAAAACTAAATTGTTAACAGCTTTTAGATGGAATTGAATCACAAAAATCCCAACGGCAGGATTGTTTTAGAAAGAAAGTCTAACCCTGTCTAACAGTTTTTTTTGAAAAATTCTAAAAATTGCATTCAAAAATGAATTCTATAAGTTATTTTTTCAAGAAGATGCTTAGATTGCCCAAAAACCTAAGATTGTCCATAACTTTCTCATAATTAGTCCAAATTGAATGAAACAAAACCTCACATGTAGACAAAATATAATCTTTGAGTCAAAAAATTAAAAAAAAATTATTTTGACTTTTTGTGATTTTTTTTGTGGTGCCCGCCAAATTCTATTTTTGCTTATTGTGCCATAAGTTTTGCTCCCGGGCATCAATGAAAATAAAAATTATATGTTCACAAAGCTCTTGCAAAAATATACAACCTCAAAAAATTCCAAAAAATATTACTTAAAATTGAGACGGTAGGAACCTGCCCGGACCCAAATTGTCCCCCGAGGGGACAACCGGTCCTTTAGGGGTTAAGGTAACTACACCCATTAGCGTCCGTTTAAGCCATGAGGAGTAGACCATGAAGTTGGTGTGGAATACAAATGGACAAAAGGGAAGGCAAATGGGAGAGGGTGAGATGCAAGAAACAAAAATCCTCTTAAATATTATAAAATGAATTCACAAATCTTGGTCAAAGTGCAAAATTGAAAAGCACCTACTCCCAATTGTCAGTGGACCCATTTCCAACCACAAATCATAGAGATTCAACGGCCACAAAGCCACCTCATGGTTGGAGTTTGGGCACTTGATGGACAAATTGGGGGCGGCCACAAGGAATGGCTTCTGGTTCGTGGTCGGAAATGGGTGTGCTTACCTTAGTCGGTGCTAGCTGTCACACAGCAAGTCCAGTAGCACCATGAATAAATTAACATGCATAGAACTTACAGACTGCAAAGAAGCAGGCCAGTACTCTGTATCACTGTTCCCTGGTAAGTGAAACTGCTTACCATGATAAGTAGACAGTCAGGATTTACCATCCTTTCTTATGCAATTTGTATCCAGAAGAACCTTCCACAGATTAAAAAAAACACAAGTACTGTACAGTACTGTAGCTAATGCTCACATATTTGATTCCAATACCTGCTACAAAAACATGCATTCAAGGCACACTTAAACATGCACAGTGCAGTAGAAAAAATGTCAATTGCAAATACAATGAAGATGCAACATTATCCTTCTTATTTTTTTTGAAACCAAGGAAACAAAATTTCACATCCATTATCCTTCCACACCCGACATGGATTGCATTGCATTCAAAATTCAAAGGAGGCAAGTGAACGACACTGTCATGGAGGGAACTGGCAATGCAACACATGCACACGTAAGTTAAATGGAGTTCTGGCAACCTCATTGTTTGTTGCAATACTGTAGTTGCTTCCTAGGCAAGTCTGATGCAGAGGTAAGGTAGTCAGGGATTCAAACTTTGATAATTAGAAAGGGCTTCACAGTCACACATGACTCTTGAGCACGAAGTAAGTTATACAATACCTTTTTCCCCTCTGTTTTTTTTTAATGGACACCTCCTTTCAAAAAAAAAAAGTTATACAATACTTCTCCTTACATGTGGCGAGCGCACAGGTCCTTAACTTGCACTTTACAATTTCATTTGAAACCAGAGTCAGTGATCCACTGAACTCATGAGAACACACACCAGCTTTATAAAACCTGCATGAAACATAACTACGCTAAGAGCAGCCACCCTTTTCTGTGTGGGAAGGAAAATTGGCCAGAAATGCCAATCACAGGGACCAGGCTGTTATTTGTACCCCATCAGTCCGGCACCAATGGAACATCCACACTGTGGTTTTGAACAGCAACTTGGTGTGGTTGGGAACAGCAATCCCAAAATTTGCTAAATTTTGCTCAGGGTTTTTACTTAATTTTTTCATGCCTTCAGTGTAACTTCAAAAAAATCTTCCAAAAATGAACATTTGGCTAAAAACCCTGAACCCATTCTGAGATCGCTGGTTGGGAAGCCTTCAGTGTGCCACTCATTTGGAGTCAAATTGGTCCGGAAGCTCATTTTGAGTCAGCCCAGCTGGGACTCCACAGCCTTCTTTCTCAAGTCCCCAATCCACCGCTTGCTACGCCTGTCCAAGCATTTTGGCAAGTCACATTTTCTGTCCCACAGTGCGTATGCTCTAAGCTCTAAGTTAAGTGTGTGATCCATGCCTATTGTCCCTCATATTTGAGTGAGCTTAATAGGGAATTAATTAACTAATTAATGAACTTGGTACGTACAAAGTCGGTCTGTCCTTCCATTTGTGACTGATAGACAGGGAATTGAAGCCGCTTGCTCTAGCCTGGGGCATACTTCCGCTGATGATGGGAATATGAGATGTTTGATGGGAGGCCCTGGGGAGACACAAACAAAGCTGTGACATGGTTTACGAACCCTGTCTCCCCCTCCTCATCATTACTACTCTTGACTGACATAAACAAAAATTGCCATTCCAGCAAGTCCGTCCAATGTATGTATTTTTCTGTGTGTGAGTGCTTCTACAGTAATTAAGCGAAAGTTGTCAGGACAGCAGCCGGCGAGTGATCTGCATCTCAGGTACATATATTGTCGAAATGGGAGTGAGTGACTGGCCGTCATTAGCCTGTGTAAGTTCAAACAAATCTGTGTAAAATTCAAATGTTTTCAGGCCTGAAAACCTGAAAACCAGTTGGAAGCTCACCTCACAACTAAGTTAATGTTTCAGTAAGTACCGATGTACTGGCCAGGGTTTATGGTTCTTATTACAGACAAGCTCTGCAAGTCTGCATTTGCAGGGGAAGATCAATGTGGGAAGCACTCACTGCTGGGTTATCAGAAGAGCCAGATTCTGTAAAATCATTGTGCTGCTCAATGGACGGACGGACTGTCGAACTTAGTTAGCATTGAAGTAGGCTGGGAAGTTTGTTAGGCTAGAAAGTGGTATTCCACACAATTGAATTCTAAATTTTTTTAGATTACAATCTTGGATAAACAAACATACAGCAACTCACAACAAAACTATAGAAGGATCATTCTCATTGAGAGAAAAGTTACCTACTAGGGATGGAAAGTGGGAGTGGCCATTTATCAGCTGATAAATGGCCACTCCCACTTCAAAAATAGGTCTATAAAGTGGCCATTTATCAACTGATTCACAACAATTCAAATATTTTTCCATAGGTTGTCTTTGAAAGACGTATAGAATTTGTATCTAATTCAAGTTGTATCATATTTTTTGGACTTTTGTAGATTTAGTTATAAATTTTGAAGTTGGCATCACATAGGACACTAAGAGCATTTACTCATTGATATGTTCATTGTTGGTACATGGACAAATGCAATTTGGAGCATTGAAAGAAGTCATATGTACCTTTTGTGTTAAAGAATGCTTTTAGATTGTAGTTCTTTTGTAGATCTCCTATCCTAACTACACCAAAAATTAATGTCGAGGGAATATTGACTTCTACATTTGGATGGAAAATGAACAAGGAAAATATCCATAACAATGAGTAATAGGACAACAAACAAGTGGAGTTGAGGATCATTTTGGGTAATGGCTGGATCCATTTATAGAATTGTGGAGGTGGTGGTTTTGTAGAAGGAAAGTTTTGGAGGAGGTTTTTGTCAATTTAACCTCTCACTTGGGCAATCTTTTGATGGTGTGTTTCATTTCTAAGAATGCATTAAATGGATTTTAAGACTCATCTGGGTTCTACTTATAGCCTCCTACAACATTCATTTTGGAAAATTTATAACTAATTCATTGTACTTCAAAATTGGTGCAACCATATGCACTTTGTTTCATATCTAATTGCCAATGTGCAAAAATTATCCATTGTTTGCACTTGCAAGTCCATGGTGCTAGAAACCTTATCAATTAAATTTTAGGTATAGGCACCTTACCATAATCATACAAAGATAAAACTCAAAAAATTGTAGAATCTTGCACTAGATTAATATAAGAATGTTTGGAAGAAATTTCAAATATTTCGAACATGTAGATAGAAAGATATTTGCATTTCAAATGAAGAAAACGTTTTTTCTTGTACCTTGATAGACTAGGTTTTTTGGCTTTGAATCTTCTTAACCCCTAAAGGACCAACATGCGTTTTTTGGCCGTATAGAAATTTTGGGCAGGTACGTGTGACTAGAGATTTCCATATTTGAGGCTGAAATTTTAATAGAAGGTGGGGGCAAGGAATATCTTCATGTGTACCAAATTTCATGACATTTCAAAATACGAGTCAAAAGTTGTGACCTGATATGTTACTTTTTTTCGTAACCGGGCAGTTTGGGCAGATCAGAAAAAATCACTTTTTCTGGAATTTTTTTTTTGAAATTGGTTCTCTACATTTATATACATTTAAAAAGCTTTGAGTCACTCCATTTCAATCAATGAGTCAAAAGTTATGAGGGTTTTTGGTTTGCGGGTAGTTATGGATTCTCTACTCTAAAAAAAACTTTAAAGTTGTTTATTTAACTCAATTTTCAATATTTTTGGAAAAATAAATAAATCTTAGGATGTAGATTGATTATTACAACATTACAACCGTTGGGATTGGCATTTTTAAATTCCATGATTAAATTTTTAACAATTTAGTATTTTGAGTCATTTTCTATTTCTTTCTACTTACTATTTTTTTCCTATATGTTGTACAATTCCAAATGATGTGAAATTTTTCATGCATATAGACAACTTGTTTAGGAAACTGAATTCAAAGAAGCACCACCTTTATCGGCATTTTTCATTGAAAAGTGAGCTTGCAAAGTGCAGCTGCCCGGTTTTTCGCAGGATTGAAAAAATGGTTTTCAAGACTTTGAATGCTTATATCTTATGATCCACATGGTGGAATTTTCTGAAATTTTTACCACATGTTTTCAAAATATCATACTTCAAGATCCTACGGTTACATGTGTCAAAAATTGTTTTTTTCCAAAAATTTGGTAGTTGTATTAGAAATGGCAGTTTTGGAGCGTTTTTGGTGATTACATAGTCATGAAACTTTAGGGGTTAATTTAATCTGTTTTCAATATAGATTTTGAGTTTAATTTTTTTTACATTGAAAAATTGAATTGAGAGCTTAGGAATTTAACCCCTAAAGACCAAGGCCAATTTTTTGCCCCAAAAGACTCAAAATTGCCATTTCTATAGCAAAGAGTAAGAAAAATTGAAAATTGTTTTTTCACATCTAACCGTAGGATCTTATACCTAACTAGTATGACAATCTGTGGAAAAAATTTCAGAATTTTTGACCGCATAGGTTGCAAGATATCTGCGTTTAAAGTGAAAAAACAAAATTTTCAGCACATTGCAAGACTAGATTTCATGACTTTGAACATTTTTAACTTATATGTTTTGCACTACAAAGTTTTGAGCTTTTAATCTTTATATTGGAGAATTGAGTTCAGAGTCTAGGGAAAAAAAAAATCCAAAAAGTATTCATTTTTATTATTAAATAAGTTGTTAAGTAGAAGTAGGTACGAGATAGAAGGAAAAGCTAAAATATTAATATCTTGTATATGGAATTAAAAAGCACTAATTCCAATGGTGAGATTGTTCTAGCAAAAAAATGTAAAAATTGTAAAAATTGCATTTAGAAATGAATCCATCGAGTTACTTTTTTAGGAAGATGCTCTAAGTTCTTGAAAACCAAGATTGTCCATAACTTTCTCATAATAAATCCAAATGAAATGAATCAAAGCTTTCCAGATAGGCAAAAATATAATCTATAAGAAAAAAAACTAAAAATTGCAACATTTTTTTTGTTGCCCCCCATCCCTTATTTTGAGCTTATTTGGGCATAACTTTTTTTTCCCAAGCATTGATTGAAAAAAAAAAAAAAAATTCCCACAAAGCTTAGCAATTTTTTTATCTTCAAAAAAGTTTCAAAAAATCACAACAAAAATTCAGCTCATAGGTACTCGTCCAAAATCCCATTTGTCCCCCCAAGGGACAATGGTCCTTTAGGGGTTAAAAAAACTAAAAAAACTCTTGATTTTAATTCTTAGAAACAATATTAGGTAGAAATAGATACAAGATAGAATGATAAATAAAATTATTGATAGTTCTAAAATAGAATTGGAACACACTAATATCAACAATGAGATTATTCTAGCAAGATAATTAAACCACCTAAACTCTCTTTTTTGAAAAATTTGAAAAATTGAGTTAAAAATTGAATCTTATAAGTTATTCTTAAAGAAGATGCCTTGATTGCTTAAAAGATAGGACTCTCTATAATTTTCTTGTCACTAGTCCTAATAGAAAGAATAAAAATTTCCATATAGAATAAAAATTTTCCATATAGAAAAAAACATTTTCTATGGTCAACAAAACTAAAAAAATTATTTTGAGTTTTGGTAAGTTATCTACTAGTGTTGCCCAACAACCTCCATTTGAACTTAGGGTAGCATAGTATTTGCTCTTGGTCACCAATAGAATTAGTTTTTTCAAGGAGTGCACCAAAATTATATTCCTAAAAAGCTATTGAATGTCTATGTAGATTAGATGCCAATTCTACTTGTCTTTCAACGAGAATTTCCTGAAAAATATTTTAAGAAGTTTCACCTCCTCAAAATTCAATTTCAGCTTTTAAATGGGCAATTTATGGACCTCATACCTTTTAAGCTCAATTTGTAATCAATTTATGACTGCCAGATTTTTAGGAGCAGAATTGATATTTATATAAAGTGCAGATATTTGCAACTCCAAAAGTCATAATCCAATTGTAGGCTTTGTCATTATCTAGATTTTATTTTATTTTTGAAACAAATGAAACATATTTTCATTGGTAAAAGTAACTTACAAGCCAACTAGCCACAAGTGGCCAAGGTGAATTGTCCCCATCGTTTGTTCCTCCAAGTCATTCTAGGGGTGCAAGTAAAAAAAAAGCCTTCTACTTTGTACTTGATTAATTTATTTTGTACAACCCTCCTCGCTAATTTTGGGGCTTTTGATTGCAAATATAAATTCAAAATTTGCAAATTTTATCATGCATTGCAAATTTTATCATGCATTGCAAATTTAAAAATCAACATTTTTCCTTGGGAGCAAGTGGGGGGGTAGTTCACCCAAGCTTTATAGGTGGCATGCCCAGAAGAGAAACAAGACGTACATGACTAGACCAAGTAAGACTAGGGAAGAGAAAAGACATTAGGCTATCTGG
Organism: Neckera pumila; assembly: GCA_963969595.1. Taxonomy (NCBI): domain Eukaryota; kingdom Viridiplantae; phylum Streptophyta; class Bryopsida; order Hypnales; family Neckeraceae; genus Neckera; species Neckera pumila. The sequence goes on along the minus strand of OZ018412.1, from coordinate 5,565,210 downwards.
ATTGTAAGCTTAGTAAACCATTCCATTCTGAATTTTTGATGATACTACTTTTGGAGAAATGCATTTCTGAATGCACTCCCATAACTTAAGTGTTCACAATTTATTCCTCACATGGAGTTATAACCACAACCTGCATATGGTAGGATGATACCCTCATTTAACTCTAATACTACAAGTGGTAGCTAAAATATAATAGATCATCATAGCTTAAAGGATCTAAAATAAAAAGACAATGTATTATAAATGTGGAATGGAATGCCAGCTCTAAATCCATAATTAAGACTTTTGACCTACTAAACTAATTAAAAAGGAGGTATTTTAAGTCTAAATTTTTTCCAATGCATCCCATTATTCCACACCCTATAGTATTTGTAATACACCTAATGACATTTTACATACACTATAGTATAATCAACCAATTTATAATTTTTAACTCCAATGTTTTTTTGGCACCCTATCATTTGTTTGCATGTAGTTTGCTACTTCTACCACTTACTGCACCCCCCGAGCCTGGTATGCTATATTAAAAAAAATTAAAAATATCATGCCAAAAATTGAGATCATAGAGACATATTAAACATTGTCATGTTCTTCAAAAGGATACTTGGTCCTTTAAGGTTTAAAGGAAAAACCATAAAAAGTGTTATCATTTGTAAATGAATGTAATCAAAGTTTACCACCTACACTATGTGGTTTTTGAAAAATGAATTAATGTTTGATTATTTTCCAAAATACTAGCCACAAGCTCAAATTTTAAGAAGCCACAAGCCATAAATTCTCTATATGTTTGTGCGCTTGATATATAATCCATCTTCATCAATATTGTTAAAAAAGCTTTATCATATTGCCAAAAAATAGATTAAATACAGCGAAATATGGGACATATTTATTTTCATGGCTTATGAAGATGTGTGATGTAATCAAAGGCACAACACTTTTAATAACTTACAAACACATATATATTATCTATTTGTTGCAATTTAGATTGTTCTTCCATTCACTTTGTAGAGAATTAAACACTACATATGTCATATTCACTAATTTCTTTAAACAAAAAATCTTAGTGTTTTGCATTTAGCAAACATTTGTAGTGAAAGAAGGGACAAGAACAAAAGCCAACTTCCAAAAATTAAAGCCTCCAAATTTTAAGAATATTCATTTAATAGAAATTTACTTCATGTACATTTGTCTGATGCAAATGAACTTGCATTTTGCAACAAATTAGAGCAAATGACTCAAATTTTTGATGTAGTTTCATAAGTGCAACTTTTCTTATTGCAATATAGATTATCTGCACCATGGCCCACAACAAGTTTGATGTTGGCCAAACTTTGATGAAAAGGGCCTCAAACCCTTCAAAATATTTTTATGGTACTCAATCTTAGCATGCCAAGCAATGGTTCTTGAAATCTCTTTTCACCCTAGCTAAGTTTAATAAACTTTATCCTATATTCTACATGATGATTGATCACTTGATTATATATGGGGCACATTTGGTGAGTAAAGACAAGAGACAAGAATTTTGAAGCCTTTCCAAATGAAGTTGTAAGTTTTTAGTGCATCAAGTTTAGTTCGCATAGGTGCAAATCTTCTTAACAACAATATAGATAAATTTAGTTTTATTTATTTTATTTATTCTTTGAAATGGAAGGTGATCAATTGAAAGAAAAAAGGAACACGACTCAATCCAGTTTCCTTAGGAGTGTGGCGGATTGAAGAAAGTAGGGGAGAGTTTCCATTTTCAAGGTATATACTCTTACCAACAATATTTGTGCTTTCTTCTTTGAGGTAAAAAACACCCATAATTGTTTGTAGATCCATTTCCGACAAGTAGACTTGTTTTAAAAGAGTTCTTAAAAGTACAATTAAACTATTTCCATACTGCATTGTGATGAGTTGACTTAATATTCTAAATTTTCATTTTATGACAAGTCTATGTAAAGCTTTCGATGTTTTAGAAAGCTTCTAATTTGAAAATTCATTGCAATTAGTATATGTTTGTTCTAAAAATTCTAATTTTTTAGTTTATAATTTTCAGTGGTTAATATTATAAATAAAAAATCTTGAAAAATGTACCTTCAACTATGTTGAATTGTTTTTTTTTTTATGTTCTTTTATTCTACGTTTTTGGTGTTTTTATTGTACACACATTTTTAGCATCAACAACACACGCACCACATTGATAATTATTCAATTTATATATATATTAGTGCAATATATATTTCCAATTTTGAATCTATTTAGGGTGGTCCTTGTTGTCTAAATCCACATCTGAGAAGTTAAAGTGAGTGTTTAGGAAATGTAGGAGTGTCGATGACAATAATGAATGGCGCCATAACTACCTGCATCTACAAGTTAAGCATTAGATGCTTGATTATAGATCCATTGTCTTTTAGGATTCAACTTGATTCAACTTAGAGTACCAAAAGTGCAAAACAATTTGCAGAAACTGTGACCTACTAAGAGCATTGCCACCTATTCTCGGTAAAGCTCTCCAACCTGGGCTAATGCGTGGCTGAACACACAAATTGGCCATATTGGGTTTCCTACTAGGGATGGAAAGTGCTTGTTTATGCCAAATTTGGCTCTCCAAACTATAGGACAACGTCTTCGCTATGCTTGTTGATTGTTACTTGATCTTTTTTGGTTTCTTAGTTTGTGGACCACAACACCTCATTTCTTGCATTTTTTTATCAGCAATTCCTTGCCAAATTAGAGAATGTGGAGCTCACATTTCTTCTTCTCCAACTTCTCAATTTTTTTCCTCTTCTTCCCAAACTTCTATGACCCTAATAACAACCTATAGTTGAAGCAATACAGTCTGCCAAGTTATTGAAGCATGAGATTGACTTTTTTAGGCGTATTCTAAGGATTGGGATGACTTGGATGTCTCCAAGGACAAGAAGAGCCTAAGAGGTGTTAGGCTCGGGCCACTTCATTTCTCCAACCCTATTTGGGAGGAATGCGTGGCGATGCTCTAAGAATGGATTAGTTCAAGGTTTTGACATATGAGGATTAGGACAAGATTTTTAGTGCATTGATATGGATATGACAATATATGTAGAAAAGGTGCAATTGAGGCACAACTTCCAAGATGTAAGCAAAGATGAATCATACATGAAGAGAAAAGGATATCAACACCAATATATATAACATTATTGATCAATATTATAGAGATCCCTATTTATCCCCTCCAATGTGGGAGCCCTCAATGTTGCAACTTCCCAACCAACCAATGACTCTATAAATTAAACTAAATTCACTTATAGAGATTGAAAGAGGAATTATTCCAATTTCTAAGGAGTAATGCTTTAAATTGTATAGAATACCAGTTTGGTGAATAATTCAACATGTTCATTTAGGTTTTGGAGAGAATTCCATTAGAGATGCAATTTACGATTTTTTTCGTTTTGGCTCTTCAAACTTTGCTCACCACACTTGAAGCTGCAGGCTCCTCACTTTTTTCTTGAGCCTCATTTTTACATTTGATATTGTTCAATAGTAAGGATCCATATTCCAATTTTAGGCAACCTCCGTGGATAGGAGGAACCATTTTTATATAGGGCCTTTCCTAGTAAATTTATAAAAATCATCATAAACTATTCTACACATAAACTTCAAAGCACGTAGAATACCAAGATAGAAGTGTCTTGTATCAGGACATACAAAACATCAAAACATCACTTCAAAATATTTTAAAAGAACTATCAAGATAGAGGCATCTCAAGCCATAAAACTATCAAAACATCACTTCAATGCCTCTTACAAAAGAATTTAAAAGAATTGGTCTGAGTCACTCAGGTAAGGATCAAATTAGGATCCAAATATGGTACATTTTTCTAGCAAGGTACAATGTCAAATCACTAGAGGCTCAAAACTACAGATGCCAAAAACAATTTTTTTTAATTAACAAGATATAACACCCCCAAAGTAAATTGACAAAAAGTTGCTATGACTTTAGATAGAGTTGCAAATTAGTGCATTCATTCCAAGAGGTTGTGAACTTCACCTTCACCCATACAATTCAATAAACATGCAATTAGATAGAATGCGCATGTCAAGTGCCTACAACTAAGAGCAGCATGTTATAATAGTCACAAAACAAAAACCACTAAGCAAAGCTCACAACCTCATATAGCAACATAGCAAATACATTTTAGTTTAACAAAAATACAAATCACAAGACACATATGAAGATGCCATCTGTGACATCCTTACTCCAAACACTAGCAAATATTACTAAATCACTTCTAAAACACTTGCAGAGAGCAGTTTTGTAAACCAAAGTTTGTGATGAATCAACAAAGATTTAGGCCAAATATTTATACTACTAGCCTCTTGACATGGCAAAGTCCTGGCGGGGTAACTTAGAAAAACTTAGAATGTTATATATGGCAAAAGATATGGTACATTTTATTTATTGCTCCTAAATTTTTGAAAAATATTTGAGATGATATATTATAATAAAATAGGTGAATCATAATTGTAATAAATATATGGATATAAATAATCTGGCCAATTTGTTTTTCTTAGAACTAATGTAACATGAAGTGAAAGCATCCTAGAGTAGATGCATGGATGAGTGGCTCAAAAGCGGCACCTGCGGCCTCACTAAAAAGTCACTAAAATCAAAGGCTATTCCCTTTGATGATTACTACATTAAAAATAAATAGAATTTTTTTTCAAAATAAAGGTTGGCCCACCTATATCCTCTAAAATACAAAACAATATGAAAAAAAAAAAATAGAAATGATAAATACCTATCAAAAAAACGTCTCCAAAATTTGACCTTCATTTAACTACTAAAAATTCCCCAATTGTATACTAAGAGAAGTTTTTAAAATATATAAGCATTTCACTCAAGCAAAAAAATTTGAAGCGCTTATACCAAGTCACTAAAAAACATTTAAACATATCTATATTTTCAAAAAAATCCATATATAATATTTTGTTCAGCTAGGACAAGTCCGTATACTACACTTCAAAAGTCCTATATTCCTATTAAAAATTAAAAGTTTTTAAAACAATTACATAAATGTCTTTATAATTAAGTTGTTTAGTATTTTGGGCAAGAAAATTGTAAAAAGACGTACCCAAGAGCCTTTGTAATGCTAATATTTTCTAAAAACGTCTTTGTAACCGGTGTATTGACTAATATTGAAACACTCATCCACGCATCTACCCCCTAGGTTGGGGCTATGAATAGGGTATATATTCCCATCAAATATGAATGATTCAATTGTATATCAATGTCATGTAAAAGTTGTGGTGCAAATGAAGGTTGTGTTGCAGGCGGCATTCCAGTTGATTTGTTGTCTATCTTGGTTTTTTGTATTGCTTGGGTGCAGGAGTCATATTCATTGTAGACACTAAATTGTTTTGAATTTCTACACAATGGCATGCATATATGATAACCTGCCTCTATATGTCCACAACCTTCATTTATAACTCAATTTGTTACTTATAAGATATATTTTTGTTACATATAGGGTGATTCCAATTCAAGATCATTTAATTATAATGAAGTAATGTATAAAAAATTGGCCTATCTTTAAGTTAAAAGTAAGTGCATGGTATTTAAAATTATGACAATTTAGAAAATTTGGTAATGATATAGTCTATTTAATTATTCCCTTCTATCAAAATACCCCCTAAATAATATCCCATGGTCACACGTGATATGCAACCCCCCTTAACCCCTAAAGGCCCAAGGCCTTTTTTTTTGCCAAAAAACACTCAAAGATTTCTATAGCAAAGAATAAAAAAAACTGGAAAATTGTTTTTTTTGCACATCTACTTACACCTAACTAGTATGGGAATGTGTGGAAAAAAATTCATAATTTTTGACCACACAAATTGCAAGATATCTGCGTTTAAAGTGAAAAAAAATCAATTTTTCAACACATTGCGGGACTAGATTATTTGATTTTGAACTTTTTGAACTTTACTTTCTTGCGCTATAGAGTTTTGAGCTTTAAATCTTTATGGTGGAGAATTGAGTTGAGGGTCTAGGGAAAAAAAAAACTTCAAAAAAACTTAATTTTCATAATTTAAAGAATTGTTAAGTAGAAGTAGGTATTAGATAGAAGGAAAATCTAAATTATTAAAATCTCTAAATTGGAATCAAAATGCAATAATTCCAATGGTGAGATTGTTCTAAAAAGCAAACAAAACTATGAGGAACTTTTTTTTTGAAAAATTATAAAAAAATTGCATTCAGAATTGAACCGTACAAGTTATTTTTTCAAGAAGATGCTCTAAACGCCTAAAAACAAGATTGTCCATAACTTTCTCATAACAAATCCAAATGGAATGAACCAAAGCTTTCCAAGCAGACAAAAATATATTCTATGAGAAGAAGAAAAAAAAAATTTTAATTCAAATTTTTAAGTTCTTTTTTTGTTGCCCCTCTCCCCTGTTTTTTTGCTTATTTTGAGCACAATTTTTGTTCCTAGGCCAATTGAAAAAAAATTATATTCTTATGAAACTAATCAATTTTCCTATCTTCAAAAGAAGTTCAAAAATCAAGACAAAATTTCAACTCGTAGGTACATGTCCGAAATCCCATTTGTCCCCCAAAGGGAGAATGGGCCTTTAGGGGTTAAGAATCACCTTTCCATGGGCATAGTCTAGCCATGGCTAGAAGTGCCTTGGTTGCAAAGGAAAAAGGAGAAATTTTTAGTCAAGTCAAGTGAACTTGCACCAGAAGGTTCCCACTTGGAAAATTAAAAAAGAGCCCACTACTCATGACTTATTTAAGAAGTCAACACTGGTTAGGTAATCCCATGTAAAGTCCCTGACTGGTTGGTAGAAAACGTTAGCAACCAATGGACAAAAAGGATCAAGTCAGGTCAACAAAACTTATGGCATAATCTATGTGAATTCAAATCATAGCTCTATTATTCTATGATTTAAAATACCATCCAAAGATTAAAAAGTATTCCACCTACCCTATAATGGCAAATATAGTCAAATGATATTAGTGCATCATCTAAACAATGCAATTTTTTTTGTAAAGTCATTTCTACTATCATCCAAGGAGTGAAACAACACAAATAAAAAACATTTGTGCCATTATTTTAATAAAAGGACCGAATCCTAATTATATCCAAATTTTTGTAGTAAAAGACTCTACTACTCTAAGAAGAAATTAGAAGGACTAAGAGGATGGGTGGGAGGGGCATACAGACTAAGAAAAAATGGTAAATTTTAGCACATTATCATCTAGACCTTAAAAATATAAACAGTTCCCAAAAACATACTATTTAATAATAAGAAAAATTAAGAGCCTAAATTCTTTACGATAGTTCTTTAACATTAATTAAAAAGGTCCAATTAGGATACAATCTTTTTAATAAAACAAATTTTAACTAGACGAAGGGTTTAAGGTTTAGGATTCTCAATTTTAAAACTTATGGTTCACAGTTCCTAGATTCATGCTTCAAGGTTTTAGAGCTCATGGTTGTAGGGTTTTCAGTTTCAGGGTTTAACCTCTAAAGGACCGGTATGCGTTTTTTGGCTGTATAGAAATTTTGGGCAGGTACGTGTTACTAGAGATCTCCATCTTTTAGGATGAAGTTTTAATAGAAGGTGGACGCGAAGAATATCTTTCATATGCACTAAATTTCATAACATTTGGAAATGTGAGTCAAAAGTTATGGCCTAATATGTTATTTTTTTTTTGTAACTGGGCAATCCGGGCAGATAAAAAAAAGTCACTTTTTCAAAAATAAAAATTTGAAATTATTAGATATGCAAAAGAAGTGACAATTTTAAAAGTTTGGCATCTGCAATAGAAATAGTAATGTTGAGTGTTTTTTCACAGAAAAAAGCCATGGGACTTTATGGATTAAACAATTACATAATTTATACTTCATTTGGGAAGTTCTAAATGAAGGGCTACAAGTGTACATGGATCAAAGAACAAATTGAAACATTTGTAATTGTAAGCACTCAATGTGAATTGCGGGTTTAGGATTTCATTGCACTTTGACTAGTTGTGAGCATTTAAACAGGTAATCATGTCATTTATTAGAAGGTTGTAGGTCATACAATCTTTTTACTGACTTTTTACATGATTGTACATGATATACATTTACAACATTATTTGCTTATGATTTACGTAATTGTTATTTTAAATAGAAGTCTTTGATCTGAAATATGATCTATAATTGACATTCAATCTATAATAGGCATTCAATCTATAATTGTGTCAATCATGCAAAATTTCAATTAATCACTTTCTCTACCAAATTTGCATAATTCTTGAATATGTATTTAATTAGTACTTGTATAATTATACAAGAGCAACTACTAATTAATCATACAAAATAGGCTTTCTTCTCATCCAATACAATGATAAATTAATACTTTCAATGGGAAAAGACCAATAAGGATAGATTCCATTTGTAAATAAATAGTAGTAGATGACCGTTAAGTCGTTAATGACAAATATCATGTCATAAGCTATACTTATGAACAAGTTCTAAACATTGAAGAGAGAACGATTTAAAAAAAATTTAAATTGTTGTTTGAACTTGGGAGGCCCAAAAAAACATGCTCGCTAGTAAAGAACATTGCGTATAATAGTATTATTTGAAATGAGCACTAATGAAGTAACTCTACATCATATATTTATGCATGACGTGCCTAACTTTCTCAACATTCATTGTTTATCCAAATTAAAACTACCCTACATATGAAGTGCAGTAGATGCATTGTCTAAAATCCTAACTCCTGAACAAAGTTCATTATTATCTCATCTTTTGCATCATCCTTTCTAAAAAAACCCTAGCAACAAGAAACTTGTGCTTTTTTTTGTCTATAGTATATGCTTGGCAAACAAAGCATTAAAAAACTTCTAACAATTAATGATGCCAAATAAAGCAGCAATCAGCTCTAAATTTAAGAAAATACTTTAAAAAGGCTCAAATTTCTAGAGCTCCGACCTCTTTTGTGGAGAGTAGACAATCTGTAATTATTGTCCCTATAGGCTTGCATTTGCCATATCTCCTATCTAATCAGGGTCTATATGTTAGCTACTTTAGTTTCAAAGTTCTGCTTCTATTTTGGGACTTTTGTGACGTCTTTGTATGTTAGTACAATTAAGAAGTGGGGCACATCAAGCAACATGAATACGCCAAGTTCATTTCCCTATTTGTTAGAGGAGATGCTCTAATACTGTTATGCAAAGCCAAATAGATGGTTTGATTAGGAGAGAATAGGGAAACTTAATCGAGAAGGTTGTGAAAGGAATAAATCCAATAGAAGAACTACAATTAGCACATTACCTTGGCAAAAGAAATAGAATAAGAACTTGCGGAGACATTCACTAGCACTATAAGAACCCCGTGTTTTTTGGGATATTTTCACTATTTTTTGGAACGCATTTTTGTAGACATTAAATAAAACAACCCATGTTTTATGTCAACCATGATGTTCAAAAAACAATGATGTTCAATATTTTTTGAAAAAAATAACATCATAAGATGTAAATTGTTTATTACAACATTGTAACCATTGGGATTGGCATTTTTCGATTCCATAATTAAATTCTTAACAATTTTGTATTTTGAATCATTCTCTACTTCTTTCTACTTACTATTTTTTTCCTATATGTGCACAATTTCAAATGATGTGAAAATTTTCAAGCATGTGGCCAACTTGTCTAGGAAAAAGAATCTAAATAAGCACCATCATTTTGGACATTTTCCATAGAAAAGTGAGGTTGTGAAATGCAACTGCCCTGTTTTTTGCAGGGCCCAAGAAATGATTTAGTGAATTTGAATGCTTATATCTTGCAATCCACGTGGTGAAAATATCTGAATTTTTTTCCAAGTGTTCTCAAGTCAATATACTACAAGATCCTACGGTTATATGTGTCAAAAAAAAATTCCAAAAATTTGGTACTTGTTCTAAAAATGGCAGTTTTTGAGCATTTTTGGTGAAAATATAGTCATGGAACTTTGGGGGATAAGAACCTTAATTTGAGTAGAATCCTACAAAAAAGACTTGCAAGAAAGTTAAATACACAAAGTTTCATTTGCAGCTGATGGATTTGGTGACAATATATGTTTCATTCCATTTGTTACACTGGCTGGAAGATTAAAAACTTCCTTACATTATTAGCCTACAAAATCCTCTAATAATAGCCCAAATGCTGATAAACCTGAGTCTGGAGAACCTGTCTTTAAGACTGAAGAATCATTCAAATGATGTCAATGGGAGTGCTTGTATATGACGCCTCAAGAAACAAACATTACTAAATTCTGTGATCGCAGTGTGACTACCTGAAGGCAAATCAATCTTCTTGTAAACTTGCATCCTAGGAAGACCAGTTCGCATACAAATCGAAAAGTTTATGTAGTAATAAGAACCATCTAAATGTGTTCAATGGTCAGGGGTATTCATGGGGTTAGTGCTGTCATCGCTCCTTCAAAAGTGATTTCTTCAAAAATTGAGGGGACACTGGTTTCGTGGGCTCTTTTGTAGACCTGCACCAGAAAATATTCAATGCATCTTGTTAATGCTCTTTTAGAGAGAAACTTCAACCACTTCAAACGGTTGGCGCAAATGAAGAGTCTGTTCAAAGTGCTCTCACTTACTGCAGCTACATTAATCAACCAGGAATGAAGTAAAACACCGATAAGGAAAGCACAGATTCGAGACAACATCTTCTGTTATGAACGTTAAGCAAAAGTGAGACTGACACTTATCGATGTGCACTCCCTCTTCTGTAAACAAAGATTATATATAGTATAAGCATCAGTCACTGAAGCAACTAGAACGACCAATTGCAAAAGCCATCATGGTCGACAACAATCTACTTCTTCAGAAGCTCGACGATGTCTGAGATAAGTTGGGTAAAGAAAAGAGAAGCTGAATAGCATGTTCTTTCAACCTATTGAGGTGAATCAGTGAGATGTTCATCCTCACTAGAAACAAAATGTGGCCTAAAACTCTGTACCTTAATGGCAAATGTGGTCGAGGAAATGCTGGCATTGGACGGGCTGTAGGTACCATTTCCCTCCTCATTGCCTTCAAGAATTTCTCTTCTTCTGCCTGAAAAATCAAAATTCAGCTTGCTTTGGTTAAGCACATGATACAGCAATCCAGTGAACAGCTCATTATGATAGAGGGTGACTTAAACTAAGAAAACTCTTGTGAGTATCTTTACACCTTTGTTACAATGGTCAGTAGCTAGAACAGTGATTGATCCTAACGATCACGGAGCATCCAAATATGAAACCGAATTTACCTTTCTTGCAGCTTCATATTTTTCCCGGTAGAGCTTGTACTGCTTCTGCTTCTCCGCCACCTGTAGAAAGCAGGCAACGAAAAGTTTGAGCAGTTACCCTTAAGCTTTTTAATTAAACTTCCCAAAGTGTACGGGTATTTACAAAGATATCTGCTATGCAATAAAAGTGTTCTTGGATGCAAATATTAAAAAATCATCTCTAGATGCAAAAGAAAAAGTACTGCATAAGAATGTTATGTTGTGACCTTTTGCTCAAAACCTTCTCTCTCTATTGCACGTTGACCAACGAAGAAATTGAATTCTTCAATGACAGTAAGTGGTTTTCTTGGTCGCGGTGGCAAAGCAACCGGTACACTGCAACAACGCGGGACACTTTCACTGATATGAAATCAAGGATGACAGATAATTTAATTCTAGCACTTCTAAAGACATATAGCACCAAAGAAATCAATACATAGAACACAAAGATGCACGTTGTTTGTAATGACATGTTAGTTCCATACTTGTACTTTGTGTGTTGGGCTCATAAGAAAATGTTGCAAGAATCGACCCTAAACTATCAGATAAACGACTCTTCACTATGACATAGTCTTATTGTTCTTGTCCAATCCCTTCAACTAGTGGTAGGGTCCAGGTGCTTCAAAATTTGTAATGGACTCAGCCAAAGACATATTTCTCGCAATTGAAACGAATTTTCATTCACGACTAGCTCAGGCAGAAACTGAGAGAGGTGCCAAAGACAATACTTGGAGAGGTTGGGTTGAGCATGAAATTCTCTTAGTGCTTCCTCAAGTTGTTCAGCTTGCATCCGCTCTAGCATTAGTCGCTCTTGCTCTTGTTCGTGGAGCAATAAGCTCTCCAAGTAGAAAGGTTCGGGCTTTGTGCATTCTTTGGGAACTGGTTTGGGAGGTACCTGAAATAGGTAAACACATAGTGTCCTCAGCTACCCGGTAATGTAACTGCCTAAGCATCTGCATAGTAGTGTTTACCAAATGCCGACAGCACATCTCCAACACCAAAGCAGCCTAAGGGCTTCCAAACCTCTCATATGCTTTTACGCAAAATTCTTATGACGAATTTACAAATGAATAGCAATTCCATCGTTGTTCTGAAACTCCTCAACAATGCAGAAATATTCTGGGAATATTTTTACCTCTGGAAATTCAGTGGTCCAAGGAAGAGGATTGGCTACGGGTATGCGGGCCTTTTCTTCCTCCTGAAGTTCTTGAATTCTCTCCTGGATTTCCCTCATCCCTTTTGCCAATCCTCGATCCTATTGGGAAAGCGGAAGTTTGTAAATCAGCTGATAAATCAATGGACTCCATAATAACATATTTTTTCAAGATATTGACATGCTTGTTAGAAGAATGAATAATCAATAAAATCCACAATCAGTGTAACAATATGATCAATACAACTACATTATTAAAAGAACAAGGCCCTGGTTAGATACCTTTGAACTCTGTTGAGAGGATTAAAATAAAACCTTCAGACTCACATCTGAGTGTAACTTGAGAGGGAACCGGAAACAATGGAGTGCCTGAGCACGTTGGACAACAAAAACCATAGTCTTGGAAGGCAGGAACGAAGGTACCGATTGGAAGAGAATGCTTACATCAGTAGATAGATGAAATGGTTTCGGTATTGTCGGTCGTAACGCTGTTTCCTCTTTGTTTGGCTTGCTTAATGAAAGCTATCCATCCAAAAGAGTAGAACCCAAAAAGATAAGCACCTCAATCAACAAATTTTAACCCATCACCTTACGATTTCAAAGATTCCAGATGAATATTTTGGTTCCCAAGCTGCACTCACCTTCTGTATTTGGTCGGCAAGTATGTCTGGATCACGTGAATGCGCTCGTTCATCGGTTCTGAAATGAAATTCCTACAATGAACAGATGAACTCAAACCCACTTAGCAATTAAGGTTAATAGTGCGCGCATAAAATTTTGTCCCTACAACTTGTGGATTAGTTAAAATAGACGTACTTGGGGCGCAGTAACCTCCCGTTTCTGATTCCGAGGAACGCCAAAGTCGCCCTTGCTTTCAAAAATCTGTCGGTACAGACCACGAAATTGGTTCGAACATCAAAATCACCTTATGCTGCATTCTTGCCAAAACAATATCAGTTACCAATACTAGGATTCTCCACTACCCTCTATATTAGAAATTTGGACCTCGTTTAGTTTAAAGTGGCAGTGCAGACAGCATAAAGGGGGTAGCTGCAATTAGATAAGACGTCAAAGGAAAAATTCACAGTGTCCTCACCATCTTGTTGAGTGGACGTGCTTTGAACTTGGGCATCTTTGCAAGCTCCTCTGCTTCTAGCTCTTCTCTACTCTTCACCCTGCAAATGATTCAAGTATCAAGTCTATTCTCCATGGAAAGATCCGGATAATTCATTATTAGACATTAGAGTAAAACCTAATATCAGTCTTGTTGCTACTAGATGCAGATATTAAAGACTCAGTCCATATAGGGAGCTTGTTCGTACGTAGAAGGTCGCACACGGTTAGCTGTTTCAAGCTGCGGTGGACGCTGTTTCAGGTATTTTGGCTTTGGTACATTCTCCTGCACATGATTACACTCATTGTAAGGACACCATAGGATATGACAAACACCTGGAAAAAGAATTGACGATGAGCTCTTTCGAAACACGAACACCAGAATGAGCTCTCCCTTTCAAACTCGACAAATTTCAGCGCGTACCAAGGTAGAGAGCGTATCAGCAGATGAGGAAGCTGATGAGCTTGCATGATGTTGAGCTCGATCCATAGTATGTAAGTGAAACTCCTAATGACGAAAACAAATAACTATGAGACATCGATGTTCAAATGGAACACGCCAGAAAAGCGAAACATTAATTCACTTCTTAAGGAAAGTAACTGAAGAGTTTCTTGGAACTCTAGCAAGATCGTAAGCATACCAAAACTTTGGACACTTTAAAAAGAATATTCACTAGTAATCAAACCCTATAGGGACTTCCGATTTCCAGATTTCCAAGTCCCTTCAGATGGTTGACAATCACCTGAAATTCTTGTACGTGAGGAGTCGATTTCGTAAAGGTGGGCAACGCAGGTGCCTCCAGAATCTGATACCATGATGATCATTAAAAAATCAATCGTTTAAGAGTTCAGAACAAAAATTTTAGAACACGTCTCGCAATATCGTTTGCTTAAGTAGCAAAGAAGCTTAGAAAGTATTCACAACAAAGGAACCTTGCAGCTCAATAAAGATTGTAACATACTATACGTATTGCATTGCCTACAACAACTAGAATCTTGAATGATCGTAACAGCTAATCGACACCAAATAACCTTTAAGAATATTTATATAAAAATATAGGATTACAGCGTTTCTAGTGACGGACAAAAGAAAACCTATCACTTTGGGACATTCACCTTCTTTGGTAGTGGACGAGCCTTGAACTTGGGAATCTTAGCTAACATTTCCTCCTCAAGTTCTGCTGCACTTTTGACCCTGTTGAATATATCCAATGACGTCCACTTTCAGTACAATAGGATAAAAAGTGCGATGAAAAGTACCTTGAGGATATACTAAATTATCCTGTCAAATAATCATTACATTTATATAGAACATTAGAGTTGATGTGAGGTAAAATACTTTGGGGGTCGAACTCTCTGAGATGTTCCAAATGCCGGGGACTTTGCAACCGTTGACTTCAACTTTCTTTTCTCGATTTCGTGCACCTGTTCACAAGTCATGTTCTTTTTCGTAAGGTATCTCTACTTTCAAATAAGTCCACTGCAGAAATAGCGACGCAGAATTAATGTTTCCTCCAAATGTCCTCTGATATCTTGATAATTATTTCGCTCCATATATTTATCTATCAGTGTATCTACAATTAGCGTAGAATATTTACCTGGGATACCGAGTTATTGCTGGGAACATGGACACGTTCTGAAGTCTTCATGTGAAATCTTCGAACTCTTTCAGCCATCGAAACGAAGGTTGAAGTCTGAACAGAAGACAGAATCAAACTGTGATTCTCAGGTTATAAAATGTACAAAATGAGCGCGAGTATAACCTCGATATTGTTAAGTAGACAAAGATGCATTGTAGTCCTGAAACGTACCTTGTTTGAATCTCCATGGTGAGTGTGAGCCCGTTCATCTGTCCGAAGCTGAAACTCATGGGGTACTGTCAAAGTTGGAGGATTTTTGAGTCTCGGCAATCTGTCCTTCATGTAAAGCAACTGCGCGCATCAAAATGATACAACAGACTTAAAAAAAATATAAAGAAGTAAACACTTCATCCTTTCAGAAACACTAATTGGTGGCTCTCAGATAAATACCTGATGAAGCCTGTCATCCTCTAACTTCCGCTTCTTCTCAGCTTGACTGTGACATTTGGAACTGGCAATGATCGGTTTCTTGCTGGTTAAAGTCTTGTTACGACCAGTTCTGTTGTTCACAAGAGTATCCAACCGGGCGTTCAGATGCTATAATTGATGCTAAACTGCTACAAAGTTCAGCTTTGATCTTTGAAAAGCAGGTGTCCACAGAACTGATCGTAAATTCTATCCAGCAGCTCCAATGAGGATTCTTAAAACAGAAGATATGATCCTGAGGTTGGTCAGAGGATTGGACTTCATTGTCTCTCGATGATGTCCGAGATTTAATAAAGGAATTTCATGACTGATGTATAGGATATAAATTGAAACTTCATGGTAAAATAGTTCAGAGGGAGTTAAAGCAGCAATTTCTTAAATACGGATGGTTGCTGAAAATGAATTATAGGACATGCTCCCCTCCCACCTTCACATACAGACAGACCAAGGCAGAATGTTACACCGATAGCCCGGGCGACAGCCTTGGATACAAAGAAAAGTTCCGAACCTGGAAAATGAGAGTCTGTTTTTAGGCCGTGAGCGAAGCACTCGTTCAGCGGGAGCTGGTTCCTTCAATAGATCCGAGTACAGCCGCTTGGTTGGCAGACTCCCTGGGGAGATAACAAGGCCAGCCAAGGCAGAAGGAGGTGTTCGATTGACGTTGTTTTCAATTGTTCCGGTAATTGCGCGACCCATAGGAGTAAAAGGTTCCTGGTGAACGGAATTAGAGCCTGGGACTGAAAACCAAAGAGAATTTTCAATAGATGAGGTGGTTGTCAACGATCCGAAGCCTAATAGCAGGTACTGCAGAGTATGCAAGAAATTGCCCACATAGAAGATAAACTACCTTTTCGTTTGTTCCAAACAATGACCACCAGTGTACAAGGAATCGCCACAATATCTAAAAGTCTAAGAAACGGTGTTACAACGGAGAAACTAATAATGCCTAGATTAATTTCTACTTACCTCACTTCATCAACCCTTGCACTAAGGCAGGAATACACCACCATTCACTTTGAAAGGCAGCATAAACGGCACAAATGAACATGGATGAAGCAGTTTCCATGATGAGAATATTACTGAATTAGGTAGAAGCTACAGTGCAGGAAACTTGTACCAGGCACCAAATTTAAATAAGGGATAGTTACAAGAGGTACTAAGCAAGAGATCTTGATCCTTTCCAAATCTTGAGTAAGAAAGATACGTAGCCACCGAGATGTGAATGTGGTTCTTCCCATCAGCAAGCAGGGCAAGTTCGATTTTCTATAATGTGACTTAATTGGGTCTCTAGTAATTTGACAAGCTGTTCTACTCTTGTAACAAAATTCTACAAGTCAGGGTTCAATTAAGTGAGTGCGTGAAAGAGTAGCGAACCTTCACGTGAAATACCAGTGCGTTCTTCGCAATTTGCAATCTTTTCTTCACCATCGCAAGCAGCAGCCTTTTTTGCACCTTCGCAATCCGCAGTCCTCAGAATAGAGTCTTCGGTAAAATTTCCCGAAAACTCTTCGAAATCCTTCAGTGCGCATGTACTCTTTGCTAATGGTGATACGTGTGCTAAAATCTGTAACAAATTAGATTTCGCATTTACATCAGCTGAATTTTAAAATAGGTATCCGGAAAAGGAAAATCCATACCAAAACAAAATTCAGTGAAGATAATTAGATCTTTTTTGTTCTGATGTTCTCGGATGAAGAGTACAGTAGTAGAGATTAAATTCTCCAACAAAATAGTCAACACCGATCATTATTACAGTGCGTCTACAGCCATCATCAAAATGCAGCCTATAATCATGAAAGGCGAACTGCTGCTCTAAGGTCTTATCTCTCCAGGCATCCCAACATAGTTTCAGTCAATGTGAACCCACTTGGGTAAGCCACGATTGCATATTCCAATTTAAATGGAAACTAGTAGTCAAGCAGATTTCTACGCAAATTATAGAGAAGATCTAAGTAATAGAAAACAATGAGCGCAGCATTTGAGTACAAACCTGTAATGCCTCAACTTTGCTACCATGAGTTTTACCCTTTGCAGTGGACCGCAGCTCTGATACTGACTTAGTCTTTGCAACATGAGCTGACCAAACACCAAGATGGATAGTTAGAAGGAAGCAATCAAAATAAAATTTGATAATTAGAAAGACTGACACGGTAAAGTCTCAATGCGTAAGAAAGTTCTACGACGAATTCAATCAAGAGAGCGCGCTCATACACATGCTTTCGACTTCTTAAGCACCACGTATCCACTCGACACTTAATTTGCACTATCGTCATCCTGGATACACTCTTGAAGGCTTGGCAATTAGTTCATCAGCTGCATCTCTTAACACATGGTACCAGAATTTAATTGTATTCACATCTTACGACTCAAACTCAATATCTTCAATCAATTTCATTCCAAAATTTCAGCTTGAAACGGTATCAAGGACAACTCAAAGCAAAGGTATTCGGCAACAGGTTGGAAAAGCAAAAAATCTGAAACACGTACGAGAATTTTCATACGGTATCGTAATTTGGAACCATCTCTCCGCTGCCAATACTTCTGCATCTGTCTCTTCACGAGTGAAGTCATAGTATTTCGGAGCTGAGCATTCATATGTCCAGTCAATGTTCTGAAATTGGTCGAATTTAACAACCTCTGTCTCATTCGAACCGTCCATCGTCTCCTAAAATGACACACATGCAATGCATTAACCTCCAGCCACAAAATGAAACAAACCACTGCTTGCCACCAATTGCCTGCGACCACGAATCTTCTATATCGCTCTGAGCAAACGAGTTGGTACAAGGATTCTTCAAGACGTACTTCCTGAAAAAAAACGTCGATGTCAATGAGTTATATCACTAATATTCATCTTCAATCTCACTTGTGGGGAGAGATTCAGAGATCCAAAAGCGAGTTCGATGACACTGGTTTCGGAATTTGGTAGTTCAAGAGAAGCACTGGTCGATTTTAGCTGTAAAGCATTATCCTCACCACGCATTCCGTATGATAGGATTTTAGGATATTACGATTCCTATCGTAGTGTGCATAACACTATCGCAGTCAATAACTCCTTAGACATATCCACTAAGACCAGAATTTAAGATTCAGTCGAGCTATTTTGACGCATGAGCATTGCGAATCTATGTCAGCTACGGCCAGCGATGGGCATGTGGAAGTCAACAGTTGCAACGTCCACGACCGTGATTGCTCTCCACTATCTGTAGGAAATGCTCTGTGGGAATTACCAAAGTCAACACGTGTGGATGCTTAGCTTGCGCCACGGAGTTGCAAAATGCGGAGGAGACGCGTGTAAAGCAATTGCCAATCCAAGATCGGAGGTGACGACAACTAAGTCGTAAACACTCGAGCAAAAAAACCCGAGCAATCGAATCCTGGAAGCTCTCTTTCAAATCCTTCAAGGGATAGGATGCTCCTGAGAAATGACAACTATCATCGCCAGCAACAAAACTGCTGTTTGAATGCGGCTTTCGATTTCAAATTAGAACACGAAATGAGAACAACTTTGCAAAATGTAACGCAGACGCGCAAGACGAAAGAAACCACCACCTCCTCACCAATCCCGCCTTCCGATCACCCTGCATAAATTCCACTCAGAGTTTCCAAGAAGTAATTAAACGGCTGAATAACGCACGTTCTTTCGTTCTTTCCGCACTAAATAACTTCAAGTCCAATAAGCTGCAGCTGTGAATGGATCCCCGGCCGTCACTGCATCCATATTTTCCACTCGACTTCCACGTCACGAATGATCAAACTGCTTCCACGCTTCACAATAACCATAACATTCCCGCACCAGGAGGAACCACCACCTCACTCCATCAAATTCACTGAGTTCCCGACACCGCTAATTAACCCGAACTTGGAATGCTACTAACTTGCAACCAATCACTCCCAATCTCTCCCAATCTCTCCATCAAAGACGATTTGAACATCAATTCGCCATGCCAGGGAATGCAAGAAGATCAAGAACGGTCTCTCAGTGCTCTCTCAACGTGCCAATCCGGCATCGACCCGGCATCTCGCTGGCATGCCCCAGATCCTGTCAAATGATGCAATCTGTACAGCGTCCAGTTCGTTCCCCCGCACTCGATCTCGCCCTCAACCAGATCGGGCGGATGACACGACGGCACAGCAACGCCCTGCAGCGAGGCCCGGCATACTGTATCGCTGCCCGAATTGGATGGCAGTGGATCCAGAGCGTGAGGAAGCGGACGACGACGAAGTCGTGTCAACGGCAGGCGCGAGGCCCGAGACAGAATTCGGTGCAAAGGGGTATAATTAAGTTAAGAACTTGGCCGACGCAACAAGCAAAGCACCGAACCGAAATTGAATCCGGGGAAGCGGTCCCAGGCGGGAGAGAAGCGCACAGGCGAGCTTGAATGGAAGAAGCGAGCGGGGCGGAGTCCCCCCAATTTTTTGAATTTTCTCGGGGGAACGAAGTGACGGTTAGAGGAAACCAAGGAAAGGAAGGAAGTCCAAACTACGGTACTCCGAAGTCCCGTGATTTTTTTAATGTTTCTTCGTGTGGCACCATTACACTGATTTGTATCACATTAGGGAGGGGGGCACGAAATTAGTGTCACCTGCAAATAAAATACCCAAGAGAATCGTCAAACCAATGCTCACAAAAAGAAATACTAGTAACAAACATCATTCAATATTCCATGAATATACACTTGCAGGAAAGAAACTTGGAAACCACCAACTCTTACCAATAACTATTGAGTCACCACAAAGGTTGTACAAATATGATTATTGTATATATTTTCCTAACAGTTGGGGTAACACCTCAAGGCCTAATAATGTTTTCAATGTAGGTTTTTAATGAATCATCCTACTTTGATACTTTTTTGCATGTGGATGTGCTTGAAATTTTTAAATTTAAACCGTACAAAGGTAAAGACTACCTTGTCTAATATGCGTGGAATTAATTGTGGAAAATATTGATTGTTGGATTTTTAAATTATAGTAATTTTAGATGATCGACTTTGTAGGCAAAAAACATAGCTTTGGAAGAAAAAAAATTATAAGAAGATGAATATTGTTTTTTTCCCCCGAAAAAAATTAGATTGGAATTTAAGGCAAATGCAATATTTTTTAAATTTAAAAATGAAAAATAAAGAACTCTCTCAAATTTATACACATTTTCAAATAGAAGGAGTAGAAAGTCAAAACTATCCAAATTAGATCCTACAAAATTTAAAAAACTTATATATGCAACAATTTTTGAAATTTAGCAATAAATATTATTAGCATATTTTTTTGGAACATCCTCAAAAAATTTGGAATCATTCTACTTATTTTTGTATTCTTAATTACACCATATTGAACCTTATATATTTAAAATTGCACAAAAAAAATTTGAAATTTTTTTCTCAAGACCTAGTTTATTTGCGCAAAATAATAACTAGGGGTGTCCCAAAGTTTTTTTCCATTCCAACTGTTCATTTCATTGTATAAAACTATGTTTGCTCCGATTTTTTTATAAAATTACATTCCTAAATATTTTTTTTATAAGTTTCTCACATTGAAATTTTGAAAATAAAAAAGTTCACCACGTTTGTAAACTTATTACTCTACAAGTCCTTAGTCTATGAAACATTGAGATTTATTTCACCCTACCGAGAATTTTGGCATTGAAAACTTAATCCCTAAAGGCCCAAGGCATTTTTTGGCTCTGAAACCATTGAAAACTGCCATTTTTGCTGCAATTGCTCAAGAAACCAAAAGAAACTTTTTTCTTAGAATCTAACCATAAGATCTTGTACTTCACTTGTCTTAAATTATGTGGTAAAATTTTCATGAAGTTTGACCGTACGGATTGGAAGAATTTAGCATTTGAAGTTGGAAAAAGAAGTTTTCTTGAACTGTGGCCTGCAATTTCAGATGACTTTGATGGCCATTTGTAGATTTTTTTTGCACTGCACACCTTTGGGTTAAATTTTTTTATATTGAATGTTTGAGTTGATAGTCGGGGAAAAAAATATCAGAATGTCAAAACTTGATTTTCACATATAAAAAAATTGTTGAGTAGAAGTAGGTCCAAAATTGAATGAAACACTAAATTGTTAATAGCTGTTAGGTGGAATTAAAACACCATAATCCCAATGGTGGGATTGTTCTTGCAAACAGATTTAACCTTTTCAAAAAAAAGAATTTGATTAAAATTGAAAATTGCATTCAAAAATGAATTCTATAAGTTGTTTTTTGAAGAAGATGTTAGATTGCCTAAAAACAAGATTGTCTATAACTTTCTTAGAGGACAAGATTGTCTATAACTTACTCACGGGGGTAAGGGAGACTAGTCTTATTAAAGCCCAAATCTCTATCGTGTAGACTGTGGTGTGGGTTCTTGAATGAACTAAAGGTTTCATTCACGTCAACCAAATTAAACTAGAGTTCTTCTTTTTCACTTGCAAAATTAGGGGCGCTTCACTCATGGGAGGCAAACAAGAAGAATTGTCCAAGAGGCACAACATGATTAGGTACAAATTGCCACAAGATTTCGCGCACTTGCTTTGGCAACCCAAGTGTTATAAGCATGGGGAGACAAAAGGAATCACTAGTAACTTCTCATGAATGAAAAAAAATCCTATGTGACTTTGCTATTGGTTTGCCAATGGTACCAAATGTTTCCAAAGGTCAGTTTGTGCAGAACTGAAATCACAATTCATGTGGAGAAAAGTCAAGTATTTGAAGAAAAATCAGCCTTCAAGAGGGCCTCTCCATGACCCCTTTAGTACCCTGAAATTTAGTTTTAAGGGATTGAAAAATTATTTTTTCCACTATTTCCGCAGAGCTGAAATTGCAGTGACAGTGGCGCAAGAATCTAGATTTACAAATAAAATAATAACAATAAAGAAAAAATAATAATAATAATCTTTAAAAAAAAAAATTCAAAATCTGACTGCTTTGGCAAGCAATCATACACTGTGACTGCTCATCGGGGATACTTTTCCAGCTTGACATGCCAAGCTTGAAATAGCTTGGCATGTCAATCTAGAGAGGCCCAGAGGGCTGATTTTTTTTAATGGAAGACAAATAATTTTGTCTTTTCCTCTCCCACTTAGAGAAATGTATGGTGTTGTCACTAAATACTTGATCTAAGATTTTACAAAAGTTAGTACACTTTGTGCACAATGTGCATTTTGATGAAAGTACTAATTTTATATTAAAATTTAAAAACATATAACATTAACATAATGGAAAACAGAATGAACCATGTGTACATATCAACTATATATCAACTAAAGAGTCAAATTTTAGTTAGAAAACATGATTTTCCTTAAAAGATTTTGGATTTCAAAACTCCCATTTTAATATTAGTTTGGCCAATTTCTATCCAGACTTTAATTGTAAGAATTGTCCATGTTGATTTTAGATTCAAAATTCATTAAAATTCTCACTTTCAAAACTTCAATCTGAAATACATAAAAAAAAATCTATGAAATAATTATTAAAAAAAATCAAATTAATTAATTATGAATACAAAAAATTTGATTCACTTTGAGGATTAAAAAGAATCATAGAAGTTTTAAGATCTTTGAATTTCACATTTTTGAATACAAGAAAAAATTATAGCTTAAAACTCTATCTAAAACGCTCTTAAAATGAAATGTAAGGGACACAGTTGGAAATAGGACTTTTGAAAGAATCTAATGCATTTGTAAGAATATAATAACTCTTTTTATAAATTTTTGGGGATGACTATATAAGATTAAAATTATAAAACCATTATTATTTTATATCAAGATAAGTTTTTTATACTTTTCTATGATTTTTGAAATTCTCAAAAGTGTTGTGTCTTATACACTAGATTACAAAATGTATATGACCCTACCATGCATTCACCCTCTTATGCTCCATGCAATCTTGTTCTTGGTGCATTTTTTTTTTATTGTTACAATGTTGTAAAATTAGGTCTAGAATAGCACAAGGCTATTGTTGTGGAAACCCATTCACAAATTCCTATTCATCAAAATTCAAATTTCCAAGATAACCATAAATTTGGCATAATTTACTATAAGAAACCCGCGTTTTAGGGGACATTAGGGTAACTTTAGGAGACAGATTTTAGGGGACGTCCAATAAAACACTTGTGTTTTTATGTCAATAATAATCCATCTCCTAAAAATACGCTAACATCACCTAAAATGCGGGTTTCTTAAAGTGATTAGCTTTGACCTTATTTAATTCAAGGGCACTCTTTCCAAATTGTTTGAAATTTTGCCACAATGTAGATAAACTTACCAATTCTTCACATATGAAGACTTGTCTCCTAATTGTACTCACCAAATGTGCTTCATGAATAATAAAACGATCAAGTAAAATATATGATAAAGTTGACAAAACTTAGATTTGAAGGACCATTATATGCCAAGATATAGTGAGAATATTGCATAACATTATTAACGTTTGCTGGAGGGTCCCCTTTTGCTTCCCTTGAAAGCGGGAGCCCCCCATCGTCACACACTGTTGCTTCTGACACTTACAAGATGGAGACTGGACCAATTCTCAAGTTTAGCACTAATCACTTGACCCCCTCAGAGAAAATGCATCCTCAATGCCAATCAGAAACCTAAGATTATAACTTAAATTCCCTCCCAGGCATCCAGGAGGGAATTATCCATGCTTGGAGAGGGAACAAATGAGCCCAGTTAACAATGAAGGATCCAGAGAGCACTTATCATCTATATTTGGCAAGTGTCAGACCTTTTGAAGGCTAGGGCGTAGATGCTCTTAGAGTTTGAACCAAATTACTAATAGAGAGTGCAAGAGTGTGCAAATAGGGAAGCTTGGTGCAAAAGAATCATGCAAACTACTCCCTCTTGTTTATGAATTTATCTGCAATAAAATACAAAGGAAACATGGGTATTATTTAGAAACAAACCACTCCACTCACCACACTTGGCCAAGAGAGGGTGGCAAAGGCCAAGAGCTCGGGCATCTCCCACTCCCACTCACCAGACTATTTCATGATTCCAAGTGTGCCACATTTTTGCCTTTCTCCCTCATCGTCCCGTGAAAGGGGAAATTTTTCTAGAGCCCGGAGTTGACTGTGTTGACGCATTGTATCCTCCTTGGGGTCTAGAGCTATTGAGATTGAGGGACGTAAGGTTATTTGGGTTTTATTTGAAAAAGTTAAGGTGCCCTTCTTGAATGCACATGTAGTTTGTTAATAATGGTGGACGGAGTTGCCTAGCCTATAATAGGGGATCCTGGAGTCACAGTGCACGCCATGTGGACAAAGCTCGCCAACCCTCTTCCATGTGGGTATTTGAATGTACAACAGTGGCCATGCTCTAAGGTAAACCTACCATGACAGGCACCTTAGAGATGATCCATTAGACTCTTAAATTAACCCGTGGCAAACTTTTTCTAGTAAATGAGATTAGAACTACATTAGTTTGGTTAGTGGCCAATATCGGTGCCTTGGCATATGGTGATGGAGTTATTAGTGATTGCTTTAGGAACTTCTACCTTTTTAGTGTAAATTCATCAAAATGAGCGATTTTTTTATTCCTTCATGTTGTGGCCATGTTAGGAAGTATTGTGACTGCTGTATGTGGTAGGATGACCATTATACAAACACTTTTTGTTGATTTTGGAGTAGTCTAAAGACTCTTTTGTGCCAATCGGACAGCACACTTCAAAAATTCATTTAAGAAATTCATACTTTGTCAAAAAAAAAAAATTTCAATTTCTCTCTTCATTTTTCACATTTGTCTCTGTATGGAAAAAAATTTGAGGTTTTTGCTGTTTGCAACAGGGCAAAACACTCAGTCTGCCTGTCATAAGCTGGTTTACCTTACTAAATAACAGTGTTGTTGTCTGGCTTGCTTGCTGGACCCGGAAGCTTCATCATCTTCCTCACCTTGCTTGCTTGATTCCATCTTGGAATCCTTACTTTCTTGACTTCTTCTACACTTGCGGCAGCTTCTCCACTCGCACTGGGGATCATGAGAGTTCGTCTATTCCGCAATCCGCATCTCCTCTCGCTTGCAAGTACGACTCTTCTATCTCACAAGGACGTTTCTCATGCTGGAATGGCTCTTTTCATCTTACTTGCACATGCGGAATGTTTCGAAGTTTGTAGTTTTGGCAATGTGTGAGAAGTTTGTCATTGTGATGGTGTGCTGAATTAGGGTTGGGGTAATGTTGATGATGAACGAGGTTGGTTAGGTTCGTCGGGTTTTGGAAAGGGATAACAAGGCTTATGCTGACGTTAAGGAAGTGCAGGATGTGCGAGGGGAAGGGGACTGCAAGATTTGGATGGGAGGACAATGCAGAATGGGAGTTGTTATGGTCCAAATTTTGCAGTGCTGAATCAGAGGTCTGTTCTCTTCTGGTTTTTAGTTTTGGCCTGTGGATCAATGGTATTGTGCAGTTGAGAAAATTTGAGATTTTTGCTTTGAGGTTGTTAGGTCATTATCGTTGGCTAACCCCTATGGAACCAAGAAGCCCAAATTCGAACGTATGTTTAGCAGTTTTGAAAAGGTCATGTGGGGATTTCTTATGTATTTTTTGACCAATGCATGCAATGTCCTTCACCATTTTGCAGATTTCAATTTCATTTCTCACAATATGATCATTTGAATTGGCTTTAGGGGCTAAGCACCCGAGGTGGGTGATTAATTGCGCCAGGTTCTGGTGCATGACTTTTGTCCAGAATCGTCCAGGGATTACTGTGAATTAGGGCTGAGCTTGCAACTCTCGGGCATGACCTCTCTTACAGTGGGTAGCTTGTCAATTATGATGTTTGAGCGGTTCTCAGGGACCTAATTTATACACAGCGGGTTGTGTGTATGTCAATTTGTCAACTGCAGCTTATCACCTGTTTCTAAATTGATATGATTGCCTCCAGTTTGAGACGTATACATACAGAAAACAGAGGCATGCTTGGCACCACCGTATTATGTGTACGAAAGGATAATAAGGTCATTATAATTGGCGATGGACAAGTTACATTGGGCAATGAAATTATCAAGCCAAATGTCCGGAAAGTTCGCAGGCTTGGAACAAATGTCATCGGAGGATTTGCAGGTCAGTTGATCTTCTGTTGACTTGTCTGTGGTATGGTTGAAACTTTTCTACTTAAGTAGATCAGCTGCTTTTGAATGAGCAGAGCACTAAATTAACTGTCTTTGCGAAGTTTAGTGTCAGTTTACAGAGGCCTCTGTTGCTAGCAATGCAGTAGTTATAACTGCAACGAGAGCGTGAATTAAGAAGCTTGAGGATACTATTTGCGTCACTGTAAGCAGTTTAGGAGTGCGATTTGGGGGCATTTATAGAACTGTGGAGCTGTCTTTGGTTACAACAGCCCTATCTGTGGAGATCAATTTTTATTATCACTATGCGTGACTTTCTTATGCAATTTCAAAGAGGGAGGTTCTAGATCACTATAAATGACAGCAAATATCCTCATTTCCATTCAAAGATCAATGGCTATAGACATTTAGCCAAGTCATGATATACCACTTGCTAACAAGTGTATAAATAGATGAGTTGCTGTTGGTAATAGACGTCTGTATAGGAGACGGGATGAGGTCCCCAACGGTTTTAGTATCCTCTTCCTTACTTGAGGATCTCTTTCGCTTGGGCTGTAGTTGCAGAACAGTTTATGACGATGAAATTTCTAACGATGAAAGGATTTGTTTGTAGGTGGTACTGCTGATTCGTTTACCTTGTTTGAGAGACTTGAGTCTAATCTTGAAGAACACTCTGGTATTAATCTTGAAAAAATCTTGGTCTTACACATTCATGTCACCCTTTGTTCAAGATTTTTTTTGATAAGTAGGCATAAACTTAGCAATGCACTAAAACTATGTCATGCTATTTTCATTGAAGAACATTGTAGTTCTAAAGTGTTTGGAGTTTATGAGATCAGGGAGACTTCATGTCTGGCCAAGAGGGTCATCCATCCAATAGAGAGTAATGCTTACCCATTTGAAAGCTGAATATTTCTCTGTGTTGATTGCAGGCCAGGTATAAGGAGTGCGAAGGATATGCTATTATGGCGTTTCTTATGCTTTATCGTTTGCTGGTCCTAAATCCGTGTCTGCATTTGTTACTCTGTGGAGTAGCCAGGGGCTGGCAAGTTGAATTTCTTTGACCTGGGGATCTGATGGCAGCTGACGAGAGCTGCAGTGGAGCTTGCCAAAGCCTGGCGTACGGATAAGTTTCTCAGGCGTCTTGATGTATGTCTCTTTTTATGTACACTCCTTTGCTACCTATTATTCAATTTTCTTTGGATATCACTGATTATATTGTGTCTGTAGTTTGGTGGAAGTGCACGACTGCTAAATATGCCTTGAGTAGGTCTGGCTGCAGGCTGTGATGGTCGTTTCAGATGCTGAAATCTCTTTGACAATCACTGGGAATGGAGATGTTTTAGAGCCCTACGATGGTGTTATAGGTACGTAGACGCTCTTCTTGTTCCATTTGTGCTCTTGCATGCAAACTTTTGTGCGGTGTTGACTATTGCAATGTAAACTACTACATCCCATGAACCCCTGAAGGACCAAGGATTCATGGATGATAATGCTATTGATCCTTTTGTGAAATATGATTCAAATGGGGCCAAATCTTATATTACCAGGATTAATCCCTTAGTGCCTGAATCTTTTCTTGAATTTTTGCATATTTTTGCTTGTATCTTTATAAATGTATATTATTTGCCTTAATTTCATCAAATTCATCATACAGAAAGTTTTTTTATAAAAAGTCAAATATTGGTATGAATGAATGCGAAGTTTTGTGGTCAAAAAAGCCCCTGGAAACTCTGTTCACGGAGCGCTGAGGGGTTAATGACGAACATTGCATGTGTTGGTAAAATGAAAGTCGTCATTTGACTTAATCAAAAGTGCTTAAATAACGTGAGCCCAATTTGGCCCTCTTGGTTCTTTCTCGGTTAAATTGAGTTACTCAACCAATCCTGTACTTTCCTGGTCATATCAAAGTAGTCATGTTGAGGACTATTTCTATGTATCATTAAACTTTTCTGCTTGGCTTATTCCAGGTATTGGGTCCGGAGGTTCATATGCCTCAGCAGCTGCAAGGGCTCTTATTGATTTGCCTGACTGGGATGCTGAAGCGATAGGTAAGTGTGCTTGGATGCTCGGAGGGGATGCTCGGAGGGGATTTAGGGTTAATATTTGTGGTTCTATTTGGTTCAATGATGTTCATTTCCACATTCAACTTATTTTGTACAAATCAGGCTCTCGAAAACTGACTGGGATGTTGATGGTTGCGCGGTTGCATGCGTGATTTGTGGGAATTTTCAGCCAAGAAAGCTATGAAGATTGCGGCAGATTGTTGCATATACACAAACCACAGCTTCACAATTGAGCAAATCGATGTTGCCCAAAGGAGTTCGGAGGATGTGAAGCAGGCGGCCGTGCTATCTGTCTCAGAACCTTGTACTACAAGCAATTAGGAGGGAGTTTTTCCTGATTGAGAGGTTCCCCATTATGCTTCTGAATCCAATTTTGATTTCGGAAGAAATGAAGGTTTACACAACGCTGGATTTTGAAACCCTGTGAGCCACAACTGAATTGTGACATCATCCAGAGAAAACCTGTCAGCTTCTTTTCACCCTGTCAGTTTCTCTTCATGCCGAAGGAGAGTCGACGAGAAGTGGATCCTTGGTTCCTTATTTGCAGGTCACACTCGTTGGCTCTGAGTGTCGATGAGAATTTTTTGTTAGCTTCTTTTGTAGACACCATCACAATTCTTTTGGGTACTCTATATGTGAATACTTAGTTTACCTCGCTATCATTGATTGAAGTTCGAGACATGATGCTGGCTCATCTAAGATGGCTAATATTGTGTTACACGGTTGAAAGTTGGTCCACTGTCCAACTGGTTTGGGACGTAATCCTTCCTGTTGCTTCTCTTCCCCACGGGAACTAGTCTTGCGAAGGTGCAATTTGCCAGTGTATAGCTGTGATAGGTTGTGAGCTTGCAAAGATGAATGATTGATGGTGAAAAACGTGAAAGGAATCATGGGAGCAACAACGCTTCCCCTGATAATGGTGTCAATATCTTTGTAGTACTCTTACAACTTTTCGAAGGCCTAGAATTTGTCCTTTTGAAATGGATCATGCTAAACAATCAGCTACGAGAGGCTCTGTTAGCTTTCAAGTAAGGTAGCAGAACCTAAAACTGCCTCATTCCGTTTGTCCCCACTAGTTTTGCGATTGGAACCAGTCTGTTCAGTTGGTGTTGTCCGCCCTTCGGCTGGTCAAAAGCTGCCCATGCCCATGAGGTTGGGTTCATGGTTTGCAAACACTGGTTGTCGGTTCTTTGGAGCTTGGGTTTGGAAAAGGGCACGTTTCGTGAGTAGGCCATAGGCGGCATTGTGTCTTGTGGAGAGTGGAGAATTGCCATTGTCAGTGGGCAAATTTGCCAAACTAATTCGAGGACATTGCATTGGCTTGGGCTATTTTTGTGAGCTGGAGGTGGTGTAACAGTTGCCAATCTTGATTGAAATGGCCGGAAGCCAAGTTGCTACCAAGATTGGGTCTTTCCAGGTCCTGGATTTGGAAACACAAGGTATAGTTTGGATTTAAGGTGTAGGCGGTTTAAGATCCATCACCCTTTTTGCAACATGACTAATTTCAAGCTGCAATTCATGATGTGCAGCCCATCTACATTGTAGGTGAGATGCTCAACAGAGATACGGTGTTACCAAATTCATGAAGTCGTGTTTTGGCAGGAGGGAGATTGCAAGAAACACGTGTTGATTTTTTTCCATTTATTTAGTACTCGTTATTTTTTTTAGAGTATTTTAAAATTAGAAAATTAGAAAATTTTAAAAATATATATATGCCCAATGTATATTTCTTTAAGAAGATTGTACCCCTAGGAAGATAAAGCATAGAAAATTTCTCCAAGTAGGAGAACTAAAAAAATGCAAAATCTCAAGAAAATAGGGACTTTGACGTTTTAATTTGTAAATTAAATTTTTGAAAAATTAAGAAGAAAAAAAAGGATCATTTGTAAAAAATCTTTAGAGATGGCCATTCACTAAAAGAACCACCAAAATAATGTTTTACATGTTTTAAAATGCAAGCAAAAAGAAACTCGCTTTATGGACTTCTATACAACATAGAATGAACTACTTTAAAATTCCTTTGAATGATAGCTAATTGTCTATTAGAAGACCACCACCCTCTAGATTTCATCTCCAAATTTGTTTTTTGGAGCTAGAAAGAGTAATTCCCCCCTCCCCCAATAACAAGTATAATATAAAGTTGGGGAATATTTTTAAATGTTAAAATATTTTTGAAAAATAGAAAAAAATTTAGCCAATGTGTATAATAGTCATGAGACCCTTACCTATGAATTTTAGATCTTTTGGAGTTGTAATGAAAAAGTTATGGCCAAAAAACAAATTAGTATATAATGTATGAAAAAATAATAAAAGTGCATCTTGCAATTGTCCAAAAGTCATGATGAATGGAGGGACAGCAAAGGCTTGGGATCAAATTCAAGTGGAGATGAAAATTAGTGGGAAGCCATTCAAAGTATGCATGAAGTTGGAGGATTTTGAAATGAGGAAGCTCCTTGCTTTAATTTGTGCAAGTGCACAGTTTGGAGTTTTTGACACAATAGGCTTCAAAGTTGTGGAGGTGTCCGAGGTGGCAATTGCCAAGAAGATGGAAATCAAGCCCTGGGGAATAAGATTTTCATCGCCAATAGAACTTCGGTAATAAATAAGGTGGTGGAAGAGGAGTATAGATCAATCACATTGAAGACGACCTTGACTTTGGAGTTGACTTTGATCACAACGGTGTGGAGACTTAGCATTGACGTCAACATCCCTGAAGAAACGGCAACTTGCGTCCCAAGTGGCCGGGCGGCATTGAGAAGTACAATTGACTCTGTGGCTTATTTGGTGACGTGAGACTAGCTACTAGGGAAATTGTTGTAGTAGAAGGTGGCCGGTATGTACATCAACAAGGTAGCAGAGATGATTCAAGGTAACCCCACAAGATTAGGATCCCAACCCTCTTTGACAATGGAACAATCTATTGTCAAACCAGTCTAAGCGGCAAGGTTAGTTTGAAGCTTTGGAGGCAATGGGGTTTGGAGATGGCAATGGGAAACATGGCCATGGGGAATATAAAAAAACATGGCCATGGGGAGCACGGCAATGAAGAGAGTGGATTGGGTTATATTTGGCAACCTATTGTGAGTTCTAGTGGAGAGTATGTCATATGGGCTATGTAATGGCAATGGCATTGAATCCTCAAAAGCAAAAAGGACAAGGGATCCTATACCTAAAAAACTTGGGAATTGAATTGATGATCAACTTTATAAATTGTAATGACAACAGTGGAAGTCGTGGAATGAGGGTGTCCTATGAAACCATTGCTTGTGACCATGGCATTCTTTAAACTTCTTTGAAAGGGCATATTTATGGGACTACTTTATCATTTAAAAGGCATAGAAAACCTGCATTTTGGCACCAAGGGAGAAGAAGAGTAAGAATTGGAATGTGTAGTGGGGATGTAAGATTTGGGTACATGGTGATTCCAACCCAATTGAACACTATAAGAAATCTGCATTTTTGTTGACGAGCCCTAATTTTTCTTGACAAATTTTAGTAGACATCCAACGCAACAAACCCATGTTTTTTGTCAACAGAAACATCCAAAGTAACATCAATGTTGACATTAAAACATGGATTTGTTGCATTGGACGTCCACTAAAATTTGTCAAAAAAAATCAAGGCTTATCACCTTAAATGCAGGTTTCTTATAGTGTAAACTCAAAGTAGTGGAGGCCACCCAGTCAGATGTTATTTCTTTAAAGCAATTGAAAGTAATGCATCATAACAATGAGATAAATTGTAAAGTAATGCATCGCAATGATGCGCTAAATTGTATATTAACGTGCGAATCCATGAAACAACAATAACCACATGATTATTGTTGACAAATCACAGGTTCTAAACTTTGTAATGGTGTTTATATGATATTCAAGAACTTCAATTCAATTTCTTTGTTAGAGTGTCTAAGGTGAATATCCAATTCAGTTTAAGCAAACCAATGCTAATACATGACCTAGTAGTGGGCACGAGAGCCGCAACAGAGCACAATAAAGTGTCGGGACAATATGGTGGGGGAAGGGCCGGGTGTAATCTATTGAGAGCATTAGAGAAAATTTTAGGCCTTTTGAGGGTTGCTCCACAGTCCTTCGAGGTACCTTGAAATTTATTTATTTTTTGCTCAAAAATTCATTTTTTCCCTATTTTCGCGTAGCAATTTTTGATGTGACAATGGCGCAGGAACCGAAATTCGCAAATAAAAAGTTAATTACTTATTTATTTATTTTTAATCTGAAAAATAAAATTTAATTTTAAAATTTTAAAAAACAAAAAAAATAAAATAAAAATTTGCAAAATCTGATTGCTCACCGCAATAGTCAACTGGAGTGATAGACCAAGATTTTTAATAGCTTGGTTTGTCACTCCAAAGCAGCCTTTTGGAGGGCTAATATTTCTTCTAATGATTGGACTCAAGGGACAGGATTATAGTCAATGAAGGGCTAAAATGATAAGGAGGCTAACAGCATTGGGTTTTTAGATTGTTGGACATGAGCCGGAGGCTAGAATTTTTGCAAGCCTTCATTAATTTTATTGCCAAGTAGTAGATGGCTAATTAAAGGCAATTTAGGTGGCATTTTGGAAAAATATATAGGCAATATTGTTGATTTTTGGAATTTTCTAAATTCTCAAAACTATGACAGCTCTACCATCTTGTATGTGTTATTTTTTTAGCATTAAAGAGATAGTTTTAAAAAAACATAGTGTCCATTCTACTTATTAGTCAAGATCACTTTAGATGTTATTGAATAGGAAAGAAAAGGTATCTAGTGCTTTTTCTATGTACTATAGGCATTCCTTTTAGGATATTGTATAATAATGAAAGAGTTTCAGTAAAATATATGAAGACATGGGTTCTGTTTATCTCTAATTTGTTAACACAACCATATAGTTTACTTGACATTCAGATGTTTGAGGTTGCAAGTACCAAACATGCTTGTTATATCAGACAAAATATCACTGTTCACGGACAAAATTGGACCGATTAGGGCTGACCGGCTGCAAACTTTAGAGCCTTGTAACTTTTGCAAAATTCTTCAAATCGGGCAAAACTGTAGATGCCGAAAAACATCTCATTTGCCCGATTTGAAGATTTTTTGCAAAAATTACAAGGCTCTGAAGTTTGTAGCTGGTCAGCCCTAATCGGTCCGATT
Organism: Neckera pumila; assembly: GCA_963969595.1. Classification (NCBI taxonomy): domain Eukaryota; kingdom Viridiplantae; phylum Streptophyta; class Bryopsida; order Hypnales; family Neckeraceae; genus Neckera; species Neckera pumila. Next base: position 5,531,336 of record OZ018412.1, on the reverse strand, counting down.
CTATTCGTGAACAATGATATTCCGTCTGACATGACAGCCATGGTACCAAAAAAATGTCCCTTTTGAGTACCATTACCTTAATGGTCTTTTGAACATCCGGAATTAAATATCCGTGGAATCTATAGTTTGTTAAGTCTTTGAGTCCTTGGGATTGAACCTTTGTAGGTGCTAAGAGGACTTTTACACAATGCGCATTAGCTTTCTTTTTTATAAAAAAATTCGCAAACGTTTTAAAATTGTGTCCTTTAACATATTTGATTTATGATGTGAATATTGTCTATATTCTTTTTTGCAAATTAGCAATGATTTCCTTCAAAGATTGGTTATGCCGCTACTTTGGAACCACTTTCAAATCACATAAAAATAATGATTTGTTGTTACAAGTACATAAGAGTTTTGAAGTTGTTTTGTAAAGTTTTGTTGATGTTTAAAGAGTGTCAATAGAAATTATAGGTAAAGCTTTGCATTCTTACATTTGAGAAACAGACAAAACCTATTCATTGTTTGAAAGGCCAATTGGACACACCTAGACACCCGAACTTAGGCATTTGCACATCAAACAAACCAAAATCTAATTATGCCTACTTTATCACAAGGGTAGAGGTAAAACATTTACAATGATACTAATTTGGGATTCCCTAGTTTTATATATTTTATTCAAATAACATTGTCCATTTATAGGTGTGTGCAAAGTTGCACTTAGTGCTATAGAAAAGAGGGTATTAGTCAATAATACAATTCACTTTTTAAAACCAGAAAGTGTTCAAACAACTTCAATTTACCATCTAGATTTCAAATTGAAAATCAAGAGATAATAGAGTTATCCTAAAAATCTTGAAAGCCATCCTCTTTTTGGTCCTTAATTAGTTTCTAATCTATAATTGCATTTGAATTAATAAATAAACAAATATTTTTAATTAACAATATATGATTGCATGCAATTTAATCACATGATGATTGTATTCTTTGACTCTTCCTAAAATAGAGATTTAGCTCCCACCTTTGCAAAAAGAGCTCTAAAAATTATAAAAAATTGTCATTGCTAGAAGAACTAATTTGTATTTGATCCAATATCAAAGGTGCTAATTTTATTTTATTTTTGCACCACAAACTTGGAGATGACATTTCGTGACTTTTAGAATATTTCAAATAAACTCAAATTTAAAACAAAATAAATAAGCTCATGCTATTGTAAGAGATATATGAAAGCAAAAATTATATAGAATATAAACCCTTCTTTCAATAAATTGAAGATACAAAAGAAATCTTTTTTTTATCTTTATTTTATTATATACATTATTGTTGATTATTACACCCGGCTATTAAGGTCAATAAAAAATAATTCTAAAAGCAAGTGCCAAATATTAGGAATATTATTATTTGAAAAAAAATTAATTATATGAAGAAAATGTAAAATTTGAGGGAACATTCCTATTTTGTAATTTGAAAAATTTATTTTTTCAACTTTAATTAAATATTCAACATGAAGTGCTAATCTTGGTAGCCGAGTTCAGTGTTTCATTTACCTAGTAGATAAGTGTTATACTTATCTTTCCATCATTCTATCCTTCATATTTTATTAATGTACCATGTATTGATGCCATAGCCAAAATAAAAGTAAATATATTTTTTTTAATTTTTTTAATTTTTTAATTCATGGAAACTTCAAAATTCAATTATTTTTACACCATAGGTTTAAACACCACAAAGCAAAGCCCATGCACCCTTCCTTGCTGAGGGCTTTCCAACGGTACTAAAAACACTACCAAGGAACTCATTGTCTAAGAGATTTCAATGTAATAAACAAACAAAACAAACAAACAGCCTAGCTTAATTCCTAAAGTTCCAATGGCCATAAGGGGGCCAAAATGCGACTTTGGATAGGCTCCTAATTGTTCAAATCTTGTTGTGATTTTTTGAAACTTTTTGGGGAGTTGTAAAAACACGTAAGGATCTTGGGAATACATTTTTGGTTTCAACTAGTGCCCAAGAGGAAAAGTTATAGCACAATAAACTGAAAATGGAGGTCGGTGGGCAACACAAAAAAAATCACAAAAAGTTTAATTTTTAAATTAAATTTTTTTTTCCTAGAATGCTATATTTTTATGTACATGTAAAGCTTTAATTCATTCTATTTGGATTACAAATGAGAAAGTTATGGATAATTTTGTTTTTTGGGCAATCCAAGCATCTTTTTCAAAAATAAGGTAGAGCCACTCATAACCGACCAAATAAGAAATTCCAACATGATCTGGAGTAGTGAAGGCAAAACAAATATTTTTCAAAGGTAGATTGATAGATATGACAAAGATTGCAAAAAAATTGATAATTTTATTGCTTGAACTGAAATTACTATGAATTTTGGGAGGCAAAAAGTGCTCCGAACCCATTGTCAACGTGTAGACTCTTCCAATGACGATCATTCAATAACTTTTTTCCTAGTCATTATTTTCTGCTTTCTTTCTCACAACTTGGGACATGTATCATGTATTTATTAGTTCCAATATTGAATAGGGCAAAAAAAACATTCTAAGTTTGATAAAAAAAATACGTGCACTTATAGGTTGGGAATGGGTCATTGGTTGGGAATGGGTGGCTCTACCTTATAACTTATAAAGCTCAATTTTGAATGCAATTTTTAAATTTTTTAGAATTTTTTTTGGATAGAGTTCAATTTTCTTGCTAGAATAATCTCACCGTTGGGATTATAGTATTTCAATTCCATTTTAGAGAAATTAACAATTAAATTTTTTGTTCAATCTTGGATCTATTTCTACTTAACAATTTTTTAAAGAATGAAAATCAAATTCTTTTTCCTTGAAATTTTTATTTTAGACTCTTAGTTTAATCCTTCAGTATACAAAATTTTAAATTCAAAAATTATAGTGCCAAAAATTTCCACAAATGGTGATCAAAGTCATCTAAAATTGCAAGACAACAATCCAAAAAAAATTTCTTTTCAACTTTGAATGCTAATATCTTCTAATCGGTACAGTCAAACTTCATGAAATTTATACTACATGATCTCAGATAAGTGAAGCACAAGATCCTACGGTTAGATTCTTAAAAGACTAATTTTTTTTGCATTCTTGAGTGAATGCAACAAAAATGACAGTTTTATGTGTTTTTTGGCAGGAAAATGGCCTTGGGACTTTGGGGGTTAAGGTATGGATTGGTGTGCTCTACACTATCGGAAATCCCTTGGCAAGGATGGATGCACAAGCTTTGTTTTGTGGTGTTTGGACCTATGGTATGAAAGATATTAAATTTTGAAGTTTTTATGAACTAAAAAATCTAAAAAATTACTTTTATTTTTATTTTGACTATGGCAACAGCACAGGGCACACTAGTATATATTATTATAATAGTTTACAACCTTTCAAAATGAGTGTAAATAAGATTTCGTCCATCAATTCTTTCCTTCCGTTTCATCCATCCACACCAGAGGACTACTTGCCTTCACATACTCTGCACATTCAGGACAGACCGACAGAGCCAGTGTAGACTCCAGTTTGAATGTTTGGAACTGGTGAGAAGAACCCTCTGCAGCAAGAACTGCAGTGGTCCCAAATCATATCCAAGTTGCTATGAACACTGCCAAAACTACAAAATTTAAATCATATTTTCTATTAATTTGGTAGAACTTCTCCAAAATTTAGCCACATTGTGAACACCGAAGAGTACGGTAATGGATGTGCCAAAACCGTCAAGGTAGTGATTTCGTGATACCTTGCTATTTCCTGAAATCCTCTCTTGCAAGCACCGTGCACTTGAGCAATTGTACTCGTCATTTTCTGCAGGCGACAACAATGAAATCACTACATTCAGCAGAAATCTTCGACACACGAAGTGCACGGAAGAAGGGAACCCTCCACATTCCACAACGTGCACTGTTCCGTACGCGCATTCAATAAACAATTGCGCCCCTGCACCACCAGATCTCCCGAATCTGAGGCCGCAGATTTGTCAAAAGCAAATTCGATCATGTGTCAATTGATCGATTCTAAACTTAGAAAACCTAGATTATCATGTTCCTCAGAGCCTGGAGAAGAGGACCTTCATGTGCTGATCAGTGCAAGACCTTGGTGGAATGCGGCTTTTCTTTCTCGCATCCTTTGCTTGGGCATAGCCACTTTCTGATACAGTACAAGGATGGAAAATTGGGATTCAGGACTTCGGCCGTAGCGGGTCACCAGCAGGTGTCGGCAAGAGTAGCTTCGGTGAGGGGTAGGAAGAGATGGCGCTGGGGAGGATCAGCTCGTCGCACGATCCTTACAACATCGAGCTGCAGAAGGTGAGGTAGCGCCGGATGGTTGGATTCAAATTTGTGGGTAGTGGGAATCGCGCGGGATACTTTTAAAATCAAATGTGGTTCGTGAAAATGGTCGGGGTGGTTCAAAGTGAGGCTATGGTTAGGATTACGATGTCTGATTAGATTGAGATTTAGAGCATTCAATCGCTAACTCTTCGGGGGGTTTTCGGAGATTCGGCGTGCGCTCTCTGGCTTGCTATGGAGGGTTGAAGATTTTTTTTCCTTTGTGGCATTGATTGTCGAAAATCCGAAACGGAGGTTTGGGGTTAAGCTGTGGTTTTCATTTTGGAAGGTATGCGTGTGAGAGATTGATCTGCTGAATTCTGCCGTGGTCTGTAAAATCTACTGTTCATATATGCCGTACTCAAAAATTTTAGAAGTTTGTCAAAAGAGGTTATCAGCTTCGGTCTAAAAGATCAGTCGTTTTCGTCTTCGTTTTCGATTTCGAAAATCCGACTTGTGCTCTCTGGCTTGCTATGGAGGGTTGATGATTTTCTTTCTTCCTTTTTTCATTCTGTGTCATCCCTCCTCATTGTGCCGATGGAGGCTTGGGTTTAAGGTTGGTCTGAATTTCGAAGGTAAGCCTGCGAATGATTCTTCTCTTGAATCTTGTCATCGTTTGTCAAAACACCTGTTCATAAATGCCGTGGGTATTAGTAACTACTTCTGAAAGCTGTAGTAGTTCTCCACCATATCGTGACCCGATTTGTTGGACGGTCGCTGATAAAGTCGTGTTTTTTTTCTTGGTTCAATTTGCAGCAATCCTCTGTTCTCTTGGCGCCGCCGCAAAGGGTAAGTAGGCTGTACTGTACCTGCAAACGAAGTTTGCACTGTTCTTTCTGTCATGTTCTAACCTAAATGAATGAATAGAAATGGTTCCCCTTGCAGAAAACCTGACCGCATTAAGCCCTGTCAATTGTGATGCAAACCTTGCCAATTGTGACCGAATCTTGGTAATTGTCACACAACTAGGTTTTATAGAACAGATATGGTGGTCAGTTCCCTGCTAGTGGTCTTCTGTAGATATCCGACAATACGAAGTATAATTCTTGTGTGGAATATAACATCTGAAGGGCACTGAAGGAGAGCGGGCTACCGACTTGGAAGCATGGCTGCCTATCACTGCCGCAGACCGTCACGCGAATTGGAAGCATGCGGCGTTCCACAATGTGACGGCCATGATGGGAGCTGGGGTTCTGGCTTTGCCCAATGCTGTGGTCTATCTGACATGGTACCAATCTTCACTACCCCTGCTCCGCCACCCTTCTCCTTCAATCTTATTATCGTTACCTTCTCTTGACATCTTCTTCGACGTGGGAATGTTGTAGGGGTCCCGGACTATTGATGCTCATCTTATCATGGGTCATCACTCTCTTCACACTCTGGCAGATGGTGGAAATGCACGAAGCGGTACCTGGGAGACGGTTTGACAGGTACCATGAATTGGGACAAGAAGCTTTCGGTCCGAAATTAGGGCTTTGGATTGTGGTCCCCCTGCAGTTGGTGGTGGAGGTCGGAGTGGACATTGTGTACATGGTGACCGCAGGCAAATCAATGGAGCATGCGTACTCCATCACTTGTGGACACCGTTGCCCCTTGCAGGATAACATCGTGTTCTGGATTTTTCTCTTCGCCCTTGTCCAGCTTGTGCTTGCTCAGCTTCCCAACTTCAACTCCATAGCCGGTATATCTCTCGCAGCAGCCATCATGTCCATCAGGTACTACTCTAGCCTTCTGAAAAAAATCACCACTTCCATGCTTGCCTTATTGCCCAAGATAAAAATAGAAAGGCCACTTTGGGAGCTAGTAGTCGATTATTGTGACTTTCAAAACATATTGTTCAGGAATGTAGGGTATGATTTTTTCTTTCTATTGGTAAGTTTTGTTACTTTTCTTGAAGCATTCTAAGTGATTTTTTTCAACTCCAGTAGATATATTAGCACCCACTTTCGGCCAGTTGGGGCACACTTTGGGATTTACCTGTAAGCGTCGAAGTTAAAACTTGAAAGACCACTTTGGAAGCTAACAGTCAAATATGGTAACTTTCATAACTTCTTTTTTTGTTCAAAACTCTAAACTGTAATTTCTTCTTTCGACTGGTACATTTTGTTACCTTTTTATATGATTTTATTGCAACTCCTAAAGATATGGAAGTGACCAGTTTTGATCATTTGGGAACTTAGGGGATAATCCATGAACCTCAAGACGACTTCATAGGCCTTCAATTTCGGACATCTTCTCTGAACTTCTGGTATGTTTGACAGCTATTCTACCATAGCATGGGTCATTCCAGCTCACTACGGCCATACACTTCCTGGAGACATCCAATTACTGCGGCCAGTGAGCTACGGAATGCCGCAATTCAAACCCGTCCAGATAGTGGCGCCCGGTGGATCCAAGCTCCAGACAGTTCCCGAGGATTTGGCAACTGCCGACCGTTGGTTCGGTGCCTTCACCGCACTGGGAACAATGGCATTCGCGTATGCAGGCCACAACGTAGTTTTGGAAATCCAGTCCACCCTTCCCTCCACTCCACAAGAGCCATCGAAGGTAGCCATGTGGCGCGGTGTAAAATTTGCATATGGAGTTGTTGCAGCCGGATATTTTCCTGTTGCATTGGTTGGTTATTGGGCTTACGGTAACCAAGTGACGGACGACATCATCACGTTTGTCTCAAAACCAACGTGGTTGGTGGTCATTGCCAATGTAATGGTCGTCATTCATGTCATTGGAAGCTATCAGGTACTACCAAACCATTTCAGATGCTTTTCATCTTCATTCAAATTCTGTAATGTTTTTTAATGTTTAAGCGAGTTCTGGAAATTTCAGGCTCTGTTTTTCTTGAGCAATACAGTTATTCTTCTAGACATTCAATGGGTGGGGGTGCCGACCTTGTTTCATTGAAAAAATTGGGTGAATCTAATGAATAACGGCGTGAATAGGCTTTCGCAAGCCTTTTTTGGTGGTTCAATCATGAATCTGAAAAACGTGTATTTGAGGAAAACTCTATTGCATTGCAGATTTATGCGATGCCAGTGTATGACATGCTGGAGTCAACTCTGGTGGGGCACTTAAAATTCAAACCCACAACGCTTCTTCGACTTGTCACCCGATCTATCTACGTCGCCTTCACAATGTTTGTAGCCATGACGTTTCCATTTTTTTCAGCTCTTCTCGGATTCTTCGGAGGGTTCGCTTTCTCTCCAACCACTTACTTTGTACGTTGATCTCCGACATGTTTTATTATTTCAACCTTGTATTATCACATATGCTTTTTACATCTGCTTTGACCCTGTTTCATAATGACTGAAAATATTTTTCAGAGACTGATCTTACTGATCTTGTCTGTACCGAGTCTGCAGTTGCCTTCGATCATGTGGTTGATGATCTATCGGCCAAATCGTTTGAGCTGGAGTTGGATTGTCAATTGGGTAATCTTTCTCACACCTTTAATCTTGAATTGATTCAATACCGTAGATTTGAGTGAGTGATTTCGACCTCTGAATTTCTCTCGTATGGAAATATGGAGTGATTCCATCATTTACTGAAGCTATCTGCAATGATCTGAATATCTGCAGGCGGTGATCGTGTTCGGCGTGGTTTTGATGATTTTGTCAACTATCGGTGGTTTTCGGTCCTTGATGGTAGAAGCAAGAGATTTCCATTTCTATAAAACATGACCGGTTCTTTATATCACTTGCGGCCCACCTGTGTGCTCAAATTTATTCTTCTTTGTGTTTTCACGGTTTCAGATGTGTAAAATCTTAGTTTGATGAATGTGGGGGCGTATGCTGTGCTGTTGAGTAAAATTGCCACTGAATTTCTCAAAGATTGGCATTAATCTTTAGCTTAGCAAAGTAGAACTCAAGATTCCAATTAATTATTCCGTTAAAAGAACGCTCAGCATACCATAGGTTAGGTAACAGTTTCCACACTGATCTTCATGCTTTGTGATTGGAGAATCCTCTTCATGTTGTCAATATTGGAGACTTGTCTGTCGCTAATTAAAAAATGAAATTAAAAATGAAAGAAGATGCAATTTTCTCCCAGCTCTTGGTCTTAAGACTTGGTCGCCCAGGCCCAAGAATGTACTAGTGCATCCACACCAAAGATAAAATTGAACAACACTAAAATTGAGAAAAACAAACATATCTTTGACTATTGAATGCTTGTTGCAGAACCAAATACTTTTTATAACAGGATTTCAGTGAATTTGATGTAGTTTCAGTTGGTCTGATTAAAACCTCATTTCTATAATTTTAGAGTTTTAAGGTCACAATCTTGACACTGAAGCAAATATGACCATACTTGCTGATATACATGGCAATTGATTGCTTTTTACAATGTCAGCATAGCCCATTACGAGTGCAGTGTGTGAAGGGAGTCAAATGATATGTAGTGATGATGATTCTAGACTGAGGGATTTGACTTGGACCAAGGTGGAACCAGTGTGCTTTTTTTTTCGATTTTCTGACAAATGGCTTGGTGGCCTCATTTTCAAAAGGGTTATGGGTGACGGTGGCTCCTCATCTGCTTCAAGTCTGCAAGTGAGGGTGGCCCCTGAGTGCAGAATTTGAAGCCTGGTGGGGTTATTTTTTGGCGGCAATGTTACAATTGGTATGACCTTTTTTCTGCATGGAGTTCATTAGGCAAGCACTTAAGAGATTTTGTTGGCATGTAGGCAGTGTTGGCAATTTCCAAACTAGCTATAAGGCATCAACAACAAGAAAAACAAAGTCCACTTGGCCTTCATTGCAAGCAGGATTTTCCGGTGAATGAAATCATGAACCAAAAGGTGAAGCAAAATGATTATACATATATATTGAAGAAAGAGTATACATATAACACACAAACTAGAAGTAAACGCATCGTTCCCAACAAGTTTTATTGAAATCGGAAACCGGATGCAAAAGATACATGGCTTTGAAGTTGTTGTTCCAAGAAGCGTCTAGAATCGAGTTGCACATTGTTCAAGTGGGGAAGTTTAGTTTATCCCATACTCGTTATCCCATACTCGTTATCCCATACGACTTATTCTTCTAGATTATAAAGAAAGCACATTTTTCTACAATCCTCAATTCCTTCTAAGGGTTGAAATCTAGGTGGAGAGGCAAAGTGACTGATACTTGCTTGGTATTGCTACTTTGAAAATTCAATTTCTTTGGAATTTGGAGTTTGAAATTTTGGTAGAAAAGCTAAGTGATTAATACTTGCTTGGCATTGATACTTTGAGAATTAAATTTCATTGGATTTGGAGTTTGAAATCTCAGTGGAAAGGTCCAATGACTAATAGTTGTTTGGTTTAGACATTTTGAGAACTCAAAGTCTTTGGATTTTGGACGTTTTAGTCATGTTTTGGGTTATTGTGCTTAAGAGTTCTTGGATTTGGGGGTTTGAATCTTCCATCCTCAACCCGCCAATTTCCCACTTCAACAAAATTTGTAGGAAATAGAACCCTCAACACACTCCCTTGTGTACGACGACTAGAACGACCTCTAATTTTCAAAGAATGGTGAACTTAATTACAAACAGCAAGAAAACAAAAAAACAAAAAACAAAATAGAGCTCCAACAAATTGGCCGATCTGCATCTTGCAAGTGCCACAAACTCAAATGGAAACCAAAGCCCCAATTACAATAGACGCCAGAGATGAATGACTCCGTGGCAATGCCTCAACAAAAAGACAATGCAAATTGAATGCACAGATTTTGCAACTACACATTCAGACATGTGGACCAAGCGCCATGAAAAAGCAATAATCAAACATTACAGAAAAACGCTCAGGCATTGCCAGAAAACTGAGCGGGGGAGATTTGGCAGTTAAGCGCCTGATATTGGAGCAACGAAGGCAACGTTCAGAAAATGAAGAAAACAAATGAGGCCTTCTTCACAAATTTGTCTACAAGCAAATGGGCAATAGGAGCGACAAAGGAAAACAAGTTCATAGCATCACAAATTGATCTAAAAGCAAAAATTGGGACACATCTGGCACAACCGACAAAGTCGAGGGGGCAATCACATCCGAGTGTGGCATCAGGGATATAGTTAAACCCAAAGTGATTACTCAGAGACAGGCCCTCACTTTGGCTTTTTTTAAATTTCCCCCCTTTTTTTTCCTAAGGGACTAAGGCTGCCCTTTTTATTTGGGGGCAATTAGGCATTATAAGGCCCAAAAATAAACATTGCCCCAAACCATCAATATAAGCAATTCAACATATTTGGAGGCACCTTCTAAAAGAATTTTTTTTTGTAGTATTGGCAATTGAAAATCATGAATTTAAAAAATAAAAATAAAAATTTGGATATGACATGTAATTTTTATGAATTTTCATAGTGGACACTCCGTAGGCCACTAAAGGCGATATATTACTTGATCTGAAACCAAAATTTAGAAAAGTTAGCTATCAACCAATTGTTATTAAGTATGGGGACGGTTGAGTGACACTTTTGAAAGACCCTTTAATGGAAGTCTACTATATAGGAGTGGATATAGGGATGGTTTTGTTTTTTTCCATCTTAATCACTTTACATATAATTTATATGAAGAAAATTTACGCTTCAATTTAAATGAAGTGAACACTAATGAGACTAGACTATTGTTCCTAGAAAATGTGAAAATGTGAGCTATCTTAACCTTGGAAGGATGGGCCTATAATCACTGATCTCAAGCCAAATTGTCCATCATTCTATTTGCTGCCATTTTGCAGCTATAAATGAATGAAAAATTTTATATTTATTTTTCTAAAATGAAGTCATATGTCTACTACAAGTACTAAAAAATTTCAGTTCTTTTTTTTGGGGGGGGGGGGGATTTGAAATTATTGTAAATTTTTTTTTAAAAATATGAAGAAAATTCATATCAAATACAGAATATACTTGACAAATTTGAAATTTTCACCATAGATGCATGATAATGTATAACATCATGGTATAAACCAAAGTTACCATGTCACTCTAAAATTAAAAAACCAACAAACCACAATTATAGGCCCATAGTTCATATTGCTATAAAAATATTGACATTTATGAATTTTTCAAAATTTTCAATTGGAGTAAAAAAAATACTTGATAAGCTTCATTTCATTAGATGGACTTAAGTTCAAAAAATATAATTTTTATGGCTAAAATTCACATCAAAAGTGACTAAGAAATGACCAAAATACACTACAAGAATGATCCACAGATTAAGCAACTTCTTCTTTAGAAAAGTCAATAATACTATAATGAGAGAATTTGCAATACTATTCATGAAAATATACTCGAGGAATTTTTATAAGAAAATTGGATGCAAAAACATTTTTTTCCATCCTATTATTATAGTCATCTAAACAAACACTTAGTGTCCATAATAGCATTACAAGGTTTAACCCCTAAATCTCAAGGCCTTTTTTGAGCTTCTTGAAGTTTGCTCAAAACTAAAACAAAAGTCCAAGTTTTGATAAGTTTTTAATTTTAATTTTTAAATTGTATTTTTGGATCACATAGAAAGAGTAAATACAAGAATATTACTTATGGATTGAAAGATTTCAGTATCGTTTGATCAAGTGAATGTTATAACTATTAAAGTGGTTGGAGGTCTTTCAATCATTTTTACATGCCAAATTTCAAATTGAGATCATGAAAAAATTGAAATTAAAGAACATAACATGCATAACCATATCAATTCATAGCTTCTAAAAATTCTACTCTACAATTTTTTTAATCAAATTTCAAATGTGATTTTTTCCCTAATTTTGAGTTTATTTGAGATTCATCTCCAAGAGCCTCTAACACTAAATAACCAAGATTTGTAATGGACACCCTTGCATACAATCTTCAATAGAAAATCCCTAAACATTTTTTTTCAAAATTAGATTTTTGATGCTCAAAATGGACTTTAAAGACACCGCTTTTTACCTAATAATTAATTAAAGTGCAAAAAATATTTAGGCAATCCAAAAAGACAATATTTTAAAATTAAATAATTTCAAAATATAACTAAAATAAAGTAGGCATCCATCCAGGTTGTTTTTAAAAAAATTTGATGGTTATTGCTACTTTCATCAAAGCAGAGACATTTACCTATATCTTTGTCTTGACCTCCAAATCCTTAACAACCTTATATGATGGAGTTTTGTTTAGTATTAGGGTTTGTTGTATGTGAGAAAGATTTATAATTTTTATGAAAATAGCGCCTTAGAACAGCCAATGAAAATTAAAAGGCATAAGACTTTGCAATGTATGGTTACAGTTATTGACAAAAAAAAGATTCAAGATTGTGTAGAGTAAATTGAATTTCTATGAATTAGGGGAATTTTTAATATATATATATATAATATTTGGAGGGGCAAACAATGTTAGTAGTTTCCAAAAATTTATATACTCTTTTAATTATTTAATTTTTGACAAAGTTTTTAGAAAACTTTCGATTAAATTTTTCTTAAATACCAAAAATAATACTTTGGTAAGATTTTATACAACTTCAAAGTTTAGTCAACCTCAAAATACGGTGCCTTTGGCATTTAGGGGTTAACTGCTATAAGTGAGTGGCATGCACAGATCTTAATACTTTACCACCTAAACCTATTTTTAATTTTGTGCCTTTTTGCATACACTATAGTTCAATTATATAATTTATGTTTATTTCTTCAGTTGGTCATAAAAAGACTAAAGAATGTTGTTCTCTAATGATCTAAGCATTAATTTAGGTGGAAAAGTTATTTGGACCAAAAATCCCTCTGAAACACTTTTTTCATCATCTAAAATGGTCAAGTCTAGAGTGCTTAGGAATGTAGAATTAATGAGTGATAAAATCTTCAAATTTATTTGTATAGATTTGCAATTCTTGTGAGTTTCAAATAATTTCTATAATATTCATGTAATTTTGTATTCAAAAAAGGTGGTTGTATCCCTTCAATTTCAGATTGTACAAAAAATTTGTTTTGTAATTTTTATCTAGATTTTTCCAACAAGAATTCATACAATATTTGTTAGGATTCATATTGTTTGTTTTATTTACATGCATTAAAGATCACTATAAAGGTCAACATCAAATATTAGGAATAAAAATCCAAAAAAACATGAATAAAATATATGGTTTGAATGTCATTTATTTGAAAGAAAACCTCATATAATCCCCAAAATGACTTATATATTTTGAATGTACTTTACAATGTAGATATACTATACTAAGAATGTGTTATAAAAAAATTTGATACAATTCATCTTAAACTTGGTAGGTTAAATGAATTTGTGTATTAAAGGTGCATTACATTGGTAGAAAGATTTGTGATATTTCTACATGAAAAATGCCCTAAAATATTACAATAATCTTATATAAATATAAAAAATGTTGATATCATATATTATGCAAGAGAAAAATTAGTTTGATTTTTTAAAGGTATGTCTCTTATATATTATAATAAATATAGGAATTATATAGTTTCAATGCATCTTTATATTAAAAATACACTTCATATATTTTTATAAACAAAATAAAAAACATATATAGCTATATTTTTCTATATAAATGATGCTTGTCTTTGCAAAATACAACAACGTAGATGTTATATTTATTTAATTGTATGTATGTTTAGTCACTTCAATAAATATTTGAATTTTGTTTAACAATTTTCATGTTAATTTAATTATTCATTGTTTTCATTCTGTTGACACCTTGAAAACCCCTTAGAGTTGTCTTCGTAGAATTGAAGAATATAATTGTCTACATAGAATTGAAAGAACAATGAATTATATTTCAACAAGATTTTGAATATTTCTATGAGACTGTTTCATTGCAATGGCCAAAAAAAACTTTAGAGTTGGCCATAGAGGAGTGTATATGACCCTTAGTCTAAACTTCTTCCGAGCAAAGGACTTCTAATTAACTTCTAATTAATTTACCATTTGAAAAACACAGCTCTAAGTGTACCCCTCCAACATGCATGTAATCCTACATTCATGTCATGCCAAAAGCCTTCCCCAAATTTACAATTAGGGCACCTAAAATGGGTGAATTTGAACCCCTAAAAGGAATTAGAGCACACAATACAACACATACAAAACACATCCAAGCATGCATTGATCCATTTATATTTTTCTATTTAAGGTTTCTTAGTTCTAACTTGATGGGTTTATCCAATTTCCTCTTACAATTAGGGCACCTAAAATGGGTGAATTTGAACCCCTAAAAGGAATTATAGCATACAACACACACAAAATACATCCATTCAAGCATGCATTGATCCATTTATATTTTTTCTATTTAAGGTTTCTTAGTTCTAACTTGATGGGTTTATCCAATTTCCTCAAGCAATCAACCTCCTATGCCAAATTGCATAATTTAAGGCATCAAAATAGGTGAATTTGGGCTAGAAAAAAGAAGTATAACATACTTTTTGCACACTAAATACCCAGGAACAACAATCTCAAGTTAACTAGCATTCTAATTCATCAAGTATTGACACACAATTGGCATCTTCTCTATAACTCTATATTTCAGTCCCTAGGTATACACAAGTTCATTCAATGCCTTAATTTTGGACAACACACTTATAAGATTATGGCCATACATGCAAATTCACCCATGGACATTCACTTTCACTTACACCATTCAACTACTGAGTCAATTTTATACAAACTTGGATCTTAAGCTTTGTGGAAGCAATTCATTAAAGATAGATGTTTTTTGGTGACGAGCTCATCATTCACAGTTCCATGGCCATGCCCATGGGCAATGGACAAGAGAAGACCTTGTTGTTACTACCAATTGCCTTAATGAGCACTATCTTCCATATTCACCTAAGAACTAGCTATCAAGATACTAATAGGTTTTCACAAGGGGAGGAGAATATGAACTGATGTTACCATGGCAATAGACCACTTCTCACTAGAATGTTTGCCACCACCTCGTTCAAGTTTCAAATCTTGTAAGCTTAAACCCTTTGAAAACTTAAAATCCGCTCAACAAACATTTAATTTTTTAGATCTTCATTTTATTGGGGTCACTCCGCTATTATCCTCCAAACTTGTCCCACTTAAGCTTCTCCAAATTGCAACATCCAACAAAATCCTTCAACTCATATGGCCACCACCACTTCATTCAATCTTCAAATCTTTTGATTTTTGTCTTTGAATTTGACTTAAATCTTGACTACCTTCCGAAATTTCAAATCTTAATTTGTTGAGGTTGCTTTGCTGTTTCCTCCAAACTTGTTCTACTTAAGCTCCCCCAAATTGCAACAACCACCAACATCCTTGATTTCAAATGGCTAGCACCACCTCTTTCAATCTCCAAATCCTATGAAACCAGTCTAGTTGGAATTTTAACCTAATCTACTACCATTCTTTATAAAATTAGCTCCTTATACTACTGATGCCATAAGCTATTGACTACTGAAGTTGTTGCCCTAGATTTTTCAAGGCAATAGACCTTCTATGACTAATTGAAGCATTACCGCTTTGTCCTAGCTCCAAATGGAGCGAATTTTAGCATTTTGGAAAGCTAACCATTTTGATCCATTGCACTACAATTTTGAGAATTTGAATATTTTCCTACATCACGATCTTAGCAAGGGAAATTTAGCCTCTAATCCTAACGACTCAAAACTACGTAATCAAACATTTTTTCTTACCATATACAAACCCTAACATTCTCACCCATTCCTACAAAAAGGTAAAACTTATTTGGCAAATTTGCTAACTCTCCTAATTTAACTCATTTTCCTAATTCCTCTAAGCTCAAGGTTCTATTCTTTTTCATAGCAATTTTTCAAGATTCAAAAAACACCCACCAATACAAAAGTCACCAAAAGTCACAAGGAAGAAGGAGTTCCTAACCTAGGTAATTAGTTTTATAAACTAAATTCAATTAATGGCCTAGTATTCATTCCTACTTTCATCATGTACTAATTTACTATTAATGCTCTAAATTATTGTAAAATATGCTAAGTTAGTGTAAAATTTATAAATTTATCATAAACGTGCTAAATTATTGTATAGTGCGCTAAATTAGTATACCCCCCCCCCCCCCCCCCTAAATTACTATAATATCAGTAATCTAGTGTTTTAACCCCATTTCAATGTGTCTACCACAAAGTTAGATACATTTAACTACTTTTGGACTATTCAATGTATTCTGGACTAAACATCCAAAGATCTTGGGATAATAACATCTAGAGATCTCCCAATGTTTGTATAGACCTCTCGATGTTTGTATAGATCTCTAAATGTTTTAAACTGATCTCTAGATGTTTGGTATTGATGTCGAGATGTTTTGGATTATTTCTTAATGACCATTCATTTCCTTTGGATGACCATTATTAATTTTGTATTTTCAAAAATCCAAAAATCGTTAAATGTGGTATTTAGTGTACTAGTAGTTATTTTGATTCTACAAATTGTCAAATTGCCTTTATATTTTCATTTTTTTTTTCATTTTTTTAGTCTTTTAGTCTCCAATTTATTATAATGTCATTTTGTGTCCTGGTATTTGTTCTAACTCCATTCATTATTTTTAAATTTTTGTATTTGCTATTTCTTTTATTTCTAATTTTTTCTAATGTCATTTCTTGCTCGCAATATTTTATTTTCAATTTGCTTATGTGTTTCTTTTATTTTGTATTTTTTGGTTTGCAATTTAGTCCTAATACCATTGTCTACTACTTATATTTTGTTTTCATTTTCTCATCATTTTACCACTCGCCTAATTTGGTTACTTTACCAAATTTTTTTTTTTTAAATCTTTTAAAATCCCATTTTTTCCCTATAATTTCTTTCCAGTTTTTTTCTAATTGAAATTTCTCTAATTTAGGACTATAATTCCCATTGCAATCTAATTGGGAGCCTATTACTTTGTAGTTAGAGGTTAATCATTTCTACTTGTATTTCTTATCTTGTAATTTCACCCGGATTATTTAAATTTTCCACTTTCTAGAATTGTGAACAAATGTGGTGGCTCACAACTTTTAAGCCATTATTTCATGAGTCGTTTCAATGCTTTAACCCCTAACTGCCTGAGCGACCAACTATGTGGTCACTCCAAAATTTCAGGCTCGTTTGGGTATAGGTAGTTAAATTCCTTTGACCGGTTAAAATTTTTTTACGGGCAGATTGAAGTTTAACTATTGGAAACTTTTATTTTTTACTAGAAAAGGTAAATATTTGATTTTTGAGAGGTCCTCAAAGGCATATATGTATCATTAGTGGAAGAGTAAAGCTTGCAAATTTTACTTGATTTCCCGGCTTTGAACAAAGCTTGCCAATTTCACTTGATTTGCGATCTAAAAAGTTGTACTTATCCATTTGCTTTGAAAATGGTTCCAATGGAAAAAGTAAAGTGTTTTCATGATTTTCACCGTTGAAAATTTAAACATGCAAGTGTTGATTTGGAGTTATTTACAATTTCTACTTATCAAATAAAATTGCATTTCAACAACTACAAGGTGGATTGTGTAATGAGTTTGATAGCTCTTTATTTGAACTTAAGTTTTTTAGAAGTGCATTTTAGTGTGCTAATGCAATTTCAAATTGTTCATGTCACATCCAACCCCAAAAAACTCTTATATGCAAATTTCTCAAACATTGTGGAGAGGGGCAACATACTAAAATTAGGATACTTACATTTCTCTTGTTATAATCTCAAAACTCCTATGCAATTTTACACTCAAAATTGGTAAGCACACTAATAAGCAAGCTCTCTAAACATCTATACGGTTAGATTTTGAAAAACAAACAATTTGCTTCATTGGAGATAACTATAAGCTCATGCTCTTTTTTCAAAGGAAAAACACACTTGAAAAGGCTTAGGCACTTAGAGGTTAATGGTGGCAATATAAAGCAATTTTTTTTTGGCTTTATGATACCACTATATATGAATAAAATTATTTGATTGTATCTCATTTGTCACATATCTGGGTTTTTTATTAGTTGTAAAAGTTCATATTTTGTAAAAATTTCATTTGAAATTTTAGTGAATTTTTTTGGAATGAATAGTGGAGATAAGTCATGTCAAGTACAAAATAAAACTTAAAATTTGAAAATAAATTATATAGGAATACATTGCAATTATAAAAATCTAGATTTCACTCCTAAAAGAATCGATTTATGTTTGCTTCAATGATGTATAAGGAACTATTTCATATTTTGGAGATGCAAGTACTTCATGAAATGTTGGGGTGAGATGATAATTTTTTATTAATTACATGAAACCTTAGAGATTTCACATAAAATAATTATATCTTTAGTTTTTATAGCATTATAGTTTATAGAAAATGAAATGCCATGCTAGTGAGCAAAGAAAAGAAGAATTTTGCATATGTGATCCATGAATTGATCTCTCTACATTTCCACTGCATTGCATTGGCAATTTTGTTTACCAATTTCTTAATCTTTAGGCCGGCACTACAATACAACAACAATTGTAGTCAAAGAAAACTCAACAGGAAATGAAGAAAAAATCATGTATGCAACTTGTATATTCAAAAAAGTATACTGCAAGGGGAGCATACAAATACTAAGCATGCACTTTTGCATGTGGCATAAAGAGTAAAAAATTTCATTCAACACTATCAAATCAAAGCTTTTTGATTGCTTGATTTCAAGTAATAAAATCACTAGTGTGCCATGCCCACATTTTTTCAAGGACAATGACGACCCGCCCTAACATCAATCTCACTAGTGGATACATCTTTGCTTTAGATTTAGTCTCCAATAGACAGGTGTGAACAAAATCAATTGCAGGCAAGCCTTGGCATATTCAATTGGAAATACTCCTAAATAGGACTATGAAGCCCAATGGGGTTATAGTAGACATAATCTTTAAACTCCCAAATGTGGCCAAATATATAAAATATTTGTATTTTTCAAAAAAATTGCTAGAAAAATCAATTTATTGTGATCATCATACTACTAAAATCATAACTCCCTCTGTAATATCACAAATGCTACCATTAATAATAGGGGCTCATGCTTGCTATGCTACGCATTCATTGTATCACATATTAGTAAAATTTTAATATATTTGAATAGAATGCATGATAATGATTTCAATAAGTCTTTAATAATTAAGTTTAATATTTTGTAAAAATATTTTCAATCATGCATACATAAAAATGATATTTTCACACAATGTTGTATTACAGAAATAGAGTAGTAGTTTGCAATCACCTCTGTAATATCACTTTTATAGCTTATATGATTTCAAAATTCTATTGCTACTACCAAATGATTTGAGAAATTTATTCAATTGAAGCGATTTTGGATTTCACAACAATTAAGTTGTTAATGAAGTTTTTGAAATTTACAAGTTTTCCTTTCAATTTACCAAATTTTTGGATTGCCATTGTTCGTAACAATTGAGTCAACTTTTGAATGCATTACAAAAAAAGTGTATCTTTTACAGTATTCACTATTGCATATATTTCATTCATTATTCAATAAATTTCTATTGTACGTTTCAATATATGCTTACTTATAAACAAAATTATACAAAGATTTTAGTGATTTTTATTTGAAGATTTATTGAAATTTTTGTTTTGCCTTTTATCTAATACATAAAAATTCAAAAAAAATTCTAATGATGAATGTGCAGCATAGCAAGCGCCAACCACTAGTTTAAATTAAAAGTATTAATTAAAAGTATAAAAAATTCTATTATTTATAAAATATATCATGATAATCTAAAATATATTAAAAATTTTGTGTTCAATTCTTTAAATGAAAATCTATCACCAAAAATTTAAAATTAAATCGTTTCCAAAATTAAAAAATGACAATTAAATAATTGAATAATAAAAAAGAAAACATAGAGCTAAAAATTGCAATACTTAATTGTATTATAATAAATTTCAAAATTTCAACTTTCACGTAGAAACCAAATTTATGAAGTTTCAAATTTTTGGTTTTAACCTCTAATTGCCTTGAAGGCTAAAGTCTATATTCTGGATACTGAAGACAATCATTACTGTAGAGAAAATTTGGGGCCTCAAAGGGCCTTCAGATTTTTTGATAAAAAAGTAGTTTTTATTAACAATAAATATTTATTTGATTTATTTTTATTATCATTTTTTAATTTTCACTTTCGGGGGTGCTGGTTCAGAGTCTAGTGGCTCTCTTGAGGCCCTAAATTTTCTCCGATGCATCTTGGAATGTGTTTGGTCAAACAACTTCTCATCCATCAAATATAATGCTTGCTTCTACAAATTGGAGCCTTTTTTCATAGTCAACTAATTTAAAGAAATTGAAGTAGAGAATATATTTCTAAATAGATATAAGCAAAAAATATGAATTTCAAAAAAGACATAAAAAATGTATCAGACAAAAAAATTTAGCATCTAAAGAGGTACAATTGAGTTAAACCAAGGCCCATTGGTCTCAAAAAAGGGGCACTTTAAGCATTCCTAAGAAACCATGCAAATCCTACAGTTAATTTTAAGAAACTATAAGTAATGTGTTTCAAATATGAATTTTTGAATATTTGAATATTTGAAGCTCCTATTATACTCTTAAAGTTATTAAATTATATATTGTCAAGTAAAATAATATGACCTATATATATGGTTCACTTGACTTTCTAAATCCAAATCTAATTCCTCCCTGCGACATCCAATTAAAAAATATAAAGATTATTAGTCATTTGGTTATTTTTTTAATGTGAAGGGACTTTTGCTCAACTAATTACAAATCAATAAAATTAGTTTTCATATTCTTGTGATGATTTCTTCAAAAATTTATCAAAATCTATGTTTTTTAATTTGTTTTTTAGAATCATTTTTTCAAATTTTGGCTATAGCATCTTCTTCATTGCTATAAAATAAGTCAACCTTCTAATTTTTAAAGAATTTAAAGTCTAGAATTTGAAGTCTAGAATTCGATATATTTAAAATTAAAGTTCAATTTTTGAAAAAATAATAAATTAATTTCTTGAGTAGAATGACTCGAGGGTCCACTCTTTCAAAAAAATTCCACTTGTACTATCTATGGAATGTTTTTTCTAGCTAGATCTTTCTCCGCAAATTGCAAACTACAACTCACATTTCTTGAAGTATACGAGTTTGAAAAATCATTCAAGGTGGAGGTTTTATCCAAAAAAGGATTCATTTGGATAGGGAAAGACGACACAAAATAATATACAAAATCAACAATATTTTTTTTATTACATTATTTTCTAGTTTGGACATTAATTTTTGTGAAAAATGGAAAGAGACCAATAAATGGTTGTCTGGGCATTTAAGAATTAAAAAGAAGCATACTTTGATCACTTTTGAAAGATGGAGATTTCTTTGTAAAAATCTATTGGCCAATGAAAGTGTAATCTTAGTTGGTAACCTTAAATTTTCAATCTATGATTCCAAATTTTTTTTTTGAACTAAAATTAATCCGAAAACTTATTAAAATCACAAATGCAAACATTCAACAAGACATTCAATCAATTGTAAAGGTAGAAAGCATAGTATGGTAGATTTGAAAATACAAAAGAAATATGTAAGGGGTAAAATAGGCCTTGTACCATATATGAATTTCAACTCTATAGCAAATATAATGCAATAGTTATGGTTAAAAATATCTTTTTCTAAAAATTGGAGACAAAAGATTAAACAAGTATTTCTTGCTATTACTCTATTGTAAAGTGTTATAAGAACATTTAAAATATTTTTTGAACTATAATGTTGTAAGAAAAATTTGCTTGTTCTAAGCACCAACTTGCATCAAGGGAAAAAGAGTACAAATATCTTGTTTACAACATATATTTCTATATTGGCATAATTTCATGACTTTTGCATTTAAAAAAATATTTGGCCCTAAAATATAAATCTATATGTAGGCAAAAATAAAATGTAGCTTGTGAAGAATTTAGACATAAGATCATTGTGTTTGCAAGTTTGTTTCTTCCTATTGCTATAAACTTATTTAAAAACCAAAAATAATAAAGCATCCAGTGGTTGATTTGATCTTATAGACATAAAAAGAGAAAGTTTCTTTTTGGAACACACTTGGATAAACTTCATTTATTTTGGATAATTTATATGTAAGTTCTTGAAAAATTCATCATCCATCCATTGAATTCAACATCAAAATTGTTAAATTGGTGGAATATCTTGACTTTGGTGCGCTTCAAGCAACGCAGGTTAAAACCAAAATTTATACTTGTCCTACACAGAATAATAAAATTAGGTTGCCTTATCCCAACTTTAGAAGCCATCAAAGTCAACAATTACATCTATAGATATTTCCATTTGTACACATGGAGGTTCATGAGTTCCAATTATAGTACTACTTAATTCAAAAGTAGTGTCTTATTGTGCAATAATAAAAAATAATTATATAGTGTCAAATGTCAAGAAATTATTATGGGGCAAGGTGCTTGGACGAAACACCTATATTATTTGTTGTGTTTTGCAACAATACTCACGATTTTTTTGGAGTACTTTAAAATTCGAAAAATAATTTAAAATAATTTAAAAAATATGGCTAATGTATACAGCTTTAAGATGAAGGTAACCACCAAAGGAAAAGCCTAGGAAAAATTTCTAGATAGGAGAATTAGAAAAGTGCCAGAACTCAAGAAAATAGATAATTCAATGTTTAAATTAGTTAAAAATAGGAATTTTTTTAAATAAATAAATAAAAATTACAATCCTAAAAAAATGGTCATTCACCAAAGAAACCACCAAAAATATGTTTTATATAGTTCAAAATGCAAGCTGAATGAATTCAACGAAGCTCACTTAGTGGACTTCTTTGCCATAGAACATTAAGTATTTTTAGAGTTTCTTTGGACCACACCTATAAATCTACTAGAAGACCTTTCTTCCAAATTTTAGCTCCAAATTTTAGCTCCAAATTTTATTTTGGAGTACTCAATAGTACTAAAAACCCCAAAATTGGAAAGCGTGGCATAATATCCGGGGCTATTATTAAATAGTAATACATTTTTGAAAAATTCCAAAAAATTAGACAAGGTGTATAGTAGTCATAAGTACCTTGTCTATGAGTTTTGAGTCATTTTGAATCAAAAAGCAAAAGTTATAGCCAGAAAACTAATCAGCATTCAATATGTGACAGAAAATAGTACAAGTATTTTGTGCAATCACCTGGCAACCTAATTTCACTAGTTTGTGTAGTTTTTAGCCTAATATTAGACCTTTGTAAAGATATGTGTCACAAATTTTGCCTTGAAGAATGTTGCTAATTCAACAGAATTGACCTTATACCAATTCTCTTTGTATACATTTACACAGTTATACAAGTGAGAAAAAACATAAAATGCATGAAGCTAATATTTCAAACTCTTTCAATTGAATCATTTGCATTGAAAGGACAAATCCTCACCCTAAATCAACGCAATACATGACATGGAGTCATGGATGATGAATTGTAGTTTAAAGTCTAAAAGGTTATAGTTAACATCTATTCACTATGGGATTATAATCTTCAAAATAGTTAGATCTTAGAAAGGAATGGTGAAGGTACTTAAAAACCTACAGTCTTACACAAAGAGTGGGGTCTTTAATTTTGTTCCTTACTCATCCTTTCAAGGTTTTATTTTATCCCTTTTGTGTGAACAAATTCTAAATATGAATAGTTAAGAATATTTATTTTCTAATGAGTTAAGTTTTTTTAATTCTTGATAACTCCATGAGGTTTAAATTTATACACCATTTTTTTTAATACAGTGCCAAAGAGGCTATATAAAATGTTATAGTGGTGCTCCAAATTTCAACATTCATCCACATATTGGATAGAAAATATCACATTAGCACATGTCACATATCCATAATTATATTTTCATCCACAATCTGGCAATTTCATCCAAGATTTTTTTGAAGTTTTTTGGCAAAAAAACTTCACCGTTCTTCGTCATATTGAAGCCAAATTATTTTTTTCTAGTGTAATCTGACACTATAAAGCCCCCCAAAAGCCCTGAAGGGGACATATCTCAACTTACCCCGATTGTGACAATAAAATAACTCCCACAACAGTGGAGGATAGTGATCAAAGTGGAGCACCCTTGATCTTCGTGATCTCCTTCTGTCCTTCTTGAGGCTAAAATATTCCTCCTTGGTGCGAGTGTACCCCTCCGGCCGGGTTCCCCCAGAGCCACGATTTTGTGGGTGCAAGTGGTGCAATTAGCGACAGACGCGAGGAACGCGAAAGCAAGTGAACGAGGAGTGCTTGATTCAGTTGATTGGTACCATTGAAGCAAAGGCGAGCGCAGGCCTGTCCAGGCCCAGGCCCAGTAGTAACTTCCCGTACTCAAGTATGGCATTGTCAGTCAGAGCTCACTGGGCTCTGTTGTCGTCCTGGTGGGCTGGGGTCCATGAGTGCAATGTACACAAAGGCCAATGTCGTTGTACGAGCCCAGGCCACTTCCTGTTGGAATGGGCACCTTGCAAGCAAGCTAGCTAGCTAAGCTAGGTAATAAGCTTATAGCTAGCCTCAGCTCGATCGCTCATCCATTGCAGAGGCCGAATGCGGGAATTTGCAATTCGCCTAGCTAGCAAGCTTGGGACAAGAGGAACAGCCGCTAACTTAGCTAGCTAGCTGGATCGAGTCCTCACCTCATTGACTGTTGGCGAGGACTGTCTGTTGCGAGGACAAATGCAGGTAGTAGTGGTGGCATGGTGGTGTTGAACTTGGGCAATGGCGTGCGGCACTGCAAGGCATTGACTGTACTCTTGCGTTGACGACACTGGCAACACGGAAGTGTCCTGCTCGGGGAACTTGCTTGCATCCCGAGCTCGAGCGTTATGTTGGTAAGACCCAGGCCATGCCACATGATGAGCCTGGCGGTGCCTGCGGAGATCTAGGCTAGGCTAGCTAGCTGGGATATATATAAGCGGCTCCCAGCATCCCCACTTGCGGCAATTGTGAAGTAGCTTATTACTTTGAGTGGAGCGAAAAGCTAGAGGGAAAGGAGGGAAAGGAGGTCCTTATTTTATGTGTTTCCTTGTTTCAAGTCCACTCAGGCCAGCTCTTGTTGATTGCATGCAGGAATATTTAAAGGTTTTGGGGATCGATTCGCACGCTGATTGGCTCTATACGGGTTCGTTACCAACTTTCCATGCAATGATGCTAGCTAGAAAGCTGGTTTCAGGCACTTTGAATGAATAATTTTGTATGCAATTCCGATCTCAGGCACGATATCGTTTAGAGTACGTGGCCGGTTGGCTTGCTTGTTCCGAAGAGATCGGTTCTATGATCGTCATGGGTTACTAGTTTAAAGTGAGGGACCGTGGAAGCTTGGATGTAGTAATTCCGTTGACTGCCAAAGTAAAGCATTGATAGAGAATAACTTTCAAAGCGTGCTTGCCAAACTCGTAAAACTATACTTGTTCTTGTGCTCTGATCCAAGGACCAACTTAATTCTAGAGCAGTTCTTGATGATAAAGTGGTGGAATTCTAACCGGACGTCGTGTTTCGCACCGCAGATTATAGATGCGAAGAACTAATTGTTTCTTTCAAGTAAACATTTGTTGGGAGCTCTGGAACAGCTCGCTCCTGGTAGGGAGAGTTTGGTGTGATCGAGTTGAGACGACTCAGCTACAGTAGAGAGATCGATTTGAGAACATGCCGGCACCAAGAATGCCGATTCTCAGCGTTCGCATAGTGCTACTGCTGACCATGGTTCCTTTCCTGGCTGTTGCTGGTCGACAACTACCTGGTGAGTACAAATCGATCAATCTCACCCTCCTGAATTGAGTGAAATGTACGTGATACCCGCCGCTTTCTAGAGCTACTGTAGATTCATTTTCGTTTGAATGAAGTCCTGGCCCTGCGAGCCACATTGAAGGTGCTTTCTTTGCTTAGTAAGCATACACGATAGTACTGATCTGCAGCAGAAGCTAAAGTTTCGATAGTCAGTGGTATGTTGTACATAGCGTACGTACATTTAGTGATCTGTCGTCAAGAGTTCTGTTCATAAAATACAAGAAGTATTTGTACTAGTCCAAAAGGCTGCACAGCTAGCCCATGGTCTGCTCAAGTACGCAACCAATTAATTCGTGATTGGAGTGGAAGTGACTGATCAGTAATTGGTGTCTGTATTGTCAGCTGCGCCAGTAACTACAAGCATGGCACCTACTCCCCACGTCGAGCTCACCACACAAGAGATGACATTTGGAAGAGTAAACTGGGATCACTCCGGCTTACATTATCAGGTAAATTCGGGTGCTAGAATTGAAAGTGAGTTAGGACGCTTCTTTGCTCTCGTTCGATTAGAGTTGTTCTGTGAGCATTTCCGGCACGAAAGCAGGCCAGTGGCTCGTCCGATCCAGCTTTCGTTGACACATTTTCGGGGGCAAAGCTAGGTCTGATTGTATGTTTGCTAATGGAAGTTAAGCTACTGGCCATATATATTCGTTAAATTGAGACAGAATACACATTCTGAGACTTCAACCCCGCTATTAAAATACTGTATATATCGACAGTACGTTCACTGTTTCTTTGAATTTTCTGATCGGAGCTGATGTAGTCAAACCATTTTGTTGCAGGACTTGATCCCCCCTCCGCCAAGTAGGAAGCTATTCCGTGGCCACGTGAAGGACTCCATCTATGGGCACAGGCGTTTAGTGGGCTCCTCTCCACCGTCCTGCCAAGGAAAGTGTGGTTCCTGTGTCCCATGCAGTCCCTTTCACACCTCCGTCGGCTCCTCCACTACAGGCTCAGCCGCAGGCTCGTTGACACAGCAGGAATACTACCCGGAGGTTTGGCGATGCAAGTGTGGCAACAAGCTCTTTGTACCTTGAGCCGTTGAGCGATCCTTCTTCCTCTCGTCATATTGTACTCTGAACTAGAGAGCTCATTATCAGCGGGCTTAGTTTTTTCAAAGGAAAAACTAGCCTAGTCTGAAAACCAGGTCGATCCTTCCGCTTGGTTAATAATATGAATTTATATGACGAGGCATCCCTCTAGATAGAACCATCTCTCATAGCCACTCCTCAAATGCGTAATTTATAGCTTTAGGTGTATAGAGGAGACGACATAAAAGGCTAGTACAGAAGTCCAATTAGACAGATAGATTTCAGTGACTGTACAGAATATGGAGACTAATTAATTAATGAGGTCTGCATGTGACTGGATGGGTACTAAACTACCTGTGGAGGCTTGAAACGGTTATTGGACAAAACCTTCTCCTCCAGATTAAATTTAATATTTTGAGATCTTGCTAATCTACATTTTTTTGAGACTGTGTGGAAGGACCACAGGACAGGGTAAGGACTCTAAACTCTCCCTTTTTCAATTTCCAAACACAGTGTGCCACCCATTATAGAGTTATGCATGTCTTAGTCCCTGAGATTGTAACAAATATAATGTTGTGGAGGAGGTTGACTTAGAGATTGAATCAGAGAGCATGCATACTCTGTCATGGCATATTTCTCAGATCAGCAGGTTCCATGGTTTAGAAAAAAGGTGCTCTGATGTGTAGGAATGATCTATATAAGGTAAGTGAGTCCATTACAGTCCAAGTGGGAGTGAGGAAAATTATATAAGTGGTGTACATTCAAGTTTTAAAATGTACACCACTAATATAATTTGCACTCAATGGGCTCGCTCCCGTTTGACCTGGAATGGGCTCACATTCCTTAAGTGGTCCCCGAAATTCTTAGTTCAGGTGGATTATATTGAGGAAGCTACTGTACGATCAGTAATGTGTAGTTAAGCATACATACTTATTATTTTTCAGCCTAACTGTTATAGTAGGGGAATGATTGAACTTCCTATGCACTGATCAATGTGATTTTATGTATACTTATTTTGATCTATGAGAGTGGAACTACAAATTTACTTAAAGTTTCAAAAATGGCTTGATTTGTTTTATTGCGAATTGGCAATTGGCATGTTACATTAGTCTGGTACTTCCGTTGAGGCAGTGGTTTAGGAAATGTTTCAGACTTAGAATTCCCTCCAGTTCAACTCAGAAAGATGCTGTTTTTAGTTTACAACTGACTAGTTATCCTGCCAGTCATTTGCACCAAGTACATGTCCCCTGATTCCATGAACAGATCCAATGAGATATCAATGTTTCTTCCTTCTTCATATCTATTTACCCTATAAGTCCATGAAATATGATAGTGAACTGTCTTATACTGTTCATTTTGACAATGCCAAGGGGCACACATCTTGGTGTCAACTATGGATCGAATCATCAACAGCATATATTATGAATCAACTGTAGCATGTTCAGGACAAGCCGGATAAGACATTCACAAAAATTTAGTCAGCTACACTCACGTGGCCAAATATGATGCATTGTGAGCCTGATTGCCACTACCCAAGTACCCAGGCCATGAAATTATACCCGATCCAAGAGGCAACTCCTTTAGTATTTAATTTTCCACACAATAGTTGACAAGTCAATGTGATCTAGCACCTACTCTCCAGTCTTGACTCATGAGTACTCCATTTTTATTGCTCAAAGCCTTGGGCTTCCAGGATTGCAGGAGAAGCCCGCCAGCAGCATCTTTCTGCATAAGCCCTCTGAGAAAAGAAAATGAAATCAATGTTCCTCGCAGGCAGGCTCCTTAATAAGGAAAGTCAGAGGAGTCAACAATTGACCTGCACAAGAAAATCAGCTATTTCCAAGCCTTCGACAGTGCGTGATATAAGCATGCCATGATCGATTGGCAGGCTTTTCAGTTCATCTCTGTTGTGTTCCGAAACCGTGAAGTTTTTTTTATTTTAATTTTCCATGGTGGTTGGATAAAGACCATGGCTCTTGAATTGCAAGCGACTGTAGGCAAAAAATAATATTGTAGCCTCTTGCCCTCTTCATCATTCACTCCAGTGAGGCCTGTTGCGCAGCAGCAGTACCTTACTGAGGGTCCTGCACTCAGTTAAGGTACTCACTCACTGCCTGACTCTGCAGGAGCTTTCTTCTTAATTCTTCTTTTTTCGGTTTGCGTCTTGACTTGTCAGGTGCACAACAGAACAGACTCAACAGAACAGACTCAACAGACAGACGGAGGAGGGAAGGAGAAAATTAAGTTAAAGCAGGCCACTTGTGGCTAGTTGGTGGCCCTGTATTGTACTTTGCCCCCTTTGCAAATGAAGTTCCATTTCTTTTGTTTCAAAAAAAAAGAAAAGAAATTAGGGCAGAGCAAAGAGGCAAAAGTGAGCGAGACTTAACTTACAGCCTGAGTGTGTCTGTTCAGTTCAGGCTTTCAGGACAGCGTTTTCGTACAATGTTTTGAATGTACAGTAGCCAGAGTGGAATCAATGATTAATTTTTGGAGTTGAAACTACACTGAATAGTAAAATTAGATTGCCTCTCACTAATTTTTCAACATTTTACACTATAAAAACATTCACAATTAATGGACAAGGAAACAAGTAATTTTCATCAACCCAAGAACCATGTGTTTGGTATGGTTGGTGCATCAGTTTAGTGAGTCATGAGGAAACTTTTCTAGGTATGGCAACCTAATTATTAACCCTTGAAAGACCAAGGCCTTTATTCTGCCAAAAAACACTCAAAACTGCCATTTCTATAGCAAAGGGAAAAAAAAATTTAATTTTAATTTTTTTTTTGCACATCTAACTATAGGCTCTTGCACCTAACTAGTATGAGAATGTGTGGAAAAAATTTCAGAATTCTTGACGACATAGATTGCAAGATATTTGCATTTAACCCCTAAAGGACCAACTTGCGTTTTTTGGCTACATAGAAATTTTGGCAAGTACATGTGATTGGAGATTTCCATATTTTTGGCCCAAATTTTAATAGAAGGTGGGGACAAGGAATATCTTTCATATAAACTAAAGTTCGTGAAATTCGGAAATGTCAGTCAAAAGTTATGGCCTAATATATTACTTTTTTTGGTAACTGGACAGTCTAGGCAGTTCAGAAAATCACTTTTTTCAAAAAACAAAAATTTGAAATTGGTTCTCTAGAATTATATACACATGAATTACTTTTCATCATCCCATTTTTATCTACGAGTCAAGATTTTTAGTTCACGGGCAGTTATGGATTCTCTATACTAATATAAACTTTGAAGCCCATTATCTTACTCAATTTTCAATATTTTTTGAAAAAAATAAAATTAAAGGATGTAGATTAATTATTACAACATTTCCACCATTGGGATTGGCATTTTTCAATTCTATAATTAAATTCTTGACAATTTAATATTTTGAATCATTCTCTACTACTATGTACTTACTACTTTTTTCCTATGTTTTGTACAATTCCAAATGAAGTAAAAAATTTCAAGCATGTAGCCAACTTGTCTAGGAAAAAGAACTAAAAGAAGCACCATCATTTTGGACATCTTTTCAGTGAAAAGTGAGCTTGTGAAGTGTTACTACCTTCTTTTTTGCAGGGCCAAAAAAATGGTTTAAGTGAATTTGAATACTTATATCTTGCAATATTCGCAGTGGAAATTTCTGAAATATCTACCATATGTTCTCAAGTCAGCATACTACAAGATTCTATGGTTACATGTATCAAAAAAAAGTTTTTTTTTCAAAAATTGGATATTTGTACTAAAAATGGCAATTTTTGAGCGTTTTCGATGAAAACATGGTCATGGAACCTTAGGGTTTAACCCCTAAAGGACCGAGGTAATTTTCCTACCAAAAACCATTCAAAACTGTCATTTCTATTGCAAAGAGAAAAGAGTTTTAA
The DNA here is from genome assembly GCA_963969595.1 of Neckera pumila. Classification (NCBI taxonomy): domain Eukaryota; kingdom Viridiplantae; phylum Streptophyta; class Bryopsida; order Hypnales; family Neckeraceae; genus Neckera; species Neckera pumila. The sequence continues at coordinate 5,500,419 of OZ018412.1, read as the reverse complement.
AAATTGTTTTTTTTTGCATATCCAACTGTAAGATCTTATACTTGACTAGTATATGAATATGTGGAAGAAATTTCAGAAACTTTGACCACGTAGATTGCAAGATATATGCATTTAAAGTGAAGAAAACAACCTTTTTTCCACCTTGCTTCACTAGATTTTTTGGCTTTGAATCTTTCTAGTTCAAATTTTTTGGACTACTGATTTTGATTTTCTACTTATTTATGTTAAGTAGTTGAGTTGAGAATCTACCAAAAAAATTTAGGAAAAAAAATACTTAATTTTCACTCATTAAAAAATTGTTAAGTAGAAGTGGGTACAAGATTGAAGAAAAAACTAAATTGTTAATAGCTTTTAGATGGAATTGAATCACAATAATCCCAACGGTGAGATTGTTCTAGCAAGAAAATCTAACCCTATCTAACAAAAAAAATTGAAAAATTCTCAAAATTGCATTCAAAAATGAATTCTACAACTTATTTTTTCAAGAAGATGCTTAGATTGCTCGAAAAACTAAGATTGTCCATAACTTTTTCATTATTAGTCCAAATTGAATGAAACAAAGCTTCACATGTAGACAAAAATATAATCTTTGAGGAAAAAATCTGAAAAAAAATTATTTTGACTTTTTGTGATTTTTTTTTGGGCTGCCCGCAAAATTTCAATTTTACTTATTGTGCCATAACTTTTGCTCCTGGGCATCAATTAAAATAAAAATTATATATTCGCAAAGATCTTGCAAAAATACACAACCTCAAAAAATCCCAAAAAATATTACCAAAAATTGAGATCGTAGGAACCTGCCCGGACCCAAATTGTCCCCCGAGGGGACAACCGGTCCTTTAGGGGTTAAAGTGAAGAAAACAAATTTTTAGCACATGTTTGGACTAGATTATTTGACTTTGAATCTTTTTAACTATAATTTTTTGCTCTACAAAGTTTTGAGCTTTAAATCTTTGTAGTGGTGAGAATTGAGAGAGTCTAGGAAAAAAAAATTCAAAAAACTTAATTTTCATTCTTTAAAAAATTGTTAAATAGAAGTAAATACAAGATAGAAAGAAAATCTAAATTATTAATATCTCTGAGATGGAAATAAAATGCATTAATTCCAATTGTCAGATTGTTCTAGCAAGCAAGCTAAACTATGTGGAATTTATTTTCTTGATAAATTATAAAAATTGCATTTAGAAATGAATCCTATAAGTTATTTGTTCAAAAAGATGCTCTAATTTCCCAATCCAAATGGTATGAATAAAAGCTTTCCATGTAAACAAAAATATAATCTATGAGAAAAAATTAATTAATTAATTAATTAATTAATTTTTTGGTTTCCCTTCTCCCCTGTTTTGAGGTTATTTGGGAATAATTTTTGTTCATGGGCACCAATTGAAAAAAATTATATTCCATGAATCTAGTTAATATTTTTAATCTTCAAAAAAAGTTTTAAAAAATCAGGACAAAAATCAGCCCATAGATACTTGCCCAAAATCTCATTTGTCCCTCGAAGGGACAATGGGCCTTTAGGAGTTAAGGCAACCCGATTTCACTATTTTGTGTTCACAAAATAGTGAAATAGGATTGCCTTAACAATTAGGTTTCTTTATCCCAGAAAATTACCTCATGACTCATAGCTTGTCCACATGGAAGCGCATACAACTCTCTAAACCCAAGCTATGAACCAATGCACCAATCCATGCAATATAAATGTTTCTTGTATTATTGATTCCTTCTACAATAATTGTATTTACTTATATAGTATAGAATGTCGAGAAATTAGTGAAGGGCAACCTCATTTCACTATTTTGTGTAAAAAAAAAGTGGTGGATTGGATGATATATCACTCAAGTTAGAGCACATTTTGGCAACAAAAAAATAAGATTATAGTCCAAACTTAGCATATCTAAAATTAGATTTTATCATTTGATGATATATTGCCAACTCAAAAAGGGTTGATTAAGGGCCTTTAGGTTGTTCAACCATATTGTTTTCATTTTTGGGGGTCGGGGTCAAGCTCCAAGAATTTGGTTTTGCAGGGTTATTTCGTATGACAAAAAATCCCGAGTACTTCACTATACCTTGTAATCCATATATACTTGGTGGGGATATTTAGCTATTATTTCACAATAGATATGTCCCTATTTTTTTCTACTTCTACTTTTTGTCCATTTTCCTACACCCTATGGTAGTTAAAATTGAAATTTGAGGCATTTAAACATGTCCCTATTGTAATTCAAAAATTCATGCAAGATTTTAGGGGTTGATTGGTACAACACATACACTCTAACTATTGTTGAACACAACCTACGCAAATAATACACATAGATATCATACATCAAACAATATATACAAATTAATCATACATATACGATAGAAGAAAAGAATATGAAAAATTGAAAATCCCACAAATAATATTATATTGGCTAAACTTGACTTGTGCAACGAGACCTTAAAAGCCACCCGGCATAGATCTAAATTAGAGAAAAAAAATAGATAACAACCCAAAATGAAATGTTATTCATTAATTTGTCCATTTACAAATGGAAAATGAAAATTCCTTATGGAGATTCTTTTCCTCCCTTTCAGACTATCCCTTGGATAGATTTACAAATTCTGTACTATAATTTGTTTATGTAAGTTGTATAGTAGTTCTAATATTGTGTGCTTCCAAAAAGTGATGCTATAAAAATTTGAATATTTTAAATTAACTCCAACATTTAAAAAACATCCTATGGTAGGTCTCACAATGTTCTAAAATATCCACTGGTAAGTACCCGGGCAGAAAATTTGATCTTATGTTGTATTTGATATTTGAGGTCGCATGTTGCTGTAGACAAGTGGCAAGTATGAGTGACATATTTGACAAATAGGTTTTAGGATTTGGAAATTTTCACCCCACAATAAATGGTCAAGTCCTACATGGTTGGTTTTCAAGAGTGATGTAGAAAATTGAAACAAAGTCATGAAGGACAACTACATATAGGGGTGCTTATGGGTGGGGGAAGGGGGGACTTCGGGTAGGTGACAAGTAGCTTGAAGGGGCATGTACAGGTGGCTTGAAGAGGTGAATGAGGATGGGTGAAGGGACTAATGCAGATTCCTTAAGAAGCAACCATGGGTGTATGAAAGACCAACAATGGGAAGCAATCTTTTTCAAAAAGGAAAAAAACTGCAAATAAAATATGATGTTCTTACATAAATCTCCACCCCTCATTTTTATTTTACAATTAGCATGACAAATAATACATGATTAGGATGAATCTTGAAAATTACAGATAGAAAAGAAAATACTTACTTAGATTTGCCCTTTACTTTTTTGATTTGAATATGTATGTGACAAATAATATATGAGAAAAATCTGATTTTTTGTGAATCGCAAAACATGTTGATTTGGGCATGTTCTTACTTCAATCTCTACACTATATATTTTATTCTTAAATCAAAGCAACAATAATATATGATTGAATAGAATTATTCTTTGAAAACTGTGAAAAATGAATCTGGGTATGCAACTTCTATGTTATGTTGCTCTGATTATAATTACTTATAATGCATTGTAGTCCAATCTCAAAGGATATAATTTGTTTTAATGTGAAAAAGTCTTGTAGATTTTTTTAAAAAAAATACAAAAATATAATTATATACATAAAATAAACATTTTTAAGAAGGAATATACAAGAGAATTGCAAAATATAAATAGTGAAGTTCTTATTTCAATCTCTACCCTTTATTTTTTGTTTTTAGATCAATGTGACAAATAATTCAAAAAATTTAGGGATTCTTTGAGAATTGCAAAAATTAAATAGGGACGTTTTCGCTTAAATTTCTACCTTTTTGTTCTTTTTACATATAAATCCAAAGCAACAAATAATGTACTAATATGAGTAGAACGATTCATTGAGGATTACAAGAATAAATTTGTGCTCTCTTACTTCAATCCCTCCCACTTTTTATTTTATTAATACATTCAAAGTGACAAATTTTTCATGATTAGAAAGAGTCTAAGATAACTTTAATTACTAAATAGAAAAATTCTTAATTAAATATCTATTCTACATTTTTTTTTTATCTATTTTTTATCTATTTCTATATTTATTTATATCTTATATTTTATTTATTAAATATCCATTTTATTTTTTATTTATTAAATTTACAAGACAAATAATATATGGGTTGGATGATTCTTTGAAAATTGTGCAAAATATACAAGTGAGTTCTTTTTTAAATCCCTATGCTTTATTTTTGAAGGAGATTGGCCTTTTGTCTATTGTGAATAGCCCCTCCTCCGGTTGCTACTCACATGGTTGCTCTACTTGCATGTGCTCCTTAGGGGAGAAAAAATATCTTTTGAAGGAGATTTAATTTTCATCTACTCGTGGTTGCACCCACCCATATGCCCCCTCTGAAAGAAAACCAATGCCCTTTCAAGGATATTGACATTTTCTTCTACTCATTGCCACCCCACCAATGTTTTTTTCTATCCATCCCTAAATACAACCAAAATTGTCCCTATATTGACAAATAGACTTCCATTGAAAGTGTCTCCCAATGTGCCATTAAATAAATTCCTTACATAATTGCAATTGGTTGACTGATGATTCTTTAGATTTTGGTTTTATGACCTTTTTTCTTCCCGCAATCGGTCCACTAGCAGTCGCCTTTTCTGTGGTTGCTTTTACCGGTACACATCCCTTGAGGGAGAAAAATTGTTTATACAAGGAGATTGACCTTCCTCTTCTTGTAGTCGGCCCACCTACGTGCGCCCCTTGAAGGAAAAAATTGTTTATTCAAGGAGATTGACCTTTCTTCTTTCTAGCTTCGCCCTATGAGCAGTCGCCTTTTCCGCAGAGTCGCAAAAGTATGAGTAGGGAGCAACAAGCGTTGAACATTGAGCGACAAGCAATGAGCAGTGAATAGTGACTACTTTAAAAAAATCTTGTGAATCCTTTTAAAATTTTCACTATGAGATGCCTATATTTATGGTTTAGGGTAAATATTTATGGATATAAATGAGTCTCAAGAGGATGAATGGAGATGAACGGGGATGAATGGATTTGGATAAAAATTTTGTAGTTGACTTCGTTGGATGAAATACATGTGTTGTTCATTGCATTAGATGATGGATGTTTATTGAATAGAATTAAAAACTTAGTTATTTAACCCCTAAAGGACCAACATGCATTTTTTGGCCGAACAAAAATTTTGGGCAAGTACGTGTAATTAGAGATATCTATATTTGAGGCTGAAATTTTAATAGAAGGTGGGGACAAGGAATATCTTCATGTGTACCAAGTTGCATGACATTTCAAAATACAAGTCAAAAGTTGTGACCTAATATGTTACTTTTTTTTGTAACCAAGCAGTTTGGGCAGATCAGAAAAAAACATTTTTTCCGGATTTTTTTTTTGAAATTGGTTCTCTACATTTATATATACTTAAAAAGCTTTGAGTCATTCCATTTCAATCAATGAGTCAAAAGTCATGAGGTTTTTTGGTTTGCGGGAAGTTATGGATGTGTCTACTCTAAAAAAAACTTCAAAGTCATTTATTTAACTCAATTTTCAATACTTTTGGAAAAAAAAATCCTAGGATGTAGATTGATTAATACAACATTACAACCACTAGAATTAGCATTGTTAAATTCCATAATTAAATTTTTAACAATTTAGTATTTTGAACCATTTTCTACTTCTTTCTACTTACTATTTTTTTCCTATATGTTGTACAATTCCAAATGATGTGAAATTTTTCAAGCATGTAGACAACTTGTTTACAAAATTGAATTCAAAGAAGCACCACCTTTATCAGCATTTTTTCATTGAAAAGTGAGCTTACAAAGTGCTGCTGCCCGGTTTTTCGCAGGATTGAAAAAATGGTTTTCAAGACTTTGAATGCTTATATCTTATGATCCACACGGTGGAATTTTTAGAAATTTTTACCACATGTTTTCAAAATACCATACTACAAGATCCTATGGTTACATGTGACAAAATTACTTTTTCCCAAAAAAAAAGGTAGTTGTATTAGAAATGGCAGTTTTGGAGCATTTTTGGTGATTACATAGTCATGAAACTTTAGGGATTAAGATAATGGTTGATGTCCAAGTACCTTAAATTAAAGAAGTTGTATTCACCCCCCCCAAAAAAAATTAAAAAAATTAAAAATTAAAAAAATAAATAAAAATTCATGACTTTTTTTTTGCCCCCCTAGTACATAGCTTCTTGAATCCGAGGAGCAATTTCTTGTTGCTAGATTTGAACTGCTATATAAAATTAAAACAAAACAAAACAAAACAAAACAAAGCAAACAAACAAATATATATATATATATATATATATATATTTATTTTTTATTTTATTTTATTTTATTTTATTTTTTATTTTGAATTAGGGCTCTTTGGATTCCGAGGAGCCCTTCCTTGGTGCCAAGAGAAGGTTCATTGAATTTGAGGAGTCCTTCTTTTGTACTAAGAAATACTCCTCGAATTCAAGGAGCCATTTTTTAATGCCAAAGGACCCTATTTCTATATTTGACGATTATTTAAAGGTCTTAAATTCTTTATAAAGGTCCCTTAGAGTCAATAAAGGGCATTTTGAAGCCCAAAGAAGGCTTCTCGGATTTTGAGGAGCCTTATGCTAAATTATTTTATTTTATTGAAAAAAATTTGAAAAGATTATTAAATTAAATTATAGTTCAAATGTTTTCCAAATTAATAAAGGGAGGGTGCCTTTGGCAATAAGAAATTGTTCCTCTGATCGGAAGATCCATTTGCTCATTATAAAAAAGATTACAAAAAAAGGATTTTTGAAAAAAATTTGAAAAAAAAATTTGAAAAAATTTCTTTTGCAAAAAATAATTTTGAAATTTTTGTCTTTCAAATCATAGGTTAAATAATAAGAGAGGGAGGATTGTTTAGCAACTAGAAATGTCTCCTTGGATTCGATGAGCCATATGCTATATTAGTAAATAATATTTTTTATTCATTGATTCTCAAAGTGTTTGAAATTATTTTCCAATTATTTCAATAAATGAATGGATGATATGGATAAAATTCATTCACACATCACCTCTATGGTAGTACCTTTCATGTTGTGGGAGAAGCCAAGCTATCATTTTTGACCCTACCTACAACATTTGAATACTAAATACTACCTTAAATTTTAAAAACATTAGCATTAAATTGATTTTTTGAAATTTTTCTTTATAATAATTTTTAATTTGGTGATTGTGACATTACTATTTTTAGGTTTGACATAACCATATGACTCTGACATGTCTATTTTTAGTAAAAAAGGTCTTAATGAGCATTAAGTCTAAACGCTCGTCGCTCAACACTCATAGCTCCTTGCTTACACTCTAGTGTCGTTGCCTTTTCCGCGGTTGCATTTCCCAGTACACGTCCCTTGAGGGAGAAATAGTTTATTCAGGGAGATTGACCTTCTTCTTGTGGTCGGCCCACCTACATGCGCTCCTTAAAGGGAAAAAATTGTTTATTCAAGGAGATTGACTTTTCTTCTTCCTAACTTGCCTCACTAATAGTCACCCTACATGGATGCAGTCCTTTCAGGGAGAAAATTTGTTGTTCAAAGAGATTGACCTTTCCTTTTTCCTGGACACTCCACCAACAATTGTTCCACCTGCATACGTTTCTTGAAGGAGAAAAAATATTTATTGAAGGAGATTGGCCTTTTCCTTTGTACCCATAGTTGCTCTTTGAGGGAGAAAAAAAATGTTTTTTGAAGGAGATTGGCCTTTTCTTTTGTACCCATGGTTGCCCTTTTGAGGTCTCCCCTCCTGCACGTCTCTTGAGGATAACAAAATTCTTTTGAAGGAGTGAAGGCCTAGTCCATTATAATAGTCAACTAGTGTGGCCCTGTGCCGTTGGTCCAATTTTCATCCACTTCTAGTTCCACTCCCGGTTCCACTCCCGGTTCCACTCCTAGTAGCAAGAACGCCACCAAAATCAAAGTAAAAGTAATTTTCTAATTTTTTAATCAATAAATACTTTGAAATTCAATAACTTTTGCACCACCGCTCCAAACGCCACGAAACCAAGCCCGTGCACCCCTCCTTGCCGAGCCCTTTCCAATGGTACCAAGCACGCGGCCGGGGGACGCACGGTCCGAGAGATCTCAACGCTACAAACAAAACAAACAAACAAACAAACAAACAAACAAACAAACAAACAAACAAACAGCCAAATTTAAGGTATAGATCTTATTTATTTACATACTTGAGATGTTGATTTAAAAAGAATAAATATTAGGTACTAGAGACTTAAATCATAACTTCTCCTTTTAATTTTTACAATTCTCTAAGAACCCTCTTAAGGATGAATTATTTGTGACTTTTAAAAAAAAAAAAATACGAAATTACTACTTAAGTCACAACTTATCCAGTTATTTTTTGCAATTCTCCATGACTTCTTCTTCTTATAAATTATTTGTTACACTGATTAAGTAACCAAAAAAAAAAGGTGGAGGTTTAAATAAAAACTTCTCCATTTATTTTTTGGAATTTACAAAGACTCATTCTATTTAAAAATTATTTGTCACATTGATTTAACAATAAAACTATAAAAGATAGAGGGTGGAGATTTAAGTATAAACTTTCCTATTTATTTTTAACAATTATCTAGGATTCCTTCTGATCATGAGTTATATTTTACTTTGTTTATATAAATTAAGAATAAAGGATGGATATTTAAGTAAAAAGTTTCTTATATAATATCTGAAGATTTTCAGACTTTTTCTAATCATGAATTATTTTTTCACTTTAATTTTGTAAATAAAAATTAAATAATAGAGATTTAAGTAAAAAATCCCCATTTTTTTCCTCAATTTAAAAAGCTCATCTTAATCAAGTATTATTTGTTACAATAAATTAAAAATTAAAAATATTGAATAGACATTTAAATTTTAAGAAAATCCTATTCATTTTTTGCAATTCTTAATCCTTTAGGATCGAGGGCGTCCCATAATAGTTCAATGATATTTTGAATTAGTGGCAATTTTTGGCAGACACCTGAAAAATAGTTGGACCTTGTATTGTTTTGTCCGCATGGATGGGAAGCATCCATGTCTTCATACAATAGAATCCAACAAGCTTTTTTAGGCATGATTATAAAGATTCCATGACCTTTATCATTGCACATGGGCTTGTATATGGGCTCGTCAAATGCGCAATTTCCATGCCCTCGTCTTTCATTTAGACCTTGCTTACAAGTAGGCCATTGGCTAAAATTTATTTCCAAAATTTGGATGAAATTGACCAAAATGAACAAACTTGACCTTAAAAGGTTAAAGAGTTACAAAGGGACTAATACAAGCAGTTATTGCTTCTTTTGAGGTGATAGTGATAGTAATAAACAATGTCAAAAACAATAACAATAAAAACAATACATGATTTATAAGAAGGGTACACGTGTCAATTTCTATTGATTGTAAGACTTTTACATTCAATCCTAAACCCTAGATAATCTCTTCTCCTTTTTTGTTCTTTTCCACTTCTAAAACTGTCTACATATAAAGAGAAAAAACATTCAAAAATACAGAAATAGGTGAATTAAAAAGCATTAATAACAAAAATAATGAAGACCACCAAGTAATTATATAGCATAATCCAAGAACAAATCAACACAAAGAAAGTTGGTATATAGGACACAGAAAGACACTCCAAAACAAAGTGCATATTGTGAGTCAAAGCAAAGCAATAGAGACAAAACGGGGGAGACAAAACTTCCAATGGCCTACGACTTCAATGTCATTTTTTTTTTAAATTCACAGTGCACGACAATAGAGGGTGGTCTTTTTTTTTATCTCATCACATAGGCATTGATTTTACAAAGGGAGGTAAAGCGAGGCTACCTACCTTTTTTGAAGAGATATTTTGTTTATTAAGGAATTATTTGTTACTTGGATTTTACAAATAAAAAATAATCTGCAATTGTTCACCCCAGTCCCTTTGCCAACTTGTAATCACCTCTTGGACACCCACAATTGCCCTTTATTCCACTTGTAGTCACTCTTTATTCCATTTGTAGACACCCCTTCATCCACTTGTATGCACTATTTGGCCCACACACAATCGTCTTTATCTGTTGTCATCCTATCTGCAATCACCCTAGAGCCTGAGTTGCCCGTCCATATCAGATCCACACGTGCCCCTAAAGTGTCACGTGAACACTACATGGCATCGAAGTGGGTTTAGATTAATAGCTAAGGATATTGAATTGATTTTGTTAATTTACTATTTTTAGACTTTTAAGACTTATTCTTTAAAGATTTTGATTTTTACCTATCCAAAATGCTAAGTTACTTAACCTTTAAAGGACCATTGTCCCTTCGAAGGACAAATGAGATTTTGGACAGGTACCTATGGGCTGAATTTTTATCCTGATTTTTTGAAACTTTTTAGAAGATAGAAAAAATAATAAGCTTTGTGGGAATATAATTTTTTTCAATTGGTGCCCAAATACAAAGGTTATGCCCAAATAAGCTCAAAACAAGGGAGAAGGGGTAGCAAAAAAATTTGCAAAAATTTGAATCTTTTTTTTGAATTTTTTTTTCCCATAGATTATAATTTTGTCTATTTGTAAAGCATCGATTCATTCTATTTGGATTTATTATGAGAAAATTATAGACAATCTTATTTTTTCAGGCTTTTAGAGCATCTTCCTAAAAAAATAACTTGTAGGATTCATTTTTGAATGCAAATTTTTACAATTTAAAAAAAAAAAAGTTCAACATGGTTAAGTTTTTTTGTTAGAATAATCTCACCATTGAGATTAGTGCATTTTAATTCCATATAAAAGATAATAATATTTTAGATTTTCCTTCTATCTCGTACCTTCTTCTACTTAACAATTTTTTTAATAATAAAAATTAAGTTTTTTTGAATTTCTTTTTTTTTCTAGACTGTCAACTCAATTCTTCACTATAAAGATTGAAAGCTCAAAACCTTGTAGTGCAAAAATTTAAAATTTAAAATGTTCAAAGTCAAAATATCTAGTCCCACAATGTAATGAAATTTTATTTTTTCACTTTAATCGCAGATATGTTGCAACCTCTGCAATCAAAAAAATCTGAAATTTTTTCCACGCATTTTCATACTAGTGTAAGATCCTATAGTTAGATGTGCCAGAAAAACAATTTTCAAATATTTTTACTTTGCTATAGAAATGGCAGTTTTGAGTGATTTTTTGCAGAAAAATGGCCTTGGGCCTTTAGAGGTTAAAGATTTCAAACTTCATTTGCTAATTATGTTCAACTTGTAACTCATAATCAAATTTTTGAATTTCAATTTTAAAGTTTGAATTCTTTTTACTTCTTAAGCTTCCATTCCTGTTCTTTTGGGATGAAATTGAATAATTTTCATCCAATCTACCTCCTAGACCGCATCTACTTGTATCATACTTGTTTTAAACCTATTTTCTAAGACTTAATGGTCTGAATCTAACTTGTATTTTGGCTATGGTTTAAGGATACCAATTAAGAAATTCAAAGGAAAAATTCCCAATAAAAATTTACTAGAAATACATGTGTTTTTTGTAAAATTTTACTAAAAATCTCCTATAAGGTCATTACTTATATTCTTAAGTCTAGGAATATACTTAAAAACTCATTTAAAACACCATTTTCTCTTGTAATGTAAGTTTTCCTTCTTGTTCCTTCTTTCTGCTTCTTCTTCTCTTTTCTTTTTCCACTACTTCTTTCCCTTCTAATACTATTCTATTCAATTATTGATATTCTACTCGTTGACTTTGGAATGGAATATTTGTTCAAACTTCAAGACAAGATTTGAATAATGCAATTTTTTGTCCCCCTATCCAAAGTCAATAATTTTCTAATCCCCCATTCCAATGGTTAATGAAATTCTTGAGATTTCTTCCTAATTTGCCTCCTAATCTTTCTTAGTTGCTAAAACTCTACAATGCTTGACTACTCTTCCATTTCTTGAAGGATATCTACTACATGTACATTCTTCACTCCAGACAGTTTCTTCCCTCTTTGGACTTTCTTCCTTAAGTTTTGAAATAGATCCACCCCTACCTCTTTCTTCTATTTATGTTTTGTTTTTTGGTGAATTTCTTGCATAAGAGACTTAGCTACTACTAAACCCGGCTTTCAGGTGCTCCCTAGATTATCTTCAACTTGACAAAAAATCTTGTCTTTATGGTCTAGGCTCACGGCCTATCTTTCACAATCTGGGCTCTCGGCCTATCCTCACTATTTAGCCCTTACAGCCACCTGCACAATCTGGCCCTCATAGCTGGCTTCACAACCTAGCCTTACAAACCAAGGATACTGGCCCTTGTTGTTGCCTTTTACAACCCTGGGGGGTGAAATTTGGTGGCTAATTTGGTTCTTTGGAGGTTGCTAATTACAACTTGGTATGGGACTAATTTTTGACTTGATAAGAACTTGGTATAATTTGATACAACTTGATATTGAATAACAATTTGAAGGCCAAATTTTGCTATTTTTTTTGGAAGCTAAACTTGGATATTCCAAACTCACGTTTTGGAAACTAAACTTTGGGGAAGAACCATAGGATTGAACTTGGACACAACTTTGGCTATACTTTGGACTGGCTTGATAGTTTTGAGAGTTTTCTAAAGTTTTCTAAAGGAAAAATAGAAAATGAGTATAAGTTTTGGACAAGGTACAAAACACATTAGTACAACACACATTAGTATAAACATGTTAGTACAACAAACACAACTTTTAGGGGATTTCCCACTTAAGGAATTTTCACTTTGTAGTGTGCAACTCACAAACATATACTAGAGGGACCTTTAAGGGGCATCGCCAAGGTACGGAAGGGGCAAACTCTAGGATTAATACAAAATAACAATACAACTTAGAAACAAAAAATTGGTGCAAAAAATAACAATAATAAATGCATACAGGAACAACCTTTGAAGGGACTCCAATGTCCTTTAAAGATGCTTAAAAAAGACATCAATGGAGCAACAAAGGCTCCAAAAAAAATTGTTTGATGGATTGACTCAAAAATGCCCAAAATCAACTAAATAGATCCAACGGAGTCAAAGAAACAACAAAGGGTAGTTTTGAGAGGGGAATGGGTTTCTTTATATATTTTTTCAAGGTCACCTTCCCTTTCATTTTACTACTAGTAATTGTATCAATTAGGACTTTCATCCTAATCTTTAGATTTTCTACTTTCTACACTAGTCCAAACTTCTAACTTTTGGAGAAGACTCCAAATCACAAACAAACTAAGCCATTGACTTTAAAGGTTATTTTCTGGCTCACAAACCACCCTTCTCTTTTCTATCGTGAAAAATCATTGAAACTTATTGCCAACTTAAAATTGAAAAGGGATAAAAAGCCAACTATTGGAGTTTACCTTTTCTGAAGAAAATAACTAGCCTAGGCTCTCAGGAAGGTATGAGAAAATAAGAAAAGACCCCACTTTGGCCTCATTCCGATTTTGTATGCTCCCCAAAATGCTGGTCAACTCCATAAATCATCTTTAATTTTGCTGGAATTGAAGAATCTTGCCAATTTGGATACTTCAAGAAGTCGGCTCAAAAGTCGGAATGTCATGAAACTTGTTAGAGCTTGTTATTAGCATAAAATAAACAATTTCATTTTTTTGTGAGATTTTATTGTAACCTGGATAATTTATAGGAATTTTCCATCGTAAATTTTGGTAGTTGACCATCCGAAGTATAAAAAATTTCTAGAACTTTTTGTGGAACCTCCCATAAAATTCCACAAAAGATATTCAAGCTCACATTTTTACTCTGCACATTCAAAGAAAGAAAATAAAATCTTGCTACTTCTTTTAATTATCGATAACTAAAGAATCTTTTAAATGGAGAGGAATCTTGGAAAATCAATTTTGCCGTTGAATACCTAGCATGATTTTAATCCTAGAATACTAAATTTTGGCCATAGATGCCCTCCATTGATCCATTTTGAGTTTGTATCACATGTAGACTAATAATTGGGATTTTTATTCTTTCTTAGAATTGACTAGGAAATTAAAACCTATCTTTAGGAATGGACTTAGGAATCTCACTAGGATTCCTTCATATCATTTCTAGCTAGAATGAATCACATGTACGGTTTGATTAGGCAGTTTGGAAACTATTCACTAAATATCTACAATTTCTTCAATTTTTGGATTTCTATCCTATTCACGTGCAAGGTTTGGGTTTATATTAAGCAAAACACTCTATTTAAGAACAAATACTATTTCGGCATGTGACATACCTATTTAAATTTTATACTCTTTTTTGGACTTTTGTACAGTGGGGTACCAATCAAAATGGCGTTTTCAAATTTGCAGTGAAAAAAATTTCAGTGCTGCCAACTTTGACAGCCTCTCAAGAGCTGAAGAATAGATATTTTACCATGAAATTTTTGTCACAACATCATCTTTATGTTTATACAACGTATACCAAATTTTAAAGCCAAAAGTTTCACCAAAAAAAGATACTCAAAATCTACCAACTTGTATAGCTGTGAAAAAAAATTCATTGCTGCCAACTTTGACAGACTCCCAAGGACTGAATTGTTCTTTTTTTGCCATGAATTTATTTCAATTAAATTATCTCTATGTTGATAACATGTGTGCCAAATTTCAAGTTCAAAAGATTTATACAAAAAAAGATATTCGATATTTACCAACATGTGTAGTTGTGAGAAACAATTTCACTACTGCCAACTTTGACACCCTCCCAAGGGCTGAAAAATTGCTTATTTATCATGAACTATTTTTGGCAAGATCATTTCTATATTGAAAACATTTGTGACAAATTTAAAGTTCAAAAGATTTACACAAAGAAATAAAATAAAACAATATATATATATATATATATATATATATATATCTATAAAAGTAGATATCCTACAACCATTGAAGGTGCTTATAATATTGTCACCTATAATATAGGTATTTATAATATAGTTATACTATAATCATGGAAGACTTTTATAATATAGACACTTGTAATATAGATGTATAATCTTCTAGGCTCATGGGCTCATGCTCCTAGGCTCACATAATGGCAATTCTTTGCTAAAGGTTAATATTTTGATGCTTATAGGATGTACCAAAATAAATTAATAAAATATAAGCTTGACTTTGGAAACCACATTGCTCTTCAAAAATGATATTTGTATGCTAATCACATGACAAAGAGGTTAGCAATTTAGCATTTACTTGCAAACATTTGCATTGGACAATAAAAGATTGGAGGAAAGTCATCTGGATTGATGAGTCGTCTTTCAAGCTTGAAAAGAATTCTTGGCAGATTAAAATATGATAGAAGGTATATAAAAAATATGCATAGAATTGTCTAATGCCTAGTTTTAAGTCTGTTTGATAGTTTAGGGTACCTTTATAAGTTTTGACAAGAGTCTTTTAGTCATCATGCCTCAAGATGAAAGAAATTCAATTGATTTTGTTTACGAGGGCACGTTGAGTGGTTTTCATTTTATGCACAATCAACTTGATGACATCATGCTTATAGAAGATGGTGTTCTAGTCCATTGAGGTAAATTTCCAAAGAAGTGGATGTAAGCTCATGGTATAAAGAAGTTAGATTGTCTTCCTAGTTCATTTGATCTAAATCCCATAGAGAACCTTTAGAAGATAGTCAAAAAAATGTTGGGACAATATTGTGTAGGCCACAAAACAAGAAAGAAATGATACAAACAACTCATGTAGTATGGGATCAAATATCTCTAAAACAATTACAAATGCTCATTTTCATATGCTCAATATAATGCAAGCTATAATTTTAGCAAAGGGTGGCAACAATAGATGGTAGATAGTGTATTAAAAAGATCCAAATTTTTGTATGATTTTGAATTTTGATTTTATATATTTATATGATGCTCAATTATCCTTCACTACAATTTCAACGCAATTTGGTCAAATTCACACTCAAATGTACCACAAAAGGGGTCAAACTCGCTAAAATCTGCAATGTAAATTCTTTTTAGCTATCGTTTTTTGATGCTAATCTATTAATTATAGGTATTTTAGTCCTTTTTGACTAGTATTTTAAGTCACATTGAGTCTACTACTGCTTTATTTATCAAAAAATACAAAACGATTTATTCTAGTTCCAATGGAAGTTCAAATGTCAACATTTCAGTTTTTTCAATTGTAGAAAAGGTATCAAATTCTTGATAAATTATAATGTGATTGAGTCCAAAAAAATCATGTGTATATATAATCATATGATAAAGTAAAAAAGGACTATTACTCTACAATTTGAATATTTTTCCATTTTCTATAATATTTAGAAGTAAAAACTTGTAAATGTCCTTTTCAATATAAAAATTAATCCAAATGATGATTGTGTTAGAACAAAAAATGTATATATTACTGACTTTAAGGTCACTATATAAGCTATTTTTGGAATTGAATGTCTAAATTTTGTATTAGATGAAATGAATAACCTGTCAATAATCATTTAATTAATTAAAATAATATACTATCTTTAGTTCAAGATTTAATTACTAAAAATCCTTTTGAATAGTTGTAAATTTGAGAAGTATAAAAGATTTGGATGAAAATATCTTTTTAAAGTGCTATATTGTAAAAAGACACTAAATTTTAGCCCTAAAACTGGTGATTTACGTCTTTCTAAGGATTTTTTTTATAAATTTTTGTCTCTAATTTTTTAAAGGAATACACTGCAATATTACTTGTCTATAAAAAAAAAATTTAAATGACAACATCAAAGGAATTTTTGGCTTAAAAAGTTCAAAAAAGGACTCGAGTCCTGTTCTAGCAAAGTAGTCCCAATGGTACCTTTGAATGTGGTTTGACCCATCTATAGTTTGGAAATCTGTCTATTTTTTAGTATGCTAGAGCTTCTTGAAGTTTATCAACTTTTTGTTGAATCTGCTTGGGAACAAAATTTGTAAGAATATTGGACCCAACTATATAGTAGTAAAATAAATTCCTCCATTACTAGCAAAATGACTAGTATAATATGATACTGCTATTGACAAAATATAGGAATAAATTTCAATGGTAGACAAACAATAAGAAGCAACATGACAATTGGAAAAATAATTTTTGGATTCCATGTGACTTTAAATTTCTTTTTATAGAAAGGTGTTGCCTTGAGCTTTCTATGAAAGCCCACAGACATACCTATCAACACCAGAAAAATAGCTATTGTATGGCTTCTACCAACCTATGCCCGACTTAACACATGCCCAATTTGGTCTATAATGATCTCAATACCAATTAGTTACTTCTATTTCTAGAATGAACCAATTTGCATTGCCTAGAAGCTATCTCCAAGTGAATAGTGATGCCAATGTGTAATTAAGGCATGGATTCTACCCATTCCAAACACATATTATTCCTCATTTTATGCAATCTTCTCCCTAAAGTAAGCAATTTTTTTTTTCTTTCATTTGTAATTTTTCTTTTCCAATACAAACAACTTGGAATGAAGCTTTGACTAAATGTCTGGATTGGAAGTTTGGATCATGGTATAGGATAAGGTAGGAGGTTCTAAAAGTGCTCAGGCTCTAAAATTGCCCACTTCTTCAAATGTATACTATTTGTACATGTTACTTTTTCACTATACCAACAATGTACCAACAATATACATTTGAGGAGGTGGGCAATTTTAGAGCCCTATGCCATTTCAACTTCAAAAATTCATAACAAATTCCACAAAGCTCTAAAAAAATGAAACAACTTCGGTTAAGGTAGAAGCACTAGTAGTCAATCATTTAGGGAGTTTTGGAGCAGATTGTGCACAGTATGAGGTGGTGGAAATTTTTCCCATGTAGGAAGATAGGAAATATGGAGATTGCAAAATTTTTAGAATATTGGTTCCCAAAATTGAAATTGCAGTGATTTTTGGGAGCCAGAAAGTACATTTCACTAGTAGGCGATGTCTAGAGTCTTCCAATTCCGATCATTCAAGGATGCTCACTACTTCGGGACATGTGTCATAAGCATATTAGTCCCAATCTTGAAAAGGACAAAAAAAAAACACTCCAACCTAAGGTTGGAAAAAGCTCACCCTATAGGTTGGGTATTGGGCGTGGTCAACAACTAGTGCTTCTACCTGAGATGCCAATTACATTTATCTTTCAAGGAAAATTTACTGAAAAAACATTTCATGAAGTTTCACCTCCCATAATTCAGGTTTCAACTCTTAGATGGGCGCTTTATGGACCTCTGACCTTAGTTCATCTTAATTCTTCCTCCCGGCTTGCTAGCTGTGTGAAGCATGCACAGGAAAGCAAGCCTAACTTAACTTATGCCAATGCCACTCTCTGTCAAGGCTACTTTGGTTGTGTCAAGCAAGCACAGGCTGACTCCTCTGAAACTGCAGCATGTCGCACTTGCACTTCCTCAGCTGAGCTGAGCAGTGAGCAAGTGAGCACTGGCAAGACATGATCAATCAGTGAATGGCACTGAACCCAAAGTCAGTAGTCTGAAGAGCATCTTGTACGTTGTGTCAGGTGGAAGTTAAATGGCCATTCAAGTGTGGCACGTATAGCAAAGCAAAGCCCCTCCTCAAGGCCGCAAGTAAGTTAGCAACACCCACACTTCAGTTCGGTTTGCTTCAGTTTGTCCATTCCTTCCACCTCCTTCCCAATAAATTTGTACTCAAATTGGGCACCGCGGCCAGCCGCCCCAGCCCAGTGAGTAATGTATCATTCTCTGACATCTTGACCATTTAACAACCATTCATCATTCAATGGACTCCAATGGAAAACTTTACTAAGGTAACTACTCCTAAAATTGCACACTGAATATTCTTGCCTAAAATGTACTCGCACTATTCATATGACTCTATCATCGTTTCTAGGTACATCTATTTTCAGCACTTTGAAAATTCGTAGTTTATTCACACGGTGTCCAAAAAACGCATTCTAAGAGAATCTAGAATCCTGTTTTGACTACCAATGGTTTGACCCCCACAAATTTTTGTTCAGTATAATAGTGAAAACCATGCTGAATCATGCTGAATTGCTTAACTGTGCGATTTAAGGTGTAGTTACCTTATCGCAATTGCTGAGATTCAGACCCTGGGCTTACAGTCCTCAGTCATATGGAGTGACATTTTTGCATTTTACCACAAATGAACAAAAGAATTCATTGCGAAAGAAGAGTACAACTACAGTTCCCAGTGTGAGAGTATGCTGGGCAGCAGAATGTTGAACTTCCTGAGACTCATGTCCGATCATTGCAGGCAGTTGCAAGTGATGGACGATTGACGACGTTGCGTCTTACACAAGATATTTGATACAGCAGCATATGGTTACAAATTCCATCATGCTGTCATGCAGGGTAACTTTCCGTGGTTTTTAGTTTTTAGTTTTGTACCGAGGCAACCTTATTTGTCAACCTTCTTGTCAACCTCAAGTGGCATTCATACACTGAACCTGTACAAACTAACTGAATACTCTGTAACTCTGAGTGTTGGAAGCACTGAACTTAACAACCTAGAAGCTTGCCAGAACATTCTGAAAACCAGGTTCCTTGGCACCATGTGAGAGGAAGTGGATATCTGTAGAGATCACAGTATTACTTTGGGAGCCAGATCCTAATTCCAACTTTGACTTATCACACCATGTCACACCTTTGTCAACCAAGCAATTGCAGGTTCTACTCTAGATCATAACTGGTGTGTACACAGGTCCCCTGGCATTGGTAATTTGATCTTGTATAGGTTAGCATTAGGATCTGTTACAGGTGGTTCTCACATTATATCATCTTCAAGCAAGAGTTACATACGCAGGGAGTTGTTGATACAAGTGTTTGTATACCACTACATTGGTAAGTGAAAAATTGACTTATAGGACTATTCTTTACCAAGACAATATTACAGTATGTGAGATTGAATCAGTTTCTGCAGAAAAGTGGAAAAGCAATGATGCCGCCTGCAAAGCAATGATACCGGATCCCAAATTCATAACATTGTTTACCAATGCAGCAGCAAGGGTCCCTTTCCAAGGATGGAAACAGGGCCCTTTCTAGTGAATAAAACTGTCTTCTATGGCTCTTCAGCCAACCCCAATCCTTAAATTATATTGAAAGCCTCTCCTTGGCAGGCATCCAGGGAGACATAATACCTTCCAAGCATGGGGAGGACCATCACCTGATTCTAAAACGTTATGTTCATCACACAAAACTAATTTGTGCTGAATCTGACCCTCGCATGTAGGGTAGGTTTATTCTGGGTGAAATTGACGCACCAGAGACCCAAATAACTTTCCTCAAAACCTTGCAGCTTTATCATCCCCAAAGCAACAGTCAGATTCTGTGAGTGGTGCTTGGCATGATGTCTTTGTAACTCTCTCAAAAAGCATCGTTTTCATGACCAGGGAGAACTTGAATTGCATTGAACTGTACTGTTACAGGTAGAATCCGTGCTGCAATAGATTCATTTGGTTATACCTTATGCAACTCTCTATTAGGAAAGGCCCAAAGTCGTGGGCAATGGCAGGTAGCAGTGATCATCTTGTATTTGTTGATCTGCATTTGGAGGATTGCTTGCACACTCTATCCTGCTGTACAGGATTCCATTTCCAAAGCACTCTTGACTGGAGTGATTCAAGAACAGCTTCATTTGTTTCAAAAAATGAAAAAACAAAAAAACAAACACCAGCATGTAACTTAAATTGACATAAGTTGAGATAACTTAGTCTGGTAAATTTCAACTGCTTGTGTATAGGATCCCACCGGCAATAACAGCTTCACATGTGGTATCATTGCGTTTCGTAGGGGATCATAATTGCTTCACATAACTTAACAGATCAAAGCAGCTATTACTTTCACAACTTTTATTTACCTTTCTACCTGAATAAATGACAATAACTTGCGGCTCTTACTCAGGTGTTCTCAGTATACGATCCACATGACCATCAATTGTACAGCACAAAGGTTTTTACTGCAAGCTCAGTTCTGAGGCTTACTGAGTGCTGAAGTATCCAGAAAGACTTGATATGAGAGTTTGATATGAAACAGTCCTTGCCAGCCACCACGAGCCACTTATCCCAACACTACTAAAAAAAAAGATTTACTGATATGTCTCAAATGAGAAGCATCATTTTGAGGGTAGCTCTGCATAAAATTGTCCAAATAAGGATCATTTGAGCATGGTTCTTATTAGTAAATGGTCTCAAATTTTGTTGGATCTTGTTGGCAGTTGAAAGGGGATTTTGAAGTATCTCAACTTGCATTTTTTGGACACTATGAAAACTCCCTCTGTCTCAAAATAATAATGATGTTTCCTTTATAAACACAAAGAAAATATCAATGTTATTTTGAGACAAAGTGAATAATAAATAAATTAAGAATTTTCAAAAGTGTTGATTATAGGTGTATCCAAAATTGACCCCAGGTTTTGGTATTACAAGGGCTTGCATTTTAGACAAGAATCTATATGGGATCTAAATAAGAGCTTATTAAATGAGCTTATTTTGTTCATCCCAATGTCAAGACATTCCCCGGTTGAAATGTACCCTAAACGGAAGCGAGAGTTTCATGGAGGTTCTCCCAAGTCCCGAGTAAGGTCCACAAACTTCAACGAAGACTGTAATGGCAGTCTGACTTAGCTCTGGACATGTTCAGATCATTGTGGGAACTCAAGAAAAAGGAATATTCAATTAAAGCTTTTCGGTGGAAGCAGAGTTGAACACTGTATCTTATGTTCAAAAGTTGCAATTGGCCTACTTGCGACTGTCACCACTCATCGCGAGTGACATATTCATTTCTGGGACTTGGCCGAATCTATGATGGTAGCAATTATTGAATTCCTACCAAGCATGCTTGACAAGGCAACCAGCCAAACCTCATGATCGAACTTCGAACTTCTAGATTTCCTATCCCAAGCATTTGAAACTATGTACAACTATGTAGTAAAATAAAATATAGAACGTCAAACTGCAGAAGTGCCAAGTCTAAATGCATTCCGTCAAGGAGGAGGCCTTAGCAACTCAGCATCCTTTGCAACAGACAGGTGCATCAATAGTGGGTTTCAAAGTAGCCATTTCCACCACTGAGGGTTCTCATCATTGGACATGTGGCACACTTAGATTCTACAATGATTCGTCCAACATTGAAAATGGTCACCCACCTTGTGGAGGTGGATAATGAATTTCTGCATTGAAACTCAGCCTCATGTTTCGTGAAAAGAGATTCAATGTCATGCTTCCAATAGTGGAGACTCATCATGATTGAGAGAAGATGGGGTTTTTCAGTGCATACCAAGGTTGTATTGTTATCATCCAAGCCAAACAGAATTGGCATCACAGAATTAGAGACATCAGATAACTTGGAAACCACTATCCAATACGTCCTTGTAAGAATATCCCATACCAATACAACACCGACCACGTAAACTTGCTCCCTCCTATTGCTACACCAATTCTATTGTTGGAAGCTTGCACTCAATGCTGAACGATGTACCTCCTATACTCCACTAAGTTCATGTTCAACAATGCATGGTGTACCAGTTTTTCAGCTTACGTACAAGAATTGAGAAGATGAAAATGTATAGTCTACAAACCAGGATGAAGCAGCTGCATCAAAAAGCAGGTTTCGGTGGTTCCTGTGTCCATAGCTGAATCCAACGACATTTCTAAGCTAACACTAGAACTTCAAGCTTGACATTTGATAGAGAAACAGATGCAGCTGCTCCAAATACTCCTTCTCTTAGACACGTTGTGTGGGCTCTTTGGGCTCAAGGATTTGGACGAGGGCGTTCCCCTGATGCGAGACATAATTTGCTGAATGAAATGACCTCCCTCTGGTGATGGCCTTGAAGCCGAGCTCGGTGAGCATTTGTTGTGTGCATCATCCGCCAACAAGCTCCTAAGCGGTGTGTGAGGTCTTCCCCTTTTACCTTTCCGCTTGCTCCGTCCCTTGTCGACACAGCCAGCTCCTACACTGGAGTCGACTATGCCTCTTCTCAAGGAAGCCGAGGCCGAAGGGACTTGATGGTCGTCCGAGGAGATGGCAACTCCTGGTGATGGAGACTGAAGGAAGACGTTGGCTACTGGAGCGGCTTCGTCATCACGACCCGGAGTGCCTCGTCCTCCGCTGGAGTAAGCTTCCGCTTGCTCTTCCCATAGCCTGTCTTGGTGGGAGCTGGAGAACGAGGGGTTGGCCAGAATCGAGATAGAAGAAGGGGCCAGGTGAAATACATCGACAGAGGAAATGCCAGAAGGGGCTTGCAACCTCGATTTGAAACTTCGTGACCTTTCTCGAGTAATTGCCACATTTGCGTCCAGTGTGGAAAGAGAAGTGTGTTTGGTCGCATTTCGCCCAAGGGTACTATTGGAACGTGCTGTTTTGGGACCGTCTGCACGCAAAAACGAAAACAAAAAATGCATTCAGCTCAAAATCCTCATCCTGACCATGGCTTGGATATATCCAAGCTCTGAGCAAGGAATACCGTAGAAATTCGTCAGTTTACCTGATCCCATGTATCTCCTACAATGACCACCGTTACCAACAACAACATACACTTGGTTGGCCTTCAGTTCAAGTGGAGTAAGCATGACTTCGCTAAATGTCGATTTCCACGGTTCTTTGAATGGAAATGAAGAAGTCTACTGTTACCCCAAAAGGACCATAAGGCCACCCGGTGGCTTCTACAACACTGTTTTCTGCACCCCCAGTCCTTTAGGGTTTAATTATTGTGGTCCATAACCAACCCATTTCAAAGTACATAAGATCTCCAACAGATTTGGCTCTTGTCCCCAAATATTTCTCCAGAGCTTTATAGAACTCCCAAAAATCGCACTCCTACACGCTTAAAATAACGCAAATAGAAGATGTCCACCTTAATGTTTAAGAAGATTAATATTTAAGTCCACTTTCTGACATGGAGGCATATTGTCAAGTTAGAACAAGGAACGTTTTTTGGACAGGGAATCGATCACCTGTCAGAGAATCTGAGTCGTAGGAGTTCCTTCCCCGGCTACTCGACTTTTTCCTTGCTTTTCCACTACGTCTTTCATCAGTATTTTCTCCTGCTGATGCGTTTGTACTTCCATTCACAAGAATTATCTTGGTTTGGCATTCAGATTTTCCATCCGGTGTAGTTCGTTGCAAATTAGAGTTCACCCGCGCTACTCTTTCGTGGGAACAGCTTTCGACCTCCACCAAAGTAGGGGTCATCTCCTCATGTGAAAAGACAATTCCAGAGTTTGTATTTTCCGGGATGGGAGGATGTCTTGGAACCATCTCCGATGTAGTCTGCTGATTTAGTTGCCGAGAGTCAAATGTACAATCTACTCTACAGCCTGAAAGACCACAATGACAAAGGCCAAGCACGTCAGAAGATGATAGGGCACACACAACTTCCTTGTCAAAAACTAATAATGCGACGGTTCGAAACGACTTGCAGCTCTCAAGATTGTCTCCTATTTCAACTGCATAATAAAATGGGCAGACTCTTGGACTTTGAGAGAACGACTACCATCACTACCTCCTTTCAAAAGAGTACCAGTAATCTCATGAGCACAGAAAAGTCCCCTTCGCCATTTACATACTTGCACTGCGTGCTACACTCAGTTTAGCAATTTGGACAGAAGAACCAACCAGGATATGATGAGATAAACCCACCTGTGCCATCAGCAACTTCCACATCATCTTTAGGATGTTTCTCATCCTCAACACCATCGCCTTTAGAGTCAAGCTCAGACATGAAGGATGCTGACTTTGCCTAATCGATCACAAAAAGAAAATGATATGCACAGGGAAACATTCAACATTCCTCAGTTCTCAATCTTGTGTAAATAAAGGCTCGTCGATATACCTAGAGAACAAGAGAAGATATCAAATCGTATAAAGCAACACGAATTGGAGTAGAAATATGCATGAAATTTGCTGACATCAAATAGAGAAATATGGTTCATACCACTTCATTTGATTCACACTGACAGGCAGCAGAAGCAGAAACTGGCGAGGATGACTCAAGAGTTCGCCCCATAGAAATCTGTGCTGTTTTCTGAAGCACATACTCTCTAGCGCGTATTGCATCCGCCCCAGAAATCACTTCAGGTCCAACTTTCGGCAACCTTCTCGTCAGCATGGGTCCCGAATCCGACACCCTTACAACTTTGAGCAACATGGCTCCAATCCCAGACGCCGACACACTTCGTCGTCTCTTACGGGCCTTTGACTTCCGATCAGGTTCGGCTTCAGATGTTCCTCGTGCTACAGGTTCGAAACTCATGCATTTCTTCAGACAAGCGTCAGAGTCACAGGAAGCTCTTAGACCAATTTCATTCCGAGCGTCTAGTGATGTTTCGTGGGTGCGCCAGTCTGTCTTCAGTAAATTCTTTTGAGAGTCTTCTGAAGAGAAAAACAGAGGGCCAGTGAGATATTCCTCACTCATAAGGCTTGACCGAACGGCAGCCTCTGTGAGTTCTTCCTCGGTCACTTTCTCGGTGACAAAGAGAAGGGACGGGATGTCGTCGACTGCATAAACCTTCTCCCCCCCAATTTCTTCTGAAGAGTCGGTTTCCATACGTGAGCTCTGTGAGCGTATTGATGATGGTCCAGTAGCCGGCGACAATATGTCTTCAGGAGTTACATCTGCACAAGATTTGGAGTTACTTTCGAATGAAGAGCACAACAATTTCTCAATTGATGATAGAAGAGTCGACTGTGTTGTCACATCAGTTTTTATCGTCCAATGGTAAGGATTAAGCTCACCTAGCTGCAGATCATTATTTGAAGCACTGAGTGATACCAAAGTCAAGCTACTCATTTCACTTTCAGATGCATTTACGAATACTTGAGAATCATGGTCAGAGAACAGTTCGGAAGGATCTCTTGTGAATGTCGGAGAATCGACAATTGCAGGGGATGGCAATAGGTCTTCTTCATCTCCCTTATGATCATCCTCCACCAATGTTGATGAGTCAATGACACACTCATTCAGCACTGCTGACGAGCTGAAGATCAGCGGCTGAGCTGACTCTGAGATCATCCAGCAAAAGGCATGTATTAGGACAATTGGGGAAAGGAAGATGTGGAGACTTCTTGACATTGTCTTGTGGACGCTGTGTACAACGTATAATTACTCTATTGTGTACTTCGTCAACTGGTAATTACCCTCTTACAATTCTATATGATGCAAATATTTTGAGGACGAGTGCTGCTCAGGGACACCATTTCAGAAGTGCACACTTCTGGTGCATTGTCTCCAAAGAACATTCACTGGTTTCTCCTGAGCAGCACTGCATGCCTTGCAACCTGTGAAACATTCTCTTTATGATGTGTTGCCATTCAAAATCTTATTCTTGCATCAAAATTTCTTCTCTTAAACTGACAAGTCAAGATGACCTGCAACTTACGAAAGTCCTCGTTGACTTGTAACAGAGTAAATATAGGAAGTAGCTTCCACATACCTTCGACGTCCTGAGTCAAAGAATGAAGCCCGCTCCCCTTGCCTCCACTCAGAGGGGCCATTTGAGGTCCTTCATCCGACGACATTTGAAATTGTTGTCTCAAAGAAACCACTTCTTCTGCTTGAATGGCTTTCTGCGTCACCCTTGACATGGACATGGTGCGCTCAACCTTTGTGGGAGAGTGAAAAAGTGAGGCGGCAATCTTTGCAACTGCAAACCTGTCTTTCCTGAATGATAAACTTCCTCCTTTCTCTCTTGGTGAGTCCGTAGTTTTCTCCTTCCTGAATGATAAGCTTCTTCCTTTCTCTCTTGGTGAGTCCGTAGTTTTCTCCTTCCTGAATGATAAGCTTCCTCCTTTCTCTCTAGGTGACTCAAATGTTTTCTCCTTCCTGAACGATGACTCCAGCGATTTGCAAGGTGCGACAGTGCTTCCGGATCCGATCCTCCTGTGTCCTGCAATTTTAGGCACCAACTTCGTCATACTTCAGGCAAAGTACGACAGTAACATTTTTAAGAAATCCCTTTCGTACCCCCCAAAGTTACGAACATTTATCTAAACCAAAATTTCAAATCGGTGAGAAAATAACAACCTCGGAAGGGATTGAAGCTTGTGGGTTTCCTGTCAGACGACGCCCCTCCATGTAGCTCAATTCCTTTCAAGTACTCCTCAGTCCCACAGAGCGACGATTGTTTTCTTCTTGCAACTGGCTTGCTACCAAGAAACGATGAAGCAGACTTCTCCTCCTTAACCTTCGGGCTGCTGAGTGCACTTGCCGATTTCTTCTTCTCACTTGAACTGATGCTGCCCAGCTGCCCAAGCTGTTCAAGCTGAAGTGAGAGAGACTGTCTATGCCTTCTCTTAGACAGGGACATGGGCACTTGAACAGTGGTACAACCAGAGGATGGGTTCCCCATGGTTTCAGGCTTTTCAGCTAAACGGATTCCCCCTCAAATTACCGCATCACTCAGAAAAGAGCCGTGGCACCATTAGTCACAGTGCCAGCCTCATGGTCACAAACCACACGATTTTGCTCCATTTGGTAATTTCATAGCCTCTGACCTATGAATACAGAGTCCGGCCTTCACTTGGGCGAAGCTCCCTTCGCATAACTCAGCAGGTACTGAATATAATACACAGCAATACAACAGGAGCATCATCAGCCCCAGGCGCATGCTGGTAGAAAAATTGAATATTCTCTACCATTGAAATCAGAGAAACAATATCAATTAAAAAAGAAACTTTTAGGCTGTCTGCTCAAGACTAATCAAATCACATCAAGAAATCTCGTGCTCACGTTGTAGCTAGACTAACACATCCTTGGCCTGCAAGGCATGGCACTCTAATTCTTTCAATAGAGGGTGACGTCGTTTCCTTAACTTGCAGAGAATATATATTATCTTGCTTCATTGATCACACGAAGGCAATCAGAGAACCACCAAGAGTCCAAGCCCAGAAGGACAAACAAAAGAGCGGGAAAATCACAACACAAGAATGAGCACTATTTTGGAAGTAAAGCTCTTTACGGACGTCAAGACTAACACATGCTTGGCCAGGAGTCCATGGACATCTCGGAGCACTCACATACAAGCTGTGCAACCAAGAAGCTAGCTACACTAACTCTGCTCGCAATCTCAATTGAGTGCATCAAAATAAAAAATAAAAAAAGCGACAGCAAGAAGAGCGGGGGTAAGACGCTCACCACCACGACACTGAAACTCCCAAAGTCTCACTTGAGCTCTGCCTTCATTACACATCAACCACGTAACCCAAGCCAGAAAGACTAAAATCTGGGAACAATTACAAACCTGAGCGCTCACGTGGTGGCCGTTACGCATACACAAGCCACAGCCTCATTCCCAATGAGCTCACGGACAAGCAACTGGAACGAACTTCGACTTTCCCGCTCCAGGAGCAACGAGCTGAAGGTGCTGGTACCCAAACCATTAATTTGAAAGAGAAGTGGCGAAGTAATACGAAATTGATCAAGGAGAAGCTCACAGCTATGGCGCAGGCAAGCCAGGCGTTTCACAAGCCAGGGGAGCTGACCTGGCCTTGCATTTCCTTGCCTCGCCTCGCCTCGCCTCGCCTTGCCTTGCCTACAGCAGAGGCACCTGCGCCAGATGAGTGATGAGGTCTGTTCAAATTTCAAAACTTGCAAAGGAGGCTGCTGCCAGAGTCATGAGCCTTAGTTGACAGGGAGATCTACACTAGCCATGTCAAAGTCAGTGTCCTTTATTTTTGAGACAAAAAAATATGGATTTGTCAGTAAAACGGAAAATGCAGTATTTCAAATTTGCACTTGAGTTAAGGTGGCACACTGTACTTAATGATGCCACTCTGCCCCTCTTCCCTGCAAGCGCCATGCCCACGTAGGTAAGTTATTCTCTTATTAAGTTTAACTTATTCCCAATAGCCCTTCATCTGTGAGTAAGGTAGAGCCACCCATAACCGACCAAATAAGGAATTTCAACATGATCTGGAGTAGTGAAGGCAAAACAAATATTTCTGAGAGATACATCAATAGAAATGACAAGGATTGCAAAAAAATTGGTAATTTTATCGCTTGAGCTGAAATTACTAGGAATTTGGGAAGGCAAAAAGTGCTCCGGACTCATGGCCAACCTCTAGACTCTTCTAATTCCGATCATTCAATAACTTTTTTCCTAATCATTATTTCCTATTTTCTTTCTCACAAATTGGGACATGTATCATGTATTTATTAGTTCCAACCTTGAAAAGAAAAAAAGAAAACATTCTAAGCTTGGTCAAAAAGACGTCCACCTACAGGTCAAGAATGGGTCACTGGTCAGAAATGGGTGGCTCTACCTTACTTGGAGTTGTATGTTATTGTATGTTAGCCCAGATGGTGACAGACCTAAGTTATCTCAACTTCATTACATTTAGACCTTTAAAAGGTCTTTTGGGAATTGTATATACATTATATACAGTATGGTACTCCTTCAGTCTCAAAATAAATCCAGGGTTTGCAAATACACTTGTCTCAAATTAAAATCAAAATTGGCTCTCCATAATTTGATGGATAACAACTGAAGTTGATTCGAACACCTTGAAGTAAAAGAATCTGCAGATGTCACACTTTAAAGACTATATAGCAATTTGATCCATGTAAAGTGATTTGAAACACAACCTCTAACCAACCACAAAGGCGAAGAATTCAATCCAAAACTATACAAAAAATGCTACTACCAAAACTCTTGTTGATAATTTCTTGAAGCTGAATTACAAGACATTGTCGGAATGGAATACAAAGGACGTCAATGAACGTCACTGCACCAACATTGCTCAAAGAATGAACAAGATTAATACCACTAGAGCAGTTCCAAAAAGGGCAAAAATTTGTCACTTTCACCACTTGTTTTCAACATGCGTTGCTTCACTTTTGACTTACATCTAGTGAAGTTTAGTAGAAGCTACAATATCTCCACAATCCCTTGAAAGTAGAAACAGCCCATGCATTAATCTAGCTATTCCTAGGAATCCAGATTTATTTCGGAACGGAGGGAGTACAAGAATTAGACTCCTATATTACAAATTAAATAATAAAATATCAAAAATCTTGCTACATTCACATATAGCACCTTACATACAAGTAGAATAAGTGACCAGTTTGGAGCTTCTCATGCATGCAAGAATTTGTCCTAAATTAATAATGATCTACACTAAAAGCACCATAGGTCATTGGATCCAGCTCAATTATCATAGCAAATTTTTACTCTATGTTGTAACCAAATCTGGGTTTCCCATGTATAAAGGTTAATAGATATTCAATAATGAATCAGGGTGTCTTTGAGAGTCTTTAATTAATTTTGTTAATTAATCGTATATTAAATCACTCCATACACTCAATTAATAGTTTCTTACTTTCTTCTTACCATAGTTTAAAGTTTGTTTCATTAAAAGAGATTTGAGGCCTCCAAGAGCCCGTGAGTTATCCAGCGGTCCCAAACTGCAGGAATGCAGGAAAGCTGCTGGCTGATGTGGTCAAAATGGTGTCACGTCATTTTTCGGAAAAATAAATAAAAATAAAAAATTGCCTAAAATGATATTTGGAAAAAAAAAAAAATTGACAGCCCATATCGACTGTTCACTGAATCTGGCCAGATTTGGGAACAGGCCTGAAATGGCCCTCCAATGCCCTCAAATCCCCTCTAATGTTTTGTTTTTTTGAGACACATGAACTGATTCCGTTGATAGAGGAAAAAGTACATTGAGACCAGAGGAAACCAGTCCATGAAAGCCTATTTTGGGAACTCTACCTCTGCTATTTTACTCTAACTAACAATTAGTGTAGCTAAATAGATATATGAAGTTGAAGAAAAAGTATCATCTCTTTAGACCATCTGCAATGCAACAACGGTAAAAAGGTCCTACAACAGTACATTGCGGGCCATTCCACGAGGCCTCTAAAGTACCGATTCTTTCTTTGGAAAATTTGACCCAATGCAAAGCCGGCATCCAAATGTCAAATGGACTTTACGATATTATAAAAAGAAAGGAAGAAAATAATTTACATTAAAGAAAGGACTTTTCATGGAACAAGGAAGGTTCAGTTGATTAGCGCACATACCAATAAACTTTTCTAGGCATACTACCGCTTTTTGTCATAATGACTCCCATCAATCAACTTGCTGAGAGTTTTGCCAGGGTTGGCAAAATGACAAAATATGCGGATCCCGGGGGATCTCATACCAAAATTGTGAAAGTGAAGGTCTCCATACCGGTTGCATTGGAGCACAATTATAAATACAAATTCTTGTCCACCCTGCACAGTGCCGATACTGTGCAAGGTGCCGGTTGCATTGCAGATGGTCTTACATCTTTATATTGTGTTAGGACTCATGATGTAACTCCGTCAACGAACTTACCTTGTGTAAGAAAAGAATTCAGTCCAGTAGGGGTCCAATTAACTTTCTGATCAGGCTGACAATCACCCAGACCAATCAAGCAATTTGAAGCATCCAGGCACAGAATTCTGTTGCCTGCGTGGCAGGTCTGGCTCCTTTTTATTAATTACCCTTACAGTAATTTTGTGAAGACTGAATCCACGACAATATTAGTTTATTATGGATGACGGTCAAATGAACTTATGGAGTTTTTGCATAAAATAAACAGATAATATTCTTCGTTTGAATTCAAGTAAATTAATAAACGTAAGGGAAGACTGTGGAAAACGCAGTAGGATTTTAAGGGCCGCTTTACACCAAGAAGTCGGGCCAATTCTCTTTCAAGCCAATTGCACAAAATTTCAGCCCCTTTTGGATTGGAGGCCGGCCTCAACTTCCCATTAGAATAAGATTATAATGGGGGTCAATTTTCCCATCTGTAAAGGCCTTAAGGCCAAGAAGCCGGGCCGATTCAATAAAACCTACAAAAGAAAGAGAGAGGGGCTGAAATTTTTAGGGCCACTTTACACCTAGAGGCCGGTCCAAATCCCCATGAGGCCAATTGCACAAAATCCAACGGTAATGATTAGTTGAAAAAAATAGTTTTTTATTAAAATAATTTTTTAATTGAAATCTGACATTGGCCCCAAGGTCAAGAATTGGCCTCCCATTTTTGGTGCACCCAATTCAGCGAGCTCGGGCCATGTCAGATCATGTCTTTTTTGAATAAAAAATTCAATTCTCCAAATTGGCCCAGCCTCTTGGTGTAAAGGGGTTGGAGCTAATTTCAGCCTTTTGTCCAATCAGAAATCAAGATTCTTGGCCTCTGACATAGGAAATTGGCTCGGCCTCTTGGTGTAAAGTGGCCCTAACTTAAGATTTTGAGCTTGTTCATGCCAACACTGCATTTTTGCTTTTGCAAAGACTGCCTGTCAATTCATAAGGACTATCACATCCTGCGGTGTTGTTGTTGATGGTTTTTTTCCTTTGTTTTAATTTCTGTTTTATTAAAGGGAGTCACAGGCATAGCAGGTACCAAGGGAAGCTAGGGGAGGTGGCAGGGACCATCAGACAAAGATACACCACCCTTGTCACCGTGGACACCCTACTTAAGCTTAATATTATGATTCCATTTTGAAACCCAAGATTGGGTAAGCTTAACTGGTGAATGATTAACTTAACAACAGGTACTAATCTAGCTTGGAGACCTTGTGATGAGATTGACATTGCAGACATGTCCATGGAAGCTGTGGCCCTATCCATCGAGAGTCACAATAAGCAGACACAGACACAGACACAGACACAGACACATGGAGGATCACAAAGGCATCAATGACTGTGTACAGCTCCATAGCAACAGCTGAAAGAAAACTTCTTCTGAGCAGCCTGTTCTCACCAGCCCCTTTTTTTTGGCACCATGGGGCAGAATAAATGTCTACTTTTTGCCAGATAGAAGTAATCTTTTTTTGTCAAAAATTTACCAATTCTATTTTAAATGCGGATGAAATTGCCAAATTTGGATGAAAAAGTGTATGAATAGGATTGGAAAGTGTTTTTGGGTCCAAAAGATGGATGAATGTAAAAATACAATGCTTCACCAAATTTTAAGTGATCGCCATCCTAGCACTTTCTCAAAAAGTAAAAAAAAGGGCTGGTTCTTACCCAACAACGATAAGGTAGAGCCACCTATAACCGACCAATGACCCATACCCGACCTATAGGTGTAGTTATTTTTTACTAAGGTTGCACCAGATTTTTTGAAGCTTAGAATGTTGTTGTTTTTTTCCCTTTTCAAGGTTAAAACTAATAAGTTCATGACACATGTCCCAAACTGTGAGAAAGAAAGTAGAAATAATGAGTAGGACAAAGTTCTTGAATGATCAGAATTAGAAGGGTTGAGACATTGGCCATAGGTCTGGATCACTTTTTGCCTTCCCAAAATTCATAGTAATTTCAGTTCAAGTGATTAAATTACCAAATTTTTTGCAATCCCCGTCATTTCTATCGATGCACCTCTCAAAATATTTGTTTTGCCTTGCACTACTCCAGATCAAGTCGGAATTGTTTATTTGGTCGGTTACGGGTGGCTCTACCTTAGCAACAACAGCAACATATAAATTAGGGCTACTTCACACTATGGTCAAAGGTCAAGAGGCAGTCAATTTCCACCAATTTAAGATTGCAAGAAACCAAGATTTTGACAATTTGATTGGTAGAAATCAATGGCCTCTTGAGCTTTGGCCATAGTGTGAAGTGCCACAAAGCTTAGTCATATCACAAACTGGATAGAGTAAGGTAGAGCCACCCATTCCCGACTAGTGACCCATTCCCGACCTATAGATGCACGTATTTTTGACCAAGCTTAGAATGTTTCTTTTTTTCCTTTTCAAAGTTGGAACTAATAGATACATTACATATGTCCCAAGTTGTGAAAAAGAAAGTAGAAAATAGTGATTAGGAAAAAAGTTATTGAATGATTGAAATTGGAAGAGTCTAAAGGTTGGCCATGGGTCTAGTGCACATTTTGCCTTTCAAAATTCATAGTAATTTTAGTTCAAGTGATAAAATTACCAAATTTTTTGCGATCCTTATCATTTCTATCGATGTACCTATAAAAAATATTTGTTTTGCCTTCACTACTCCAGATCATGTTAGAATTCCTTATTTGGTCGCTTATGGGTGGCTCTACCTTAACCCCTAAAGTTCCATGACTATGTTTTCACCGAAAACACTCCAAAACTGCCATTTTTAGTACAAGTACCAAATTTTTGAAAAAAAAACTTTTTTGAGACATGTAACCGTAGGATCTTATAGTAAAATACTTTTAGAAGATGTGCAAAAAATTTTAAAATTTTCCACCATGCGGATTGGAAGATATTAGCATTTGAATAGGCAAAAATCCTTTTTTTGTCCCTGCGAAAAACAGGGCAGCTACACTTCACAAGGTCACATTTGTATGAAAAAATTTCCAAAATGGTGGTGAATCTTTGAATTCTTTTTCCTAAACAAGTTGGCTACATGCCTAAAAATTTTCAAATCATTTGATATTGTTCAACATATACAAAAAAAATAGTAAGTAGAAAGACATAGAGAATGATCCAAAATACTAAATTGTTAAGAATTTAATTATGGAATTGAAAAATGTCAATCCCAATAGTTGTAATGTTGTAATAAACAACCTACATCCTATGAATTTTTTTTTTTCAGAAAATATTAAAAATTGAGTTAAATAAACAACTTCAAAGTTTATTTCAGAGTAGAGAATCTATAACTGCCCGCAAACTAAAAACCTCATCACTTTTGACTCAATGGTCGAAATGGAATGATTCAAAGCTTTCCACGTATATGTAACTCTAGAAAACCAATTTCAAATTTTTATTTTTGAAAAAAGTGATTTTTTCTAATCTACCCGAACTGCCCATTTACAAAAAAAAATAACATATTTGGCCATAAATTTTGACTCCTATTTCCAAATGTCATGAAATTTAGTGCATATGAAAGATACTCCTTGCGCCCATCTTCTATTAAAATTTTAGCTTAAAATATAGAAATCTCTAATCACACGTACCTGCCCAAAAATTTTATGTTGCCCAAAACCGCATGCTGGTCCTTTAGGGGTTAATACATCAGACTTGGAACTTTAATGAGGTCTGAGCATGCTTAACCTTCTTTTTTACACCTCTCCCTCCCTTTCTAGTCTTGAATGAAGAAATTTCCACATATGGAGGTCATTTTGTACTACAAATATATTTGAGTTATAGTGCTACTATCAAAAATTGTAGAAATTATATGTGGTTCCTCTTGTTCAAGAATGTTGTGTATTTGCATTCTTTGAACTATAGAATATTTGCAAAATTTCTTCTATTTAAAAAAAAAATCCCTCTCAAATTCAATCGGGATTTCAAAACTTTGACTTATAAAATTTGGAGTTCAAAAGAATGAATAGTCAAAGTGTATCGTAAGCAGTTAATGGTATTGCTTTCTCTAAATTGCATTTGAACTAAACCAATTACAACTCTAACATTTTGAAGTAAAACAAAGAACTCATTTTTTTTCATTATTTTTGTAAACACATGAAATGAAATTTCACTGCAAAGGATAAAAGACAAGCTCACTAACTTAGAGCATCGCCAGCCATTTTCTATGAAGCAACCTGGCCGGGGCCAGGTTGTGGCCAGACTCTGAAATACTTCCCACTGCAAACCTGCCTAGGGATAGGGACAGAAGGAGCCCGTTCACACCACATTTCTCTCTCCAAACAATAGGTCACCATCCCCGCCATGCTTGTTGACTCAAGGAAGATCTTGTCAATTTGTTAGATTGTGGGTAGCAACCTCATTTCTTGTATTTTTTTAATGATTTGGCATGTTGATTTGCTTATCCATGTGCATGGTCATTAACCCCTAAAAGCCCATTGTCCCTTCAGGGGACAAATGCGTTTTTGGGCAGGTACCTACGTGCTGAAATTTTGTCGTGATTCTTTGAAACTTTTTGAGAAGATGAAGAATTGAGAGAGGTATGTGGCGGAAAAAAAAAATTTGAAATCAGACCTTCGAATGAGAAGTTATGCCACTTCTTGGAATGCGTGGGGAGGGAGGGCAGCAAAAAAAAATTGCAAAATTTTTAATTCTTTTTTTAAATATTTTTTTTCTCATAGATTATATTTTTGTCTATCTGGAAAGCTCTGATTCATTTCAATTGGATTTGCTGTGAGGAAGTTATGGACATTCTTGTTTTTCAAGCAGTTAGAGCATTGTAGTCTTGCAAATTTTTCGTTTTCAGTCAATTTGCCTTTTATAGTGTAAACAAAGACAATTTGTAAGTACAGTTTCACATTATGTAGAAAAGATAGACAAATTGACTTCAGATTTTGAAAGTTGTAAATAGGCAGGATATGAAGTAAGACGAATTGTCCTTGTAACGATTTTTCAACTTGTGTCTTGGTGCCGCTTGAGGCAATATAGCTTTAAACAATTTGTCTTTCTTTCCCCCCACTCTCTCGGTCTTCAATAGCGTTCTTTTGTAAACAATTTGTCTGTTTCAGCACAGGATGTGCTTTGTTAATATAATATAATATTATAATCATTTGTCTTTGTACTCATTCACTTGAGTCTCTTGTATCCAGTGATTGGAATACTGTTGTGGAGATTGTGAATTTTGAGAAAGACAATTTGTTGTTGGAAGGAAAGTCCAGGTGGACTACTTTGTGAGAGTTTTGAATTGGGCTTTGCATTATTGTGTAAATTGTTTATATCCAGTGATTGGATTTCTTGATTGTGATCTTGAGAACGAATTGTGTAAATTGTAATTGTGCATTGATATATTTCCAGTGATTGGAATGACTAAATTATTTTAGACAAATTGTTTGTTGCATAATAGTAGCTGTGGTGGTAAACTGTGTTCTTTGTATGTGTGTTCTTAAAACAATTTGTCAAGTGGTTGAGTGAATTTCTCTTGAGTGGTTGTCAGTTTTTATGAGGATGTTACAGTGAGAGTTGAGAGAACAATTTGTCTGAGTGAATATGCGAGTAGAGTTAGAGTGATGCGGATGGAGAAAGAATCGAAAGACAATTTGTTTGGATACAGCAGCGTTGGCAAGTGACTGGCGTAGCAGACCAGTTCGGGTGCGAGACAACTTGTTCATCAGAACACCTAATTGGTAATGTAAATTCTGACAATTTGTCTGTAACTCGATTAAGATTTAATGACATAATTATTGTGTATGTGCAAATGCAGTGAGCGATTTGTTTGATAATTAAGATTTACAGACTGGTTGTAATTTGTTATAATTGATGAAATGGGGAAATTGTGAAATGTTTAAATTAATAATTGTCAGATTTTTGATTCTAAATTATTAATTTAAAAATTCCAAAACGACAATTTGTATGATGCGTTGTAATTGTGAAATTTATTTAAAACTGTTGCCGATATTATAATATACAATTTTGGAGCAAATTGTTGAATGTTAAATTCTTGTTTTGATATGAATTAATTTTATCTTTGACAAGTTGTCAATAGAAATTAAATTGTTATCAGGATATGAATGGAAATTAACATTATTATATATAAAAGAAATATTAAAGTGAGTATGAATAGTCTTTTTGATGTATGTAAGGGATTAAACAAATTGACATGAAAGAACTTTGTTGTGTTATGATAAGTCAATTTGTTCACTGGTGTATGTTGATATTGAGAAATAATGAATTAATATAAATTGACCTTTGTAACTTGTGATAGACTAATTTCCAAAGGCTGTAAGAATGCTGAGTAGTGTAGTGACAATTTGTTTGACCTGAAGCTGATTGTAAAGACAATTTGCCTTGATTGTGGAACGAAAGATAACTATGGACCAGTACTTCATGGAGATTAGTTAGAGAAAAAATTGTTTGATTTTAACAAATTGTGATAATGTGCAGAGAAGCTGGAAGCTGAAATTGCATTACACACTCATTCCCCCTGCATTAGTATAGAGACAATTTGTTGTAGAGGACTGGGACTGTTTGATACTCATTTAAATTAGTAATTTGGCTAGCTAAGTAGTGACTGGACAAATTGTTATGGTAAAAAAGCTTTATGGTAATTAAGGAATCTATATTATATATATATATATTTGTGTGAATGTTGCATTTAAGGATCTAGATCATGCATGACAAATTGTTGAACAACCTGACAAATTGTCTTTGAAATATCCCTAGAATACTAGGCAGGACCGAGACAGCAATCATGCGTCCTATAGCATTATTTAACGGACTGGCCAACAAATTATTCCCTTGGGTATAAGAGTGTATAAAATAAATTGTTTATGGAGAAATTGTATGATAATTTATATTGAATTCCTTTTCATTCTAGAAAACAAGTGACTTTAGCTACTAATACGTTAGACTATTTGATCATTCCCAATATTATAGAACCTCTATACTATTTCCCTGGGTTTTGTGAGATGGCAAAATCTAGATCACAAGCATCTTCTTGAAAAAAATAACTTGTAGGATTCATTTCGGAATGCAATTTTTGTAATTTTTCAATTTTTTTTTCTATAATGGTTTAGTTTGCTTGCTAGAACAATCTCACCATTGGGATTAGTGCATTTTAATTCCATCAAAAATATATGAATATTTTAGATTTTCCTTCTATCTCATATCTACTTCTATTTAACAATTTTTTAAAGAATGATAATTAAGTTTTTTTGAATCTTTTTTTTTTTCCTAGACTCTCAACTCAATTCTCCACTATAAAGATTTAAAGCTCAAAACGCTATAGTGCAAAAATTTTAAGTTAAAAATGTTTAAAGTCAATAAATCTGGTCCCGCAATGTGCTGAAAATCTTGTTTTTTCTACTTTAAACGCAGATATCTTGCAATCTGTGCAGTCAAAAATTCTGAAATTTTTTCCACACATTCTCATACTAGTTTTCTGTAAGATCCTACAGTTAGATGTGCAAAAAAAAACATTTTTTTTAATTTTTTTTCACTCTTTGCTAAAAAATGGCAGTTTTGGGTGTTTTTTGGAAGAAAAAAAAACAGGCCTTGGGCCTTTAGGGGTTAAAAAGTGAGAGTAACTTTTGAGTTTGGCAATGCTCTTAGCCCACAAGTGGGAAGGGACCAGGACTACTAACCAAGGAACTAGCTTTAGTTACAAAAATTGGCGGTTACAAATAACTCCATGAAAATGTCCCTATATCAGGTCACTTGACATGTATTCAAATCCCATCAGGTTACTGGGTCTCCTTACCCCAAAGCTTAAGTTGAAGCAATCAATTGCGTGAATGGAAGGGTAGACTTGACAATTGTGGGCAGTCAATTACTCAAAATCAGAGGTGGACTTTCCTACTTTAGGAGCAAGCCAGGGGTGATTACTGAATCCCATTACCAATTGAATCCCATGGTATTGATGATA
Organism: Neckera pumila; assembly: GCA_963969595.1. Classification (NCBI taxonomy): domain Eukaryota; kingdom Viridiplantae; phylum Streptophyta; class Bryopsida; order Hypnales; family Neckeraceae; genus Neckera; species Neckera pumila. The sequence continues at coordinate 5,461,234 of OZ018412.1, read as the reverse complement.
ATGTACAGTAATAGCAGTTGATACAGTCCAAGGATGAACCATATGAATTTGATTTTAATTTTGATTCTGATTTTATTTATTTATTTTTGACACAAGTAAAGGACGACTGAACCATATGAATTTGAGTTATTTGCGTCTGACTCTATTGATCATTGCGTTTTGCTGTTGGGGTCAAGACAATGGGTAGAGGTTACCGGCGATAAGCTTGCATTAAACCCTGTCTGTCTCCCAGTGCTTGACCGAACTTGGTTTGGATGGGGATGCTGCAGGTGGTGTACACTGCACTTGAGAGCTGCAGCAGAGAATTCAAATATTGCACCCAAGGCCATGGATCATCCCAGGTTTTCCAGGGCTTTTAGGATTTCAGGATTTAACTGCAAAGTCCATCAAAGGATTTTTTGAAAATTTGCAGTCAAATGCTCATGAGTGGATTTTTTGAATTTTTTTGAAACCTGGAGTTTTGTTTTTTTTATTTTTTGAAAAAAAATTTGAATTTCTCCTTGATATTTTGGTTCTTTTGGGTAGGATCCATTGGATCAATATTGCAAGTGCTTGAGTTTTCAGTTTCTCATAAACATTTGGGTAGTTAAAATAAGTCTTTTTTTTAATTCATAAGAACAAGCACTCTAACTTGTAGAATAGACCCATACTTACAAGAAAGCTTTTATTTATTCAAATATGATTAGACAATGTAAGAATAATATGAAGAATTTTGTTATGAAGCTATCGAGGAATTTCCACCCAAAAAAGCATATGGACTACTTTAAATAAAGATCTTGAATATGCTAAAGAAATAACCTTTGAAATTGGTGGATAAGATTTAAAAGTTAGGTACAAAATCCTATGGTTAGAAGTTGCAAACAAGATTTGTTCACTCCACTTTGTTTTCAACTTGTTCTGCAATGGTTTGAGCTCAAAAACAACATAAATGCTTTTTGCCTTAATCCCTAGAGTCCCAAGAGTTCCCTTAGGGGACTCTTGAAGGTTCAACAAGTTCCTATGATCTCAATTTTTGGCATGATTCTTTGGATATTTTTTTGAAAAATCAAGTTGATTAGCTTTTCAAAAGTATTTTTTTTAATTTTCAATCAATACATGGGAGGAAAAGCTATGCCATCCAAACCAAAAAAATCAGGCAAAGTCAAACAACTTTCTTAAAATTTTAATGAAATTTCAAAAAAAATCTTATAGGTTATATTTTTCCTATGTAGAAATATTTGATTCATTCCATTTGGATGAGTGATATGAAAGTTATGTAGCTTCTCGTTGTGCTAGCAATCTTAGCAAATTCTTGTTAAAAAAATGTATTGGATCCAATACATTATCTCAATTTTCACAATTTCAAAAAAAAATTCTAGATTGTTTGGTTTGCTTGCTAGAATAATCTCACTATTGGAATTAGTGCATTTCATTTCCATCTTAGAGATATTAACAACTTAGTTTTTCTTCTTGTACTTACTTTGAGTCTTCAACTTAACTATTTTTTAAAAAATAAAAATCAAAGGGAGGATTTGAAAAAAAATATCCAACTCTCAACTCACAACTCAACATAAAAAAAAATTAACCAAAATCTATAGTACAAAGTATTTAAGTTAAGAAGACTCAAAGCCTCATAATCTAGTCAAGCTAGAGACCAAAAAACTTGTTTTTTTACTTTAAATACATATCTTGTAATCTATACTATTAAAACTTATGAAATTTCTTCAAGACATTTTTATACCAATCCAATGCAGGATCTTGTAGTTAAATATGAAAAAGAAATAAAAGCTTGAGATTTTTTCTCTTTACAATGGAAATGGCCATTTGGGGTGGTTTGGGGTGGTTTGGGGTCAAAAAAAAGGCCTTGGGACTTTAGGGGTTAAGATATTTTATACAAAGGAGTTTTTCACTTTTAACCAAGAGATGTAGATTTTTTGTATTTTTATTTTTTTGAATGCATTCATTAATTTCTAATAACTACAACATCAAAATTCTTGTTTTCCTGATTTATTTTCCAATTAACTTATACTGTGCATAGCTTTTGTAAAAAGTCTTTTTAACTTAGGTCTAAATTTTTTAGAATTCCAAATTTGAAGCATTCTACTAATTTTTTTAATTTGATCTGAATATTTTTTTTGAACTCTAGTGTTTCCAATATTACCCTCAAATGCAACAAAATTAGCAACTATTTGCAATTTCACTCTAGGAATGCATACTCATGTAGGAAGTGAATTTTAAGAATTGTGGTTTATATATATAAATAAGTAAATAAATTATTTATTTTAAATCAAAATTTTGGTGTATTCTTATAATAATTAATTCTAGTATCTTGATCAATGTTGATCTCATTGTAAAAATACATTGAGATCAGAACATGGTGTTTACATGTTTACGTGTACATTTACTTTTGTACTTTCCACTATTAAAGATGATGAAATCCTTTAAAATAAGTTTTGGATCTTCTTGGATAATAAGTTTCGTCTTCTTCTTTTCCATTACAAACCTAATTATTAAAACTCTATTAGAAGGTGAGAAGAAAGGGAGGGAGGAAAGAAAAAAAGATAACATGATAGAAAAAAAAGTACAAATGAGGAATAAATGATCAAATCTTTATCTTGCTTTTTTAAATTCATTCAAAACATCAACTTCCATTGCTCCACTATTAAAAATAATCTATGAATGAAAAACTTAACTTCTGGTCATGATTCTTTACTAAAGGCCATACTTAAGAGAATTCTTTTCTCTTTATTATTAGTCACTATTGTAAAGACTCCCAAATAAGACCAATGTAAAATTTGGGCAAGTTCATATAAAGGTAATTTTAGATGGATTTTTTGAAATTTCAACAAAATGTGTGGACATGTATCTTCTACATAGGGATAAGTTTTTTGTTCTAATCAAGTTTCTGGATCAAAAGTTATTTTACCTATAGTTTTCAAGCAAAAGGGGCATTTTTGGACAGCATGTGCAAAATTCCTCTTCTATCTCTGAACTTTGATGAGTACTTAACTCATATGACATAGGATGCAAGTCATGCAATAAGACCCAAACCATGCATAGTTGTAACGCCTCCTTAGCAAAGGGGCTGGGTCCGCAACGGGATAGCGTCGCGGCCCCTTGGCCAAATAAGGCGCGACGTGATGGCACCACGTCGTAGGATGCCGTAGCGTGGCAACGTCGTGTAGTGGCCTGCGGCGTGTGAGCACAGCGGGTGGGCAGACTCCGGATGAGGCGCCCGAGGCTGAAAGACCCGGGGCGCAAGGGAGGAGGGCCCGTGGCGAGGAGCGTCACGAAGGGTCTCCAAAAGTGACTCTCGGGTTGCTCGGGGAGACTCGGGGGTGAGTTTGACTAGGCTCTACGAGGGCGCTTAGTGGGAGCTAGGGGGACCGCTTGCGAGTCGTGCTAGTGTTAAATGCTAGAAACTAATCTGGATGCGTGGACATGCAAGTTTAGAGTGTTAGCTGTGTTCTAAGGGGAGCGCGGAACGTGACAGGGTCAGGGACCATGTTACATGTGGTATCAAAGCTGATTAAGCCCAATATCGCGGTTTAGGAGCTCGTTCTGTCCAAGTGGTGGTTGCCATGGCAAAACTGAAGCAGACCGGCGAGGCGTTGGGAATGGTCGAAGAGGTGACCAAAAAAACCAAACGGAAAAAGAACGTAGACGAGGCAGAAGAGCCGTGTCGAGATGTTCCGGAGACGGACCAAGCGATGGACTTAGCTTTGGTGGAGGGAGGCGAGGCTGCGACCCCTCTCGTGGAGAAATAAAAGGTAAGTGGGTCTCGACGGACCAAGGCGGACATCTTGAAAGAGGTCCAGGAAAAGGACGCCGAGAATGAGCGGTTAAGCACTGAATTAGAAATGTTCAGAATGAACCTTGACTACATGTATGAAACCAAAATGGAAGTTGTGACGTTTGGAGCGACAAAGACAGCAAAAATTAAGGCACAAGCAACACAAAAGGGTGTTGGGGTTGGGGTCGCGGAAGCGGTGCCCACCGGTCCCAAAGAGACCATGGGAGGGAAGAGGTACCCACCCGGCGAGGCAACAAGGGTTGCGTCACGAGGAATCCTAAAAGGGATTTCGAGGGTGAACTTTCTCCAAGAACTCATGGCGGGATAGGCTTCAAGTTAGGCAGGGAGAGAGGATGATGAGGTTGACTCTGATAGAGTGAATTTTCGTCGCCGCCCGCCAGGGCCAACTCTTCAAAAAGTGATGGCCGAATTGTAGGCATTCAAGAAAAGACAATAGGACTTGGAGGTGGCGTTGGTGATCCAAGGGGTCAAGGTCCCAAGTGCGCCAGTTGTGTACATGAAAGATATGCATAAACCGCTGGCGTGGGATTATGCAAACGCCAGGACTATAGAAGCTTTTCTGGAGCAGTATGAGACATACTGCGAAGCTGGAGTCTATTTGGCAAGTGAGGTTATGGTAAAGAGCTTTCCGGCCTTTCTCAAAGAGGGGGCTTAGCTACTTACCTGGCTTGGAAGCAAACTTGGGCCAAAGATGGTCAAGTGTTTTGGTTTCAAGTCAAGGAGTGGGCATGCGCAACTTGGCGCAAACCACACCAGCACTTATTCGAGGTGACCGCCTTAGGGTCAATGCGCATGGGATGCCAAGGCAGCTTGACCAAGTTCGTGGAGGGTTACAAAGCAAAGTACCTTCAGACCAAAGTGCACGAAAATCACGAATTGGGCATGATGGGTTATTTCTTGGCAGCGCTTGATGAAGATACACGGAGCAAAGTGTGGGAGCGTGAGAAGCTCCCGAGCACGATGATGGAGTTGTTTGACTTGGTCATTCGGCTCGGAGATGCGCGAGATGTCGCGAAATCATCGAAAGTGCTAACCGGCGGTGACAGTGTTGAAGACAAGAGTTTTCAAAGCGATCGCAAAAAGAAGTTCCACAAAGGAAAAGGAGAGGCGCGGCACAGCGCCAGAGAAGGTGAAAAATACGCCCCGAAGAAGTCCAAATGGAACAAAGAAAAGGTCAACCTGAAACAAGCGAAAAATGACAGCTTGTGCTTCGAATATGGAGGAAGCGAACATATGAGTCGTGACTGCCCGAAGAAAAAGGACAAGAAGAAGCCCACTCTAGTAAGTAAGGTCGAACATAAAAGAGCAATTGTTGAAACAATTGCGATTGGTGAAGCTGGAAGTTCAAACGCCAAGGAGGTTAGTAGACCTTGTGTTGTAAAGATGGCTCTGCCGCCCTTCAAGAGAGGAACCAAGGCAATGAAGACACTGGGACTAAGACAGATGGTGCGAGAGGGAGGATTTGAGGCCTTCATCTCTACCATCAACCCGGGAGCCATGAGTCTGGTGTACTTGTGGGTCAAGGTTAAAGGTACTCACATGACTTTGTTGCTTGATACAGGAGCCACCAACTCGGTCTTGACACCGCGATGCGCGAGAAGCTAGGGTTGATGATGGAAGACGTGGCGTTGCCCGTCAAGGTTAACTTCGAGCAAAGAGCGTCAACAGCGACTCAAGTAGCGACAGGCGTTCGATTCAGTTCTGGCGAGGCGAAGTTCGAAGAGGACTTTACCATCTGTGAACTTGATGGAGTAGACGGTGTGTTAGGCAACACCTTCTTAGCATACTACGGAGTGGAAATTAGGCAGAGGCCTAAACTTCAGGTAGTGGCAGTAGATGACAGAGGGAGGCCTAGACGTCTTGAGCATGTCAGAAAATCGGAGCTAAGTAGTGTAGGTGTTAACTTATGTTCGGTGAGCCAACTCTATGAAGAGTGTTTTGTAATGATTCTCCAAGAGTCTACTTCTTTTTCTAGCTCTACGGAGCTTAACATGAATAAAGTTGAATCCGGGGTTGATTCAAAGAGACGCCAAAATCTTCTCAAAGTGTTAAGTGAGTTAAAAGATGTTTTAACGGATGATTTACCAATTGATCTACCCCTGAGAAGGGAGGTGGATCATAAGATTGAATTGGAGCCGGGTGCGAAACCGCCCAACAAGGCACCATACAGACTTAATCAAGTGGAATTGGTAGAGCAAAAAAGACAAATCACAGAACTACTAGCACAGAGCTATATAAGGCCAAGCAAATCTCCTTTCGGGGCGCCAGTGCTTTTTGTGAGCAAGAAAGATGGCCAACTTAGATTGTGCATCGATTATTGGGCCTTGAACAAAGTCACAATTAAGAATAACTATTCACTACCTCGAACGAACAATCTAATGGACAGGTTGGCTGGAGTTAAGTACTTTAGCAGGATAGATCTAAAGTCAGGATATTACCAAATCCGCATAAGGGAAGCGGACATACCCAAAACGGCAATACGAACTTGGTACGAGTCTAAAACAATGGCAACACTACATTGGGGGTTTGAAGACAAGGGTCTTCACAAATAATATTTCCCTCAAGTATTTGGATTTGAAGGCGCAGGCAACGGCTAAAGAACTGCGATGATACGACACCATTTTGTCCATGGACGTGGAATTGATCTACAAACCAGGACAAGACAACTTAGTGCCAGATGCATTAAGTCAAAAAGAGGAGTGGTTAATACCGCTCATTATGATGCTAGTGGAGCATGAGGATGAAGATGATGCACGACGCTTCTTCTACCAAAGAGTGAGAGAATAAATGGTAGAGGATTCGGATGTGATCACTCGTAACCACCTTCTAAATGGACGGAAAGACTTGGTCAAAGATCCGGTCGTGTCTACAAGAATCCATCAGGTGAAGAGGAGAAATGGGCTACATTATTTTAAACAGACCCGCCTCTACATACCGAATATGGTGCTCAAAAAAGAATTGCTACATAACTATCATGACACTCCGATGTCGGGACACAAGGATGTGGTTCCAACATTAACGGAGTTGAAAAAACAATACTTTTGACCCTTGATGGAAGAAGACGCAGAGGAATACGTCAGATCATGCGCAAAGTGCCAGATGAGCAAGCATAGCACTCAGAAAAAGGTGGGCAAAGTACTGCTACTACCTATCCCAATAAGACCATTTCATTCGATCTCGATGGACTTTATGACGGGGATCCTAAAAGTCGAGAACGTAGATTGCATATTTGTAATAGTATGTAGGTTGTCCAAGTGGGCCGCGTTTATCCCGCGTCCAAAGAATTATACGACGGATTTAGTGGCGAAGCTATTCTTTGAACATTGGGTTAAAAATAGGTGCTTCCCATGGGAAATCTTGAGTGATAGAGATACAGTGTTTCAAACACTATTTTGGCAGCACCTGTGCTGGAAGTCAGGTGTAAATCTCATGATGACAACGGCTTTCAGACCACAAGCAAATGATCAGACAGAAAGGATAAACCGTATCATCAACACATATATGAGGTCATTTTGCGAAGGGGACCAATTAGATTGGCCCGAGGTGATACATGTAGCAGAACATTGCTACAAAACCACGATGACGCACTCGCATGGTGAATCACCGTTTAAGATTGTCTATGGACAAGAACCGGTAAAATTGGTAGACTTAGCCCGGGGACGGAGCAAAGCGCACCGTGACCAAGATAGACACTCAGAAATCTACTTGAAGATGCCATAGCGTTAGCAGAGAAGCACGAAATTCTACTAAGGAATTGTAGAGTGCTCTTGCTCAAAGTGTAGCAGCAGTATTGTGATGCTGCGAACAAACATCGACGAGAAGTGGAGTTCAAGGAGGGAGAAAAAATGTGGTTGGACTCCCAGAACTTGAACATCTATCCTGAGATCTCGTTTAAGTGGGCAGCTAAATGGGTCGGTCCATTTCCCATTGATAAAGTGGTCCACAAGGACACTCATAAATTGGAATTACCAACGAAAACGGAAAAGCCTCTTCACCTAGTGTTTCATGTGTCACTCTTGAAGAAGTATCACCAAGACGATAGAGATTGCACAAGTGGCAACAGGACCCATGGCCGCCACCCGAGTATGAAACTTGGGATGGTGTGCAAGGTAAAGTGAAGTCCATTATCGGATCTCGGCAACTCAGAAGTGAGGGAAACAATACAAGTGCATAATGCATGGTTATTCCCAGTTCGAGTTCGAATGGATTAACGGAGCATACTTGGGGCATGTAAAGCACCTCACCAGTGCGTGGGACATTCGTGAAAAGGAGGTGGAACGGGAAAAGAAAGAGGCGGCGAAACGCAAGTCCAGAAGGACACGCGCAGACGACAAGCTCATTTTGGACAACGACATTGTGTCAAGTGACACTGAGGAGAATACATGGAGAAAACGGATTGCTCCGAGACCAAAGCATACGTTCACGAAAAAGATCCAGCAAAGGCTGAGGTCTAAGCGTTGATGAGGACATCACCTTCTCTAAGTGGGAAAGGCACAACTCGAAGTAAGTAGCTCTGGCCTTCCTAAACCCAGACAATCGATGAGAGTGTAAAGGCAAAAGAGTGAGAATGGAGAAATGAACGCCTAGTTCGAATGAAGAGAAAGAAGTGCCCTAAGTCTAGAAGCAAACGGAGGGGAAGACTCGGAAGATGGATGCCGCCTAGGGGACACATCATAGGCTCAAAAGAGTTAAAGGGTGCGTGATAGTGGCGATCTCACGGTGCGGGAGTCAAGTTGCTAGCGGATTCGCTAGCTAGACTTGCTTTGGAGTAATACACACATGGTGGGCCAACTATGTCCCAAAGGGTAAACAAAGGACAAGAGTTGCTATCCCAGAACGCATTCTACCAGCTGGCACAAAGTGTCTGTAACTCGTATTGTGGCATGCGAGGTCTGAGGGGTTGGGAACTGAAGTGAGCGTATGAAAGGTTGACAGGTACCTAGTCAGTGCGGAGATTGACTAGACCAAGAAGGAAAGCACCGAGTAGTGAGAAACGAAGTGCGAGTATAAACTCTTGAGCACGGGAAGTGGCGACTCCTAAGTATAGTTGAACAAAAGATCTTCGCGGACTAGGGCGAAGAGAGCATCTTAGATAAAGCTTTGCTGAGGACATCAAGTGTTTTAAGTGTGGGAGGGTATAACGCCCCCTTGGCAAAGGGGCTGGACCCGCGACGGGATAGCGTTGCGGCCCCTTGGCCAAATAAGGCGCAACGTGATGGTGCCGCGGTGTAGGACGCCATGGCGTGGCAGCGTTGTGTAGTGGCCCGCGGCGTGTAAGCACAGCGGGTGGGCAGACTCCGGATGGGGCGCCCGGGGCTGAAAGACCCGGGGCGCAAGGGAGGAGGGCCCGTGGCGCAGGGCGTCACGAAGGGTCTCCAAGAGTGACTCTCAGGTTGCTCAGGGAGACTCGAGGGTGAGTTTGATTAGGCTCCACGAGGGCATTTAGTGGGAGCTAGGGGGACCGCTTGCGAGTCGTGCTAGTGCTAAGTGCTAGAAACTAATTTGGGTGCGTGGGCATGCAGGTTTAGAGTGTTAGCTGCGTTCTAAATGGAGCGCGGGACGTGACAGGGTCAGGGACCACGTTACAATAGTGCAAAAAATTCACTTGAAGAGGAGTTAATTTCTATTGACCAAATCATGGTAAGATTAGGAAAAAAATCTTCTAACTTCAAACGCTATAATCTTTCAATTTGCACCGTCAAAGTTTATGACAATTTTGCACACATTCCCATTGTAGTTTAATACAATTTTGTATGTTTGAACTTCAAAAAAATCATTTTTTTCATTGACCTAAAAATATTGATTTATGCGAATGTATGCCATAAATGTGCTCCAGTTCTTTAGGGGTTAATAGTTTTATCTTGACAAATCTAGCAAAGTATAATAATGATCAATATTATCCAGATATAAAGAAATCAATATAGGCGGATATAATGGATACAAATAGGTACAAGGATATCCAAATACAAAGTTATTGTATTTTTTTAATTAGTGTATGGTACTCATCTAGATAATTTTATATATATCAATTGTGGGTATAAAAGACCTACATGTGTATTTGTAAACATTTTTTGAAAATGTTTGAGAAAGAGTTACAAGAATAACAATTGAATGTGTAAACATTGAAAAAATTGATCTCCATGGTACTTCAATAATTAGACATTGTCATAAAATTGATTGAATATAGTCATTCAATTCAGTAGTATGAATCCTACATTAATAAAATAATTGAACCTAAAATAATTTGATCAAGTGATGCATCATAGTTCTTGATTGATTTTATTTGTATTGAATCTTATTGGCAATTGAAAAGGGATTCCAATGCATCTAAGCAATGTATAATCTTTGAACATCATATGCATAATTTATAAATTTCCAAAATATAACTTGTAGGTATATGTGAAATCAACTATTGGCTCTCATAGACTTTCAATGTAATATAATTATCATCATGATATAGCTATTTAAGAAGCATTTGAGTCTAAATATAGGAATTATTTTTTATTTTGCCGTTAAGTAGAGGCACAATTTTATTGGCACATGTGTCAAGCATATACAAGTCAGGGGTATTTCAAGCATTAAAAAAGAATAAGGCCTTAAAAAGGCTGTTAGTTTTAAACCAACAATACAAATAAAAAAATAATATATATTTTTTGGATTTTTGTAAATTAAAATTTTTGATACGAAGTGCCATAACGTAATGCAATTTTTTATTTTTTTAATTCAAAAAAATATTTTTTATTTGCATTGTTGATATAATTGATTGAGATTTGACAACCTTCTTGAGGCCCATTCTATTCTAATGTGTAGAGCCTTACAAGATTTGAAATATTCCAAGATAAAATAAAGATATTTTAAATCTTGTAGATTCATCATACCATTGACCTGTTCACTTAAATTCTTTAATTTTACCTTCTCTTCAATGACATTTGAGAGTGTCTTACACACTTACCATACAATCATTGCCTTTACCACACTTTGTTTTATTCTTCAAACTATTTGACCTGTAACACGACCATATAACATTAGTTGGCATCAAATGCTCTTTTTGAATCTTTTTCTTCTTCTTCTTCTTTACTTAGATTATCTTCACGAACATTTATTTATCGCGTACTATATTGATTTTTAGCAATACTATTAGAAGATAAAGATTATAGTGTATTCCTTAGAGACATCCTCAAATAAAAATACAATTGTCATTTGATTATCACAAAACTACTCATGGATGTTTAATCAATTGCCTCCTATAGTCATACTAGTAGAGATGCCTATGGTAGTACATTTCAAGAAAATATAAGAAATTTTCAAACTACAAGTACTTCAAAAATGTAGTCACAATTTTGGTACTTTGAAACTTGTTGTGAATTATGGGCTTTATGAAGATTCTATACTTACGTATTGGCACTTATTTGTGAAAATAACTTAGTAAAGATTAGTCTGCCTACCATTCCAAGTCCTTTTATGGCTTATTTGGCAATATTTAAATATATAAGCGTAATAAGAAATCATACTTACTTTAATAGTTTAGTGCTAGATAGATGATAAAAATGAATATTTAAAAATTTGTAATATAATACATCTTTAATAAAAATGAAATGAATTTGTTTTTATAAAATGGAACAATGGAAAACAATATTTTGATCCTTTGAGTCATTGACTTTAGATTTAGATTTTTTAACCCCTAAAGTACCATTGTCCCTTCGGGGGACAAATGGGATTTCGGGCAGGTACCTACGGGCTGAATTTTGTCATGATGTTTTGAAACTTTTTTTGAACATAGAAAACTTGATAAGCTTTATGAGAATATAATTTTTTTCACAATTGGTGCTTGGGAAAAAAAGTTATGACCAAATAAGCTCAAAACAGGGGACGGCGGGCAGCCCAGACAGCCAAAAAAAAAATGGACAAAAATTTGAATTTTTTTTAATGTATTTTTTCTCTCATAGATTGTATTTTTCCTATTTGGAAAGCTTTGATTCATTTCATATGGATTTGTTATGAGAAAGTTATGGACATTCTTGTTTTTCGGGCAATTAGAGTATCTTTTAGAAAAAAATAACTTCTAAGATGCATTTCTGAATGCAATTTTTCAAATTTTTCAGGTTGTTTTTTTGCATGGTTTACATTACTTGCCAAAACAATCTCACCATTGGGATTAGTGCGTTTTAATTCTATCTAAAATATATGAATATTTTAGATTTCCTTCTATCTAGTAACTACTTCTACTTAATAATTTTTTAAAGAATGATAATTAAGTTTATTTGATTTATTATTTTTTTCCTAGACTCTCAACTCAAATATCTACTACAAAGATTTAAAGCTCAAAACTTTGTAGTGCAAAAATTTTAAGTTAAAAATGTTCAAAGTCAAAAAATCTAGTCCCGCAATGTGCTGAAAAACTTGTTTTTTTCACTTTAAATGCAGATATCTTGCAATCTGTGCGGTCAAAAATTCTGAAATTTTTTCCACACATTCTCATACTACTTAGGTGTAAGATCCTCTGGTTAGATGTGAAAAAAAAAAGCACTTTTCAATTTTTTTTACTTTTTGCTATAGAAATGGCAGTTTTGAGTGTTTTTTGGCAGAAAAAGGGCCTCAGTCCTTTAGGGGTTAAGCAACTGGATCTAGGAGAAATGAAATAGTGTAAGCCGTAAGGTTCCAAAAATTCATCTTATATATAAATTTTCTATTTATTTGGATATAATTTACATTCAACTTCTAATTGAGACATTTTGAAACAAATTTTTAAGAATAGATTAAAATTTGTAAATCTTTTGTACTAAACCAAAAAATTATACCTTGTTCGAGCATTAAAATTTTTGTAAGTCAAATTTATGTATTCTTAGTTTCATAAGGATTCATTATGCATTTTTCTTTAAAAATCATTTGACCCTTCAAGGCCTAACAACTTCTTGAAAATGGAGGTTTTCAATGAATTATCTCACTTTGATATTTTTTTGCACATGGATGTGCTTAAAATTCTTAATTTTACAAGTATAAAATCAAAACTATTTTGTCTTGTATTCATAGAATTAATTTTGGAAAATATTAACAGTTGGATTTTTAGATTATAACAATTTTAGATGATCAACTTATAGGCAAAATTGCAGCGTTTGGAGTAGAAAAATTATAAGAAGATGAATAATGTTTTTTACCCCCCCCCCCCGCCCCTTTTCTCAAAAAGAATGGATTGGAATGAATGAAATCTCAAGCAAATGTAGTATTATTTAATTTAAAGAAATGAGAATTAAAATCTCTCCCACATTTGTACACGTTTTCAAACAAGGATAAAAAGCCAAAATTAACCAAATTAGACTCTACAATTAATTTTTTTTATATATGAGTCAGTTTTTGAAATTTAATGATTTATGTTACTAGCTTACTATTTGAAACATCTTCAAAAAATTTGGAATCATTCTAATTAGTTTGTGCTCTTAATCACACCAAATTGAACCTTGCATTTTAAAATTGCTAAAACACAACTTTGAAAAAATTCCTCTAGTCCTAGTTCATTTGTGCAAACCACAAACTAAAAAGGTCAAAAAAAAAAATATTTTTTCCATCCGCACTATTCCTTTCATTGTAAAAAAATTATATTTGCTCTCTTTTCTATAAGACTACCTTTCCTAAATAAATTTTAATTAATTTTCACATTGAAATTATGAAAATTGGAAAATGCAACAAGTATGTCAACTTGTTACTCTACAATATCCTAGTTTATAAAATATTGAGATTTGTTTCATCCTACGAAGAATTTGCCATTAAAAATTTGAAGAAGACACATTGTGTCTTCTTAGTCCTTGAGGGTCTAAATAATAATTGTTCTATATGCATAATGTGCACTAAAAATATTGTCCTAGTTCCAAAGCCATCAAAACACCCAAGTGTGAAAATGCCTTACGTTTATTTATATAAAAAGAACTTGAATCCATTTTTGAGATTTATTGTTTGCTAAAGACAAATGCCACAATTTAGGACTAAAGGATCCAAAAGCAATGACAAGATCATAACTTCTTTTATTCAATTTAATAATTTGCAAACTTGGAGATCTTGTATGTAATTTGATATCATATGCATCAAATGAATATTACTTTGTTGCTATCTATACACTAATCAATTCAAGTAGCTTCAAGTCTTTTTGAAGTTGAATCATTCATCTTTGCAATTATGGGACTTATGCGTTTGTTTGTAGTACCATAAAAAATCTTTAAGGAGGAAATATGCATGATGAAGGTTTATAAAGTCAAAATGTATAAAAATTAAGAAATTTAGGTAGGAAATAGTATTTAAACTTAATTTGGATTATTGTAATTGTAAAAATTGATTTTTATTCTTAAGTAATTTACATATAAAAGCACATATTCTATAATCTTTTGTTTGTTTGTTTTCTATTATGATTTTTATCCACTACTATAAGGCCAATGGGGAGATGGGGTCTATAAAATCTAAAGCTTTGGAGCTAAGTACCAATGATTGACCCCTCCTGTACAATACAAGTTCCTTGTTTTAGAAAATACTTAATGACTCCCTTAGTTTGATTGTTGACCTTTCACTCTATCATGAAATAAACATCACTATACAGTTAAATGTTGAGGTTGAAGCTTATAATAAATAAAATACAAAGTATCAAGACTTTATTAATGATTTCCATACCACATAAAATTTCTTTTGGATACTTTCAGAATAATTTTAGATTTATTCATCAATGAATATGAAACATCTTTACAAACGAGTCACATATAATGAGAATTTGTCATTCTATCTTAATCTATTTTAGTTTGTCTTAGTTAGGAAGTCAAAGGTCAACTTATACTTTTTGAGGTTTTAATGTGATAAGCAACCTTTCATTCCACTAAAACCATTTGAAATTTGTTTAAATGTTTTGGTGATATAAATTTTTGTATTGACAAATATAGGATGCGCTAGTGAGAAGAGTGAATTACACAACTTGGCTATAGAGTCATGAGGCAAAATAAATGAAACAATGCATTACATAAAATTTGTGGCCTCAAGAGGACTAGTAGACTTGGACTAGTTCCCTCAAGTGCCACATCAAGATTTTGATTAAATTTTTTTGTTATTTTCTTCGATGATTTGCAACGAAGTCACAACATGGCCATAAAATCATATTTCTACATGACAATAGCCATACAATGAAGGGAGATGAGTGCAACCATGACTATTACTTTATATAATTTGTGTGTCCCTTCACCTACATCACCCACAATTGCAATATTTGAATAAAAGTATAAAAATATAATTTTGCCTTTGAAAAGTAAAGAATTATTTCATATCCAAATTTATTTATTCTAGTGAAGACTTTTTAATTTTGAACTAGTTTAGCCATTTGGTGGTAGTATATTTTTATATTCACAAAAATAGGGTGCAACGAGTGTGAAGAGTCACTCAGACATGACTAACTTGGCCAAGGAGTCACGAAGCCAAACAACTAAAACGATGAAATGAAGACAACTAAAGCCATGAAATGCAGCCAAGGCTAGTGCAACCACAAATGTTGTTTTGTATTATTTGTGCTGTCTCTTTGCTTATATTACATATAAATGTAATCTTTTAATAAAGATCTAAAGATATAATAAGAATGAAATTTAGACCTTTGAGAATTGGAGTTATTTCATGCCCAATTTGTTTATTTAGATTTGTAGATTTTATTTATATTCTATTTTAACCCCTAAGTGCCTAAGCCTTTTCAAGTGTGTTCTTCCTATGAAAAAAGAGTATGGACTTATCGTTACCTCCAATGACGTAAATTTTTTTTTCTCCAAAATCTAACCTTATAGATGTTTAAAGAGCTAGCTTATTAGTATGTGTATCAATTTTGAGTGCAAAATTGCATAAGAGTTGTGAAATCATAACAAGAAAAATGTATGTTTTCTATTTTTAGTATGTTGTCCCTCCCCACAATGTTTGAGAAATTTGCATATAAATTTTTTTTGATATTGGAGGTGACATGAACAACTACAAATCATGTTAGCACACTAAAATACACTTTCAAAAAACTTAATTTAACATGAAAAGCTATCAAACACATTACACAAATCCACCTTGCAATTGTTGAAATGCAATTTTTTTTATAAGTAGAAATCGCAAAATAACTCCAAATCAACACTTGCATGTTTAAATTTTCAACAGTGAAAATCATGAAAACAATTTACTCTTTCCATTGGGACCATTTTCAAAGCAAATGAAAATTTGTAAACTTTACTCTTCCTCAGTGAGATATATGCTTTTGAGGACCTCCCAAAAATCAAATATTTACCTTTTTCAGTGAAAAATAAAAGTTTTCAATAGTTAACCTTCAAAACTGCCCGTAAAAAATTTTAAACCGGTCAAAGGACTTTAACTGCCCACCTAAAATGAGCCTAAAATTTTGGACCAACCATATTTGGTCGCTCAGGCAGTTAAAGGTTATTATTGTCAATGACAAGAATAAGAATGTTTATTGATTAGGATTTAGGTATCCATTAACTAATCACTCATGATAGCGGCGGTCATTTTGAAACCATAAACCCTTGCTATGCAAAATCTTTTCCCTCCTTGCATATTGTCTTCAGCCATGACTATGCTAGATGGCAAAAGCACATTCCAAAGCACATTGATGTTGTGCATTGTAAATTGAAGCTTGATATTGCAACAATTGGTACTCCTTAGAAATTGCCTTACATACTCACTAAAAAGATCCACGCTATAAGGGACAAGCATCAAGGCTATCACCATAACCCCAAAAAGCAATTGCAATATTAATGAAATGAATCAATCATGCTCTATATAGACAAAATTATAATTAACACAAAATGTGTATTGTTAAATTTTTTTTCAAGTTTTCACAATTTTTTTTGCTACTAGAATTCAACTATTTTGAGCTTTATTTGGCATAAGTTTTGCTCCTACACATTTTATTTAAATAAAAATTATATTTTACAAAGCTCATTTGTTTTTATATCTTACACAACCCAAAAAATCATGCCAAAATTTGAGATCGTAGGAACCTAATCAAATCTTCAATTGTACTTTGTGTAGAATTGTGAAGAAACTATTGCATGTGATGCAAATTTTGTTGGGAAGACAAAATTTAACCTTCTACAATGATCACTTCCAATAGATGTTGCTTTTGCCGCAATATATGTGAGCAACTCACCTCCATGACCATTGTGGCTTTTATTTTATTCTTTGTTTGAATTCATTGTTCTATGGCATGTTTGTTTTCTATAGGAAAGCGACCTATTCTAACAAGAACTCTTTCCAGCTTTCCAAATCTATGTCACTATGTGAAGGTCAAAATCGTCAAAGGTCAATATTAAGCAATTCAGCATAGTTGGAGGCAACTTTTTCTAAAATTCATATTTTTGTAGTATTAGCAAGTTAAAATCATTAATATTATAAAAAAAAAAATTTGGGATGTGATATGTAGTCTCTATGATTTTTCAAAGAGATAGCTCCCTAGACCATTGAAACTGTCATATAGGTGGACCCAAAACTGAAATCAATAAAAATCAAATGAAAACAAATGAGAGTAAGGTATGTGTCCTTCAAATGCATCAGCCAATCAGAGCCAAGCGTTTTAAGGACACATTAACCCCTAAAGTTAGGGGACAAATGGGAATTTTGGGCTAGTGCCTACAAGTTGAAATTTTATCTTGATTTTTTGAAATTTTTTTGGAAGATTAAAAAATTGATTCGCTTTATGGAACTATAATTTTTTTTTTCAATCGGTGCCCGGGAACAAAAGTTATACCCCAAACAACTTGGAACTTGGAAGGATGGAGGAGAGGGAGGAGGGTTGCTATTATTTGAGCTTATGGTCATGAGCACTTGAGCTTAGAAGTCTATACACCTATATTATAGGTGTCAATATTATAGAAAACTTCCATAATTATAGGATACCTATGTTATAAACACCTATATTATAAAGATTTATGTTATAAGCACCTTCAATGGTTGTATGATAACTACTTATACCAAGGCTCAAGGCTCATATGCTTGCATTTCTATGCTCACAAGATAGCATTGTTGGAAGAGCGGGCAGCAAAAAAAATTCAAAAATTTAATTTTTTTAAATATTTTTATCTCTCATAGATTATATTTTTGTCTACTTGGAAATCTTTTATTCATCCCATTTGGATTTGTTATGAGAAAGTAATAGACAATCTTGTTTTTTGGACAATTAGAGCATCTTCTTGAAAAAATGACTTGTAGAATTCATTTTTGAATGCAATTTTTAAAAAAAAACTTGAAAAGAAAAATTTCACAAAGTTTAGTTTTCTTGCTAGAACAATCTCACCATTGATATTAGTGCATTTTAATTCCATTTTAGAGATATTAATCATTTAGATTTTCCTTCTATCCTCGGGGAGGGCACTTGGTTCTACTACTACAAACCACGTGCAAACAAGTGGTTTCTAATAAACTATAATTTCAACCTAAAATTTTGAGCATTGTTTGGTAATGACTATAGGTTTCTATTGCCAAAATTTCTAGCTCAAATGAAATATGGAATGATTTCTAGAAGAGGTTGAAAATGAACATAAAATGGCATATTTTTTAACTCAAATATTTTTAGAGAACACATTTAGATGACCATTGCATCAATATTCAACTCAAAATGAGCTTTCAATAGAGAGTTATTTTTAGGAATTTTTGGTTCATTTTTTAGACAATTTTTTAGGATATAATATAGGGGTGTGAAAGTTGTTTTTCAATTCTGCAGTGTATCTATTTACTTCAAAAATTTGTAACTAATAATCATTAGTAAATAAAAATATCAATAATTCAAAACATAAACTTTCAAATTAGGAAAATATATTCATATTTTTTTTTTTTTCATTTATTTAAATTTTAGGATATAATATAGGGGGTACAAAGCTTTGGTCGCACGTAGTTTGGATTAGATACACTAAGTGCACCCCTCGTGCTTCTATCTTGTATCTACTTCTACTTAACAATTTTTGAAGTATGAAAATTAAGTTTTTTTGGATTTTTTTTTTTTTTGTTAGACTTCCAACTCAATTTTCCACCATAAAAATTTAAACCTCAAAACTCTATAGTGCAAAAAATAAAAGTTAAGAAGGTTCAAAGTCAAATAATCTAATACCAATATACTAAAAAACTGGGATTTCCACTTTAAACGCAGATATCTTGCAATTTGTGCAATCAAAATTCTGAAATTTTCTTACACATTTTCATACTCTTTAGGTGTAAAATCCTATGGTTAGATGTGAAAAAAAAAAATTCAAATTTTCTTACTCTTTGCTATAGAAATGACAGTTTTGAGTGTTTTTTGGAAAAAAAAAGGCCTTCACCCTTTAGGATTAATGAAAAGTCTAGGGATAGAAATAGTGATAGTCCAAGGTACAAAAATGGGAGCAAGGACGCTAATGGGTGTTTCTACTTTACTGGGATGTTGCAACAAACATTTGTATTTTTGTACCAGAAAATGGATGTATGCAGGTAATATTGTGAGCTTTGGGGGAAACAAATTTAAAAAGAAGGGAAAAAAAATTGTGCCATATCAAAAAATATTTATTCTCAAAAATAGCCAAAAAATTCAAGTTTACAACAAATTCTTAGAATTAATTTATGCACAATAATAGGTTGATAAATATTTACAAGAAAATAGATACTAAATCTTTTTATTTCTTAAAATGGTAAATAAATTTAATAAATTTAAAGAAAAGTTGGCCATTGATCCAACTAGAGGGGCATGGGTTGCTTCTCAACAAATTACTCCATCTCAAAATGATTTTTCTGTAGGCCATAATTTTTTGTCTCCAAATGATTTTCCTGTTGGTCATAATTTTTTGTCCCAAAATGATCATCCCAATTGTATATTTTGATATTGCAAATTGGTCAAATTTGACTTTTGATTGCTATCTAGGACCAACAAAACAATCTTCGAGTAGTAGTTCTCCCTCCCTCCTTCAATCATCAATAAAAAGAGACATCAAATGACTAAAGGGGTTAATCAACATTGTTCATTCTTATATTTTGCATCTCTTTGGGTGTTGCTTGATTGAAGGAGATGAAGCTCTGGGAGGTGGAACCAAGTTTTACATGTGGTTGTAGGCCCATATTAACTATCTACAAAATGATGATCTCACACTCAATAATTAAGCACCCAATGGTGCTCATTGAAAATGCCCCCAAAATTCCACTTTTCAATATTTCAAAATTGCACTTTAAAAAGGGCTCTAAAACTTAAAGTTTCTAGAATGTTAGAAATGCACCCAACTCTACTTACAACACAAAAATGGGTTTTAAAAATATTGTTTATTGCCTTAATCCAGAACATTTTGTTTAACATGAAGATCGTTTTGGGACGGAGCACTATAAGAGAAAGGAGTGTTTTAAATGAGTTTTTAAATATAGTCTAAACATCAGATTATAAGTAATGACCTTTAAGAAGATTTACAGTAGAAGTTTACTAAAAATGCATGTGTTTCTAGTAAAATTCTATGTCTTGTGAGGATTTTCTTAATAAAAATTTGGAAATATGTATATATATACAACAATCAAAGTTTGAAAGTTTGAAAAGATATATTATAACGTTGGTTTTCATGTTTGTATTTGTAGTCAAAAATGATATATTTGTATATCCATATTTGTATGGAAATTGAATCAAGCCTTGGACACCTTCAAATATATGGGATAATGGTAATTTTATATCCGTATTTGTAATTGCATATTGTTGTATTTGTATATCCATAGTTAAAAGAAACATGGTATATTAATCCCAAAAGGATCGAGGCCCTTTTTTTGCCAAAAAACACTCAAAACTGCCATTTCTATAGCAAAAAGTAAAAAAAATTGAAAAATGTTTTTTTTTTTTCACATCTAACCGTAGGATCTTATAGCTAATTAGTATGAGAGTGTGTGAAAAAAATTTCAGAATTTTTGACCGCACAAATTGCAAGATATCTACGTTTAAAGTGAAAAAACAAGTTTTTCAGCACATTGTGGGACTAGATTTTTTGACTTTGAACATTTTTAAATTAAAATTT
This sequence comes from Neckera pumila, assembly GCA_963969595.1. Taxonomy (NCBI): domain Eukaryota; kingdom Viridiplantae; phylum Streptophyta; class Bryopsida; order Hypnales; family Neckeraceae; genus Neckera; species Neckera pumila. The sequence goes on along the minus strand of OZ018412.1, from coordinate 5,440,426 downwards.
TTACACTACAGAGTTTTGAGCTTTAAATCTTCATAGTAGAGGATTGAGTTCAGAGTCTAGGAAAAAAAAAAATCCAAAAAAACTTAATTTTCATACTTTAAAAAATTATTAAGTAGAAGTAGGTATGAGATAGAAGAAAAATCTAAAATATTAATATCTTTTATATTGAATTAGAAAACACTGATCACAATGGTGACATTGTTCTAGCAAGTAATATAGACCATGAAAAAAAAAAAACTGAAAAATTTGAAAAATTGCATTCAAAAATGCATCCTAGAAGTAATTTTTTTCAAGAAGATGCTCTAACTGCCCGAGAAACAAGAATGTCCATAACTTTCTCATAACAAATCCAAATGAAATGAATCAAAGCTTTCCAAATAGAAAAAAATATAATCTATGAGAAAAAAAATATTAAAAAAAAAAGTTCAAATTTTTGTCCATTTTTTTTGCTACCCGCCGTCCCCGATTTTGAGCTTATTTGGTCATAACTTTTTTTTCCCAGGCACCGATTATGAAAAAAATTATATTCCCAGGAAGCTAATCAGCTTTTCTACCTCCAAAAAAAGTTTCAAAAAATCAAAAGAAAATTTCAGCCCGTAGGTACCTGCCCAAAAACGCATTTGTCCCCCGAAGGCAGGTACCTACGGGCTGAAATTTTCTTTTGATTTTTTGAAACTTTTTTTGGAGGTAGAAAAGTTGATTAGCTTCCTGGGAATATAATTTTTTTCACAATCGGTGCTCGGGATTAAAAGTTATGACCAAATAAGATCAAAACCGGGCAGCAAAAAAATTTGCAATTTTTTTTTTTTTTTTTAAGTATTTTTTTTCTCATAGATTATATTTTTGTCTATCTAGAAAGCTTTGATTCATTTCATTTGGATTTTGTATGAGAAAGTTATGGACATTCTTGTTTTTTGGGCAGTTAGAGCATCTTTTTGAAAAAAATACTTGTAGAATTCATTTCTGAATGCAATTTTTCAAATTTTTCACATTTGTTTTTTTTGCATGGTTTAGTTTATTTGCTAGAACAATCTCACCATTGGGATTAGTGCATTTTAATTTCACCTAAAATATATAAATATTTTAGATTTTCCTTCTATCTTGTACCTACTTCTACTTAACAATTTTTTTAATAATGAAAATTAAGTTTTTTAGAACTTTTTTTTTTTTGGCTAGATTCTCAAGTCAATTCTCTGGTAGAAAAATTAAAAGCTCAAAATTCTGTAGTGCAAAAAAATAAAGTTAAGAATGTTCAAAGTCAAAAAATCTAGTCCCACAATGTGCTGAAAAACTTGTTTTTTTCACTTTAAACCCCAGATATCTTGCAATCTGTGCGGTCAAAAATTCTGAAATTTTTTCCACGTACTCTCATACTAGTTAGGTGTAAGATCCTACAATTAGATGTGGAAAAAAAACATTTTTCAAATTTTTTTACTCTTTGCTATAGAAATGGCAGTTTTGAGTGTTTTTTGGCAGAAAAAAGGCCTTGGTCCTTTAGGGGTTAAGACATAGAACATTTATTGGTTGGTAGTTTGTTTCCATAGTTTGTCAACATTGTTTTCATAGTTCCAAGATTTGAGGGGCCAATACTATAGGTGCGTTGTATCCCATTTCCATATCTGAGCCCCTTTCTTTTTAATTTAATTTGGAAAATCAAATAAATGAAAATGGATGAGTAGGTTAGAGATGCAAAAACAAAGGGGTAATGTTTTTTTATTGCATATGTATGCAAAATTGCATACTCATATATCATATAAGGTACCCATATATAGTAGAAGGAGAAGATGTCCTATATCATATAAGATACCCATATATTGTAGAGGAAGAAGATATAGGATACTGGCCGTGGTTCGTTCTTTTAGGGGGATAATTTGTTGACAATGATGCTTTGCCAAACAATAGTATAGAATTAATGTTTAGTATAGATGTATTGTTTGTGATGTAGCACAAAAACTGTTTGTCTTTTGTTTGAATGTGTAAGGAGTTACTAGACTATCTTTGAGAATATTGGCCCAAAATGTCTTACAACATTACAAAGCATTCATGATTTTCAAAAATTAGATAAAAACATAGGTACACTTTGAAATATGGTACTGAAATTGAACTACTTAAAACTCTTCATTGGCTACTATAAAATCAAATGTCTTCACAGATTGAACTATAAAGAATATCGTATATTTCCAAAGTTGATGCACTTGCTTGGCTATTTTAGTGCCATATATGTTGTTTAGAGGTTCTATCCCATAAAAACTTAACAAATGGCACTGCATTGAAGAAAAATACTCCTTCTATTTTGAATTAAGTGTCCACTTCGAATATTTGTTTTTTTAAAGTTTTTTTTTAAAATGTCATATGGAGGCTTTCTTGTATTTAATAGTTTTTAGATTGCAAATGATCACATGTAATGTTCTTCATTGATTTGGAGAATATAAAATTTGAAATCTTTCTAGATTATATTTTCTACAATATGATCAATGAAATTGGTATGAAAAATTTCAAGAAAATTGTGAGCGCTTATCATGACAAAAGGAGATAAAAGAAGTAGTAATTCTTATTTAGGAAAAAAAAGTCTTGAGCAACAAATGACTGCACCCCCTACAAATTCTTGACTAAAATGTATTGTTTCTATTCATGAGAGCTTAAAGTTGCTTTTTGGTAAATCTATTTTAAGCACTTCAAAATTTCATAATTTATTCATACGGGGTCTAAATGATGAATATGAAGAGAACTAAGGAGATTCTTTTGACCTCCAACAAGATCCAACCAAAAATTAGACAATTTAATAATAGGAACAACGCTCAATTTGCTTATGATGCAAATTTGATTAACTCCTAAAGGACCATTGTCGGTTTGGCGGACATTTGGGATTTTGGGCAAATACCTACGGGCTGAAGTTTTGTTGTGATTTTTTGAAACTTCTTTTGAAGATAGAAAAACTAATAAGCTTTGTGGGAATATAATTTTTTTCAAAATCGGTGCCTGGGAAAAAAAGTTATGACCAAATAAGCTTAAAACAGGCGACGGCGGGCAGCCCGGGCAACAAAAAAAGATGGACAAAAATTTGAATTCTTGTTTAATGTATTTTTTTTCTCATAGATTATACTTTTTTCTTTTTGGAAAGCTTTGATTCATTTCATATGGATTTGTTATGAGAAAGTTATGGACATTCTTGTTTTTTGGACAGTTAGAGCATCTTTTTGAAAAAAATAACTTCTAGGATGCATTTCTGAATGCAATTTTTCAAATTTTTCAGTTTTTTTTTTTTGCATGGTTTATATTACTTGCTAGAACAATCTCGCCTTTGGAATTAGTGCATTTTAATTCTATCTAAAATATATTAATATTTTAGATTTTCCTTCTATTTAGTAACTACTTCTACTTAACAATTTTTTAAAGAATGATAATTAAGTTTTTTTGATTTTTTTTTTCCCCTAGACTCTCAACTCAATTTTCCACTAGACATATTTAAAGCTCAAAACTCTGTAGTGCAAAAATTTTAAGTTAAAAATGTTCAAAGTCAAAAAATCTAGTCCCGCAATGTGCTGAAAACTTGTTTTTTTCACTTTAAACGCAGATATCTTGCAATCTGTGCGGTCAAAAATTCTGAAATTTTTTCCTCACACTCTCATACTAGTTAGGTGTAAGATCCTATGGTTAGATGTGGAAAAAAAAAACATTTTTCAAATTTTTTTACTCTTTGCTACAGAAATGGCAGTTTTGAGTGTCTTTTGGCAAAAAAAAGGCCTTGGTTCTTTAGGGGTTAAGTTACCTCCCATACAATTTTTTTTAAAGTGATCTTCCTATCTTTTGCCTTTTCTAGCCCTCGGGAAGTTAATTCCATTTGCCTTTGCAACCAAAACCGCACAAAATAATCAATTGCAAAGACAACCCCTGGCTGCTTTTACCAAATGAATGTTTTTTTTGCTCTGACAACACACCATGTAGTAAATGGGAGATGTTCCCTCCAGATTTAGACCACTGTGACTATGCTAGACAACTAAAATCTAGCCTCATGAGGCCAAAAAAACCCCACTGGTCCCACCCCCTTGCAAGCAGTCGGTCATGTAACTTAGCACCTACCTTACTTCTTGGCTCACCATTCATGTGCAGGCGTAGGTAGAGTTGGTCGAAAGCAATATCTAGTTGTACCTGGATTGCTCCACCGCATCAAGAAAACACCGAGAGAACCGACGGGGCCACGGGGGAGATGTGATGGGGATGTGGATGGAGATTCCGAAGTTGGGAAATACTGTACTGTAGTGACATTGTGTAAGATATTGCCCATGATTGGCAGCAAGTCAATGCACGAATCGAACAGAGCACAAATTGGCCGCTTTGCTCAGTGAGCAGTGAGAACCTCCTGACCAGGTGAGTTTTCACTTTGAGTTGCCTTGGAAGGGGCTTTGCCAGTCGCCATGGCCCGGACATCCGTGCCCAACTGCAAAAGGATGCCATTTGCTCCCATTCTGAAAACTGCAACTTAACCCTGTAACACCGGGCTGGTGGCCATGGAAATCACCCTTTTGCAAAACAGTGGAAACAATTGGCTTAAAGAAATGAAAAAGTATTCATTGGAAGTCAAACTATTGTAAAGGACCTTCCTTTTCACAACAAAATTTGGAAGATGAATAGTTGCATTTCTGTCCTACACATGAGATTCTCTTGTCATTCATCGGACGCAGAACGTTCGCCTCGACGTTCAAGGGTTAATTTACCCGCATGTCATGCTTGGAACCAAGGGAAGGCAAGATGGAATTTCAGTGAGTCTGCTATTACCAGGGGAAGAGCATCACCAGCTTACGCTCCCGGCCCGGGCCAGGGTATGGCCGGCGACCCAAAATTCCCCATCACGAACCCAGCCTTGGACGGAAGGAGCCCAATCACGCTACAATTCTTCCTGGAAACAATGCGACACAGTTCCTGCCATGCTTGTTCACTGTCACTTGATCTTGTCAATTTCTTGGATTGTGGGTTACAACCTCATTTCTTGGCATTTTTTTAATGAATTGGCATGTTTGTTTACTTGTCTGTTTTCCAAGTCATTAAAATGAAGAGATTGACTTTGGATTTGGCATGTTCTCCGGGCAAAGAGGACTGGTGTGTCTACTCGACTAGAAGGAACCGAGCAGCTATAGGGCTTGGACACCCCATCTTTCCCATCCTTATTTGGGGGGAATGGGTGGCAATGCTTTAAGAATAGCTCCAGCGCACATGTAAATGCAGGGTGTAACTGGGATTGTTGCGGAAAGGAGGTACTTTCAAGCTCCAATGCGTCACCGCTAAAGGCATTCCAGGTTTCCTAGGCAATGAGAGCAGCTCCATAGCATCAACATAGAAAGGAACGTGAAATGGTTTTCACATAGTGATCTTGCGGGCCAATTGCTGTTCCGTGTCCCCTTCTTTTGGAAGAGTCACAATGCAATCCACGCATCACCCCTTGGCAACCCCTTATCCAACTTATTTTACATCATCAATGATGTCACGAAAGAGAATGATTCCTCCATTGACAAAGGGTTGAGTTGAAGTGTGAGCTCGTCCGTGGGTACAAAAGACCTCAAAAATGGCGTGGGCAAAGCCTTGTAGCATTGCCCAAGGAACCCGGAAAGCCTTTAGCTGTGTTGCAATGGAGCTTGAAAGTGCCTCTTTTCCGCAATTATAGTTCTAGTTACGCCTGCATTCATATGTGCGGTGAAGCTGCTCTCAGGGCAAGGTACAAGTTTATAAATCATTAGATGACATTGGAGGGCATTGGAGGGCCGTTTCAGGCTTGTTCCCAAATTTGGCTTGATTCTGCGAACAGTTGGTAGGGCTGTCAAATTTTTTTTTCCCAAATATCATTTTAAGCAATTTTTTTTTATTTTTATAAAATGATGTGGCATGGTCTTGGCCACATCAGCTAGCAGTTATCCTACGTTTCCCACAATCTGGTAACGTAGGATAATTTGCAGTCTCTTAGAGGCCTCAAATATCATCTAATGCCAATATTAAGGACATAATTCTATCTCCTATACCGACGCTTTAGTAACAACTTGTCTTTTTGTATTTGTTGAATATAGTAGTCATTGTTGTGGTAGAGCACTACAAACACTGGTGACAAGATTCATTTCCAAATAACTACAAGAAATCCAATAAGAATTTTGAAAGTGTAGATTTTGTTGTTGTATCAAAGAAAATTTTATAAGTGCCAATGGAAAGGTGCCATTACATAAGAGAACCTTTTCAATAGTGGACCTAGTTGAAGTCATGGTTGAAGTGCCACTAGAGGACGAGAGACAAGTATTGAATTGTTGTTTTCCTTTGAAGACTAAGTTAGATTCTCTTGCATATGTCAACACAAGTATTCAAGAGCAACTCTAGTTTCAAAAGACAAGAGTTGAATTCATTAGAGAAAATTTCAACCCACGGGAGGCCCGACTCCCTCAAGCTGACATGCCATGCTATTTCATGCATGACCTGTCAACTTGGAAAGTGCCCTTGGTAAGCAATCAAAGTGCATGATGGAGCAATTAGATTTCGCAGGTTTTTTTAAACTTTTTAAATTAAATTATTTTTTTTCAGATTTTAATTTTAATTTTAATTTATTTATTAATTTTTTACTTGCAAATATGGATTCCTACACCACTGTCATAGCATAAATTGTTGCACAGTAATAGGGCAAAAAATAAATTTTCAACCCCCCAAAACACTATTTCAGGGTCCTTTGGAGGGCTATGGAGCAGCCCTCCCCAGGCCTGAAATTTTCTCTAATGTGTTGTTTTCCTTTGAGGACTAAATTCAATATAAGGTCTAAAAGAGTATCTATGCTTTGATTAGGATATTGTTTTCTAATACTAGAAGTCAGCAAAGTCTAAGAGAGAACATATTTTTATTGACCTACTTATTTTTAACTCCTATACAAATCCTTTACCAACTATTCATTAAGTGGTATACTTGATTGATGTTCACACATGGAATTGACTTTCAAAGGGCTAGATCCATTGCAAAATAGTCAAATATCATGTATGAACTCAATTTGGCCATAAACGTATGTTTAAATATCAATCTTATGTTTTTATTACATGAAATATGACCTATCTATCAATATAAAAAATTTCACTTTGTTTTGTAAGAAATTATCATCTTTATTATTTTGTAGCTAAAATTGAAAAATACATGTGTAAATATAGCAAAAAATTCCAATTAATTGAATTATATATAAAGAGATATAAGTGGCAATAGAAATTAGTGTGAATATTTATCCATTAATTATATTAGATTCTACACCCAAAACACCCTATCAATGATCTTTTATTCAAATTTTAATATCAAGCTAAATTTGTCCTCTTATATAATTGATACATAAAGCCTTGATATTTTATACTTGTGAAAAAATATATTTTCCATTGATGTTGAATTTTATTATGTATATATAAAAATAATATATTGATGTTTTTTTTACCAAAAATGAGGTCAGAATGAAAAATCATAAATTTGTACTTATTTTTTAATTAAAAGAAATAAATTCAAATGAAAAACACTCAATATTGTGTAAATTGGATTTTAACACTTGGAGCTTGCAATTGCAATTTTTCATTTTAAAACATTTACCAAAAATGGGTATTTAGAATGTTACAATTAAGACACGTCTACTTTTTGGATGCGCGAACCTTTAGGGATTAAGAATGAAGCTCTTAGGAATGTGTTTTGGTAAATCTTTGGATTATTTTGCAATGTATTTTGGTAAATCTTTGGTTTATTTTGCAAGCAATGAAGGTAGAAAAAATATATAAAGTTGTTTTTTGAAACTCGATTTTGAAAACTTTCAAATAAAAAAATAAAAAAAAAATGCAAATTTTGTACTAGAATATTCTCACTATTGGATTTTATAATTCATAGTTTCTTATAGAGGTTATTAGTGGTTTTTTTGTTTATTTCATTTTGTACTACCTTCCACTTTATAAATTTTTGAAAGATAAATATTAAAAAAACCTAATTATTTTTTTAATATATATTTTCAACTTGTTTTTCAACATATTGATTGAAATGTACAAGTTATGGAACATATTCATTTCTTTCTAAAAATGTTGAAAGACAAAGAAATTGACTTTTTGGAATGGTCAGAAAAGTCCACATCTTGAAGTGTAGGCACATTGAACTTGCAATTGGTAGAATATTTACTCTAAAATTTTGGGAGGACTAAAGAATCCTACAATTGGATTTGTTAAAAAATATATATAGATTTTAGCCTTGCTTTGGGGACAAGTATTTTAAAGCACTATTGGGCATGTAAACATCAAAGAACTTTAGGGATTAAACATGGTTTTGTTAACCATATATGGACACTCATCCTTAAATGGACATGGGATGTTTACCTACAATTATAGTGGTTTCCAACCTAACAGGTTGAAAGTGCATAAGACTTCAATACTCAGTGATAAAAAGTTGATCTCTCATATCCTAAAAGTGAAGCAAATAGGCTTCTCTATGTTGCGCTACTATCATGTTTGGAGATGCAATTGACAGTACAAAGCAACTCACAATCCCTCCCAGCATCTTGGTCAAAAAGCTAGAAGAGAACACATCCAAAGAACACTTGTCTTGCAGGACATGATTAATTGTTTCTGGACAATTGGATAAACTCATAGCACTAGGGATAAGTGAGATAAGCACCGTTGCAAAACTTGCCATATCCTTCCCTTAAAAGAATGCAACATATTGTGTACATTCATCACAAAATTATAGAAAGTAATAAGACAATTGTTGATTTCTACATAAAACTCTTAGTTCCGTGATTTTCTAACTAGGTCTGCAGACAAGGAACACGTTGAAGCTATGTCCACTCAATTCTTAAAAGCACAATCTGGCTTCAAAAGTGCTCAAGAATATCATCTAGTAATTACATTCAATTATCACTACAATTCTCTATTCAAACACAATGATTAGATCTAATTTCAAATGCAAAGGCAAGCTTAATGTCCAACTTCAAGAATGACATTACAGTTACATGTTTGAATTGAATAGAATTTTCAGACAACATTAGTCTAATTACTACCACAACTATCGTTTGGTTGTCCATAGGATGACGCAGCACCCAAGCGCTTCAAAGTTGTTGCTGAATGCAATCAATCAACCCAAAATACATGGTAAGAGCTGCATATAGAGAACCAACCACCAAAATAGCGCTATGACAATTGGGATATCTGACAGAACTTGAATCCATGCATTGCACTTGGCATATTGTGTCCAAAAAAGCTAGACCAAAGAGCTGAAGTCATCCTTATCAATGTTTTTATGTATAGATATAACTATGTGAAGAGGTATGATAAGAGTGGTTGTCAAGGAGCCAAGATTATTTTGGGAGGAGTTGACATCCCTTCCGGGTGGACCACAAGTACTCTATAACGGAAGGTTAAAATTGATTGGACACCATTATCACTGCATGGACAATTAATGTTGTGACTTGCCCAAGGGTTAGGGTAGTAGAAATAATCAATATTGTTGCAACCAGCAATCATAACCTTTGTTATAACCTACTAAAGTATACGGAGAAACAAATCAATCCAAAAATTGCACCAAAATATTTTTTTAGTGACATGATGACAAATTGTGAATGTGCCATTTCGTTTGCAAGTGCACATGTTGAAATTGATGTAGGCCAATTGTTGAGCGCAGGTGATGCAATTTCTTTAGTTCTCTACATAGGAAAAGGCATCTTAGCCCACCAAATTAAGACAACTGAGACCTTGGCTTACAAGCTTGCGCACCAATGCGTTACATTGGTGAAAGGCACTCAATGGAGTGGCTTTACGTACTGTTCACATGATTCAATTCACTTCAAGGACATGTTTGCAGAACTGATCACAAGGTAGACCATTGCCAGAAGATTTTAGACCAACATATAACTTTTTTGAACATAATAAGAATTGCACACCTTTTCAATCCAAGTCTTGTACTTTCTCAGCCCGTCCTCTGTAACTTTTTTAAACTCAGCTTCCAGTTCTTCTTTCTTGCTTCTAAAATCCTTGGCGAGGTTGTCAAGATTTGGCACATTGTCCAAGCCTACCATCCACAATATAACGTTAAGCATGTAAGCGGCAACTTCTTAAAAATGTGAGTTGACAAAATCCTGATGTTCACCGTCTGTAGAGGATAACATAATACCAACCAACGGCCAATCCAAGGGAAATACACTCGTGTCCTTGTAAAATTTACCAACATCTGAAAAAGCAATGTTCAGTCTACATCCATTTAAGGTGTGGATCAAAGTTGGAAGTTTTTACAGCTACGATTCTGCATTCAGGGTCGATTCCTTAAATCAGTTATAAGAGAAGAATCAATCTTCACTACAACTGATAAACAGTTGAGGCATAACCAGTAAGACAAGACTCTTTTGAAGATATGTTTGTCTCAACTCCTTGGGCACGAAGAATTAGGACATCAGTGACTGCTCCAGGTGGCTCACAGAGGAATCCAAAGTGGCTCAAAGAAAAATTAGGGTGCCCAAGATGCTCTAATTCTCTGACTTCTTCCTTTGGAATAGTCCTTTCACATCTTGAGTTCAAGAATGAAAACGTTGCTACTTAGCCAACTATTATAGGTAAGTGTAGTTACTGACCACCGGCAATGCAACTATAGTGAAAAGTGTGAGCGATCAATACTACTCAAGAATGTTATGCACATGGCATGTGTCACAACAAAAACTCCACAAACATTGTATGAATGCAATGTCATTTCAAGTACATACAGAGTAGCAAGAGAGGCAAAGGAAGTACTCAAACCAAGCGCTGTTATCCTGGATGATGATGAGTAAACGATCCACCAGTCTCCCAGCACCCCAAGCATAGTGGCATTGGAAGTAAGATAGGTAACCTTCGCCAGGCAGAACAACATATAATCTTGAACTTCCACGTGCATGACAGTTGCTGCTGAATTTAGCTGCACAGCAAAACAAGAAATCTTCAAACTCGGATTCCAAGTTTTTTCAGTATTATCATAGAAGTGCAAAGCAATTAAACAACTCTCCTCAAGAAACCAAATAGGGTAAACATGCCATTGACCACACGCATCCCTATTCCGCACACTAACCACACACCAACTGCATGGAATGATTGCGATCAAATTGTAAGAAAGTTGGTTTCCTTACTGTATACTCTATCCACATAGCCATTGCTTGTAGGATTGCAAGAATCTTTCTTGCTAAACCAACTTTTGGTATCCATGCCGGTAAGATTACCAATGAGCACAAGATGTGTAATGAAAGGGAACCACTTGCGCTTATGAAATTTTGGAAGTTCATCACTAAATTACAAGTATTGTAGAAAGCTTCAAATCCGTCAAAACAATTTTGAATTCGCGAAGCCATTTGAAACGTGAGGTGAGAGGTCAATAGCATGTGCACTACACCAAATGCTTGAATGTCCAGAGAGATATTAACTATGTGAATCATTCAACATGAGAAGAAATTAAGACAGTTGACACGTCGGTTCCAAAGAGGTTACCTTATTTTTCATTTGATCTAGAGCACCTTGACTGGTTTGTGAAGTTTCCCTCCTCTAGCAAGCCATGTTAGAGTTTTCACAAGGAAGTTGTCAGGCCTCAATATTTGTTCAGAATCCCAATAACGCAGAATTGGCACAAAACAGACAACTATAGCATCCACATTGCCTTTCACTACAATCTAACTAGTTAACCATACCTTTTTCAGCCAAAGATAAATGGATGCAGGGTGTGGCTTGGTGCTCCACATCAATAATAGAGTGTTTGGAAGCAATGACTTCGGGTAAGGATACCCCACAAGCACAGTAAGTAGAAGTACAGTCGGCCACCAATATCTCTTTATAAAATTCAGTAGTTTATGATGCGGTTCCATCTCCAAAGAGTCTTCTGCAATGATTTCAGTAATTTCTGGTGTCTGCTGACCTGCATGATAAATTCTGTTTCAATTGAATACTTTGCAATGACATTGTACTGATCCCAAGGATAACACTTCAAACAGTGGTGACATTTGGCTTTCGCTCTTAAGATTTGCAAGAATTGGACACAATTGAAACCCCATGCCAATCAACATCACATGACCAATCGATTGACTTGAAAGCTTGTTAGCAACATAATTGTCCCAGATACTGTCAATAGGCTTGCATTTGAAGGCAGTCATTGAGACCTTCTGTAATGATCGCACACCAACCTGGAGCTTGATTGGCTCATACATATTTAATACCCAAATACTGCAAGATTGTGATTAGCATGCAGACGCTTCTTTGCATTAAGGCAGAGGACACCAAAAACATCAGGGATCTGATCCTGTCTCCTATCCAGACCCGTTACCAACAGTAACTCATCTATTCATATACTTGATTGGACATATTAGCAAGTGCTGAAAGCATGACTTGACTTAATTTCTTTGGCCATTGATCTTTGAATGAAAACGGGGATCCTGTAACCAAAGACTCTCCACAGCTCTATATCATATGTGACAAAATGCTTAAAGTGACGCACTTAGTATCCTTTACCTTCCTGGCTGTGGAAAAAATTGAAACTTACTCCCTTTAAACCCGTTGAAACCCCCGTCATGACCATCACATTGAATCGCTCCTTGCTCTGTTGCTGCCAAGAAGCTCGTCGAATATGAAAACCCCAAGAATGTCCATGTACAATTTTTTAAACCTGCGACCAGCACAATTTACAATCAGAACGGATTCCACCCAGACCCAAGCACCAAATTGATACAGATGCATTTAAGATAGGTTTTTGGAAAGCAGCCTCACAAGGTAGTAATCTATCATCCATCAATTTGATTGCTAAGTCCTCACCAGAGGCTCGCTGCAAATTCTCTAACGACTTGGGATAATAATGTTCCCAAATCACAGAGCGAGAACCGGTGTTTTGGTGAAGACATGGAGTAGCTTCAAGTGTTGTCTGAATTGCGCCATTCCCTACAAGAAGGAGCACGCTCGAACTGAAAAAAACAAAAACTACTGAACCACAAAGGAAAGCGCAGAGTGCTCCATAAGCAAGAAAAATATGGCAGACATGATGGAAAGGAGACAACCCTTGCACAAACCTGAATCAGGGCACCCTCCTTAAAAACGCAATAACCCCTAAAAGACCAATAATTCATGATTTAGAATGATCAATTCTATTGAACATATTGTGAAAAGTATAACTCAGATGGAGCCAATGTTTCATATCACCAGAATCAGTGAAGAACCCTGCATGAGTTGGTCAAAAAACTTTGAAAAACTGGACAAAGAAGGTCCTCATATGACCTAATCAAAACTGCTAAATAACATGTAAGGCTCAATGTCGAATTCTTTGTCGTTTAGGGGTTAAAAGCAAAACGTTCCACTCAGGAATCAATATCTACTGAGAACAGTTGGCAAATCCGGGTTAGAAAAGCACCGAAAAACTCATAAAAACAGACCTCTCTTCTGGATCACAGACCGGATTGTATTGGCTTCGTGAAAAATTGATGAACTGGAAGCCCAGGCTCCTCCTGAGCACAGAAGTCTTCTTGCAACTCGCATTTCCCGCAAGGAATACATACTGTAGACCTCACTGCAACGTAAAACCTCGTACAGAGGTCAAACGACCACGATTCTCTGCGACAGCATACTGCAGCATCTGCCCATACATCATTGTGGTTGCCGCAACCTGAAGCATCTGCCCATACATCATTGTGGTTGCCGCAACCTGAAGCATCTTAATCATGACGACCAAACCACGATTCCCTAGATCTTCGGCTTCAGGACCACAGGTAGCCGAAGTCAGGGCTGAAATGTCATTCTCCAAAATGTGCACAGGCTGGCCTGCTTCCCCAAAACACATGTGATTCGCTGTAAAGCCTACACTGGCAAAGTACAACCCTAATCTTGGGGAGTTGGGACCGTGCATGGGTGTGAAGAGGGGCAAGGTGAGCAGCAATCTGAGTAATCCCAAGGGACTTAAAACCGTTAGGGACCTGACCTAATCTCCTACATGGAGCCCTTCCAACTGTAAATCATTTACTCATACACTCTTACACTCATCATCTACTCAGACACTTGGCTGGACTTGTTTAGCAACTGGTGTAAGCTTGCCTGGCTAAATGTCTCAGGCCAATGATCTCTGAATGGACATGGCGTTGTCTACGGTCTTTCAATACTGATCTACGGCCTCCCACTTGGAGCAATTGCACACGAAATCCATGCATTGTGATTCAAAAAATTCAATCTCAAGAAAGTTTGGCTCTTGTACCCAAGGTGATCTCTCAAGAGCTCGATACTGATCTTTCAAGTATCACTCTCCGACAGATGCTGAAACGATTGATGTAATGCAAATAGTATTTTCTACCTTCGAAAGAAACTGACGTGAAGATAATTCATGGCTGGAAGCATTCGCAGTGGAGAAAATGTATGTTTCTAATTTCGTGTGTTTCTTCTGTGTTTCTGCGACGAGTCTCATTCTGCAGTAACTCTGGTAATTATCTTGTCGCTGAAAGAGACGAGGAAGCAATCGAGGCGAGAGTACTCTAAGAACTAGAGCAAGACTAATGTTGAAGATCGATATAACAGCATTGAACTTGCATACTTCGAATGTCATTATATTAGTAGGCATACATCAACAAAACCCTCAAATACTTCAAAGATTATTCAGAGAAGGATTGCAATTGAAAGCATGAAATCGACCTGGGAAGCTCAAATGTGCCCCTCGGAATCGACAATAAAAAGACACCTCCAGAGAAACCCTAGTATGCAGCTCAAATATAACCCCTCAAATTCTTTCTCTAGCTCTACAATCTCCGATCCTCTTCCTCCATATCATTCTTTCGCAGTTGTAAGAGCGCACCCTCCTCCACAATAGACTACAATAAAAGTCTGACATTCATTTGTACTGGAGCTTGCATAGTGCGTCTTCCGGTCATTTCCGATAACTTCTGGTGCCTCCCATGGCTTGTACACAGAAAGATTCCGGATGTTATGTATCAATCACCAAAGTTGAAAATCTGATCCTACACAAACAAAGGGGAAAACTCAATTCTCCACTCAAAAGCCTACCTGAACCCAAAACCCTAATGCAGGCTGGCTACCTGTCCTGTCTCAATTTCACCATCCCATACATGGGCTGTGCTGATTATAATACAACAACCGACGCAAAAGAAATCACGTTTCTGCAATTTCCTCCAACATCTGCTGCTTGCCATCTAGAAAGAGCTAAGTAACTGTGTATACCTCCAAAACAGCAAAGATTCAACACGCTGCCAGCCCTGCAGTTGAGAGCCGCCCCATGTTGACCTTGTGCAAGCTAGCTACTGTAGAATAAGAAGATGAATCATTTGGTCCAAAGACTACAGTAGAAGACCAGTGTGAATGAATGAAGAGTCTGTTGAGTTACTTACTCCGTCCCTGTGCCCATGTGCCGCATAGTATTTGGGTCAAGGCCGAATATAATATTTTCCATGAATTTTCCATGTGGAATGCACTGTATTTAAACAACCCACCAACGCTCGTCACTTGCGTCATCAACTCAGCAGCAGCGCTCGATCAGTTTCTTCATTTTTGTGCTGATTCGTGGGCAGCTGAAGACAGCTGAGTGCCCAACTAAGTTAATCAGATCTGTTCCATAAAACGGTTGAGAGTTGGTACTCATCCTGTACTTTGCCCATCTCCATCTATCTTAGTTGGTTGTTGGCCAAAGCTTTGATATTTGTCAACTTTGAAACCTCCTTCCTCCTTTTTTCTTTGGTGGTGGGGGCAACTTTTGGGTGGAAACCAATCATGGATGGTATTTGGTGACAGCAGAACTGAAGCAATAGGTACAGTACTACAGTTGGGTTCATGGGACTTAAAAAGTTAAAAACCTATTCAGTGCTGATTGATGCATATATTATTGATTTTGTTGCTTGCAGACTAGCTGGCCGGGAAGAGAGGCGGGGCAGGAGAACTTGGGTCTCTTTTTGAGGCTAGTGTGTGAGATTGAAGAATGTGCTAGTTTTAACAGTCTGGTCTGCTTTCCAC
The DNA here is from genome assembly GCA_963969595.1 of Neckera pumila. NCBI lineage: Eukaryota > Viridiplantae > Streptophyta > Bryopsida > Hypnales > Neckeraceae > Neckera > Neckera pumila. Next base: position 5,424,455 of record OZ018412.1, on the reverse strand, counting down.
TTTGGGGGAGACACAAAAATAAAAATTAATTTAAATTACTACTTGATCGATTGGGGACATTTTTTTGCTATTGACCACTGAGAGGGCTCAAGAATTTTGATTTTCTTGGTTTGGTCCCAGATCAAGAAATTTAGGGCATGTGAATATGGTGCATTGAAATGCTATTGAGATTATTTGGTGTCACCCTCCATGCCAACTCGGTATCAAAGTGATTGGAAAAATGACACTCAAATGGCCTCTGCTGTCAAAATAGCATCAAAATAATTTGGCTCCACTTTTCTGGTGCAAGAGTAAAGTTTACCTCAGTATTGACATGATTGTGGTTCATCATGTCAACAATATAATTAAGAAAATTGTCTATGAGATTAAGAAAATTGCCAATGAAATATAATCTAATACTTGAGTAGCACTATAAAATTGTCACAGAAATCATATACTGACTATTTTTTTGAGAATAGTTGAACTAAGAGTTTTATTTGTTTGTTGGAGACTACACCTCATATTGTCTATTTGAGTTCATAAGATAGACATTTAAATATTGAGATCCACTTTTATTGGAGTTATAGTTTACATCATTTATCATTTTGCATCTCAGTGTCAGAGCCTCAAGTGTCATAAACAATCGTTTTTTCTAGAGTGATGCAATGCTAAAATTAGATCCTAAAAATTGAATATGTATATATTGTGCAATATAGATTATCACTTTTATAATGGATGAAAAATGCATCTAAAGTAAAATTTTGAATTTTGAACTTGTGCTTGATTGAGTTTTTATAAGAATACAATGTGAATTATCCCTAATAAAAATGCCAATTGTCTTTTATATGCAAAATTTTGTATGGCACAATAGACAATTTGTAAAATAATTGTATCATATTGTGTTAACATGTGTGAATTGTGAGACATCTTATTTAGAATGTAGGGCAAGATTCTATAAATATTGTAATCAAGTAGAACTTCCAATCATGGGCCATCTTATCCAAAGTGCACGACAAGATTCTATGACTATTGTAATCAAGTATAATCTACCAATCACAAGCCATCTTATTCAAAATGTAGGACAAGATTCTATGACTATTGTAATCAAATATAATGTGCCAATCATGAACCATATAATTTAAAATTCAGAACAGAATTCTACCACCGGTATAATCAAATTGCCAAAAACTCTTTAATTTTGAGATGACATGAGAGAAAAATATAGAAATAGATATATAGATATAGATATATAAAGGTGAATAAACAATCATTTTTTCCATATTCTACGATTTCTTTTGTGTAATAATGTTACCTTTGAATTTTGAATTTTAAATAAATAAAGCACCATTTCTTATACACCGTGCTCTACAATGGGCTTATAGGCTTTCATCACCATATTAATCTTCTACACAAAGTTATGCACATTAAACTTTATAGATAATCAATCAATTGACCTTCACTAATCATCTTCTAAAGATTTCATGTAATCTAAGTACTAAATGAAATGTGCTTAATATCCTTCAACCATTTGGAAGGCCATTCTTTTAGTAAAAAACATCAAGAGGATTACTTGAAACCATTAAAATGATGGAGATATGATAAAGACAATGATGAAAGAATCACATGACCAATAGAAGAGAATGAAAAAAGAAGAGGAAATAAAATGATTTTATAAGCAAAATAAAGAATCATAATGTACCATGTAAGAATAGTTTTTTTATATAAGAATGTTATGTGGATACAACATAAACTTTTGCAACCAAAGAAAAAATATTAAATTGCCAAGCTGCCAAGAGATAAAAGACTCTTGTCCAACAAGTTGAAAAGTAATCAACTTCCTACTTCGGGTATAAAAAAGTTGACTAGCTATCAATAGAAAGTCTGTCTATGTGTCCACTACTCATGAATACTAAGGCCGCATGAAGAAATAAAAGGTATTTTGTAAAATGGGAAAAGAAGAAACTATGTTTAAAGCTTGATAAAACCACCCCGCCATTCATGGAATGTAATTTGGAGTTTTTGTTCAATAAATTGAGTCTAAAAAATTGTCAAATTGAAATGGAATGTAAAGGATAATTACTCCCTCCATTCAAAAATGATTGTCCACAATTTCAAAAGTAGATGTCCAAAATGATTGTCCACTACTTCAAATTTAGTTACATAAAAATGCAATTTGTGAAATCATTAATATGTCATGATATCAATTTCAATTATACACAAACACAGTTCATGAAATAGTTCATGTCAACTCCTCAAAGACATAATTCATGAAATGGTTCATGTCAACTCCTCAAAGACATAATTCATGAAATGGTTCATGTCAACTCCTCAAAGACATAATTCATGAAATGGTTCATGTCAACTCCTCAAAGACATAATTCATGAAATAGTTCATGTCAACTCCACAAAGACATAGTTCATGAAATAGTTCATGTCAATTCCACGAAGACACAATTCATGAAATATTTAGCTCCAGTTACACAAGCTACTCACAACAACCTACATACAAGTTGCTAACAAAAATCTAATTCTAAGCTACCTTTACAAAATTATCATGTGGTACAAAAAGAAGATGGAAAACCAATGCGTTGTTGTACTCAGTGCTCATTTTCGATGGAAAATTGTAAACCAGAGGGTGATTTATCATATGATATTGTAGCCTCAACTTTTCCACTTTAATTAGTTGGTACTTCAAACATGATATTGCCATTTTTGCAAATTGCCAAACAAATTAAGAGTTAATCTACCTGTCTACATTCATTACTTTACCAAATTCTCAAATTTCGCCTTAATCTAGGAAAAAGTTTGTTCGAAGACAATCATTTTGAAACAGAGGGAGTATAAAATATCAAACATGGTTACATTTAATCAAAAAAGGTAAAAAACATCACTTACTTTTACAAGCTTTCTATTCTCGAATGCCATTTCAAAAAAGAAATTAAACAAAAAAAGAAGACAATGTGAAAGCAAGGATTTATTTGTGACAATTTTTCTCACAATGGTATTTTTGAGGAAAAACTTGGAATATTTTCCAACATATTTGTCAATTTTGAATGGATGAAATTGTTAAAATCACCAAATTATTTTCTCGAAGTAGGATGATACTGCCACATATTTGAACAAAGAATGTTCCATCTCCAATCTACATGTTATTGGATGTCATTAACTTCACCAATGCAATCAAGATGGATCACAAGTTTTGTTCCCTTGGAAAATTGAAAATAAATCCATGTTTGGGAGTGACCCAAAACTCAATTGATAACTGTAATTAAAAGAGTTTAATGGGAAGGTTTGTTGAAAAAGACAATCAACTATAGATGAAGTCCGGTGGGAAATCCTGAAGCTTATCTCAAAGAGAAAGGAGCCACACTTCAAAGGCCAATGCCCTAGCTGGCCTTTAGTTGTAGAATCTCTAAACCCTAACTCAAGGTGCACTTTTAAGTCACTCACGCCATGAAGGATTAACGTATTGGGAAAAATAAAAATAAAATTGTCAACATGAAGTCAAACTCTTCAAATAAAGTACGCATAAGGTAGGCAACCCATTTCTAACCACTTAATTAATTACACGTATTTGCAAAGTGGGTTTCTTTACTGGGAAATCTTCCCATGTGCAAAAATAGAATTCGATAATTTTGTAGATTTTATTTCTCAAAACATAATTACTACAAATTTTTCACTAAAGATTATGTACGATCCATACTGGTCATATAGACCTTACTATTTTTTCCAACCAAGGCCTGGTTGCCAAATTCACTAAGGGTTGGTTGCAATATTGAGAGTCTTGTAACGAATCATAATGCGCTACAATTGCTCCAGGAACCGTGCCATGATAAATCACTATTCATCTCTTCATGCATGAAAAAATAAACAACTTACATTTCTAGAATGGGAGGCAATCAGGAATGGGTTGCGCCCCATTTTTAAAATCCACCCCTTTTTAGTTGCATCCCTTATTTACAAACATATATCTACACAAATAAGAACATCCATACTTTTGCTCGCAAAACTTGACACACTAGAATTTCACATCTATTTTTAAAGGCCTTCCAATTTTTTGTCTCCCACCTTTCGTCTCCAAATGTGTTTTTTAAATAGTCACCAATTATCCCTACGGAATAAAGAATAGTAAGAACTAACTAAACTTAGATTTGGAGGGTCCTTGATTGACATGCTAAAATTGAGTGCACAAAGGATATTTTGATTGGCGGAGAGCACTAATCATCCATGTTTTGTGTGCCTCAAACCTTCTGAGACACAAGGTGTGGATGCTTTGACATATCAGACAAAAAATCTTGGATAAGTGTAGATAGGGAAGTGGACAATTTTGAGTAACTTATGCCTCCTTCCAAGTCATTGAATTTGAATTCAAGTTCGTTCTGAAATTTCTGATACAACTTGGATGTCTGAGCTGACCAGCAAAGATCATGATTTCTAAATTGTGTTACAAACCCTACCAAGGAAGAAGAATGATAAGTTACTACCTAAGGTAGACCAGCCTAATTCCGTCTTCAACCCATTTCCGCCACCCTGTTTTTGGCCCCATTTTCACCCATTCCACCATCCAAATCTGTCCAAAAGTGAGCCAATTCTATCTGGAAATCTGACAAAATCAGTGCATTTATGTCATTTAGGGTAATGTGGCAATAGCTGATTGGTGAATACCTAGATGCTTATAGGGACATAAGAAGGTGGTTATGGGTTGTTATTAGGGCGTTTATGACCCTAATCATGGGCGCTTTAGTAAAACACTTCAAAAATTCACAGAAATTACAATTTTGATCAAAAAATGATAATTTCACTTGGGTTTGATTCATGAAACATGCGCACACCTCTAAAAAATATATGTCTCTCATGGAATTAGCCTCAAGATAGTCAAATTGCAAATCACGGTGGTAATAGGTTGATCTACCTTATGCCTACTTTGGTAACAACCTTGCAAATTGCATTGGAATCATACTGAAGGGTTTGACACAAGGTACTGTATGATTATGTCAGGGTGCGAATTTGGTTTCGCATTTGAACCCCAGATCCAATTTGTTCCAGTGGCTCCAAACCAATCTCGAGTCAGCAATCTCATCGCTGCAGATTGTTTTGCACATAATTGAAGAAGCTTAGCTTTGCATCTGCCACGCCATCCTTGCCCTAATCTCACCGGTATTGACTTCCATGTGCATTTCATGAGCATTTCACCACCACCACCTACGCCCATAGCCTTTACTTTTAGAACTTTTCAATCTGTTTGCAGATTCTCTTTTTTGCTACTCTAGTCACGTAGAGAACCCCTACACAAACAAACGCCAACCTCACTCGGATGCTGCGTTTACTCAAAGCTCACTTGTGGGTTAGGGAGGCAACCCATTCTCAATCACTTAAGGAATTACAGAATCTGGAATTCATTAATTCATAGCAACTTTGTTTTGATACCAAAATATCTGAAAACTATAGGAAGGGTCCAAACACTATTGCTGCACACGAGAAAATTTTCCACCAAAGAAACCGTCCTCTTATATGCTTGTAATTCCTGAAGTGATCAGTGATCAGAAATGGGTCGTCGATTGGGAATGGGTTGCCTCCCCTAAGTCATTTGATAAGGTGAGCCAGCCCATGACCACCACCCTTCTCAATTCCATCTTCATATAGCTTTGGTGAACATTTTTCTTATAAAATGTACCCTTTTTCACCTTATAGCAAGCCGGAACTTTAGCCTACATGTAAAGGAGACAATTTTTAGTGATTTTTGAAGACAAGTGACATTCAAAGCAAGCTCAATGAGCCTTTAAAAAGTGTCAAATCATTTTGAAAACAAATGCCCAAATTCGTGGGATATTGTTTGTTTTTCTTAAATTGTATAGAAAAAATACAATTTTTTTAATTTTTAGCCATCTGCCAAATTGCACTTGTCAACTTTAATTTATTAATTGGTAGAGAATGCCAATCCTGACTATTGGATATAATAATAATGAGATTTAGTATTTGCAATACTAATTACAAACTCAAACACTACATATCAACAACGCTATTAATGTTACCAACACTAATTGTCATCTAAATTTCTACAAAAAAATAAATCAAGACTAAGATTGTTCACCTTGAACTAAAATTAATATCCAACATAAATACAAATTTGTCTATTAATTAAGAATTAGAGTGAATTACATACTAGGGTAAGTAATATACAAGTATTATAACACTAAATTTCATTTGTGGTATAGAAGGGACTCCACTATACTAGTGCTATTAGACTTCTCAGGAAAGGTACAAATTTTAACCTTAGGGAGATGAACAAACAAATTATATACCATGGATGATAAAACTTTAAAATTCTGAATTCATATTTGGAATCCTAAATCCCCAAAGATTTATTAGCGGTAAATACAAAACTGCTGCTCCAAAAGAATAAAAAATTTGACCTACTTTGGAAAACTCCGTGTAGTGGCTAAGAAAGGAAGGCATCCCCGCGGCCAATTCTGGCGGTAGCACCTGTAGCCACTGAACTCTGTCCTCTCAAATGATTTTGTAAACAAATGCCAAAAATTGTGGGATTTTGTTTTATAAAAAATAACAAATAACAAAAGTATATATATTTTTAATTTTTAGCCATCTGCCAAATTTCATTTGCCAACTTTAATTTTTTAATTGGTAGAGAATGCCAATCTTTACCTTTAAATACTATATTAATGAAATTTTGCATTTGCAACACTAATTACACTCTAACACTACATGTCAGCAACGCTATTAATGTTACCAACACTAATTGTCATCTAAATTTCTATAAAAAAATAAATCAAGACTAAAATTGTTTGCCTTGAACTAAATTAGTATCCAACATAAACACTAAATAATTGTCAATTAGTTGAGTTTTAGAGTGAGATACATACTAGGATAAGTAGTTAATACTAAATTTTCTTATTAGTATAGTCCAGACTCTTGCTATACTACTACTATAAGACTTTTTAGGAAGGGTAAAAATTTCAACCTCAGGGTAATGTAGGAACAAATTATATACTACATATGATAAACTTTTAAAATTATGAACTCATATTTGGAATCCTAAAATCTATGTGAGGTAGTAACATAGAGGGTTCTAAAAGCATTCACACTCTAGAATCACCCACCTCCTCAAATATACACTATTCGTACATTTTTTTTTTATATACACTACAAGCAATGTACAAATAAATGTACACTTGAGAAGTGGGCAATTTGAGAGTCCTACGCCATTTCAACTTTGAAAAATTCATAACTCCGTGTAGTGGCCAAGCAAGGAAGGCATCCCCGCGGCCAATTCTGGCGGTAGCCCCCGCAGCCACCGAACTCCGTCCTCTCTTGCCAAGTGGCATCCCAGCGGACGCCTCCTCCCCCTCCGATCCTCTACAATCAACGTCCACCATCAATCCCTCCGTGGGGTCCTGTCGACGGCCGGCCAAGCAAGTAGAAAGCCGCGAAGTAAAAAGCCGAGGATTCCCGTGTGATACAACAGTGGCAGCTTAGCTCAGTTCAGTGAGTCCGCCATAGCCGACCCGCGTGCTGCACCTCCACCGCAAGTTGCTCCGCACCCGCTTTTCACATTCAGCCGACGTAAGTTACTGACAGTTCCGTCGCAGCTAGGCATTGCGATGGCGTGCTTGAGGAGAGGAATGCTCTCATCACCCCCGGACCCAGTAGTCCCTCCCTCCGCCAATCGTCACTACCCGCCGCGCAGTGGGCCACGCCACCAGATCCGTCAGTCGCGGTTACCATCCTTGCAAAATATCATCTCGGCATGTCGACTTTTCATTTTGGGGCGAGGTTTCCGAATTCTTTTTATGCTTTTCCGTCGGGGTTTCGTTGTGCAGCGAGATCTTCAGTTGTTTGATTGTTTCGTGTGTTGTGTGTGGTTCCGGCTGATCCGTTTAGGGTTTGGGATACTGTTATCCTGTTAGCTTAGTAGCCGGAGGTTGTCCCGGGCCCCGCCATGTTGGGCCGCGAACTGCGACCGGCACTACAGTGCAAAAAAATCTTGGGGTCGGAGAACCTACAGTACTATTATGGTGATTTCTTTATCGCGTAGGTGCTGGGGTATGAAAGATCTCACTGGTGTTGCAGAAACTGTGGTGAGCGAGGAATCGAATCGAGGAATCGAGGGAAAGAGCGGCGGGTGGAAAGGAAATGCTGCAGTAGCTAGTTCTGGTGCCATTGGTTGGTGTATTCTTTTGTGCGTTAGGGATGAGGAAGTGCTGAAATTGAGTTTTCATGTTAGATTTTGTGAGGTCTGGGTCACATAGAACACATGATAGAATCAATCACAAGATGACATGTGACGCCTTTGTACAAAAATTGCTTAACTTATGCCAACTCATGTAGGGTAGAAAGAATGAAAGGATTTTATTTGTGAAGGAATGTTGGAATATTTTATGAAACTTCATCCTTGGAATTACTATAATCCATCCAAAAGCTTATCATATTTGTCTCCAATTTTACTCTCACTACCTTGGAAAATTGAAAACTAAATTACAAGTAACTAAGGTACGAGGCCCTGAAAGCAAGCGGGCATTTAGAACCGCCCATATAGACTTGCTTGAAATGGATATGAGGTGGTCGTTAAATGGACCTTCTATAGTCATTGAATGGATCAATAAAAAAAATATTAATTATTGCAAGAGCTAGTCATTCTCTTTGCTTTTCCCATTTCTCTCTAGAAGTTGCACTTGAACAGTTTATGAAAGATCTAGGGTCGTAAATAGGGACCTATGATTCTTCTTATTTGAAAAATCATAAGTAATTCAAAAATGCTTCAAAAAATAGGAAACAACTTGTGTTACAATCAAAATCAATTCCTCTTTGTTTGATAAATGAGCTAAAAGAATCCCATCCCACAAACCACATGAAAAAAGGTGGATCAACCCTTAGATGCTTGCTTTCAGAGCCTCCTACCTTACACTATGAGAGTCTGGAACCTTGTAGCAATTGCTCGCTTATTGAGTAAGGTCCTACTCAAACTTTCTCACATATAGTATATGGGTATATGATGAAGAATTATCAATTTTCATTGCATTCAAAAGATTATTCTGAGAACATTGTTTTTTATTTTTTGTCACACAAGGAACAAATTTTTTGTACTACAAGCGATAGAATTTATGAGTGGAGTAAGTTCCACTCATTTGGAACAGCTGTGTTATGAAAACGGCCTACTGGTTGTGACCTGGACTTGTGAGTTTCCAACATAGTTTCACTGGTTCCTTACACAGAGTCAATTACTTGTCTTGTATCTCCAGCGAGGAAGACAAAGCCCTTGAAAATGAAGGTCGGTACTGTTTCTTCTATCAATGGAAATTGTCCAAGCGTTTTCCAAGAAAAAAATGAAGGTCGGTTAACAGTTGTACACTCTTTACTCCTTATCAGCCTCTTGTTTTTCTTTTCTTCTTCAGTTTTTGAAAAAGTGGCAGGATGGCGATCACTTATAATTTGGTGAAGCACTGTGTTTCTACATTCATCCATGTTTTGGAACAAAAAACACTTTTCAGTAATATTCATGCACTTTATCATTCAAATTTGGCAAATGAATTCACATTATTTTTTATAGAAATGGAAAATTTCTAGCACAAAATGTTTACTTTTACTTGGCAAAAAGTAGACATTTATATTGAAATGGTGCAATCTGGCCAAAAAGATCACATTGTCTCTTATTGCACAAATTCTTAGGGAGCAAGATGTATTTAAATGAAAATTCATTGCATGTAGTTGCTATAGCAATGCTAATAATCATGATTAGTTGTGTGCAATATGTGATAATACAAACTTTGACAAGTGTGCATACAATAATTAAAGTAATACAATGTTGTTGAAATTGCATAGGTGTTATACAATAACTAAAGTAATACAATGTTGTTGAAATTGTTAATGTATAATTAATGTACCATTTAAATAATAATAATAATAATAATAATAGTGATGATGGTCACAATAAATAATAAGCATGTAAATTCACCGCTTCGTATGTGGATGCTGTGTATATAGATATCCTTGTCAAGTCATCTGATCAAGTGGTCCGTTAGTACAACATGCCACACTAAACGCATACAAGTGGGAATTAAGCTTATATTTTTAATCAACTATTGACTCCTACTTCCTACTATTAGCGGCCCCACTTCACCTTTTAGCACCCATTTGTTTAGTACTCCCACCTAACCATTCGAATTTATATTTAAATCTATTGGCACCTACTTTTTCTCTGTTTGGCACTCTAGCTGTAACCGCACGGACTTCCACCTAACCGTCAGTACCTATATTTAAATCTATTGGTGCCTACTTCCTCTCCATTTCACACTCCAGCTGTAATCATACGGACTCCCACCTAACCGTCAATACCTATATTTAAACCTATTGGTGCCTACTTCTCATCCCTTGGCCCTCTTCACTACCCATTGATTCCTAAAGAATATGACATTCAAATTTTGAATATTAGATGAATGCAAATATGTTCCAATTTTTTATCTATTCAAATTTTTGTAGATTCATGTATAAGTTCTCTTACAGTTGAATGGTATAGATCTTCAAACCTTGTATTTGCAAATAATCTACAATGAAAGGGATACAAGTATCTCTAACTTCAAAAAGTAATTTTTCAATTCAAAATATAACCTTCAAAAATGACTTGAATATAATAAATATATTGAATAAAAATATTTAAAATAAACCTTAATTAGAACCTATCATTTTGAACTTTAAAAAAATTCCTTCTAAAATGACATGTATTCAGTCTACAACCAATTTTAGAAAGATCTTTCAAATATTGGTTTCAAATTTTATTGAATATCACGGAGTATTAGTTAATCCCTTAAGGACCAATAGGTAGTTAAGATTTCTAAAATTATGAAGATGTATTATAAATTTCAACTTAGAAGAATAATTTAACGATGGTTCTCAAACAATAGTTGTAAAACATGATTCACAGACGAGTTCATAGATCATATCTATATGGTTAGATCAACTACCGTAGTACACAAACCAATATTTTTCAATAAAATTTTTTAAGACAAAAATTGAAAATTCTTTCTGATATTGATTGTAGATTGAATATTTGTAACTTTCACAAAATTTCCTTTCCTTGAAGTTCAAAATCTTAAGTTCTAATCATAGTGATTTTTTGAAGATGTTTATTTTACTTTTTGATTCACATCATTTTTGAAGGGTCAATTTTTGAACTGAAAAGGTTGTTTTTTGAGGCTAGACCTACTAATACCTATTGAATAATAGAATATTTACAAAGCAAATTTTTCAAAATCTATATTATATAAATGTTAAAGAACTAACAGAAGAATCTCACAAAAAAAAACAATGTATGAAAAAATGCATTTTTGTGTGTTTGGGATGTTTTGCATTCATCTGTTGTTCAAATTTGAACATTTGATTCTTTAGGGGTTAATCTAGTCGTTGATCTAATTACATGGAAATGATCTATGAGTCATATATTTCAACTTTTGTTTGAAAGTAATCATTGAATTATTATTCTAATTTTCATTTTATAATACATCTCTATAATTTTGGAAATCTAAACTATCCCTTGGTCTTTAACCCCTAAAGGACCAAGACCTTTTTTCTGCCAAAAAACTCTCAAAACTGCTATTTCTAGAGCAAAGAGAACAAAAAATCGAAAAATATTTTTTTTGCACATCTAACCATAGGATCTTATACTTAAATAGTATGAGAATGCGTGGAAAAAATTTCAGAACTTTTGACCGCACAGATTGCAAGATATCTACGTTTGAAGTGAAAAAAACAAATTTTTCAGCACATTGCGGGACTAGATTTTTTGACTTTGAACATTTTTAACTTAAATTTTTTGTACTACAGAGTTTTGAGCTTTAAATCTTTCTAGTGGAGAATTGAGATGAGAGTCTAGGAAAAAAAAAGAAATTCAAAAAAACTTCATTTTCATTCTTAAAAAATTGTTAAGTAGAAGTAGGTACGAGGTAGAAGGAAAATCTAAAATATTAATATCTTTTAGATGGAATTAAAATGCACTAATCCCAATGGTGAGATTGTTCTAGCACAAAAACTAAACCATGTGGAACTTTTTTTTTTTTTAAATTGCAAAAATTGCATTCCAAGATGAATCCTACAAGTTATTTCTTTCAAGAAGATGCTCTAATTGCGCAAAAAACAAGGTTGTCCATAACTTTCTCATAAAAAATCCAAATGAAATGAATCAAAGCTTTCCAAATAGAAAAAAATATAATCTATAAGGGAAAAAAATATATAAAAAAAAATTTAATTTTTTGCAAAATTTTTTTGCTCCCCCTTCTTCCCTATTTTGAGCTTATGTGGGCATAACTTTTGTTCCTTGGCACCAATTGAAATAAAAATTATATTCCCACGAAGCTTATCAATTTTTTTATCTCCAAAAAAAGTTTCAGAAAATCACGACAAAAATACAGCCCGTAGGTACTTGCCCGAAATCCCATTTGTCCCCCGAAGGGACAATGGTCCTTTAGGGGGTAAGGGATTAGTAAATATCTATACCTTAAATGAGGTTGTTTGTTTGTTTGTTTTGTTTGTTTGTTTTGTTTGTTACGTTGAGATCTCCCGGACCGTGCATCCCCCGGCCGCGTGCTTGGTACCATTGGAAAGGGCTCAGCGAGGAGGGGTGCACCGGCTTGGTTTTGTGACGTTTGGAGCGGTGGTGCAAAAGTGATTGAATTTCAAAGTTTTTATTGATTAAAAAATTAGAAAATTACTTTTACTTTGATTTTGGTGGCGTTCTTGCTACTGGGAGTGGAACCGGGAGTGGAACCGGGAGTGGAACCGGGAGTGGAACTAGAAGTAGAACCGGGAGTGGAACTAGAAGTGGATGAAAATTGGGCCAACGGCACAGGGGCCACACTAGTCCTATATAAAAGAAGAGAGAATGTCCCAAACCCAAGACTCTTACAAATGTGCACAAATGGTTAGTCTTTTTGCAAAATTGCTTAGAAATGTATTAATGCCTTAGCTTGAGTCTTGCATCAAACCATGACATAAACAATAACGTAAAGTGTAAACAAATACACATTCATCCACTAAAACAAAAAAACAAATGTACCTCCAAGTACGCAAAGATACTGATCAAGAAATTGCCAAATGTGGATAAAAGTGCGTTGCAACAATTGGATTGTTACTAAAAAGTAGAAAAGAAAAAAGTCGTATTTTTTCACCTGCCATAGCTTCCATCTCCCAACTCCCAAAAGAAAATGTTCAATTTTTTTCAAGGTAGTTCTCCATGAAGCCTATAATCCTAACTTGTCCCTGAAACTTTTGTCCATTATATTATCATCAAACAAAGTAAAGCTCCTTACAAACTCTTCCAATAGTGAAAGAGATGTCTTGTAGAGAGCAATTACAACTACTAAAACAACCTTGATTCTCTCTCTCAAGCAAGATGACAAGCAAGCGCGACCGCAAAAGATCTCGTCCTCAGATATATATACTTATACTACTGTAGATCAACATGCCGTTTGTTCAGTTGTGAATTATGTAACTCTCCACCCAATTGCTGCAACGTGTTCAGAGTTTGGAGGTCGGCATTCCAAGTCTTTTTTTTCTTTTTTCTTTTTCTTGAAACCATTCCAAGTCTTTGAGGAGAGCAGATTGAAGCGGACCATCCTAGCTTGATTGAGGAATTCAAGTTGGGATTCTGGAACTGCGTGGCCCTTCAGCTTTGGTGTAGCCAGATAGCGTAGGATGAAGCAGGCCCGAGCCAGTGACTGATCAGCATTGGCCACCGCTTAGAGACCAGGATATAACTGATACAACTTCCATCAACAGCTATACTGTACTCAACAGGTTTGATTCGGCACTTGGGTGCCGAAATTGAAATTTCATGTCAGATTCTCAGGAATTTGTGTCACCTCATACCATTCACTAGATGACATGTGGCATTGTTTTACAAAAAAAATATTTAATTTATGTTGAATATGACCCTTGCGTAGGGTATCTTATTAGAGGCCGGGGTGAATTGACTTCCTTGCTTAACCTGCGCATGCCATTCCAGAGGTGCATGTGAAAAAAGCCCCTATTTTGTGCCGTGTTAAATCTATGTTCCTCACTTCTCCTTAGCTAATTTGGGGCCTCTAATTACAAATATGAATTTGCAAATTTGCAAATTTTATCATGTGTGACAAATAAAAAATTTCGGGATTTTCTTTGATGGCTGAGCAAGGGGGTCGGTTCACCCTGGCCTTGTTAGAGAGGGAAAAACAATCCAACTATTTGTTGTTACATCCGTTGTAGGATGACAACAATTTGATCAATTCAAGAATGCAAGGTAGACATATAGTAGAATAGTCTACTACATCTATATTATAGAACACTCTCTTTTATATTTGATCCCTAAAGGACCGAGGCGCATTTGGGATACAAATTGTGGGAAAATGCCACATTTTTAGGGCAATAAGAAAAACACAAAAAAAAAGTTTTAATCAGAAATCAATCACACGAATTTGTACTAGACTACTATAAGGATGTGTAGAAAAAATTTCAGAAACTTTGACCGCACAAATTGAAAGATTATAGCATTTGAAGTTAGAAGAAAAAGTTTTTTTAGTCTTGCCCAACAAAGCCATCAGGCTTTAACTCCTCCTAAAGTGGGACTTTTACACTATATACGGATTTTTTTTGACATTTGCATCTTGTATTTGTAAGTCACATACCTACCAAATTTCAGAATTATTTGACGAGTTTTGCACATGCCTGAAGCTGTTGAGCTGCTCCAAAAGTTCAAGATAGCATAACTTTTGATTTAACCCTCTAAGGACCGTGGTTGATTTTGGAGGTGGGCAATGCATTTTGTGGTTGAAGTAAAACAATGCATGTCAAAGATCTGACCGTACTGATGGATGCGGGATGAATGGTTTACTATGTGACGGTGAATTTTGTGGCAAAATACGATGCAATCCGGTTTATTATGATGCATCTCTATTTCAAATGTTGCATTTTCAGCCAAAAAACCGTCACTAATTTCAACCCTGAGTCTACATGGAGACTCAGATTGGCCTGTTTTTTGTTCCTATGGATGAAGTTGGAAATTCCCCACATCCATCCCTTTTGGTCCATCTTCCAATTCACAATGAATTTGACCTTAGAAGTGTAAATATGGCAATTTCGACCTAAAACTGGTCGATCGGTCCTTAAAAGGTTAAGCACCCAATCAGAAAAAGAATTATATTATCACTTTAAGGGTATTTGTTTACACCTTGCATCAAAAGTTTTAAGAATATTTGTTAAAGAATGACTTAATACACACGTACAAAAAATCACATGCGTATGTTCAACAGTCATTTGGTCCTTTAGGGAGTAATTTCATATAGTGAGGATGGAAATACTCTGGTTTTGTTAACTCCAACTACTTTCAAACATGGACAATAACTTTTGAAAAGGCAGATTTTTAAATTAAAAAAAGCTTAGATGAAAGATTTTGAGCTTCTCCTTGATTTGAGCACCCATTCTCTTTCACTTTGTCTTCTTGTCACACTTCTTTTTCCACCATTTTTTTGTAATTTGAAGATTGAGTCTTTTGGAGTGTCAAAGTTTCAACTTTGGCTTTTACTATTGAAGTAACATGTGTGAAACTTGAAATTGAGAAAACATTCTAGTACATTGACTCCATACACTATTTGTTGATCTTGAATGTAGGTAACTACACCTAACTGCATCCAATTAAGCAATTGAGAATTTGTCCTATTATCAAATTGTCTTATTTCTTATTGAATCTTGTTTGGAACTTGTCAAATGGCACCCTAGATTCTTTTCTTGTGCATTTTTTGGACTCTTATAAATAAATTACAAATTTCAAGAAGTGCCCAAAATAGTGCATCCAAAAACAACCTCATGCATAACATTCTTATAAGTGATTTACAACCTTCCTTTCATCCTACAAAGAGAGGTTTCTTTTGTTGGATATATGAATGTGTGTGCATATGAGTTTATTTTTATTTTTATTATTTTTGTTTTTAACCTGGAATTAAATTTGAGGATTTATGATAGCTTGCCACAACAACGAGGGCACCCGGTATGCTAGGATGGCAAAGCTGCCCCATGTTTGGTTAAGAATGTTATGATAACCAAGAAATCAATATGTACTAACAGGTCACAATTAGATTCAGCTCAATGTATGTTCGCACTTGTTGAAGAAGTGTATTGTTAGTGAGGGTCTTAGGAACAAATTAAGACCTGTTTTAGGATCAGATCTACATTACAAACATCACCCCTAACACCAAGTGCGAACATATGTTAACTCCTAAATGCCCGAGGCACCTAAATGTGGTGTTTGCAAAACTTTGAAGTTAAATAAAACCTAACCAAGTTGCTATTTTTAGTAGGTTATATTTTAGAAAGTTATTCTTGAAGTCTAGTTTTTAGCATGAAAAATCCAATCTTGACAATAAATGATAGTGATTTTCTATTCATGATTTTGTACAAGGGTACCCAGTGCAATCTTGACTTCCCGTAGTGTTGAGAGCTCTTGGAAATGAGCCTCAAATACACTAGATCTTGGAGGAAAATTTGCATTCAAAATTCATTTAAAAAATCTATAGAGTAGATTTTAAAAAGCCGTAAATTGATTGGGGTTATACAAGTTAGGCTCTTTAACCTCAATTTTTTTGGTCACCAACTTTTTAGATTTGACTTGTAAAAAGAGGGTTGAAAGACTTTACATCACTTTTGCAATTTTAACACCCTCATGGTCAATCATTATAACCTTTTGCTCCATAAGTGATTTTGTTGTGTTTTCTTTTTTCTATGAGATCTCTTACACGTCTAGTTGGAATTTGTACGGTTACAATTCAAAAAGAGTTGATACAACTTATCAAAATGTTGGCATTTTGTTAAAGTTAGAGCAAATTCCAAGAAACTCAAAACAAGCCTTGGGCATTTAGGGGTTAAGCAAAATCTTAAGATTCCTGTTTCCAATAAACACTTCTCCAAAAAATTTCAGTAAAATTTTACTAGAAACACATGTATTTCTAGTAAATTTTTACTGAGAATCTCCTTAATGTGAAATCAAGCCTGTGACTGAAACATAACGACTGAGGGCCGGCAGTAACGTTTTTCGTTTCAGAGGATGTAACGTTTCATGCATGGTTTTCATTCATCCACAGTAAAAGTGCGAAGGAGCAACTCTCCCAACATGACGGACATGAGAAGTGACTCAATCTTCATTGGCTGGAAGTAAACCACTCACAGAGTGGATCGGCCGGAGGGGCTTCTTAACTGATTAAGGATAAGGGGACTTTTAATTGGGACACGCCATCCTTGGAACTTCAGCATGTCACTCAATCAGGACGGAGCTCATTTTTTTAACTTACCTCAAGGTAAATCGGAACCTCATCATTAATTGCACTCAAAAGGAAGGCCCCCCCCAAATTTTCACTTGTTGGTGGAAATGTAAAAATACGCTGTTATTTTGGGAGTGTTAACTTTGTCGCCCTCTTTTTTTTTTTTTTCAAAATTGGGGTCTTTGGGGTCTTTGATTCCTAATATGAATATAAAGTTTCTAAATTTTCCCTCCATTTTAGATAATTGTCCCCAATTTTTTCATTGAGGTAAAAAATTTAGAACGTCTGCACCTTTGTAAGCAAAATGATTAGTTTGGGATTTTGTGGAAACTATGTAAGTTGATGATGCAAATCATCACAATATATAGGTTTCAATGTTTTTTATATTATGCCTCCCACTATTGGAAAAAACTTGGATTCTAAATACAGAGTAGTAGGAATGTCCACATTTTTATGAATTCAACCAAAATTTCAAACCATTTTGAACTTCTTTCCTTCCCCATTCAAATACATCCTTGCATTCCATCTCCGCCCAATGTATTCAATTCCCTGTTGCAAGTACATATGAACCAGTCCTAATAGGCATAGAGTGGGTTCACATGGATTGCATTACTCAAGGAAACAAGGATCGGTATCTTTGAAGAGAAAACATAAATTCAAGACACTGGGTGGATGCATCTAAAATTATGTAGAATTCATTTTTTTGATTTGTGAGTACCCGTCATCAAGCATCATCCAGCATTCCAATTCATGTTGAAACCTTGGAAGTTTCCAAGTTGTTTGAGTCAAGGTGTAGCTACCTGAGACTGAAGCCTGTAAAAATTCCCCAAGGCCAGGCAATCCTCGCAGAATGATGTCTGCAAACTCAACTGCTGCCACTGAATTCAGACTCCACAAACAAGGACGGCCTTGCACATTCTCCTGAAAGACCGGAACCCCCCCTTCTTGGATTGATCAATTCCCACCAATTGGGTTGTGTAAGCTACACGGAGGCTGCAAAATCAACTGCATTGCAAAACTGAGGCTTAGTGATTCCTACCGAAGGTGTACACCAAATAGTGCAATTAGGTTGCCCCACACTAATTTCTCATATCTTACACTTTTACTATTGTAAAAAAAATTTCATCACTAATTATTGCAAAAACATATATTTAAAAGGCCTTGCAACCACTACAAAGTTGCAAAAAAATAATTAACAACCTTCAAGTTGTAAACCATGTGAAATTCAAGCATGGTCAACATATAGTCTGGGGCAACCTAATTGCACTATTCAATGTACACATTCTCATAGTTTAGTTTAGTTTAGTTTTTTGAACAAATGAGAAACCCATTGCAATAAGAAGAAACAAAAAACAACAGCCAAATGAAAGAGCCAAACAAGAAACTCCCAATAAAAGAACCAAAGGACCGCTAAATGAAAGAGCACTCTGGAGGGAGCACCTTGTTCCAGAACACCTCTTTATCTCCCCTTCTACTGGCCAGGACGGGAGATTGAAGCCAAACACGCTCAAATCTATTGTAGAACCTATCAGATAAATATTCTCATAGTTAGAGCCTGTGGTTAGTTTTGGATATTCTTCAAATGAGCAGTTTGAATATTCTGATTGTTATATGCATAGTGTTCATAAAATAAGTGTTCAAAGAATATAGAATCTTCTATAATTATCAATAAAGGTTCAAAATCGATTAAATTGAATTTATTAACAAGAACAATGCTTTGGGTATTTGTTTGATACATAATACTCCATAGCTTTTAGGTGCAGTTAATGACACTTTTTTTTTTAACACAAAAGATATACATGTACATAGAGGGCTCCTACATACCAACGCAACTAAATTCATCACCAATGTTTCCAATCAATTATCTTGTATGGAGTAAAACTATGAAAAACGAAATTTAAAAATTCAGCAAACTTAGAGTCTTCATTTTCAAAATTCAAAATGACATTCTTCATTGTTCATAGAATGCAATGTCAATTACACATGATAGACAATGAAATTTAACACATTCTACATTACCATTAGGAAAAATTTCAGCCCACCAAAAGGCCACTAAGGAATTGATTTACGGGACCCTTTTGGTGCAATTTCAGAATGAATAAAATAATATTTTTTTTGAAAAAAATTTTAAAAAAATTTTAAAAAATTTAAAAAAAATAGAAATCTGATTAGTGCCATGTCAGCATCTAATTTTTAAATATTAAAAAATAATGTTTTATTTTGGTTTTTTTCCATAATTGCACCGGGCGGGTGCCAAACTCGCGGCCTTCTGGAGGGCTGAAATTTTTCCTAATGTCAAAATTCCTTAAATTGTTCAAAAAAAATTTTAAAAATTAAAAAAAAAGTCTTTGAATGCCACAATAAGCAGGTTATAATTACGGAGTAGTATATTTGACCCTACTAATTGTATATGGACTCAGTCTACGATATCAAATATTGCAACTAAAAGCATCCCCACCAGCTATTTCGTATCTCTATCTTTGATGTCTCAAATTTGATTGTATAGGGACGAGACCTCGCTACATTAAAGATGGTAAATAGTATTACCTACACTAATTGTTTTTGAAATGTTATAACTTATTATTCTTCATGAATATTTTTACCAAGAGCATAGGTATTGATATGTTCCAAAGTTGCGGTTCTTGATGAATGTAGTTGGTAAAAATTCTCATCTAGAGTAATATTTTATGACATTTTAAAAGCAAGTAGTGCGGGTAACACTAAATACCATCATTAGTGTAGTTCTCTATATGAGCCTCTGGATACAGAATTGGGTCAGAGTTTTACAGATCTTTGTATATTTTAGAAATATACATTTTGGAAAAAGATTGATGTGGTGAACTTTCTGTATCTCTAAACGTTTAGAGATAAACGGAACTCACTGGTGGGGATGCTCTAAAGTGTATACTACTTGGTAGCCATTCATACCGTATTATCCGCAAGCAAGACCTTGGAATATCAATAGCAAGTAAAGTTTGTGAATCTCAACAAATCCGACCAAGGATGCAAAAGCAGAGGATGCTGCTCCTGGTCAAGACACACGGAACTGAATCAACGCGGATGATAAGCTACCGTAGAACTCCGTCACACTAACTGAACTGAAGTGAACCGATCATCCACCCATCCATCCCCCGTCGAACACATCCACTACTCCAGCCAATGGGAAAGGACGCAGCTGCTTCCGAGGTGCTGAGTGTCCGGGGAGAAAGGGAGGCAACGGAGGCTGCCAAGTCAGCCAACTCCCCAAAAGAGCAAAACTGGCAACACAAAAAGAGAAGAAAAGAAAAGATACCCCAGTCGAGTGATATCATATAAAAAAAAAAAAGGGGGTCCACCCACCCAACCAACCAACACACCCAACATGGATCAATTCACGAAGCAATAAAAACTGCCTCCAATTTCTTTTTTAAAATATTTATCATCCTAAAAAACGAAAAAACTCCGTCTTCCAGATCCCAGCCGACCAGGGAGGATTCAGTTGACTCCCTTATTGCCCATGTTTTATCCCCGGGAAAAACACGGGAATTTTTAATTTGCCACATATGATAATTCTGAATTCATATGGGCCCCAAAATATCTGTAGTAGAAGAGGTGAAGAAATATATAATTTACATGGCACAAAATAGGGGGAATTTTTTACATTTACCTTTGGACGGGGCAGCAAGGGGATTAATCTTCCCTGGCCGAAATCCGGCTCAGCCCTTGGATGATTGTTTTTCACCGGGCACGGGCACCCTCGGGGGAACTGAAAGCGAAAAGCGCTCAGATCCAGCTTCGATGATCGCAGCCGTCCGTGCAGCAAAAGCGCGTGCATCTGAACCGTCCGTGGTTCCCCAAGTGGAGACGATATTCCAAAGTGCTCTCTGAATCAATCAGACGGTGGAGAATTCCCATGGCTTGGACGACGGAAGGCCCAGATGTCCGGATTCCCTGCAACTGGGGTGGCTTTTGGAACGACGTTACCTTACTGCAGGCAGGTGGACTGGATTGGATATTTGGATTCAAATTGATCGGTGGGCCTCCCCAGTGGCTGATTTTTCCCTGGATTTTTATGCCCAAGCAGCTTAGTCATTGATAGTAGTCTTGAATTATAGTACTTGAATAGAGCCTATTCCTTATTATTATTATTATTATTATTCGTCAGGGAGTGCCTCAGATTTTTTTCCCTTGTGTGGGTTTGCAGAGGACGGCCGGGAGACTTGACAGGAGTCCTTCTATTTCAGCCATTTGATAATAAGTTACCAAATTTCGCATATTGCGCAGCGCTGATTCCGTGGAGGGGAATCAATGGAAACGAAATATCAAGCCTGCTTCATGATTCGTTCTCAGTCCATTTGTCACTCACGCAGCACGTTTCACTTGAGACACATTATTAGCAACGTAAGCGAGTATTAAGGTACTGTATCCCCTCCCTAGCTTACAACTGGTTTCCCAATTGAAAGTGATTTTTTGGGGTGTTGGGGTCTTGCCCTTGCCACAAACGCTTGAAACTGACTCAAGTGCAGGGTGATCAGTTATGATTTCTTCCTCACACCACCCCAAACTTACATTATTAGCAATAAGTAGGAGAATGATGCAGAACAGCAAAAAATCAGGGGCTGGACCGACCCACTCCCACCCAGTCCATTCATGTAAGTTAGGGTATAATACCCGATATAACCCGAACACAATCAAGTTCAGAAAAAGACATTTCCTCCCCAGCCTGTCCCAGACACAGACACACCTCCTGCGACGAAGTTAGTAACTTCCGTCACAGTACCTTAATCCCAAGTTAATCTCGGTTTTAATTATAATTAGCGGATCGGTAGGTTGAAATATCCGACGAAGTCAAAAGGGCGGGTGGGGCCCCACCTGTAGCCAGGGTTGAATGGAGGAACAGGGAGCCGCAAGACCCAACCGCGTGTGCCAGCCAGGCGTCCACGTCGGCTTCCCTTTCCTCCCCGTTGGCAGACGCACGTGACGGGGCAGCCGCCGGCGGCAGCCCTCCGACGCCGGCCGGCCCTTTTGCGCGGCATCAACAACGAGGAGTGAGAGGGAGCCTTGAACAGAATCCCCTTCCACTGACGTCCCACTTGTTTTTCTTCCCACCCCCTCGCGCGCGGCGTTGCTGCTGTTGCAGCCCCCTACCTCCAGCTTCCTGCCTTCCCCGCCCTTAACCCCCTTTGCTTCCCTGGTCCGCCAACTAGTCACTCGGGATCTGATCTCTACGCTTCCACTTGCACGCATCCTCCTCACACCCTCTCTCTACTTGAATACTCTTCATGGTTGGTGGTTCGCTCTTTTGTGTGCGTTCGTGCTCACACTTGGCGAACTCATATGTCCACTTGTTGGCGGCCTGTGTTGTGCGACGCGCTTCGGGATAGAGGCGGAAGGTGCGGGCCGAGGTGTGGCGGTGCTGCAGACAGTCTTTGTCGCGAACAGGATTTTGACGCTGACCTTCGCTGGGGAGGAGCATTGTTGCGTTGCGTTCCCCTGTGCCACAGCTGTGCGCCACGCTGGGAGGCGTGGAGTAGATTGGCGATTTTCGGGTGGAAGCTCTTAAGCTTGGAACGCGGATTGAGGAGAATTGGTGCGTGCAAAGTTGAGCGTGGGAGGTTGCGCCTGGGTTTTGGCGTCTCTCGTTGAATCTGCATTTGGAAACTCACAGCGGCGAACACGAGGTGGATTCGCGTTGGAGCGTGGTTTCTTAGATCGAGAGTTCGTTTTGCCGTCTGGGAGAAGAGTAGCGAAGAGTTGCGGCGGCCGCATTTGAGGTTGCTTCCGGTGTGTGAATCTTCGTGCCGTGGACAGGGCGCCGCCTTTGACTTTTTTTTTGAGGAAGGGCTTGTTTCGGAGGGACGTCCGTGTCTGAAGTGTTCCAAATTTTTACGCTGGCTGGGGTAATGCATATGTCTCCGACGTCGACTTTGAGCAGATGACACCCGCACCGAAGTACCATAGTGATTCAAGGTAGGTTTCTTAAGTGTGCTTCCTCCTCCTCCTCTGTAGTCGGCCGAGGGTTCTTTTTCTGTAAGCGCGTCTCTCTCGTCTGCATCTCCCTGGGGTTACATTTTGGTTTTAACAGGATTATGGAGTTCCTTGTCGGCGGGATTAGTCACCAGTCGGTGTGGGTCAAAGTGAACTAAGCCGTGTGGAGGTTTAGAGTAATCTGTACAGGATTCTCTTGTTAAAGTCAATACTTGTGGAGTGGATCCGGCTAAGTTGTGATTTTTTCGACAGAGAGTTGTTTTTATTACAAACTGGTTGTTGTTTCTTGATTGTGTCTATTTTGGGTATTCATTTGCAGACTACTCTTTGGTTAACTTCGGCGTTACACGTAAGGTCACGGTATGCACGCTTGTGCTAGATTTTTGCGTTTGCTTTTTAACTCTGTTTGTTTTGCAACTTGTAGGATCTTATGGTTAGTTGTTTTTGCACTCTGCCTCCACTCCTTGTCCTCTTCTCTGTAGAAGGATTGTCAATTTTCCTTGCTGGCTGCATTTTGAGGGAGAGTTTAGATCCGGAGATACTGTGTGTGTAGTTCAGCCTCATGGTGCTTTTCCGGGTCTTTTCAGCATTAATGGGGTATTTATGTGACTGGGCAATGTGCAGGATGTTCTGTTGTTCGTGATTACTGATCATTAGTGTTATGTGTTCAGTGAGTGTGAATTCTGTATTTTTAATCGAGCTCTCTTCTCTATTTTTGTATCTAAAGGTTGTGACGTCTTTGTTACAGAGTGATGGAGGCCTATGGGGAAGTGAAGAAGGAGCCTGTCGTTGTGGTTACTCTGAAGGAGGTAGGACGTCTCGTCAAGAGGAAGAGAGCGCCCTCCGAGTCCGAGCAGGGTCAGAAGAGGTCTAACGGGGTGAATTCTACTTCACGAGCTTCGTCAAAGACTAAGTCTGCTAAAGAGAATGGAGCTTTCAATGGGAAGCGAAAGAGGCCGATCGTGGCAGCAGCAGTGCAAGTAGACACAGAGATGGACTCTGAGCACGTCATGAATGCTGCGCAGGCGCTTTTCGAGCTTTTTGGCGGAGTTGGAACTTCATCTCACAAGGAGTCGCCTGATAGCAAGTCATGTGAGGCTGTAGCACCACCAGTAACAGCTGGTGGTGTGAAATGGGCTGGGAAGAAGAGTAGATCTAGTAGATCTAGCAAGAAGGCAGATGACTGCGCATGCAAGCTGAGTTCCAGTTCCACTACGAGTGCAACTGTGACTGATATTCCCGAAGTCTTGGACTCATCAACTTCTCACAACCATCATGTGATAGCGTCCCACCATCCCGTGGCTGTGAATCTCGAAGATGAGTCAGAGGCGGATGCTGATGCAAAGAGTACAGACATGAGCCCATTTGGTCTTGGTTTTGGCCTTGACAGAGGACATAGGTTGCTTTCACAGTCGAGCGTGGAGTCTACTCTTCTGGACTCTCGTGCTGAAAGTCCTAGCTCGCCACTACGTGTGTTGAGGCCAGACGCTGCTCTCATCCCCAAGTTAGAAGAGGAGCTCATGTTGCAGTTTGGTTTCCAGAAACAAGCGCCAGTGAGCAAGCCGTCAATATTACGAAAGCCAAAGGTGAGGGTTGAAATGATCAGTTCTCGTTTTGCTCCTAAAAAACTTTAGAGTGTTCAAGTGCAAAGCATTAAAATGTTGTTTGTTCTATTCCTCAGGTGGAGGAGAATTGTGATATTCAGTTGGATGAGCTGAAGGAAGTGAAGATTGCACTAAAGCAAGTGCAACGTAGGAAGTCACGTACTTCTAACTTGAAAGGGACGCCTCTGTTACTGCAAGGAGATGTCCTTGATGTGCCCATAGCTTCTTCGGCGACCTTGCTGAAGGAATATATAGAGGAAAACAAGTTTCAAGTGCCTGTAACATTGAATTTGTTTGAACCAGTCAAGCAGGAGACAGGAAGAGTGAAATTAGAGGGTAGAGAGCTTTATCAAACGGGTTCATCTACGCAAGTCAGGCTCAGGAGTGCCTTGAGTGAGGTATGTCATCTTGTCAATGAGGCTCTTCTTGCGTTCGTGTGGTATTGATGTATGTCCTTGTGCTTTGAAGTTACCTGATTGAGATGAGCATCACCAGCATTCTGAGTGTTCACATATGAACTTTCTCTGATGGTAATTGTTCTTTTTTGTTCAATGACAGGCAGAGAAAGAGGCCCGTAGGCTCCGCCGTGTACAAGCTAATCGCGAGTCTGCTCGCCAAACTATCAGGAGGAAGCAGGTTCTGTGCGAGGAGTTGGCTCGCAAAGCCGGAGAGCTGCAAGCTGAGAAAGATAATCTAGCTCTGGTAGGTCACATCACAGGGATAGAGCTCTCGTCTCTTATTACCTGTAAATTTGTTTTACATATCGCTGTAAGAGTTAGTGGTATCTATTACTGTTATAAGCTGTTGGTGTATGGGCCTTGTGAGACGAAATACTGAAGGATTCCTATTTTTCTCTAATGCAGAGCTTGGAGACAAAATCCAAGGAATTAAGGAATCATCAAGAGATCAATCGCCATTTGAAAGAGCAGGTGAGCCAAATTCTTTGCAGTCACTCAACA
The DNA here is from genome assembly GCA_963969595.1 of Neckera pumila. NCBI lineage: Eukaryota > Viridiplantae > Streptophyta > Bryopsida > Hypnales > Neckeraceae > Neckera > Neckera pumila. The sequence continues at coordinate 5,398,652 of OZ018412.1, read as the reverse complement.
TATGTATTCCTGTTACATGACTTATATGAACATCATCTAATGTGCTTGTAGTTACGTTACAACCTAGGATTTTGACTACATTTTTTTGACTATGATAGAAGACGTTAAGCACGTATGTCACTGTATCTTCAATATCATAGTATCAATCTATAATCTAATACACGCCTTTGAGTGTATTCATGTGAAAATCGCTGAAGTTTTTCTGAATTAGAAGATGATTACTATATATTTCAATATCCCTCTGACAGTGATTTCATTGCCTTTCGGATGCGTAGATTCTTGTCCAAGGAACGAATGCAGAGCTACCAGTTTCTACTGCCAAAACCAATAGTAAGATGGCATCATCGCCAGTGCCTGCAACAATGGGTTCAATCCAAGGAATGCCGATGCTACCTTACTGGTGGGCGTTTGCATTGGCTCAATCTGTGGCAGCAGCTACAAGCCAGTCTTCTGCTGGCCCTCCTCAAATGGGCTGTGAACCGGTTTCTGCTGCGGCAGCAGCAGGTGCTGCTTTGCCATCTGATTTCAACACAGTTTTTGCGGCCACAGTAGCGGCGTTGAACAGTGGAGCTGGATTGAACTCAAACATGTGGGTCAACATGATGGGAAACACCCCTGGAATGGTTCCACCTCTGGACCCAAAACATGAACCCACCTTGGCTCACTCTGCACCGAGGGCAACAGAAGCATCACCACCGAAGCCTGATGGTGCAGCTGAGAGGACTCTTATGCCGGTGAATAGTCACCCATACCAATCCTCATCACCTGTGAAGGCTGGCATGACGAACCATGTGTCCCAAATGAATGGGAACATTTCAGCAGGGTTGCCAAATAACCCGAATTCCAGGGTCAAATACCAGTTGATAAATAACCAGGCACCATCTCCATTGGTTAGATCTGTTTCAGGAATTCATGTGCCCGGAGATGGTATGGCTACCGCTTCAACCACTCTGTCATTAGGTCTGGGTGCTCATACTGGGCGAACTGAGCAGCAGATGAGGAAGCCAGGGAACCTCCGTTTTTTCCCTACTATAGGGAATGGAGTGCAAGGCTTTCTGGGACCTCGTTTGGGAGCTTACCAGTCGGAGGCTGCTGCCATGGCCACCGAGGCTAGAAGGCGTCGCCGAGAGCTGAAACGGACGAAGAGCCTGCAGAGCCAGCTGCAACAGGAAAAGAAGCTTGCTTCAGTTAAATCTTTGTAACCTATTTGGGAGCTTCTTTTCCTGATCTTTCTTTTCTTTTTTCTCTTACTAGAGTTTTTCCTTGAAGGTTTTTCATCCTTGATTCTGCTGATTCATGTTGGCACTTCATTTAGATTCAGAAAAATTCTTTCACATTACATGAACCAGTTTTTTATTCAAACAACATCATTGATACACTTGAGCATCATGGCTCGCTTTACAAAGAATTCGTGCACATTATGCACTAGGGATTGTGGTCAGCCAATCCGGCGACTCTTAGGTGACTGAGATTTAGAGTCTCCAGCCGTCACTGATATGGACACATTACAATATTGATCATTATCCCTCACTACAGAATGAAGGATTTGTATACAGTTTTCAAATGTAATCAGATCATATAAGCTCCACTTTACATCATCTGCTCTTTCCTGGCATCATAACCCTTGTTAGTCTCTGCTTCTTGTCCTTGTGCTGAATTCAGAGGAAAAGTAGAACAGGATTTTGGTGGTCATGGTTTGGTCCCATTGACTTATTTGGATTCGTTCCATGTTTCTTGTTCTGGCTTTTCTCGAGTATACCTTTGCTCTTCACTCTTTGTTTGCTCTTGGTACCAACATTACTGATGAGACCTTGATATTACGTTTCCGAAGCATGTGAGTTACAAATCTCTGAAATCTTGTAGTTTTCGTGTTTGAATTGTTGTTAGTCATGTTAGTATTGTGTGGCATGCGTCATTGCCCTTGAGATACTGGAAGCGGGATGGGTGAAGTTGACTACACCAAGACCTCTTGGGGCTGCTTTACATTTCAGGACAACTGGCCAAGCGTAGAAAATTAAAGCTCTACCATTGACCAAGAGCCTCACTCTCTGAGAGTCTGAGCACGCTCATTGACCAAATAGCTTAGAAATGACCCTGTGATTAATACTGTGATCATGTTCACATTTGTGGATTTCCTTGTCTCAAGTGGAAAGCACTTCATTCTATGACTGCAATAAAAACGCCTTTGACGTAGTTTTGAATGTCTGTATAGTGTGCTGTGGACAATGCTCCGGTACTGTTTGACAAGTGACAGATAGTCCAGAATTTAAGAGATTGAGTTTACTGAATTGCCATCCCCAACCTTCCTTTTTTTTTCATCTCATTTTGAAGTATCCTCTCTTTGCCTCACAAAATGCAGAAAGACCTACAACGATTCATTTAACCCTAGAAGGATGTCACAGACACTAATAGAGTCTATTAGTGTCTAATAGAGTCCTTCATTTAAGATTGTAGGATGGAGAAAAACGTTTTTTTCATCCGATATTTTTTTGGAAGTTGCTTGAGTATATTTCGTGAATTGTATTGCAAGTTCCTTCATTACGGTCTTATCAACTTCTCTAAGAAGAAGCTTAATCCATGGATCACCCTTGTAGTGTATTTTGGCCATTTCTTGCTACTTACTCTAGATGTGAATTGTAGCCATAAAAATGATATTTTTTGAATTTAAGTTCAATTAATGAAATGAAGCTTATAATGTTTCGTTTCTACTCCAATTGAAAAATTTGAAAAATTTGTAAATTTCAATATTTTGTAGCAATATGAACTTTGGGCCTATAGCCATGGCTTCTTGATTTTCTAAGTTTAGAGTGACACAATAACTTTGGTTTATACCATGATGTTATACACTATAATATACATCTATTGTGAAAATTTCAAAATTTTCAAATATATCTTGTATTGGATTTGAATTTCCTTCAATTTTTTCTTAAAATTTCACAGTAATTTAAAAATTTTCCTAAAGAATTTAAAATTTTAGAACTTATAGTAGACATATGATTTCATCTTTGAAGAGCAATCCATAAATGTAAATTTTTCATTTATATCTAGTTGCAAATGGCAACAAACATAGTGATGGATAGTGAGGCTTGAAATCGTTGTTTGTGGGCCTGTCGTAGGATTAAAGGGATATGATGCACATCAAGAAAGATTCAAAATTACAAGTAGGAGTTGCTTCTAATTTGTATTCAATGAAAACCATTAATATTTCTTCCCCCAAAAAACAAAATTTAGAGAAAGTTTGTATTTTTTGCAAATTTTCAAAGTGAAGACTTGAAGAAACTTTAAAAAGTTCTATACCATATGTGCATCTAGAAAGTTTCTTTAGGAAGATCCAAAATCATTCACTAAGGTTATTACATATTCATATCTAAATTTGACCTTTACAAATTCTTATTGAAAATGAACAACTTTATGAGAGCATAGGGTTGATTTCAAATATGCCTAGCTATTTCAAATACATTGAAAATGCATAACCTTTTCATATTGTATCCAAAATATACATTCTAAGTTTTTAGAATCTCCTTTTAATAGGAAGCATGCCCTAATTCCTTATTTAGATGATTTTATGTGCTAGTACCTTAATCATAATGAAGATGTATTATAAAATGAAACTTTAAAAGAATAATTTAATAGTGACTCTTAAATAATCGTTGTGAAATATGATTCATAGATTAAATCTATATAATTAAATCAACTAGTACACAACCCAATATTTTTCAAGAAAATTTGAAGCCAAAAATTGAAAATTCCTTTTAAAATCGATTGTAGATTGAATATTTGTGATTTTCACAAGAATTTTTTCCTTGAAGTATCTCAAATGATAAGTTCTAATCATAGTATTTTTAAAACATTTTTATATTTATTGTTCATTCTATTCGTTTATGAAGGATCATTTTTTGAACTAAAAAGATTGTTTTTTGAGACCAAACCTACCAATACATATTGAATAATAGAATATTTGCAAAACAAAGTCTTTGAAATCTATATTGTACAAATGTTAAAGAATTAATACAAGGCTTTTAAGAAAAAAAAGTGGATGAAAAATGCATTTTTGTGTGCTTAGGATGTATTTTTGATCACCTAATATTCAATATTTGAATGTGTGGTCTTTTGGAGGTAATTCCTAAAAGCTCTAACACCCATGTGTATAAGAATTTGGTTAATATTTTGTCCATTTACCATCTCATTCATCTACACATTACAAAAAATTTCAGCCCTTAAAGGGGTCACAACTTGCCATGCAATTAGGGGGGGGGGAATAAATAAATAAATTTTAAATCCACCATGGCATAGGGCATGCCACGTCAAAGCCACGCCAGATTACTATTATTATTATTATTATTATTATTATTATTATTATTATTATTATTATTATTATTATTATTATTATTATTATTATTATTATTATTATTATTATTATTATTATTATTATTATTATTATTATTATTATTATTATTATTATTATTATTATTATTATTAATTTATTTTTACAATTTTTAAATTTTCCCATAATTGCACCCCGAGGTGCCAAAAATCACAAACTGACCCTTTGAGGGCTGAAATTTTTCCTAATGATAATTCTTAAATTTTAAAGATAACATTTATTTATGATCAATTTGATGAAATTTATGTAAATAATACATTTATACAAAGATACAAGCAAAAATGTGCTAAAATCCATAAATAATTGAGGTATTAAAGGATTAAGGGCTCTATTATTTGTCAACCACGTAGGAGTTGGAGACAACTATGATCTATGAAGTTGGAGATATTCCATAGGGGCTGTTTGGTTCTATAAACCACAAACAACTAATTGAAAACATGATTTTCAAAACTTATTTACAAAACATTAATTATGAAGATATAAAAGTAGATATGTAGATTCCAATAGTAGGAAGTAGAAGAGCGCTTGGTTGTGATATGCTAAATTTGTTGCACATCTACATTGCACTCAGTGCCAATAGATTAATAATGGTCACTAAAATTAGAGTAAGTTTTGAATGAATCATAGAAATGCGCACACTAGTCCTTTCTTTGAACTCTTTGGATTTGCCTCCACTATCAAGTGGCAACAATTCCATTAGCTGGATGACATTTCAACCCATGCCCAACTTCAAGAAACTATGAGCTTTAACCCTTAAAGGACAAGTTGGTAACAATGGAAACATTCCTTTTGGTATTGTGTAAATAGTTGGTTAAAAAAATCCAAAAGCACTCATTGGAAGGCAAACTACTATACAAGACCACCCCTTTTTATGCAAAATTTCAAGGATGATTTGTTCCTACACAAAAGAATTCTCTATCATTCATCAACCAAAAAATGGCCGCGGAATCATTTATGGATTAAATTATATTACAATACTCAACTTTATAAAATTTTACTTTGAATTCAATGTAATTGCTACCATAGGATTCATCACATATGCTATTCTTTAGATGTGATTTTAATTTTCTAGAAATGTTAAGATTTTAGAAAGGTCAAGTTAAGATAGACAAACAACTACATGAAAATGGCCACTTGGATCATTAGAAGTTAACCCCTACAAACTTAACCTCTCAAGGCCTATAACTTCTTGACAATAGAGGTTTTCATTGAGTCATCCCACTTTGATATTTTTTTGCACATGGATGTGCTTGAAATTTTTAATTTTAACCATACAAAAGTAAAGACTTCTTTGTCTAGTATGCATAAGATTAATTGTAGAAGATATCTACTATTGGATATCTAGATTATAACAATTTTGGATGATCAACTTATAAGCAACCTTTGGGAAAAAACAATTATAGGGTGAGTAATTCTTTTCCCCCCAGAATAATTGGACTGGAATCTAAGGCAAGTATAGTATTTTTTGAATTTAAAAAAATGAAAAAAAATACTCTCAACTTTGTACACATTTTGAAATAAAAGTCACTATTAAAACCAGAAATTGACCAAATTGGATCCTACAAAATTTATAATATGTATTAATATATTAATATATATGTTTGTCAATTTTTGAAATTCAATGGTTGATATTATCAACATATCTTTTGGAACATCCTCAAAGATTTCAACCATATCTTTCACTTGGATCCTATCCAAATTTTTTGCCTACTCCCCCATTCTATGAGACTACATTTCCTAAATAAATTTTTTCAACACTTCTCACATTGAATTTTTGAAAACACTAAAATGCAAAAAGTATGTCACCTTGTTGCTCTGCAATACCCTATTTTATAAAATATTGAGATTTATTTCACCCTACCAAGAATTTGCCATTGAAAATTTAAAGAAGACATATTTTGTCTTCTTAGACCTTGAAGGGTGTCTATATTCAAAAATCACCTTCAAATGCAATTTTTAAAATAAATGTATGCCTATTTAGTAGATTTTTTTCCTAAAAATATGACAGAAGGAACTGCTATTAACTTAGTGACCCTACTTATTTTCAACATTAATATATTTAATTGTGAGGTATATACAATCAAAGCTCAATTTTGAAAGAATAAAAAAATTATTCTTTTTACTGGATAAAATCTTTTTAGAGGGTCAAATCTCAAAATCATCACAAAAAGAAAGCTTGTCTTTTTGGCCAAATACATTTATAGACTAGTCGAGAATATGCATTCCAATTCTTATAAGTAATAGAACAATGGAAGATTATTTTCAAAGCCTTGTAACCAACTTAAGTACACTGAAAAAACAAGAATTCACTTGACCATGCCCGTCAACTATTTATTCCAATGAATCAAGCCCTTGTCCATTTGTTCTGCCCATAGAGTATTTTCTAGGATGATAATATTGGATACACCTCTTTCCCAAGACAAATTGCAATGAACTTTAAGTGAAAGATTTTGAGTTTGAAAAATCATTTGAAGCAAATTTTTTTGTCCAAAGCATGAGTCTTTTGTGGCCATGGAATGACAATCCAACAAACCACATGAAAATGAATGACTTATTGGATTTGCACATCCAATCAAAGAGCAATCAAAAAATAATATTTGGATTTTTAGGGGTTTAACATCTAATCAACCAACTTGGCAAGGGTGCTTTGTTTGGATGGAAAAGCTCCAAGATTTTTTAGAGGCTTCAAAATTCTTCTAATGCATAGCTTCTAATAAGATTAAAGCTTATCCATCTAAAGAAAATCAGTTTAATGGTTAAATCCAACATGAATAACAAGAAGTTCAAAGTTGCTAAAATACACTCAATGCTATAATTTTCAACCACTAGTCTAATATGAGGGCCTTATATAAAATTCAAGCATATTTTAAGTGACTTGAATTTGATGTAGTAACATGGCATAGCCATTAACAGATCTTCAAAAAAGCATGGATGAAAACAATCCAATTGCACCATGAACATGCAAGATATGTTATTATTTATTAACATTCCTTCTTAAGCCAACCTAGACTTGCTAAAAATAGCACATTTTTTTGTAAATTGTGCTTCCTTCATAGTTATCATTCGAAGCCATTGTCACTATACTCTTTCCAAGTCTTTGAAGATTATTTGGGCACCCACAATCCTTCATTTAACCCCTATAGTCCCAAAACCATTTTTCTATCTAAAATCACTCAAAACCACTATTTTGGTTGCATTCATCCAAGAAATCAGAAAAAAATATATTTTTTAGATTCTAACCTCAAGATCTCATACTATACTTTTTTTTGATCATGTGGTAAAATTTTTGTAATGTTTGACTGTACGGATTGAAAGATATCAGCATTCAAAGTGAAAGAAAAAAGTTTTTTTCAATACGATGCTTTGATTGCCCGCAAAACAAGAAACTCTATAACTTTCACATTACTAATCCAAATGGAATGAATCAAAGCTTCCTATTTAGACAAAAGTATAATCTATTAGAAAAAAATAATCAAAAAATCTATTTCAATTTTTTATGGATTTTCTTGCAAGGTCTCCCCCGTTTTGAGGTTATTGTAGTATAACTTTTGCTCCCGAGCACCAATTGACATAAAAATTACATTCCCAAAAAGCTAATAATTTTCCCTATCTTATAGAAAAGTTTCAGAAAGCTTTACCAAAAATTGAGCTCATAGGAACGTGCCCAAAATCCATTTTGTCCCCCATAGGGACAATGGGACTTTAGGGGTTAAATCTAATGCTCTTCATTATTTTATAAAGATTCATATCTTTACATAAAATTCTTAATCCTTTGTGGGGGTCCCTTTGCCTTCCTCACAAGAAACTGACAAATAAACATCCCCAATATTAAATTAATGAGATATATGATTTTAATCCCTAAAGGACCAAGGCCATTTTTCTGCCAAAAAACTCTCAAAACTGCCATTTCTAGAGCAAAGAGTACAAAAATCTGAAAATTATTTTTTTTGCACATCCTACCATAAGATCTTATATCTAACTAGTATGACAATGAGTGGAAACAATTTCAGAATTTTTGACCGCACAGATTGCAAGATATCTGCGTTTAAAGTAAAAAAAACAAGATTTTCAGCACATTGCAGGACTAGATTTTTTGACTTTGAACATTTTTAACTTAAATTTTTTGCACTACAGAGTTTTGAGCTTTAAATCTTTATAGTGGAGAACTGGGTTGAGAGTCTAGGAAAAAAAAAAGAAATTCAAAAAAACTTCATTTTCATTCTTAAAAAAATTGTTAAGTACAAGATAAAATAAGATAGAAGGAAATATTAATATCTTTTAGATGGAATTAAAATGCACTAATTCCAATGGTGAGATTGTTCTAGCAAGAAAACAAAACCATGTGGAACTTCTTTTTTTGAAAAATTGCAAAAATTGCATTCCAAAATGAATCCTACAAGTTATTTTTTTCAAAAAGATGCTCTAATTGCCCGAAAAACAAGATTGTCCATAACTTTCTCATAAACAATCCAAATGAAATGAATCAAAGCTTCCCAAATAGGAAAAAATATAATCTATAAGGAAATAAAACTTAAAAAAAGAAATTAAATTTTTTGCAAATTTTTTTTGCTATCCCCTCTCCCCTGTTATGAGCTTATTTGGGCATAACTTTTGTTCCCGAGCACCGATTGAAAAAAAAATTATATTCCCAAGAAGCTTATCAGTTTTTCTATCTTCAAAAATGTTTTAGAAAATCACAAGAAAAATTCAGCCCGTAGGTACCTGCCCAAAATCCCATTTGTCCCCCGAACAGACAATGGTCCTTTAGAGGTTAAGATCAAAATTTTGTATTTTGAATAGATGTTATTTTAACCTATATACCCTATCAAATATTTAGGAAAAGGACATCCCAACTTTATGGAGATGAGCGGATGTTAAATTAACCTATACATCCTACCAAATATTTTGGAAAAGGATATTCCAACCTTATGAAGATGCATATTTATATTATAAATGACTATTGTTTTAACCTTGACACCCTGCCAGATATCTAGTAAAAAGTCAATCCATCCTTCTTGAGATCCAACTATCATAATCTATATCTTGCCATGTGTTTAGGAAATAGAGATACCATTCAAATCTTCATCCTCTATGTGATTCTCTATTTGTATCCATATCAAATATTCTATATCCTTGATAGAAATTTAGGAAAATGATATTCCAACCCATTCAAATCTGTGACAGTCCATCCTTTATAAAATCCTTTGACTGTAACCGTAGCAAACATCCTATATCCCTCTTAGATACCCTTCCAATCCAAATTTTTTATTGTCTTAATTTGTCAAGTATTTTAAAAAATGATATTCCATCCAATCTATATCTAAGTTCTGATTGACTATTTTGTACCAAATATCCTGTATCCCTAACAAATATCTAGAAAAAGAAAACCCCATTCTATATCTAAGTTCTGACTGGCTATTCTATACCAAAAATCCTATACTCCTAATAAACATCTAGAAAAAAGAAACCCCATTCTATATCTACACTCTGATTGGCTATTCTATACTAAGTATCCTATACCCTTATTAGATAGCTAGGAAAAGGATATCCCATTCCATTCAAATCTATGACATCCCATCCTTCATGAGATCCTCTAATGTAACTGTAGCAAATATCCTATACCCCTATTAAATACCCCTCTAGTCCAAATTGTAATCATAACAAATTTCATATACCCCTGCTAGATTCCCCTCCAATCCGAATTTGTTATTATTATAATCTGTGACATCCCATCCTTCATGAGATCCTTTTATGTAATCGTAGCAGATATCCTATACTCCTACTAGATATATCCCTCTAATCCAAATTTGCTATTGTTTTAATCAGTAAAGTATTTTTAAATGATATCTTAAATCTATATCTAAATTATGACTGGCTGTTATCTTAATTTGCTAGGTATTTAGAAAAATGATAATTAATCAAATCCAATCTTTACTTGTCGCAATCTTGTTGTCACCAAGTATTTAGAAAAACAATGTCCCATTGAAATTTGCATTTTAACCCCTAAAGTCCCAAGGCCATTTTTCTGTCAAAAATCACTCAAAACTGCTACTTTTGTTGCGTTCATCTAAAAGATGAGAAAAAATATTTTTTCTTAGAAAATAACCGTAGGATCTTATACTACACTTTTTACAGATCATGTAGTAAAAATTTTGTGATGTTTGACCGTACGGATTGAAAGATATCAGCATTCAAAGTGAAAGAAAAAGTTTTTTTCAAGAAGATGCTCTCATTGCCCGAAAAACAAGATTGTCCATAACTTTCTCATAAAAAGTCCAAATGAAATGAATCAAAGCTTCCCAAATAGGCAAAAATATAATCTATAAGGAAAAAAAATTAAAAAAATTAAATTAAATTTTTTGCAAAATTTTTTTGCTGCCCCTTCTCCCCTGTTTTGAGCTTATTTGGGCATAACTTTTGCTCCCGGGCACCGATTGAAATAAAAATTACATTCCCCAAAAGCTAATAAGTTTTTCTATCTTATGGGAAAGTTTCAGAAAGTTTCATTAAAAATTGAACTCATAGGAACCTGCCCAAAATCCATTTTGTCCCCCGTAGGGACAATGGGACTTTAGGGGTTAACCCCTAAAGGACCAAGGTGATTTTCCTATCAAAAACCACTCAAAACTGTCATTTCTATTGCAAAGAAAAAAGAACTTTAAAAGTTATTTTTTTTGCATACCCAACCGTAAGATCTTATATTCGACTAGTATATGAATACATGAAAGAAATTTTAGAAACTTTGACTATGTAGATTGTAAGATATATGCATTTAAAGTGAAGAAAATAAATTTTTTTGCTCCTTGCTTGATTAGATTTTTTGGCTTTGAATCTTTTTAGTTCAAATTTTTTGCACCATTGATTTTGATTTTCTACTTATTTATATAAAGTAATTGAGTTGATAATCTCCAAAAAAAAAATTTAGGAAAAAAATCACTTAATTTTCACTCACTTAAAAATTGTTAAGTAGAAACAAGTTTAAGATTGAATAAAAAATCAAATTGTTAATAGCAAGAAAATCTAACCTTGTCTAATAACATTTTTTGAAAAATTTTAAACATTGCATTCAAAAACGAATTCTACAAGTAGTTTTTTCAAGAAAATGCTTAGATTGCCCGAAAAGCTAAAATTGTCCATAATTTTTTCATTATTAGTCCAAATTGAATGAAGCAAAGCTTCACATGTAGACAAAAATACAATCTTTAAGAAAAAAAATTGAAAAAATTTATTTTAACTTTCTGTGTTTTATTTTGTACTGCCCGCCGAACTCCATTTTCACTTATTGTGCCAAAATTTTTACTTATTGTGCCATAATTTTTCCCGAGCATCAATTAATATATAAATTATATATTCACAAAGCTCCCGCAAAAATGCACAACCTCAAAAATCCCAAAAAATATCACTAAAAATTGAGATAGTAGGACCTTGCCCAAATCCAAATTGTCCCCCAAAGGACAAATGGTCCTTTAGGGGTTAAATGGCTATTATTTTAACCTATATATCCTACCATGTATCTCCTAGAAAAGAGACACTTTACAAAAGATCTAAGAAAATGAAATCCCATCCTTCCTAAGATCATACTCCCTTAATCCTATACACCTTATCAAGTAACAAGAAAAAGAAATACACCATCCTTCCTCTCATCATATTGTTTAACCCCTAAAAGCCCAAGTGTCCCTGGGAGGGTTTTTTGGTACTTCGGGCAAGCTCATGTGACCTCAATTTTTCACATGATTTTCTGAAACTTTTATGGGAGATAGGAAATCACATTAGCTTCGTGGGAAGATAAATTTCATCAAATTCCGACTTATCCTCCAAAAGTTATGAGCATTTGAAAATTAATTTCAGTTCGGGAATCTACTGCCCCTCAAGAATCTGACTTTGACTCCCAAGGGGGCAGCAGAGGTGGCAAGAGAGGCTATTGTTGTGCCTATTGGGAGGTCACATGAGGCTTTAGGAGCTTGTAGATGTTAGAGATTTTGACATTTTTGACATTTTTTTTTTCCTACTTCTTAAATACAAGTGCATCTTTCAATACACTGTTCAGATTTTGTAGATCACCCAGTGTGTGATGGGATTTTTTTTTTGAAAATGGCCTAGTGTATTGTCGTTTCTTGGGACATAGTGGCAAGTTTTATTTTTTTTGAATATCGGGATTGTCATAAATTGACTTGAAAATTGGCATGCACATGCCTAAGATGTTTCTCCATAAGAAAAAATTAGAAATTGGAGGTCTGTAGAGGAAAAAAATTCTGCAAATGGCGGTCAAAGGCATCTGAAATTTTCCGGCACATTGGAAAAAAAACAAAACAGACTTTGAATGCAAATATCTCCCAATCTATACAGTCAAACCTCACAAAATTTTTACCACATGTTCTCACACAAGTTAACTACAAGATCCAACGGTTACATTTCCAAAAAATCAATTTTTCAAACTTTTTTGATGAATGCTCTAGAAATGGCAGTTTTGGATGTTTTTTGAGGTAGAAAAGGCCTTGGGCTCTTAGGGGTTAAACTTAACCCCTAAAAGCCCGTTGTTCCTTTTGGGGACAAATGCGTTATCGGGTAGGTACCTATGGATTGAAATTCTCTCTTGATTTTTTGAAACTTTTTTTGGAAGTAGAAAAGCTGATTAGCTTTGTGGGAATATAATTTTTTTCACAATCAGTACCCAGGAACAAAAGTTATGACCAAATAAGCTCAAAACAGGGGACGCGGGGCAGCACAAGTAGCAAAAAAAATTTCCACTTTTTTTTTTTTTTTTTCCTTAGTATTTTTTTTCTCAAAGATTATATTTTTGTACATCTTAAAAGCTTTTACATTAGAGAAATTTTCAGCCCTAAAAAAGGCCGTTTGAAGTTGACATGCCATACTATTCTTTGTATGGCCTGTCAACTTCAAAATTGCTCTTGGTGAGTAATCAGAGTCTCTAACTGCTCACCGGAGCAATCAAGTCTCCCATAATTTTTTTTCTTAAACTTTTAAAAAGCTTTTTTCTTAAAATTTTTTTTTAAGATTAAATTTTTATTTTGTTTTTTGTTTTTTATTTTTTATTTTTCTTAATTCGGAATTCTGGGTTACTGAGCAACTGCTACTGCAATTTCAATAGGGAAAAAATAGGGAAAAAACGATTTTTTGAACAAAATAAAAGCAAATTTCAAGGTACCTCAGAGGACTGTGGAGTAGCCCTCCAAAGGCCGAAAATTTCCTCTAATGATTCATTTCATTTGGATTTGTTATAAAGAAATTATGGAAATCCTTGTTTTTTGGGCAGTTAGAGCATCTTTTTGAAAAAAATAACTTGTAGAATTCATTTCTAAATGCAATTTTTCAAATTTGTTTTTTTGGCATGGTTTAGTTTACTTGCTAGAACAATCTCACCATTGAAATTAGTACATTTTAATTCCATCTAAAATGTATGAATATTTTAGATTTTCCTTCTATCTTGTACCTACTTCTATTTAACAATTTTTTTAATATTGAAAATTAAGTTTTTTTGAGTTCTTTTTTTTTGGTAGATTGTCTACTCAATTCTCCACTATAAAAATTTAAAGCTCAACACTCTATAGTCCAAAAGTTTTAGGTTAAAAATGTTCAAAGTCAAAAAAACCAATCCCACAATGTATTGAAAAACTTGTTTCTAAGATATCTAGAAGGATGTTTCTAAGATACCTAAGATATTTAACCCCAAAAGGCCAAAGACCTTTTTTTTTTTCCTTTAGGGGTTAAACATCCTAAGGTCCTAGACCCCTAAACTCTACCAAGGCTCTAAGAAAGTATTCAAAAAAATGATACTCAACAGATTCAAAGGCCAATCATCCAATGATAACAAACCTTTAAATTTCAAGCAACTTTTCAGTATAATCTTACCTACATTTGGAAGTGGCAATCAATTCACTAGGAAAAAAAAGGAACTTTTGGACAAAAATCACCAAAACATTTCCAAATATCATTAGATTCACAAAATTTTGAAAAAAGTTTACTAATATTTGATGGCAATATGGATGAAAGTATATAACAAGATGGATGTCAAAAAAGGGATTATTGTTCCAACAAACTTGGCATTCAAAGTACAAGTTGCTCTACCAAGAACATAGAATTTAAATGCTAGTAAGAAACCAAGGACCTTACACATTTAGCAACCACTAAGATCCTTTGAGGTAGAACAAACCCATTTGGAAAGGAAGCCGACTAGTTTGTATGAAACTATCGAGTTGTTGTCTAGGAAATTGGTCTGTGTTCCAAGAGGACCATAAAGGTGTTATAAACCAAAATCTACAATGCCCTGCTCCGATAACTCACAGCACAGCACAAAAACACTCTCCAAAGCCTAAATGGTTTGACATTGCACTGAAATAAAGATCTTCGTACCTTAAACATCAAATATTTGCTTCATTACATTTGTTGGGGCACAAAGCATTGTACAGATGAAACAAAAGATAAATCAGGTACATGTTTCAAACTAACTCTCAAATATAACAACCAAATTTCCACTCCCCTGTAGCATACATTTACTAAGAAAAACGACAGGGATGTGAAAGGGATAACTTCAGGGATTGGAACATACTGAACACAAATCACAAATCACGGGTCCCATGGCCTGTTATCTATACAAAAACACTGGAACACAGTAGAACTCATCCCTACAACGATTCTCCGTTCTGGCAGGTGAACGAAGAGGTATCGAGAATAAAGATAGTGGTTCACGGGCACATTCAGCACGATTCTAAAAAGGATGAAAATCAAGCTTCTGCACGACTTTGAGAGGAATTCTATCTGAAAAAGTGAACCAAGAACTACTTTAGGCACACTTTCAGTGCAACCAGGTCCAGCAGGAATTTTTTCAAAGCATACCTGTTGTCTAGCTATCCAAGTGGATGTATCTTGGAAATGCTCATTTCGTCAACACGTGAATCAAATGCTCACTAGTCATGACGGTTCAGAGATTTATGATGCACTCATCCAGCCTGGCCATCTGCTACTTCACTTACGTGAAGTACGAGAAAAAATTTAGACACGAGTGCCTGTGGAGAGGTGCTGCCGATTTATATTGGATGACTAAGCTGGAAGTTGGAAGGCTGCATCAACATTCCTAAGAAGGAATAACGCCTCCAGCAGCCACAATTCGTTTCTCCAGCTGCACCACCAAATTTATCAACACATGCTTAAAAACGTAGGGATGTGACAAATTGAAGAGCACATTGGCATGCATAGCTTAAGGCCACAATAGTAAAGTAGTAGAGCCTTCGACACCTAACGTCCTATTCATTAGGTTCCAGGTAAACATCTGTTGATGGCCCCCAAAAAATTGAACAAATCCCAAACAGCTTCAGTGTACAAGCTACATAATGGTGCCCGATGACATTTTGTAACCCTTACGTGTCCACATGGCCAAAAGAGGCCGCTTAATCTTTAGGAGGTAAAATGAATCAATTAGGAAGCTTCACGGAAGGTAACAAAATGTACCCATAGAAGAAGAGATCATACACTACAATTCTGAATTATAGAAAAATGTTTCGGAAGTTAGAATAATTAACTGTTCGCTACGATGACAAAGCTCTCTTTTTTCGCTTGGGGACTTAAAGAACGCATAAAAAATCAACATATCCCATAGTCTTCCATGCCAAAATAATGAGCACTAATATCAGATATACACTGGTGGTAGCAAATACCTCGAGCATTTTTCCAAGTTTAGATTTGACAATACTGAACTCCTCTTTCACCTTCACTAGGTGATCAAGACACCTGCAATACAATGCTTACAGTCATTTCCAATTGATGCAGAAATTCAAGGCATCATATATTAATTTACAGAAAGTACTCACTGCTAACATCAACACTTACCCTTGCATATCTCCCTTATCACAACAATATCGGAAAGTGATGCACGTCTTCATTACTCGTTGCGCACCAATACTGAAACACGCCACGCAGATAGATTAGCTACCCATTGAGTAACACATAGCACTCTAATGTGCCCCACTCTATTTCCAACTAGTGAATGGGTATTTCAAACCCCGTGCCAAAAACAGGCTCACACAATAATACATACCAAGAAGTTGGCATTACGATTCTACTTGGAATCCAGTATAAATGATATTGGATCAGGACAAGACCCACTAGAAAAGAGTTTCATTTACATTCAAGACATGATCCTATGGGAACAACTTCAAAGGTCAGCAACGTCAAGAAAGTTACATACAGGGAAGCCCATAGAGACACGTTTCCTGCTAGCTAACCCATAGAGTCATGCCCTAGTAAAACTATACCTGGAGCTGCTGCCTTTGAATGTATGAACATAACCGTCCACAACCTTGTAATCCACAGGATCTTTCTTCCTGCAAATTCCGATTACCAAAACCTCCAATTAGTACCCTAGATTATCCTCCTGCGCCACTACACACACAATAGATTCTTCTTCAAACGATCATGTTTCAGATCCAGGTCCAGAAGCCACACAGCGATCCCGAAAGATTTTCCAGAAGCGTCTCGGAGTCATTGAAAAACAGAGTCACCACCTCCTCCACGAAATCAGGGTTGCTTTCATCTTGCAACATCTGAAGCTGACTGAACTGCTCATCCAAAATACCCTGGCAACTCCCCCAAAGAGACCACCCATCAATGTAAGGTCTCTATTCCCCATCCCGTAAGATAGGGAGAGGTTCCATTCCCCATACAGGTGAACTTTGATCCTTTCTCTGTAACCACCTAAGCAATTTTTTCATCTAGAACTTTGCACATTCAGCCTGTGATCAATAAGAAATCCATTGCCAAAAACTAAATGTCCCTAGATCATATATTTTCCCAATTAGCCCAATTCAAAGCTCGACCTGTATAGTCCATGGTGGAGCCTCTACTGCACTTACTGTCTGATTAATGGAGCCTCTACCTTACTCAATCTAGCCCCATCCACACGCATCCCGTCTACCCCAACCCTAAAATCCCATCCTCCAAACCAGCATTTCCCAAGCGCATTACTTTCAAGGCCTACCTCATTGAGCATACTATCCACCGCATCCTGATACTGCACCAGAAGCTCCTCCACATCCGGCTCTTCTTCCATCACGGGCTCCTCTTCTTTCTCCTTCACGAACTCCTCTTCTTTCGCCTCCACGGGCTGCTCCTCTTCCTTCGCCGGCAGCGGCACCCCCACCGGCACCATCCCCACGGGTGGCTTCGCCGCCGGCGGCTCCTCCGCCATCGCCAGCTTGGAGGCGCCTTTAGTACTAGGGTGCCATGTAGCAGCCCCTCGTCCTCCCCAGCCCCAGCCCCCACCCCATCGGATGGTACGCCCCGCCAGCCTTTCGCCCCACCAGAACCAGAAGCCCAACCAGGCGAAAAGCTCGACCTGGGAGCCGCGCCTCCATTGACAACCCCCCTCCAGTGCTGCTCATGCCCCGCCCCAGGCAACCCAACGTCGCTGCGAAGCCGCCCAGCACTACTGATCAATCAAGCCCGGCCCCCGAGCAGAAGCGCATGGGAGGGAGGATTGGACAAAATCAGGTGCAGTAGAAGCTGACGAGGGGGATGCAATAAGCTTGTTAGGAAGCTTATTAGGAAGCTAGTGCTGGAACATGGGATTTGGTGGTGGCATTGTGGGAGAGAAGAAGCGCTGCGCTGCTGTCATGGAGTGAAGTTACTGGACTGGTGTGGAGCCAGACAGGCCGGACGCCTCTGCAGTGACGGCCGGCGTTTGCGCTGCCGTCTCCCTGTGGCACAGGCGGGGCCCTGCCTACGTTGGATGCTGTGCGGCTGTGCTGGGAGCGGGGCGGGCATTCATGGCGGTGGAAGCTACAGCAGACCCAATCTGGGCCGGTACTGGACCACGCCACCTGCTCGAAGATGAGCGGGGTCCTTGCTGAGGAGGACGCCATTGGATTTCTGAGACCCAAGGCGGCAAGGCTCATCCGCCTTCCCCAACTTTAAGGCAACCTAATTTCACTATTTTGTGTAGTTGAGGCTTCTGCCATCTTGGTTTCAGTGTAAACCGTTCGTTGTATTGATTGAGTCGTATAAAGCGGTCCCATTTGTGTCACAAACAACCCCGAAAATATTACTCCGTACAAGACTTGATTGGGTTAAATATCCTATTGTAGCAAATCACGGTAGTGCACCACTATGTCTGAGACTTCTCTGACCTTTGCTTTTGAACGTGCCTTGTGTAAGTTAACTGCAAAAACTCATATCATCAAGACTAGACAGAACCTGACAAATCAATTACAGCACTCTCGTTACCTTCTAGGGAGCTGATGAAGGTGAGCAATTACACTCAAAAGTGATGAATTTGAAATTTCTGAATTTCGTTCGAGTCTCACCAACACGAGAAGGAGAACCTCAGTTCCAAAACATATCTCCTCCAAAGACCTTGTAGATCACCTTCTCCGCCAGCAGTTCGTTCAGTTTCTACTCCTGGCAGTTGACTTGGACTGACAAAAAATAGAGTCCTATCTACTCAACTGCTTGAATGCAAGGGAATCGCCGTCAAGCTTATCCACTACGTTTAATTCCATCCTTGACTATGGACGGTTCTCTTACAGCCGACTTACATGAAAGGAAAAATCCTACATTTCAAATGCCGAACCACGGGAGTAGATCAACAGGAGACCACATCAGGAGAAGCAAACAGCCACTCCGAATGCATATCACCAGTGGGCTAGCCAACCCGGTACCTGAAATTAGGAGCATTACAATGACGTACGAGAATCAATAGACGGCCCTTAATGTTTCAGTGGCAACACCTGCTGCAACCACCAAACGAGCCGGGAGTCTGCCCTGGAGACAACGGTCCAAATGGAGTGGCTCCAGGGAAGTGCCATCAAAGAGAAGGTTCACACCAGGTAAAGGAACGTCACTGGAATCCTCTTCATCCAGGAGTTTCAGCCTGGATAACCCACTGGAACTGTTGCGCAAGAGAGATTGGTTTACATCCTGATTCGGTTCGAGTCCTACAGCATATGCTGAACTTGCTTTGGAGCCGGCCGCTTGATAATCCATGATGAAGTCTCGTAAACGTCGCTGGAGATCATGCATGGCTTGTCGGTGCACCATGAGAGAAGTCGACGAAAAAAGGTGCGACTGGATCACCCCTCGACATACGCTTTTGCATAGCCCTGTATCAAAAAGTGGAACTCCAAACTCAATACTTTGAGGAACCCACTCCCTGTTGTTTCCCTTGCCGCCTTGCGAGTTTTGGCTATCAGCAGTACCTTCTATTTGTGGGACCTGTACCAATCGAATGTAACCTGCACAGGTCTGAAGAGCCAGTTCTTTAGTAGCCTGAACGATCGATGGTCGGACGGGCCATTCCGACTTGTCGGAGGACTCACAAAGAGGGAGGGGAATATTTCTTTCTACAGGCCTTCTAGAGCCTCCAGAATCCAAGTAGGCCGTCGGAAAAGGTTGGATCAGTAAAGCACAATGCTTTAATAAAGCATTCACGCAATGCAGCAGGATATTCCCTTCTACCAACGTGCCTTCGGATTTGCCTCCAAGACCGTTGACACCAGTACCATCCCAGGTCCACAGAAGAGCTTTTGCACAACCTGCTAGAGGAGGAGGCAGGATTCTAAACCGCTGACCTTTGATCAACGCAACAGATATGGGCCCTAATCCTGCTGTATGATATAACAAAAGCTTCATCCAGGGAGAGATGGATGCACGGGATGGAGGACCGAAATGTACAGGGCCGAGACCATCTGCCGAGGAAACAGAAGGAGGCGAAGGCAGTGGAATCATGGACACAACCACATCATAATCTCTCCGTAAAACTCGTTGCATCGTCGCTGAAGCGAGGTCTTGCAAGCTTTCTATCCGGATTACATCAACACGGGAAGTGGGCTTGCGGGACTGCAGATTGTCCTTTGAAGAGATTCTCTCGCCTAGACTGAGAGTGGCGAGAAGATTTGACGAGGTTTCTGCAGTTTCTTTCGCAGTTTCTGCAGCACTCTCAGCAGCTAAGCGGTGGTCCGCTTCAATATTGTCAGCACTTGGCTCGACCAACTGTCCCAACTGTAGCAGCTCATCTCCGTCTCGAGGACTGTCGGGCTCTAGCACGAACCCACTAAAACCACTTGTTTCTTCCTCCTCAACTTCCAAATTGGTGTCTTGAGACCTCAAACATTCTAGAGCATGACGAAGGCTAAAAGCATGATCAGCAAATTGTTGCAGCTCTCCTTCCATTTTTGTCCCTTCCACTTGTTGAAGATCCTCACACATGTCAGTAACACTAGAATCCCCAAGCTTTCCAGCCTCATATAGTGTTACCGCATGGCCCTTTAGACCTGCAAATTCAATAAAAGGTGCAAAAAATAATTATTTTTTCCAACTGACTTGGATTACGAGTAGGTTCAATATAAATAATAGCATAGCTTGGATGAAGGTGAGATTCAAACCAGGAGAGAGAGAACCCATCATCAAATAGGACGTAAGGTTGGCATCCACCATAAAGGCAAACCGCGTCAAGCCAGCGTGACCCTTCATCACGTCTAAATCTGATGGCTCTGACGGAGTTACTCGTGATGGGCTGCTGAATGGGCTAATAAGTCGATCGTCCCCAACAACACTTCGAGGAGATTCAGATATCCCTGTGTCCTGTAAAAAAGAAACTGGGTCGAGGTACTTCTTTGCCCATCCCAATCGCGAAGCCAAAGCCACTGCATATTGAAGTTGCTCAAGGTTGGCTTGAAGAGTTTGCGCAAGTTCTGCTACAGTTGTTTGCTCACTAGAAGCGACAAATACGGAATACAAAAGCCTGAAGATCCATGACGATGATCAGATAAGTTTATTTCACGCAAGTTTGAGCTAACATTAATTGACCGGACTACAGATCCCGGGCTACCTAGACGTCAAATGATGAGGACACTTGCTGTCTCGTCATTTCTCCTCTAGAAGAGATAACGTTCATCTCTGAAGACAATAATCCATCTTCCAAATCATGTCCTCGTATAAACATGGGGCCTGTGACTCATGAATTGAGCATTGATATTAATTGACAAAGAATCGGCACATGAGAGAATCAGACTATTATACGAAAACTTTCAATTAATTACATGTGAATTTCAACTTGGCGGGGTCTGATTTAGCAGAATCAAAGTAGCCCTATGTGTGCACCACTATAGTTGTTAAAAGCAGTCTCTTGAGAGTTATATCAATATAAACCAAATGATGCTCAAGAAAAATGAACTCACTCTTCTGTTGGATCCTCATACTGTTGGTTTCGATTTGAAACAAAACCCTCCAAAGTGGACACTGCAGAATCAGAGAGAACGTAGATGAGTGATCGAACGTATACGCTTCTCCAGAAAGCCCAAGAAAACAGTGCAGTGAATCATAGCTGTGCACATCAACTCAGTTACAAAGACCACACGCAAGCACATCCCTCTGCTATAGCATCTTCATACTCCATGTAGACATAACATAGTTCAATATTACACAAAAACAATATTATAAAACTTGCACTTGGAAAACTAAATGACAATCTAATACATCTGGTCACGAGCAGCTAAAAATCAGATAGATTATAAAACTCTAAGAAGCTGCCTGTAAAATGTCAAAACAGCTTGGGAAAGAAAGTCAGAATAACGCATCCAAGCAACCATACCAGCAGGAACGCCATGAACAATACATGCCTGGACGAGAGGGAGACAAGGAAGTACCTTGAAAGTGATCGTCCGAATACACTGGAACGTCCAAGTAGATCAAGCCTCGTCGATAAAGGGAACGCACCACATCTATGTCGACTTCACCAACAAGGTTGACACCTTCCTTGCCTAAACGATCGCTATTATTTCCATCTCCTCCACTGATGACAGCCATCTCCTCCTCCGACAATTTCTACGCCATGGCATGAAATACCTCTCAGAGCACCATCGTAGAACTCCAGAAAATAGTGCGTTTCTATCTTCTCATGGAAAGAAAAATTTTGTACCCAAGAGGCAAGCTCCAAACAAACTAAGAAAACATCATAAGCTAACAGGCTATTTTCATTATATATGTTTCATACTTGAAAGTAGAAGAAATTAAGGTCCAAGAATGAGATATTCTCAAATTTACCCGATATTCATCAGTGGTCAAATTGACAAAACAAACAACCCACCACGGCTCCATGCGGAAGTCAACTGGTTGCGTCGGCAACATTTCTTTAACTATGGACTTATTGAGCTTCCACATTAACTTCTGAATCAAATCCACAAATAATGTCAGGATAGACATAATAATGGTGGTTAGAAAATTTCACATGACGAAAACAGAAAAAGCCCGTTGGATGATTATGCTGCAGAATTACGTAGACATCAACATTACCCTAGAAGAGCAGATATATATGTGTACACTTCATATGTTACAAGATTGATATTTGGGGAACAGCGCATCTAGATATAAATCACTAGACAAGACAAATAATACATTGATAGTTTGCGCAATGTATGAAAGCAGGAGATAGGTAGTCCTGAATGGCTTTACCTTAGCGCGACATTTGTTCATTATATCAATATACTCGTTCCGACCAATACCAGTAAGCCTTAAGATATCTGCTGCCGTAAAGTTGGGAATTGAATCATATGACTGCTCTGCAAAGAAAGCCAACTTCCGAGTGAACGCTAAATTCTACATCAAATGAGCGATACAGCTGTCAATGAGCCTCCCTACCAGAACGACTAGGTGTTTGGCAGTATACTTTTCTATTCTGACCTCTGCTCAAGTGGATGTCATGCATCTATGAGCCCGTAGATCTCTACTCTTAAACAGTCCTCAAAGGAAAGAAACACAAAAAGAGCATCTAATAAACCGGAAGCAACATGAAGCTAATGACTCCAACTAGAGGGGACAGATGTCGGGTACAAAACGTACCATTTTTCATCACATCATATAGCATTCCGTTGTAGTAGCGGAAGGGTGTGATGCGCAGAATTCGGCAGACATTCTCCGATAGGTGGTATGGAAACAACTGATGGAGTCAAACAATCAAACCCGCCCATACTATAAAAATCAGACTCTTCACCTTTGTAACTTTGTAATGCGCCTTCTTAACAACTTCAGCCCTAATTCTTCATGCCAAGACACAAGTCCGTTTCGATCTGGAGGAAATCAATCAAGCTGAACTCCCTTGTGAATAGAGTGGATACGTCGACAAACGAAATCAACAAATTTGCCCTGAGTCATAGCTGCCAAGATTCTTCATGAATCGAGTGGGTGATTCCATTGGGTCGCTATTACAACTGAGCAAGATTCTCTCCGAGCAACCCTCTCCACTATCCATAATACGAATTTCAAAGAATACGAACCCCAAGATTTTTTCGCAAGTATCGGATGAGGTCGTCATAGTACTCATTTTCTCGGCAAGCATGACTTGCTGCGCACTCGTTCCACTTCAGACGTTTTTTGATGCAATATTCCTTCACTCTAACGGGCCATCAATAACAAATTACGATTAGTACGTCCTCCAGCACGTAACACTGCTGTAAGCACCAGCATAAATTTCCAATACTCGCAAATAAGTATGTGGCCACCACACACAATGAATCAACATGATTTCAGTCTTCAAATCAACAACTAATTGAGAGACAGCGCAAAGGAAAACCTCATTTCCTCGCAGTGATTAAAACTGCACATGAATCAATGAAACAACTCAAGATACTAGGACTAAGCTGGATTGAGATGCAGGCATAACCTTACCGCTTCTGATACTCATCATTCGAAGGAATCAATGTCAGCTTAAGGCGCTTGGGCAGTTTCTCCCATGGCGTGTCCTCCAAGATCGCTTTCACTAGTATATCCTCCTCTGTTTTTGGCGCCGCATGCTGCATTTTCGCTCTAGCTGCTTTTCAAAATTCTTGGATGTCGTTCACACGACGTTTGCATTCAATCCTCTCTATAAAATACACAAATGCAGAGGAATATCAAGAATGGCCTCTTGCATCAATATGCTTGTACACGATTCAATACAGACACGCCATTCGAACACTCCGAATGAAGCACACACCCATCTCATCACCCAAACCTAGAAAAATATTAAAACTAAAAAATACTAGAATCCGGGTAAGAAAGCAAAATTCAACATTCCCTTTAACTACAAACCACCAGAGACAGCACCAAAGCAGGAATTCACACGAGGAATTCACCAACCTCGCAAGCTTCCACTGTCGCCCTCGCTCGTAAGCGTCCTCCGATCCTTGGTCTCAGTCGCTCGTCTCGGCCCCTCAAAAATCACACCAATACACAAGGCAGATCCCTGCAAGAAAGCTCGAAGAAGACGACGGCAGCTCCCCCTCCCATACAACGGATCAGAGCCGGAGTAGAAGCGATCAGCCGATCACTATGACACGGGGATTGGTGACACCCAGGAAACTTGCTCGCTACAGTAGTAGGGTTGGCTAGACTGACTGACTTCGGGAGAGAAGAAGTTCCCAAAGACTGTACTCGTGTGCGGGAACGCGCGGCCTGGTCGTGGATTACCGTGCACGTGAAAATTCGGGGGGCGAAACAATGTTTGGGAAGGACCGGCGGCTGGTTCAAAGTTAGCTGATGGAATTGGGGAAAACATGAGTTTGCAATTTGAATTCTTTTATAAAACTTCTACTTTGAGTGAAAAATAGAGAAAATAACCGGACTCTATACTTGGAAGATCATTTCAATTTGGAAATTGAAACAAAATAACCAATAAAACTCAAAAGAAACTTCTCGAACATTGGTGAAAAAAAAAATTCAATCTGCAACATTTGTTTTTTCTTGTTGTTTTTAATTTGAGATTTTTCATTCAAAAATTACCTTTGGAGGATCAAGAGATGGATGACTAAACAATATTTGGGGAAAACCAACCGCTAGCTCAAAGTTAGCTAGTGGAAATGAAAAAGAAACCAGTTGTAATTTGTAAACATCAAAAAAGACTAGTGAAGAAATCTACAAAAAAATTGTTTAGAATGAAAAATAGAGAAAATAATAAGACTTGGTACTTGAAAAAATGGTGCAATATGGGAGTTAAATGAAAATAGTTGGTAGAACTTATAAAATATCCTAAACATTAGGTTGATAATCATTAAAAATGAAATGAAAGCTCCAAAATTGAATGAGTAAAGTACAAATGTGCAAATCAAAATTGATTTCCATCCCAAGTTGGCTATAGGATGGATTTTGTTGTGAGAGAGTTTTTCAAATACTTCAAAATAGTGCTTGAAGTTTAATTAAGCTGCTCCAAAACGGCCACAGTACTCAAGTACTATAGCTTTTGGAATAATTTTTTTTTTAAATAAAATAAAATACGGATAAGATTTGGTAGACAAAATTTCTTAAACTTCTTTTATTTCCTTGTATATTTCATGCAATCACTCCAATGCTAAATGTCAACTAAAATTTATACCAAAAATATCCTAAATTAGCACACAAGGATTGTCTCGGATAGTGAATCGAGCCTTTAAGTTGAAAATAAAGATATGATTGTATTTTAGGGCTTTTGATTTGTTTGGTCCAATAGAATACACTTCTATTTATTAATAGAGTTGATGAAATACACTAGTTGATATATACACAGACATACACAGCAAAGTGAGATTTCTCATTACTAGTCACAACTACAAATATTCCCATTGACTTTTATTAACCCCTAAAGGATCAAGCTGCATTTTTTGGCAGCATAGCGATTTTGAGCAGCTCACTAGAAATGGAATTTTTATTTTTTCTTTGAAATATTCATACAACATAGGGACAAGGTTTTTCTTTTAGGCCCAAAAGTTTTCATAACTTTTGACTACATGGTTGAAAGTTATTGTATGATATATATTATTTTCCTCGGTTGAACATTCCAAGCAGAGTTTCAAAAATCACTTTTTTTTAGAAAAAAATTGATAATTTTGAAATTTTGAAGTTGGTTTTCTAGATTTATATATACGTAGAAAGCTTTAATGAGATGAAATTTATGAAGAGTTTTAGTTTGCATGCAGTTTTGGATCCTTTACTCTAAAAAAAAACTTTGAATTCCTTTTATTTAATTCAATTTTCAATATTTTGGAAAAAATAAAATCATAGGATGTAGATTGTTTATTATAACATTACAAACATTAGTATTGGCATTTTTCAATTCCATAACAAAAATCTTAACAATTTTGTATTTTGAATCGTTCTCCACTTCTTTCTACGTATATATAAAAAAAGATTCCTACATGTTGTACAATTCCAAATGGTTTGAAATTTTTCAAGCATGTAGCCAACTTGCCTTGAAGAATGAGTCCAAAGAAGCACCACCAATGTAGACATTTTTCATACAAATGTGACCTTGTGAAGTGCAGCTGCCTTGTTTTTTGCAGGGTCAAAAAAAGGATTTTTTTAAACCAGTCTACTACAAGATCCTATGGTTACATGCATCCCAAAATGGTTTTTTTCCCTAAAATTTGATACTTGTACTAGAAATGGCAATTTTGGTGTGTTTTGGGTGAAAACATAGTCAAGGAACTTTAGGGGTTAGTTTTCCAACAATTGCAATCTTAAAAAAAAATCTTGATTCTGCAACTACTGTCATCCACATAAGACAACTTATTTTTCAAAAATTATTTGAATGATTCATACTACAATCTTTTATCTTGAAATAAGTCCACAAAAGCTCATAGGAAAAAGTCAACCTCTAGCCTTCACTAGTAGGCCACAAAATCACATTGCATAATACTCAGCCAATTCCATTATTGAGGATAATTGGCTGTGAATTGTGAACGAAGCCATGGAGAAGTTCCTTCTCTTGTTGTATTTGATCTTAAGTAATAAATTCCAAAGAACAAGAATGCCCAAAGTTGCACGTGCATACAAGTGACCACCATTCTCCATGCTTGCACATCGAACGGAAATGAGAGTCTCATTACACCATATAAATTATTAATATCTTTGAGTTGTAGACTCCTCCTTATATGAAATCATTTCTTCAAAGATAGGATCTTTACATTTATTTATTGATGTGTAGAAACTCTTCACTACACCAAAATGTATGCTTCCATTACTTTGCAATCACTACTCTAACGCTTCTTATTTGCAACTCAATGCAAACAAATAATCATTACAAAAATCTTTGCTTTTAAAATTCAAAATCATTCTCTTCAAAGCAAAAACTAGCTTTGATCAAAACCACAACCTAAACAAGATCAATCAAGGAATGACATCAAATACCAAAGGAAATAAAACTGGACTTGTTTTGAATTGTGAAACATTGTGTAATTGAATGCATCCCTTCAAGGCCTCTGTTCACACTTTATTGCAAGGCAAAAATGCCAAACAACAATCAATCAACCAAAAGTCAAAAACAATATGGACATTTGATCAACCCAAATATGGTTTGGGTTAGAGTTCTTTAAGTCTTGTGGTCTTTTCAACTTGGGGGAAATTGCAAAAATTGGGACTCTTCACTGACAAATTAATGTGGCCAGCACAATTCAAATACAAGGATAAAGCTCACCAAACTTGCGAAAGATTTGTATTCTCTATGAAAGCCAAGTAATCATATCATTAACCTCCATAAAGGCCAAGTTCCCTGTGGTTGCTCCCCCTATTATTTAAGACCAAATAATCAAATTTAGAAAACTTAAATTCATATTTAGAATCAAAAGACTCCAAATTTTGAAGAGAAATAGAACCAAAAAACTAAACCATTACAAAATAGGGAGTGAATTGTACATTTATCTACCATCCATCTTCATGTGGCAAATGACCCGCAAAAATATTTCAATACCAGATGAATTTTAGCCCTTGCAGAATAAAGTTCATCTATTCTTTGTGGACCCATGGAACAAATTTCCTATATTTTTTATCTTGGTGGACAAATATAAAAAATTTGTCTTTTTACTTTGAAGTCGGTTAATTTTTTATTATTCAACCTTTCTATAGTTGAAATAGAGTGTTTGATTCCAAGTGTGAGTTCAAAATTTTATGACTTATCATTTACGGTAAATAATTAATTCTTACCATTTCTCACATAGAAAAAATTAGAGTCGGGTCCACAAACCAAATGAGATCTTATCTGGGACCTAAAACCACAACATTATTTATGTAAGTTGAATATCATCAAGAATAAAGAATAAAAGACAAAAAAAATTTGTCTCCAATAAGTGGTTTAAAATTCAACAAATAGATTTCCAACGTTAAAGAATTTGATTTTTGTAGATTTTGAAATCTTACGTTGAATAAGAAATTAATGTTTGACTAATTTGTAATTTGATCTATTTTATCCGGTGGTTAGAATCAACGATAATATTTTTTTAAATAGACGCCCAAATTTATAAAATATTATATTTTCAAAAACTTATATGGAATTTTTTTTGTTTTAAGCATCTACCAAATTACATTTGCCAACTTCATTTAATTATTGAAAAAGAATGCCAACCCTAACCATCAGTTATGATATATTATATTAATAAAATGAACTGCTTGACACCTAAAGACATCTTGGCTCACTGTTGAATAATTTGTGGCATAAATGACATGTAGATATTGTTGTCACTCCATCTATCCATTTAAATTAACCCCTAAAGTCCCAAGGCCATTTTTTTTGTCAAAAGTCACTCAAAACCGTCATTTTTGTTGTGTTCACCTAAAGAAACAAAAAAAAAACATTTTTTTAGAATCAAACTATAGGATCTTGTATTCTACTTATCTAAGATCATGTGGTAAAAAAATTCATTAAGTTTGACCATATAGATTGGAAGAACTCAGCATTCCAAGTTGAAAAAGAAAGTTTTTTTGAACACTAGCCTGCAATTTCAAATGACTTTTATCGCCATTTGTGGAAATTTCTTGCACTACGGACTTTGAATTTAAATATTTTTATGTTGAATAATTGAGTTGAAATTCTAGAAAAAAAAATGCAAAAAAGCACACTTGATTTTCATTCTTTAAGAAATTGTTAAGTAGAAGTATATCCAAGATTGAAAACAAAGCTAAATCGTTGGTAGCTCTAAGATAGGAGTTAAGTACAATAATCCCAATGGTAAGATTGTTTTAGCAAGAAAACACAACCTTGTCAAACAATTTTTTTTTTAAATTGTAAAAATTGCATTCAAAAATGAATCCTACAAGTTATTTATCAAGAAGATGCTCTAATTGCCCGAAAAACAAGATTGTCCACAATTGTTTCATTATCAGTTCAAATAGGCTGAATCAAAGCTTCACATATAGACAAAAGTATTATATTTTAGGAATTTTTTTTTTTCAATATATTTTGACTTTTTGCATTTTTCTGGGTTGCTGCCTGCCGAGTTTAGTTCTAGACATTTTGTGGTATAACTTTTTCTCCCGGTCACCAACTGAAATAAACATTATACTTCCACATAGCTAATCAATTTTTTTATTTTATGAGAAAGTGTCAAAAGGTTTCATAAAAAATCAAGGTCAGAGGAACTTGCCCAAAATCCAATTTGTCCCCCAAGGAGACAATGGGACTTTAGGGGTTAACATCACCTAATTATGATCTATTTGCAAAACCACCCATCTTGATGCTTGCCTAAACTGTACACTTTCTATACATGAGGGACGAGGGATGATTTTAGGTACATTTATTTTCAGCACTTTGAAAATTTATAATTTATTCATATGGAATCCAAAAAATGCAATCTAAGAGAATCTAAAATTCCATTTCAACTACTAGCAAAACCTACAAATAAAAACATTTATAATTCAACGATAGGACCCGTGCTCAAACCCTTTCTTTTTGACCCATTTAGGAATTATTACCTTAGTATGCACCTAAATATGATGATTGTTTTTATTCCATTAATCCATGTAATGTGCACCCAAGAATATATGAAGGCAATCTTGAAAATTCAATGAAAATGATGCAAATACAAATACAAAACTAAAGAATATTATCTATCCAAAAATGTCTATATGGTGGATTTTGTTGTTGCCACTCAGGAATTTTTTTGAAATAATTTAGAGAGAACACTATAGCTAATCTATTCTATAAAATGCAAATTGTTATATTCTCATTTTCATTGTTTTTTTCATCTTTTTGTTCTTACTAAATTATAATGACTTCTTTACAGCTTTTCAATGAATTTTGGAGGTTGATGAAACCTTTTTTGTGCAATTGCATTGTAATGGAATTCTTTGTAGTAGTTAATTGGTTATGACAACATTCAAATTGTGTTTCTATTGTTCAACCACGTGAGATTGATTTTTCTTACAATGAAAAATGACCTTTTGTATTTGTTATCACAATAACCCCTATAAACTCATCTGTGTATATTACAAAATTGATATTTTATTTCATACAATTGTGTTACTTGTACCACAACATGTCCAAATTTTGTTTAAAATCTATAATTCCTCCATTAGCTATGGTATTTTTTCTAAGTGCATAAAACATTTTAAGAGCTACTGTATATAGAATAACCTCAAAATAATTATTTTTTGATTTTTTGGGAGTCTAACTCAAAAAAACCAGCTATATGACATCCCTCACTATCTCCTCAAATCTAGATGTTACATTGGATGTTATTATTGACATAAAAACACAAGTTGTTTTAATTGACGTCCACTAAAATCCATCTCCTAAAATTACACTAGCATCATCTAAAACGCGGGGTTCTTATAGTGTTTACACCAAAATTTTACTTCTAAATCATATTCATGCACTTTTCACCCAAATTTTGTGATTTCATCTACATTTATAATAGAAATGTAAAAAATTTGGAGAAAAAATACTACTTCTATCTGGAGAAAAGTAGACATTTACTTTGAAATGGTGCAAGCTGACCCCATGGTATCCAGAAAAAGGGTTATTCACTGCTCCCTAACGGCCCCCACTCCACCCTATACTTGTCCTTTTAATGGTCACCATTTAGAGTATTCACCTTGTTCAATTTCCCTTCAAAGTAGGAGTCAACATTTGACCCTTAACCTTTTAATTTCGTTGACTATGTTTTCACCAAAAACGCTTGAAAATTGCCATTTTGAGCACAAATACCAAATTTTGGAAAAAAAATATTTTGGGTCAGTTGTAACCATAGGATCTTGAAGCACGGTGGTTTGAGAAGATGTGGAAAGAATTTCAGAATTTTACACCGTGGATTGCAAGATATAAGCGTTTGAATTGAAAAAAAGAACTTTTTTGGGCCTTGCGAAAAACCGGGCAGCTGCACTTCACAAGGTCACATTTATATGAAAAAATGTCCAAATTGTGGTTATTCATTAAATTCATTCTTTAGAGCAAGTTGGCTACATGCTTGAAAATTTTCAAATCATTTGGAATTGTACAACATATAGGAAAAGAATCATAAGTAGAAAGAAAGAAATAATGATTCAAAATACCAAATTGTTAAGAATTTAATTATGGATTTTGAAAAACATCAATCACTATGGTTGTAATGTTGCAATAAACAATCTACATCCTACGATTTTATTTTTTTCAAAAATATTGAAAATCGAGAAAGATAAACAACTTCAAAGTTTATTTTAGAGTAGAAAATCCGTAACTACCAGCAAACTAAAAGTCCTTGTAACTTTTGACATTGATAAAAATGGAATGAGTTAAAGCTTTCCAAGTATATATGAATCTGAAAAACCAATTTCAAAGTTTTGTTTTTGAGAAAAGAGATTTTTCTTTATCTGCCCACATTGCCCACCCGATGAAAAAAGTAATGTATTAGGCCATAACTTTTGACTTATATTTCCAAATGTCATGAATTTTATTGGCATGAAAGATGTTCCTTGTCCACACCTTCTATTAATGTTTGGGCCAAAAATATGCAAATTTCTAGTCACAAGTACCTGCCCAAAATTGCTATATTGCTAAAAATACCAGACTGGTCCTTTAGGGGTTAAAACAATTTTGGTCTTTAGTATGCAGCCCAAAGAATCAGTCACAGTGATTTTGCATCGGGCAACGAGGAGCTGCAAGTTTTTTGGCAAGCTGTAGAACTAGAAAGGGAATGAAGTTGGACAGTTGCTCTCCCTCCGGCAACGTTGGAAAAGAAGTGCCTCCTCCTCCGCACAAGATGATGAAGATCGTTCTACTTGCATTGATCACAATTCCAATGAAGTAAAACTATTCCATGCCTCCTCGAACAAGAGGAAAAATCGTCCAATTTTCAAAAAAACTATTGAATGATGCAAGTTCCCACAATATATCTCCGTTATTATCTGGACAGCATGATCCTTAGGCTTGAAATGTCATCTTAGGGTTAAGAGGAAGGTTGTTATCATGTGAGCAAAGGGTCATGAGCCTAGAAGTCTAAACACCTATATTATAAGTGTTGCTAGCAGCCTCAATGGTTGTAGAGTGTCTACTTACACCTCGATTCAAGGCTCATACACTTGCATTTCTATGTTCATATACTAGCATTGTTACGTTCAAGAGGATCAGAATTGAATGTGATTACCTTAGATCATCAATGAACAAGACTTTGAACACTTGTAAATTTGGTATACAAAATCTATATAACACATTCTTTGGTCAATTGGAATCCTCTTTGATTTGATTACCACAAATATATTTTATTTTTTAAAATTGTCCATCGTAATAATAATCTTTGTTCTCAACACTTATACGGTAGCGTCACTTTCTAATGTGTTCACCAAAGAGAAAGTCCGGAGCACCCAACGGTAGACTTCCTCCTCCCCCCCCCCCCCCCCCCCCCCCCCCTCCCTGTCGTTGATATTGAAAAACAACTTTGGATATGGGTACATATACAAGACGGGTACGTAAAAGGGATATATCCATATCAAATGCCACCTCCACCCCCACCTAAAAATTACAAAGGGATGGGATGGAGGGGGTCAAAAAAAATTTAATTAAATTTAATTGTTTTTTGAGCTTATCGGAGATGAAAAAAATTCGATTTAATTTTTTTTTTGAGCTCATTGTGATAGTTTGTCACAATGACAATGACAATGAGCTCAAAAGAGGCAGAACTGCCTCACGCAATAGACAACTCCCATTGACAAGCATGAAATGGCCTTAATTGCTAGAGAAAGATATTTCAGACTGGACCAAGCAATTGACTTGACAATGATCTTTTGAAACTCTTCAACAACGAAGCGTACCTGCAGCAAGCCAGTGATGGTTGTTCATCTAAGTAATACTCCCTCTATTTCTGAAAGAGACCTGTGTTTCCTTTGTATTTTACAAAGAAAATACGGGTCTTTTTCAGAAATAGAGGTAAGGTAAAAGACCCCATTGCGGTCAAAATTAGGAGTGTGCCCTCATGTCATTGCTGAAATTTTTCAAATTTTTTTTCCACACGAAGATAAATGTAAGAGATAATGAGGACATTTGAAATTATAATTTTTTGGACCAAGTATGAATTACTTCTGAATTTTTGAAGTGATTAGCTCATAGGAATCTGTAGGCTACCTCATGACCAACAAAATTTGAATCCAATGTGGTCATCTTCCTACCCAATGCAATCACAACATTTTCTAACATGGAAGATCTAAAAAATCAATTTTTACAAAGAATTTTACACTGAAAAGTTGGAAGTATCTATCGAGGTCACTAATTACTCCATAACTACCGTGTAAGGCATTGATTGTGGTATGAAAAACCACAATGGGGTCATTAGGTGTCCATCATGGGCCATTTGACCGCAATGGGGTCTTTTACCTCAATAGCATACAAGTGACAGTGCACGCTCTCCGACGGACTCTCCTCAGTTTTTTGTTGTTGCCACAGACTGCTCTTGCTTGTGATAGTAAGCTTAGTAAGGTATGAGGCTCTAAAAGTGACCCTTTAAGGGCTGATTCGCCTTTTTCATAGGTTTGCATGATCAGAAATATTTTTAGCTCATTTTTTAGAGAAAGCAAAATAGATGCCAAACGCAACACAAGTGGTTTCATATTTTTTGAAGCATTTTTGAATTAGTTATGAATTTTCAAAGATTTTTGTTGTAGGTACCTATTTGTGACACCTAGGTCTCCAAAGACCGTCCCCTTGCAACTTCTAAAGTGATTTGAGAAAATCAAAGTCAATGATTGGCTCTTGCAATAGAAAACTAATTTTTCCTTGATGCATTCAATAGCTAAAGTGGTCCATTCAAGGATCACCTGCAATCCATTCTACAACTAATTATAGGGTCGGTTTGAAGGAGAGGGTCGCTTTTAGAGCCTCCTACCTTAGTTGGGCTTGCTGAAAGAGGCCAAGCCGAGCAAACAGTCAGGATCTCAGGAGACTAGTCCTACATGGCATGTCAAAAGTTGAGCGATGAGTTTGCAAGTTTTGTGGGGAAGGAAGGTCTCCCAGTGGTGCCCAATTCCTGCATTCCAGTCCAACAATTTCTGCATTCCAGTCCAACAATTTCTGCATTCCAATCCAACAATTCCTGCTGAGAAATGGCAGAAAGAGATAGGAGGAGGGACAGAGGGGTTCCAAAGCCAGTAATCAGTTAACCCTTAAATGCCCAAGGCCTCTTTTGGGCTTCCTGGAATTTGCTCTAAATAGAACAAAATGCCAACATTTTGATAAGTTGTATCACTTTTTCTTCAGTTGTAACCGTACAAATTCAAGCTGGACATATTAGGGATCTCATAGGAAAAGAAAACATAACAATATCACTTATGGAGTGAAAGATTATAATGTTTGACCATGAGGGTGCTAAAACTGCAAAAATCTTTCAATCTTCTTTACACAAATCGAATCTAAAAAGTTGGTGACCAAAAAAATATGAGGTTAAAGGGCCTAACTTGTATAACCCCGATCAATTTATGGCTTCTTGAAATCTACTCCACAATTTTTTTAAATGAATTTTGAATGTGATTTTTTCTCCAAGATCTAGTGTATTTGAGGCTCATTTCCAAGAGCTCTCAACACTACGGGAAGTCAAGATTGCAATGGGTACCATTGTACAAAAACTTGGATAGAAAATCACTATCATTTGCTTTCAAGATCGGATTTTTGGTGCTAAACTTAGACTTCAAGAAGAACTTTCTAAAAATAGAAACTATTGAAAATAGAAACTTGGTTAGGTTTTATTTAACTTCAAAGTTTTGCAAACACCAAATTTGGGTGCTTTGGGCATTTAGGGGTTAAGGTAGGAGGCTTAGAAATGGAGCATTTAAGGGCTAGTCTGCCTTTTTCATGTATTTCCTTGGTCGGGAATATTTTTAGCTCATTTTTTAGTCACACAAAGAAAAATTGATAAGGAATCTAACCCAAGTGGTTTTGTTTTTTTCCGAGCATTTTTGAATTACTTATAAATTTTCAAACAAGTTGGGTCGTAGGTCCCTATTTGTGAGCCTAGGTCTTTCATAAACGATTCACTTGCAATTCTTAATAAAAATGGGGAAAGCAAAGAGAATGATTGTCTCTTGCAATTAAAAATGCTTTTTTCTTTGATTCATTCAATGACTATATTGGTCAATTTCAAAACCAACTCATGCTTTTTTCCATTTCAAAGCCATTTATAGGGTCCATTTTTAATGCCCACTTTGTTTTACAGCCTCCTACCATAGACACCCTTTATTCACATTATTTAGAGCATACCCACCCCTGGACGATGGCCAGGGTAAACTGACCCTTTAGCTCGGCTGTTTGGGAAAACATTGATATTTTTTTATTTTCCATGCATGATAATATTTGCAAATTTTGAATTCATATTTGCAATTAGAGGCCTCAAATTAGTTAGGAGAGATGTATAAGGTATATGAATTGGGCACAAAAGGAGACTTTTTTTTTTACTTGCATCCTTGGAATGACTGGGAGTGGCCGAGCAAGGAAGCCAGTTCACCCCAACCTGGACGACGGACAAAGAGCCTAGAATGGCATGGGATGTTCCTGGGCTCCACTCAACAGAGGCAACCTTGGTAGAATTAGAGCATCTCCACCACAACCTCAAAATCAAACATGACCTTCACTATAGCAAAAAGGTTTAGGGTCCCCACTGCATTGTTGGTGTGCCTTTTAGGCCTTCCTAGGCGGATGCTACAATGTTCGGTCCATGCCATTGTTGAGGTTTTTTGAGAATGTGCCAAAGCTCATACGATGACTCAAACCCTTTGACTACAGGAGAATCATTCTCTTTCATGTTACAAGGACTCACATGTTACAAGGACTCACATGCCAAAGATGGGATAAGAAAAAGAAGCAATGTGCATTTGGGTACTGTAATCTTACAACCGGCCGATTTGATCCATTTAAAGATTTTTGCATAGCATAGAAAAAGAATATGAATTTTTCATCTTGTATAATTATCACTCAATCCTCATGCAATCCAATCAAGCATACCAAATTTCATATTTGAAAAGTAAAATTTCAGTTTTGGTGAATTTTTTAAGCCAATTTTCATAGTTTTACATAATATTTTATTGAAAAAAATTGGTGATGAATTTTTTTAATTTGATTGCATAGATATGTGGGGAACATCCATATGCACATCTTTCAAATTAAAAAACACCCCCATTAAGTAACAAAAATGTAATCTAGGAAGATTTCAAAGTTAGAGTGACAATGTCTAAGTTTTGTGAAATAGATATCTCTTTATTGTAATTAGATTTTTCTATTTGACCCGCCTACTATAACTAATTTTATACATTTCAACATGTTGGTACAATTACTTTGCCAAAATCTAGTTAACCCCTAAAGGACCATTGTCCCTTCAGGGGACAAATGGGGTTTTGGACAAGTACCTACGGGCTGAATTTTTGTCGTGATTTTTTGAAACTTTTTTTGGAGATAGAAAAACTGATAAGCTTTGTGGGAATATAATTTTTATATCAATTGGTGCCCGGGAACAAAAGTTATGCCCAAATAAGCTCAAAACAGGGGAGAAGGGGTAGCAAAAAAATTTTGCAAAAAAATTTATTTTGTTTTTTTAATTTTATTTCCTTATAGATTATATTTTTGTCTATTTGTAAAGCTTTGATTCATTTCATTTGGTTTTTTTATGAGAAAGTTATGGACAACCTTGTTTTTTTGGGCAATTAGAGCATCCTTTCGAAAAAAATAACTTGTAGGATTCATTTTGGAATGCAATTTTTTCAATTTTTCAAAAAAAAGGTTCCACATGGTTTAGTTTTTGTGTTAGAACAATCTCACCATTGGGATTAGTGCATTTCAATTCCATCTAAAAAATATTAATATTTTAGATTTTCCTTCTATCTTATACCTACTTTTACTTAATAATGTTTTTAGGAATGAAAATTAAGTTTTTCTTAATTTCTTTTTTTCCCCTAGACTTTCAACTCAATTCTCCATTAGAAAGATTTAAAGCTCAAAACTCTGTAGTGCAAACAATTTAAGTTAAAAATGTTCAAAGTCAAAAAATCTAGTCCCACAATGTGCTGAAAAACTTGTTTTTTTCACTTCAAACGCAGATATCTTGCAATTTGTGTGGTCAAAAATTCTGAATTTTTTTTTACACACTGTCATACTAGTTAGGTATAAGATCCTATGGTTAGATGTGCGAAAAAAAATAATTTTTGAATTTTTTTACTCTTTGCTCTAGAAATGGCAGTTTTGAGAGTTTTTTGGCAGAAAAAAGACCTTGGTCCTTTAGGGGTTAAATTATAGAAATATCTATTTCACAAAATTTGGGCATTGTCATTCCAACCTTGAAATCTTCCTAGATTACATTTTTGTTACTTAATGGGGTGTTTTTTAAGGCCAGGGAGAACTGACCCCTAAATTTCCCCGAGTTTTACTCTTGCAGAAAACACAGAAATTCTTTTATTTGCCACATTTGATAAAATTTGCAATTTGCAATAGAAATAGATTGCAATTTGCAATCTATTTCATAGAAATTTGCAATTTCTGAATTCATATTTGCAATTAGAGGCCCCAAATTAATTAGGAAAAGGGAAGAAATACAAAATTTAGGCGGCACAAAATAGGGGGCAACTTTTACATTTTTCCCTCTGATGGGGCAATAGAGGGGTCAGTCTTCCCTGGCTGTTGTTTAACCCCTAAAGGACCAAGGTGATTTTCTTATCAAAAAACACTCAAAACTGTCATTTCTATTGCAAAGAGAAAAGAACTTTAAAAATGGTTTTTTCTTGCATATCGAATTGTAAAATCTTATACTTGACTAGTATGTAAATATGTGGAAGAAATTTCAGAAACTTTGGCCATGTAGATTGCAAGATATATGCATTTAAAGTGAAGAAAACAAATTTTTTTGCACCTTGCTTCACTAGATTTTTTGGCTTTGAGTCTTTTTAATTGAAGTTTTTTGCACTATAGACTTTGATTTTCTACTTTTTTATGTTAAGTAGTTGAGTCAAGAATCTCCCAAAAAAATTTAGGATAAAATGCACTTAATTTTCACTCATTAAAAATTTGTTAAATAGAGGTGGGTTCAAGATTGAAGTAAAAACTAAATTGTTAATAGCTTTTAGATGGAATTGAATCACAATAATTCCAATAGTGAGATTATTCTAGCAAGAATATCTAACCTTGCCTAACAATTTTTTTTGGAAAACTCTAAAAATTGCATTGAAAAATGAATTCTACAAGTTATTTTTTCAAGAAGATTCTTAGATTATCCGAAAACTAAGATTGTCCATAACTTTCTCCTTATTAGTCCAAATTGAATGAAACAAAGCTTCATATGTAGGAAAAGATATAATCTTTGAGAAAAAAGTTTGAAAAAAAATAATTTTGACATTTTGTGATTTTTTTTGGACTGCCCGCCAAACTTTATTTTGCTTATTGTGCCATAACTTTTGCTCCCACGCATCAATTAAAATTAAAATTAAAATGTATGCTAATATAGTATATTATTTATTCACGGCATTTGAAAATTATAAGCAATACAAGACCCCTATTTAATGCCCCAAAGTAGAAACCTGCCTAGACCCGATTTGTCCCCGGAGGGGACAAATGGTCTTTTAGGGATTCATTTGAAAGATGTGATTATGGATGTTCCCTACATACCTATACAATCGGATTAAAAAAATTTATCACCAATTGTTCTCAATAAAATATTATGTAAAATGGTGAAAAGTAACTTACAAAATTCACCAAAAATGGAATTTTGCTTTTTTGAAACTGAAGTTTTGTATGCTTGATCAGGATTGCTTGAGGATTGAGTATTAATTATACTTACCAAAATATACCAATTATACTGCACATTGTAAAAAAATGTGGATGCTCAAATTGGCCGGTTGTAAGATTACGGTACCCGATTATACAGTCGGGTCTAGTTCATTTATAAACAACAAATTTGAGCCATTCAAATTTTTTTGCATAGTGTAGAAAAAAAGCATAATTAACACGCAATCCTTGTACAATCTCAATCAAGCATACCAAATTTCAGCTGGAAAAAATAAAAATCTAGTTGGTGAATTTTTGAAGTCATTTTTTATAGTTTTACATAATGTTTTATTGAAAACAATTGGTGATGAATTTTTTTAATTCAATTTCATATATATGAAGGGATCATCCATATGCACATCTTTCATATTAAAAAAACAAACCATTAATTAACAAAAATATAATCTAGGAAGAATTCAATGTGAGGCGTCATATGACCAAACTTTGTGAAATAGATATCTTTACAAGTTAACTAGATTTTGCTGTTTGACCCTCACGGTGTAACTAGTTTTGTACATTTGAACATGATGGTACAATTACTTTGCCAAAATCTAATTAAAATCTAATGATATCTATTTTGCAAAGTTCGGTCATATGATACTTCATATTGAACTCTTCCTAGATTATATTTTTGCTACTTAACCCCTAAAGGACCAACATGCGCTTTTTGGCCGTATAGAAATTTTGGGCAGGTACGTGTGACTAGAGATATCCATATTTGAGGCTGAAATTTTAATAGAAGATGGGGGCAAGGAATATCTTCATGTGTACCAAGTTTCATGACATTTCGAAATACGAGTCAAAAGTTGTGACCTAATATGTTACTTTTTTTCGTAACCGGGCAGTTTGGGCAGATCAGAAAAAATCTTTTTTCTAGAATTTTTTTTTTGAAATTGGTTCTCTACATTTATATATACTTAAAAAGCTTTGAGTCATTCCATTGCAATCAATGAGTCAAAAGTTATGAGGGTTTTTGGTTTGCGGGCAGTTATGGATTTTCTACTCTAAAAAAAACTTTAGAGTCGTTTATTTAACTCAATTTTCAATATTTTTGGAAAAAAATAAAATCTTAGGATGTAGGTTGATGATTACAACATTACAACCGTTGGGATTGGCATTTTTAAATTCCATGATTAAATTTTTAACAATTTAGTATTTTGAGTCATTTTCTACTTCTTTCTACTTGCTATTTTTTTCCTATATGTTATACAATTCCAAATGATGTGAAATTTTTCATGCATATAGACAACTTGTTTAGGACACGGAATTCAAAGAAGCACCACCTTTATCGGCATTTTTTCATTGAAAAGTGAGTTTGCAAAGTGCAGCTGCCCGGTTTTTTGCAGGATTAAAAAAATGGTTTTCAAGACTTTGAATGCTTATATCTTTTAATCCACACGGTGGAATTTTCTGAAATTTTTACCACATGTTTTCAAAATATCATACCACAAGATCCTACGGTTACATGTGTCAAAAATTGTTTTTTTCCCAAAATTTGGTAGTTGTATTAGAAATGGCAGTTTTGGAGCGTTTTTGGTGATTACATAGTCGTGAAACTTTAGGGGTTAATGGGGTGTTTTTTTATATGAAGATGTGCATATGGATGTTTCCTACATATCTATGCAATTAAATTAAAAAAAAAATTATCAATAAAATATTATGTAAAATCATGAAAATTGACTTCAAAATTCACCAAAAATAGAATTTGTTTTCTTAAAACCAAAATTTGGTATGCTAGATTGGAATAGCGTAAGGATGAAATGATAGTTATGGTTACCAAATTACACCAATTATACTACATATTGTACAAACAAATTGAATGCTTCAAGTCGGTAATTTGTAAATGAATTGGATCTGGCTGTATAGTGCTCTACAAGAAAGGTTGATGCCCCCTTTTTGCACCCTTCAATTTTTTTGACATTACTCAAAATACAATTGACATTTCTTGTTTTTGTCAATCAACATTTGTATCTAACCCAATCCCCCTCAAGTATACTAAATTTTCAATTTCAAAAAAACAAAACTCCATTTTTGGTGAATTTTTAAAAAAAAAATTCACAGTTTTACATGAAAATTCGTAGAAAAACATTAATGATGAATTTTTTAAATTTAGTTGCAAAGATATATAGGAAACATCCACACGCACATCTTTCCTTCAACAAGCATCTCCAAAAAAGTTTCACAATTCTCTCGACAAAGGTCACAATGAAGGCGTGAATAGTGCCCAAAATTTTGAAAATTCATATCTCTTTATTGTAATCCTGTACAGGGTGGTCATGAAGGGGTTGCTACAGCCATCCATCTCCGATGACGCAAAAGAAATTGAATAAGGTGTTGGTGAGGGATGAAGAGTGGACTGCTCCATAAAAAGTGGAGATGCTCCCCCGCTTGACTCTCTGAAAACCTTGTCATGTTCCATATTAAGTTGAAGCGGTGGAGTTGCTCTCAGGGTGGTCTTTCCAAATGTATGTGTTGGGTCTCCAAGTACTTTTGAATAATTTTCTTTTTTCCCCTTATGCCTTAGTATAAATATATTATTCATCTCAACTTCATAAAAAAATTCATATAGGAAGATTCTTTTAAAGAAATCAAGCATTATGTATTTGGAGGGATGAATAAGTTATTTTGAAAAAAGTAATCTTGAAAAAATCTCATTTCATCACTAAAATATGGACTTAGGGACACTTGGGTATGGGTAACCAAACAAAATTACCTGAGTTTCAGTAGGAATATTCCACCCAATTTCTCAATTGTATGGGTTGAAGTATTTTTCAAAAGAGATCATTCTAAGATGCCACACTCTGCCACACAAGTTTGAGATTTCTAGCTATGAGATCACGATGTATATTGAAGGAGGAAATCAAGAAAAAAAAATTCACACCCTCAATACATGAAAACGAATATGGTGTATATCTGTACATATAAACATACAAGTAGAGACCATTAATACCATATCGTTTGCTAAAATGACAATTCTAATATAAAATATTCCCTGGATCCCATAACTTACATTAGTTCTTTTTAGTAGTAATGAAA
Organism: Neckera pumila; assembly: GCA_963969595.1. Classification (NCBI taxonomy): domain Eukaryota; kingdom Viridiplantae; phylum Streptophyta; class Bryopsida; order Hypnales; family Neckeraceae; genus Neckera; species Neckera pumila. The sequence goes on along the minus strand of OZ018412.1, from coordinate 5,356,242 downwards.
GTATTAAAGATTTGGCAACAATTTTTTAGTTATGATTAATTAATTGTATAGTGAATGCATAACGCATCTTCTCAAGTTCAAAACAAGTGGACATGGCTATCAATAGCAAGAAAAGAAAGATTGGAAGGTAGGAGGTTGCAATAGATACAAAGTGCCTCAATCAAATAAGAATAAACTTTAGAAAAAGAAGACTTCATGTGCAACTACCTTGCCCTCTCAAGATGTTCAAATCTACAAAAGAACAACTTGGAATTCAATCTATTCAATGAAAATTCAATGTCTCTAATCCAATCAACTTCACACTGCTATTTTAAAATCACTTTTGGATCTTTTAGATTTGTAAAGTGGATAACAAACTAGACTTCTTGTCTTTTGGTTCATTAGTAAACATCAAAACAAAGAAAAACATCTTCAACCCTAAAATCAAGTTGGAATTACATAATCTTACATAGTTCTTATGCGATGTTAGTTAGGACAATTAATTCAAGACAAATGAAAAAAGGGACTAGTATTTTGGAGCGGAATTAGTGTATCAAAATGAGAAAAATACATAGCTTTCCATTGTATACCGGGCTAGGAGAGACTATTTTTGTCCTTTGGGATGCTAATATGTCTCTCTTAATTCCTTACATAGATCCAATGACAATTTTAAAATGTTCCTTATATAGTGGAACAATGCAAGGAATTTTTCCATGTATAGAAGTTATACAACAGTGTTCATCAAATTATAAAGTGGTGACTTTTTAATTGAATTCCAAACTTTTGAACCACAAGAATGCAAGACAGCAAAATTTGGGTCCATGAATAGGGATCTAAATTGGATTATGGTCCATATTGGGATCTATTTGTCTACCTTACATATTCAAATACACCATCATCCTACTACCATCATTGTTTGTCTTACAACAAAGTCACATACATGAACTTTTTGAATATTTTTCTATCCATACCTAGTCAGAAGTCAACGGATTGACAACATTTAGTAGCCTTTATGCCCACTGCCTGTCCTTCATATATCTTGCTCATCATTGAGCTTCTTCTTGTTCACTTAGTTACGAATGAAGTATTGTTGGATGTGGAATATTTCACACCATCTACTATAGAATCAAAGTAGTGACAATGCATGATACTGAAAGTTATGAAGGTAATATTTCTTATCTCTAGTCGTATCTTGATTATTAATTTATTTTTACTAAAATAAGAATGGCGCAACCATAAGGCTCTATCGTAGGTTACTTTATTGACCAATCAAACTCCGCATCCACACTCCAATCACCTGTCACCCTTAACCAGATTATGCAATGTGAATGCAGTTGTAGATAGGATTTGGAAACTCAAATTCTGAAACCAAAGTCAATGTCATAGTCTTTGTCATTTGGACAGAGTCAATAAAATCACTACACAAAATACTAAAATCAGGTTGCCCTATACTAATTTCTTGACATTTGACACTATTTAAATATTTACTATTGTTGCACTAAAATGCACTACTTTTTGAATTCGATGTTGTTGAATTGTAGTTGGGATTCAAAAACCTTCATGTGTACAAATGAAAATATTTGTAGAAGTATCTGTTGACTTTGATGGCTTGTAAAGTAACTTTTGGAGGATAAGGCAACCTAATTGATAACCCCTCAAGGTTTTGGAAGCGATTTAGAAGAAAGTCGTAAAAAAATAGGGTGTTTGTGGAATGTGAGGAGTAGGCAAAAATTGACAATTTTTTTTTGCTAATCCAATCATAAGATCTTGAAGTTGTCTTCATTATTTTCCCACCTACCAATTTTCACCAATAAATTCCTTGATGTGAGTGAGATCTAATGGTTCAAAATTGGGATTTACTTTTTTTTCACTGTGAAAATCTTGGGTAGGTGCACATCTGTAGACATAGGTTTAGAAAGTAGTGTACATTACTATTTTTCCCATAGTCAAATTCCTCATTGCAATGAGTTCCGATCAAAAATTTGAAAGGCGGAAACAATGATATATGTGTACTTTATCCTTAGAAATTTTCCTCCCTAAAAGATTTGGAAATCCCCAAAATGCTATGTTCTCAAGAAAGCCAGTTTGATCATTTTAGGGATTAAGGCAACTTAATTTCACTATTTTTTTGGTAGAAGACTACCATTCATAACATTCAATAGACTTTCAAGAGGCTGCCTTTTCCTCTCTGGGGTCTTCATCTACATAATTCATCCTCTCAGCATTAATGTAAGCTTCCGTACCAAGATAGTGGAAGTAAATTATGGTATTCTCCATTTTCTTTTGTTAATTTTAGGATCAAACATACAAGTCAGCAAATATTTGTAGAGAAAGATGGTTTGCCAAAAATACTAAGAATTCAATGAGTAATACACTAATGCAATCTTACCATTTGCCATCAATAACTCATTATGGTTTTTCTAGTGAAAAGACAACTCTTTATATACACATGGGGTGGTAGGAGGTAGAAAAATTTGTGTGGGATAATTAAATTAGAATTTGTAGTTTCTCAAGCACTCATAGTTAAGTCAAAAATAGGAATTGTGTTTAAAGTAGAATTTTAGACCTCATTTAGGCATATTACAAATGATTTTGTAGCATTACACAAAAAAAATTAAAAAAATAATGAAACCACACTATTGGCTTGCATTCATACAAAAGCAATAATATTTTGAGTTTTCAAAAAACCCAACGTATGGATGTAGAACGTTGGTTATTGAGTGCTTGGTTTAACCCCTAAAAGACCATTGTCCCTTCGGGGGACAAATGCGTTTTTGGGCAGGTACCTACGGGCTGAAATTTTCTTTTGATTTTTTGAAACTTTTTTTGGAGGTAGAAAAGCTGATTATCTTCATGGGAATATAATTTTTTTCACAATCGATGCTTGGAAACAAAAGTTATGACCAAATAAGCTCAAAATAGGGGACAGCAGGTAGCAAAAAAAATTTGCAATTTTTTTTTTTTTCTAAAGTATTTTTTTCTCATAGATTATATTTTTGTCTATCTAGAAAGCTTTGATTCATTTCATTTGGATTTTCTATGAGAAAGTTATGGACATTCTTGTTTTTTGGGCAGTTTGAAGAAAATAACTTGTAGGACTCATTTCTGAATGCGATTTTTCAAATTTTTCCAAATTTTTTTTTTTTGCATGGTTTAGTTTACTTGCTAGAACAATCTCACCATTGGGATAGTGCATTTTAATCCTATCTAAAATATATGAATATTTTAGATTTTCCTTCTATCTCGTACCTACTTCTACTTAATAATTTTTTTAATAATGAAAATTAAGTTTTATTAAACTTTTTTTTTTTGGCTAGATTTTCAACTCAATTCTCCAGTATAAACATTAAAAGCTCAAATCTTTGTAGTGCAAAAAAATAAAGTTAAAAATGTTCAAAGTCAAAAAATCTAGGGGTTTAGTCCTTTAGGGGTTAATGAGTGACTATATGAACTTTGGTTTGTTTTAATTTTTAATGTAGTTGTATAGTTGTGGCCAACTGACTTACTCTCTGACAAAATTGAGGCGTGTAAATTAGCTACTGATGGTGTGGTATATTCCACACCATTTCATCCGCCGGATGAGATGATGTGGAACATACCACACCATTCCGTCCATTCCGTCCACTCCGTCCGGGGAAGGCAGCCCACCACTCTGCTACTGAATGTTATGTTGAGTGTCTGTAGGTTAGCTGCTCAGTGATGTTTTTGATCAGCAAGACCAAAGGCAAGTTGCTTTCACATCAGAATCCAATTTCCTTTTGCAACAAAAGCAATAAAGACACCCCACCTTGTGCACAGTCAGGACATAAGCTTAGGTAGGAAGAGTGTCAAATACCTTCAGAAATCCTACAAGTTACAACAGGACAAATGTGAGCACACAAAACAGCAAAGCTAACTTAGTGTGGTCACTGTGCTGTTCCTTGCAGGACTGGGAGTTGTGCCACTACAGCAATCAATGCAAACCAACTCCCTCTCATGCCCAGTTGCCCACATTTCATATATGATAGGCTGTTATAGTACAACTTGTACAATTTAATAACCCTCACACATGACTGAGTGTACACTTTTTCATAGTAGGCAAAGATTTTCAACAGAAGGAAGCCGCAGAAAGTCTTCATTCACGTCTGCAACACAACTTAGATAGGTCATAAGTCATAACTCGCATGTAGACACAAGATAAAAAAAAACATTTATTTGGATCTTGAATGATGTACATCGCAAGCATCCACAAAGAAGAAATAAACTTCCCAACGAGACTGGTAACATTTTATTAACCCCTAAAAGCCCAAGGCCTTTTTTCTGCCAAAAAACACCCAAAACTGTCATTTTTTTAGCAAAGAGTGAAAAAAAATTAAAAATATTTTTTTTGCACATCTAACCATAGGATCTTACACCTAACTAGTATGAGAATGTGTGCAAAAAATTTCAGAATTTCTGACCGCACAGATTGTAAGATATTTGCGTTTAAAGTGGAAACAACAAGATTTTCAGCACATTGCGGGACCAGATTTTTTGACTTTAAACATTTTTAACTTAAAATTTTTGCACTACAACGTTTTGAGCTTTAAATCTTTGTAGTGGAGAACTGAGTTGAGAGTCTAGGAAAAAAAAAATTCAAAAAACTTAATTATAATTCTTTAAAAAATTGTTAAGTAGAAGTAGGTACGAATGAGATAGAAGGAAAATCTAAAATATTCATATATTTTTTATGGAATTAAAATGCACTAATTCCAATGGTGAGATTGTTCTAGCAAATAAACTAAACCATTACAAAAAAGAAAATTGAAAAATTACAAAAATTGCATTCCGAAATGAATCCTACAAGTTATTTTTTTCAAGAAGATGCTCTAACTGCCCAAAAAACAAGAATGTCCATAACTTCCTCATAACAAATCCAATTGAAATGAATCAAAGCTTTCTAGATAGACAAAAATATAATCTATGAGAAAAAAAATATTTAAAAAAAAAATTCAAAACTTTGCAGATTTTTTTTGTTGCCTCCCTCCCCACGCATTCCAAGAAATGGCATAACTTCTCGCTCGGAGGTCCAATTTCAAATTTTTTTTTCCGCCACATACCTCTCTCAATTCTTCACCTTCTCAAAAAATTTCAAAGAATCACAACAAAATTTCAGCCCGTAGGTACCTGCCCGAAAACACATTTGTCCCCCAAAGGGACAATGGGCTTTTAGGGGTTAACCAACTTGAGAATGTGCTGTTGGTTTGCAATTGGACATTTCATACTATAAGGTGAAAACACCCAAATCTGTCAAACTAAGCAATTCAGTACCATTGGAGGTGCCATTTCAAGCAAAAACACATTTTTATACTATTAGCAATTGAAAATCATGAATTTAAAAAAATAAAAATAAAAAAATAAAATGGATAAGATATATAGTTACTATGAATTTTATAGTGGAAGCTTCCTAAACCACTAAAACCATCACATAGGTTGGTCATAGAATCGAAATCTAAAAAATCAGCAGTCAATGAATAAAATTTAAGTATGGGAATGGTTTAATTGCACTTTGAGGGACACTTTAAAAAAAAGTGGATTTGTCAAAAATGAATCCACGGACGATTTGGGGTGTTTTCGCCTTAAATGGCACTCTATTTTGCCAAAATGTATTTCTCTTGAATATTTATAAATCACAACTGAAGGCCCTACATGTGGCCAAATGCTTTGCATCATAATTATTTTTTGACACAATAGTGAGCCTCTACATCAAGGAATGGAGGGAAGGTGTTTTGATTAACCTCTAAAGGACCAAAGTCCCCTTGGGGGACACTTGGGATTTTGGGCAAGGTCGTTCAAAGTGTTTTTTTGACCTGATTTTTTGAAACTTTTTGTGTGCGTGTAGCTTCTCACAAGCTTTGCGTACATATAATTTTCATCATAATCCAACATATACTGTAGAAGTTATAATGTTGTTTTCCTCCAAAGCAGTTCGTAGGGCAGCTATGGCAAAGGAATCATTGTTTGATTGTGCAAAGGCAACACAAATATGGAACCCAAAAAAAAAGGGGAAGGCAGCGGGTCCATTGGTCTCCCGCAGTGCCTAGGGAGCGGCAGACCTCGATTGGGGATTGACAGCCGACAGGGCCGGGCGGCAGACTGCGGGCCGTCAATCCCTGCAGGCTCTGCGACGCTGATTGCGAGGCCCAGCTTGCGGAGCCCGGGTCCGTCTAGCCCCTGCGCAGGCAGGCTACGGGGCCTAAGCCCATGGAACCCCTCCGCAAGCAGGTTGCGCCAATCCGCTCCGCACCTTGTTTGCTTGCGGCACAGGCAAGCCCGGGATTTTCTAGGAATTCTTGATGAATTTCGGAAATCTAAATTCCTCCCTCCTCTCATGAATGTTGTACAAGTGTGTAGCCAGCACAGGACTACCAGATTTTTCCTGAGCAGAAGAAATTGGTGGTTGAAAAGTATTTTTCAAATCCCAGCTAAATAAGAAATAGAAGCGCAATTAGTGAGATTTAGGACTTATGAGCTGTGGAAGTACGTCTTTGGAGATTGTCATTGAAAGATTGGCAACCAAGTAGGATTGTACGTGCTAAATTATGCAAAGATCCAATTCCAAAAAAACAGGATTTCTCTAGAAGACAGTACTTCATGAGAATTGTTGAATTTATGATTGAAGACCTACAAAGATTACAATTTGCAACAAGTAATTCAAGCAATCATAAATACATAGAAGTCTATGATCTACTTGAGCACAATGCCCATTGCAAAATGAGCTCCACTTCAAGGTCTATAGACCTACAGCTGCAGCAGCAGTGCTACCATGCAAGAAGGTAGGGAAAAACTAGTGCCTGCAGCTTCATTCTACAATGCAGTTTGCTTTGGAAGTATTCATGAAAATCTGAAAGTTGTCATTGTAAGAGAGAGCTTACGGAATTTCCTTTCACAGAAGAGATCTGCAATTACAAGAATGACATTCAAACGCAAGCAAAAAGAGGTATTCCCTTCTTCTTCACATGCCTTCCTCCTTTCCAAAATGTTGTTGCATTGTCTGATGTGCATTTGGTTTGTATTCCTGTAGATTGCTTGGGATGGGCTTCCCGTTTGTCGTAACTGCCGACTGCTAGCACAATCAACACAAACTTCCATTGATCCACCATCTCCGCACAAGAATCTAGGACCTGCAGAAGTTTGTACTCCAACTGTGGACTACCCGACACCACTTCCGATTCTAGCTCTACATTCCACACATGAGAAGAATGACTACTTTACAGAGGCAGCAGAGATTGGAGAAGCTGACCCCGAATTCGTGGACAATCAACCTGCAGATGCTGATGGGAGAGAGTCCAGTTGTGAAGAGCTTGAGGAGGATGACATCGATGAAGGCAAGTATGCATTTCCTGAGCTTCGATCACTTGAGGAGCTACTATGGCCACCTGAGGTTTTATATAGTTCCAGTGATTTCAGTAGAATGAGAGCGCCGCCAAGGACAATGCATCAGTCTACACTGTCCTCGTCGTTGGAAACTGTTGGAGGCGACGCTCTTGGAGCTATCGACGAGTGTGGGCGGAGGAGCCCTGTCGACATTGGTGACAGGCGCAGCGACCAAGTGGGGAGCATGGGGGACGCCTCAAAGAGCGGGGGAAATACCGGTAGGAGCGGGGGGTCTGTACTGGAGGGGAGCGGCAAGAAAGCCCTCCGTAGCGATCAGCAGGAGTCCCTTCCTGCGCCGCAGAGGGAGGGAGGGCTGCTCTTCGCAGGCCTCCATGCCGGCCAGTCTGCCGGTTGGCAGGGCACGCTAGTCGGCTCAGGGGGTGGTTTGGAGGCCGGAAGGGGGCTCCGCAGCGGTGGCAGGGGCAACCCACCACGTAGCCTCGACCTCCCCTTTTTCCCAGGCCCTAAACTGCTCCCTTGTGGGGCTAGGGAAGAGAGTTCACTGGGGCTGGGGGGGAAGGCCATTGCCTACATGAGAGGTTTTATATGAAGAACAATTATTTGGGGGGGATGCAAATGAATTCTATGGCATGGGGGATGATGGGCATGAGGGGGACGGGCCTATTCCTAATAGGGCACGTCCTATGTTCACACGTGGAGCACGTATTTGTGCCCCGCCTACCATAGAATACGAAAGCGACAGTGATTTTGATTTCCATTATCTCCAGCATGATTTCACAGATTCAGATGAAGACAAAGAGGACTTTGACATTGGAGACGTAGATGGCATAAAAAATTTATATTGGGGCAGCACATGGCATGACCATTTTATTACATATGACCTAGAGCCTGAGCAATTCAGTAAGAACTTATGGAGGAGAGAACTGGGAACCTCTGACTGTAGTAGAATTGAAGGTGTTTTTTGCCATCACTCTACACATGGGCATGAAGAGGCAGCCCAATGTGAAAAGTTATTGGCAGAAGGTTGGTTCCATATTTCATTGCCCGACAATTAGCACACTAATGTCTCGCAATCGGTTTGCGAGTTTGACTAAGTGTCTGCATATTATGAATCCTTCTGAGTATGAGAGTAATAAAAACCGTCCCGAATATGACAAAATGGGCCAAATTCGATGGCTACTGATAGCTACTCGCAATAGTTGCAAGAGTTCATGGAGTGTAGGAAAATACACAATTGTGGACAAGATGATGATTAGGTATAAGGGCACGTACTGCCCGGCACGGTAGTACATGCCTCTCAACATGCCTCAAAAACCGCAAAAGTGGGGTCTAAAGGTTTGGTGCCTTGCCGATGCAACATCAAAATATGTCTTGAATTTTGAAGTGTATTGCGGCAAGGACCCTATTCTTGATGGGGGTGAAAATGTTGCATGTCCAGCAGCTCGTGGGGCACCACGCTTGGCTCATGATATAGTGCTTCAACTAGTGGCACCAATTGAGGGCAACAGCCATGTTATAGTCATGGATAACTTTTTCTCAAGCATTCCTTTGTTTAGAGCATTACTTGAGAAAGGGACATATGCCATAGGCACTATCCGTTGTAATTGGGTCGGACTTTTGAGTGTTCTCAAAAATACAAAGGCATTCAATAGAGAGTCGCAAGGCACTTTGGAGTGGCAAATGCACAAGTCTCGCCGCATGTGCGCAAAGATAAAAAAAACCGTTCTCATACTTTCGACACATGCAAGGCCAGTGCAATTTCCTTGCGAGTTTCCAGTGGTGTCTGTCCCAAGGCAAAGTGGGTCTACCTGTCGTAGCATTCAAACATCACCAGTGCATCTCGAATATACAACGTACATGAGGGGGGTGGACGTAGCTGACCAATTGCGGGCATCGTACACTTGTCAAACTCATTCACATAAATGGTGGCATCGCATATTTTTTTTCCTTCTTGACACAAGCCTGGTGAACATGTACATTATATATTTGAACAAATGCAAGCAAAGAAGGCCACCTCGACCTCCAATGACGCATCTTCAATTCCAAACTCAATTATGCGAAGCACTCATAAGCAATTGGTTGAGGAAGAGACGTCTTGAATGCATTCAAGTGCCCTGTCGTACACGCGTTTGTTATCCGGTGTTCAACAGTTTTTGAAAGGCATGTGTTGTTTGCAATGACGGATCCAGTCCTCTAATTAGGCCAAAGCCCTATTGTCCAAATTGTGACAACAAGTTCATGTACTTTCGGAAAGGCTGTTTTCAACAATACCACGAGAATCTTCAATGAAGCCACTGACAAGGTGAGTACAATTTCATAATTTGTCATCATTTATACATTTTGGGCATGAAGGTCAAAGTTGTGAATGCCAAGACGGTGGAGCGTGACTATACATTTTTGGAGCATCTAGAATCAAACAATACAGGGCATTATTATAAAGTCTATGGAAGATAGTTATTGCTTTCTAATTTACGGGAATAACTAAAATTCACCAAATTTTTTTGGGATATGCAGTATTTGCTCTTCATATGGGAAAACTATGAATTCTAAAAGATTTTTATATATATGTCATTTAGAAGTTCTTGTGTCATTATCAAAGTGCCATGCCAATTTCTTTGTATCTCTAATTTTGTACATGCACTTGCAATTCTCATTCACCTCATATATTTATGTTCTACATTAGGAGGAGTCTGGCCACTATTTTGGAAGACTAGAAACTTTTGTTTTGAAGGAAGAACACTTCTTTCCAAGAGGCCTAGCACGTGCATGAGTCATGAGGCCATGGGCCCGTGTCCACCTGTTTTGGCAAAATTAGAAGCCAATCTTCCACCATTAGTAAAGCCATTTGTCATGAAAAGCAGAAGAGAGAAAAGTACTTGGTTGGAAACTGTGGGAAGAAGTGCGCTTGTACTAAAAGTGAATGAGAACTCTCCGGGAACCTATTGGGAACATCTTGGGTCCCTTTCTAGAAGGGCTGCCCACTTTGTAATCTTTTTTGGTGATTGCTGCGAATTTTGGAAGGTCATAGAAATTAGAGATTTTACTTTTTTGAGAAATTTTTGTTTCTACTAGTCAAGTCTGAGTATGCCTATGTATCCACCATTCGGATTTTCTATATCTCTAAGTATGTGGTGGAAAATTTGATTCAAAATTCACTAGTGTTGTGCCAATTCTTGGGACATTGTGGCATTACAAGAATTTTTGGCATGTGCTAGGGATGTTGGATTGACATGAAAATTGGTATGCATATGCCTAACTTCATTATCTATAAGGAAAAAATTTTAACCTATGGTGTGTAGTGGAAAAAATTTGAGCACAAGGTGGTCAAAGGCATCTGAAATTCTGGGGCACAGTGGGAAAAAAAAAACTTCTCACTTTGAATGCAAATATCTCCCAATCCGTACGGTCAAATTTGATGAAATTTTTACAGCATCCTCTCAAAGAAGTTAACTTTAAGATCCTATGGTTACATCTTCAAAAAAACTATTCTTGAAACTTCGTGAATGAACGCAGCAGAAACGGCAGTTTTCAGTGGTTTCGGAGCCACAAAATGGCTTGGTCCTTTAGGGGTTAAGGTAAATTACCCTATTTCAAACCAAATGGGAGAAATCCCATTGTGGACTAAATTATGTTAGTGGTGTGCATTTTAGAACTTGAATGTACACCACTAACATAATTTAAGGTAGCAATACCTATAACCTTGAATTTAAGGTAGCAACACCTATAACCGTGAATTTAAGTTTTTGAACATGATTATCATGACATCTAACAAATTATAAGATCCTATTAGCAAGAGAAACATAATTACATGTGCACTTTCGAATGTCTTATTTGATATTGTGAGAATAGATTATGAATTTTTAAAGAGCCAATTGCAAATGCATCTAATACCAACACTAGGGTATGATATTCAAATGTAGTACATCCTAGTAATCACATATATTAACTTCCAAAGATTTTCCAAATTTTTTGAGGTGATGGTTATGGATACTGATGATTATGAGTGTTGCTACCTCAGCCCACAGTGGCCTTGCTCCCCAGGTGGTCTCGAATGAAGTGGTTTGCAACAATGAACATTCTTGTCATCCCCAAAGGTGCACTTTCATTGCCTTTGATTTCATATCCATTTTTTATGTGCAAGTGTACAGACTATCAACTTCATTGCAGAAAAAGGAGGTTGTCTTCTACCGGTACACAGTGCATGAAATTCTCTAGCTTAGCTATGCACCGCTTGCGATTGGCCTCGGGATTTCTAGGGGTCTCTTTTTGCTCTGCGCATCTGTGCAGTGAGCTGCTTCCTCTCCGGGAAAAGAGGTCCCTGCTCTGATTTCAGTGCAATTGTCATTGGTGAGTGGGGTCAGCACAAGGCAATGTCCCAGTTGCATGACGACGAAGGAAGGAAAAGAAGGCACTGTCCCAGCATATCTCGAGACTGGAGAGCACTGAGATGATATCCAAAGACGTATTATTTTGTTTCCTCTTCCAGTGGAAATGGTCCATGTGTTTCAAGGGAAAAGAAAAAGATATATAATTGTCAATTTGTCATCCAACCAGGCTGACACTCTGACATCCCCTAGTATAGAGGTCTCATGCACAGAATATACATAACACAATTTTGTACAACATTCCGTAAAAAATTCCATAAAACTTTGCAATTGGACGTTCATTGTATAGACTACTACGAAATCATTGTCAGGATGCTACTACTTTGACGCCTCATTATTCACCATTCCACAATTATAGTCGCGTCATAATGCTCTACTAATACTTCCTAATGCTCTACTAAGACAGCTCTCACTCGTGCAAGATACCCCAAAATCCCACTCTTACGGATCCTAGGAATAATGCTGGTGAGTGGTGACATTGATCCCTTGCCTTGAAATGCACCCAAATGCAGTTCTAACTTCTAATCTCTATTATTTCTTGGTTTAGAGAAGACTGATTAGCCTTGACCAATTGGACAAAACAGCACATGCAAAGGCATCAACTCAGTGAACCATACCACATCTGGAATATAGAGAAGCAATTCAAAAAAAACGATATGCCACCAAACAGGTACACCAAAGGTTTAAAGGCGAAGCAATAAGAGAATCTGGTTTATGTTGTACAATTATAACATTTTGTCTTCGACTGCTTATTGTTCTTCCGATTCTATCTGCACAATAGCTCCTCAGTCTACAAAGGAGGAAGCCTGTTGATCCTACGGCCTGCTGCTGTGACAGCTCAGAGACTGGTCACAGTTTGCTATGTTGATATATTACATCTACAGCCCATAATCAATGGGATATTGAATGAATGTCCCCAAACCTAACCTACGTAAATGGTGTCTGCTTAAGCTCGCAGAACAGCGTCTTCAGGGGTGGTATCTATGGCACAACTTTACGGTGACCCCACTGTACAGGAATTTCGGACACCTGCACATTATGTTCCTATTCACGATCAAGGCGCTGAAAGAGCGAGTTTCTGCTGTGTAGAAAACTTCTCCTTCCAGTTCGCAACCGAAGACCTATGTGACGATCAATTATGGAACGCATTCATCTGCAAAATCAACACACCAAATTAGCTGCAGTACGAAAATATGTTCAAGAGGTCGCGTGAATGACCAATGCACTCGCTGGAATAATGACAATTACAGCTAAGTTAGGTGGACTCCAAGGCTAGAACGAGACATGATTTCCAATACTGTAGGCAAAACTAAAACTAGTTCTGGAAAGCACACAAAAGGAACTCTTTTTTTTTGGACAGCCCACCCAGAAGGTTAGTGTTGAAAGGGGAGGTAGTGATATACAAAGGAGAAAAAAGGTACAACTACTCACCATTAGAGTCTTGCTGATAATGCTTCGGAACTTGCCAGCAACCAGTCGATCCAACAGCCTTTTCGCACCAGAGACATCCATATCGGCCAACTGACGCAAATGACAACAAGCACCAGCAGTCACCATCTGCTTTCTGCACTTAGCGTTTCCTGAAAGAGCCTGCAGAGCCGCGATGGGAAATTGCTTGCCCACCTCCTGAAAGCGAGTGTCCAAGAGCAACACTAATCCGATGATACCCCAGTCTTCAGCCAGAAACAATTTGCGATTCTCCTCCACCACAAGAAGAAGAGCCAAGGCCTATACACCAAAAGTAACAACAAAAGTAAGACACCGCATCATCTCATATACACCCCACTACACTATACATTCTGTTTCGTGCAAGATATATTATTCCTTGTTAATCCAAACACCAACTATTGGTGCATTTCTAGATGCGTAAAATTGTGGAACACCATTGAGACAATTGGTATGCAAACCCCTGTACCTGTGCAGAATACTCTTGGGCCGTATTAGACTTTGCATCCAAAAGCTTAACCAAAGGCCCAATCACACCCGCTTCCCCCACAGCCCTTCTGAAATCCGTCGAGCAAGCCATGTGACAAGCGGCCGCGGCCGCCATTAATTGCACCAACACGGGGCCTGCACGCAAACAGCTTGCGATTCGCGACAGAAAGCCCGCCGCGCACAACACTTCCACATTATCCCTGCACGCCGCCAAATTCCTTAACGCGCCCAACGCGATCTCTTGCGCACACGCATCCACAGACGCATCCAAGTATCGAATCAAAGGCTGCACAGCTCCGTCTTCTACAATCCGCCACCGGATGCTGTCGTCGGAGACCGCGAGGTTCTGTAGCGTGGCCGCCGCATTCTCCTGCGCCATGGACGTCCCGGAAGAAACCAAGTTGATGACGATAGGAATGGCGCCATCTTCCACAATGCCAGTTCGAAGCTCCTCCACTGCGGCTAAGTTTCGTAGGGAGCCAGCCGCCGCAGCTTGAGCGCCTGGTGTGCCTGCTCGGCAAATCTCGATCAAAGCGGGGACGCCGCCGTGGGCCGTAATAGCGCGCGCATTCTCTTCCGAAATTGATAGTCCTTGCAACCCAGCTGCGGATTTCTCCTGGGCACGGGGGGACCCGGAATCCAAGAGACGGACGAGAGGCGCTATGCCGCCTTCCGCCACGACTGCATGCTCGCAGCTGTCGTTGAGCGCGAGGTAGCAGATGGCCGCGGCGGATCTTTCCCTAATGGCGGGCTGGCTGGCATCCAGGAGGTGCACTAGGGTCGTGACGGCGCCTTGACCGGCGACCATCAAAATGTTCTTGTCGTCGTCGGACATGAGTCGTAACATGCTGTCTAAGGCGCGCTGCTTGCAGTCTACGCTGCCAATCTGAAGATGCGCAAGTAAGTCGCGGATGGTCCATCGGAGAGCTTCCCGGGTGGACTCGGGGGTGACTCGGCAAATCGCTAACGGATTTTCCTGCATTACGCCGCTCGTGATCATCAACTGGCAATCGTGAATGTGAAGGTCTAGTTTGCCGCAAAGAGAATCCAAGTTGCTCTGGGTGTGGAGCTTGCCGCCGTAATTTAACACCGTGCACTTCGTCGCTAACGCCCGGGCTTCCTCGAGTGTCTCGATCATGGCCTGCGTTCAAAAAAAAAAAAAACACAAATAAAAAAAACGGCCTAAACACGTGAGACCAAAGACACCTCCCATTTCTTCAAAAATCATCAAGAACGGGCTCCCAAAAATCAGCAAGAAGAGGCTCCCAATTCGTACCTGCAGAAGCTCTCGACACACTTTGTTCTCAGAGAGACAATGAAGATGCGACATCTCAGCGAGCAGCGGCGGCAGCTGCAACAACCGATTCTCGATAGCTTTCCACCGCCCCAAAAACGCCTTCACGGCGGCCGCGGCCGTCACCACCAACGAAGCCAAATGCTGCGCTTGTCGTAACCACGACTCCGCAGAGTTCACTTCGCCATAATGAACCACAAGCTTCCGAACATGCTGCTGTTGCTCCTCGTCATCCACAATAGTAACACCTTGAAACGCACCCATGGCTCGCTCTTCTCCTCTAATACACCAAACTCCACGACATCCCAACCCCGCTCGCTACCCCCTAGCGCTAATTCGCAACAACCACCTCTCTATAATCCGCCGTTCGACACGACCCAAAGCCGCCCCATGTCTGGAGACCCCCAAAATCGATTGCAAAACGACGAGCGCCACCATACCAACGGAATTGCGTCCAAGTCAACCTACCATGTCCCACACAAGCAAGCAAGGCTCCAGCTGCGCGCGAAATGCCCAGCGAACAATCAAACTAAGCTTAGCGTCCTAGTCAAGCCTCAAAGACTTGATGAGTTACCCGTAGAATGTATCAGCTTTTCTTCGTGATGATGAATTTCTGGCTCCAGAAGCTCCAGAAGCTGTCGCAAGTCTCAACGTAAACGTAAGCCCAGCAGCAGAAATGATGCCGGCGAATTAGTTGTAGAGATATGGAGTGGAAGAGGAAGAGAAGGGACCAGGAAGCGAGAAACTGTGGCAGAGGCGACAGGGGGACGGCAGATGTAAGGGAAGGGACGGCAGGGAACGCCGCAGGGAACGCAGGGGAAGGGGGTTGGGGGGCACGGTGGCAGGCAGACCATGGCCCTGGCGCAAGGGCGCGGGGGTCGAGGAGAATTCCTGTGCAATAATGATCGGCCCTGCCTCCAGCGCACCCTTTGTCCACTTTTTTTTTCTTTTTTTCATTTTTTCTTTTTTTCATTTTTTCACTCTTTTTTTCATTTTTTCATTCTTTTTTTCATTTTTTCATTTTTTCATTCTTTTTTTCATTCTTTTGGAGCTTTTTACATTCCAGGGCCAAGGTAAACCATCCCATTAAAGTATTAGACACCCTAAACCGTTAGTAGTAAGCAATTCAGCATAGTTGGAGGCGCCTTATCCTAAACATAATATTTTGTCGTACTAGGGAGTGAAAATCATGAATGTTCAAAAAAAATTAGACTTTTCAGTTGCTGTATGTAATTTCTATGATTTTTCAAAGTGGTGGCTCCCTAGCCCACTAAAATTGTCACATAGGTGAACCCAAAACGAAAATCTGCAAAAATTTGTAGTCAGCAAATGAGAGTTAGATATGTGTCCTTCCAATGTATCGGCAAATTAAAATTAAGCATTTCAAGGACACATTAATGGAAAGTTAGGAACACATTTAATGACTGTCTAGGGTACAGGAATGGGAACAGGTACACTAATGGATGTTTCTACCTTATAAACAAAAGTACTATGGTGAAACCACCCATTCCTGACTAGGGAGCCATACCTAACTTATAGGCTGCAATTATTTTCAACCAAAGCAAAAAGAGATTTCCAATCAAAGCTTTGAATGTGTTTTTTTTCACCTTTTCAAGACTGGGACTAATAAGGTCATGACACATGTCCCAAAGTAGTGAGCAAGAAAGTAGGAAGTAGTAAGCGGGAAAGTAATTTTTGAATTGATCGGAATTGGAAGAGTCCGTACATTGGGTATGGGTTCAAGCTAACTTTGGACTTCCAAAACTCATAGTAATTTGAAATCAAGGAAAAAAATCACAAAAAAATTAGCAATGCTTGTCATTTATATCTTTCTATATGGCAAAAAAATTACATTGCTTTATACTACTTTAGAACATGCACGAAACTGCTTAAGTGGTTGACTATGGGTGGTTCTACCATACTATAGTTTGCCTTTGTGCCATTGTTGGATTTTTTTAAATGAGTCAAAGCAACCAAAATTATGCTTTTTGGACAAAGTATGAATTTGTCATAAAGTTATTTTTGAAGTATACTGCAAAAAATGCTCCAAAAGAATCACTAGACTATCTCTAAATAAAAATAAATAAAAATGCGTCCGCAATAGTCATCTTACATACCTTTAGTAGTCATAACATTCCCTAAAATGGCTACAATATAAAAGCCTAAGAAGGTTACTTTTTATAATAAACTTACATTCAAAAGGTGAAATTTCTTATTGTAGTCATTAATCACTCCATTATTGTCACATGAAATGTCAATTATTGCCTCTAATTCAATTTAACCCCTAAAGGACCAAGGTGATTTTCCTATCAAAAACCAGTCAAAACTGTCATTTCTATTGCAAAGAGAAAAGAGCTTTAAAAATTGTTTTTTTTTGCATATCCAACCATAAGATCTTATACTTGACTAGTATGTGAATATGTGGAAGAAATTTCAGAAACTTTGGCCATGTAGATTGCAAGATATATGCATTTAAAGTGAAGAAAACAAGTTTTTTTGCACCTTGCTTGACTAGATTTTTTGGCTTTGAGTCTTTTCAGTTCAATTTTTTTGCACTATAGACTTTGATATTCTACTTCTATATGTTAAGTAGATGAGTCAAGAATCTCCCAAAAAAATTTAGGATAAAAAGCACTTACTTTTCACTCATCAAAAATTTGTTAAATAGAGGTGGATTCAAGATTGAAAAAAAACTAAATTGTTTTAGATGGAATTGAATCACAATAATCCGGACGGTGAGATTGTTCTAGCAAGAAAATATAACCTTGTCTAACAAAAATTTTGAAAAATTCTAAAAATTGCACTAAAAAACGAATTCTACAAGTTATTTTTTCAAGAAGATGCTTAGATTGCCCAAAAAAGTAAGATTGTCCATAACTTTCTCATTATTAGTCCAAATTGAAACAAAGCTTCACATGTAGATAAAAATATAATCTTTGAGAAAAAAAATTGAAAAAAATTATTTTGACTTTTTATGATTTTTTTTGGGCTGCCCGCTGAAACCCCAATTTTGCTTATTGTGCCATAACTTTTGCTCCCGGGCACCAATTAACCCCTAAAGGACCAACATGCGCTTTTTGGCCGTATAGAAATTTTGGGCAGGTACGTGTGACTAGAGATATCCATATTTGAGGCTGAAATTTTAATAGAAGGTGGGGGCGAGGAATATCTTCATGTGTACCAAGTTTCATGACATTTCGAAATACGAGTCAAAAGTTGTGACCTAATATGTTACTTTTTTTCATAACCGGGCAATTTGGGCAGATCAGAAAAAATCATTTTTTCCGGAATTGTTATTTAGAAATTGGTTCTCTATATTTAATCATACTTTAAAAGCTTTGAGTCCTTCCATTTCAATCAATGAGTCAAAAGTTATGAGGGTTTTTGGTTTGCGGGCAGTTATGGATTTTCTACTCTAAAAAAAACTTTAGAGTCGTTTATTTAACTCAATTTTCAATATTTTTGGAAAAAAATAAAATCCTAGGATGTAGATTGATTATTACAACATTACAACCGTTGGGATTGGCATTTTTGAATTCCATGATTAAATTTTTAACAATTTAGTATTTTGAGTCATTTTCTACTTCTTTCTACTTACTATTTTTTTCCTATATGTTGTACAATTTCAAACGATGTGAAATTTTTCATGCATATAGACAACTTGTTTAGGAAACTGAATTCAAAGAAGCACCACCTTCATCGACATTTTTTCATTGAAAAGTGAGCTTGCAAAGTGCAGCTGCCCGGTTTTTTGCAGGATTGAAAAAATGGTTTTCAAGACTTTGAATGCTTATATCTTTTAATCCACACGGTGGAATTTTCTGAAATTTTTACCACATGTTTTCAAAATATCATACTACAAGATCCTACGGTTACATGTGTCAAAAATTGTTTTTTTCCCAAAATTTGGTAGTTGTATTAGAAATGGCAGTTTTGGAGCATTTTTTATGATTACATAGTCATGAAACTTTAGGGGTTAAAATAAATTATATAATCACAAAGGTCTGGCAAAGTACACAACCTCAATGAATGAGAGGTTCTTTTGAGCAAGGAAAATGAAAGTTCTTTTTGGCTCAAAAGTTAAGAAGAGTAGGGTGCATTAGGGGGGAGTCAAGGTGGACTTCCACTGAAGTTGGAATTGAAAAACAAATTTCAAGTTTTCCATAATCGTAACTGCTTTGGTTGACTTCCATGATGTTTATGTCTTTAGGTGAATAGGAAGAAACTACATTTCAGAATAGCTTTGTCCTATTCTCAAACTAAAAGGAAACCCAAAGTTAAAGTCTAATGTTAAAATTAGATTTTCGAAAGTCAGAAACTTGTTCCTTCCACTTTTTATGTACTTCAAATTTGATTTTAGGATTGGAGATTATTTGTTTTGATTTTGATATGAATTACTAAAATGAAACACAAGAAGTCTAATTTAATATTTGCTTTACAAATAAAAAAGTTCTAATTTTTTTATGGCAATTTAAAAATGATTGAATTTAAGACAAAAAGGCATCAAACTTTTCATTTAATTTTTTAATTTTTAAGCCATTCTTGTGCAAATCTAAACGCATGAAGAGGGCAAGGTAGTTGTATACAAAGTCTTCCTTCTCTATATAGCCTATTGATATTTGTGTATCAGTGCACTTTGTATCTATTGCAACCTCTTATTTTTTTTTATCTTGCCTTGATTTCAGTAAAGAGACATTTCTACTTGTTTTGTATCTGAAAGGACACATTGCACTTTTACTATAAAATCATTTAATCCTAACATACTTTAAAAAATTGTTGCCAAATCTTTAATACTTTTCAATACTAAAGAAAAAGGACTAGTATTGTAGGATAGTGGGAGAATATTATTTACCCAAATGGTTGTAAACAATTGTTATTTATGAAAGTTCCATGCATTATTTTGAGTTAATGAAATTTAATTTGGACAAAACAGCACTTTGATGCACCTGATCATTATCCAAAATATGAACTTAGGGAAACTGTACATGTACTAGTGGGTGGGTATGTTCATAAATATTGGAATGTAAAAAACGCTTTTATGTTTCTTCTACAATGTGAAATGCACTAGTAATGGTAGAACTAATTCTCCTACTTCCAACCTCAGCAATGATTGGTAGAATTGTTCTTAATTTGTATTTTTTTGCTCATCAGGCTTTATATGTAAGTCCACCCTTAGAACATCCTAAATCCTATGGAACCAACACACCATAAGGGCATTCAAGGGCCTAGACTATGCAACATTTCTATGGATTGGCCACTACTTCACACTTGAACGCTTTATAGACTCACCATGTCAAACATCAACAAATATTGAATGAAGATCATTAGATGATATTTGGGGGTCCTGGAGGGCCGTTTTAGACCTGTTCCCTGATCTGCCCAGATTTAGTGGACACCGGTACGGGTGTGTCAGAAAAAAAAAATTCAAAAATTCAAAAAAAAAAAAATTCTTACCAAAATATCATTTTAAGCAAAAAAAAAAATTCTTTTTTTTTCAAGAAATTACGTGGCAGTCACTCGACCACGTCAGCCAGTTGCTCCTGCTACGTTCCTACAGGCTGGGAACGCAGCAGACAGCAGGGGAACTCACAGCCCTCCAATACCTCCGAATCTCATCTAATGTCTCTAAAATCTACACTCAGAGAAGGACTGCCAATGCTTTCATTAGTTGTGTGGTTGGGATTATTTTTAGTATCATTCAATTTTTTTCTTGAAGGTTTGAAAGATTATTTTTTTCATAACAAACGAATGGCCTTGTATGGATGTCCATAAATTTGCTAAAAATGAAGAAGTGTGTGCCATAGATCACAAAAGATGTTTTTTAGTGTATTTTAGCAACTCTTACCTCCTTGATCTCGAATTTGAGTCCAAAGAATGAAATGAAGCTCATTGAACCTAGTTTCTACCTCAATCTAAGATAGACCCACCCATAATTGACCGAATAAGGAATTCCAACATGATCTGGAGTAGTGAAGGCAAAACAAATATTTTCAGAGGTACATTGATAGAAATGACAAGGATTGCAAAAAGTTTGGTAATTTTATCATTTGAACTAAAATTCTATGAATTTTGAAAGGCAAAAAGTACGCCAAACCTATAGCCAACGTCTAGACTCTTCTAATTCTAATCAAACAATAACTCTCTTTCTCACAATTTGGGACATGTGTCATGTATTTATTAGTTCCAACTCTGAAAAGGAAAAAAAAATATTCTAAACTTGGTAAAAATATATGCACCTATAGGTCGGGAATGGATCATTGGTCGGGAATGGGTGGCTCTACCTTAGTTGTTTTTTAAATTCTTAAAATTGAACATTTTATTGCAATTTGAATATTGTGTCTATTAGAATAGTCTACTAGTTTCTAATTATAATATGATATGAAAATTTTGTTTACTCTATAACATTCTTCACTATGATATACACATGTGAACAAATTTTCAGATTTTTTAGCTATTTTTGGATCGAAGAGGAATTTTCTTCACTTTTTCATGAAAAAATCATGATAATTTAAAATCATTACCAAAAAATTTGGAAATCTTAAGATGTGCAGAAGACATGTCCTCTTTATCTCTAAGAATATAATAAATTAATCCTCAACAATACTTAGCTGCAAACTAGAGGAATTGAAGCCCCTAAAAGTTGAGACACGGATAAGGTAGAAGCACTAGTAGTCAACCACGCCCAATATCCAATCCGGAGGGGTGGAGTATTTTTTACCAAAGTTGAAACAGATTTCCAACGGAAGCTGAAAATGTGTTTTTTCCGTCCTTTTCAAGGTTGGGACTAATAAGGTCATGACACATGTCCCCAAGTAGTGAGCAAAAAAGCAAGAAGTAGTAAGTGGAAAGGTATTCCCTGGATGATTGGAATTAGAAGAGTTTAGACATTGGCTATTAATTGAGAGTACTTTCTGGCTCCCAAAATTCACAGTAATTTCAATTTTGGGAATATAATTCAAAAATTCCAATCCCCACATTTCCTATCTTCCTACGTGGAAAAAATCAGTTCCCCCACCTCTTACTCTGCACTATGCATGCAAAATTGCGTAAATGATCGACTGCTTCTACGGAGTACCTTACATGGTCATGGGCTCAGTGGCTCACGGTTAGAAACGAGTCGAGGATACTTTTTTTAACTATTACTATGGAGAAACTGAAATTAACTGACAGTCTGTGTTAATTAAGCTTAAGTACAGGAACTCATGATTTCAGTAACGGAGCAGATTACTTAACTGACACTATTTGTTAATCTTCAGTATCTGACGGGACCATCCGTCCCCTCCCTCCATCTTCCTTCTGGTTTTATTTTTAACTTTACCTACAGCGGAGCAAATTAATTAACTGTTACTTTTAGTTAAGTTACAGCACCGCCGTCCGTCATGGTCTTCCACTCACCACCTCCTTGGCTTTTTTTAAGCTTATCACTGTAACGGAGCAAACCAAATAACTGATAAGTTACTTTGTATTAAGCTTAATCCCCGTAACTCATGGAGCCTCCATAAGCCCTTTCACTTTTTCTATTTCCTGCTTGAGTAGTACTTTGTGTTGAACTTCAGCTTTGAGTAAATCTTGCTGTGCTGTGCCGGCGTCACCGTCCGTCTGTCCTTCCTTTTCCCATCTATAACGGAGCAAATGAATTAGCTGATTAATCCGTACTTTGTGTTACTAATAAGCTTAAAAGCAACTCATGGATTGGGTGATAAGTTATTATGTCGTTTCATCATAGGAACTGACGAGGCGGACCCGCTTGCTCTACCTTAATTCCATCCGTTACGGTCCTCATGCAGGTTTTTTCAGTTCGCCTCCGTCCTCCCCTTCCGTCCGTTTTTTTTTCCCGTGAAGCTTTTGCTTTTTCGTTTCTCCCTGGCTGTTCAGTTCGTGCCTTTTTCTGACGGAGTTCAGTCGACTGACAGACTGCTCTCCCTGGCAGGCCCTGATATTGGGGCCTTTGGTATCTGTGGCAGGGAGCCCGGCTTGACGGTCTCATTGAGATTACGGTATGATACTGAGTCAGCCGCTTGAATGAATGAAAAAGGAAGAAAGCCCAACTGATTACTTAACTTATTTTCGACGACGGAGGCTAGGTTAGTTTTTCTGTTTTTTTATTAGGGGTTCCATAACCCAGGGAGCCAGGTCGAGATTGCCGGTGGCTCCATATTATTCTTCAGTCAGACAGGACAGGTACAATTACTGGATTGAGGGCCCTGGGCGGCTCACTGGGGCAGTGCAGTGCAGTGCAGTGCAGTGCAGAGATTCGTTGTTTTGCCTCTGATGATACTACCGAGTCATGATCTGAGAAGACTGAACCTAAGTTATGGATAACATAAATATTTCGGGGCTGACGGGATTAGGGCTACCCCTGACTTTAGGGCCCCATGTCCATGCAGGAGACCTCACACGCAAACTGTCCTGAGAACACCCACGTCAGCTGGTGGTGGGCCCAACCTCATCTATGGCATGAGCTGGAGGGCCTGAATGAGACTATAATAAGAGGGAGTAACTGAATTTAGTCTATTAGACTGGCTCCTCGTGGAAACAGGCTTTGGGGCTTGACTTTGCGTGTTCACACACACTCGGGAAGACGTGGACGGCACCATAAAATTGGTACTTGTCATAATGGGGGCAGCAGCGGGCGGGAGGGAAAAGAAATGGGCCCTGGAGTGTTGATTTCTTAGGGGTCTTTTCGTTTAGTTTGGGACTTTGGGGGTACACATTGAAAGTGAAGTTATTATAGTAATGAGCCGCGCCGCCGTCGATGAGATCTGCCCCTCCCCGGCGGCTGCCCGGCCCCCCGGCCCCCTCTTTCATCAATGTTCCTCGTTGACAGCCAAATTGGGTCCACGTCCTTGGGTTAAGTGAAGTTATTCTGGGTGTCTTCCGTAACTTCACTTAGATTCCGTCGTTCCTCATTCAAGTCCTGAAGCCTTGAATTAGTTGATTGAGGACACACAATATTCCTTCGTGGACCCCAAATCCAAAACACTTTGCTACCGTATGACTTCAAATCGTCAGTCAATCCTGTGTCATGAGGCAATCCCAAGATATTGGCCACAAGCCCACCAGAGGTGTTTTTCTCCAAATCTTCCAATATTAGCTTGGCTTGTTGTTTGGTTTCTCCTTTTTGCTCATGTGGAGAACATGTTGGGGGCCAAGTGGGGGTACCCGGGGGCAACCTCATCAATCCTGGATGGGCAGCAGATGGATGAGCCCCAAATTGGACAGCTCCTTCCTAAATGGCCTTAGAGCATCCCCACCCGTCTTGCATATTGGATGACTTGTTAAGAGAGGCTTGCAAAATTGCCCCACCCGTCTTGCATAATGGATGAACTTGTTAAGAGGCCAAGCCAAAAGTCTCCGGTGGCTTGCAAAACCGGGCTCTTTTGCAAGCCAAAGGGTGGCTTGCAAACCGGCTTGCAAACTGCATGAGACAAGCACTTTTCCACTTTCCCAAAAGCAGTGACATGATCCATGAATGTGGATGTCGCTCCTTGGATGGCGATGGCCTCTTAAGAAGCCCTGGGTGGGACGACCCTTCTTCCCCGGCTTGCAAAATGGACTGCCAGGCTTGCAACCTAGCTTGCATTTTGCAAGCCGGGTGGTGATGCTCTCATCACCACCCGACCATCAAACTACCACCAAACGGATGACTTGTTCGTATTGGCCTGCAAATTTGCCCCACCCGACCATCAAAAAGGATGAACTTGTTAAGAGGCCGCCTTCAAAACTGCCACCGGCTTGCAAAAAAAGGTGTTTTTGCAGGCCTGGAGTTGGCTTGCAAAACAGCATGAGACAAAATGTGAACCACTTTCCTGAACTTCAGGACTTACTCGGTTGCTTGTTTTTCACCTCCTGCGGCCATTTTCGCCACCTCCTGCGGCATATCTGACGAAGTAGAATTTCTAAAATTTGAAATTTTTATTAAGGAAATTTGAAGTTCATCAACATTTTTAAGTTAATAGATAAATCTAAAGTTCATCAGCATTTTTAAGTTATTAAGTAAATCTGAAGTTCATCAACATTTTTAAGTTATTAAGTAAATCTGAAGTTCATCAACATTTTTAAGTTATTAAGTAAATCTGAAGTTCATGGACATTTCTAAGTTATCGACATCTTAATGAAATTTCTGATGAAGTAGAATTTCTAAAAATTTTTATAAGTAAATTTGAAGTTCATTGACATTTTAAGTTAAGTTCATCAACAATTTGAAGTTGTTAAGTAAATTCAAAAATTTCATTAACCCCTAAAGGACCATTGTTAGTTCGGCGGACATTTGGGATTTTGGGCAAGTACCTATAGGCTGAAATTTTGTCGTAATTTTTTGAATTTTTTTTTCAAGATAGAAAAAGTGATAAGCTTTGTGGGAAAGTAATTTTTTTCACAATCGGTGCCCAGGAAAAAAAGTTATGACCAAATAAGCTCAAAACAGGGGACGGCAAGCAGCAAAAAAAAAGGGACAAAAATTTGAATTTTTTTTCTCATAGATTATATTTTTGTCTATTTGGAAAGCTTTGATTCATTTCATTTGGATCTGTTATGAGAAAGTTATGGACATTCTTGTTTTTTGGGCAGTTAGAGCATCTTTTTGAAAAAAATAACTTCTAGGATGCATTTCTGAATGCAATTTTTCAAATTTTCCAGTTTTTTTTTTTGCATGGTTTATCTATACCTTAAATTTGTTTGTTTGTTTGTTTGTTTGTTTGTTTTGTTTGTTACATTGAGATCTCCCGGACCGTGCATCCCACGGCCACGTGCTTGGTACCATTGGAAAGGGCTCGGCGAGGAGGGGTGCACGGGCTTGGTTTTGTGGCGTTTGGAGCGGTGGTGCAAAAGTTATTGAATTTCAAAGTATTTATTGATTAAAAAATTAGAAAATTACTTTTACTTTGATTTTGGTGGCGTTCTTGCTACTGGAAGTGGAACCGGGAGTGGAACTAGAAGTGGATGAAAATTGGGCCAACGGCACAAGGCCACACTAGTATTACTTGATAGAACAATTTGACCAGTGGGATCAGTGAATTTTAATTCCATCTAAAATATATGAATAATTTAGATTTTCCTTCTATCTTGTAACTACTTCTATCTAACAATTTTTTAAAGAATGATAATTAAGTTTTTTTTATTTTTATTTTTTTTCCTAGACTCTCAACTCAATTCTCCACTACAAAGATCTAAAGCTCAAAACTTTGTAGTGCAAAAATTTTAAGTTAAAAATGTTCAAAGTCAAAAAATCTAGTCGCGCAATGTGCTGAAAAACTTGTTTTTTTACTTTAAACGTAGATATCTTGCAATCTGTGCGGTCAAATTTTTTTTCCACACACTCTCAAACTAGTTAGATGTAAGATCCTATGGTTAGATGTGAAAAAAAACATTTTTCAATTATTTTTACTTTTTGCTATAGAAATGGCAATTTTGAGTGTTTTTTGGCAGAAAAAGGGCCTTGGTATTTTAGGGGTTAAGTAATTTTTAACATTTTTAAGTTATTAAGTTAATCTGAAGTTCATCAACTCTTAATGAAATTTCTGATGAAGTAGAATTTCTGAAATTTCTTGATAAGTAAATCTGAAGTTCATTGACACCGAAAACCCTCAAAAACTGTCATTATCTATTCAAGTACCAAATTTTTGAAAAATAAGTATTTCTGTCAAATATCTTGTAGTACATTGACTTGAAAGCATACGGTAAAAATTTTCAGAAATTTCCACCACATAGATTTCAAGATATAAGCATTCACCATTCAATGAAACCATTTTTATGTCACAAAACAGGACAGCAACACTTCATAAGCTCACATTTTAACAAAAGAATGTCCTGAACGATGGTGCTTCTTTGGAGTATTTTTTCTAAATAAGTTGTCTACATGCTTGAAAATTTTCACGCCGTTTGCAATTGTACAACATATAAGAAATGAAAAATATAGTAGTAGAGAATGATTCAAAATACTAAATTGTCAAGAATTTAATTATGGAATTGAAAAATGCTAATCCCTATGGTTACAGTGTTTTAATAAACAATCTATACCCTAAGATTATATTTTTTTCAAAAATATTGAAAATTGAGTAAGATAAAGGACTTCATAGTTCATTTTAGAATAGAGAATCCATAACTGCCCGCAAACTAAAAATCTTCATAACTTTTGAGTCATTGATCAAAATATTATGATTCAAAGCTTTTTACGTATATGCAACTCTAGAATACCAATTCAAAATTTTTTATTTTTGAAAAAAGTGATTTTCTCTGATTTGCCCTGACTATCCAGTTACAAAAAAATAACATATTAGACCTTAACTTCTAATTCATATTTCCAAATGTCATGAAATTCAGTGCATATGAAAGATATTCCTCACGCCCACCTTCTATGAGAATTTGGACCAAAAATATAGAAATCTCTTGTCCAAAATTTTTATACAACAAAAAAATGCATGCTCTAAGGTTTAATATTTTTTCATTTTTTAATAAATCAATCTAACTTATTAGTGAAAATAAACTTTCAAAGAAGAAAATTTATTTAATGAACTTTCAGTGAGTACAATAAGAATATTTTTCAAACAAATTTTGTACAAATTTCTTAAACTTAAATTTTAATGAGTGTAATTATGAATGACTAAAATTTAACTCCAAATTCTATGATTTGTTATATTCAGTTAAAAAATCTCTAAAAAAATCATGAAAATTAATATACAATTTTTTTATACACTTTCAACAATTTCCTCAATGAATTAGATGTTGCACATTCTATAATCTTATGATTAATCCTATTGATAAATAAATTACATATATTGTTATAAAGAAGGAAGATCCAACCAAATTCGTTTCTATATAAGAAATGAAGATGATGAAGAAATTATGAATTGCACAAAATACATAACAAAATACATAACAAATACATAACAAAATACATAACAAAATACATAACAAAAATCATATTTAATAATTATTTTTTAAATACAATTGTTATTCATATTTCAATTTTAATACAAAATTGATGCAAATTTAGTATAAATTTTGATTTCAATTTCAAACAAACCAGTTACCAACTATGACCATTATTACTTATATTATTATTTATCTCAATTTCATCAAGTAGGTTTTGAAAGAAGGTTGTGAATTAATTCCTAAAGTCTTTGAATCCTAAAACATCAAATTAGCAAAGGAACAAGTGCAATGACCAAATGCTATGAGAAAGAATTAATGAAATTATCAATCAAAATTGTTAATCTTAAAATGCATAGGAAATAGAACTAGCAATATTCAGTTTCACTCTTAAAAGACAAATAATGTATTAAAGTATAACAAGTCATACACTATTGGACTTATGATTGAACAATTAAGAATATTTATTTACATCTACACTTTATCATGCTCAATATATGAAACCATAGAAATAATTTTGTTATTTTAGAGGGTGCCAAATGTCGTTGGATTTTATTAATGTGTACCTCAATTCATGCACCTTCTGTGTGAAAGCCAGAAAAAATAAGAAATGGTAGTTTTTAGAATTTGTCTTTGTAGACGTTGAAGGAAATTTCATTTGATACTTTTCGCACTTTTATTAAAATCAACATTTTTTTCTTCTTTTTAATTCTACAAGATAGTGACAAGAAAATATACCTTGTTCATACAAATTTTTTGAAATTTCCTTTTGTTGTATGTAGTACATTTAAAGATTTTGGATTGTATAACTATTTCCTTGATGAATTAGATGTTGTACATTTTGGAATCTTATACTAAAACATATTACGGAGTAATAGATTAATTACATATAATGGTGTAAATGAAGAAGATCAAAATAAGATTTTTTTTTGCATAAAAATTAAGAAAATGAAGAAATTATTAATTATATAAATTTCAAAACAAAATAATGCATTCAATAATAAAATATCCATACCATATTCAAAAATAAAATTTTGTTTGTTTTGTTTTGTTTTATTACGTTGAGATCTCCCGGACCGTGCGTCCCTCGGCCGCGTGCTTGATACCTTCGGAAATCTCTTGGCAAAGAAGGGTGTAGGGGCTTGGTTTCGTTGCGTTTGGAATGATGGAGTGAAAGATATTGAGTTTCAAAGTTCTTATTATGAATAAAAAAATTTAGAAAATTATTTTCACTATGATTTTGATTGTGGCAATGGCACAAAC
The DNA here is from genome assembly GCA_963969595.1 of Neckera pumila. Classification (NCBI taxonomy): domain Eukaryota; kingdom Viridiplantae; phylum Streptophyta; class Bryopsida; order Hypnales; family Neckeraceae; genus Neckera; species Neckera pumila. The sequence continues at coordinate 5,327,160 of OZ018412.1, read as the reverse complement.
CACACTAATAGTAATTAAGTTCAACATTTGTTGGCTTTTAAAATTTTGGTGCTTCCAAAAAATTAGCATTATTACTTATATTTTTATTTTATTATATGATGGCAATATCATGGAGCACACTAGAGTTTATCAAATTTTATCTTCTAATTTTCAAACCCTTCACAAATTTGGGACACCTTTCAAAATTCCCAAATTTTCATTAATTTCGATCAATTTCCATAATTTCCAAAAAAAGTAACAAAAATAAAATAAATTCTTGAATTTTCCAAAGGCCCCCACCTTGCCAGTAGTCTTTCAAAGAACTTGCAGTAGGAGGAATAGACTTGCACCTTGCCCCTTCAGATCAAACTCCAGTGGAGTAACTTACAAGAAATGCCATTTTACCCCCCTTTGGGCTTCTTAAGAGGTCATGGGTGGGGGTCACGACCTCCAGTCGGTCCCTAAACTAGATGTCACCACCCCTAAACTGACCTCAAACAAGAGGCCGAGTGGTGATGCTCTTAGAGCATCACCACCTCGCCATCAAACAGACCCGAACTTGGATGAACTGTGAGCGGTGGCCTTCAAAACCGCCCCACCCGACCCCCAAAACGGATGACCTCCTTGTCGGCCTAGCCTTCAAAAGCTGGTCGACCTGCAAAAGAGGGCGCATTTGATGATCTTCAAGCGGCCTGCAAAATAGGAAAAGACAAAGCTTTCTGCATCTCCGGAGGTGTGTTCTTCACCTGGTGCGGCCTTCTTTTACCTCCCGCGGGACTTTTGACGTTTTGAATTCACTTATGGTGCTTGTTGCGTTCTCGAATTTGTTCGACGCGGGCTGGACTGTGGTAAAGATAACCCTGTATCCTTCGATATCTAGACATTCAGTTCTGTTATTATGAAGGAAGAAAAAGCAAACCAAGTACATTACAAAGCACACATATACAGTAGCCAAGTGATATTGTTCTCTTGTTTACACAAACAAAGGTCCAAAGGAGGACGATTTTAACTTCACTTATTCCATAGGTTCAGTTGTTGGAGGCTTGATTTGGGTTCCTTTGTTTGGGCGGAATTTACGAGCAGAATTGGAAGCAAGGTTTTTCTCCACCTTTTTTTTTAACTGAATGGAATTGATGTGTGGAATTGGCTACTCGTGGTACTCATTTTCGAAGTGTCATGTTTGTGCTTGTTAAGTATTTTCTTGCGTTTTCAGACCTTTTTAGGTGTTGCTTCTTATTGTGTGTTTCTTGCATTTGCAGCCTTCTCTCTTTCTTCGAGGTCAGCGGCTTCAATCAGTAGCCATAGTGAACTTTGGATCTGCATTTTCTTGCACTCGCATTCGTAGTCCATTTATAGATGCAGGATACGACATGTAGCTTTAGCTGCAACCCACCCATTTATTTTATCTTTACACTCTTTCCTGTAAGTATTGGTTATTGTCATTGTCATTGTTCATTATACTTGCCCACTTTAATTCTTATAATTTTGGTGTTACATATCAGTCTTTATAAATGCCTAAAGGCCCAAGGCCTTTTCTCCCCCCCACACCACACAAACTGCCATTTCTATAGCAAAGAGTACAAGAAATTGAAATTATTAATTTGCACATCTAACCGCAGGATCTTGCACCTAACTAGTATGAGAATGTGTGGACAAAATTTCAGAATTTTTGACCGCATAGATTGCAAGATATCTACGTTCAAAGTGAAAAAAACAAATTTCTCAACACTTTGTTAGACCACATTTCATGACTTTCAACATTTTTAACTTAAATGTTTTGCACTACAGAGTTTTGAGCTTAAAATCTTCATAGTGGAGAATTGAATTGAGAATCTACGAAAAAAAACAAAACCAAAAAGACTTAATTTTCATTATTAAAAAAATTATTAATTAGAAGTAGGTATGACATTTCAAGCAATTTAAAAAAAAATTCAATAATAATGCGGCTCCAATAGTTTCTTTACTCTACAGCATTTATTTATAATTTCCAGAACCTTTATGAATTTGCAGCAATTAAAATACTTTTTGAATACAATTGTTATTCATATTTCAGTTTCAATGCAAAATTGATGCAAATTCAGTATAAATTTTGATTTGAGTTTCAAACAAACCAGTTACCAACTATGACCATTACTACTTATATTATTATTTATCTCAATTTCATCAAATAGGTCTTGAAAGAAGGTTGTGAATTAATTCCTAAAGTCTTTGAATCCTGAAACATCAAATTAGCAAAGGAATAAATGCAATGACCAAATGCTATGAGAAAGAATTAATGAAATTATCAATCAAAATTGTTAATCTTAAAATGCATAGGAAATAGAACTGGCTATATTCAGTTTCACTCTTAAGAGACAAATAATGTATTAAAATATAACAAGTCATACACTATTGGACTTATGATTCAACAATTAACCCCTAAAGGTTTTTGACTATGTTTTCACCAAAAACGCTCCAACCCTATCATTTCTAATACAAGTATCAAATTTTAGGAAAAAAAACATTTTTGGACACATGTAACCATAGGATCTTGTAGTAAACCTGTTTGAGAAGATGTAGAAAAAATTTCAGAATTTTCCACCGTGTGGATTGCAAGATAATAGCGGTTGAATTGACAAAAATCCTTTTTTTGTCCTTGCAAAAAAACGGGCAGCTGCCCTTCACAAGGTCACATTTGTATGAAAAAATGTCCAAAATGGTGGTTACTCTTTGGATTCATTTTCCTAGACAAGTTAGATACATGCTTGAAAAAACTCAGATCATTTAGAATTGTACAACATATAGGAAAAAAATAGTAAGTAAGAAGAGGTAGAGAATGATTCAAAACATTAGATTGTTAAGAATTTAATTATGGAATTGAAAAATGTCAATCCCAATGGTTGTAATGTTGTAATAAACAATCTACACCCAAGTTGTTGTTGTTTTTTTCAAAAATATTGAAAATTGAGTGAAATAAAGGACTTCAAAGTTTATTTTAGAGTTGAGGTCCCATAACTACCTTCAAACTAAGAATCCTCATAACTTTTGGCTCATAGATCCAAATGGAATGATTCAAAGCTTCCCACCTATATATAAATCTAAAGAACCAATTTCAAATTTTTATTGTTTAAAAAAGTGATTTTTAAAGAAGTTTTTTTACTGCCCGGGCTGCCCGTCAAGTAATGAAAACGACATATCATGCAATAACTTTTTAATCTTGTAATCAAAAGTTATGAAAACTGTTGGGCCTTAAAGCTACTCCTTGGAAAAATGTTTTGTGAAAATTTCAAAGAAAAAAAAAAAAATTTCTACTCATAGTGAGCTGCCCAAAAAAGCTATGTTCTCAAAAAAGCATGTTCAGTGCTTTAGGGGTTAAGAATATTTATTTACATCTATACTGTATCATGCTCCAGATATGAACTATAGAAATATTTTGTTATTTTAGAAGGTGCTAAGTGTCGTTGGATTTGATTAGTGTGTACCTCAATTCATGCACCTTCTGTGTGAAAGCCAAAAAAAATAAAAAATGGTAGTTTTTTGAATTTGTCTTTGTAGACATTGAAGGAAATTTCATTTGACACTTTTTGCACTTTTATTAAAATCAACATTTGATTTTTTTTTTAATTCCACAAGATAGTGACAAGAAAATATACCTTGTACATTCATACAAACTTTTTTAAATCTCTTTTTATAGTATGTAGTACATTTAAAGATTCTAGATTGTATAACCATATCCTTGATGAATTAGATGTTGCACATTTTGGAATCTTATGCTTAAACATATTAAAAGATTAATTACATATAATGGTATAAATGAAGAAGATAAAAATAAGATTTTTTTTTCATGAAAAATTAAGAAAATTAAGAAATTATTAATTATATTAATTTTAAAACAAAACAATGCATTCAGTAATAAAATATCTTAAGTTTATTTGTTTGTTTATTTGTTTATTTTGTTTTGTTACGTTGAGATCTCCCGGACCTTGCGTCCCCCGGCCACATGCTTGGTACCATAAGAAAGGTCTCGGCGAAGAGGGGTGTAGGGGCTTGGTTTTGTTGCGTTTGGAATGACGGAGTGAAAGATATTAAATTTCAAAGTTCTTATTATGAATGAAAAAATTTAGAAAATTGTTTTAACTACAATTTTGACTCTAGCAATGGCACAAGCCACACTAGTAGTTATTAAGTTCAACATTTGTCGGCTTTTAAAATTTTTGTACTTCCAAAAAATTAGCATTATTACTTATATTTTTATTTTATTATATGGTGGCAATATCATGGAGCACACTAGAGTTTACCAATTTTTATCTTCTAATTTTCAAACCCTTCACAAATTTGGGACACCTTTCAAAATTTCCAAAATTTTCATTAGTTTTGGACATTTTCCTTAATTTTCAAAAAAATTCAAAAAAATTCAGAATTTCTCAGAATTTTCCAAAGGCTCACAGGCCAAGGCCTGCCTGCCGGCAATCTTTCAGAGAAGGAGGAACAGACTTGCACTTTGCCCCTTCAGAGTATCAAACTCCTCCTGTAGAGTAACTTAGGAAGAACCTGTTTTACCCATCCACCCCCACCCCTTAGGCCTCTTAAGAGTCTCTTTAGGTCATGGGTGGGAGTCACAACCTCTAGTTGGCCCCTAAATTGGATGTCACCACCCGGCCTTGCAAGCCAAACTGGCCTCAAACAAGAGGCCGGGTGGTGATGTTCTTATACTACCCCGGTGATGGCCAAGTAATAGGGATTTTCAAGATGGAATCCATGAGGTTCCCGGTTCAACTCCCTATGCTGACATTGCTCGCATGGGGGCTCTTCGTGCTGGTACACAAGGAATTGTTGTTTGTCCCTCCACTTTTTCCTCATGGAGATATCCAAGGTGTGTAATTCCCGGGCTTTGTGCCATGTTGCCTAAATGTATCGTATCAATCCAACTGCGGCCCTTGAAGGTCGTATATTTCAACAAAAATAGCAAAAACACAAAATTTGACAGCTGCTTCTTCAATTTTGCCATTTAGAGATGGAGGATTCATTCTTTTTCATAAAAAAAATTAAAAAAAAATTAAACTAAAGGAGTTCCTTGTAGAAAATATCATCAAGAGTCCAATGACACCAAATTTGGCTCATTGTCATTGGGAGGTTAGGTGGATTGAAAATGAAGAAATCGTAGTAGAAACTTGCAAGGTTTTGCAATTTCCTACGTTCATGCAATCCCTCCAAGAAAACTTTTTGGAGGTTGAAAGGATAGATTTCAAGACAAATTAATGAAATAAGTGGTGGACAATAGGAATATTTTGTAACCCTGTTAGTGTCCCAATGACCTTTGTGTGGTCATTGGGTGGTTAGAAATTGTATTAATTTGTAGCAAACCCTTTTGGAAAAGTGGAATGTAAAGTATGAAGTTCATATATGGAGAGGGATGTACACACGTTCTATACAGTTATTAGATCATGATTTGAATTTATTGAATTGTCAAAATACATGATGGTATAGAAGTGCCATCTTTTTATATGTACGTTATTATCACAACAAAAAGACTATATAATAGAAACGTGGATATGAGGATAAAATTGGTGTCGGAGGACTTCTAGAAGAAGAAGATAAAGAAAAATAAACGTAATTAGGAATTTCAATACAAAATTTATTGTTGGTTGCATTGTCAACATCTATATTTATACAACTTTCAATATGATGTGGTGTTTCAAACCCAAATAATGTCGGTTTTCTAATAAAGTGTCCATAACATTATTATTGATATCCATGCTTTTTGTTTCTCATACCGTGATCACTAAATCAATTTATAAGTACATGTACTAATATGTGTAATTATTTACAAAATATCATATACCCTAAACAATTGTGAATTCTGTTTAAATGTTTGTAGGATAGAAGAGCACATGTGTTGTGTGTCATTTCTAAACTATCTAATGCATGCATCATTGAATCGGTCTACCTTCACTTCTAATCACTTCTAAAAAAACTCTTCATGTTGGTCTGTAAATTAGAGAACCTCTAAAAATCCTTTAAAAAAATATACTTTGTTACAAACATTATAATCTCAAAGTTGCATTGTCCTATGATTACATAAAGAAACAAGTAGATGCGTCTCCAATACAGATGTAGTTCAAATATAATTAAATGATAAAAATAAGTTATATACAAACAACTGTACATATATTTCAATAAGTCAAGAATGTGGTCACTTCCAATCCACTACCAACACTCATGGCACAAAAAGGGCTAAGTCCAATTTTAATTTTTAGTTTGTATTAAGAGTATTTGATAGACAATGAATTACATCCTACCATTCTAGCTAATTGCGCTCCTATAGACTCAAATTTTTAATTAATTCATATATTGGAGGTCTGAAATTGAAATGTGGAGTTTGCTAATTGATAATGAATTCATCCAATTTTGAAAGTTGTATGGAAAACAAAGTAAAATATATTGAAGTAGACTAGTTGGAAATACAAATATACATTTGATTTTGGAGGGGAGTGCTAGCATGTGAGCATTGAATCTATGAGCCCATGAGCCTAGGAGTCTATAAAAAAACTATTAGATTTCATTTTCATTTCATTAAATTTTGTTTTAGTCATAAAAAGGAATTAAAAGGAATCCAATATCTTTAGAGGATTCAAGATCGAATGGATTTGGATTTGGATTTGCAAGGTTGTATCCAATCTTAGGTAGGAGGCTCATAAATCGCTCATTCAAGGTCTTATCCACCTTTTTCATGTACTTTTTTGGATGGGAGTATTTTTAGCTCATTTTTTAGACAAAGAGAAATAGATGAGGAATCTAACCCAAGTGGTTTCATATTTTTCCAAGCATTTTTGAATTACTTATAAATTTTCAAACGAGTTGGGTTGTAGCTTCCTATTTATGATCCTAGGTCTTCCGTAAACCGTTCACTTGCAATTCTAAAGAAAGGGGAAAACAAAAAGAATGATGTGCTCTTACAATTAATAATGTTTTTTTCCTTGATTCATTCATAGACTATAGAGGTCAATTTTAGAACCACCTCATGTCCATTTCACACCCATTTATAGGAGCGGTTCCTAATGCTTGTGCAATTTTAGAGTCTCCTACTTTAATTCAATGTATTTCACCTAACTTCAAGTAGAAACTTTAATCAAAGTACAAATTTCAATTTCAATTAGAATTAAAGATTCCTAAAATTTTGAATGATTTTTAATAACAAAAACTTCATCCATATAATTCCTATAGTAATTTTGGTTTTCTTAGGTGGTTATGATGGATTGAATGTTTTACAACGAGTTTTATAGGAGAATTAAAGTTCACTCCAATTTCATTCCAAGTTTTGGAAAATTCTTATACTAATTCTAATATCCTAATGCCATTTAGAGAATTCAAAAACCTTCTTCAATATTTTCTCTGTTTATCACATAATTGTGGTTTTTGGCTAAAGTAACAAAATCAACACAATAGGGAGTTTTTATGTGTTTACCTTATTTGCGCTAATCGTCACATCCTAGTCATTTGCCATTACGTCCACCACAAACACCTTGCCTTCTTCAAACTCATAAGGCTGTGTTGTTTTAGTGTTTTTTTGCCTACAACTTCAATTTTATGATTTTTACAATGGAGATTTATAAAATCAAATTCTAAGCTTGATTTTAATTCTATCTTCAGTTCTATTTTTTTTTTTCCGTTTTTTAGATCTTCTATTATGTTTTGTATTTTGTTTTATTTCTTTCTCTTTGAAACTAGTTTTGATTTTGATATTGATTTTTCTCACTTTTAAGTTGGCCCCTTTTGATGGCAGGATTAGAGCTTGGAAACATCTGGACGCTATAGGCTAGTTGGATATTGGGACATGTAATTTTTATATAAGGCTAAAATCTAAGGGATTGGTTGACTTTGGCTCTATAGTTTGAATACATTGATTTTTATTTGAAATCCTAATTGACTAATAAAATTCAAGGAATTGACTGTTTGGTCACCGGCTCTCAAACTCTTTGAAAATTAATCCTAATTCTAAATATGAAGTGTTTAGTGTAGTCAACAAGTCACAAGATACCTTCACTCCACTCTAAACTCCCTTTCTTCAACTTCCTTGCTTGATATCTCTTATGCATTGAGTTTGACAACATGCCTTTGCAACCCCAACCTTGACAACCCACATTGCAACCCAATTTGGCAACTCAGGTTGTGTATCAGTTTGACAACCTAGTCTTAACAATCCGCCTTCATTAGATGTTATTTGGAGTTAGTAAAGGGCTGTTTCAGGCCCATTCCCCAATATGTTCCCAATGCAAGGAAGGAATGTTGGACTGCTGTTAGAACCCTAATTACAAAAAACAAATAAATAAATAAAATTTTTGCTTCTAAAATTAAAACAAAATAAATAAATAAAGAGTGACGTGGCCAAAGTTTGGCCATGTCACACTGTTGTGCTGCAGTAGCAGTGCATCGCGTTCCCTACAGTTGAGAACTTATAGCCCTTTAGGAGGGCCAAATCCCCTCTAATGATAACCAAATTGATAATATAGCTTGCACCAAGTTTGACAACTTGCTTTGCAAACCAGCTTGAAAACCTAATTAAAAAAGCTCTATTTTTTTATAGCCTCATTAAGATTTTGTAAATTAAACAGATTTTGACCTTACATATCTTGAGTAATTTGGGAGAATTAGCTAAGGGCAACAATTAATTGATCAATATTTATTCAAAGCTTCATTATTCCAAAGTTTTGGGGGATGAAAATTCAAACATTTGAAGGGAATATGGCAAAAGGATGGAAGGGAAGTTTCTACATTTGTAAGTTGAAGCTTTGCCATCACATGGGATTGTGAGGTCCTAAGCAATATAAAATAATAACTTAAAATGAAAGAAAAACCATCACTTGACACCAATTCTCACAATAATATCCTTGGAAAATTCACAATAGGGCATCAAGACACCATGACGGAATTTTGCACTAGGGAGATTAGTATAGGATCCCAACACTTGTAAGAGAACATAACAAGAGTATTACATTGATTTTTTGTAGAAATTGTTAAGTTTGGTAGGATCCTTGTGTCCACCAACCTAAGCGCTATCAAAAATCCTTAGAAAGTCCTTAACAAAGTTGACACATGTATATATACTTGCTCCAAAGATTAAAGTCTTGAGAGCCAAATTAACCAAAACTACTATAATGGAGAAAAAAAGTTTCAAAATGAAATGGGGTGCTTGGAAAGAGGGAAAATCAAGAGGCCTTTTACACATTTCCAAAGGTCTCATTCCGTTCCTTTAATTTGTCATATCCAAAAAAACGAAAGAAAGTCAAATTAATCCACATTAGTTGACTATAGTTATAACTTTTGGAAAATAGCTACAAATCAAAAACCAATTAAACCACATGTAGGCTTGAAAAGGTCTATTTTGTCCTAACAAGCATCCTACTCCCTTTTTGGACTTGCAAAGTCGACAAAAGTTCCACATCACAAACTGTAAAATTTTGGAATGAGTACTTTATTTTCTCTAATGATTTTGACTTGTCCAGGTTATCTGAAAGAACTTTTGAAGTAAGAGAATACCATATTTGGCCCTCATTAGGATGTCGGATTCTCCTGGAAGGTTGGTCAACAACTAGTTTTGTTTAAAAATTAGCGGATAATTACTAGAGCTATTTATTTGGATTCTTGCCATTATTGGAAATTCATGAAACTTATTGGGGCACATTATTATCACTCAAACATTCATTTCATTTTATCACTACCTTATGCATGTTAAAGGATTTATATCATAGTTGGTTGTAGCGATTCATTTCCAAAAAGACTAATCTATAGATCAAATTCAATAATTTTTGAAACTTTATGTGTGGCCAGTAAGAGACTCTATACACGTAAGTGCAAGATCATTTTCTAACTTGGCACTTTCAAATGAAAATGTATGTTAGTAGTTACCTTTCTTTTAGTAAGATTACACCATATTTTGATTAGTGGGAAATCTTGGCACTTTGATCGCGTTGTTGGGCTCCAAAGGTGCTCTACATTTGAAGATGCATCCTTCTGGATTCTAGTTATGTATTTTTTGGTTGAGGTTGGAATCTTGTACAAGCGTAATCACTCAACATGGTCAGTAAATTTGTGAGACTTTCTAACCTAAGACTTCTTTAGGGTAGGAAAAATGACCTAAGGTCATTTGAGAATGCATTTCTATCATTTTTTAGCCAATTGGTTGCATGTACAAGGTTGTTTGTCTGTATAAATGCTAATTTGGTTGGGATCTTTTATCTCCTAGGTTTTGATTTTGTTTAGCACTAATTCTACCATGAAGTTATCAATAAGGTCATTCTAGGCCCTAAGGACCATATTAGAGATTTGATGTGTGCATAACACTTGCCCTTTAAACATTATTTCTTAGACTTTTCAATACTAAAAAGACACTTTCAAGATTTAAAACCTATATAAAGGAAAAATCAAGTCCAAGGTGACATTCTAAGGACTCTCAATGTACACGTGGCACAAAAAATTATGTTCTCGTAGGAGTCTTTCTTAGAGTGCTTGAAGATTGTATAACATTTTGACACGCATTTTGGTGCCATAACATAGTCATTTTCCCTTAGTTCAAGGATTTTGCATCTCATTTGGTGAATGAGGTCATCATCTTTCAAAATCCCTTCACTCCATGCCAATTTAATGGACTCATTATGCTAAAACTTGTGAGTCGTATCATAATGTTTCTTTCACTTCTTTGTAAGGTCTTCTTCTCCTTAGTATTGGACACCCCTACCTTGCCCTTGCACTCTTAAACCTCTTCATTTGTGGAGGATCAACAAAGTCATCGTCATCAATATTAGGCACAATTTCATCTTCATTGAGATCACTCTCAAACTTCAAGGGAATGTGGTTTGTTTGATCTCAATGTTTGGATCTTTTCCAGAAAAGCAAGGTAAACTAAATTTGCTAAAGAGTAGAATTACCATATGGATGGACAAGTCCACTTCTATGTCTATGACTTGGGATCTGAAGTACCTTGGGAAATTTGTATCAATAAACGCACTTGAACCATTTGAGTTCAATGAAGACAAGGTGGCCACCTTCCCAGAGTCTTCTCCCTTGTCAATAGTGTCATTGCCATTCAACATTTGAAGAATTCAGCTGTTGACTCCATCCTATAGAGTACATGTATTGTGAGTACTATTAAATTTGGTAAAATACTTGGGCATCATCATTCAAAAGGATAAATAATATTAAAAAATTGAAAGAAAATCACAAAGACTTGCATTGCACACCCTAAACCCTAACAACATCAAATGACACATTGGACAAAAAAATAAAATTTATAAACCTCATTTAGGTTGCAACGATAAATTAGCCACAATGATAAATGAAAAACAACAACAAATTAGCCGTAACGCATGCATTTTCCGTTGTAGCCTTAATCAAAGCCTTAACGATCTAAAGGTGGGAGAAATATACATGCCTACCTACAATGAAGTTCAAAGAAACACCATTGTCCATGCTACCTACCTCTTCCTTACATCAATGTTGAACTCTAGTCCACAAGATTGCAATTAAACTAGCCTTATAAAAATAATGTACGAATTCAATATTAACTATTCCAAAACAAGGAGATTATAAGGGTGGTTTCATACCAATTTATCAACGCGTATTGTGAGCAATGGCAAATCAACTCCAAGTTCAACTATTTGGCAATTGATAACAATATTTAGCCCCTCATATTCCAATGGTGTGCTGCTTTGGTGTTGCACCTTGTCCGGCAAAGATCTCGTATTGCCACCATTCCTCCACCTCCAAAAACTACAACTTTTCTTGGCTTTATCATAGTGTTTTCCATGTTTTGGATTCTACAAGCTTGGTGCCATGTTGAAAAACTTGGTGCAATCAAACTGTAAATTGCCAAAAACAAATTAATTGTTTGGGATAGACAAATAATATTGGTGGAGTATTTGATAATTTGATACATATACATACTACCATAATCTGGTTATAAACTAATATTTTGTTTTAATATTCATGTACATAGAGTAGATTGATATCCTAGTTCTAGTATTAATTTGGTCTACATAGACAATAGAAATGGCCCATCAGAAGATTCACATGACCAATTAGACCAAGTGTTGGTTTATTCACTGTCATTTCTATAGTCTTTACAAACCATATTTTTTCTGGTGAAAACGTGATGTTGGTACCTCAATGCATGGCTTACACCCAAAGCAATTTACAAAGCCTTTAAATTTATAAATAAAAAACAAGATGGATTGCTTTAATGGTCATGGTTGTCACTCATTAACCCATTAGTGTTTAGAGGACTACTACATAATCATTAAATGTTTAAAAATAACATTTGTAGCAAATTGGTTTGAAAATGGGATGTAAAGTACATGAAATTCAGATATGGTCAAGAAATGTATACACATTCTATATTAATCATACCATAACTTGGATGTATGGACCTCTCAAAAACATGGTTGTATAAAAGGGATGAAAAGCAATTGAGAAGGTTTATACACCTTCCGTGGAATTCCACTAAGTGCTTTGCAAGACAATGCATATAACCACTAGTATTATAAAAGCATGGTAATGGGCAACATACCGTAGGTGTAGGGCAGCTTCGCCTAAAAATTATTCAAAAAAACGATGGCAAAATATTTTGGAAATTATGCTGAGAATTTGGCAAAAAAGAATAAAATGAAATGAAAGAAATGGCGTAATATTTAGAAATTACATGAGCAAAAAACTAAATAAATTTAGACTTCAAAGTGAACAAAGTCCATGTGCCATCAAGAATTTTTTTGATGACAATGTAAAGGAATTACCTCAATGACATTCTATGAGAATGAAGGGTGGAGAAGTTATTTTTATAATGAAATCCATTGTCCATTATGAATCCTCAAAGGATATGGGACAATTTGGAGATGAGAGTTTGACTACTCATTGTCAAAACGCAGGAATTGTGTTCAATTTAGAACTTTAGACCTCATTTGGGCATAGTAGAATACTCTTTTTCAAAAAACTTTGAAGTAATAAAAGTTGCTATATCAAGCTAAATTTGATCTCCAAAAATCCGCTTGAAATTTTGAGAATCCAATCAAAAGTTATTGGCAAAATTCAGAGAGGATGTTTGAAAATGTCAAAGAAAATGTCCTTTCCAACTCCTTCATGAATTTTGTCCATAACTTTTGATTGGAGGTTCAAATTCTCAAACGGATTTTTGGAAATCAAAGTTAGCTTGATTTAGCAACTTTTGTTAGTTTAAAGTTTTTTGAAATAGAATGTTCTATTATGCCTAAATGAAGTCTGGAATTCTACTTTGAACACAATGCCTACTTTTCACTTGACTATGAGTGGTTGAGCTTTTACTAATCCTAATTTACATATCCCACATGGATTGTTCATTAGAATAATTTTGGGGCCTCTGGAGGGCTATTGTAGAGTGACCATCCAGTCTACTAAAACAAAGGTAGGTCTCCTATGAAAATTGTCAGAAGTACATAGTTAGATGATGTGAAGTTCGCAAAACTAGTCAGTAAGAGCAGGCCTTTTTCTGTTTTGAAATTTATTCCAATAGTGAACCAAGAACAAATGACAATCACCATGTATTGGCTTCTTTTATTGAGAAGCCACTAAACAAAGGTTAAACAAGGTATTTAATTGAAAATTAAAAATTAAAATATTCAATCAAGCCAATTATCCAGTTCAATCTACTTAAATCAATTTAAGTGGCCTTTGAATTTGTGTATTTTGAGATTAAACTAGGAACCTCTTTATACAAGTGAGGTTGTAGTATGGCAAGCAATGCATGTGGGATATGTAAATTAGGATGAATAAGAGCTCCACTGCTCATAATTATATGAGAAAAAAAATTGTATTAAAAGCAGAAATTTGGGCCTCATTTAGGTATAGTAAAATAGCTTTTTGGAAAAAACTTTGGACTAATAAAAGCTGGATAAACAAGCTAAGTTTTATAACCAATTTATTTTTTGTGATTTCAAGTCTCCAATAAAAAGTTATGGACAAAATTCAGACCGGATGTTTGAAGGAACATTTTTTGGACAGTTTCTTTGACATTTTCAAACATCTAGTCTAAATTTTGTCCATAACTTTTGATTGGAGACTTGAATTTACAAAAAGATTTTTGGTTATGAAACTTAGCTTTTTTATCCAGCTTTTGTTAGTCCAAAGTTTTTTCAAAAAAATTGTTTTACTATGCCTAAATGAGGGCCAGAATTCTTCTTTTAATACAATTTTTTTTTCACTTAACTTTGAGAGGTGGAGCTCCTACTCAATTCAATTTACATATCCCATATGCATTGTTCTATCTATCACTACTCGACTTCTATGAAGATCTTCTCTCCTCATCTTCAAACACTTCAACTGTCCACAAAATAAGTCTTTCACATTGGCATAAAAAAAATTCTTGACGGTAAGCCACTTGACTATTTTTAGAAGTTTGCATTTTTTTTACAATTTGAATTGAGAGAAAGATGCATTTAAGTAGAAAGTGTTTAATAGTCAAGGTTATGGTGCTTTAATACATCTTAACCCTGATTATTAAACACTTTTGACTTGGATTTTTAGCCGCTGACGAGCATCTGACATTAGGATTGAAGGTGAACGGGAATAGCGGAAAAACAATTAGTTAAGCAAGAAAAATACTATTTATTGGATCCTCAAAGGATTGTGAAGTTGCTCTCTAGAGGCCTCAGAATTTCTCCAATGTCTACTTCCTACCATTCTAAATGTATAAAGAGCTTGTGTTCTCACTCCCTTACACACTTTAAGTGGCTTTAAAAGTTGTACAAAAGACTCATGTATGAGGGCAAGAGTTGTGCTAGGGTCGAAACCTAGGTTAAAGGTTGGATGAAAGGTGAAACTACAATTATTCAATTCTCCAAAAAGTTGAATTTCTAAAAACTCCTTTTTGAGACGGCAAACATTTAAGTTTTAAAATTAATTAATTATTTGCCTTGGCAGTGTGCGAAGCTACCCTACACCTATAATATCTATGCTAAGACCTAATAGCTATAGACTTACAATGACCATTATGAGTCAATGGGACCATGCCATGTGGATTGTAACATGTGTCACAACCATCATATACACCTAAAAGTAATGGCATAAATGCTAAAAACACATTAAAGAAAAAATCAGCCTTCCGGAGGGCTGCTCCACAGCCCTCTGAAGGACCCTGAAATTTGATTTAATGGAGTTGAAAATTGCTATTTTTCCTATTTCTGCGCAACAGATTTTGCAATGACAATGGCACAGGAAGTCAATTTTGCGATTTATATATATCAACGGCATCAAAAGGCACTGCCAAGGCCAAAACCAAGGTCCAAGGCCCGAAAACTACAGTGGAAGGCTTTTTTTACATTCCAAGACTTCCCAAGTAACACTAGAAGAAAAATGTGTCCGCCACAATTAGCTAACTACAACTAAGTGTCCTATACAACTATCTTGCGACTACAATTTTCTCTATTTGCACCAAATCTTACTTCATTATTTTGCAGCATTGTTTTACATCATTAGCACATTGTTTTAGTTGCAAAGTAGTTGTAGAATGAAGTGTTATGTATTGTTTTAGTTGCGATAGTCACAAAGCAATCGTAGAAGGAAGTGTAGGATTACAAGAGTTGTACTTACGTTCAAATTTAGAATGAATGTGAGCTATTTTCTATCCAACATTCATCAGCGTTGTCAATGTCGAGAACTCTACACTCTGTGGAATCCACTGTGTCGATTTGCAGTCGTAAAAAACAACTAGAAAACGACTAGGAAACGACTACAACCACTACAAGATAATGGGGTGTTTTAAGTGAGTTTTTAAATATAGTCCTAGACATAAGATTTTAAGTAATGACCTTTAAGGCAATTTTCAGCAAAATTTTATTAGAAATACATGTGTTTCTAGTCAAATTTTGTTGAAAATTGCCTTAAAGGTCATTACTTAAAACCTTATGTCTAGGACTATACTTAAAAACTCACTTAAAACATCCCATTCTCTTGTAGTGAACTGTAAAATGATAGTAGTCGTTTTCTAATTGTATCCTAGTTGTATTCTATTTGTTTTGCAGTTATTTTGTAGTTGCTTCCCAATTGTTTTTATATCAATTGTCCCATATCAATTGTCAAGAGTACCATTAGGTTAGATTTATAAGACTTGTAAGTTGTTGTACTCTTATGTATTGAATTCCGTTGAAAGAATTCTAAGATTTTGACAATGTGTAGATTTCTACAATGTGTAAAAATCTACAATTTGTAGAAATTTAAAAATATTTGAAATTCAAAAAATTTAAAAACCAGTGAAATCTATTGAATACCAATATTCAATTTTTGCGATCCAAAATTATTCTAGATTTGAAATTTTGAAATCTAAAAAAAAACTAGATTTGAAATCTTGAAATCTAAAAAACAGTTAGATTTGAAATTCTAAAGTCTAAAAAAACAGGATTTGAAATTTTATGGCGTAATTTTTATGATATGCAACGAAAAAAATGGTGGAATCAAAGACCATTCTTATTTTTATCTTCCAATCTTTGTTCCTCTCTATGTTTCATTTTATAAACCTCTCACACTTGACTTGATTGGGATTTTGAGTTTGTATAGGAGTAACTAGTCATGGAAGTTATAGTTAATTCTATTAAATTATCAAATAAGTTAATTTCTATGAATTGAAAGTGACAAAATAAGGTGCAAACTTGGGAAAGACTCAACCTCTAAAGATCCAAATGCGCAATTTGTGTCTGTTTTATTCCGTCTTTCGCCTTGATCCCAAATGTACTTTTTTTTTAATTCTTTGATAGAAAGCTTAATACAATGGAGGGTGATAGGATGTACATTTATTAACAATCCATTTACTTGATGAATGAGAAGAAATTGTTGCTATACATCAAAATTTTGAAATGGATTAAAAATAGCCTAACCTTTAGGGACTAAAGGAAGTGCATCTATAATGAATACTAATAGCAACTTGCATATTGCCTATTATTGGCAAGTGAAAGAAAATTTCATTGCACTTTAGCATGCATTATTGGGATATTATATAGATAAATATTATTTGTAGGTGAACTAAAACTTGACACTAGACTCTCATGATCTGATTGAAGGTGAATATATATATTGTTGAATGGACAAAAATCACTATTACAAAGACGTTTTCACATACCTCTTCATATTGCAAGCACTAATGCAAATAATAAAAAATGTATTTTTATATATGGTTGCTTAAACAACCAATCCATGTAATCAATGTTTAGAAATCATTCACATGAAGTATAGGGGGACTTTTGTATGGATTATTATGGATTGTCTCAATATCAACACTACACATTTAAGCTTCTTTTTTGTGTATAGAAACTTTTGCAAGAAAAAATAAGGATTTTATAGTACAGAGATATAATAACAAGTGTTCCAAATTGATGTTTATATATCATTGATGTCTTGAAATTGTGAGTTAGGGACTTTTTGATAGTTTGAAATGGTATATATATTTTCAAATTTCTCTTTCAAAGCCTCACTTTATTATTTCTTCATTTTTGGGGGCTAATCCCTTTGATATAGAGTCTTCTACATGGGTGTGTTGTTCAATAGAACATTATACAAGAATATAGAATCATTCTAAAATATAATTATTTGGAACTTTTTCACTAATAAGAGCACCTAAATTATAAGTTGAAACTCCAATTAAGATTTATGGCCGACGACTTTTGCGTACTTTACATATATCCCTCTAATTCAAATATATATATATATATTCTTCCACCTTTGTAGGGTACTTGCATGTGGAATGACTTGCATGTGGAATGGCTAATATTTTAATGCTTGCCTATGGACTTTGAGGGACTTCTATGGTGTCACCAAATGCCGCTTTGGATCCACTCAACTATGTAAACACCCTTTGTATACATCTTGTGTCATCAATATCCAGTTTTTAGTGTTGCTTTTTTGGTCTAGATTTAGATATCAATTTTGAACAATGATGGATATGGATGCACAGTTCAAGGGGATTTGGAGGCCTTGGAGGGTATTTCAGGCCCATTCCCCAATTTGGCCCAATTTTGTGAACAACGGTTTGGGCTGTCAAAAAATATTTATTAAAAAAATGAAAAATTGAAATATCATTTTAAGCAAAAAAAAAATCTCAAAAATGATGTGGCAATTGCTACGCCACATCAGCTAGCTATGTTCCCGCAGTTTGGGAATGCTGGGGAACACGCAGCCTTCCAAGGCCCTCAAATTCCCTCTAATGATACCTTATACAATAATTCTAATCCCCATAGAAAATGTGAGCAATTTGAACTTTCAAGCTTGGATTCAATGTGATGATCATTCAAACGTTTTTTCATAGGATAGCATTTTAAATGTTTTCAAATTTATAATAAATAATAGATCTTGAGTATATAATTCCTAAAGCTCTTTTAAATCTAAGGTAGAGCCACCCATAATTGACCAAATAAGGAATTCCAACATGATCTGGAATAGTGATTGCAAAACAAATACTTTTAAGAAGTACATCGATAAAAATGACAAGGTTTGCAAAAAATTGGTAATTTTATTGCTTGAACTGAAATTACAATAAATTTTGGGAGGCAAAAAGTGCTCCAAACCCATGGCCAATGTCTAGACTCTTCCAATTCCGATCATTCAAGAACTTTTTTCCTAATCATTATTTCCTACTTTCTTTCTTACAATTTGGGACATGTATAATGTATTTGTTAGTTCCAACCTTGAAAAGGAAAAAAACAAAAAACATTCTAAGCTTGGTAAAAAATACATGCACCTATGGGTTGGGAATGGGTCACTGGACGGGAATGGGTGGCTCTACCTTAGAGTGATTTTGGACTATTTGGGTGACCTTAAGTGAAGTAGCAAAAGTTGATTTTTTGCATGCATTAATTTCACTCATGTAGTGCCTTCAAGCCCTAAATTTTTCATATGTCATTTTAGCACAAATCAAGAATGAGACCCTATGGTCATAAGTTCATTAAACAAATATAAATTTATTTCTAACTCTGTCCAAGTGTTGTTTTGGGGCAAGTTTGAGAAAAATTTCTTAATTTTGAACCAAGGGACTTTAGAGTTAACTATATGACAATAAAACACAACAATCCGTTTGCTCTAAAGATTGAAGACAACCAAGTGTGCTTGTTGACTATGATAGTGGTTTATTGTGTACCAAATACAGGTCTCTCCAACACCTTAAGACAAGAACTCCATACCATAAGGAACATAAGAAAATAACCCCAAAATGATGTTAAGGCCACAAAATGTCTTTTGGATGAATTCATCTAAGATTGTAGTATGGAAAAAATGTTTTGCCATCCAAGTTTTTCTAAAGATGAAGATGCTTAACCCCTAAAGGACCAAATGGCATTTTTTGGCAACATAGCGATTTTGGGCAGCTCACTACGAATGGAAATTTTATTTTTTTTCTTTGAAAATTTCACACAATGTGTGCCCGAGGAGTAACTTTAAGGCCCAACAATTTTCAAAACTTTTGACTACATGGTTAAAATGTTATTGGATGATATGTCATTTTCAACAGTCGGCAGGCAGTTCAAATTTTTTTTTGAAAAATCACTTTTTAAGAAAATAAAAATTTGAAATTGGTTCTTTAGATTTTTATACATGCGTAAAGCTTTGAATTGTTCCATTTAGATTTATGAGATAAAAATTATGAGGTGTTATAGTTTGTGGGCGGTTACGGATTCCCTACTCTAAAATAAACTTAGAAGTTCTTTATTTAATTCAATTTCAATATTTTTTGAAAAAAATAAAAGCATAGGATGTATATTGTTAACTACAACATTACAACCGTTGGGATTGACCTTTTTTTATTCCATAATTAAATTCTTAACAATTTCGTGTTTTGAATCATTCTCTACTTCTTTTTACAAACTATTTTTTTCCTATATGTTGTAAAGTCCAAATGATCTGAATTTTTTCAATCATGTATCCAACTTGCTTTGAAAATTGAATCCAAAGAGTAACAACCATTTTGGACATTTTTTCATTTAAATGTGACCTTGTGAAGTGTAGCTGCCCGGATTTCCGCAGGGCCCAAAAAAGGGTTTTTGTCAATTCAAATGCTAATATCTTGTAATCTACAAGGTGAAAAATTCTGAAATTTTTTCTACATATTCTCAACCAAGTTTACTACAAGATCCTATGGTTACATGTGTCCAAAAATGTTTTTTTTTTAAAATTTGGTACTTGTACTAGAAATGGCAGTTTTGGAGTGCTTTTGGTGAAAACATAGTCTCCAACCTTTAGGAGTTAATCCATGTATCATCCTTGTAGTATGTTCTGCCCATTTTTGCTATTTACTTTTAATGCGAACTTTAGCCATAAAAATGAGATTTTTTGAATTTGAGTCCAATCAGTGAAATGAAGTTTATCAAAAGCGAAATGAAGTTTATCAAAACCATATTTGTTTCGTAATGGAACCTTATTGAAAATGATAGACACTCACCAACTCAGCTTGCCGCCGTTTGTTCTTGGTCTTTTTCTTGGACTAAACTCCAGTTTTTAAAAAAAAATACACACTCACCAACAAGTTCTGACAAGAGTAATGTCGCAAGTTATATCAAGCAACTCTTGTTGTTGGTACCTTACCTGCAGACAAGAGAGGACAGGTGCTGTGAAAAAATATGAACTGATGTCTGCTATGAACTTCAGAGTTCTGATTAACTTAGGTCTCAAAGTTTTTTTGTTTTTTTGTTTTGATGCAAAGGAAACGGAATTTCATTGCCCAAGAATAGTACAAAGCTTCAAAGTGTTTGTTGGATGCGGTCATAGAGTCTACTCATCTTATTTATGCTTTGAGTGTTCAGGAAAGAGACCATTGTAGCCAGCATCTCATCCCAAAAATAATTTTTGTAGCACTAGCAGTTGAAAATTATGAATTTTTTTCAAAAAAAAAGGTTTTACAGATATGGTATGTAATTTCTATGAATTTTCTAAGTGGAAGTTCCCTAGACCACTGAAACTATCATATAGTTGAGTCTAAAACCGAAATCTCAAAAATTAACAGTCCACCAATCACACGAAACCCCTAAAGGACTGAGGTCTTTTTTCTGCCATAAAACACTGAAAACTTGTCATTTCTATAGCAAAGAGCAAAAAGAAATTTAAATATTTTTTTCACATCTAAGCATAGGATCTTACACCTAATTGGTATGAAAAAAATATGGAAAAAATTTCGGAATTTTTGACCGCACAAATTGCAAGATATTTGTGTTTAAAGTAAAATAAACAAGTTTTCAGCACATTGTGGAACTGGATTTTCTGAGTTTGAACATTTTTAACTTGAAATTTTTCTACTACAGAGTTTTGAGCTTTAAATCTTTATTGTGGAAAATTGAGTTGAGAGTCTAGGAAAAAAAAAGAAATTCAAAAAATCATAATTTTCATTCTTAAAAAAATTGTTAAGTAGAAGTAGGTACAAGATAGAAGGAAAATCTAAAATATTATTATCTTTTAGATGGAATTAAAATGCACGTATCCCAATGGTGAGATTCATTACAAAAAAAGTCAACAAGGCCGCTTGTCTTGCACACCTGTGGTGCAATTATGGAAAAAATAAAATAAGATAAAATAAAACTTGAAATCTAACGTGGCCGTATTGGTGCCACATTAGCACTATTGGTGCCATGTTAGCACCATGTCAGATTGGAAATTTTTAAAATATTTTTTTCAAAATAATAAATAAATTAATCAATAAATTAATTTTATTTTTTCTATAATT
Organism: Neckera pumila; assembly: GCA_963969595.1. NCBI lineage: Eukaryota > Viridiplantae > Streptophyta > Bryopsida > Hypnales > Neckeraceae > Neckera > Neckera pumila. The sequence continues at coordinate 5,305,487 of OZ018412.1, read as the reverse complement.
GCCCCCCGTGGGTGCCGAAAATGACGCACTGGCAGTCTTGTTGAGGGCTGAAATTTTTTATAATGGTTCTAGCAAGTAAAGTCAACCATACAAAAAAATTGTTTGGAAAATTTGAAAAATTGCATTCAGAAATGAATCCTAAGTGTTATTTTTTTCAAAAAGATGCTTTAACTGCCCGAAAAACAGGAATGTCCATAAATTCTTCAAGACAAATCTGAATGAAACAAATCAAATCTTTCAAGACAGACAAAATATAATCTATGAGAAAAAAAAGTTCAAAAAGAAAAATCCAAATTTTGGCAAAAAAAATTTTTTGCCCCCCATCCCCTGTTTTGAACTTATTTGTTCATAACTCTTGTTCTCGGGCACCAATTGTGAAAAAAATTATACTCCCACAAAGCTTATCAGTTCTTCTATCTTCAAAAAAAAGTTTCAAAAAAACATGACAAAAATTCAGCCCATAGGTACCTGCCCGAAATCCAATTTGTCCTTGAAGGAACAACTATCCTTTAGGGGTTAAGTATGGGGACAATATTATGATGCTTTTGAAGGGCACCTTCATGGAAGTCTAGGGTGCATGAATGGGTACAAGGACAAATTTGGCTGTTTCCCCCTTTTTCTTAAAGTGTATATTCAAAAGTGCGTCCTAATAAATGTAGATAATAAATAAATATACATTGTAGAATGTTAAACTCTAGAATTTCAAGACCTTTGTTTCCATTAAAAACACTAAAAACTGCCATTTCTATTGCAGAGAGTAGAAAAATATAATTTTTGTTCTATTTTGCACATCTAAATGTAGGATTTTGCATTGAGTAAGTGTAAGAATATGTAGAAGAAATTTTAGAAGTTGTGATCATGTAGATTGCAAGATATTTGCATTTAAATTGAAAAAATAAAATTTTCTTCACCTTGAATGACTAGCTTATAAGACTTTAAATCTAATTAACTTAAAAGAAATTTACATTTGTATTGAATGATATTTAGATTGAATTGTATCTTTGAAAAATCATTTGTTTTATAGCTTCCTCATCTTGTTATCAATTTGAGTGTCAATCATGCACCTGAAGGTTGCAATTGAAAGAGTGTTTGGATACTTGGGCATATTTCAAATGAGTTAGGGGAAAGCTATTCTATATGTACTTACCAATTGTGTATTGGATTAAATTTTTGTAATTGTGTAGACCTTTATTTTCAATGAAGAATCTGTTCACCCAAATACATACATAAAGTTATCACAAAAAAAGGTTTAAGGTCATTAGGCCCATCATGGACTACGACTCAATTTGGACCCCTAGTCTAGGACCCATTTTTGCTGGCTTGCATCCTAATGTAGTAGAAATTGCACTTAATGTGGAATTGAGGTTCAAGTGGTTTAAAATCATCATTTGATGAAATCAATGAACATCATCATATGCCTTCTACCCATGGCAAATAGTTCATTCATTACTCTACAATTTCAAGGGACACCTTCAGATTGCCAATAGAACTTTCTAGGGAATTAAAATAGCTTTATTAGCATCTAAAAGGGCAAGAAGAGCCCCTTCTAGGATCTACAATGGAAGCTATGTAGTTTTGTTTTTACCACTTATATGGCATAAGGTCATTTGTTGTTTTATTATACAAAGGGGGGCTTTTGGATTTCTACAGGAACTATATAGGAAAGTACAAGCATCTTCAATCTCAGCAGTACCCTGCCTTGCAATTCTAATAGGAAGGTGAGTCCAATTGAAGAGATGAAAATAAAATCCAGTGAAACATATAGTTTGGAATCTATGTTAAATTTCTTGCTTAGCATGGTAGATTTTTTCATTTTATAAAGCACATCATGTGATAAAAAAATTTAGGTCAATGGAGATATTACAAGGACCATTGAGTATGTGACGACATGGAGCCCTTATCATTGATTGTCAATCCCAAGAGAGAATTTCGAATAGTGCATTTGGCTAGGCTTGGCTTGTCCTACCATGTACATGCATTGGGAGTGTCAATCCGGAAAATGGCTCCCTCAAATCAAAGGCCAAAAGCTATGCCTCAGTACCCTCCTTTTAGAGTGTCTCAATGCCACTTATGCATTGAGGATGCTTCAAGAGAGCCACATTAGATTCCAAAGGACAAAAATAGCCCTTCCCTTAATTAGGATCACAATAGAAAGTTGTATGTTTCTGTTTTGACCATATATAACATCAGGAACTTCAAGGCTTGCAAGTTTAGTGCCGTGATGGTGCATTAAAATGCTATTAACCCCTAAAGGACCGGTTGTCCCCTCGGGGGACAATTTGGTTCCGGGCAAGTTCCTACCATCTCAAATTTTTGTGATACTTTTTGGGATTTTTTGGGGTTGTATATTTTTGCAAGAGCTTTGTGAATATACATTTTTTATTTTCATTGATGCTCGGGAGCAAAAGTTATGGCACAATAAGCAAAAATGGAATTTGGCGGGCAGCACAAAAAAAATCATAAAATGTCAAAATAATGTTTTTTCAATTTTTTGACTCAAAGATTATATTTTTGTCTACATGTGAAGCTTTGTTTCATTCAATTGGACTAATAATGAGAAAATTATGGACAATCTTATTTTTTCAGGCAATCTAAGCATCTTCTTGAAAAAATAACTTATAGAATTCATTTTTGAATACAATTTTTAGAATTTTTAGAAAGGATTAGGTTTCCTTGCTAGAACAATCTCACCATTGGGATTATTGTGATTCAATTCCATCTAAAATCTATTAACAATTTAGTTTTTCTTCAATCTTGAACCCACCTCTACTTAACAAATTCTTAATGAGTAAAAAATTAAGTTATTTTTTTCCTAAATTTTTTTGGTAGATTCTCAACTCAACTAATTTGCATAAATAAGTAGAAAATCAAAACCCTTATTGGAAAAAATTTGAACTAAAAAGATTCAAAGCCAAAAAATCTAGTCAAGCAAGGTGGAGAAAAACTTGTTTTCTTCACTTTAAATGCATATATCTTGCAATCTACTTGGTCAAAGTTTTTGAAATTTCTTCCACGTATTCATATACTAGTGAAGTATAAGATCTTACGGTTGGATATGCAAAAAAAACACAATTATTTAAAATCTTTTCTCTTTGCAATAGAAATGACAGTTTTGAGTGGCTTTTGGTAGGAAAATCACCTTGGTCCTTTAGGGGTTAATATAATTTGGTGCTCGCCTCTGTATTAACTTTGATAGGATAAAATGACACCATAATTTCTTCTTTACTATCACATGCACCATCGTAGCACCATACCTGCCAGGACCAATTTTTCTGATGAATGTATCATTTTTTCTTCAAAATTGAGTTGACTGAAATACATTGGTGAAATAAACTCTGATTTGCTGTTCTTTTCCAAAAACATAATCGTGAATCCAAACGGTCCACAAGGGGCTTCCTACCTTCTATGAATGAATTCTTTCTGATTCTGTAAACTTAAGCTTCTGGAACTATGTAATTTACTGCAGGTCGGCAGTTCTCTTGTGAATGCAACTCTGAGATCCATCTGAGTTTCCTGACTCTTGCACAATGCTGACATTTGTTATGAGACCAGTAACTGACCGTAGATATGCTTCCCTTCCCTTCCCTTCCCTTCCCTTCCCCTTCCCTTCCCCTTCCCTTCCCCTTCCCTTCCCCTGCCAGTGAGAATGGCAGAAAATTAGAAGCACCATTCCGTTTCCATGAAATCAGAAGGTCAGTCATGAGTAGAACGGAACTGCTCGAGTGCGTGGCCCTGTTCCAGTTCTGCATTTTTGAACGGGCAAATGTGTCATTCATCAATGTACCCACCAAGCTTAACAGAAGCTGAACTGAAGTAGTACTGAAGAGAATGCTCAGACAGACAGACAGATGGACTCAGAACAGACCCTGGATGGAGATTGACCGGACCTTCTGGATGGATGGATGTGTCCTCCTCCAAGTCCAGTCTCGCCTCAGCACGGCCACCCATAAGCTTCAGTTCAGTTCAGCACTTCAGCACTTCAGTTCAGCTTTGTCCCACTGCATGGGCTTCTGTAAGATGGGCAGCTGGAGCAGAGTCATGCGACCCCTGTCTGGACGTCTCAGGCGTAGCAGGTGGGAGGGCCATGGGACAATTGGAGCTCTTCCTCCTGACGTGGGCCGGATCGATGTGTAAGGTCTGTCCGTCCGTCCTCCCTCAGGATTTCACTTGGAGCCCGTTGGTTCGGTTCGGTTTGGTTCTGGCAGCAGCTCGATCTGCATCACATGTTTCCGTTGCTCCAATGTAGGGAAGAGGGATACATGAATAAAAAACAGCAACGATGAAAGACACACTGACATGTGCAATTGGGCATTGGGGCAACGGAATGGGACACCGTAAACTCACCCGGGGGGCTGCCCAAGCTCAACTAGAACTTTGCTGGGCCAGCAGCCAAGGAGAACTTGGGTAAAGAGACTGCAGGGAATGAAGAGTCCGGTGGAAATGGAGTTCTTTAACTTGTGTGCCCTGTGCCGTTGCCACAGTCAAAACGAAAGTAAAAGTACTTTTCTATAATTTAAGATCCAAAATAACTAAAAAAATGCATAACTCTCACACCCTAGATCCAAACGTCACAAAACCAAGCCTGTGCACCCCTCCTTGTAGAGAGCTTTCTAACGGTACCAAGAATGCGACCAGGGGGACAATTGGTCCAAGAGATCTCACCATAACAAACGAAACAAATAGACAAAACAAATAGAATACAACAAGCAAACAAAAACAAATAGCCTAACTTAAGGTATGGATGGCAAATGAGTCCACTAGGAACACAAAAGAGACCAAATTCACTATGGCTGCAATGTTTTCTACCAAGTTTCAAATGGACACTACTGTAATAATTTAGCCCATAGATAGTAATCCGTATATGTTACCATGGATTAGAAGGTTAACAATATTTAAGGAATGGGAAGACCCTAAACTAACGTAGGGAGCCTATTATGGGCCCAATCCAATTTATTGCAAATCTACACTAGTTCAATATTGGAGCGCTATAATTGTCACTCAATGGGGTTCTTTGAACCCTCCTATTCCACCTCATTAGAGGAGTTTTGGGCCTCCTAAGAGACTGCGAGTTTCCGGACTGTAGGAACTCTACAAGAATGCTGGAATGTTGCCAAATGGCCAGGTAGCCCAGGCTGACGTGGTCAAACAACTGCCATGTCATTTTTTTATTTTTTATTTTTTGAAAAAAAAATTTGACACGTCCGTACCGTAGTTCCCTGAACCTAAGCAAATTGGGGAATGGGCCTGAAACAGTCTTCTAAGGCCCCAAAAATTCCTCTAATGACTTGAGGATGAATAGAAAAAACTATTCACTATTGGATGGTGGTTTATTTTGTATTTTTGGCCTCTTCTAGCTTATTCAAAGGCTTTGATTCCACCGACTATATAAGTAATAATTTCTAGCATTGTTTTGCCTCCAAGTTAGGGAATGTAATACCGCTCCTATACAATTACATATATTTTAGTGCATGAATGAGATATAGGATAGCTCTAGATCAAATGTATAGAAGATATGTGGCATATGCATGCCTAAAAACTTTCATTACAATCTTGTAGTGGATATCATTTTAGATGATTATACAATAACACATTATTGAGCATAGTGATAATTGGTATTGGATTCCCTATCTTTATCACAGATACAAGTATACAAAATTATTAAAACTAGAGATAAATCGGTATTGTGCCTGACATTTAATTTGGATGTAGGAAATCGTTTATTTTACAAAATCTAGCTGTAAACCCTAAAGGATCTAGGCCCTTTTCTACCAGAAAACACTCAAACTGCCATTTCTATAACAAAAAGTAATAACATTTGAAAAATGTTTTTTTTTCACATCTAACCATAGGATCTTACACCTAACTAGTATGAGAGTGTGTGGAAAAAATTTCAGAATTTTTGACCGCAAAGCATTAGGAAAATTTTGAGGCTTGCAAAAGGCCGCCAGTTTCTGATTTTTGGCACCCCGGCAGTGCAAATATAGAAAAATAAAAAATTATTTTTTTTACAAAAAAAAATATTAAAAAATTAAAAAATATTAAAACATTTAGATGTGCTGATGTGGTGCTGACGTGGCACAAGTAGTGCCCCATCAGATCAATTTTTTAATATAAAAAAAACTCTTTAATTGCACTGAAATTGCAAAGGGGGGTACAGAACTAACGGCCTTATTGAGGCCTGAAAACTTTTGTAATGATTGCAAGATATCTGCATTTAAAGTGAAAAAAATAAAATTTTCAACACATTGCGGGACTAGATTTTTTGACTTTGAACATTTTTAACTTAAAATTTTTGCACTACAAAGGTTTGAGTTTTAAATCTTTGTAGTGGAGAATTGAGTTGAGAGTCTAGGAAAAAAAAATTCAAAAGAACTTGATTATCATTCTTTAAAAAATTGTTAAGTAGAAGTAGATACGAGATAGAAGGAAAATCTAAAATATTCATATATTTTAGATGGAATTAAAGTGCACTAATCCCAAGGGTGAGATTGTTCTAGAAAGTAATAAAAAACATGCAAAAAAACTAAAATTAAAATATTTGGAAAATTGCATTCAGAAATGCATCCTACAAGTTATTTTTTTCAAGAAGATGCTTTAATTGCCCCCAAAACTAGAATGTCCATAACTTTCTCATAACAAATCCAAATGAAATGAATCAAAGCTTTCAAGACAAAAATATAATCTATGAGAAAAAAAATATTAAAAAAATTCAAATCTTTGTCCATTTTTTTTGCTGCCCAAGCTGCCCGTTGTCCCCTGTTTTGAGCTTACTTGGTCATAATCTATTTTCCCGGTCGCCAATTGAGAAAAAAATTCTATTCCCACAAAGCTTATCAGTTTTTCTATCTTCTAAAAAAGTTTCAAAAAATCACGACAAAATTTCATCCCGTAGGTACTAAGATACCTGCCCAAATATGCATTTGTCCCCCAAATGGACAACGGTCTTTAGAAGTTAAGCCTACAAATTATGTCCAAAAATATGGTGCAAACCATACAATATTGGTTTGGTAATGAAATAATCAACATCTTTCATTTGAAAAACCATCATTTGAAAATTTGAATTTCATCATGCTTTAATTCAATACCATATGGAAAGATTGTATGAACTAATTGTAGCTCCTCATACATGTCAAAGGTGCAACCATCATCCAAATTAGAAGTGCCACGTATCATTGAACCTAGCATTCCAACTCAATATGCAGGTAAACTTTTTTTCACTACAATTTACTTCAATTTATGCACCTTGTATGTCAAAGATGCAAAAATACCATATTATGAAGACAATTAGGCTTTTAAAACAATCAACAATTATGTATCAATTTAAGAATCAACAGTTAACAATAATGGTAAAAATGCCATCACATACCTTTTGGGGAGGCCAATGTACAGTGGGGTTCAATTCATTTACACTTATTTGCATCCTGCAAAGATTAGGTCAACTTTGGGAGGCCTGTGTATGCTCAAAATTGAACAGAATTGCAAATTGCAAATTGCATTGGAATTACACTAAAGTCTACTTATTGTCATTACAAACACATATATGCAATTGAAAATCACACAAAGAGTTTGACGTTTTCAATACATTGAGTACTATCTAAAGTTGCCAACATTTGTGAAAATTACAACTTGTATTCAATGGTACATACAAGAAATGAACCTTCACAATTGCTTTAGAGATACTTGACCTCATACCACTTGAATTGCTTGTATGATTTCTTGCTTGTTCTTCACCCCATTGCAAAAAATCTGTGACTATCTTCTATGAAATGGTTGATAGTGTATGAATGACATCCAAATTTTTGTATTATTTTATATTATTCATTATTATGAAGTTGAAGTGCACTTCATTGCAATTCCAACGCATTTTTTAGTTTCAAAATCGGATCATTTTTGAGTGTGCTAGAGCTTCCTGAAATTGATGAATTTTTAGTGAAAACTGATTGAAAAAATCGTAAATGAATTGTATCCCACTGTCAATGATGCATTCAATCCAAAGCCATATATATGCCATGGATTAGTGCAACAAGGCCTAGTTCAGAGGGTTGCATGCACCTCCGTGTGGGCAAGCATTGATCCATGAGGTAATTTATCTGAAGTAAGGCAACCAATTGATAAGGCAACCTAATTTCATTATTTTGTATAGCTTCTCTAAAAAGGCAATCAGCTTATAAATGGTAGCTTTAAGAACATTCTACCTTAGTAGAAAATATACACAGCTATAAGACTCTCTCACTTGATTGACCTCATTGTTTTTATGACCAAGCTTGGATCTTCAATCTCATTCTCTAATTCTCCATGCATACATAAATCTATGTTTTTCTATTGGTGGGGACCCATTGGTTTTGCAGGTAAGACCATTTGCAATGCAATCGGTACCTTGCACAGTATTGGCATTGTGCAGGGAGAACAAGAAATTTTATTTAACCCCTAAAGTCCCAAGGCCATTTTTCTGTCAAAAATCACTCAAAATTGCTACTTTGGTTGCGTTCATCAAAGAAATTAGAAAAAATATTTTTTTTTGAATCTAACCGCAGGATCTTGTACTACACTTTTCTTAGATCATGTGATAAAAATTTCGTAATGTTTGACTATACGGATTGAAAGATATCAACATTCAAAGTGAAAGAAAAAGTTTTTTTCAATAAGATGCTTTGATTGCCCGCAAAACAAGAAACTCTATAACTTTCACATCACTAATCCAAATGGAATGAATCAAAGCTTCCTATTTAGAAAAAATTATAATCTATTAGAAAAAAATAAAAATAAAAATAATTTCAACTTTTTATGGATTTTTTTAGCTGCCCGATCTCCCTTGTTTTGAGGTAATTGTAGCATAACTTTTGCTCCCAGGCACCGATTGAAATAAAAAGTACATTCCTTGAAAGCTAATAAGTTTTTCTATCTTATGGGAAAGTTTCAGAAAGTTTTACCAAAAATTGAGCTCATAGAAACCTGCCCGAAATCCATTTTGTCTCCTGTAGGGACAATGGGACTTTAGGGGTTAAAATTGTGCTCCAATGCAATCGGTATGGAGACCTCCACTTTCACGGTCTCGGTATGAGACCCCCCGGGATTGGCATATTTTGTCATTTTGCCAACCCCGGCAAAACTTTTGGCAAGTTGATTGATGGGAGTCATCATGACAAAAAGCGGTAGTAGCCAATGGATGCCAAGAAAAATTTATTGGTATGTGCGCTAATCAATTCAACCTTCCTTGTTTCCATGAAAAGTCCTTTCTTTAATGTAGATTCTTTACTTCCTTTCTTTTTATAATACCATAAAGTCCATTTAACGTTTGGATGTCGGCTTTGCATTGGGTCAAATTTTCCAAAGAAAGAATGGGTACTTTAGAGGCCTCGTGAAATGGCCCGCGATGTACTGTTGCAAGGCCTTTATGCCGTTGTTGCATTGCAGATGGTCTAAGGTACATTAACTAGTGCAATTGGGTTGCCTTGACAATTAGGTCGCCTTACCCTTACAGTTGCCTTCCCTCATGTTGCCTGATGACTCATAGCTTGTCCATAAGTCATTATCAGATTCCAAGCAATGAATCAATGTACCAACCCATGTAGCACACATATTTCCCCACATCTTTGCATCCTTCTACAGTAACTTGGATATTGATATAGTGTAGAATGTTGAGATATTAATCTGGGGCAACCTAATTGCAGTATTCAGTGTAGGTTGTGAACTCTCTTTGGCTAAGTTAACTTGTGCTTGTGCATGTGCCTTTGGTGGCCCAATTTGTGTTGGAGTGCAATCAATCTGCGAAATCATTGGAAGAGTTGTCTGTTGTTTAGAGTCTGTTCCTTATTGCAACAGAAATGGGGGTGCCGACCTACTTTACCTTCCATGGATGTGGAGACCTCGCGCTAGCTTGCATAGATAGATAAGGTCCAAAAATGCCCAGCTGGATGGTCTATCAAGGCCAGTTCAGTACAAACAATGAGTGAGTCGGGATCGCGGGGATATGGCATCAATCCCAGAAGCAGCTGCCTGGCTTACAAAGTGTTAACCCGTGAAAGGGCCTGAAAGCCTGTTGCGGTCGTATAGTATGAATACAGTGGTATTTGATCAGAAAAAAACTGACTAAATATTTTTCAGTATAAAGGAAAGTAATGATCATGATAGTACATAAAAAATAATGTATCACAAATCGTATATTAAATCAAAATTGTAGAGTTATAAGGCTAAATACATGTTGTATAGAGGGACTCCAAAGGGCCTTTCAAGGGTTAAGTTAAGTGCAAAATATAAAATCATGTTACAAACAAAGAAGCAACAAGAACAAAGACAAACAAAAATCCCAACCCTAAGGTGGCATGGCCAAAAATTGACATGTGCACTTAATTGCATTAGGTTCCATTGTTATGCCATCAAACCCTATAACAAAACACGGTAAAAAAAATTGCACTCAAAATTGAGTGCGGTTCTTTTGACCATGTTTTTGTGCGTGCGTGCGTAGTAGGCCATTAGTTTCTTTTGCAATTTCCAATTGCCATTTTAAGAATTTTGGAGCGTGTAATCTATCGTTGAAAAAGTAATGGGAAGACCTTTCCAAGGGTATATTACATGCCCCAAAATTCTTAAAATTGCACTCGGAAATTGCAAAAGAAGATGGCTTCACTTGTAGGGGCCTGCACATAAACATGGTCAAAAGAACCACACTTGATTTTGAGTCCATTTTTTTTCTACCATATTTTGTTATACTGAAAATTGTACTTGCGCATACATAGGAGCAGAGAAAGTGTAGTTGTGAAATAGGGTTGAAAGGGTCGGAACTTAATCTAGTTTGAAAATAGTGAAAATTTTATGGATTTCATACATTTACATGCATGGTGAAGGATTCACTTGTTTTCCCACAATCTTAAAGGACACCTTAGGCTTGTCATGTGTGGAGAATTCCAAAGGAAAAAAGTAGTCCCTTCAATGGTCTTAAATGGGAATGGCTATGTGTTTTTGCTTAAACCTCCTCTTTGTCTTAAAAAATGAATTGACCAAAACACGTGAGAAATTCCCTAGTTTGTCTATAATGTTGGAATACAAAAAATGATATTTGGCTATAATGTTGGAATACAAAAAATGATATTTGGCTATAATGTTGGAATACAAAAAATATGAAATATTTGGCTATAATGTTGGAATACAAAAAATGATTTAACTACAATAATATTGATTTAACCCCTAAATATTTTTTACTATGTTTTCACCAAAAAGGCAAAAATGCTCCAAAACTGCCATTTCTAATATAGTACCAAATTTTAGAAAAAAAATTTGAACACACATAATCATAGGATCTTGTAGTACATTGGTTTAAAAAGATGTGGAAAAAATTTCAAAATTTCCAACCATGTGGATTCCAAGATTATAGCGTTTGAATTGACGAAAATCCTTTTTTGGGTCACTGCAAACATCCGGGCAGCTGCCCTTCACAAGGTCACATTTGTATGAAGAAATGTCCAATATGGTGGTTGTTCTTTGGATTCATTCTCCAAGGCAAGTTGTCTAACATGCTTGAAAATTTTCAGATCATTTGGAGTAAGTTGTACAACATATAGGAAAAAAAAAGTAAGTAGGAAGAAATAGAGAATGACTCAAAATACTGAATTGTCAAGAATTATTTATGGAATTGAAAGATGCCAAAATACTAAATTTTCAAGAATTTAATTATGGAATTGAAGATTCTTATATTATTGGAGTTCTTTTACATTTGTACGGTTGTAATGTAGTGATAAACAATCTACATCCAATGTTTGTTTGTTTTTTCAAAAATATTGAAAATTGAGTTAGATAAAGGACTTTCAAAGTTTACTCTAAAAAACAACTTTGAAGCCCTTTATCTAAAAAAAAGCTTTGAGATTCTGTAATTACCCTCAAACTAAAACTCCTCGTAACTTATGACTTGTTAAATAATCCAAATGGGATGATTCAAAGCTTTCCAAGTATATATAAATCTATAAAATCAATTTCAAATTTTAATTTTTCAAAAACTGTTTCTTAAAGAATTTATTTGAACTGCCCGGGCTGCCCGCCGAACGTGGAAAATCACATATCATGCAATGACTTCTTATCCATGTAGTCAAAAGTTATATTGGCCTTGAAGCTACTCTTCAGGCACATCTTGTGTGAAAATTTCAAAGAAAAAAAAAAAAAATTCCATTCATAGTGAATTGCCCAAAATTGCTATATTGTCAAAATATGGTGTTTGGTATTTTAGGGGTTAACCCCTAAAGGACCGGAGAGGTGTCCAGATTTCCAAAATTCTGAAAATCTATTATAAATTGAAACTTAGAAGAAAGTTTTAATGATGACTTTCAAACAATAGTTGTAAAATACTATTTATAGATCACATTCATATGGTTAGATCAACAAAAACTACATACCAATATTTTTCAAAATTTTGAAGCCAGAAATTGGAAATTACTTCTAAAATCAATTGTAGATTGAATATTTATGATTTTGAAAAGATTTGTTTTCCTATAAGTTCAAAATATTGAGTACTAATTATAGTGATTTTTGAAGATTTTTATTTGATTTTTTAATTCAAGTCATTTTTGAAGGGTTATTTTTTTGAACTAAAAAAGTTTACTTTTTGAGGCTAGACCTCCCGATCCCTTTTGAATTATAGAATATTTGCAAAGCAAAATCTTCAAAATTTTACCCGTACAAATGTTAAAGAAGTAATATCAGAATCTTCATATAAAATTGATGGATGAAAAAATGCATTTCGGTGAGTTTACGATGTGTTTCCGTTCATTCATTGTTCAAAATCTGCACTCATGGTCCTTCAGGGGTTAATGCTCTTTGGGCATTGGCACAACAACTTTCACTACATCATCATTAATTAAATTAATTCAAGGATCACCTCAAATGTCCATAATCTGCAAGAAAAATGGATGATTGGGGGATGCATGATTGGGGTCATCCCATTCCAGATGGCCTGCCCGATTTTTTCTGTTGAAGTTGCATCAATGGATTGGGAGGATCCCAGTTAGGGGCCCCTGACAAGGGTACAGCCTATGGTTCATTGGTGTCATTCTGGACCTACTGCTTGGTCTTTTGCACTGCCATGGAATCTCAATAAGGTAGGGGAGGCTCCATTGCAGGCCTTTCGGCAGTTGCACATGTTGAGACTTATCTGGTTTTAAAAAAATTTAATTGGGTAGAAGAAAGGCAAATTTGAGAAATTTTCACATGAATTTTGATCAACTTATATCTGAAGGAAAAACAAATTACCTTGGTAGTCAAACCAAAAACACATAGCTGCCCATTATTGTCCCAAGGGATTTGGATGCTGACATGGCTTCTATACTTCTCTGCAGGCAATTGCAATGTTAATCCCAAAGCCTCATTTGCAATTGTGGAATAATGTATGAATGAAGTATCTTTTGCATTGTTTCTATTAATTACACTGTTGATGATGGTGGTTATTTACTGAAGTCCTAAAACCATGACTTTTCAACCCTAACTTCATATTGAGTTGTCATGATTCAAACCCTTACGGCGGAGGTACCCAAAATCGTCAAATTAAGGAATTCAGCATAATTGGAGGCGCCTTTACTTTAAGATAATCTTTTTGTAGTGTTAACAAGTGAAAACCATGAATATTAAAAAAAAAATTAGATTTTTTGGTTGTTGTATGTAATGTCTAAGATTTTTCAAAATGTTGGCTCTCGAGACCATTGAAACTGTCCCATAGGTGTAATCTGAACCGAAATCTACAACAAATAGCTGTCAGCAAATGAGAAATAAATATATGTCTTTCTAGTGCGTCAGCAAATTAGAATTAACCTCTAAAGGATCAAATGGCGTTTTTTTGGCAACATAGCGATTTTGGGCAACTCACTACAAATGGAAATTTTATTTTTTTTCTTTGAAATTTTCATAAAACATGTGCCCGAGGAGTAGCTTCGAGGCCCAACAATTTGCAAAACTTTTGACTATATGGTTAAAAAGTTATTGGATGATATGTCATTTTCAACGTTTGGTGGGTAGCTCAATTTTTTTTTGAAAAATCACCTTTAAAAGAAATAAAAATTTGAAACTGGTCCTCTAGATTTACATATATATGGAAAGCTTTGAATCATTCCATTTTGATTTATGAGATGCAAATTGTGAGGTGTTCTAGTTTGCGGGCAGTTATGGGTTCCCTACTCTAAAGTAAACTTTGGAGCTCTTTCTTTAGCTCAATCTTTAATATTTTTCAAAAAAAATAAAAGTAGGACCAATGTTTTTTATTACAACATTACAACCATTGGGATTGGCATTTTAATAAATCCATAAATAAAATTCTTATCAATTTAGTGTTTTGAATCATTCTCTACTTCTTTCTACTTACTATCTTTTTCCTACGTGTTGTACATTTCGAAATAATTTGAAAATTTTCAAGCATGTAGCCAATTTGATTTTCATAATGAATGTAAAGAGCTACCACCATTTTGGACAGTTCTTCATATAAATGTGACCTTGTGAAGTGCAGCTGCCCGATTTTTTGCAGGGACCAAAAAAGCATTTTTGTCAATTCAAACGCTATAATCTTGCAATCTACATGGTGGAAAATTCTGAAATTTTTTCCACATCTTCTCAAACCAGTGCACTACAAGATCCTATGGTTACATGTGTTCAAAAATGTTTTTTTTCTAAAATTTGGCAATTGTACGAGAAATGACAATTTGGGAGTAGTTTTGTTGGAAATATAGTCTCTGACCTTTAGGGGTTAAACATTTGTAGGACACTTTAATGGATGCTTATGGACAGATTTGGTGACAATCTAGGGTTCAAGAATGGGAATAAGGATAGGAATGGGTGTTTCTACCTTATACTATGTTTGTTGCATTAGAATGCAACAAAACATAAATGGGTCCAAACCTAAACTAGAGGTTGCAATTGGGTCCAGAAATAGGCTGGGTCAGTTTTGGGGTTTGCTTCCCTTCTAAGCTTACAATATTGTACAGTCGGGTACTGTAATCGTACAACCGGACAATTTTATCCATTCAACAATTTTTTGTACAATGTGCAATATAATTGGTATACTTTGGTGAGCATAATTATCATGTAATCCTCATGCAATCCCAACAAACCATACAAATTTCAGTTTCAAAAAAACAAAATTCCATTTTTGGTGAATTTCTAAAGTTTATTTTCATGATTTTACATAATATTTTATTGAGAACAATTAATGATGAATATTTTTAATCCAATTGCATAGATGTGAAGGGAACATCCATACGCACATCTTTCATATTAAAAAAACACCCCATGAAGTAACAAGAATATGAGTTAAGAAGAGTTAAATGTGAAGCGTCATAAGACCAAAATTTGTAATACAGATCTCTTTATATTTTAACAATATTTTTCTATTTGACCCTCACACTTTAACTAATTTTCTACATTTTAGCATGATGTTACAATCACTTTGCCAAAATACCATTAAAATATAAAGATATCTATTTCACAAATTTTGGTCATATGACGTTTCACATATAACTCTTCCTAACTCATATTCTTGTTACTTAATGGGGCGTTTTTTAATATGAAAGATGTGCGTATAGATGTTCCCTACATATTTGTGTAATTGGAGTAAAAAAGTTCATCATTAATTGTTCTCAATAAAATATTATGTAAAACCATGAAACTAAACTTTAGAAATTCACCAAAAATGAAATTTTGCTTTTTGAAATTGAAATTTTGTATGCTTGTTTGGGATTGTGTGAGAATTGCATGATAATTATGCAAGATGAACAATTCCAATTCTGTTTCTATGTTATAAAAAAATCTTTGAATGCTTCAAATCGTCCGGTTGTAAAATTACAGGACCCGATTGTACAGTACTGTATCCTTCCTTCCCTTGTGCAGAGCAGAAGTGGAGTCCGTATCTGCTGAGTCATCCCATGTCTTCAGTTGGCTGAACCTCCTGAATCCTGATCCCACTGAGGAGATGACACAGACAGACACATGGTAAGCTTCCCATGACCTAAGTTAACCTACACAAAATAGTGAAATTAGGTTGCCCCACACTAATTTCTCAACAGTCCACACTACAAAAACATTCACTGCTTTTGTACAATGAAGCAATCAATTCAGAGACATGTGTATATCTTAGATTTGTGCATCAGTTCAAGACTTGGTTCAAAGAGTGGCATGCACCTCCATGTGGAACAAGCATTGATCCATGACTTAGTTTATCTCAGGTAAGGCAACCTAATTGACAAGGCAACCGAATTTCACTATTTTGTGTAAGTTACAAAGAGCAAAGAGTGGAAGTGAAGCAACGCCCCTATAAGCTTAGTTTGCAGTTCAGTTGGTTTCGGATGATCACTCTCCCATTACGTGGGGGTGCTTCAGTGCTGGGAAGCTCTTATGCCTGGTAACTTACAGCTGTCCTATCATGCAAAAGGGACAAGATGGGCTGCAACTGTCCAAGGGGTCCGCGACTTGCAGCGGAATAGGGTCATTTCCTTATCTTCAGTTGGGGAGGAGCAAAAAACAAACACCAGTGAAGTGGGAAGCTTTTAACATCAGGGAGGAAACATACAAACAAAACGAGGATGGAAACATATGTATTCATCTTAGAGTATAAAAATTCATCCATAATAGAGCTATGAAGTCTCTAGACTTTGTAGCTAATGAGAAATTGCATCCATCGCAAATAAGAGAATCTATTGCCAAAGGTCCCCTCAAAAAAATTATGTAGGGGAGGCAACCCATTCCTGATCGACGACCCATTTCCAATCACTTCAGGAATTACAGGCATGTAAGAGGATGATTTTGTTGGTGGAAAATTTTCTTGTGTGCAACAATAGTGTTTGGATCCTTCCTAGAGTTTTCAGATATTTTGGTATCAAAACAAAGTTGCTATGAATTAATGAGTTCCAGATTCTGTAATTCCTTAAGTGATCGAGAATGGGTTGCCTCCCCTATACCAAATTGCTTTAGTAATAAGAGTAGATTTGTATTTTACAAAAAAATAGTCAAAGTTTGAAGAGAAGACAAAAACAACTCGAAAGTTGTATATGGATGTGTGCAACATTTGCCAAAGGAGAATTGGAATTGTTGACTGACAGAATTTCTAGGAGATGCCTATAAAAAATAGGAGTGACAACTTTATGATTATCCAAAACTATTATAATCCCTGAGGGACTATGCAACTCACTTTAGGCTCCTTTAAAATAAAAAAATGCTCAATTGCCTTCCGGTGTTCACTACAAGAAAAAAGAGTATTCTAACTAGAGTATAGTCTTATAAGTAATAACCTTTTAAGGAGATTATTAGAAAATTTTTATTGAAAACACATGTATTTCTAGTAAAATTTTACTAAATTTTTTCTTAAAAGGTCATTATTTATAAGACTATACTATTAGGACTATACTTAAAACACCCCTTTCTCTTGTAGTGGTTTAAAATTTTTTGCATGAAAATTTTAGGATACCTCCTATTCATCACATTGTATATATAAAGCTTCATTTTACATCATTATGATAAGCATTGCAAAAGCTAAAAGAATTTTCTTGGTTGAATTTAGAAATTCCATTTAGATTTATACTTATATGGATTAAAAATATATAAATTGTATTAAAATTTGTACGTATAATAATAGAACTCAATTTCTATTGTTTCTAATATGAAAAGAAAACTACAGGCTATGTATTGCTTACTAGAACATTCTCACCATTTGGATTTATAATTCTCAATTTTTTGTCAAAGTAATGAATAGTTTTGTTTTTTCATGCATTATGTACCACCTTCTATTTTATAATTTTTTTTTTAAGATGAATGCAAATTTGTTTTAGATTAAATTTTGTTCCATATATTGTCAAATCATTTTCCAATATGTTGATTGAAATACACAAGTTATAAGATACATGCAGGGGTTTTCCTAAATTTTTTGAAAATACAAACCTTCATCTTTGGAAGGGTAAAGGCAATTTTGATACCATTTTTTTTTTATATTGAAGAATGGATGATTTTCATCTACTTTATTGCGTGCAACTTTATTTATACTATATCCACATTACTGAATTAAATTTAAATCATGTTACTTATTTTTTTATTTTATACTGCATGTTATATTTCAATAAATTTAGCTTTTTTCCTTAAAAACTTGAATTTCACATTTTAAATGATTTCTTTTGAGTAAATCTAACAAAATGAAGCTTCTTGAAGTTTGATTACTTCTAGCCAAAAGTTTTTAAAAATTCCTAAAAATGAACATTTTATTGAAGTTTAAGGTGAAGATCTATTATTGTATACTTTTAATATAGAGTGAATGAGGATTTTCTTTACACTTTAATGTACTTCTATTATGAAATTTTCAAATAATAGAAATAATTTTTTTGTATTTAATATGAATTTTCTTTTCTTTATTTCAAAACTTCATAATAATTGAAATCCCCTCTTGCACATAATCAAAATTTTATAAAATATACTACCTCCGTTCCAAAATGATCTTCTTGTTGGACAAAATGTTCTGAATCAACCCCTAAAAGCCCAAGGCCTTTTTTCTACCAAAAAATTCTCAAAATTGCCATTTTTAGAGCAAAGAGTAAAAAAATCTGAAAATTGTTTTTTTGCACATCTAACCATAAGATCTTATACCTAACTAGTATGACAATGTGTGGAAAAAATTTCAGAATTTTTGACCGCATAGATTGCAAAATATCTGTGTTTAAAGTGAAAAAAACAAGATTTTCAGCACATTGCGGGACTAGATTTTTTGACTTTGAACGTTTTTAACTTAAATTTTTTGCACTACAGACTTTTGAGCTTTAACTCCTAAAGGAACATTGTCCCTTCAAGGGACAATGGGATTTTGGGCAGGTACCTACGGGCTGAATTATTATAGTGATTTTTTGAAACTTTTTTTGAAGATAGAAAAACTGCTAAGCTTAATGGGAATATAATTTTTCTTTCAATTGGTGCCTGAGAAAAAAAGTTGTGCCCAAATAAGCTCAAAACCGGGGACATGGGGCAGCCTAAAAATTTTGCACTTTAATTTTTAAAATTAATTTTTTTTTTCCTTATAGATTATATTTTTGTCTATCTAGGAAGCTTTGATTCATTTCATTTGGATTTGTTATGAGAAAGTTATGAACATTCTTGTTTTTCGGGCACTTAGAGCATCTTCTTGAAAAAAATAACTTGTAGGATTCATTTTTGAATGCAATTTTTACAATTTTTCAAAAAAAAAGTTCCACAAGGTCTAGTTTTTTTGCTAGAACAATCTCACCACTGGGATTAGTGATTTTTAATTCCATCTAAAAGATATTAATATTTTAGATTTTTCTTCTATCTCGTACCTACTTCTATTTAACAAGTTTTTTAATAATGTAAATTAAGTTTTTTAAAAATATTTTTTCTAGACTTTCAACTTAATTCTCCACTATTAAGATTAAAAGCTCAAAACTCTATAGTGCAAAGAATTAAAGTTAAAAATGTTCAAAGTCATAAAATCTAGTCCCACAATGTGTTGAAAAACTTGTTTTCTTCACTTTAAACGAAGATATCTTGCAATCTGTGCTGTCAAAAATTCTGAAATTTTTTCCACACATTTTCATACTAGTTAGGTATAAGTTCCTATGGTTAGATGTGAAAAAAAAAAACAATTTTCAATTTCTTTTACTCTTTGCTATAGAAATGGCAATTTTGAGTGATTTTTGGCAGGAAAAAGGCCTTGGTCCTTTAGGGGTTAAATCTTTATAGTGGAGAATTGAGTTGAGAATCTAGGGATAAAAAAGAACTTCAAAAAAACTTAGTTTTCATTCTTAAAAAAATTATTAAATACAAGATAGTACAAGATAGAAGGAAAATCTAAAATATTAATATCTTTTAGATGGAATTAAAATGCACTAATTCCAATAGTGAGATTGTTCTAGCAAGAAAACTAAACCTTGTGGAACTTTTTTTTTTTTTAAATTGCAGAAACTGCATTCCAAAATGAATCCTACAAGTTATTTTTTCAAGAAGATGCTTTAATTGCCCAAAAACAAGATTGTCCATAACTTTCTCATAAAAAATCCAAATGAAATGAATCAAAGCTTCCCAAATAGGCAAAAATATAATCTATAAGGAATTTTTTTTTTTTAAAAACTAAATATTTTGCAAAATTTTTTTGCTGCCCCCTCTCCCCTGTTTTGAGCTTATTTGGGCATAACTTTTGTTCCCGGGCACCAATTGAAAAAAAACTATACTTCCACAAAGCTTATTAGTTTTTCTATCTTTAAAAAAAGTTTCAAAAAATTACAACAAAAATTCAGCCCGTAAGTACCTGCTTGAAATCCCATTTGTCCCCCAAACGGACAATGGTCCTTTAGGGGTTAAGGTGAAAAATAACAATTTAAAAGCCCGTTTTGAGCTATAAGTAGATTTGGTGCATTCCTAGCATTCTCAAAACTTTGAGTTTCAAAGCCCTTTTCAAAATGTAGTTTTGGAATATTGAAAAATAGAATTTTGGGGGCATTTTCAAAGATCACCAGATGGTCAATTAACTGTTGAGTGTGAGGCCATCATTTTGTATTTATCGTAATTGTAGGACAAGGTCGGTGGCAAAGAATGCTAAAATAGATGCCATAATGGCAACCACTCTAAAAATAGATGCCATAGTCGCCCATTCTAGTCTCAATCTCTGAAGATCTCTGCAATCAAATGACAAATAAGCACCTTGGTGGGCCTTAAGTATGGTTGCATGGCCAAAGTCAAGGTTGCACGGCTAGAGCCAAGAAGAGCATTCTATATGGCACTATGGACGCTAGCAATTGGCGAGCGTTATTGAGCAAAAATGATTTTGTTTTAATAAAATCCAAATAAGCCAAAACAAGGCAGTTCTAAGGACATTCTATATAGTTTCCTAGGGATTGTAGATTCAAATTTAGATACACTGCTGAAAGTAAAATTGCCGATGTGGATCCAAAATTGGTTGAGCTCCTAGAGCATGGTGAAGGACAGATTGGGCATAACCCCACACATCTTGTGCTTTGGGTAAAAGAAAACAAATATGTATGGGATTCTTTTCAGTACCTAAGTTACAACATACACATCAAACATCAATCCCTAGGGCAATGTGTACCCTTTAAGCGATTTGATCTTGTGTGTGTCAAGTAGGTGCTCTAGGTTTGCATTCTCAAAAGATTTAATAACAATGCGTTTTAGTTAGTTGTTACATAATGAAATTAGTGCTTTTTTTATGGTAGCCATAACATTGTGCCAAATTAATCAAATAAAAGCGGCTTCTTTTTTTGAGCAAGCTTTGTTCTTCACAAGTTTCTAGGCAAGGGAAAAGACTTTGGGGAGAAAGCTTGACCATTTGGAAGGAGTGGACTTCTTTGAAGCACAATGCTTAATGAAAAGATGCGGCCCAAGTTGAGTCGAATAAATCAGTAGCGGGGGGTCGGATGTTAGACTAGAATGGATACCACTTGAAGATGGCTATCACTACAAGAAAATGGGGGTATAAATTATTGTGGTCATTTGTGCATGTCCAAAATGACTGCATCTCAATTGGACCTCTCTAATTGCACCCTTTGGCCTTCTTTGACAATGTCCAAGTCATTTTTAGTTGCGGTCGCAATTGGGGGATGAGTACGCAATGAAACCAAACTTTCTGTGCAAGTTTTCATTGAGGATTCATTTATTTTCTTGCTGTGGAGATCACAATCATTCTTTGCGACTTGGCCTCATTGATTTGCAACTTGCAAATGACTATCTGCGACTTACAAGTTACAAATGACTTACTCTTCACTGAAGGCGCCTTTGAGGGAATTTGACGATGCCTTTGTGGATTTTGCTACTCTGACGTGTCCACAGTTTAGGAGTGAGTCATTTTCTAATCGTACACTAGTTGTTTCTCAATGATTTTCTATACTACTAGAAAATTCAGCTTTTTTGTTGATTTGGTTGTATAGATTTGATTCACTTTTCTATTGATTTGGAGAATAATTTGTTGATTTGGATGTAAATCAATAGAACAAACCAAATGAATGCGAGCAAATCAACAAAAAAACTGAATTTTCTAAATTGTGAAGCTAGTCATATCTTAGTCGCTTTTAAATTGTACAATGGTTGTTTCTTAGTTGTTTTCTAGTTGTTTTCTAGTTGCATCCAAAGTTCATTTCCATTTGTCTTATATCAATTGTCCCATATCAATTGTAGAAAGTACCATTAGGTTGGATATGTAAGACTTGTAGGTTGTTGTAGTCATATACAATGAAGTTTTTTTATTTAACCCCTAAAGGACCATTGTCCCTTTGGGGGACAAATGCGTTTTCGGGCAGGTACCTACGGGCTGAAATTTTGTTGTGACTTTTTGAAACTTTTTTTGAAGATAGAAAAACTAATAAGTTTTGTGGGAATATAATTTTTTCCACAATCGTGCCCAAGAAAAAAAGTTATGACCAAATAAGCTCAAAACAGGGGACGGCGGGTAGCAAAAAAAAATGGACAAAAATTTGAAAGTTTTTTTTAAATATTTTTTTTCTTATAGATTATATTTTTCTCTATTTGGAAAGCTTTGATTCACTTCATTTGGATTTGTTATGAGAAAGTTAAGGACGTTCTTGTTTTTCAAGCAGTTAAAGCATCTTCATGAAAAAAATAACTTCTAAGATGCATTTTTGAATGCAATTTTTCAATTTTTTTTTTTTTTTTTTTTTTTCATGGTTTATATTATTTGCTAGAACAATATCACCATTGGGATTAGTGTTTTTTAATTCCATCTAAACTATATGAACATTTTAGATTTTTCTTCTATCTCGTACACTTCTACTTAACAATTTTTTAATGAATGAAAATTAAGTTTTTTTGGATTTTTTTTTTTTTTTTAGACTCTCAATTCAATTATCCACTATAATGATTTAAAGCTCAAAACTCCGTAGTGCAAAAAATTTAAGTTAAAAATGTTCAAAGTAAAATCCAGTCCCACAAGGTGTTGAAAAATTTGTTTTTTTCACTTTAAACGTAGATATCTTGCAATTTGTGCGGTCAAAAATTCTGAAATTTTTTCTACACACTCTCATACTAGTTAGGTGTAATATTGTATGGTTAGATGTGAAAAAAACATTTTTCAATTCTTTTTACTTTTTGCTATAGAAATGGCAGTTTTGAGTGTTGTTTTGCAGAAAAAGGGCCTTGGTCCTTTAGGGGTTAATTCTAAGAATTCTATAATTTGTAGATTTCTATAGAGTGTAGATTTGTAGATTTCTATAGTGTATAGATTTCTACAATTTGTAGATTTCTATAGTCTATAGAAATAAAAAAATATTTAAAATCCATGAAATATTAAAATCTATAAAATTGTAAGCCTTCCTAAACAAATGAAATCTATTAAATACCAATATTTGAATTTTTGAAATCTAAAAATAAGGTAGATCTGGAATTTTGAAATCTAGAAATAAGATAGATCTGGAATTTAGAAATTTAGAAAAAAAAGGTAGATTTGAAATTCTAGTCATGAAGAATAGTAGATATGAAATTCAGATATCTAGAAAAAAGGTAGATCTGAAATGACTTGCAAATGACTGCAAAATGACTCGCAAATGATTGCTGACGTGGATGTCCACCTCAAACTTTCTCATCCAAGGAAAATACGTATGGTGATAATAAACATTGAAGTCATTTACAAACAACTTGTCCACAATGACTTCAAGGGGTTTGAGTCATTCTTTAGTCAAATATATCTAAAATGACTGCTTGAAGTCAATTTCAAGTCATTTTTTGCAGTCATTCACACCCAATTTTTTGTAGTGTATGAAGCGAGTTGAAGCTAATGGCGCTAATTTCCCAAAAAATCTGTAAATGTGGGTCTTTGGATTGGAGGAATAATCCAATCCAGTCATTAATATGTACTAGGTCCGGCTAGTGCGAGAGGAGCTTCAACCACCTATGGAGAATCTAAGAAATAAGTTGAAGCCAAGAATGACGATCAAATTCCGTAAGAGGGTAGGACAATGATAAGTTGTCTTATATCTTCACCTGCTTGCTAATTGTGTCCCATATATTAGCAATTGTTCACAATCCACTACAAGCTAGTTTTTGAGTCCTATCCATTGAGAAATGAAAGTTTGTACCTATGAATCATATAATCCACCATAAGCTAGTTCTAAATACCTCATCAATATTGAACAAGGGGACTGCATTAACCCCTAAACACCCAAGGAGGGGTGAGTCTCCAAAATTGTCCCAGAACGGCCGTTTTAGGATAAATAGGCCTAGAAAATTTCAAACAATTTTTTTAAAAGCGTAACTATTGGATCATGTTTATTCAGTTGTGTTTGACAGACCCTCAAATTTTTAGGTCATTTGATCGTACAGATTTTTTGGAAAATGGATTCGAAGTTCAAATTCAGCCCATTTTCTTGCAATTCAGTCCCGGGCAGCTTGCACTCTAAGGACTATAACTTTTGCAGATTTTGGTCAAATGCCAACAATTTTGGACTATTAGGTCAAGCATAAAGATAACAAAACAAAGAATGAAAAGCCAAAAATTGTTTGCAAAATTTGCTATTTCATGTGAGGCTTGCAATTGGGATGCCTTTGTTTTTCCCTAACAAACTTGGAGGCTCTGGCTGATGGGCACCCTCGTCCTTCCATGCCTGGCCCATTCTGGCAACGATCTTCCCCCTCCTACACCCACCAGCCAGCCCTCCACCGCTCCTTGCGCTTGGCACGGCGCTACAGCACGACCCCTCCTGCAGGCCGTTGGGCACGCGATAGTTGGACGCCAATCCTTTGTCGTCAAGGCATCCCCCCTTAGCTGTTGAGTTCAAACTGAGCACCTCCTAGTTTGAAAAACCTCCTGCCCTGCCCATTGGCCTCCCTGACCTCCGCCCGCCCACTGATCGCGTGACGCTGCTGCTCCATTGCGGCAGTCCGTATGGAGTCCCATCTCTGCCACCAAATCAACTGCATTTCATCAGATGAAAAAATGGGTGATCTATATATTGTGACCTTTTCAAAATTATGTATAAAAAAAACGGAAAGGCCCAAATGGTGAAACCTTTCAGCAAAAAAAATGTAAAGGAAAAAACCAAGTTTAGTTCCGAAAGTAAAAAGCCAAAATCAAATTCATAAAGGGAGAAGGCTAACAAAAATATATAAAGGGAGTATCCCAAAAAAAATGTAAAGGAAGTAGCCAGATTTGTTTTGGAAAGGGAGTACCTCAATAAAATATGTAAACGGGCCAGTCCAAAAAAATGTAAAGGGAGTAGCCAATACAAATATGTAAAGGGAGTAGTCCAAAAAAAATGTAAAGGAAAAAGCCCAAAAAAATTCTACACCGCCACCATAAGGTACTGTCACTTTCCAAATACAAAGTGGGCATGACTAAGGACCTCAACAAAGGTATATCCAAAAAGTATTTTGTATTTCCAGACGAAGGTAAAAAAAAAATGGGAGTATAAAAGCCCCCCCTAATTTAAGAGGCAAATGCCAAATCCTATGTGATGAATGAAAGGCCTAGAGAAAATGGGGATGGCACTAGGAAAAATCTAAGACTCAAGCTACAAGACCTAGAACTAATCTACAGCCCACAGCGGGGTAGAAGACACTAAAGCCTAGAAGCCACATATGAGATGCAAACCCTCACGATACAAAGAAAAAATACAATTGAGACTGCAAAATCCGGATAAGTAATTACAAATGGAAAATTTAGAAAGCCATAAGCCCCCAGAATAGGTATACCTTCAAACCTAATATAAGATGTGAAGGCATGAATGAGCCAAAAAGACTAAATACTGTCACCAGCGCATGATATAAATATAGCCTACATCTCCTTCCTATAGGAAAATCATAAATCTTGATCTTCAAGTGCAAAAATATAATGTTAGGATTCAGGGTTATGTACAAGACTCCGCCAAAGGCCTATAATTGCAATGCTTATGCAAAAGCCCTTGCACAAGGTCAAGCCACATGCCAAATATTGAATGCCAAGTGTAGAGGAAGAATTTTTTAAAAGTGAAACCAAAACAATGAACACCTTTGCATGCAGGTACAAATGGAGAGAAAAAATTACCTCCATTCATTTAGAAGGTACCACTAGGATGGTGCATTTTCATGTAGCACCCACGTGTGTAGCACATCCATTGAAATGAATATAATGCGCAATAACTGTTTGTCCTTTTCTTGCATAGAACGCAACGACGGCGCAAACTACTTTTTTGAGGGCAATGAATTTGGGGCATGTCTTCCCATAATAGTGAAATGGTTGCTTTCTGGCCCGCCCAATTCTTTGTCAATGCCTTGCAAAGTGCTAATATAAATTTGAAATGCGACAAGGACTCCTTTTCACGTCCTTTTCCCCTCAAAATCTCCTTGTGGAGGATCCACATGTTCACCACGCTCGTATCAATGAGGAAATATAGTAGACGGTGCTACCATTTATGGGAATGCACTTGGCAAGAGTATGAACCACGGAGTTGATCCGCTACATCAACACCATGTATGAAAGTAGTGTATTCTAAATGAACTGGTGATGTCTTGATTTTTTGAATTCTGCCACCTACCTGGCGTGGGACTTGGACAACTTCACATGGAAAAGCTACTGGCAAAGCACTACTAGTAGATAATAAAAGGACCGGTTTCTTGTCCATCTACATGATCGCACACATATTCCGTAAGATCTGCATTGCCCACTCCAAACTTCTTTGCGTGGATTTCTTGAACGCTTTCTGTTCCTTCACAAAATCCGGAAGTCTGATACGGTTGCTTCAAAGAGTGCCCATGGCATACGTACCAGCACGCTCCAAATCACGGAATACTTCCACACTCGTAAAGAAATTATCACAACTATAAGTCCTCGACCTCCCAACCCTACAAGCAATGCCTCCACTACCCTTTGCCCCATCTTTGGCTCTCCTTTCTTTGACTTAGGGGCCCCCACGGTTTCAATAGATGCTCCGCAATAAACATCAAAGTTGCTTACAAAGCGTGACACAGAATCTGCAAGACACCAAATCTTCAGTCCCCATTTCTCAGGCTTGTTAGGCATGTATTGGTGTACAGGGCAATACACACCTTTATAATGGACCATCATCTCATCAATTGTGATTTTCTCTCCATTATTCCAAAGGGCCTTGCAACAATCATGGAGTTCAGTCAACAACCATCTCACTTTGTTTACTTTGTCATAAGTTGGGGATTTTCGATCCACGCATACAGAAGCTGGGTTGGTCACGTGAAGATATTTTGATAGAAGCAAGAACCGATTGCGTGACATAAGCTGGGACATAACGTGGCAATGAACAAACGGTTCAGACTTCTGCCAGTACATGCATACGTTCGGTAGTTTTTTCAGGCCCATGTATAAAGAGATTGCAATGAAAGTCTTCAATTCACCACATCCAACGATCTCCACCCAGTGCCTCCACGGGTGTAGGTCTCGTAATCACTAGGGCATGTAGCATTTTCAATCCCATGCTTCACCCTCCTTAGTTCCTCAATTGCGTATCTATTTGTTTTGGCACATATACGCCTCAATGTCTGAATAGACCAGAACTGTCCAAATAATTGAAGAAGTGAAGGGACCTTATCCCATTTTTTAGTCAAGCCAGGACATGGACCATTGAAAGGCTTAGGATGGGGCGTGAAATTCATATACCTTTGGTTCCATTTGTGGGGGGCATAGTCTTCCTTTATTTTGTCCGTACCAGATGCCAAAGTCGAAGCACCACCTTTGCCCCTTCCACGATGGCCTGCTTGACCTTCGCCCCTACCTCCGCTGCCTCGACTCGGGGGAGTTTTGAGTTTTTCATGAAATCGTAAAGACCGCTCATGCCCAAAATGTGCCGGTCGAATATCTTTTTTGAGCTAATTACAGCCATGTAAATTGTGTTCAAACAAAAATATTATGTTTGTAGTATTTGAATCTATGCATTATAAATGACTAAGAATAACTTCCCTTTGTTTAGCTTGATTATGTAATTGTAACCTTTTGTTGGCGTACAATGAACCAAAAGAAAGTGAAATAGCCAGAACTAACAAAGTGGTCTAGAATTTTTTTACAAGAGACAGAAGTAACAATGAAGAGTGATGTGACCAGTTTTCCATGACCTATTTCAATTTCTAGAACTAAAATAGCCACAACAACAACCTTCAAGTGAAATTCTTGTATTGAAGCAAATCTAGACTACTTGGAATAGATGTATGAAATTATGGTATTTTTGTATACTGAAGAAAATCATTTTCTACCAATGTCACTTTTGTCAACAAATATTGATGGATGTTCAAACTATAGTGATGTTTTACAAGGAAAGCTGAAAATCAAATAATATGAATTATAATATAAATATAGAAAGTGAATTTTGTTATTTCAAAATTTAGAATTTCAAATTTGTAAGATAATATATAGTTTTACTTTTATAAAAAATATTTCTATAACTTTTCCCAATAACCAACGTTACTATGAGAAAGTGAATTTATTAATTCGAGGTTGACCAAGATGCATCCACATTTTCGAGGTCTGCATATCCAAGGGTTTAAATTTGGCTGTGAAGAAGGCTATTATCTTTGGAAGGATAAAGCTATTTATACCAATAGAAACGGATGCATACATTCAGTTTTTTGTGAAACGGTCCCTCAATTTGGTAGGTTAATGGTGTTTTTTTCCTAAACCCAGCATATAAGAAAAACTCTAAAAAAAAGGAAACCACTCTTGTGAAGGGGAGGGAAAAAAAAACCCTTACCTAGCCCCCCAGTAGCCGCATGCTGCTGAATGGGGCTGCCCCCTGCCGTCGCCCCTTCTCGCTTGTCGCTGCTGGCCGCCTGGCGTTGTCTCTTTTCGATGCCGGCGGGGCTGCCTCTCTTTCTTGTGGTCTGCATCAGTCTCGCCTCTTCCTTCGGTGCCCCTCTGCTTTCTTCTTCCAGATGCTACATTCTATCGTCCGCCTTTAGCTGATCTTGTTTTTGGTCACGTGTGTTGTTGTGCTATGAGGGAGGCGAAGACGATGGACTTATCGGAATTCATGGATGAAGAATGAGTGGATTTTGAGTGTTTCTGGGAGAACAGTGGTGGGTGATTGTAGTAGTTTGGGTCATTGACATGCTCTACTTCTTGGTCGTCGGAGTAGTCGTTTTCATCTTCTTTAGATTTGGTTGAGTTTTTGGTGCTCTTTTCACTGTCGCAAGAGGAGTCTCTACAACCCTCGTGGTCTGTATTTTCCGTGTCACAATCAGAATTGAGTTCTTCTTCACGTAGTATTTCTTGCACATTGGATTTTCTCAACGCAACAGTACTTTTATTTTTCATAATCACGAAGTACATCTCTTCCTTAGTCATCTCATGAAGATAGGAGTATGTGGCAAGCCCTAGACTAAACCCAGATTGCTCCTCCTCTTGTTGTTCTTCATCGCATATATTGTCGTCGTGCAGGCAGGAGTGAGGCACCCTCATGGGCATCGGAAACGACGACACTTCACTCGTGGGGTCTGCCAACCACGCCTCCTCTGGACTTTCAGCGGAGGGTTGCTGTATCTCGTCCATGCGTCGGTGAGAGGTTGGGGACGGAGTGGGCGAAAGTTGTGGCATTATCGGCGGGCGCTCTCGGTTCGGGTCCGCGGTCCCTGCTCTGCGGTCCAAAGTCTCCTGCGGAAGCCCAACCGTCATTGCTGAAGACACGGCGCTTTTGTTTGGCTTCTGCGGGGAAAAACAGAGTTGGCGCACAGCAGTTTTAGGTGAGACCCTCATACCCCCCCAATGTCAATGAATTTAAAAAACAAAATTGGGCTCAAGGCTCAACTGAACTGCGGTGGGGTCCCTCGCTCTTGGTGGTCGGTTCTCCTTGCTCCCTTGCTGGCTCTCTGGTGTTTAGTAATGTTTGCCATTAGGTCCCTCACCGATGATGTTTGATGGTTCCTGCTCCCCGGTTGGCTCTCCTTTGTCCACCAGTGCTTTCCCGTTGGGTCCCTTGCCAGTTGTGGACGATGCTCCCTGCTCCCGTGCTGGCTTTGCGTTGTTTACGAATGCTTTACCTGTTACAACACACTGTAGATTTTTAGATGGAAGGACTGTGATCAAAGAGGGACGACCAAAAAAATGGGGATAGTAAAATGTACTTGCTGTTGTGCTGCGAGTTACATTGCCGTAGGTCGTAGGTTCTTGCACTACATTTTCTTTATATTCCCCGCTGCTCCTCCTGTGTTTGGCCCCTGCATCCAACATCCACAGCAGTCACTTCTATTTTTTTAGATCGGCAAGCATCAACTGTAGAAATGAGGTTTGTGAACTAACCTACGATTTTGGGGGGTGGTCGCTCCGTTGCTGCAAGCCGTCGAGGAAGCTCAACACAGTCTATTGAAGTGGTGCCCCAGCTTGCTTTGTCTCTTGCTCTTGCAATTTTGGGGGATGGTCGCTCCGTTGCTGCAAACAGTTGAGGAAGCTCAACGCAATTTGTAGAAGCGGCGACCTAGCTCGTTTTGTCTCCTGCTGAGCAGATGCAGCCGAGTTACAGCAGGTGATGCCCAAATCGTGAAGGGGACCAAAAAAAGTTGGGATCAAATTAAAACTCACTTGGGATTGTGCTTCTTGGAACGTTGTTCTTGCTGAAGTGCCCCTTCTTCAGTTGCTGAACCGTTCTTTTGCCGTTGTTGCATTCATGTTGTGCTGCCCTTTTGTGTTGATGTTGGATGGATGCACCGTTGCTAATGTTTGTCTTGATTGTTGTAGAGCTGGTTACCTCTGAGACCGGATCGGGGAACACGACATGTCGTACCTGATCATAAACCTCACTGCTGAACCCCTCCCCTTCTCCTTTGATGCGTCTTAGCGGACCCAAGAATTGCAATCCAAAATCACAGCTGCATTCCGGTAAAAGAGGTGGTAGAAGTTCTTGTTGGTGGGCACCTTAAGCAGTAATCTAGTCCTTGGTGGCCTTGGTCTTGCCGCGAGGAAGTCTTTGTTCATGCATTGCAGCAGAAGGTGGACTTGATTGTCTGAGGCACCATGGTCATTGTGAGCCCACTCTCTAATGATTTCAGCAGCTGCAAAAAAAGGAAGGAGGGACGGGGAGAGATGGAAGAGGAGAAGAGGAGTCCATGTTGATAGATCTACCTTTTTGAATGTGCTCTAGCAATGTGCTTACTAGAGTTGTTGTATTGAGTTCTTTTATCCTACTTCATTAGGTAGAGTGTGGTTTGAAGCCACATGAGTGAGTGAATGTAGCTTGGCATGTGTAGGAGTTGGCAAGAGAGTGAGTGAATGTAGCTTCATGCATGTGCTTGACTGATTGTTCTAGTAGCCATGACTGTTGTCACAATGTGAGAAAGTTAGCAGTAAAAGGAATGTAGTATACCCTAAATGTAGTATGCTTTCATATATCTTCCCACATTCTAGTATCTATTGGGCTAGGAAGGGCTGTAAATGCACAAAAGTGAAGCCACATGAATGAAGGCACGTCACTGTATTAGAAAGGTGCCAAACTGTGACATTGTATTTATAAAGGGGTGTAGTTATTAGCATTCACCTGAACCTCCGAAGTTTAGTTTTCTTTCAATTATGGCTGTGAATTTGCTTCCCTTGTACATGAGCCCGCGTGGGCAGCCAACCCTGAAACCCTGTCGTTTTTTGTCCGTTCAGTTGAAGGTGGTTGCCAACAACTACCTAGTTGAGGATTGCGTCCCTATGTCAGACTCCAGCCTTCCATGAGTTCCATTGAGCGTGCCCTTCTTGGTTTCTGGCTTGGCAACGTGGGACAGACCCGGTGGCATGAGGCCGGGCCCTGCCCTTTGAGCAACGGGCTTTTAATTTTGTATGGGAGGGGTAGCCCCTGAATCCTCACACATGGTGCTTCTCAATTGGCTAATGCCTCAAAGCATTTGAATCCAGAGCCCTTCAACTAGAGCTCACAGCCAGAAAAAATTAAATCAACCGCATTCAAGAATATTTTTTTATTGCTTCTTGATAGAAAAAGGTAGTATTCTCTGAAATCAACCTAACAAAAAAATCAGGTCCGAAATTTTTTCATTCCACGGGCTATTGCAGACCGCCCAAGAAGGGCAACAACCATAAAATGGTTGCTCAAGTACTTAGGGATTAACCCCTAAAGGTCAAAGACTATGTTTTCACCAAAAACACTCCAAAACTGCCATTTTTAATACAAGTACCAAATTTTAGAAAAAAAACATTTTTTGACACATGTAACCATAGGGTCTTGTAGTAAACTTGTTTGAGAATATGTAGAAAAAATTTCAGAATTTTCCACCTTGTGAATTGCAAGAAATTAGCATTTGAATTGACAAAAAACGTTTTTTGGGCCCTGCAAAAAATCGGGCAGCTGCACTTCACAAGGTCACATTTAATTGAAAATATGCCCAAAATGGTGGTTACTCCTTAGAATTTTTTGTCAAAGCAAGTTGGCTACATGCTTGAAAAATTTCAGATTATTTGGAATTATACAACATATAGGAAAAAAATATTAAGTAGAAAGAAGTAGAGAATGATTCAAAACACGAAATTGTTAAGAATTTAATAATGGAATTGAAAAATGTCAATCCCAACGGTTGTAATGTTGCAATAAACAATATACATCCTATGCTTTTATTTTTTCAAAAAACATTAAAAATTGAGTTAAATAAAGGACTTCAAAGTTCATTTTAGAGTAGGGAATTGATCATTGCCCGCAAATTGAACACCTCATAATTTTCATCTCCTAAATCAAAATGGAACAATTCAAAGCTTTGCCCGTGCATATAAATCTAAAGAACCAATTTCAAAATTTTATTTTTTTAAAAAGTGATTTTTCAGAAAAATTTTGAGCTGCCCGCCGACCATTGAAAATGACATATCATCCAATAACTTTTTAACCATGTAGTCAAAAGTTTTGAAAATTGTTGGGCCTTAAAGCTACTCCTCGGGCACACATTGTGTGAAATTTTCAAAGAAAAACAATAAAATTTCTGTCCGCAATGAGCTGCCCAAAATTGCTATGTTGCCAGAAAATGCCATTTGGTCCTTTAGAAGTTAATATATTTGATTACAGGTTGTTATGGAATAATAATTCTATTCCACACATGGGATCTCCATATTGCCGAAGGTATATAAACCATAAGCCACGCCTAGGATGGAAACCAATAGATGTCCTTGGGGTGTGGTTTTATGCAGTGGATCCTATATTGCAAAAGTATTTTGAGGCCAAATATGTCTAGTTCGATGGCATATAGGAACCATTTGGCTAAGAGAGCCATGCGGGAGATTTTGGGGTCAAGAAGTTTTAAGCTGCTTGTTAGTTTGAGAAGACAACAATCGTCCTAGCAAACGCAGATGCGCGTGGTGTGCTAACTGTGCTTAGTCCCATTCCATAAGTATTTCCTCAAGAAATTGCAAATGGAGCGTAGAACTTGAAGAGAGCCACTCTAAATTGCTATAAAATAATAAAGGGAAGAAAGAGAATTGAATTTACCACTAGCGCTCTTCCTTAACCCCTAAAGGACCGAACACCATTTTTTGGCAACATAGCAATTTTGGGCAGCTCACTACGAATGGAAATTTTAATTTTTTTCTTTGAAATTTTCACACAAGATGTGCCCAAGGAGTAGCTTCAAGGCCCAACAATTTTCATAACATTTGACTTTATGGGTAAAAAATTATTGCATGATATGTAATTTTTTGCGTTCATTGGGCAGTTCGGGCAGCTCAAAAATATTCTTTAAAAAACACTTTTTTGAAAAATTAAAATTTGATATTGGTTTTATAGATTTATATATACTTGGAAAGCTTTGAATCATTCCATTTGGATTAACGAGTCAAAAGTTACAAGGATTCTTAGTTGGAGGGTAGTTATAAAATCTCTATTCTAAATTAAACTTTGAAGTCCTTTCTCTAACTCAATTTTCAATATTTTTGAATAAAACAAAAAACATTGGGTGTATATTGTTTATTACAACATTATAACCATTGGCATTTTTCAATTCCATAATTAAATTCTTGACAATTTAATATTTTGAGTCATTCTCTACCTCTTCCTACTTACTATTTTTTTCCTATATGTTGTACAATTCCAAATGATCTGAAAATTTTCAAGGATGTGGCCAACTTGCCTTGAAGAATGAATCCAAAGAGTAACCACCATTTTGGACATTTTTTCATACAAATGTGACCTTGTGAAGGGCAGCTGCCCGGATTTTTTGCAGTGATTAAAAAAGGATTTTTGTCAATTCAAACGCTATTATCTTGCAATCTACATGGTGGAAAATTCTGAAATTTTTTCCACATCTTTTTAAACCAGTGTACTACAAGATCCTACGGCTACATGTGTTCAAAATTTTTTTTTTTTCTAAAATTTGATACTTGTATTAGAAATGGCAGTTTTGGAACGTTTTTGGTGAAAACATAGTCTAAAACCTTTAGGGGTTAAGAGACAATCATTGCATTGTCCAATATTTGAGTTTCCTCATTATCTTTTAATGCAAGAATTCAATGTCAAGGTAATTGGAGAAATTCTAAAGCGAGAGTTAAGAAACTTGGACAATGAACCAAAGATTGCCCATGAGAAGCCAAATTGCTACATTTATGCAAGGGGCAGACGCCTTGGAGATCTAATAGCTGACGCTCCTTGACCAGTTGAGAGTAAGCCCCAATGCAGTGCCAAATTGATTGCGCAGATGGGTTGTATTTGGATGTCCACTTGCCTACCTAATATTTAGAGTCCTGTGCCATCCATATATTGTAAGAGCATCTCCACCAATCTGTTCTCTATCCCTAAACTTGAAGTCTCAGAGCAGTCAACCTTGACTTTATGCAGATGAGACCTCGCGAGTTCTCTAAATGAGCCTCTGGATACAGAATTCGGTGAGAGTTTTACAGAATTCTGTATAACTTACGGATATAGGATTTAGAAAAAGGTTGGTGCGATGAGATTTCTGTATCCCTGTCTGCATCTCAGGTCCTCTTCCCTATACTTTTAGGGAAACGGAACTCCCGGTGGGAATGCTCTAAGATGAGCTACAGGTCCAACTACTGGGGAGTTGGATGCCTTTGATTTTGCCAAATCTGAGCTCTTTTTTAATTTTTATATTTAAAGTTTCTTCAATGAAGAGAAATAAATAGGGCTCAAGAAGGCACTCTTGCCGTATTTAGCGTTGAATGGAAATTGATTTGAAATCCCGCTATTTAAGATAACTTTTGCAAAAGCGTCTTGCAATAACATATGCACCAAATGGATGAGTGAATTAGGAATGCCTTGTTTCTTCATAAGTTGAAAAGGAAAGTCCCAACATACCATATGGTACGCCTTAGAAAAGTCCAACTTAAGGAAGATTAAATCTTGGTTGGATTCTCTCGTCCATTCTAGATCGTTTCATACTATAGGAAAACAATGTCTAGGATGTACTAAACTGGGAGAAAAGCGGATTGGTCTAGATTTATGACATCTTTGAGAAGTCCTTGGAATCCTATTTGGAGGTCTTTGGCTAAAATATTATACAAAACGTTAAGGAGTGTAATCGGGTGCTAGTTTGAGAGGTTGTCTCACTACAAGGAAATGGGTATTTTATGACTGCAAAAATATGATTGGAAATGATTGGCGATTGCTCGCAGTCATATTTTTGGAGGCCAACACCTTGGTAAAAAACATAATTGCAAAATATGACTGCAGTCGTTTTTTGGCCTTATACCTCACGGGCGTATATTATACGCTTGTTGGGAATGCCAAAGTACTTCGTAGGGAATGACAGGGAACATGTTTGGAGAATGTCGAGTCATATTACAAGTCATATTTTTGTTGAAGTCATATTTTGCAGTCATATCTCTATGGGAGTGCCACTTTTTTCTTTTGGGGCAGCCCAAGGGAAATATAGGTGGGTCATCATATTTTTGCATTAGTCATATTTTGTAGTCATTTCTCCATGGAAGTGACATTTTTTTTCCTTTTGAGGTAGCCAAGGGAAATTTGAGCAAGAAATCATATTTTTGCCTCAGTCATATTTTGCAGTCATATTTTTTTGTTAGTCATATTTTGTAGTTACATTCTTTTGTTAATAATTTTTTTTTTTTTTGGGCAATCCAAGGAAAAGGTGGTCAATCTAAGATGGCTTTCTTGTAATTTTTTCATGGATTTTTTCAAGTATAAACATGACTTTATTTCATGGATTGCCTATTAAAAAAAGAGCGTATTTTTTTGAATGTTGTATCCATTATAGAACTAGCGTCTAATAGTTTGGGGTGGCACATGTTTATATTTTAATTAAAATTTTCAGACAGCCTAAGGAAAAGTTGGGCGGGAAATATGTTTGGAGAATGTCCAGTCATATTTTGTAACAATATTTTTTGGTAGCCTTTTTTCTTTCTTTTGGGTCAGTTTATGGAAAAGGTGAACAATCTAAAATGTCCCTCTTGTAATTTGGCTATAAGAATCATTCCTTTGAGTGTAGATGTGATTTTATTTCATGTCTATTAAAAAAAAATTAACTTTTTTGTGTGTTGTGTCAGCTATTGAACTAGCATCAAATAACTTGGAAAGGCATATGATTATATTTTAATTAAATATTTAAAATTGTCATAGGACTTAAAAGGGAAGTAGAGAGGAATAAAGCAATTAATAATAGGAGATAAATACATTTTTTTTAGAACTTAGAGAGGAAATTAGAGAGGAATTAAAGCTTATGAACAAACTGCAATACCAAGGCAGGACCAAGCCTAAAAAACCAAGTTGGAAACCGGACTTGCCTTAGCCCATTATTGGGACTTGCCTTGAAGTTGATTGATTGTGATGGATGAGACAAATTGAAACTAATTAGATTAATTGATACAAAGTGAAATCTAATGCATTTAAACTAGTAATGCAAATTGAAGGTTGTGGAGTTTAGAGAAAACATTTGAAGCTTGGGAAAACTCTAATCTAAGGTGGAGAAAAAAGAGTGTGAGAAAAATCCATATCCGAGTGGCCATGGAGCAAGAGTAAGTGAGGAGTGCAATTTGTATTGAGAGACTAAAAGTTTGAAGTAGATTTATAGGTTCCAAGTTGCCACTTGGCATTATGGCATAGTTAGAAGACTAATTTGACCCCCTTATAGAAATTTGACTATGTATTAATCAAAAAATTTGTTGATTATAATATGCATAGTTGATCAAATGGAGTTTTAAAGTCTTAAGTATATACTTAGTTAGCATTTGTAAGGTTTATGTCATTAGAATTGTTTGATTTGTAGAATAATTAGAAATTAATTAGTAGTAATAGAAGTCAAAGATTGCAATTCCAAAATATCCCAAAAAATAAAGAAAAAAAAGAAAAATATAGAAAATAACTTAGAAAAAGCCAAGAGAGACAATTAGAAAGAAATAGGTTGAAAGAAAAAATAAGATCATTGATAGTATTTATACAACTCTTATAAAAGTTGTCATTTAAGTTGTATATACAAAGACACAAAAACTGCAACAAAAATGGATTAATGCAAGCCTCATGATACAATTACAATTACAATATGAGTATTGGAGAATAAAATTTAGGTGACATTTAGAATCCAATCTTGAAAGTAAAAATTAATTT
The DNA here is from genome assembly GCA_963969595.1 of Neckera pumila. Taxonomy (NCBI): domain Eukaryota; kingdom Viridiplantae; phylum Streptophyta; class Bryopsida; order Hypnales; family Neckeraceae; genus Neckera; species Neckera pumila. The sequence goes on along the minus strand of OZ018412.1, from coordinate 5,268,027 downwards.
AGACTTATAGGCTAGGTGCAAACGTGGATGAAGTTTTGAAGATGAATTAGAGATAAATTTCATCCATCCATAATTTTGCTAAAAATATCCCATTATAAAGATTTATTATTATTATTTTAGAATAGGCATGCAGTGCTCTATAACAAAAGTTAATAAAAAATTTGAATTTCTCAACTTGGATTAGGAAGTCTAGAGTTTTGGCCTAGATTGGCTGAAACTATCTAAAACCACCCCAAACCTCTAATTTTAATAGTTTGTACCAATTTCAGTTAAGATGTGATCCACTTATATTTTATCATTAGAAAATTCTTGTTCATTGCTTAGATTCTTAGATTCTTAATGTCAATTGAACACTACTTAAATATCCAACTTTGAATTAGAAGAACAACAAAGAACATGGTTGTGCATGCTTTATCTCAAGGATATAGATATAATACTCACATGTATACAAATATATATGTATATGTTATGTATTGAAGTTTGTTTGTTTCTTAAAAATATTCTCAGCAATGTCATACAAGCCACATTTTTAGAGTCTCTACAAGCCCTATAAAAGTCACAAAATTATTTATATGAAGATTGAGGCTTACCATTGGCACACACGCGCTTGTATTGCAATTTAAAGATGGTTGTTTGGATGTTTTTATAAGGATATAAATTATAGAAGCACAATCCCTTTTTTGCTTCATAGATGCTTTTAAATAGTACCTCTATCAAATATTTTTGCTCCTGCACATTTTGAGCACAGACATAGATACTTTGACATATGCATGGCATCTATTTAGTTTTATTTTTGCCAAAACTGTAGGTGCTTAAAACTTTGCAACTTTCCTTTATGCATTTTGTGGAGTTTTAGTCCTGGGTACGCAATTCCCATAGTCCCATACTATACGGCCTTGATCATAATCTATTATAATGCATTTTAGCCTAAATTCAAGGAATATAATCTGTTTTATTGCATAAATTCTTATAGTCTTTTCAAAAAGGAATTCAAAAATATAATTATGTACATGAAATGAATGTTTTTTGAGGACAATAATAGCATTATAAACCAAATTATATGAGTTTTTTCAATACATGTATCATGAGATAAGTATCCAACTATTTATGTTTTTTAATAAAAAAATAAATTTAATTGGAGGGAAATTCTTATATGGAATTTTAAAAACGATTTATAGGAGTTCTAATTTTTCATATATATTGTGCATTTTTTCTAATATGTATGTAACCCAACATTTTCTATGTTTGTTTATTTTTTTAATTTGGTCTTCACCTAACTTTTTGGTCTTTTTAATTTGATAAATTTTTTACAAAAGTTGTTCTATAAGACATTTTAATGTTGATGACTCATGTGTATAATACATGAGTTACAAACCCAAGATTTTTGTGTCAATATATGTATTTACTTTAGATCAAATTTGGTTGTTAAAAAAACTTATTTGTTGGGTATAGTCATATTTGGTCAGTCTTATAACTAAAGCAAACCATGTATATGACTAGGACAAGTCACATGACTAGAGCAAGTCATGTATACGACTAGGATAAATAACATGACCAGAGCAAGTCATGTACCAACGGTGCTAGAATATGAGCGGGGAGCAACGAGCGTTGAGCGTTGAGTGACGAGCAATTAGATTTGAGCGCTCACTGCGAGGAATTTTACTAAAAATAAACATGTCAGAGTAATAAATAGGGTTGTCAAATCTAAATATAGAAATGTCAAAAACCAAAAATAAAAAAATATATCCAAGAAATTGCATTTTTTATTGAAAATAATGAATTTTACATTTAAATGTTGCATGAATGGGCATAAATGAAGGACTAGCATTTCCTACAAGTAGATGATTTTTCAACCATAGATTTGATGAATGAATGAGCTTCATTCATGTCATCCATTCATCATCCATCCTCCCAAAACTTTCTTTACATATTTGTAACATGTCTTAAAAAAATGAACTTTTTTTTTTTGTAAAAATAATAATTTACAAGTTTTTTGAAGTTTGCATTGTTGATGTTAACTATTCTGAGGTTGGTTGTGTTCTTTATAACTAAGAAACTCTTGGAAATTTCAATTAGAAATATGCAACAATTGGTTGTACAATGTTGTTTCATTATGATAAGTTCTCCTTGGAATCTAGTAGCACTTTCAAGATTCATTTGTAGAATTGTAACATTTCTTCCTACAACTTTATGTTGGCTAAATTTAGCTTTCATTTATGTATTTTTTTATGTTTATGATTTTACAAATCATTTCAGTTGTCTTTAAGCTGCTATAAACTATTTCCACCTTAAACTAATTAGGATTTAGCATATGTGTCAACTACTTCAATGGGCCATTCTGTATCCATTTCTAAACAAAAGTAGTTTTTCAACCTAATACTACAAGATGAACATACAACATCTTATAGATTGCTATCTATAAGAAGGAACTTCACTTCATCAAAGCTCAAACTTGGTGCATGTATGTACTTATTGTCCTCAGAATTTGCCTTGCAAATGAACCTAAAGACATAATACAAATGCTTGTAGTTCACTCATATTTCCTACTACCAAGTGCAGCTGTACTCATGGTGATGAAGTCTTCGCAAGTACAAGCAAGAAAGTCTGAAATTGTGACTCAATAGACCTTCTGGTTGGGAAAGATGCCGGATAGTAGAGTTATCACTCTTCCATAGCCAGGATATGGAATAACGATTGCGGATTGAACAACAACTTTCAGGTTTCGTGCTGTCTCCCATTTGTTGCGGTGGTCAATTGTAGGTGCATTAGGATTATGTTGTATGGTCCTACCCAATTGCTTCGTCGGATGCATATCATCGTTAGATGGTTGCAAATTGCTATCTGGTTGTTTTGAATGAAGGAAAGATACACCTCTATCTATACACTCTTCATTAAAGAGATGGAGTGTTGCTTTGTCTAGCTCCTCAATTTGCAATTGAAAGCTTGCTTCCTCCAGAGAGAGGATCTCTGATTTGGTAAGATGTGTTCCACATGCAACATGCCACACATTTGGCAAAGGAGGCCAGTCGTGAACCCACTTGACTTTAGAGCCTCCTGTACAACGCATAAGGTCATCTGCACAAAACCAGAAATCAAAGTTGATGATGGCCTTGGTTCCATATTCTGTCATGCGGCCGTTGTAGGTAGGTGCTGCTGTTTCACTCTTGCTTGACTTGTTTATCTTGGCCCCACATTTCTTCTTCATCCCAACTTGAACTCCGTAACAAGTCTTTCCTTCTTTTTTGCATCTAGCAATATGCCACAAAGCAGGGTTGCAGTTTGTTTCAAGTACCTTGGTAGCATGGGGACATAGTGTGCTTTGGTTGTCCTTTCTCTATCAACATTGGTGTCGGCGTTGGCATTGATGCGCCTGCTTCAGTGTGCGCTCTAGTTGACCGAGTTTGAACTTTGGGTGCAGAAAAGTTCACTGTATCGTGGCGATGAGAATCACTATTTGACCCAGGTGGTAGGTTTAGTTTGCGCTTTGAAGAACCAAATACTTCTTCCCCTTCCAAGTGGGGAATTCTTGTGGTGAATAGACAAGCATCTGGTAGTTTAGCAACAGCTTCAGCAAAGTTTGCTGGATTTCTGGTTCGTCTTGCAGCTCGTAAACAAAGTTCATCTAAGTGGGGACCAGTTCTAGATGCATACCCTTGAAGGTATGCCCAATAATTAGTCGATTGTTGTATAGCCGGCATCATGTCATCAGTAGTGGCGACGTACAAGCATGTTCCCCTCTTCCCAGACATTTGCAACCATTTGTAGTGAATTGTCTCAGCCAAGTTGCATGAAGGCATTTAAGCCAGTTCTTCTAAGTTCAAGTTTTGTACCAGTAACAACAATTTAAAGTAACAATATAAGGCTCCCTTGATTCTAAAAGTGTCATTTAAGTTCTAAGAATTTCATATGTTTAAATCAGATTTGTACAAATTCAGTAGATGTGAATGAAAGAACCAAATAGAAACCACATGTACATTTAGGACAGTAAAACAGCTACTTCATGAATAGAAGTTGAACAATTAAGTAGAAAAATTGAAATGGAAGGAGGCATGTATCTTACCAACTCTAAGAATCCACCCCACTATCGATATTGGAAGTGCCAGCAACCCAACCAATCATCTAGTTGTTGAAGAGAATCCTCTGATACAACCCTTGAAGAAAGCCACCAACCCTTAATTCCCAGGTATCTTTCTTCTGCTTCTGCCATTGTTTTTGCATCCTTGTATTGTTTGCAAAGCTTCTTGTGAGTTTCTTGGAATTCAAGTCGAATGAGTTTTTCTGTGTGTCTATTTAGTGAAGTTGTCCAATGAAGTAGACAGGAGCGCTCTCGATCTTGCATGGGCTCTTGCTTGTTGCCACTTCCATACACCACCTGAACAGTATGCTAGTTTGCCATTGCATTGTCAACCATAAAACCCTTGAATTGTGGAGAAGAAATCCCGTGGCGTGCCATGACTGAATTAAGGGATCTCCACATCTGTTCTTGGGATTGAGCATCTTCGCTCATCATGTTGCAAACGCAAATAGTTTGAACCCGACAAAACTCAGGGTCGTATACGTGGGCAACCATTGATGTCCATCCTTTCACCCTCTTTACATGATCAAACATGCACCAAGAATTTTGCAAGTCTCCCCCCGGTTGCATTCGCCTTACCAAATCCACGCCACTTCCCGGGCCTTCCTCAGACATCTTAAAAAAGTAAACCTTCTTTATACCTTGGCTTGGAAATACACTATCTTGAATAAATGAATAAGTATTCTTCATTTTCAATGAGATAATGTTGTCAATGGGTCCCCCACTTGTACTGTGACAAAAATTAGAGATGGTATTTTGAATACTCAGTGAATTGAGTATTCAAAATTTATCCATGACTGTCTCAAGGGCTTCTCCGCAAAGTGGCTTTCGAGCATCTTGTTATCCCTCCTCTCCGAGCTCTTCTCCAAACAATTCAGATGCAAGGAATTTTTTGCTAGCAGCAAGTCGTATGGCCGAATTTGTTGCTGTAGGCGTCCTTGATACCTCTTCACCAATCAAAGAAGTTGCTCGATCAACAGAATCACGACACGTGCCTCTACCCACAGGATGATTATGAATTCCAACGTGGATACAAGCTTTAGGAAGGCCTAAAGAGTTCAAGACCCTATACATGCGACAAGGGCATGAAGCTTTGCAGAAAGGAGCTTCTTTGCATATTCAACATACAAGAGTAGACTTTGATGGAGACCGCTCTCCTACAAGGAAGACACTAGGTGATGACCCCTCCCACTCTGTCTCGTTTTTGCTGCCACTTCGGCGTAGTCTAGGGCAGGCTTTGTTCTCGCAAACTAGGTGACCCACACATAAGGAATAGCGGAACTTCAAACCAAAGTCGTTTGCAATGTTTGTACTATGTGTGTGTGTCCAATTGTGGCCATCAAATTTACGGTCCATGCCTTCTAGTTGTCGACCTACAGAAGATGAAGAAGTTGAATTGGGCTGACTTCCAAAAGGAGATGTCAAAGAAAGAAGAGGAGGTAATTAAAAAAGAACGTCTCCATTAAATGATTGAGGAAAATGTTGTACAGATTCACAACGAATTGTACTGAGATTTAAGAACTTTAGTTCATTTCGTGCACGCGGACGACTTTGCATATCTTTAAGGCATTCTAAGATGCTCACAAACTTAGATGCCCTCTCATGAACTGAAGGATGCAACATGCTATCATGTTGAATGTCATCCGTACTTTGAATAGTGTCTGTACACTTTTCGGATATGGTAGATAGCTTGCGACTTGCATCAATGAAAATTATAGCATCATCATCCGAAGACTCTGTAAGATCAATATGGCTATGTCTTGAAGACTCTACTTTCACCTGAGTTCCCCAAGACATTTGAACAATAGAAGTAGCAGATCCAGGTGTGAGAATTGCGGTTGACACCGATCTAGTGAACTTAGGAGTGCCAAAAGCATGGTACTTGCCTGGAGAAAGCCTCCAGCCATCTCCGGAGTCTGTTTTAATCTTCAGTAGCATGACTGTAGATGTAACTTGAAGTCTCTGAGAATCAAATAGCTCTTCTTCCATCCATAGAGACGACAACTCTAAATTGAAGCGTACACTAAGAATAAAAGCAAATGCCCATGCACTACCACCATTGCTACAAGGAAAAGAAATTAGAATGTTGGACTCATCACCATGAACAAGTGCCATGTCTATACTGGCATGTGTATACAATCTACAAATTCCTACAGAATGTCATTGCTTACATGGAATTATTGACAGAATCCCAAAGGTTTCTAGCGATAATAGGTAGAAGACAAAAAGGTAGTGGATATGGATTTGAGCTTTTTTATGTAGGATTTTGATAATTTGAAATTTGAAATTTGAATTGAGAGCATTGTATTTAAGGATTTTATGCATGGCCAACAATTGATTTTTTAATTTAATTACCAGTACCCAATCTTTGAAATTATGAATTGTAGATAGCACCACATTCACATCGAAGGCTGATTAGAAGGCCCTAAATGGAGGCTTTTTTAATGTAAGAATAATTATGAAGCAATTGAGCAAAGAACGGATGATCTTATTGACCGTTTATATCATGGTCAATAGATGTTTTGTTTTGAGAAGCTATAATGAATCAGATGAGAATACATTCATTAGACTTGAAGAATGCTATATATCGGAGAGATTGTGATGTTGCCAATGAGAAAGTTGAGTTTGCTTTCTTGGATTTTTTTGGTTGGAGGGATGCCAAAGGGTTCTCATAGAAAGAGATGTAAGGCAGGACTTTGCTTTTCTAGTAAGAAACAGCTAGAGAAATCAAAGATGTTTAGACGCTTGCAAAAATCCAATGGTGGTGAGATTGGTAGCATTGTTCGGACCTTGTCGTATGAGGATGATGGGGTTGAAGATGCAGCTTTTGAACAGGAGTATAGTTTGACACAAAATAGTGAAGGAATGGATATTGCCAAGCTTGGCATTGTTGATGAAACTGAAGTGGACGTATGCCAACCGAGTATACTAGAGAAGAACATGTCCCTAGTAATCAACGCAGAGTTGGTAAGTTCATGTATTCATTGCTAGGACTATAACCATTAGACTGTGAGGAGTTGATTGTATGTGTTGAATACTTTTTGTTAGAGGTGAATTTAACACCAAATTTCATTTCGTGTATTTCGAGGAGACGATTCCAATGGTATATAGCACGCAAAAAACGGAGTTTTTGAATTTTTTACGGCCTAAAAACCAATTCAGCATCTTGGAATCTTTTTTGAAATCTTCAGAATTGGCTGATTTTTCGGCCAAATCTTACCCAAGTATTTTTAGGAGACTTTGCGGATTTCTATAAAATTCCTCGTAACTTCAAAAAATCTGAAAAAAATTGGAGTTACTTGTGAGGTCATAATCTATGCGTGTAAAAAATTTGAACCAAAAATCTTTAAAATTGCAGATTTTATTTGAAAGATTCCTTTGGCCTATATCTACCAATCTCTTCTTTGTTTTTTGTTTTTTGTTGTTTTGAGACCAAAGACCGACGCTACGGGCTGGTCTTTGGTTTGCTTTGGTGTTGTTCTCTTCCTTTTCCATTGCTGTGTTTTCGCTTAGGGTTGTTTTCGCAATGAATTTACGAAGTGGCATGCTGCGTAAGGATGGAGAGGCGCGCGGCGAAGGCGGGGAGGGTGTCTCCGACAGCATCGTAGGCGTCCATGCGATGGAAGTTCAAGTTCCTACAGATCCTCAAGAGGTGCCATTTTTGAACACTCCTTTTTGAGGTTATAAACTTAACCTTGTTGACGAGGTCATTTTTTTGTGGATTTAGGAGATTACTCAAACGGTTTTGGTTTTCATATATGATTTCCATAAGATTGCAGTTTCAAGGTTTGAAACTTGACCTCGTTAACAAGGTTACATTCTTGGGTTCTTTACAGTCTTACTAAGACGGTTTCAAATTTTGATGCATAATTTGAAATTCTTTCTACGGATTGTTGAATTAGATTGGAAAATGTGACCTCGTTAACGAGGTCACTTTTCCAAGATTTATGAAATCACTAAGACATTTTTAGTTTCCAGTGTAGGTTTTGCTTTTTTTCATAAGGTTGTTAAAATAGATAGGAAAATCTGACCTCGTTAACGAGGTCACCTTTTCAGGGTTTTTGGAGAAGAAAAAGATAGTTTAGTTTTGATCTTAGGCTTCGCATTTTTTCTGTAGACTGCAAAAATAGATTGCAAAATGTGACCTCATCAACGAGGTCACTTTTTCACGGTTTTGGGAGATGACAAAGATAGTTTTGATTTTGATTTCTAGGCTGCTGAAATAGATTGCAAAATGTGACCTTGTTAACGAGGTCACTTTTTCAGGGTTTAGAGAGTTGACAAAGATAGTTTAGTTTTGATTTTAGGCTTCGGTTTTTTCCTGTACACTACTGAAATAGATTACAAAATGTGACCTCGTTAACGAGGTTAGTTTTCTGGGTTTTTTAGAGACCATTCATATGGTTTTAATTTCAAATTTAGGCTTCTTAATTCTTGCTACGGAGTGCTGAATTACATTGGAAAAATTGACCTCGTTAACGAGGTCTCTTTTTCAGGTTTTCTAAAGACCTATTTAGAGAATCTAAACTTTAGTCTTAGGTTTGAAATGTATTTTGCCGATGCTTGCTTTGGGCTGAAAATGTGACCTTGTTAACGAGGTCATTATTTAGGCTGATTTTTAATACAGATGTAAAAAATTCTTCTTCTTGTTTACTCAAAATAGAGCTTCATGGATATCAATGGAGGGCTTCCACAAATGGAAAGGTTGGAGCTAGTCACCAATGATGATTCTCAGCTTGTGGTTGGCAATCCTCAGGTTAGATGCATTTCTATTTATGTTTGTATGATAACTTCTATGATTATTTTAGTGTTATAGTTGTTGTTTTATTTGTTTTTATTTCCTATGACTTCTTAATGTTTATTATAACTTGGATTCAATTTTCTGTTTCTTGTAGGTTGACAGCACCATTGATATTCAAAATGATGATCTACTTTTTGAAGGGCAAACGGTAGATGAGGTGAAAAAAGACGTGCGAAATGGTCAGAAATTGGACTCCAATGCAGTCATCAATAGCATGCTCTTCAATGGTGGTCGTTCAAGATCCCGATTGGATATTCCTTTGTGCAGGATGATTGGGCTTCCGTTGGTTCATCTTCTCCTCCAAAATCAAGTGAAACGATTGGAGGCTGAGTTTGTTCATGGATATCGACAAGGTGATCGTGTACTTTACGTGTTAACAACAAATGACAAGGGAGCTTCCAAGTTAGTGACACTTGAGATCATAAAGACATGGGATGAACACTGGATACACGAGAATGATCAATTTGAGCATTGGTTGAGTTCTGAACCAACCATCTCACATTTGTCAAATCACATGCTTTTTGTATGGGATGGCAATCATAGATTGGCGGCTTGGTATGCTTACACCCATAGAATGCATTGTCATGATCGCAAGTGGCATTTGCCTGTTGATTGTATATTATTGGTGTCCAAAGGCTGTACATGCATTCTATTGGAGGTTATGAATGACATCAATTGGTGAGTTCCAATGTTTTTTTAAAAAAAATTATTTTATTTTATCGCTTCTTCAATTGTATTGTAATATTCTATACTTTCACATTCATTCATTTTACATTCTATTTCCATTGATATTTGCAGGTCTACGGAGCACTCTCATGTCAAAAGCAATTTGGTTCAACAATTGCACAGAATGAGTACCTACAGCAACTTGCAATTAGAAGAGTTCAAGGGGCTTCTAAGTGAAAAGGATTACAAGAAATGTGAGACCAGAAAGCTACCAGGTGCTTGGTATCCATTGACATCTTCCGTCTTCATACAATTCCTTCATTGGGTGAGTATTTTTTGTTTGTAAAACTTTTTCATTCCTTTATTGTGATTTGTAAAATTCATTTTATATTAATTTCAGGTTCATGTTTTTCATGTGCAGCAAGAAATTGCTACTATTGCAGATGTGGCTGTGCGAACTTACTATGAGAAGACTCGGTTGGAAGAACAAACTCCGAGGGGTGTTCATGAGGCCATGACTCAAGCCGCCACTGCAGCTATCAAAGGATTTCGAACGGAGTTTGATAAACAATTTGCTATTGCAAATCCAAAAAATTGTGTTGGATTTCTAGAAGAGGTATATTATTATGTCCACTTGCTTTCTTTATTTACATGATTATTTTTGGACTTGATTTTTACTATATTTTGTCTTTTCAATTTCAGATAAACTTGCATTACAGTGCCAACAAAAAGCCTGAGATGTCTTTGGAGAAACTTCAAAGGATTTCTACATGCCAAGTTCAACCAAACCACAAGGTTCGTTGGCTTAAGTGGTGGAACTCGAGTGAGACTTCTAGGGAGGGTTTCAGATTTCCCGCCCTTGGTTTCAACACAACAACTTTAGAGACTTGGCTCTGTAAAGCTTCATTTTGGGCTGAGGTATGTGATCAATGTTATCTTTCATTCACATGATAAGTATTTATATTTTACAAGTTTCTAAGTATTTTTACCATACCAAAGTGTGATAAAAAAAAGTGTAATCAAAATTCATTGTAATCTTTTCTTTTACATTGCTGTATACGCTGCAGTTCTTTTTATCACATGTTAATATAGTGTTGTACCATACTATCATGATATACTTTGCCTTCATAATGTCTTCATACTTATATTTTGTATTTTCTTATAGTTGGAGGAGGTAGCCAAAGCAGAATTTACAAGCATCATCAAGTCTGAGAGTATTGTAGTTCAATGGAATGCCAACAATGAGTTGGATTCAATTGGAGATTATGTGGAGACATGGCGCATTGTGTTGTGGAATCATGCTTTTTAGTGGTTGTTCAAGAAGAACTCTTCGTATTCACGATCTACTCCTTTCAAAGACCAAGAAGGCACAAATGTGGCTATAAAGAGGATTCTATACAGGTATATCTTTTATTTTAGTTGCCTTCAGTTTTGTACATCTTAATTGTTTTACAAAGTCATCAAAAATGCATGTGCATCTTTGTCATTGTAATAGTCACACATTCACATTTATTCTATGACTGTAGATATTTCAAACGAGAGCTCATTCTAAAAGGTGGAATTGAGCAAAAATTCATGCCCAAATTGTTTAGAAGATGGCTTGATACTTCCTTGAAGGGTTGTATGTTCACTTTGACTCAACAACGAGGGTTTTCTGTTCAAGAGCTCCAAGCGTGTCTTTGGTATCTAGAGAGTCCAAAGGTTTTTGCCCCAACACTTGAAGCATCTGAGAAAGAGGCTGCCAAAGACCATCCCAAAATAGGTTTACAGGAGGAGTCTCTTGATGAAGAGGAGGTTGAAGAAGTTGTACCGGTGAAGAAGGGGCGTAAGCCAAAGGAAAAGAAGGCTACAAAGAAGATGGCGAAAGAGACAACCACGAAAGACGACATCCATACTTCATTTGTTCCAACTTTGATTTTTGTACCTCTTCCTTCTCTTGTGCCTCCTACCACTTTGGAAGTCAATGATACGACCCGATCTCACTGCCATCATATTCTCATGTCTATTACGACAGATGTCTTTGCTTCATTAGAGTACATTGCTAGATCCGCAATTCAACATGACAGACATGGTGTTGAGCCTCAGGCTTTAATTCTACCATCATCAATTTCTGCAATGCTCAATATTAAGGAGAAGATGGGGGACAATGCATCAACATGGAATGAAATGCTTGATTTTGCTCAATAGGTAAGGTCTACATTCTCTAGCCTTGTTATAATTAATGTCTTTCATTTCACATTAAGTTATTAGCATGATATTGCAATTTATTCATACATCTAACTTACAGTGTGCATTTTTTATTGACAAGGTTGGTAGGGGCCGGGTGCGAATTCTTGGAGGCTCCGTGAGCCCTATTGCATGCTTTGATTTGATTGTTGCCAATATCCCGGATGGACTACTGGTCCCCAATCTCTCCATTCCGCCTTCTAATATTCCTGCTTGGAACGTGTTGAATCAAGAAGAGGTTATTGAACCCATCTTTGAATTTGCTTTGGAGTTTGTTCATGAAGATGGAGCAATTTTATTGTTCCATCCGGAGAATAGCAAGGTAAAGGAACTTACCCTTAAACGTGCCGATACATATGGTTTTCGTCTACTTGACTCTTGGATGGGTGTGAATGGGAAACTTAGTAGTGTGAGCGGAGAGCGGAGAGCGGAGAGCAGTAAGCAGAGTTTGGAAAGCAGAGAATCAAATTTTTGTAATCAATTTTGACAAAAAGAGTGCCTATTACCGTGGAATCTAGAATTATTTTAAGCCAAATTTGTTTAAAGTGTACCCCAATTTTGTGGAATTTCAAAAAACATTTCACGAGATTTTTTAAAAGATACCCCAATACCGTGGATCTTCGAAAAATATTTCTCAAGATTTTAGGAAATGCACCCCAATTTTGTGGAATTCTTACATCTAATTAAATCTAGTAGCAAATAAAACCTTAAAGGCGTGGTACACTGAATTTCTAATGAAAGACTTTGTAAAATTGGTTTTAGGTAGTGTAAATATGCAATTAGGGCTGACGTCATCAAAAGAGGCTTACAATCAAACAAAAATCCAAGAAAAAATACAAAGAGACTTGCAAGGATACATGTAAATATAACCCAAACCCAACTCATATAAAATCCAAATGAATATAAAGCATAGGAATTTAGGTCATGAAATCCAAAAAGCTCCATCAACGGCTAGAACTACCACTATCCTCGCCTTGCTTCGCCTCTAGATCTATGTAATCCAAGACACGCTTATTGAAACTGCGTACACGAGGAGGGGGTGGTGATAGTGCCTCCGCAAATTGATGCGCAATCCCACTAGCATATGAAGGGAGCTCAAATGCCTTAGGAGGACTTGCAAACATGTCCGTAGTGAGGACATGAATCGGACTCTCCCTTGGAACTCTGAACAGTCAAGAAAAATAAATAAATAAGTAGAAAAAAGAAACAAAGAACGGAGAAGAAGAAATTGCAAACAAACAAAGAAAAATGCAAAAAACAAACTTACGCACAGAGCAAATCAAAGTTGCGCTTTGCCATCTTCTGAGGAGGCGGAGCAAAAACGGACCCTCGCGGTTGGGCAACCTGACGAGAAGTAGTCTCTGGGTCAGAGTCTCGCATGGAGAGGAGGATGGCATCGAAGATGTCCAAATCCGCCTCAAGAGCCACAATATGGCGCTGAAGTGCACGGCACGCAATAATGGAACCACCTAAATCATTTAGAATCAAATTGTGAGAAGTTGTAATACAAAAAAATAAAGTAGTGGGAAGAAGAAGATTGAAAATCAAAGAGGTTGAAAACAAACCTAGACCACATTGCCAATCCATCACAATGTCATCCTTGTCGGTGAGGGCAGAAAAAAGGATGGAATAAAACTCGTGACGTTTCTCACGAGCACCTCTCCAGGGCATGCCATCCTCCCTCATAGCCTGATTCTTCTCATCCGTGAAACTATTGAGCCAACCATCCCTCTGGAGGTTGTAACCCATCTTATCAAAAGCTGTGTTCCGTATCTTAAGAACAGAATTAACCCGAACTAACACTTTCATGAAGAACTTGCGAGTCTGAAAAAATGAACTCAAATGTGTTAGTATCTATAAATCCACAAAACTCAATTGAATTTGAGATAGAGTAGAGGGAGAAAAACTTACTACTCCGGTAGGAACCATGGGCGACTGAAGGTCCAGGTCATTCATGCCAAACCAATCTTCAGCCACGTAGAAGTTCATAGTGTGTGCCCAGTTGTGGATATCCCTCGATATATCAGGATTAGCAGCATGAGTGAAGACAAGAATGCCGTTGTCATGGAGGTTGGCATCTGCAAAGGCAAATAGAACCTCAAAGTATGAAGTAGACCGCCTGTTCCAAGTTGGAACATCATCTAAGGAGGTAGAGATCCGTGGCACACGCAAGTTCTCGGGCACATCTGCAAAGAGAAGATCGATGCCCGTGTGAACCTTTTCCTTGGCATTGGATCGAATACGACCTGCTCCAACCTACACAGAGAAATCGTTGTGAAAACTTGAAGAAATAAGAGAAATTAAATCTTAGAAATAAGAATGAATGCAATGGAAAGAGAAATTGTATATAAACCTTAGTTAGGAACTCTTGAATGTGAGTGTAGGCTGAATGGCGAACCCCGTTGTTCATAAGCTGTTCAATGACATCCACCATGTCCACATTCTCAATCAGGATGAGCGTAGAGGGCTTCTCTGAGGAAGTGGCTGAAGTATCTGGTACAATTGCCTTTCGCTTTCGCGGCTCAGAGGGGATGGTGATGTCGCTTTGAGAAGGAGCGGGGGCTGGGTCGGCAGGAGCAATGGAAGGGGTGAAGGATGGAGCAGAGGAAGGAGCAACGGAGGGACTTCCAGCGACTGCAGTGTCGGGAGCAGAAGAAGGAGGTGCTGAACCCTTGGAAGCAGAGCGAAGGGACCTACGGGGTTGAGAAGGCTGGGTACCTGAGGCTGTACCAACTAACTTGCCCTTTCTGCCCTTGGACACGTTTACTGGCTTAGTCGCCTTCTCCTTCCCTTTCTCCGTCGTCTCCGTTGGTAGAAGCTCCAAGTCAGAAGGATGATCAAGCACCGGAGTTGTAGCAATCAATGAAGAGTGAAGTGCTACCTCAGAGAGGGGGATAAAACCCCTAGAACAATCAATATACCAACCACAAGCCTTGAGGTGGGGATCTAGGTACTTGGCAACCTGTGTCTCTGTATACATGAATTGGGTAGACTCCAAATTCACCCAGTCTTCCAAGTAAGGTGGTAGAAACGATGTAGAAACAACTTGCTTGGGAACAAGCTCTTGGAAGATGTACCTGAAATATAAGGCAAAGATTAGTAAGTGAAAAGTAGAAAGAGGATACGAATAGCAAAGAGAAGGTGCAAGATGGATGCAAACCTGTAAATCACACGTTGTACAATCTGGCGACCATCAAACTCATTTAGGTCAGAGGCTTTGAAGAATCTTGGATCTGCATTATCGTCAAAGAACTGCTCAAAGGCTGTGTCCAATAGAAAGATCCTCCAGCGGTCAACAAACTCTGCAGGCCGTAATACACCCACGGAGACATTCCAATGAATGGGTCGAGTAAAGCTTGTCTCCATGGAAGCAAATTCCTCTACCACAGCATGCTCTAGCTGCATTACCACAAGTAGAAAGTAAGAATTCTAAAGTCAAAATGGTACAAAACAAATTGAAGAAGGGGAGAGTAGTTAGAAAATGGACCTGAGCCCAAAAAGACGCTTTGTTTAGCCAAATGTCAAGAACCTTCTCCTTAAGAGGCACTATGGAGGGGAACTTGTTACCGCCACGAACAGTAGGGGAGGAATTCCACCACCGGAGCCAGGCCGTCTTGAAGCGAGGTTGGACGTTAGCTGTGGCAATCTTATGGAGCTTTTCAATTGTCATGTCGGGGACGGTGTTGGTGGAGAAGTGCCGATCAATCTAGAGACAAGATCCATGGTTAAAAATATGAAAAGGAACGTTGAAGTGGAATGCGACAAAATTGAATAAGAGAAAAGGGAGAGGATAACCTCGTCAAAGAATGCTGGCTCGTGATGCGAGTTTGCTACGGCAACGTACTTCTCAAAGCTCTTTGTACGAATAGACTTTCTAGCCTTCTCTTCTGCTGAGGTCATGGCCTTCCAAATACCCACAGCAGTCCTCTGATTCACTGGTGTTGCATCCTTATAAGCTAGAGCGGCAACATCATCAGCAGTCGAGATTTCCCTTTGGTGAGTAGAAATGTTAGCCCATGCAAATTGCAAGAGTGACAACCAATAAGAAAAGCAAATAGATGAAGGATTACCTTGTAGAGGAAGGAAACGAAGATGTCCATCGTGAGAGGATACCATGTGGAAACCTTCGACTTGGCGGTAGCACATGCCTGATAATCGTCCTTGGAAATCAAGTCCGCAAATGCCTCCAAAGGCAAGGCACCAAAAGTGCGGATGCGAAGGAGTTTTGCTGGCACGCTAGACTTGACGTGGTTGTTTTCAGTTGACCTATGCAAAAGATTGGCACGCATAAAGCAAACAAAATTTGAAGGTGACAAAATCATGAAGAAACCAAAAAGGAGGCAGAACTTACCAGTTAACATCGTTCATGGCGTTCATGAGAACACCACTGTTCTTTCGCGCATCCAAGGCAATGCAGTGCGGAGAAATATGCTAGGACTCCTCCGTAGGATGAAACTTATTAATATGGCGGTACCAAGCTGTGAGACGATGGTTGCCCTCCCAAACAAAGAGCATCTTGCCAACCATATGAGCAAGGTCATCATCCTGCGCCATGAGTGAGTCGAACCGCTCACTAGTAGTCTTCCAGAGTGGACTCCACCTAGTGACGATATCCTCGGTGACGTCGACAACCTCGTCCTTGTTGTTGTAGATCGACACGTAAAGGACGCGGTCACCATCACGGTAGCCAGTGACAAATTCATTCTCCAATCGTTGAACATCAACCTCATTAATTGGACACACAAGAGGCAAGGCATGCATTCGGCAAAAGGGAATGCAAAGGCGGGACTTATTTGTGGGCCGAATTCGAAGGCGATTACTAACTGCAGTTGAGTCGGCCTTCTGCTGCGCTCGAAGTTGATTCTCTTCTATGTTGGGATCAGCCTTCTCCTCTGGTTCGGCATAACGTAGTAGCGGAGTTGGAGACTAAAACCAACACAAGGTTTATTATTGAGCAGATCAAATACCAGAACAATTAAATAATCAAATACGCAATGTTTATAAATGGAGTTTGAGTACAATGATTCTAGATGCAAATGCATATAGAAAGAATAGCATGCTATTCAAAATTGGATGTACATTAAGGAGCACTAATAGTAAACAATGTGATGGATAGAGATCCATCACTGAATCAAGGAGCATACAAGTGCAGAAACTAAATGGGTATAATTCCAAACCAATTACCTCTTGTCCCCCAGTAGCAATGTCATTGGTCACTGCTACAGATGTTGGCATAGGTGGCTCCTGAGCTAAGACAACTTGAGACAAAACAATCTCCAAAGGTTGCGAAAGGTCCATCACTCCAGACTCCTGTAAAAAGGAGGCATGAATTAGAACAGATATACACACTAGTGGAGAACCCGGCGGAACCGTGGGGTTCATTAAGAGTGTCTCAAATGGAATTGAAAAACTAGTATTTTCATTGAAATGGCAACAGCAACTTTGAAAAAAGGCAAAATTACAAAAAAAAGTTGGAATTTCCTAATACTCTTTGTAGTCCACTTAGAATTGATCTACAATAGAACAAATAAGCACAAAACTATTGAAAATGAACAAAAAAAAGCAAGATAGGGCAGCCCAAAGGAACCTTGTGAAAACGCAGGGTTTTTGAAAGAGTAATCAGAATTTAGAAATTAAAAACAAATGAAGAAAGGGCATGGCCTGCCGGAACCCCGCGGTTCCACCGTGTTCCTCCAAATGGTGCCCGAATCCATTGTGCATACAAATGAAACCCTAAGTGCAAGGAATCCTAAATTCTGTTTGCGGTATATGTGGGAAGTAAGCTTGGTTGTCACTATGCGTAGCCAAATTGGACAACCCCGCGGATCCGCGAGGTTCCTCCAATTAATGCCTCAACCAACTACGAACATGATTGAACACATGAAACCCTAACTGCAAAGAATTTAAAAATTGCTTGCATTCAAAAAACTCTGCACTTTAGCCCCTGAAAAGCTATAATGCGGCGTTTGTTAGCAACCAATACTGCTCGGCCGATTGTAAGCACGGCCAACAATGGCACTTGTAAGCACCGTGCGGCCTGAAAATTGTGCGGCCAACAGTATGCACGGCTGAATTGGTTGAATCCCGCGGTTCCGCGGGGTTCCCCTAGGTGGTGCCGCAACCTTTCCTAAAATCCTAACTGTGAGTCATTGCAAAAGTGCGCTTCTATAGAATTACAGCATGAAAGAAGGCGCCTCAAAAAACACCCGCATGCAAACTAAACCCGAACTGCACAGCACAAATTTTCAAAGCAAAGAAGTTCGGACTAACCTCTAGAGCCGCGCACAAAGCATTGCCGCTTGATTCCACAGCAACACCATCCGTCTCTCCATCGCTCGCCATTGTTCTCCGTTGATAAAAAATGCCCTTCTTTGCCACTCGTCTCCCTTCTTCTACGTCGTCTTCATTCTCTTCCTCTCCTTCCTGTCTGTCCACTTCATCCATCTTTTCATCCTCTGTCTACAAAACAGCCCAAAATAGCAATTTTTTCTTTAGCAATTTTACCAAAAACTTACTATATTTAGTAAATTTTTCTTCGCCCCATAGTCCCCCCAGAGAGACGTCGAGACAGTTGGGGAAAATTTTTCCAAAACTAAAGGAAAACAGGGTTGACAGGTCATAAGTTTGGCCACTTAGGATAGAGACCGTGACAAAGGGATAAATAAGTTATCCACCGTAGGTATCACAGCCTATTTTTACCTGAAATTGATCCTATTGTGTTGTGACGGGGGGCCCGTCACAACACAACATGTCGTGATGTCACGATAGACCACCCTGCCTTCACCTCCACTCATGCATGCATAAGATCAAATGGATAAGAATTCCACTTCTATAAATAAAATTGAAGAAGGAGGACCGGTGGAGGTAACCCGGCGGAACCGCGGGGTTTCCTCACCTTGCCCTCCACGGCTCTAGTAACCCTAATGAACTCTATGCGTGACTAGTGCAAAGCTGTGCAAAGACTTACATTACAACCGCGAAGCCACGGATAGCACCCATGGAGTTGCAAATTGCAATCGTGAAGCGCATGAGGAATAGAAGCCCGTACGCAACAAAGGAAACCCGCGCATTCACTAAAATTTAAAAAACCAATAATGCCATTGGCTAATATAACAATTGAGTTCAACTTACCATGTTGACAAAGTCCTCCCTTCTTTCTTCATTTGAATCAGTCTGGTTTGAATTGGTACGCTGCTCGCTCTCAGCCATTGCTGGTGAGGGTGAACTTTTGCTCTTCACTTCTTCCTGGATCGGCACAAGGTTAAGAACCCGAATCATACACCTTGCTCTCCAAGCACCACCTACTTCCTCCTCAACTGGCTTGCGTAAGTCTGAAGGTGACCCTCGTCCCTCTATGCTCAATAGCTCCTTCTTTTTCAACTCGTTTCGCCTCTTCTGCTTCGAGTTGGTAAAAGTCGTGCCGCCTCTTCTTTTCTTGCGCTTCCGCGTTGGATCAATCGCAGAGACTATATTGTGGCCTGATTCCTTCATGTGTGCGTCTTGCCAATCCTACAATGCCCGCACACCACCCCTGCACTCTCACGACATCAAACGCCTCTCACAAAAGATGATCCCTCACTAAACTTTTTTTGTCTACATAATGCTACTGCATGCGGTTTAGGGTTTTCCGGTGTCTAATAGCTGTACATTATAACATGACCATTAAGAAGATATTAAACCAATTATAAACTAGGCTATTAAACGGTGTCCTCCAAAAAACAATTGGCGTCTGCAAGATTTTCTTCTAGATTGACCGAGCTCTTGATTACTCTGTTCCACTATTAATATGGCAACTATTCCAATTGTAGGGCAAGATTGTCTGTCATTGCAGAAAGTTCATGATGTATTTGGTGCCTCCGCTCTAATTCAAGAAATTGGTGTTCATCAATTCTACCTAACTATTAAAGCTACCTGCTTTAGATGATGCCAACGGCTTTATTAATGACTGCGCCATCTACAATATTTCTAATTCCTTCTAATTCTTTGTCAGAATCATAATTATTATGGGATCTATCAATAGTGAATGATCAATTATTCATAGATAATTCAAAATGCTTAAACCCCGAGTTGCTCTTCGGTATTGCCTCTCTTTGCAAACCTTTAATTTCTTTCTCATTGTTGGTCATCAAACTCTCCTTCTATCTATTTGCTTTCTTGTGATTATTGATGGCATTGCCCTCTGTAGTCTACGCTTAGCTTTTCCTTCTCTTTGTCAATGGTTTCATCTTCCACTGTTTCTGCAATGGCTGAGATGGCTGAGCTCCGTGCGCATGGCCTTGGAGTCTCCATTCTCATTCCTATAGGTGAAGATGGATTTGCATCAGTCTCCGCCCTTCACCTTAGCATCAGATTCTCTTTTCAGGTGAATACCATTTGGGTTGAACGTGAGATTTTTGATCCTGCTACATCTTTGCTTTCCGTAACCATGCGTGAGAATTCTAGGCTTGCCAAAAATGGATCAATGGTCTGGGAGTTGGGCGCTGGCAAGTACAGGGTCTATGGGCTCACTGAATCTCAAATGGGGGTAACGACTGAAATCCTTACCCCATTCCAATCGTCTACTTACACGTTGAACACCCCTCCGTTAGTGAGAGTTAAGAGTGAGCCTGGTGTGCAGCTAATCATTGATCTATCTGATTCCTCCGATGAAGATGCACTCACCCGCCCTACTCTTCTTGTGAATCCTATTTGTTTGTCCAAGACTCCCACATTTGTCACCCCGTCTCTCTTTTGCCCTGAACCTTCAAATCCTCAAGTACCCTCTTCATCCAAATCTTCTAATTGCATTGTTCAATGTCTACGTAGACTAGGTTCTATGCCCGGTAGTAAAAACATCCTCAAGAAGTTAGATTACAATAGATTGAAAATTGAAGAAGTCAATTACCTTCCCCCACGTTTTGATGGTACTCAAATGTTTGTCTTTCCTCCGGTTGGAGCCTCGTCTTCTCATACCAAAGCCAAATCCATGGAGGGCATGGACAAGCAATATGATGGCTATGTCTGGACCAAGACCCAAACCACCAACATTAGCAACAACCTTGGTCTTGTATTCCGCTCATCAACTTGCGTTGGCCACCTTCAGTGCCAGAATCAAAACTGCGACTACCTTCAACGTACTCATCGAACCTCCACGGTGAAACGATACCGACTTCCAAGGCTTTACCAAGGATCTCTTCGCCATTGGTGGTCCCCCGCCAACCAACTCCACTCTTGTCTGCAGGATTTGCAAGGAGCCACCCAAGTGCCTTGAACTTTGCGATGCTAAGATCTTCTACGTCCACAGTAAAGACTCTTCTCAGCGAGGTTGCATTCATATCGGCACCCATCGGCACCCCGTCAAGGTTGGTGATTGCAGAGATAGCCGCAAGCGCATTGATAGACTTATTGAGGAGCATGTTGAGAGGATGCCCCAAGCCACGCATAGCAAAATTGTCCTTGAGGCCAGCAAAGAACTTGTAGGTGAGTTCCTCCTTTGCGATGATAATGATGCACATCAACTTCTTTCATTAGAAGAACTAGAGCCCGTCTTTGATCGCTGCAAGGAGTTGAATTCTCCTCACCTCCGCAATAAGGTTACAACCTTCAAGTACATGCGTAGATTAGGAGTCATGGATGGCATTGCTAAACTTAGGGGAGTTAGCACTTGGGCCTACGTTCAGCGGAATCAATTTCCAGGCCAAGGTGATGAAGCGGATAAAGTCTTCGTCTTCAAGATGTCCGAGGTTGGACCCGGTAGTGGAGTCGATTTGGTTCATCGCATGCAACCAGGTGGAGATCTTGAGCATGCGTGGATCATGTTTGATCATGTCAAGCGCGTCTCCAAATGGACCACCATGGCCTGCCATGTCTACGATGGGACGTACCAACGCATCATGACCATTGCTTGTTGTGACTTCCAATCTGAAGACAAAGATGCTCAAGTGCTTTTTTGGCATAACCTCAACCATGTCATGGCTCGGCACGGAATCCCAAAGCCATACTTCAAAGGATTCATGGCGGATAGTGCACAAGCCAATTGGAATGCCTTGCGCATCGTCTACGGCTCCGGAAATCCCAAGGTTCCCATCGAAGGGCGCGAGAGGACGTGCTACTTCCACTGGACCCAATCCTTAGAGAAGCACACCAAGCTATATATCAAGCACGACTTGCAAGACCAACACAAGCGTCTTTGCCTCCAGTACCGCGACGCCTTGTCTATGCTGGAGGAAGACACAAGGTACCTTGCTATCAAAGCATGGTGGGCATCATCAAATTGCACCTCTGAGGATGGACTAAGGCATCTTCAGCTTTGGTTGGCCTTTTGGCACTTCCGCTATCGACAATGGGGTGGCTTCATGGAACTGGTATGTTTGTTGACTTATCAGTTATCACTTGATGTTTTACTCTTTACTTCTTTCCTAACCTTCTCAGTTTTTTATGCAACCTTTATTTTGTACAGGAGAAAATCATGATGGCTGAGGAGTTTGCAGAGATGCCTAATTGCAACCTTGCCGAATCCATTCACAACAAATGGCTTCAAGAGTCCGGCAACAAGGGTGGCGATCTCTATGTGGCAACTGTAGACGATTATGTTCGAGCATTCCTCCAAGTTGTGGCTTACCATCAATTTCTGAAAGGTGGCGTTGGCGGAGATGGCCCTAGCAAAGAAGAACTCAAGCTTAGATGCGCTCAACATCGGGCTCAGCGAACTGGCGATCCGATGGTGCTGCAAAAGGTTCTCCTTGACATGCCCGGCGGTGACAGATTCTGCACACGCAATCCACACCTCGAAGGCGGCGAGGTCTTCGAATCACAAAAGCGCAAACCTGACACTCCTATTGGAGCCGATGAAGATTCTCACCGCCCCGACACTGTCAATTTCTCTCGCCCGCATGTTAGTCAGAGAAATACAAGATCTCATCCTACACCTCTACCTACAATTGTCGAGGAGTCCTCCCTGTTTGTGCAAGAGGTGGCGCCTCCTTCACCTATTGGATTGGATGTCCGTCGCATCACAACCATTCAAGAATCTAAAGTTGACGAGAAGCTGTGGCATATTGCTCGCCTTCCTTGTAATTCTGGAAAGTCTTGTTGGGCTATGCACGCTGTCACTAAGAAGAAATGTACTGCCAAAATTGTCTCCAATGGCAAGAGCACCCCTGCTCCAACCTACTCCGGATTTTGGAACCATTACTCATTCACAAGACCAAGACCCGAGAAGTTCTTCTTCTGCTCAGACGACATTGAGCGTTGTGTGAAAGGCTCGCGTCGCAAGTGGGTGGACAATTTCTCTGCAGACCAGGAAAAACCTCCAATTCCTTCCGTGTGGCCTGTAAAGCTTGGCACTAACCTCACTCGCCCGGAGATCTTGAAGCTCGAGAATGCCGGCTTCCAATTGCCACAGAAAGAGCGCATAACTCCAACACGACTATTCAACAACTCTGCTCCTCCCCTCGACCTCTCCGGTGTGGATGTTCCACCGAATCCTGACTTTTACCCTGTTTCAAGGCAATCTAAGTCTACGCGACGCTCCACCCACGTACCATCAGCAAAGCAGATGCAGATGGTCGCATCCGCTCATGCAATGCAAGGAACCATCTTGAAGGTAACAATGATTCCTCGCCCTGGATTTGGGTGTGTTATCAATTTGCAGTCCAAACCTGCTCCAACACAATCAATTTACCAACTTACAGTGAGCTCCCTCCCCGATTGCACTTGCCCGGCCTTCAAAGACATGATTACCAAATTTGGCTGCAAACGCCATTTGTTTCTACATTGTAAGCATTTATACTTTTTGTTTGTCAAGGTCTCTAATTTAGATCCAGAAGTGAACTTGTTCAGTCATACCCCAACCTTTAGCTTCAATGAGGTTAAACTCATTCTTGAAGGGGGCCTCTTGACACATTCTACCATCTAGACTTATTGCCAGCCTAGGATTACTTTATCTTCATATGAATGTAGTCATTTGTTGACCTCACAGGTTTTTGCTATCTACTCCCTTGAGAAAAAAAATTTCGTATTTTATGATTTTTATTCACCGCAAGTCATTGGATTACTATAATTGTTGCCATGTGTTTCTCACATTTTCTCACTCTACATGCTAATCTGTAAACCTTCCAAATACACCAATCTCTTTAATTCCTTCTCGACTTCATCCTCCGCATAAGTTCAATTTTGCGTTTCCCAAGTCTCCAATTAAATCACAAGTTTACAAATTCAGACCTTCATTGTGTTTTAGGCCATCAAATTCCACGGTGATAGGTCACAAAAATTAATTATTTTGAGTTTTTTGGGCCTTAAACTAAATCAAAAGTTTGGAAATTTAGAAATTTTAGATGCCCATTGATTTTTTTTGCCCTCTAATTCCACGGTAATAGGTCATAAAATTTTTACTAATTTAAGGAAAACCTTGAATATTCTTTAGAATATTCGAATCTGTCAATAATAAAATCTAAAAATAATAAAAAAATAACATTTTTTTTTCTTTTGGGCCACTCTTTGCTCTCCGCTCTGCTCACCGCTCACATAGTAGTGTCGTCCGGGTGTGAATGAAATGAAGCTTTCAAGTTTCAAAAAATCCAAACGTTGGGTGAGTTTTACTAAATTTTTTCTCATTTGTAGTTTTCGATGTTTTGAACAACTTCTATACTATACCAAAATGTGGTAAAAAGAGCCGCAGACAAAATTCATTGCAGTTTTTTTTC
The DNA here is from genome assembly GCA_963969595.1 of Neckera pumila. NCBI lineage: Eukaryota > Viridiplantae > Streptophyta > Bryopsida > Hypnales > Neckeraceae > Neckera > Neckera pumila. The sequence goes on along the minus strand of OZ018412.1, from coordinate 5,243,576 downwards.
TCCGCAGTGCTGTGCATGCTGTTGATTATTGCTGCAACTTTCTTTTTGCATTTTCTAACTCGGTTTTTGGAATTTGAAGGCGTGTAATAAACCATTGGAAAGGTGTTTTTTAATACCTTTCCAATGGTTTATTACACGCCTTCAAATTCCAAAAACCGAGTTAGAAAATGCAAAAAGAAAGTTGCAGCAATAATCAACAGCATGCACAACACTGTGGGAAAAAAAAATTGCAATGAATTTTGACTGCGGCTCTTTTTACCACATTTTGGTATAGTGCTAGTAACATTGTATTAGTCAAATACTAAATATCATATTTACTTATCCCTTGCAGTCACAACGCTTTCGGATCCTCTTATTTGTACAAAGATAATGGGAGGAAACATCGGTGGTATCCAAGTTTTCTATCACTATAAACCAACAGCTTAGTGATGCGGATACAAATCTTAAAAAGTTGACTTTCTCCACAATTACACCTCCTTTCAAACTCAGTTCATGAATGGTAAAATTCCGTGGAGAGGTGCCCGTGAGAAAGACCCTGTATTTGTACAGCTACTAATCAAGGCATCTTCAAAACCTGGTGATGTGGTATTGGATTGTTATGCATCTACAGGTACTTTTCATTAGTCATTATTTTTTATTATTCAAACTATGTATTTTTTACATTGTATATAACATATTTGGTGCAACTAATAACATTGCATTCAATAAATAGGGGCCTCTATCCATGCATGCCGCAATATTGGACGTCATTTGGTGGCCTTGGAGAGTGATAGTGAGATTTTTAAAGATCTTCTTCAACCTTTGATCATCCTTCCTACTTCTACTGCCACTGTTCAAACTAAACGGCCTTTACCTATAGTGCTGAATGATTCTGATGACGAGGACATTGTCAAACCTTCTACAAGGCCTCAAAAACAACGTTGTTGATGCTTTTAGGCATGTGTTTATTTTCTTTTATTGTGCAATGTCTTTTAATTTGTTCAAAGTTTCTAATTATTTAATCATTGCATCTTGTAGAGGCAATCCTCTCAAGCATTTGATGCTCTCGCCTTCTCCAGTCCAAAGAGTTTGTCATGTTACATTGAGACTTTAGCAACAGTTATGGCAGAGGCTCCATCACCCATTTCTGTTGCCAAGCATCGTTCATACAATACATCTGTCAAGAAGTTTTTAGACCTTGAAGCAGATGTTGAAACACCAAGGCTTTCATATAGTGATAGTAGTGAAGATAGTGATCATTCTTCTCCTATATGTGGCATTGGGTCAAACTGATCTTGTTTAAAAGACTATTGTTGTTACTTGATTTTCTAATGTCATGTAGTGAGACTAAAAGGGCCACTACATTCTTGCACTTTATCATATTCTTAAATTATTTTGCATTTTGATGATCTTTAGAATGGTAGTAAAAAAAGCATCTGTTTCAAGAGCTAATGGTTATTGTTGTCAATTATTAGAAATTTCTGTGGATTGAATCTATTTCTTTCTGTTAGCAACATGGTACTTTTTTCTATGCAAACATGTAATTAGAAATAGTAAATATTTGTGCTAGCATCAAAATGAATTTGGTGAATTTCAAAAATGTTTAAAAAGAATTGTGAATTTTAATTAGATGTGGTACCTTCACCCTAAAATGGTTTAAAAATATCATATAAGCATGAGTCCTTAATTTTTTTTAAAACACCTAAACCTTGGATTTAAGATGTTTGATAAGTGACATTTATTTAAAACAAATGGTTTCATAGTCCCAATCATCCATTAATCATCCAAACTCATTTTCATCCAATGTCATGAACAAATGTATTTCATTCAAAAAAGCCAATTAAAAAATAATTCATCCAACTCCATTCATCTCCATTCATCTCCATTCATCTTCTTTGAGTGCATCTATAGCTTTATGCTTTAAAATAAATCATGGACCAAAAACCCTTATGGTAAGAAATTATAGATTTTCCACAAAATCTTCAAAAATTTTTTAATGCTCAACACTCATTACTCAACGCTCAACGCTCATCGCTCCCTGCTCATACTTTAGCAACCTTGGTCATATACATGACTAGAGCAAATCATGTGTATGACTCAGGCAAGTTATATAACTAAGGTTTTAAAACCCTAGCTGCCACTTCTATGTAGCCGCCACTTCCATGTAGCCGCCACTCATTTAGGGTTTTAAAACCCTAGCCGCCTTTTTTTTGGAGCCACCTCCTCAAAGTGCAACATTTGGCTATTTATGTTTCTTCTTCTTTATTTCTTGTTGCCTCTTCGGTTTTGCTTGTTGTTGCCTCTTAGGTTTTGCTTGTTGTTGCCTTTTAGCTCTTGTTTCTTGTTGCTTCTTAGTTTTTGTTTCTTATTAATACCTTTTAGATCTTGTTTCTTTTGCTTCTAAATTCTTGCTTCTTGTTGCTTCTTAGTTCTTGCTTTTTACTTTGAATTTTCTCTTGTTGGCTCTTAGTTCTTGCTCTTTGCTTTTAGTTTCTTCTTATTACCTCTTAGTTCTTACATTTTGCTTCTTGTTTCCTCTTATTTCTTTTTTAGTTCTTGTTTCTAATTTCTTGTTGTTGCATCTTAATTCATGCTTCTTGTTACTTCTAGTTGCATCTTAGTTCTTGCTTTTTCTTCTTATTTGTTGCATTTTTGCATCTTCACTTGTGTTTCTTGTTGCATCTTAGTTCTTTCTTCTTTTTGTTTTTTGTTGTATCTTGTTGCATCTTACCTCTTGCTTGTTGTTACCTCTAAGTACCTCTATTACCATTGTTATTCTTTCTTCTTGTTTATTTGTGATTTTCTAAAGATATAATGGTTATGACTTTTCTTATCTTAAACTTGTACAACATATTTGTATTGCTTTAAATTCTTTAAAGGTTGAGCTATATTGTTCATTTCACTGAAAATAAACCTTCTTGATTGTTTATGTAGGTGCCAAGCTGGAATGAAGTTACTAGAGTCTACTTGCAACACCAAAGAGGCAACATCTTCACATATTTGTAAGGAATATTGCAATGTGTCAAGTTCATTTAAAATGCATAGAAAATGTGACTATAGTTTATGATGGAAACTATCATTAGCCTCAGTTACCTCAATTACAAGCCGCGCACACAAAACTAAGAAATGTGACTCTCACTTATCCGGAATATTACTTGCTTCAATTATATTTCACAAAATATCTTGGTGAAAATATGACTGGTGATAGTCACATGATGCTTATAATCATGCCAAAAATGTGACTCAGTACTTTTAAAAATATGACTACATTTAGTCATAAAATTGTTAATAACATTCCATACAAATTGCCACATCATCCAAAAATATGATTCATAAGAGTCATATTTCAAATCAACAAAAAATATGATATATCAGGGTCAAATTCCACATCATCACACGATATGACTCATGAGAGTCATTTTTCAGCAAAAAATATGACTCAGAAGAATCTTCTTTCATAATCGCGGAAAATATGACTTATAAAAGTCATCTTTTACAACAGCAAAATATATGATTCACAAGAGTCATATGCCATATTAGCCAAAATATGACTCACCATAGTCATATTCCATGTCAGCTAAAAATATGACTGCACGCAATTATATGCCAAGTAGGATTTTTTCGATTTGCCTGGGCACCTCAAGAAGAAGTCAAGTGTATCAAGGATGGTCAACATATATGCCACGTTGGCAAAATATGGCTAATTTTGGCTAATTATACCCTCCAACCCATATGACTGCAAATATGACTCATGTCTGAAGTGACTTGTTGGTAGCGACTGGACCCAGTCATAGCGCGAATCATCTACAGTGAATTCTGCGTGAGTCATATTTAGAGATTTTACAACTTATTGTAGTCATATTTTGCAGTCATAAAACATCATTTTTGTTGTAAAGTCTTAGTCTCTAGATTTGAAAAATCAGGGCAATAATTTTGAATGTCATACTTGGAGGAAGTCAGCCAATCTCGATAGAGGACAATACCATCTCTGTGAAGTCCTTGCCAATAGTGCCCCAAAACTTAAGGATAAATTTGATTGTTACATCATCCGAGCCAGGGCTGCGGCCATGAGCCATCTGCTTAGAATAGCTTGCTTTGAGTTAGTGATTGATTGAGTTGTTGGGTCATTGAAGTGTTGAAGCACGTATTAATACAAGCTAAAATGGCCACACATTCTTCTTCAATTTCAAGCCGCTTTACTTTTTGTAAGTTGAGTTTAGAATAGAACTCTATACAAATGCGATTGTATTCTTGTTGTTCATGATGTAAGAGGCATCAATTGATCATCACGAAATTGTGTAATATATGATATTTGAGAGGTTTCCGGACTATCCAAAATAATTTGTTGGAAAATTTGTCACCAAAGAGTCGCCATCGGGCACAGAATCGAATCTTTGTCCCTTCCAGTTTGCGGTTGTCAATAGTAGCCAATTCAATTTGAAGGATATTGGCGTGGCTTTAGAGATGGAATGATGGATAGAGTGTAGGGCTTCTTGAATTTGAGCAATATTGAATTGAAGTTGAGCATTCAAAGTATCATTTTGAATCTTTGAGTCTATTGTACGCTGAACACAAAACTGCATATAGAATTGGATAACCTTTTCCACTTTTGTGAAAAAAACGGTCTTGTATGGAAGCTTGGTCTAGACTAAGCAAATTTTATGGTTCATCTCATCAAAGCAAGAGGATGACATAACCTATCTGCTTAATTGATTAGGAATGTGTGCTAATTCTAGAAATACAAATATTAGACTATGGTCCAATTGTGTATGATTGCCTCCTACACTAGCTATATTCTAGTATGGTCTAAGGTCTAACAACAGAACTAGGAAAAATATACCATCTATCAAATCAAGCCTTACGGTAGGCACCATCGCTGTGAAGATTATCTTACAAGAAAGATAAGCTAGGGGGGGGGTATTTACCCATCCTTAGTAAATAGACGTATACAACCAGGTTCTAGATTTCAATGTGAATTTCTATCCTATGTGGGTGCTTAAGCGCAGGTCCATTGTGCCTTCCAAGCAATGGACCTTTCCTAATACCTAAACGTCCAACCACCTTGCAAAGGACTCCAAAAGCTCTAATCTATTATAAAGAAAACAACTTGGTTACTTTGACTAATTAGGCCGCAATGGTTTTGAAGTATAAAAAATGATAGTCTAAATTTAGTATTTTTAGGCCGTAGGAGGCTTCATGCCATTTTCAAAAACTTGATATTCATCCAAATCCAATACTCCTAGCAAAAGTTGTGCACGGATGAAGTTTGATCGCTAATTGGTATCTCAAACTTCATTCATGGTTTCTAGTGGTTTCTACTTTCAATTCAATTTCTACCAGGGGTTTGATTTGGGGTTTGATTTGGGGTCTTCTATCTAGATACTTGATTTGGCCATGGATGCTTAGAATGTTCTTGACTTCATCCAATCCTTGTTCCAAACTTCATCCCTTTGATTTTTTTAGGTTGTTTAAGAATTTCCCAAATTTAGGTTGGTTTTAGATTCTTCTAAGTTACTACTATAAATTTCTATCCTTAAATTTTTATTTGATAAAATTTTACCCTAATTTAATTTGTTAACCATAAATTATAGGTGATTGTGTGAAACACCTGTTGATTTTGTTGCGTTGTTTTAGGAATACTTTAAAATTAGAAAAATAATTTTTAAACTTAAAAAAAAATATAACTAATGTATACACCTTTAAGAGTTTAAGATGAAGGTAACCACCAAAGGAAAAGCCTAGGAAAATTCTCTAAATAGGAGAATTAGAAAAGTGCCCAAATTCATGAAAATAAATATTTTGATGTTTAAATTAGTTAAAAATAGGAAAAAAATTGAAATACGTAAATTAAAAAAATTTCGTTTCTAAAAATTCTATGCAAAATGGTCATTCACCAAAGAATCCATCAAAAATATGTTTTATATGTTTCAAAATGCAAAAGGCATGAAGCTCAATTTATAGACTTTTACACCACATAAATTTAAGTATTTTTAAAATTTCTCTTGGCTATAGCTATAATTCTACTAGAAGACCATCTCCACCAAATTTCAGCTCCAAATTTGTTTTTTTGGATACTAAATAGTACTAAAAATTGCAAAAGTGGCAAGTGTGACATAATATTGGGGGCTATTACTAAATAGTTAAAACATTTTTTAAAATTTTTCAAAAAAATCAGACAAGGTGTATAATAGCCATAAGTACCTTGCCTATGAATTTTGAGTAATTTGAAGTCAAGAAGCAAAAGTTATAGCCAAAACACTAATCAACATGCTATATGTGACGGAAAATAGTACGGGTGTTTCATGCAATCACCCTTGTGTGAGTGTGCAGGGGTGCTCCTACTTTCTAAATTAGGCTACTTTGCCATGTCTACTTCCTCTTGTTTATTGAGCTTTTTATTTTTACTCCTCCCTTAATCCACTAATCTTACTTCTTCTTCTAGTCCATTAACTCCTACCTCTCCTTCTAAGCTACTAATTTATATTCTTTCCTAATATATTAGCTTCTACTTCTTCCTAATCTATAAATGCTTGGTTGTACCCTAACTAACCTTCATCCCTTCCCCTCCATTTTCCTCCCTTCCCCCTTGATTAGCCAAAGAATTAGTTTACAAAATGGGGGGGAGGGGGGAAGGGAATTAAAAAAAAAAAAGGCTCTACATCTGGAGCTAGCAGCCTGTTATGGCTTGATTGTTTGGTGCTCGGCCTGGTTGAGGTCTGGCCCGACTAGTTGAGGTCGTCCATTTTGGCTGGAGGCCTACTTGGCTTGGCTAGATTACCGGGTTGCTTGGCTGAGCTAGATTACCCAGCATGGCTGATCCCTTTTTTATGTGGTTGGTTTGATTTTAACGGTCTCCGAGTGGGCTCTTTAGGGTCTAAAGCTATCTAAGGTTTGAATATAACGCTCTCATTACAATCAACAATTTCTACTTGGGATTGATCCTAGTAAGGACCCTATTTTCTTAGATACTAAACTTTGGAAATAACCACCAGGGGGGATCAAAGCTTTGCTGTGACTTTGATTTTAACACCAAATCTAGAACTTCCTAGGACTTTGGAGGTTCAAAGATCCGCCATCGGTCACATTTTTAACACACAATCTAGGACTTAGAGCATTTAGAGGGTCCAAAGCTCCACCGCTGAAGAGGGACCTACTAGTACCAAGCGCCCCTTTTGACAAAGGTTAGTTTACTAACTCACCAACAAAGACCCCTCTTGTTACAATGTGTTAGTACAAAGGAAAGAGAGCAAGTTTGTATAATCCTCATGGTTAGCTTCACTCAAAACTCACACTAAAGGCCCTCCAAAGCAGCATTGCCAAGGTACGGTAGGGGGTGTCTATAGGATTAATAACGGACTCAAAAACCACTCAAAAAGAACACAAAGGACCAAAGCAAACCACTACAAGCACACAAGGATACACACAACTCTTGGGAAGACTTTCAAGGACCTTCAAAAGCTTGAAATAGCACAACAATGGAGCCAAAAGTGCCCCAAGAAACACCGTTAAGGAGTATCTTTCATATGCACGAAGTTTCAAGACATTTGGAAATAGGAGTCAAAAGTTATGGCCAAATGTGTTACTTTTTTTTGTAACTGGGCAGTCCGGGCAGATCTGAAAAAATCACTTTCAAAAATCACTTTCAAAAATAAAAATTTGAATTTGATTTTCTAGAGTTATATATATGTGGAAAGCTTTGAATCATTCCATTTTGACCAATGAGTCAAAAGTTATGTTAGTTTGCGGGCAGTTATAGATTCTCTACTCTGAAATAAACTTTGAAGCTGTTTATTTAACTCAATTTTTAATGTTTTTTGAAAAAAATAATATTCATTGGATGTAGGTTGTTTATTACAACATTACAACCATTGGGATCGACATTTTTCAATTCCATAATTAAATTCTTAACAGTTTAGTATTTTGGATCATTCTCTACTTCTTTCTACTTACTATTTTTTTTGTATATATTGTACAATTCCAAATGATTTGAAATTTGTTGAGCATGTAGCCAACTTGTTTAGGAAAAAGAATTCAAAGAAGCACCACCATTTGGACATTTCTTTATACAAATGTGACATTGTAAAGTGCAGCTGTCCTAGTTTTTGCAAGGACAAAAAAAGGATTTTTGCCAATTCAAATGCTAATATCTTCCAATCCGCGTAGTGGAAAATTATGAAAATTTTTCCACATCTTCTAAAACTAGTTTACTATAAGATCCCACGGTTACATGTTTCAAAAAAGTTTTTTTTTCAAAAATTTGGTATTTGTACTAAAAATGGCAATTTTGGAGTGTTTTTGGTGAAAATCATGGAACTTTAGGGGTTAACCTAGGTAATCCTATCTCTTTAGATTTGCATCCTTATTTCTTAGGATTTTCACCTATTTTGGGATTTTACGTTGGTCCACAACTTTAACTTTTGAAGATCAACTCTAACTTTTGGAGCAACTCTAACTTTTGGAGCAACTCTAACTTTTGGAGATCAACTCTAATTGTTGGAGATCATCTCTAACTTTTGAAGATAAACTCCGCAGCACAAATAGATTGTGCGCTTGGCTTCAGAAGGCCATTTTTCATCGAAGGGCCTTTTTAGCCCCTATTCCAGTATAAAAAACCCATCTAAAGCTAGCACCAATTGTGATCAGTAAAAGGTTAAAAATCTACTTTCTGAAGGTTACCTTTTCTGACAAAGAGAACTAGCTAGGGTTGTCTGGAAGGCTCTAAGGAATAAGAAAAAACTCCTTGCTGACTTCATTCTAACTTTGTGCGCTCCCAGGACGCTGGTCAATTCCATGTAAATTTTACCATGTTGATATTTTGGAAGAATGTTGGTGATTTGGGCACCTCCCACTATCAGAACGCCTTGAAATTTGTCGGGGCACGTTATCAGTAAAAAAGAATAATTTCATTTTTAGTGGGGTTTTATTGCAATTCTAGGAACCTCCATAAATTTTCCATCGTTGATTCAGGCGGGTGACCGCCCAGAAAGGGTATTTCTCCATGTCAAAAAATTCTACAACTTCTTTGGAAACCTCTCATGGAGTTTTCCAAAAGACATCCAAGCTCACATTTTACTTTGCATATTCTGATAAGAAGGGCAAAATCAATTTTCTTTTATTTACCGGCAGTCAGAGAATCTTCCACATACAAGGGAATTTTGGGCAAATGGATTTTGCTTTTGACTTTGTGGCATGCTTGATGCTTCCGACCCAAGATTACCATTTGGTGGCCATAGGTTTTTCTATTGGCCCATCTTGAGATTGTGACTCCTGTAGACCAACAATTGGAGTTTCTACTATTTTGTTAATGGGATGAGAAAACTAAAACTTTGAAAGATTGTTCTACCGACCTCTCTAGAATTCCTTGGACCAATTTGGCCAAGCGTAGCCACATGCATAGTCATTTTAGGCTATTTTGAGTAAGAACCCTCAAACCTTTGAGTTCACTAATTTCGAGGATCTAATCTATTTACAAGTGGGATTTGGTGATATTCTAGGAATAAGAATCTATTATAGACCAAATGCTACATTGGTATGTATCATAATTAATTTGGTTTTACACTCATTTTTGGGCTTTTTGTATATAATTATAACTTAAACTGCGAATTGTGAAAAAAAAAATAAACTTTGAGTTCAAATGACAAATTGGGAGCTTACAGGGTGATCAATGGAACTTCTGAAACTTGGAAGAAGTCCTTAAGGATGAGTTGAAGAGGAGTCATTCTTGAGCTAGCATCATCTTGCCACATCTATTCAACTTATTACTGTGTTATTCCACCACATTGAAGTCACCTAGCATGACCCGTCTGTATGAAGTAGGAAGCTCACAAAGCATTGTTTCCCATAGAGTTCATCTTACGTGTGGCTCGTATAGTACATAGATGTTAAGGTAAAGCCACCCATTCCCAACCTATAGGTGCACGTATTTTTTACCAAGCTTAGAATGTTTTCATACAAACGGGTCATGCTTTTCAAGGTTGGAACTAATAAATACATGATACATGTCCCAAGTTGTGAGAAAGAAAGTAGGAAATAATGATTAGGAAAAAAGTTATTGAATGATTGAAATTAGAAGAGTCTAGACGATGGCCATGGGTTCGGAGCACTTTTTGCCTCCCAAAATTCCTAGTAATTTCAATTCAAGTGATCAAATTACCAATTTTTTTGCAATCCTTGTCATTTCTAGTGATGTATCTCTAAAAAAATACTTGTTTTGCCTTCACTACTTTAGATCATGTTGGAATTCCTTATTCAGTCGGTTATGGGAGGCTCTACCTTAATCAATCCCACTTCACCTCCTAGAATATGAGAGAAGATGAACTAGTGGACTTTGCCACCTAGAACAGAACCCATGAATTTAGTCTACTTGGAGGATATTATTCAATTTTCATAAATTAATTTGAAGGAGTTAATAAGGTCCTTTATAATCCGGCACCTACTAAATGCATTGCTAGATTGTTTCATTATTGCGGGGCCCTCGGTTTTGGCAATATTCCAGAAAATTTCTGACATGCTGCATTAAATGTGCCTTGACAACGTCTGTCCCAACAAAGGTTTTAAGAGCATTAAGTATTGCAAAATTCTATTTCCACCCGTTCTAGAATACAGATAGATGTATATCCAAGACTCACTTCACCTATCATTGTTTACAGCATAAATATATAGTGCCTTCCAAAAAACAAAGAAAATTATTTGTGTTCAAAAAATAAAATAAAAATATGGATAATCTTTGTGTTGCCCAAGAAATGAAAAACAACTACAGAGATATTTCTACAAAATTCCTTCAATTCTTAGTATGGACAATATGTTGCTCTTGTACCCAGAGTACATCCTTGGTGTAGCTTGGAATTCAAAGGCTCTCCAAACCCAATGAAGGCACGGACAACTTCATTACAAATGACCATAATTGCAGTTCCATCAACAATCACCTCAGAAGTATAGGCATGCCATATGTGAAATTCACAGTTCAATTGCTGGCAAAAGATGAAGATGAAAGAAGGTTCTTACTACACCTTTGTCCCTGTACAATGGCCGCCTAGCAATGAACATTCCCCTGTCTCGCTAGGCTGAACAGTATTACCTTGGACCCAGAAGATATTTGAAAAAGCCCGAACCCAAACCCGACTACACTACTTCCAAAAAGTCCACATGCATGGACAACATTACAACTCTTGTGCAAAATGGCAGAGGACACTTGCAAGAATAGTTCTTCCGTCAAGAAATGTTGAATTCAAAGCTTGAATCCCTTGTCAACTGATAATCGGCCTTCTGGTATTGCAGTAGAGGCGCCATACCACCATTCTTCTTGTCCTTGATAAATCCGTAAATCCTGCGTATGGTAAAAATATGGATGTCGCTTCCATTGACAAAGTCATTTGAGTTGAAGCGGATGTAAATTTGATTCTTCTTCTGAAGAAGGTCCTAACTCTCCTACATTTGCGTCATATACTACGTTCGGTTCTTCTACCCACTCTACAAAGGCATCCTCCCTTTGGATATCTTGACCAGTTTTCGATGGTTCTAGATTTGCTTCTGGCACTAGTGCATGCGGCCTAAGTCCTTCATGATCCACATCCCTTTCTGCATCAAACATGCCACCACCATCTTCCACACCAACATTTTTGTGAATCCTCCGACCCCTTACCTCCTTCCGCAATATCATTTTTCAGCCAAGTTCATTTGCACAATCACTGTAGAAGACTTGGTCTACATGCATTGGAAAAGAAAAAGACTTAGACCTAGAGGGATAAGCCTATCAAAACTAGCAATAGTAAACCCCAATTGTCTTTCTTAATTGTGACCAAATTCCCTCGATAGTTGGCTCTCACCTAGGAGCACATTGGCATGACCACACACAAGCCACGGTAATTCAGTTCCACAATTTCCTCCAAATGCCCCACATACTCAATGTTGGCCACCACAGAATTTGGATCCCATAGACCTGCTTGACATGGTTGGCAAAATGTGATGGCCACCCCTGAATCACAAGTTTTCAATCGGGACTCCACTCCTACCACTCTCAAATGATTGCCAAATGCCCACATACTCCTATATTTAGTGGCATGGTTTGATGGCAGTTTTGACAAGTGTACTACATCCGCCTCATGCTACTCCTCGTTGCCTTTTGCTTCATCGGATAGCACCTCCAATTCCAGCCACTCTGCGAACGGCAGCAGCTCTCCCAATTCCGAAGGATAGGCATGTCGTCGATGGTTCCTCCTTTGAGGGTTCTACCTTCTAAAAAGCAACCGGGCTTCCACCCTTTTAGTGTGATATATTGTGTATGTCCTGCACACACACATACCCAAAAAATCAGACAACAATGCTTAGATCCTCATTGTACTTCGCAATTTTAGAACTACATTTGTGCTAAGCATTACATCATTTAAGATTACATCCTCACAAAACTCATATTTTGTACTTCGAAACAAGAAGTATCTAATAGTTTTTGTCCCTTCCCCTTTTGACTTCATTTTCCATAATGTTCTGTATATGCCTACTAAAAGAACTGCTTCCTTCCGAGACCTTAGACATTACACTGAAATGAGGACTGCTAGAGCCTCAAAATTGTCCTGCTTTAGACGTCATTGACTTCCACACATACATGGCATGATGCCTGAGGCTCATGAAGCTAACCTACAGAAGTGTGAGTAGAATTCATTTCCTTTGGTATTTGCAATTTTCACAACAGGTCATTAGAAGAAAACTGAGTTACATGCCCTGAAAACGCTTCACCTTGATTTTGTTGAGTTCTTGTTTCAAAATGCAAGAAAACGCAAAAAAATGCGTTTTTTGGCTTTTCCACTTCATTTTGAAACAAAAACTCAACAAAAATAAGGTGACACATTTTCTGGGAATGTAACACAGTTTTCTTATAGTGGGTATTATTGGAAAGAAAGAGTAAATTCAGAGCGAAAATGCATACTCTACCTCCAGTTTATTGCACATTCAACAGACAATTCTAGGTTGAACAAGATATTGAACTCTAAATCAATGCAAGGTAGAAAAGAAGGGTTCAGCGTCATTTACTTACGGTATGGCTCCAGCACCACTGCATTGTCGCATACAAATGCATGCAGCCATTCCTTCAATTGATTGGATAATAGCTTTTTTTTGCCCTTCCCTTCTAAAATTTCATCTGTCATATTAGGATTCTTCTTATTGTCCCAAACGTGTCTACTAGTTGGCCGGTACTCTGCCGTGTACTCTGTCAAAATTCCCAACACTTCTTCCACTCGATATCCTTGCGCAATACTCCCCTCAGGCTTTGCCAAATTCCGCATGAATGCTTTCAATCCCTTGTAGTACCTCTTAAAAGGGTACATCCATTGTGTCTGGACAGGCCCACAAATAAACAATTCTTCCACCAAATGCATTGCAGGTATACTGTCACGCCAAAAAAAAAAGGTGGAAAATCTTCCTCCAATCCCCCCAATACCTTCGCTACATCCACCATCAACTGCTGCCATCGGCAAGGACAACCTTGGCACAAATCTAGTAATAGACCCTGCACAAACGAGTCATAGTGCCTACAACTTGAGCATCTCCTATACCTCTTAAGGCCTTAAGCATTAAGGTAAAGCGTGTTGCATTAAAACATGGTAGTCATGGCTTTTGAGTCCTCGGAGTTGACCATTTGAAATGTGTTTGTGTAAGTTAGACACATATCTTGAGAAAAACTTTATGTTCTTCAAATTCTAAAGAAAAATTGCTCTAAGGTCTTTTGATGGTACATAAAGAGCATCCAGTACAAAAAATCTCTTTGCATTTGTTTCCACAGGCTGCAACCACAAGTGCTGTCGAATACCTCACACCACTCGTGTTTGAGGCTTATCCTTCTCCCTCGTCAATGTTTTTACTATATTTTTGCAGATGTTCTTTTCGCAATGCATGGCATTCACCACATGACGAATAGGTAGTCTCTGCATCAATCCACAATGCAAAAAGTTAGAATTGTGCTGGTTTTCCTCAGACGTCCGTGACAAATCAAGTGGATATTTAAAAAAGAAGCACAGCACAACAGTTGATACTAGGCAACCTTGGAGGTAGTTCCAACAAGGTTTAGCTAATGTCTTGAGTGACCTCATTCAAGTCCATTATGGTTTCAAGGAGTCCTGTATCTATATTGAGGAAGAGATATTGTCAGATTCTGGTCACTGCTTCAGTCGGTTCTCATGCCTTAATGCCTAGGATTAGCAATGTGCATGGTAACTTGTGGAGTTTACTGGTGGATTATTTTAGAGCTTTTGGTTTGAGCGTTGAAGTGATGGCTACCTCAACAAAAGTATTGACGCCCTTGTTTGATGCATCAACTACACAAGTACCTATATTCGGAGTTGTGAAAGTAGAATCCGACGGTCCTTTTGAAATTCATGACAAAAGTGGTCGCGATTATGTCCATCCTACTGAGGAGCAGTTCTTAAGTCCAATTGTTGAATTATCCAGTGATTTGGAGGAAGAGACTAAAAATATTGGTCGCCATTATTCTCCCCTAAACCCTGCAGACGGTTTGGCGAGAGATCCCACAACCTCATCTGTTGGCGGATGTGACAATAGTGCCGAAAGCTCTATCTTCTCCAGACCGCCCCTTTATCCGATAGAGCGTCAATTCCCTAGTGTCATGCCATGTCTTAAAAAATTAGGGACTATATAAGGGTGTAGGAACGAGCTTGCTACCATCAATTTTGATTCTATAACTTACAACAAGGTTCAATATCTGCCAACTAGTTTTAACGATGACATTGTCTTAGAACTTCCACCTTGCCAATCATTAGCTTCTTCTAATTTATCTAAGAACATGACTGGCATAGACAAATGCTACAACGGTCATGCTTGGTATCGTACTGTGACCTCAAACATTCACAATGATTATGGTCTGAAATTCAAGAAGTCCAATTGAGTTGGTCATTTGGCATGCACGAATGATGCCTGTGATTACTTGAAGCGGTGCTTCAAGAGAAACAAAACAGAGTGGTCAGGTAATTCTAGTATTCCTTTCCATATAGGATCGATTCCTCCAAAGGATTCGACATTAGTTTGCAAGGTCTATAAGCAACCACCTACTTGCGTCAAATTTTTGTGATGGAAGAAATTACTATGTGATAGAGGCAATTGATATGTCAAGGGCTTGCATTCATTTAGGCTCTCATAATCACCCCGTGTCCGATGATCTCTGGCGAGATTCTATAGACACCATATCAGGACTCATTGCAAAAGAAATAGAGAAGACACCTACGACTAAGGCCTCTGCAATAGCTCTGGCTACCAACAAAGAGTTCTTGGATACATTCCCTAAACCGCGGGTGACGGACTGAAGGAAATGCTGAGGAGGAAGGCTTTGAATGACGTCATGGACAAGTTCCAAGTTCTTAGTTCACCCAATGTTAGAAATATTATTGTGTCCTTCCGTAGCACTGGAGTTGGAGGGGGGAAAATTGACCGGCTACTTGCAATGAAGAAGCAAACAAAAACTGAATTCTTTCACAACAGTGTGTTTCCAAGTCAAGAACAACAAAAAGTGTACCTATTCAAGATGCTTGTAGACAGCCCTAGAAGCAGAGTTGATCTTCTATGGCGGATGCAACCAGGGGGGGATCTAGCAAATTGTTGGCTCATGTTTGACCATGTTAAGCGGGTTAAGGGTTGGACTATGATTGCATGCCACGTTTATAATTGTAGCTACCGTAAGGCCATGACTATTGCAATTTGAGATATGCATTTGGAGGATATTGATGGACAAGTCATTATGCAGACTTGCCTCAATAGAACTATGAAGAATAATAGCTTATCCAATCCAAATTTCAAGAGCTTCATGGTGGACAACGCACAAGCCAATTGGAACGTTGTTCGAATTGTTTACGGCTCCGGTGATCCTTCTATGAAGAGAGTGGACCGAGAACACACCTGCCTCTTTCACTAGGCAAAGTCAATGAAATATCACACAAAGAAACTTATTAAGCGCGAGTCTCAAAACCAATACATCAAGCTCTCCAGCGACTATAAGGATGCGAAGAATCTTGATGAAGCAAAGAGCAGGTTCCTTCAAATCAAGGCATGGTGGTACTCCTCGGGGGCAACAACGGAAGAATCGTTGAGGGAGCTCGAGTTGTGGTTAGCGTTCTGGCACTTCAGAAACCGTCAATGGGGTGGCTTCATGGAAATTGTAAGACCTTCATTCTTCTTTCTTTTACTTTCTACGCAATGATACTTGGAATTTACTATGTTTTTTGGATTGAACCTCTTTCTTCTTTTGTTGCTTGTCCAGGAACTATCAACGGAAGAATTGGTGGATATTTCGTCCTACAAGCTTTTTGAAATCATTAGAGGGGATTTGGGGGCCTTGAAATACCGTTTTAGGCCCATTCCCCAATCTGGCTAGATTCTGTGAACGGCGATATGGACATGTCAGAATTTTTTTTTTAACCAAAATATCATTTTAAGCATATTTTTTAATTTTTTTTTCAAAAATGACGTGGCAATTGTTGTGCCACGTCAGCTAGCTACTGCAGCTGTGTTCCTGCAGTCTAGGAACCCAGGGGAACTTGCAATCTTCCAACACCACCAAATCCCCTCTAATGAATTCACAACAAGTGGTTGCAGGCATTAGGGGAACACAGAACGGACTTATACATTACGACATATGATGATTGGGTACGAGCATTCATGCAAATGACTTATTATTGTGTGTACCTCAACGACGGCCCATCTGGATTCGGACCATCAAAACATGACTTGAAGCTGAAGAAAGCAATAGCATTTATAGATGGAAAGAAAATTATTGACGTCTTGTATAGTATGCCTCGGTGCCTAGAAAGTATGCACATGTATACCACATTCAGAAGGAGAAGTTCAGGTCAACCAAACGAAAACTGGACGTACCTATTGGATCTGAAGGTGATTCTTATTGCCCAGATAAGGTCAATTTCTCTCATCCCAGAATCTAATTGAGGTCCACCAAAGTTGCAGCTGCCAATGTGGAGGGATTTATCCCAGTGTTTCCTCATGCAAAGCACGTTTTTAGAGATGGGTTGTGGCCGTTTTGAGTGGCACATAGCCCGCATTTTTGTGAAGTCAGCAAGGAAGTGCCATGCCATTCAGTCTTCGATGAAGGTGAAGGGCAAGATGATCATAGCTAAAGGAGCGAAAGCCATCACTACTCCAACATACAAGGGTCAAAATCGCGAATATAAAGGTTCAAGAGTGGAGACGGATGAATTTTGGTTTTGTCTAGATGATATCAAACGTTGTGTGATGGATCCGAGGAGGTCTCACGTTCTTAGTTGACATAGAATCCCTAATGTATAGCCAATGATGATTGGTAAAGCCCTCTCTTTCGACAAGATTATTCTCTTTGAAGAGGCTGGCTTCCACTTGCAAGAACAAAGGTCCTTGTCTCTGCGACGCTTCTTCACATCCTCAAAACTTTTTGAAGTTGTAGAATGGACTTACGCAAGACCTCCTCACGCTGACAAGCCTCCATGCATTTGCAATGGAAAAAATATTTGCAGAAATGAGAATACGCCAACTAATGATTATTGGAACCAGTGGAAGAGCACCCAAAATATTACAGGGAATATTCTTGGAGTGAACATTTTGCCATACCCAGAAATTGGAGCTATCATCACCCTACAATCTGCCGTTGAACCTCATCACACGATGCATCGAGTTACCATCTCTAATTTTCGATACAATTTGAAATACAAGCACTTGCTTGTATGTCACTAGTATGTTGCCTGCATCCATTGAAAAGTGAGGGAAATATGTCAATTGCAAACACCTGTGTTACATTTTTCGTTACTTATGCAAGGTGGACCAGAAAAAGAACAAGTTCATTCACGCACCAAGCTTCAGTATGGATGGAATGATGAAACTATTAGAAATGGCAGGGATGATGAAGAATACTGCCTAAAATGCCAATATTTGCATCGGTATCGTCGTTAGTGACTGAATCCAGTATTGTACTCGTCTGGGGCAAAATAGAAGCTTAGACTTTCAATATTGGGGACTGTGAATTCCGAGTCTACTTCTTTGAAGTACTATACGTATATTTAAGTTTCTAGATAATCACTTTCCTACAAGCAAAGTCGATGTATTCCAAGCACTATATCCAATGCAACATTTGGACAAATGAATATATTTTAAACCCTTAGATGGATTGAAAATGGAATTCTTTTGAGACAAAAATCAACTAGCCGGGTAGGTGAATTGATCAACATTGGCCTAAACCAAATCGGGCAAAATATTTGAAAGAACTTATCTCTCACATTCTGTGTTAGGCTGTATAGTTTTGCGCTTTTACAAATTTTGAGCTTGATAGGTTCATAGAAGAGGCGGCCAGCTTTCCTCTTATATTTTTTGGTTCTGGTCTTTGGCACCCTTGTGGGGATCTCTCATTGGCATCATTGCCAAAAGGACCAACTTGGAGTCACTATAAGAAAGCCATGTTTTGGGGGATGTTTTCACTATTTTTTGGAACGTATTTTTGTGGACATTGAATAAAACAACCCGTGTTTTTATGTCAACAATGAAAGTAGAAAGACATATTGTGTCCAATGTGACTAAACTTATTGAAAATCCTATCCTTCCAAAATGATTAAAAGATGAAGTTTCTCTTTCAATTAACGTTCCTGATAATTGCCTTTCGAAAGACACTGAAAGCCGGCTTACATGTGGAGTCGGAGCAAGTGAACTTCACCAATGATTGCTAGGATAAGTACTCTATAAGAATCAAACTTCTATCCCACCGCTCATTGGTAAGGTCCATTGGCCTCCAACTCCACATGTAAGCTGACTCTAATGATTCCAAGCTTGCTTTCAAGATCCGCTATTCATTTATGAATTGATGTGTGAGCAAAAGACCAAAGGACCTTGATGCCATAATAAAGTTGGCTTCTTCCCTTGGTCTGGATAATAATGATTGAATAGTTTAGCACTATCAATAATTGAATTTCACAATTTTGTGGAGTTCGAGTTTAGTCTCACAATTTTCATAGATATGACATATTAGAAATAAACTATGACATTTTATATTGTTGTTCACATATATATCCCAAAATGACAAATGCTAACTATTTTTTTGCATGCTTAATCCTTAGAAGACGGGCTAGTAATTGTGGAAGACACCCCTTTTGGATTACTGTGTGAACCATTGGCTTAAAAAATACAAAAGCACTTATTGGAAGTCAAACTACTGTAGAAGACCTTCCTTTTTTACAACAAAATCTTGAGGATGAATAGTTGCACTACTAGAAGGATTCTTTGTCATCCATTAGACAAAAAACTTCCTTGTCAGAGTTTAAGGGTTAAAATGACATTAAAATGAAAGAGGCTAATCAATGAATACTCTTGCATGTCCTGCCACAATTAGCCCGAAAAGGCAAAAAAGGGGTCAATGGATAACTTCATTATTCATTGTAGAAACAAAACAATACACCTATTGCTCCAATAATCAGAGCAATTTTCCTCACTACCTTAGTCATAGAGAATCAAATCCTTTAACCTTTAAAGGATGGCCAAGTAACCATGGAAATCATCCCTTTGGTTATTGTGTGAATCATTGGCTTTAAAAATTGCAAGAGCACTCATTAGAAGTCAAACTACTGTAGAAGACCTCTCCTTTTCACAACAAAATTGTGAGGATGAATAGTTGTACTTCTATCCTACAAGAAAGATTCTCTACCATCCATCAAACATAAAATATCCTTGTCGACATTTAAGGGTTAACCTCTAAATGCCCAAGGCACCAAATTTTAGTGCTAACAAAACTTTGGAGTCAAATAAAACCTTATTAAGTTACAATTTTTAGTAGTTTGTATTTTGAAAAATTCTTTTCAAAGTCTAGCATTAGCATGATAAACTCAATTTTGAAAATTGATGATTATGATTTTTCTATTCAAGATTTTGTGCACAGATGCCAATTGTAAATCTTGATTTTCTAGTGTTGAAGGTTCTTGGAAATGAGTCTCAAATATACTAGAAATATCACATTAGAAGTTCATTTTAAAAAGTTGTAAAGTAGCTTTTGAGAAGCCGTAGATTAATTGGAGTTATGCATGTTATGTCCTTTAACCTTATATTTTTTTGATGACCTCAATTTCAGATTTGACATGTGACAAGAGATTTCAAAGATTTCAAATCACTTTCAGAGTTTTAACAACTTCATGATGAAACATTATAATCTTTTAATCTATAAATAATATTGTTGTGTTTCTTTTTTTCTATAGGATCTCTAACATATCTAGTTAAAATTCCTATAATTACAATTAAAAAAAAAACTAAAAAACTTATCAAAATGTTAGTTTTTTGTTCAATCTAGAACAAAATCCAAGAAGCTTAAAAAAGGCATTAGGCATTTAGAAGTTGAAGGTTAAGCACATACTTCTTCTATCCCTCTAAAAAAACTCCAAAAATCTTTCCCACAAGGGATTAGCTATACAATTTTGTAAGTATAGTCTTATAATATTTGCATTTAAAAACCAATAGTCCATCCCCTAAATGTATACAAAATCTCCAACTTATGTGATGTTGGTCAAGCATCCAAAATCTATGCGGACATTATCAAAATTTGTAAATGCTCATCATTCAACTAGTCATTCTTGATGATTTAAAGGTTGGTGACAATAATGAGATTCTAGAAATATCAACTTGACAATTTAAAACACCTGGCCATCTTCTTGAATAAATCTTCATAGCACCCAAGTAATCATCCATTGTCAACACGGATGTTTGAGGAAGCAAGTACACTAGGTTATTCAACATTTTTTTCATTCAATGATAGGTCATTCAACATTTTTTTATTCAATGATTGAAAACAGTAAACGGAGCATTTTATTGGGACACAAATTGTGCCTGATTTAGAGGTTTTTAGAAGGACTGAGTATTTCATATTCTAGGGCCCAAATGTTGTAATCCATATCATATACGGTTTCCCTCAGCTCTCGAAGGGTTGATGCATGCGGCTTCAAATAAAATTCGAGGTCTACAAATCGGTAACATCACGAACTACATCCTACCCTACCGTATATCCATCGTTCGAACAGGACATATCAACAAATTATCGAAAATAGCATTGAGCGAATTTCTCAATCGAAAAATCGCACACTGATAATTTCGTGCATAGAAGGAAATCTGGAACTCAGATTGCAGAAGACATTGCAGAACTGTGAGAGTGAGAAGCGCATGTTCGATACAGAACTCCCAAAATACTTCTACAAAGTCTTTCAAAAATTACAGTACCAAATATGATAGAATAAAGCAAGACCCCCAAAAAATAATTCAAATCAAACTTAATTGGGCTCCTGCGATTACAGGAATGACCTCAATTGAATTAAGAAGATCAAAGTTCACAGCCAAAAGACACCAGACGAACTTATCCTCACCACGACAACGGCTGCGGACTGATGAATCTCGCTCTCGGGTCGCACACAAAAAAATTGTATTCAACCCTAAACAGATTCTAAAAAAAAGAGAGAATACTTCTGGAGAACCAAGTCTAAGTTGATCGCTGCCGTTTCGTCCACATAATCAATACCATTTCTGATGGAATTCGTCATTATCAGCAGCCATAAGATCACTACCATTCCCGTGCATGTTATTAACATCCCAGAGTAAAATCCATCGTTTCGCCAACCGGGTTGTGATCAGCAGATGCTTAGAAGCATGCGTCAAGCAAACAACAGCAGCACAAAGCAGCCAGACTGCAAAATAACAGACAACCGGTCAGTAATTTCCAAGCCACGCACTAACAGCACACTCCTCTACCATGAACAATGCAGTGTGCAAGAATACTTATCTTCAGTGCCCTTCAGTAGTTATTAGTAACACCCATATCGAACATACTAAAGATGATCACGACACATATAAGGGACAAGGGATAGTTGAAAAGGACTTACAGAGCTTCACAGAACGATGGGCTCTTGCTTTGGTTATCATACCGCTGCTGCTGAGGATACTGCTGCTGAGGATATCCCTGTGGAGGATATCCCTGCTGAGGATACCCTTGCGGGGGATAACCCTGAGGAGGATACCCTTGAGGAGCTGCAAGTAGCATCTTGCACAATCAGACTTAAGGAAATCCGGAAAAGCAAATTCAAATCCTCCAAGATCTGCTACCGTAGTCAATGCCCGTCTCGAACTAGTAAGGCGGTGATTCACCTCCCATGATAGAAACGAAATTCAGTTTCAGGATAAAACAACGGCTAGATCTCATGTCAACTTACAGGTAACTAACAAAAGAAGCAGGAAACAACATAGTAGGAAAGCCATACCGAATTGTGGAGGCGGAGCTCCGACAGGCGGTCCTTGATTGTTGTAGTAACTCATCTTTCAGACTTTTCTGTGCACACCCACGAAGTAACACATCACCATCCGTCCAACCAAAGACAAAAATATATCATATCAATTGCCTACTCATGCTTTAACAATTAAGAAGACATGCAAGCGACACCAAGCACCGGCTCCCTCCAAAAAGAAACACAGCAGAAAACATGCAGAGACACGAAACAACTAATCCTCCCGATCTCCAACGATAAAACTCTTCATTCTAAAAGCAGGGACAAAAGCGACTACCATCACCACCCCTTTCGAACCAAAATCTCCAACTATCAACTCCAAATCGCATCTTAACAGCCAAAAGAAAGTAGAAACCCGTACAACCAAACCAAGATCCCATCGTATTAATTGTAAACTAGTTCTTAACAATTAAAAACATACGCAAGCAACAACAAAATACAACCTCCACACAGGGGGCATGCTAAAACATCACACGATACAAATATCCGTCCAAGATAGACCTCCAAGGTTTCACCACTGAATAATCCTCTCTAACGCAAAACCTCCAATTAAAACCTCCAAATCACATCATAGCTAACTAAAAAGAGACACAGAAATAATAAAATAAAACGACCTCGTCCAACAGTCTCTCGCTCGTCAAATGATCAATTCAAAGAAGCAAGTCCTAGGGCGTAACGACAAAACCTCAACCAGACTCCAAGCGCACCTTAAACCGGCTCCAGAGAAGTTGATGTAAAACCTACGAGAAGAGCAAAACTCGCAGAAACGGAATGTGCTTCGTTCGCTTGGACCTGCGCTTCTTAACTCCGCAACCGGCACCGCGCATGTGTGCGACGCAATCGACGAACGTGCAGAGAGGAAGAAGCTCAAAAGCACTGGGAATCCAGAAAGCGCGTAAGCACTTGCCGAACGCGGCAAACGGCAAAACGCGGGCATCGGTGCCCACAATACACGCGGCTTTAAGCCTTTCATTCGTCCTTAGCGCCGTTCGTCCGCCGACCGCGGTTACCCGCTCCAATTCTGGTATCATGTACGGGATGGCCGTATTCAGTACACGTGTAGAAATATCTCTTCTATCCCAAATCTCGTTATCTCTGTACAGGGCACTAAGGTAGAGGCACCTATTGTCGATGTTTTAAGGGATTTTTCAGCAGATCATGAACAGTTTATGACGAAGCAAAAAATTTCGCATGTAGAAAGATAGGAAACATGGAGATTGAAATTTTTTCATAATTTTATTCACAACGTTGAAATTATTGTGAATTTTGGGAGCCAAAAAGTACTCGGGACCAAGTACCAATCTCTAGACTCTTTCAATTCCAATCCATCAAGAATTGTTTTTTCGCTCACTACTTTGGGACATGTGTCATAACCTTATTAGTTCCTACCTTGAAAAAAAACATTCCAAGCTTAAATTGGATTTGTTTAGATTTGTTTCAGCTAAGATCGGAAATAGTACCCCCTACAGACTGAAAATGGGTCCAGATTGAAAATGGGTCCAGATTGAAAATGGGTGCCTCTACCTTAACCCCTAAAGGCCCAAGGCCTTTTTTTTTGCCAAAAAACACCCAAAACTGCCATTTTTTAGCAAAGAGTGAAGAAAAAATTTAAAATGTTTTTTTTGCACATCTAACCATAGGATCTTACACCTAATTAGTATAAGAATGTGCGGAAAAAATTTCAGAATTTTTGACCGCATAGATTGCAAGATATCTACGTTTAAAGTGAAAAAAACAAGGTTTTCAGCACATTGTGGGATTGGATTTTTTGCCTTTGAACATTTTTAGCTTAAAATTTTTGCACTACAAAGTTTTGAGCTTTAAATGTTTATAGTGGAGAATTTAGTTGACAATTTACCAAAAAAAAAATTCAAAAAAACTTAATTTTCATTATTAAAAAAATTGTTAAGTAGAATTAGGTACAAGATAGAAGGAAAATCTAAAATATTCATATATTTTAGATGGAATTAAAATGCACTAATCCCAATGGTGAGATTGTTCTAGCAAGTAAACTAAACCATGCCAAAAAAAAAAATTTGAAAAATTTGAAAAATTGCATTAGAAAATGAGTCCTACAAGTTATTTTTTTCAAAAAGATGCTCTAACTGCCCAAAAAACAAGAATGTCCATAACTTTCTCATAACAAATCCAAATGAAATGAATCAAAGCTTTCCAGATAGACAAAAATATAATCTATGGGAAAAAAAATTCAAAAAAAAAAAAAAAAAATTTCGCAAAATTTTTTTTGATGCCCGCTCTTCCCTGTTTGAGCTTATTTGGGCATAACTTTTTTTCCCGGGCACCGATTGAAAAAAAAATTATACTCCCACAAAGCTTATCAGTTTTTCTATCTTTTAAAAAAGTTTCAAAAAATCAGGACAAAATTTCAACCCGTAGGTACTTGCCCGAAATCCCACTTGTCCGTTGAACGGACACTTGGGCCTTTAGGGGTTAATGAGCTAAAAAAAATGTGTCTCCTTATTAGGCTTTGCCCTCCTTGTCGACACATTTTTTGTGCAATTCTTGACAAACAAGGATACTATTTAGCATAAAATATTTGCTAGAAAATGCGGAAAATATGGATGAACAAAAAAGTTTTAGATAAAGAATTTGTAATGTCTGATTATACATGTACACTTGCTTAACGCATTGATTACGCAAAGTAATTTGCCCAATAAATGATTATGAAATTTTCTAATTGCAAAGGATTATGGGGTCTACTTTACAAGAATGAGATTAATAAGACAATTTCTTATAAGATCACTCTCTATAACATGTTATAACCATCCACTTAACCCTAAAGAGTTTGAAGTAAGAAGGTAAACGTTGATTCCTAGCTTTCTAAGCAAAGTAAATTAAAAATCTAGATTTCAAATCTTCATTTTTTCAAATATTCCTTACTTCCCATTCCTATATAAATTCATTCAAAACCTCACACAAAAATCATGGAAGTACGAAGTGATCACGCTAGTCACATCATTGAAGAATAGACAAAATTCACTATTCAAAATACTGGAATGAATTTCACTCACTTCCTCTAGCTCCCACAATAAGCTCTTAAAAAATTCATAATCCACTATTGGAAGTTGACTTTTTAAAGAGTTCGGAAATGTAGTACATTATGATGAAGAATCAACATGTAAACTAAAAACCATGAATAACACACTAGCAATAGAAAACTATGAATTTTTAATAAAAGACTAGCAGTTGGCGCTTGCTATGCTATGCATTCATCATTAGAATTTTATTAGAATTTTTATGTATTAGATAAAATGCAAAACAAAAATTTCAATAAATCTTCAAATAAAAATTACTAAAATCTTTGTATAATTTTGTTTATAGGTAAGCATATATTAAAATGTACAATAGAGATTTATTGCATGATGAATGAAATATATGCAATGATAAATACTGTAAAAGATACACATTTATTGTAATGCATTCAAAAGT
The DNA here is from genome assembly GCA_963969595.1 of Neckera pumila. Classification (NCBI taxonomy): domain Eukaryota; kingdom Viridiplantae; phylum Streptophyta; class Bryopsida; order Hypnales; family Neckeraceae; genus Neckera; species Neckera pumila. The sequence goes on along the minus strand of OZ018412.1, from coordinate 5,217,861 downwards.
TGACTCAATTGTTACAAACAATGGCAACCCAAAAATTTGGTGAATTGAAAAGAAAACTTGTACATTTCAAAAACTTTATGAACAAATTAAGTGTTGTGAAATCCAAAATTGCTTTGGTTGAGTAAATTTCTCAAATCATTTGGTAGTAGCAATAGAATTTTGAAACCATAAAAGTTGTAAAAGTGATATTACAGAGGTGATTGCAAACTACACTCTATTTTTGTAATATAACATTGTGTGAAAATACTATTTTTATGTATACATGATTGAAAATATTTTTACAAAATATTAAAATTAATTATTTCAAAGATTTAATGAAATCATTATCATGCATTCTATTCAAATATGTGTTACAATGAATGCGTACCTTAGCAAACATGAGCCCCTATTAATAATGGTAGCATTTGTGATGTTACAGAGGGAGTTATGATTTTAGTAGTATGATTATAAGTTTCTTAATGTGCATGAATAAATTATTAAATTATGAAACTTAGCCTCATGATGTAAATCCTAAATCATTTTTTGCATTCATGTATGCATTATGAACATTTGAGACTACTTGGCTCTACATATTTCAAGATTGTTTTATGATTCAAGTTGGTTTTAACCCCTAAAGGACCATTGTCCCTTCGGAGGACAAATGTGTTTTCGGGCAGGTACCTACGGGCTGAAATTTTCTTTTGATTTTTTGAAACTTTTTTTGGAGGTAGAAAGCTGATTAGCTTCATGGGAATATAATTTTTTTCACAATCAGTGCTCGGGATCAAAAGTTATAACCAAATAAGCTCAAAACTGGGACAGCGGGCAGCAAAAAAAATTTGCATTTTTATTTTTTTTTCTTAAGTATTTTTTTTCTCATAGATTATATTTTTGTCTATCTAAAAAGCTTTGATTCATTTCATTTGGATTTGTTATGAGAAAGTTATGGACATTCTTGTTTTTTCGGACAGTTAGAGCATCTTTTTGAAAAAAGTACTTGTAGGATTCATTTTTGAATGCAATTTTTCAAATTTTTCAGATTTGTTTTTTTTGCACGGTTTAGTTTACTTGCTAGAACAATCTCACCATTGGGATTAGTGCATTTTAATCTCACCTAAAATATAAAAATATTTTAGATTTTCCTTCTATCTTGTACCTATTTCTATTTAACAATTTTTTAAATAATGAAAATTAAGTTTTTTGAACTCTTTTTTTTTGGGCTAGATTCTCAATTCAATTCTCCAATATAAACATTAAAAGCTCAAAACTTTGTAGTGCAAAAAAATTAAGTTAAAAATGTTCAAAGTCAAAAAATCTAGTCCCACAATGTGCTGAAAAACTTGTTTTTTCACTTTAAACGCAGATATCTTGCAATCTGTATGGGTCAAAATAAGTGCGTCTTCGATACAAATACAGAATACGTGTACAACTGCCATACCGGTATTTTGTACCTCGAGAGCACGCATCAGCCAACTACCAGTGCACTTCCTGCCAACTTCAGAACGGCATCTCGGTTCTAGAAGCCGTGGGACCGCGGGAATAGGTCCTCGTCATGCCCCCGCCTTCCTGGAAGCCCATTTTGGAGGAGCCAATCATGGACTGTTGTTGGAACTTTCTATGGCGGCCAAGCCAATGGCGGTGGACGCTGAAACTTTGAGTTAGCTTCTCCCAAATCCTCAGGAGGGGAGTCCCCCCTTCTTCACCGGCCAGGGAGGACTGACCCCTCTATTGCCCCATTCAAAGGGTAAATGTAAAAACTGCCCCTTATTTTGTGCTGCTTAAATTTTGTATTTCTTCACATCTCCTTATTAATTCGGGGCCTCTGACTGCAAATATGAATTCAGAAATTGCAAATTTTACCAGTTGTGGCAAATAAAGAAATTTCAGTATTTTCTGCAAGGGTAAAACTTGGGGGCAATAGAGGGGTCAGTTCTCCCTGGCCCTTCTTCACCCCATTCTATATTGTCAATCTTCATAGAATGGGGATGTGGCACTCTCTTGTTGGCTCTCCATGGCTTGCAGAGGTCCTATTTTCTGAAGATTGAGAATGGCCACTAGGATAGTCACACCTTCTTCACTAGGCAAACTTATCTGGAGATTGTGAAATAGGTGAGACAAAACAGGAGTCTATGGGGAGCAACGGTGGGTGAAGAAGGTGTGAGACTCCTTTTCGGTATGTTAAGCACGGAGAATCAAAAACTGCAGAATTGATTAATAAAATGGGGTGATCTGGAAAGACACGCTCTCAAAATTACCGCAAGCTATGTGCGCAACTCGTGCCACCGGGTAGATAAAAAACCTTGGGGTGAAAGTATGGAGCGTCATTTGGGGTGCACCAATCAAAATCTCCACTTGCTAAATCTTCCTCATGCCCATTAATCACCTCCACAAGAGAATAATGGACGTGGAGAAGATTTAGTAGAAAAATATATTATGTTGCATTGAAGCTAGTGTGTAGCCAACACGTCCCAATTCCTCGGAGAATGAATGTGCAGTGAAGAAGGTGTGACTACCCCTATTATTCTCCTCCAAAGGTGAATACTGGACGTGAAGAAGATTTTGCGGAAGAAGTATATTCTGCTCTGTTGCACATTTTCACGTTGAGTTCATTGAGATCTCTACATCTCCACTTTTTACTGCTCCGTTGCATCCCAAGTTTTGTGATATCTACGTGTTCTGCGTGTTTGTCGCATTTTGTGCATTCCTGATGCGTTTTGTTTTTTTAACCCCTAAAGGGCCGAGGCCTTTTTCCTGCCAAAAAATACTCAAAATTGCCATTTCTATAGCAAAAAGTAAAAAAAATTAAAATTGTTTTTTTGTCACATCTAACCGTAGGATCTTACACCTAATTGGTATGAGAATGTGTGGAGAAAATTTCAGAATTTTTGATTGCACAAATTGCAAGATATCTGCGTTTAAAGTGGAAAAAACAAGTTTTTCAGCACATTGCGGGACCAGATTTTTTGACTTTAACATTTTTAACTTAAAATTTTTGCATGACAACATTTTGAGCTTTGAATCTTTATAGTGGAGAATTGAGTTGAGAGACTACGAAAAAAAATTCAAAAAAACTTAATTATCATTCTTTAAAAAATTGTTAAGCAGAAGCAGTTACGAGATAGAAGGAAAATCTAAAATATTCATATATTTTAGATGGAATTAAAATGCACTAATCCCAATGGTGAGATTGTTCTAGCAAGTAAACTAAACCATTACAAAAAAAATTTGAAAAATTACAAAAATTGCATTCCGAAATGAATCCTACAAGTTATTTTTTTCAAGAAGATGCTCTAAGTGCCCGAAAAACAAGAATGTCCATAACTTCCTCATAACAAATCCAAATGAAATGAATCAAAGCTTTCTAGATAGACAAAAATATAATCTATGAGAAAAAAAAATATTTAAGAAAAAACTCGAAATTTTGCAAATTTTTTTTGTTGCCCTTTGTCCCCATACATTCCAAGAAATGACATAACTTCTTGCTCGAAGGTCCGATTTCAAATTTTTTTTTCCACCACATATCTCTCTCAATTCTTCACGTTCACAAAAAATTTCAAAAAATCACGACAAAATTTCAACCCGTAGGTACCTGCCCGAAAACGCATTTGTCCCTTGAACGGACAACGATCCTTTAGGGGTTAACACCCCGAGTTCTATACAATCGAGAGTTTCCAAATTTCCACTACACAAAATAGTGAAATTAAGTTGCCCACACTAATTTCTCGACAGTCCACACTATAGAAAATATTCACTGCTTTTGTACAATGGTGCATTTATTTTAGAGCCATGTATACGGCATAGATTTATGAACTAGTTCAAGTCTTGATTAAGAGAGTGGTATGGGCCTCCATGTGGAACAAGCATTGACCCTTGGAAGTAATTGATCTTAGGTAAGGCAACCTAATTGAGAAGGCAACCTAATTTCACTATTTTTTGTAGTAAATCTTGTTGTGCATTCTCACTCTCTTTTTCCAAACAACAAAAAAAAGGGTGTCACATACTCATACCTTCTTCATGGTTTATGACTTCCAAGGTAGGAGGTCTGTCAATTGCTCATTTAACCTCTAAAGGACCAAGGCCTTCTTTTGCCAAAAATCTCTCAAAACTATCATTTCTAGAGCAAAGAAACAAAAAAAATTGAAAATTCTTTTTTTGCACATCCAACCATAGGATCTTATACCTAACTAGTATAGAAATGTGTGAAATTTTTTTTAGAATTTTTGACCGCACAGATTGCAAGATATCTGCGTTTGAAGTAAAAAAAAAACATTTTCAGCATATTGCGGGACTACATTTTTTACTTTTAACATTTTTAACTTAAATATTTTGCACTAAAATTTTTTGAGATTTAAATCTTTATAGTGGAGAATTGAGTTGAGAGTCTAGGAAAAAAAAAGAAATTCAAAAAATCTTAATTCTCATTCTTAAAGAAATTGTTAAGTAGAAGTAGGTACAAGATAGAAGGAAAATCTAAAATATTAGTATCTTTTAGATGGAATTAAAATGCACTAATCCCAATGGCAAGATCGTTCTAGCAAGAAAACTAAAACCATATGAAACGTTTTTTTTCAAAAAATTGCAAAAATTGCATTCCAAAATGAATCCTACAAGTTATTTTTCCAAGAAGATGCTCTAATTGCCTAAAAAACAAGATTGTCCATAACTTTCTCATAAAAAATCCAAATGAAATGAATCAAAGCTTCCCAAATAGGCAAAAATATAATCTATAAGGAAGAATTTTTTTTTTTTAAATTAATTTTTTTTTTAATTTTTTTGCTGCCCCCTCTCCCCTGTTTTGAACTTATTTGGGCATAACTTTTGTTTCCAGGCACCAATTGAAAAAAAAAAATTATATTCCCACAAAGCTTATCAATTTTTCTATGTCCAAAAAAAATTTCAAAAAATCACGACAAAAATTCAGCCTGTAGGTACCTGCCCAAAATCCCATTTGTCCCTTGAAGGGACAATGGTCCTTTAGGGCTTAAGAGCTGAAACTTAATTTTGGGGACATAAAACGTCTTGAAATATTTTTCCGTAAGTTTTCTTTGAAAGACAAGAGGAATTCATATTTTTTGAAGCTTTTTGGAATTAGTTATGAAATTTTGAAGTTGAAGTGGCATAGGGCTCTAAATCACACACCCCACACCCCCTTAAAATGTACAATGTTTGTACATTGCTGAAAGCTATGAAAAAGCAACATGTACAAGTGGTGTACATTTGAGTAGGGTGATCAATTTTAGAGTCTCTGCGATTTCAGAACCTCCTACCTTAAATGGCTCCGAGTTTCTCTCCTCAATTTCTCACTCTTCATAGAATTTTTGCTTTTGGAGAACATGTGACTACCCCTAGTATTGTACTTTTTCCAAAAAAAATTCCATTTGCATTGGTAAGGTAGAAACACCTATATCCAACCAGGGTCTAAAACCTGACTTGTAGCATGCATGTATTTCCAACCAAAGCTGGAACAAGTTTACAACCGAAGATTGGAATGCTTTTTTTTCTCCTTTTAAATTTTGGAACTAAGAATGTCAAAACACATGTCCTAAAGTGTTATAAAGTATGCGGAAAGTAGTGAGTGGGAAAGTAGTCTATTAGTTGATTGGAATTGGAAGACTCTAAACATTGGATATGGATTCGGCCTACTTTTTGGCTTCTAAAAATCACAGTAATTCCAGTTTTGGGAATAAAATTACCAAAAAAATTATAGTCTCCATATTTCCTGTCTTCCTACTTGGGAAAAATTTGCATTGCTTCATACTGTTCATGGTCTGTTTCAAAATCACTTAACCGATCGGGTATAGGTGCAGTTACCTTATTTAGTTCTAGGAGGGTAGTTGGGTGCTCTATGGTAGCCAGTCTGTAGAAGTAAGTTACTGCATAACATTTAGTAGCTCTACAGTAATGGTGTGGAATATTCCACACCCCAACAGTGCTTCATCAGTAACTAATGATGAATTAGACAGGTGGTGGATGTAGAGGCACACCATCATTGTAGAACCAAGGCAACATCAGTTCAAGCTACTGAATGTTATGTGTAGGTAACTTATTAGAAGTGCCTGTGAAACGGTTTTTCCCCATTGACTGAATAAGTCAGTGATGCAAATGTGTCTTTGTACAGTACAATATTGAAGGTACATTTTCATTGACTGTAGTAATTGTGGAAGCAAGAGACTACACAAAATAGTGAAATTAGGTTGCCCCACACTAAGTTCTCGACAATCCACACTATATATATATATTCATTGCTTTTCTACAACAATGCATTCAATTGAGAGTCATGTGTATGGCATAGATTTGTGCACCAGTTCAAGGCTTGGTTCGGAGAGTGGCATGCGCCTCCATGTGGATCAAGCATTGATCCATGGGATAAGTTATCTCAGGTAAGGACCTAATTGATAAGCAACCTAATTTCACTATTTTGTGTATTGTAGGTCATTTCCGTTGGGGGGAGTGTTTTGTTTTTGTTTTTGGACAAATGGTTATAAGGTAAAAGACCCCATTGCGGTCAAATGGCCCGTGATGGACACCTAATGACCCCATTGTGGTTTTTCAAACCACAATCAATGTCTTATATGGTATTTATGGAATAATTAGTGACCTCAATAGGTACTTCCAACTTTTCAATGTAAAATTCTTTGTAAAAACTGATTTTTTAGGTCTTCCATGTTTGAAAATGTTGTGCCTGCATTGGGTAGGAAGATGACCATATTGGATTCAGATTTTGTTGGTCATGAGGTAGCCTACAGACCCCTATGGGCTGATCACTTCAAAAATTCTAAACTAATTCATACTTGGTCCAAAAAATATAATTTCAAATGCCCTCACTATCTTTCACACTTATCTTTGTGTGTCAAAAATTTTGAAAAATTTCAACAATGGCATGAGGGCACACTCTTGAGTTTGACCACAATAGGGTATTTTACCTTATGGCCTTTTTTTCAAGAAGGTTCTAAGTTTCCTGGCTCCTTCATTTGGGGGGGGGTGAATTGAAGGAGGCTAACTTTGAATATGTAATTTTGGTATGAATATCTGAATGATGGATGAAATGAGGTTTTGAAAACTTTGTGGCAATAATGTGCATGGCCATCATTAAAATTCGGCATTTTTTAATACATTTATCCTTTTTTTTTCCTAGGTTGCCCATTTTTTTTAGAAAATTGGGCATTTAATTGTCTTAAAAAAAAATTGGTTCGGGGTGAGCATGGTTCCTAACTTACTTCAAAAGCATGTCTACATGGTGCTTTCAGTGAATTGGAGGCAAAGTCATCTTTGTGGAGGACGTCACTATTAACCCCTAAAAGCCCGTTGTCCCTTTGGGGGACAAATGCGTTTTCGGGCAGGTACCTATAGGCTGAAATTTTCTCCTAATTTTTTGAATTTTTTTTGGGAGGTAGAAAAATTGATTAGCTTTATGGGAATATAATTTTTTCCACAATCAGTGCCTGGGAACAAAAGTTATGACCAAATAAGCTTAAAACAGGGGATGGCGGGCAGCAAAAAAAATTTGCACTTTTTATTTTTATTTATTTTAGTACTTTTTTTCTCATAGATTATATTTTTGTCTTTATTAAAAGCTTTGATTCATTTCATTTGGATTTGTTATGAGAAAGTTATAGACATTCTTGTCTTTTGGGCAGTTAGAGCATCATTTTGAAAAAAATAACTTGTAGGATTCATTTCTGAATGCAATTCTTCAAATTCTTCAAATTTTTTTTGCATGGTTAAGTTTACTTGCTAGAACAATCTGACCATTGGAATTAGTGCATTTTAATTCCATTTAAAATATATATATATTTTAGGTTTTCCTTCTATCTCGTATCTACTTCTGCTTAACAATTTTTTCAATAATGAAAATTAAGATTTTTTGAATTTTTTTGTTTGGGTAGATTGTCAACTCAATTCTCTACTATAAACATTTAAAGCAGTGTAGTATAAAAATTTGAAGTTAAAAATGTTCAAAGTCAAAATATCCAGTCCCACAATGTGCTGAAAAGTTTGTTTTTTCCACTTTAAACGCATATATCTTGCAATCTATATGGTCAAAAATTTTGAAATTTTTTCCACACATTTTTAAACTAGTTAGGTGTAAGATCCTACAGTTAGATATGCAAAAAAAACATTTTTAATATTTTTCACTCTTTGCTAAAAAAATGGCAGTTTTGGGTGTTTTTTGGCAAAAAAAAGGCCTTGGGCCTTTAGGGGTTAAACTCGTTTACAAAGTGGGACCAACAAGGTGGATTTACCCGGGGGAAAAACATTGGAATTTTTTATTTGCCATATATGAAAAAATCTGCAATTTTTTTGAATTTATATCTGCAATCAGAGACCCCAAATTAGCTAGGAGAGGTCTACACCATACCCTAGATAGGCCTCAAAGTTTTTGTTTTTGTTTTTGTTTTATCCCAAAAAAATACAAAATTTACCTTGTTGGTCCCACTTTGTAAAATGGATTTAATATCCTCCCATTTTTGTAGGAAAATTAGTCTAAGGTCATGATTGCAGGACACTAAATCCTCCATTCTAAGTGGGACCAACATGATAAATTTTCTGTTTTCCGGGATAAAAGTACATATATATATATATATATATATATATATATATATATATATATATATATATATATATATATATTGCCGTGTCTATAGTATCATAAATCTTGCCTACCTATTCGAGGTCTTTGATTGCAAATTTGAATTCAGAATTTGCCAAAAAAAAATTGTGGCAAATAAAAAATTCCTGCATTTTCGCAGAGGTAAATTTGACCCGCAACAGGGCCCACTTCGAATGGAGGATTTAGCGTCCACCGTCATGATTGGGGTGGAGAGGTCACTCAGTCGGGTCTGGGACAGTTCCCATCATGTCATGTAGAATAGGGACCTACTGTAGCTCTGGTTTCTTTGAAATATCAATGTCAATGATGTCATGTGCATGCTCATTGAGAAACCTTCTAGAGTCAGGGAGTAAAGTATTCCGTAATACGTAACAACATGTTTGTACGGAGTTCAGAAAATGCATTCCAAGAGAATTTAAGATAGGAGGCTCTAAAAGCGACCCTTTAAGGTCTGATTCGCCTTTTTCATAGGTTTGCATGATCAGAAATATTTTTAGCTCATTTTTCAAAGAAAGAAAAATAGATGCCGAATGCAACACAAGTGGTTTCATATTTTTTGAAGCATTTTTAAATTAGTTATGAATTTTCAAAGATTTCTGTTGTAGGTATCTATTTGTGACACCTAGGTTTCCAAAACCCGTCCACTTGCAACTTCTAAAGTGATTTGAGGAAATCAAGGTCAATGATTGGCTCTTGCAATAGAAAACTAATTTTTCCTTGATGCATTCAATAGCTAAAGTGGTCCATTCAAGGATCACCTGCAATCCATTCTACAACTAATTATAGGGTTGATTTGAAGGAGAGGATCGCTTTTACAGCCTCCTACCTTAGAATCTTTCTTTGGACTACCAATACCCCCTACACTAAATAGTGAAATTTAGGTTGCTTTACCTGAAGCAAATTACTTTCCAAGCCATCAAAGTCAACAGAGGTTTTTAGAGATATTACCATTTGTAGACATGGAGGTTCATGAGTCCCAATTGTAACAATACATAATTCAAAAGTAGTGCATCCTTGTGCTGTGACAGAAAATATGTGTATAGTGTCAAATGTTGAGAAATTAGCATGGGACAATCTAATATCACTATTTAGTGTAAAGGACCAAGGGTGATTTTTCAAGAGAAATTGTCCAAAAACTGCCAATTTTTTGTGCTTTGTCAAAAATTGGAAATAAAACCTGTTTTTTTCAACTTCAATTGTACAAAAGTGCACTATACTACTATAAAAATGTGCTGAAATTTTTTTAGCCCATTTGATTGCGTAGATGGAAAGATTATAACGTTTGAAGCAAGAAAAAAAAATTCATTCTTGCAAAATGGAGTCAACAAACTTCGAGCCTTCTTGGATTAAAATCTTGCTCATGATGAATTTGAGGCCCTCCACCATTGGATTTTAAAGCTTTTTAGGTTCACTCATGCTAAATTTCAAAAGCAAATATGGAATCTAGCTTACTCTAAATCACCTTACAATGCAAAGGTGTTAAGAGAATTGGCAGCACACTAGTCATTATTTGATGATTTCTTGTGCAATGAGGAAATTTTTAATTTGAGATACAATTGTGAAAAGTTTGAGACAAACATTGGAATATGTGACAAAAAATTCAAGAACTTTGACTTCACAACTTTGACTTAAAGATAGGGTTCAAAGTTAGAAAAGATGTTTTTACTCAAAATTGCCCAAAAATAGCTAACAAAACTTGACTCCTATTAGAATGTGATTTGAGAACTAAAATTAGCTTTCTTACAATAGATAATTTTATATCACATTTTATTAGTTACATACATGCCAAATTTCAAAAGTTGATGAGGATTTTTGCCCCCAAATGCCCAAATTGACTTAACTATCCAAATTTGGGGGGTGGTATAACTTTTGATTTGGGAACCCAATTTAAAAAATTATGTTCCCTTTAAAGAGGTATATGTTTACACCTTGTGTCAAAATTTTGTAAACATCTAACCAACATTAACTTGTAGGAACCTCCCTTAGGTTTCAAGTGTTCATAGAATGGACACTTGGTCCTTTACGGTATAAGCCCCACCAAAAAAAGTTCAATGTAAGAATGGAAACCATTCTAAATTGCTTATTTATATGCATTTACTATAGATGTTACCTTACTCTCATTACATTACTCTCATTACATTCTAATTAGGTTGCTCTTTAAATTAGATTTCTCAATCCAACATATAGGTACATGACAAAAAAATTCAAAATCAATAACATGTTTAATTATTGGTAATCATTAGTTTTACTGATTACATATATTAGTGTGAAATTTCACAGAAATAGTGTGGAAATAGCTACCTAATGAGAGTATTTGATGCAGACTTCCTTCAGTTGAATTTGTGTAACTTATCAGGGTTCGAAGTCTTGTCAGACGGTCAGATCTCAGTTGTTTGTTATGGGCATTCCAGGCTTCTTCTGTTATCAGCATTCCAGGATGCTGGGGGCCGTCTTCTGGTTCCGGTATCAGGACTCCAGACGTCTACTAGCGCAGGTATGAGGTAACTACACCTAAAGTCCACCAAATACCAACAATTCAGCATGGTTCCCATTATTATATTGAAACACTTTTCGTGAAGTCTTGTTGGTAGTCAACAAAAGGAGATTCTAGATTCTTTTAGAATGCATTTTTCTAACACAAATAAAAGGGACCCTTTATTGCAAGAGGTAAAATAACAAGAGTCCAACCACTTGCGGCCTAAGAGAGTCTAAACAGAGTTAGTGAACTTAAAAATGTATTTTTTGGACATTGTATGAAAAAATTATGAATATTCAAAGTGCTGAAAATACTTTTTTTTAAAACCCGCTTTAACCCCTAAAGTCCCATTGTCCCCTCAGGGGACAAATCAAATTTTGGGCAGGTACCTACAGGCTCAATTTTTGATGAAACTTTTTGAAATTTTTCCATAAGATAGAAAAACTGACTATCTTTGTGGGGGTATAATTTTTATTTCAATTGGTGCCCGGGAGCAAAAGTTATACCACAAAAAGCCTCAAACTAAACTCGGCGAGCAGCACAATTTTTTTTGCAAAAAGTCAAAATAAATTTTATTTTGTTTTTCTTTGAAACTTTATATTTTTGTCTACATGTGAAGCTTTGATTCATTTTATTTGGACCAATAATGAGCAAGTTATAGACAATCTTGTTTTTTGGGCAATCTAAGCATCTTTTTGAAAAAATAACTTGTAGGATTCATTTTTGAATGCAATTTTCACAATTTTGTACAATTTTTTTCTTGAGAATATTGTGTTTGCTTGCTAAAACAATCTCACCATTGGGATTATTGTATTTCAATCCCATCTAAGAGCTATTATCGATTTAGTTTTTTTTCCAATCTTGGACTTATTTCTACTTAACAATTTTTGAAAGACTGAAAATCAAGTGTCTTTTTTTTGAATTTTTTTTTGTAGACTTTCAACTTACATCTTCAACATAAAAAAATTTAAATTCAAAGTTTGTAGTGCAAAATATTTCCACAAATGGTGGTCAAAGTCATCTGAAATTGCAGGTCAGTGTTCAAAAAAACTTTCTTTTTCAACTTTGAACGCTAATATCTTCCAATCTATGCGGTCAAACTTCATGAAATTTTTACTACATGATTTTTGACAAGTGAACTACAAGATCCTACGGTTAGATTCTAAAAAACTATTTTTTTTTTGTATTCTTGGATGAACGCAGCAAAAATGGCAGTTTTCATTAGGAAAAAGCTGAACCCTGGAAGAGGTCGTGAGACTTGAGAACGCAGGGAACGCAAGTCAAAATTTATTTATTTATTTATTTATTTATTTATTTATTTTTTTGTGACAGTGAACTGCAGGCGCGGAACAGCGCGGAACAGCAGGGAACAGTGCAGCTGAACTGCTTAAAAAAACATTAAATTTTTTTTTTATTAAAATAAATTCAAAATTACAAAATTTTCAGATCTGACATGGCACTACACATGCCATGTCAGACTGCAATCATTACAATTTTTATTATTTTCTTATTTTTCTTCTTCTTCTTATTTATTAATATTTTATTAATATTTTAATATTTTTTATTTTTTAAATATTTTTTAATTATAAATCACTGTTGAGTTCCCTTGAGTTCCCTGGAGGGGAAGCTTACACTACAAAGCAGCCCCTTCCAGGGTTCATTTTTTTCCTAATGGAGTGGTTTTTGACAGAAAAATGGCCTTGGGACTTTAGGGGTTAAACTCTCATAATTAGTAGTAGTGCATTTTAGGCAAGAATTTATAGGGATCAAAATTAGATGTAAGTACCTTAACCATTTCAAAGTTTTACTACAATGGGTTATGGGGTCATTGCGGGTCACACTACACTGATTTGTTCTGTTAGTGAGAGTGCAAAATAAGTGTCCATAAAAAATTACAATGTTGTAGAAATTGGTAATATAGTAATATTTCAAAATGCACTACGGTTGACCTACTTGACTCCATTCACCCCCCATTTCTATCAAATAAGTGTCTATTGAAGCATTACCAATATGACCTTAAATTGTTTGCTTTAAATGGATTGTGCTTTACAAATGGCACTTCATAGTTGTAAAAGAGGTTCTATTGAGTATTGACTTTGAAAATTCATAGAAAAACACAAAAAACTCTCTAAAATTTTATTCCACTAATGACCTTGAGGTTGGAATCGAGTTTAATTGATTTTTGGAGTGATTATTGGGATTTCAATATTGACATTCATAGGGTCCACTTTGTAACCATAGAATGCCTTTGAGTCATTACTAATAAAAATTTGAAATGATTCCATGACAAAATTGGTAGAATGAGGTCAAAAGAAAATGGTAAAATGAAGGCAAGATAAGAATAGTAGAATGAAGTCAAAACTAAAATAATGGAATTTCAAAGTCATAAGACTAAAATTGAAGCCTATAGTGTCTTTTCAATTGAGGAAATTCAAATTCTTTTGAGATAACCAATGATAACCTTTGGTTTCAATTAATTTATGAAACCAAGGCCAAAAAAAATTGGAGTTAAAAAAAAAAAATATAAGAGTTGAAAGGTTTTTGAGTCAACCAATGGGATAATTTTTAACTAAAAGAGTTGAAAAGTATTTAGAATTAACCAATAGGAACCTTTGAAGTTCAATTAATTTCTCAATTAAAGGCTATAAAATTTGGATTGGAATTTGTGTTTAGAAAAATATAAAAGTTGATAGGTTCCAAAATATCACCAATTCCAAAATTGGCTAAATTTCGCTTGTTTTTTACTTAATTTCTTCATGCCATTAGTGTAATTTCAAAAAAATCTTCCAAGAATGAACATTTGGCTAAATACTCTGAACTTGTTCTGAGATTGTTGGGCCGGATCTTTGGGGGGTTTGTATCAACAAATGTAGAATTCAACGCCGTCTATTGGTCAACACATACATCCAAAAGTTCAGTATAGTGAGTTCAAAGCTACCAAGACATCTATGTCAACTAAATTCTAGAGATTTTTGACCCTCAAAGGCCAAGCCTATAATTGTTTTTTCCTACTTCATTTTACAAATACTTATGAATATATTTTTGTAATTATTTTTCAAGAGGTGTAATTATGTGTCTTCTATTTGTTGTAAAAATTTCACATTATTTGAAAAAAATTGAAATTATCATGAATTTAAAAATAAAAGTGAAACAACTCACATCAAATGCAATTGATGCTTAAGTTTTTTGCAAAAACTCTCTCCAAGTTTGTACTATATTGTCAAACATCATGGTGCATATTTTTATTCTTGTACATCATTTTCAAATTGGAAAATAAGCATTCTATAGTTGCAAATTAATTTTTCCAAATCACTAGACAATATTTTCAAAAAAATTCTATATAATTTTAAATAGAATTACAAATAAATTTTAGCCAAAGAGCATCAATGTAAAATTATTGATTTCCATTAAGAATTCAAACTTTTGTAGGTTCCAATATTCTCTGCACTACTAGTGATGTTTGATTGAAGTTTTTGAGGCCCTATTTTGGGGTTAGGAGAAATTAGCAATGGAAATTTTCAATCTATTTTGTTGAATATTTAATGATTTCTATTTATCTATAGAGAAAAATAACACCTAATTGTGATTTTGACTCCATCTATATATGCCAGCTTGAATGAATATTAATTGATCTCTCTACCGTAATTTCTTTGTGTACTTGTCACTTTACTAAATTGGTGTCTTAAGTACACAAATCAATCTAGGTAGCGCATATAAGGTGGTAGACTAAGAATTCACCATTCAAAGAATAGAACATAGAGAAGCTATTGTATAGACATCAAAAGCTTCAAATTTAAAATGGAATGTAATGCTAGATTGTCAAAATTCAACATAGCTATTCTTGAAGAAAAAACATGTAAAAGTTGTTACTTGGTTGTTTTTATAAACTCTTTGTTTTCTAATATCACTTGTAGAGGTGTATATTGGCTTGTAGCATTTGAGACCTCTTCAAATATAGGTATCAATATTTTAGTCTTCTTCTAAGTTAGTACATGTATCACTATTCCAAGACTTTAAATTTGAGTTCTATGCTTCAGTCAATTGCTTTAGAGCCCAAACCTCTTTCAATTGGCCCTTGTTGCCTACAATTAAGCCTACATGCAAATTCCATTTTCATTCCAAACTACAATGATTTAATCATGCAGTCTTTGAAGAAATGCAATTCTTCATGATCTCAAGAATCTTTGTCAAAAGCTAATATTCTCATGATCCAAATTTAAGAAGATTTCTAAAATGAATTGCTCACATGGAACTATAGATTTTTTATCTCAAATTTCTACAACCTTTGGAGTGTTCAAAAAGTAGACAATTGTTGTAGTTTAAAATATTTTTGGTGGTACAAAGGAACATAAGTTTAAAACCATTATTGGAATTTCAGAACAACTAAATCAATAAGGTAGGATATTTAGGATCTATACCTTAAATTAGTTTTTTTTTTTATGCTGAGATCTAAAAAACCGTGAAGCGTCTAGTGATGTTCTTAGTACTGGTGGAAAGCTCTTGGCAAGGAGGGATACACGGACTTTGTTTTGTGGCATTTGGACCTACGGGTGTGAAAGTAGTTGAATTTCAAAGTTAATATGCTTTTAGAAAATTGAATTAAATATCTTTTATTTTGGAAAATCTGTAACTTTTACATTTCATGTCCAAACGCCATGAAACAAAGCCTTTATACTCCTTTGTGCATAGAGCTTTCTATTTGTGCCAATTTCGTGGTATTTGGACCTTTGGTGTAAAAGTTATGGTTTTTAAGAAACTAAAAAATAGAATTATATTGTATTTTATTTTGGAAAAAATAGAATAACATGTGTGGAGTGGCAGTTATTGTACAAATGCAATAGTAGGGTAGTTAGAAAATAAACTTTGCACACGTGGCACACTGTAATTGGCCGAAAATGATTTTCATTTCCTTATATTGCATGAAACGTTTTATATTTAACATAAGAAGTGTGTCAATGATCTAAATTACACTAAAAGACTATCGTGTGCATCGCGGTCACCGTAAACCAATTGAATATAAATAGGAGCAGATGCATTTTTTGTAGTGCCCTCACCATCACTCTCCACCAACCAGGTAGGACTCAAGGTAGGACATGCAATATATCATCCAGCACAATGACATGGTCCACTAAATCCACTTTTTATTGTGCCTCACCTAAAACAATTCCTACAAGATCCTTAAATTCATAGCAATATCCCAAAATGATCTTCTAGTTCCATTTAATTTTATTGCAAACAAGTTTAATACTGCCCTTTGAAAAGGCCTACAAAACTTAAAGTTTTAGGACAATAAGAGTGCGTTGAATTCTACATATAGTTCAAAATGGGTTGAAATAAGTAATGTTATTTTCATCAAAAAAATCCCAAACATATCATTGAACCAAAAGATTGTTTTGAAATAGAGGAAGTATTTATTTTACTGAATTCCTATACCTTTTCAATAGCTTCTTGAACTTCCATTACAATAAGTTCAAAATTGTGATTGCACACATATTGATTGTCAGTAATATATTGAAGAAGAAGATAATCTTCATGATAATTTTGCAAATAAATTCAAAATCCATTTAAAACATGATAGTCATTCTTTCATATTGATTAACAACTAATATCAAATCAAATATTTTTTAGTTGAGTTCAATAGTTGAATGTCTTTGAATAATATAAAACAATAATATTAGTAATAAGTGCATGTCATAATATATAATATATTTTTTAAATTGAAAAATATACAACAAATTAAATGATTAGAAATGATCATCAATGAATCTTTCATAAGATAAAAACCAAACGTAACTTCTAACTATTTTATATCTTCTTTGAAAATTGAGTATCAACTTTGAAATGTACATTGTTTTCGGTGTCTATTTTTTTTCAATATTCATCTTTTTACAAGTATTGTCGGAGATGTACAATGACACCACCCCAAAAACATATTCTTTAGGTATCGTATTAAATTAAATAAAAAGTTAAGTACTTTAATTCAACAACTCTTATAAATTGTTGTCCATTGAATACATCAAATATCAAGATGGTATCAATATGATTTAAATTAATCATCACTATTGTATAAAAAACAATTATCATTCATATTTCATTAAAAAAAAGATCCTGTTATTTCTACTTTTTAAATGCATTTCAAAATATTAAGTTCAAATATTATTTTAAATAACCTATATTTAAATTTGATGTTCAATTTTTTTTAAACCTTGTTGTGGAGGTGTAGGAAGTTTTTGTTCAACTTTCTTCTTTCCTATTAGAACTATCAACTTCTCTTGCTATTAACTTTTCCGCCATGGTTGCACTGTAGCATAAATAAGAGAATTCAACTATGGTCTCTTAAACCCTTACAATTGATGATGTCGTTATTTAGGTATAATATAAACCATTTTTGAAATCTACAATTATAATCAAAATTAATGAATTACTCTTAAGAAAATGAAATTGCATCAAACTAAAATGGAATTTTGAGAGGTGTGATCATTTTGCTAATAAACTTTATTGCCACCAAGTAAGTCATAGGACAAGCGCGCACAAATACTAACAGCTCTTCTGCTTTCTTTTCAAATCGCATGGCTATTGATTTTCTTAGGGTGGATATTGTTTTCTTTTTGAATCGCATTGTGTTGTTGATTTTTGAGAGGGGTATATTGTTTTCTTTTCAAATCGCATGCATGTTAATTTTTCATTTTTCATTTTTTTTTCTAAAGTCAAATCTTATAGTTATTGTTTTCTTTTTGAATCGCAAGGCTATTGATTTTTCGAAGGGGTTATTGTTTTCTTTTCAAGTTGCATGGTTATTATTTTCTTAACTCACATTACACGGCACTTGAGGATAGTCTTAGGTTTTTTTAGTCTCATCCGATGGTTGCTGATTTTTCACTTTGAGGGGGGGGGGGGGGCTCACAGGGTGTGCAACCATTTTTTGGTACATTGCATTGCATGTCCAAATGTCACAAAACAATGCCTTGCACTCTTTTGTGCATAAAGCTTTCTATTCATGCCAATTTTGTGGCGTTTGGACCTAGTTATGGATTTTTTTAAATTAAAAAAACAAACGAGACTATCTTTTATTTTTGAAAAACCATAACTTTTACATTGCATGTCCAAACTTGCATTCTTTTGTCATAAAACAAAGCCCTTGCACTCCTTCGTGCATAAAGATTTCTATTTGTACCAAGAATGCAACCTCTTACACAACAATGCGGAAGTTTTTTGAATTTCAAATTTTTTACAAATTTACAAATTATTTTTACTTTTATTTTTGCTGTAGCAACAACACAAGGTACACTATTCATACTAAGAACACAACCTCTCATACTTCAACAAAGCCCTTGCATTCCTTTAGGCATTAAAATTTTATTTTTGAATTAAAAAGTTAAGATTTTTTTTTTTACTTTTATTAAGAATTTGGCAACTGCGCACTAGATTATTGAAGCACAAAGCTTTCTATTTGTACCAAGAGTGCAACTTCTTATACTATGGTGTGAAAGATATTGAGTTTCAAAGTTTTAATGAATTAGAAAATTAGAAAATTATTTTTATTTCTATTTTGGTTGCTGTGGCAACAACACAGGGTGCACTAGTCTTTTTGAAATGACAAAGGCTAATATCAAAGATACTAGTGTGACCCTCTGCCGTTGGCCCAATTTTGATCTACTCCCGGTTCCACTCATAGTTCTACTTCCGATTCTACTCCCAATTCTACTCCTGGTTCCACTCCCAGTACCAAGAACGCCACCAAAATCAAAGTAAAAGTAATTTTCTAATTTTTTAATCAATAAATACTTTGAAATTCAATAACTTTTGCACCACCGCTCCAAACGCCACGAAACCAAGCTGGTGCACCTCTCCTCGGCGAGAGCTTTCTGACGGTACCAAGCACGCGGCCGGGGGATGCACGGTCAAGGAAGTTGTCCATGCTACAAACAAAACAAAACAAAACAAAACAAACAAACAAACAGCCTCATTTAAGGTATTGATTTAAGTTAAGAAAATAAGAACTTCAAAGTTTCACTAATTGTTTAAGTTAAAGAAATAAGAACTTCAAAGCTTCACTTATTGAACTTGTTCAAGCTTTATATAAAACTTACATTGTTGTGCAATTTGTGGTTGGTTTTGAAAGAAGATTGCTATTTTTCTATGAGTTTTCCAAAAAATATTTGAGCTTTTTCTTTAAAACATTGAACATCATTATAATATAGTATTGGTCCTATAATTTCTAAAACATTCAATTCTTATTTTACAAACCTTCTATGTTAATTTTGATTATGATATTAACTATAATTTCGAATATTTTTAACCTCATGGGCATTAAAGAATTAAATGACAACATTTAAAAATATTAAACAAACTTAATAAAACCAAAGTGGACAAATTAATGGCGTATTGGGCATAGAAAGAAGGTTAGATTGAGTAGTCCTAAGTGCGTGAACCTACATGATATATACCTTGTAATGTTTTTTCCACTTCTAAAATTTATCACTACAACTCTAACATTATACTCCATAAACATCTAGAATGCATGTTTATCGATTCCTACACAATATATAATCTAAAATCTAAAACATTTTCCTATCATTGAATTCAAGGACAAAAAGAAATATAAAAGTACACAAATATAATATTACAACAAACTTCACAACATATTGTTGCAAGTGGATATTTTTTCAAGACTAAGAATGTATCAAATAGATTTAAAAAAATCAAGAGCTACTTCCAAAAACTCTTTGATTCTACATGCAACTACTATAGCTATATTTAAATTTATTATTTCTTTTACAACTAGATATTTAAGTTTAGATTTATAAGTAAGTTTGTGAGAAACATTCTTTCAAAATTTCATCTCCTAATCTCTAAATTTGGATACTTAGTAATGACTACTACAAACTCTCAAAACCTTATGTAGGACAATATTTTCACTAGCCATTTTAACCCTTAAAGTCCCAAGGTCTTTTTTCCATCAAAAAACATTCAAAATAGACATTCTATTGCAAAGAGCAAAAAACTTTTAAAACTATTTTTTTTGCATATCTAACCATAGGATCTTGCACTAGTCTATTGTAAGAATATGTGGAAGAAATTACAAAAACTTTGAACGCGTAGATTGCAAGATATTTGCATTTAAAGTGAAGAAAAAAACTTAATTTTCACTCATGAAAAATTTATTACCGTGATAGGAAAGTCTTACAAGCATTCACAATTGATGTAAAGTGTTTCTAGCAATCATACCTTGTACATTAACTTATAATCACAGAATATGCCTCACTGCTCTGGAACCATTCTGCCCAAACTGGCAGATCTCATTTATTAACCCCTAAAGTTTCATGACTATGTAATCACCAAAAACGCTCCAAAACTGCCATTTCTAATACAACTACCAAATTTTTGGGAAAAAACAATTTTTGACACATGTAACCATAGGATCTTGTAGTATGATATTTTGAAAACATGTGGTAAAAATTTCAGAAAATTCCACCATGTGGATCATAAGATATAAGCATTCAAAGTCTTGAAAACCATTTTTTCAACCCTGCAAAAAACCGGGCAGCTGCACTTTGCAAGCTCACTTTTCAATGAAAAAATGCCGATAAAGGTGGTGCTTCTTTGAATTCAGTTTCCTAAACAAGTTGTCTATATGCAAGAAAAATTTCACATCATTTAGAATTGTACAACATATAGGAAAAAAATAGTAAGTAGAAAGAAGTAGAAAATGACTCAAAGTACTAAATTGTTCAAAATTTAATCATGGAATTTGAAAATGCCAATCCCAACGGTTGTAATGTTGTAATAACCAATCTACATCCTAAGATTTTTTTTTTTCCAAAAATATTGAAAATTGAGTTAAATAATCAATTTTAAAGTTTTTTTTAGAGTAGAGAATTCATAACTGCCCGCAAACCAAAAACTCTCAGAACTTTTGACTCATTGGTTGGAATGGAGTGACTCAAAGCTTTTTAAGTATATATAAATGTAGAGAACCAATTTCAAAAAAAAATTCCGGAAAAAATGATTTTTTCTGATCTGCCCAAACTGCCCGGTTACGAAAAAAAGTAACATATCAAGTCATAACTTTTGACTCGTATTTTGAAATGTCATGAAACTTGGTACACATGAAGATATTCCTCGCCCCCACCTTCTATTAAAATTTCAGCCTCAAATATGGATATCTCTAGTCACACGTACCTGCCCAAAATTTCTATACAGCCAAAAAACGCATGTTGGTCCTTTAGGGGTTAAATTCATGAAGCATTCAAGAAAGCATGATAATAGCAATTCTGTAAAGCATGAAATGTAAAATCCTAAATCATCATAAAGTGATGATGATTCACATTCTTAATTTTACAAGAAATTTTGCTTCTCCAAAGCATCAAATCTCTCAGCCAAAAACATTATTTTCTAACTTTCCTTAACACAGTTTTCCACAGTTGAGTAAATGGTGTCTCCAGTGTTCTTCAAATCAGTGAGTCAGTGTAGTTTTGCAAAATGAAGCAGTCTCACTCATTGTAATGGAGCCTTCCCATTGCATACACGCAAACTCTTAAGAGGCTTAATTACACCTGGTTCTAAAGAATGATGGTCAGTCTGGATTTTCAGAAATGTTGCCCTTCTGCAAACTGTGATTTTTTTTTTTTTTTTAACAAATGGAAAGAACCATTGCATTAAAAAAAACACCACGAACCAACATACACAACGGCCAAGCTGAGAAGGCTGGACGATGAGGAGATAAGAGCATAGCTGAAAAAAACTACTACAACTGTGATTTTTCTCTGTCATATTGGAACATACACATTCATAATCATAAAAGCTTCTGATTACAGATAATTCACATGTTGATTGATCATACACTTCAAATAAACCACAAACTTGTAACCAAATAGACAAGCAGTCCAAGAGGCAAGGGGTTCTAATCGAATCAAACTTGCACAAAATGTGCGAAGGCTTGTTTCACTATGGACTGTCTAAAAATTTCCACGAGGGTGGACATGGATTGCAAAGCTAGAAGAAGGTGAGTTTGAGGTTGGGCTCAAAGCTATTTGCGAGGATTCCAATGAATGGGAAAGTCCCAAAGGCTTTGTAACTAGTAAGGAATGCATTGATATGGTGTTGATGATAGATTCATTCCCATAATTATCTCTTATTGTTGCAATATTTCATTCACTTGTCGCATTGAGGGTTGGGTCTTTGGATTGGGAAGGCAATATGGGAGCCCCAACTTCAAGAAATTGCTTCATGAATTTCAATGTTGATATGGATATGTTGCTATTAGTCATGTGTTCCATCTTGGTGAGGTATTGACCTTGAAGCGGTAGAAGAGACTGAAGAAGTCTTGGATTTGCCAAATTGAGGGGAGAGTTGGATTCGTGAGCTTGCCAAATAGTATACAACAACGCAAGATCCTCAAGTTCAACTCCTCAAAGATCCAAACCACACACAACTTCAAATACTAAGATGCCAAAATTATAAATATCCAATTCCGTGGTGGCATCTTAGGAGTCGCCATGTGGCCAAGAGTTCCTGTGGCTAAAGTTTTATTTTCTACTTTGTGGTGATCCATCAAGCGAGCAAGTCCAAGTGCACTTTGAAATACGCATCCAACAACACATTCTTAAACTTGATATCTTGTTGCAAAACAGAACTTTGACAACCCTCGTGCAAGTACTCCAAAGCTGCACCCCCCTTTCCAGAATGGAATGCGGCATTTTTAAAGACAACACCTGGTGTTGGAAATGACGATCACTGTTGTGCAGCCATTCATTTGGTCATGTAAGAACAACCATGCGTGGCCGACCTTTGTCTTGACACCACCATTGCAACTGCACCACCTTCCGGTGCTGAATTTGATCCAGACTCCCAACTTCAGCTTGAAACACAGATTCTGCCTTCTCCGAATCCAAGAAGTTGCTATGTTTTACATCAACATATGTGCCATCCGAAGTGCCTCTATGAACAGATCCATATCCACCCCTTCCAAGCAAATTTCTCATGTCAAAGTTCTCAATGGCCTTGCGAAGCTCACTATACGAGCTAGAACACACGTTTTCCTCTGGAAAAATCCAATGCTATATAGCAGTGATTGTTTTCAAGTGGCCTGACAATTGTAAACGTAAACCAGAGAGCCACCAAGCCAACAACGGTTCCCCAAACTCTTACTGCGATATCAATCCATGTTCTTCCTTTAGAAAAATGAAGAAGCATACGGGACTGCAGTGATCTTAAGCCTTTGGGACCCGGCTACTAAAGAAGCTCCAGGACAAGAGCCCATACACTCGGGCATTGTTGACATCCGAGGTCCCCCAAAACGTGAGATGCACTTCATCCCCGAGCACCAACTTCGAAATTTGTATAGTGGGAAGCCTCTGGTCGAGGGCGTTCCGCTCTGTGATGGCCTTTCCTCCAGGGCTAGGGCAGAGCTGAGTCTGAGGGGTAAGGTCATCACAGAGCGGAACATCCTAGATCATACGCTTCCCACTGCGTTAAGCAATGGAGGGAGCCCACTGACATGTATTTCAGAAAGAAATAATCGCCCGCTTGAAGAATAAATCATGCCAGGAGCTATTATCATTAGACATCGTGCCCAGGCCTCTTGGATATTGAACCCGAGCCCCATATGTAGTGACTATACAAAAATCGTGCATTATGCCATATAGTCCAAGTTTTTTTTATAGAGTGTTCACGCTCGATCCATGCCAATGCTTAACAAAGTTGGGTATTTGCAGTAGGGTTTGCAATGGCTTCGTCACTTAGGCATTCGACCCATTAACAAGCTGCACTTCCCTTGTCTGTGATGAACT
The DNA here is from genome assembly GCA_963969595.1 of Neckera pumila. NCBI lineage: Eukaryota > Viridiplantae > Streptophyta > Bryopsida > Hypnales > Neckeraceae > Neckera > Neckera pumila. The sequence continues at coordinate 5,194,004 of OZ018412.1, read as the reverse complement.
GGAGAAATCAAAAGCAGTGAAGACTCTGCCACTGGAGAAGTAGGAGCAACGGGTGGTGTGGCCACAGAGGTTGTAGGTATACAATCGGACATCGTACTCAACGTCAACATTGTTGGGGATTTGGATCAAGTTGTTGCTGGGCTCCTTGTGAATGGGATTGTATCCAATGTCAATTGCCAAGGAAAAGATGGAATAAAACCTTGCTTGCAGTTCGGTTTGTCAAGACAAAGGTCGGCCACGCATGGTTGTTGGCACATGACTGCATGCCCAATGGAGGACCAAATGAATGGCTGCAAAACAGTGGTTGTCATTTCCAACACCAAGTGTTGTCTTTGAAAATGCCGCATTCCATTCTGAAGGGGGTGCAGCTTTGGAGTACTTGCACAAGGATTGTCAAATTTGTGTTTTGCAACAAGATATCAAGTCCAAGAATGTGTTGTTGGATGCGTATTTCAAAGTGCATTTGGTTGACTTTGGACTTACTCGCTTGATGAATCACCACACAATAGAGAAAACAACTTTTTCAGCAGGGACTCTTGGTTGTATGGCTCCTCAAATGCCACTAGGGAATTGGATATTTATGGTTTTGGCATCTTAGTGTTTGAAGTTGTGTGTGGAAGGCGACCTTTGGATCTTTGAGGAGTGGAACTTGAGGATCTTGTGCTGTACACTATTTGGCAAGCTCATGAATCTAAATCTCCCCTCAATTTGGCAAATCCAAGACTTCTTCAATCTCTTCTACCGCTTCAAGGTCAATACCTCACCAAGATGGAGCACATGACTAATAGTAACATACCCATATCAACATTGAAATTCATGAAGCAATCTCTTGAAGTTGGAGATCCCATATTGCCTTCCTAATCCCCAAACCCAAGTGACCCTCCATGCAACAAGTGAATGAAATATTGCAACAATAAGAAATATGGAATGAATCTATCATCAACACCATATCAATGCCTTCCTTACCAGTTACTAAGCCTTTGGGACTTTACCATTCACTGGAATCCTCACAAGTAGCTTTGAGCCCAACCTCAAACTTGCCATCTTCCAGGTTTGCAGTCCATGTCCACTCTCCTGAAAATATTTAAACAGTCCACACTGAAACAAGCCTTTGCACATTTTGTGCAAGTTTGATTCAATTAGAACCCCTTACCTCTTGGACTGTTTGTCTATTTGGTTAGAGATTTATGGTTTATCTGGAGTGTATGATCAATCAACATGTGAATTATTTGTAATCAGAGGTTTTTATGATTATGAATGTGTATGTTCCAATATGGCAGAGAAAAATACAGTTGCAGAAGGGCAACATTTCTGAAGGTGTAATTAAGCCTCTTGAGGATTTTGAATGTACGCTATTGCCTCATTACAATGAGTGAGTTTGTATCATTTTGCAAAACTGCACTGCTTTGAGGAACACCGGAGACACCTATTTGGAACTACAAAAAAATGCATTAATGTTTGTGCACAAGTCTATAATCTACATTGATTACAACTGAAATTCTTATACATAAATTATTTTTGTTGGATCTTGTTGGCAATTGAAAGAGTATTTCAATGCACTTGAGCATGCATTCTTTGGACACAATATGAATGAGTTATGAATTTTCAAAGTATTATCTTTGGGTGTGCCAAAACCAATATTAGACTATTATAGATTCTCATGTTTTCATTGTGTACCAAAACAATGCTAAATAATAGAAGTTTGTTGAAAAGGGTTATTGCAAGGAACATATGTACTATTTTGCGTCACACCTTCATTAGAGAAAATCTAGGGCCTTTGGAGGGCCGCTCCACAGTCCTCCGAGGACCCAATAAATAATGTTTTTTTGTGCTTAACTAATTTTTGTTTTGTTATTCCCATTCACCTTCAATCTTGATGTCGGATGCTTGTCATTGGCTGAAACTCCAAGTCAAAAGTGTTTAATAATCAGGGTTAAGATGTATTAAAGCACTATAACCTTGACTATTAAACACTTTCTACTTAAATGCATCTTTCTCTCAATCCAAATTGTAGAAAAAAATGCAAACGTTCGAGTGCCTTACCATTAAGAATTTTTTTTATGCCAACGTGAAAGAATTATTTTGTGGACAATTGAAGTGTTTGAAGATGAGAGGAGAAGATCTTTATAGAAGTGGGGCAACAATAGATAGAACAATGCATATGGGATATGTAAATTGGATTGAGTAGGAGCTCAACCTCTCAAAGTTAAGTGAAAAAAAGAAATTGTATTAAAAGCATAATTTTGGGCCACATTTAGGCATAGTAAAACAATTTTTTTGAAAAAACTTTGGACTAACAAAAGCTAGATAAACAAAGCTAAGTTTCATAAACAAAAATCTTTTTGCAATTTCAAGTCTCCAATAAAAAGTTATAGACAGAATTTAGACATGCAAAGATTATAAGTTTTTATGGAGAATTTGTTGAAATGGCATGCGGAATACCGCCATTTTGATCATCTAGGACAGGTATAGATTTCAAAATGGCCATTCTGAATTGTAAAAGTGCCAAAGTTCTGGATTGGCGCCATTCTAATGAAATTCACCATCTTTCAATGATGCTCATGGCAAACCTTTTATAGATTGAAGTAACCGGACAATTGAATCATTGAATGTTGTTTGTAGGTTACTTAAAAGGTCTTTCACAAAAGGTAGGCTTGTCATAAGCCTTGTCCTTTTTAGAGTTAATGCAATGGAGACCCTCCCGGTTGTGAAAAAATAAATATAAATAAAAATGTCTAACTGCCAACCATGCTTGCAATGCGGCATACATGTCATCAATGTCAACATATAGGAGGCCAAAATCCAGGCCTAAAGGACTCAAATACAAGAAACTCTCAAAACTAGGAAAGGCACAGATTTAAGTTTCCATGAACACCAGCCAGGACAAGTGCTAGAGCCAGTATCATTGAATTTCCACCAATACAACAAAATTGCCGTTTTGGACACTATAAGACTTTGAACCGACGAACCTTATTACACATCATTAATCAATCCGCTTTGACTTCAAGAATCAAACAAACACAAATCAAAACTCCAGCGAAACTAACAAAGATCAGAGGAACAATTGCACTAAATAATATATTAAAAGAATGATGTTAACTAACTTCCAAGTCCAATGCGAACTTGTGTCCTAATAAGTTCCACAGTATTGAAAAGGAGAATCCAACACCACAACCCTTCAGAATCCGAAGAATCAGTGTTCCTCCGCAAATACCATCAGAATCGAATCCATCAGAATGTCACACTACCTACAATCTCTCTGGCAACCCCAGACCCTGAGATTACGGCAATATCCGCAGAATTGGCAAAATCCCAGTGTGAGGAGGAGCGCATTGAGTACCGAAACTATCCATCTTCAGTAAAAATAGCGCGCTTTCCCTTCTTAAGGTTCAGATCTCACAGTTCACCCGCGCAGCATACATCATCTCTCTCGATGACGCCAACTAGCTCGTCCAAGAGCATCAGTCACTTCTCGCGATTCCGCAACTAGATTGTGTTAATGGAAAGGACAGCGCCTTCCTTTCAAGGTTGTTGGTGCGAATCCATGAACCCCGCATCCACCAGCACCTTCTCTCGCTTGGCCTTCTCCAAGTCGCCATCCACCATCATGGCCACGAGCTGTTTGAACTGCACTTCGGGCTCCCACCCCAAGAGCTCTTTGGCCTTCTTCGCCGATCCGCGCAGATTGTCGACTTCTGAGGGACGGAAGTATCGAGGATCGATCTCCACGTGGTCCTTCCAGTTCAAACCCACGTAACTGAACGCCTCCTCCAGAAACTCCTCCACGGTGTGTGAGTCTTCCGTGGCGAGCACGTAGTCATCAGGTTTTTCCTGTTGGAGCATGAGCCACATCCCTTGGACGTAGTCGCCAGCGAAGCCCCAGTCGCGAGAGGCCTTCAAGTTGCCCAGGTAGAGCTTCTTCTGGAGACCCACCTTGATGCGGCCGATGGCGCGCGTGATCTTGCGGGTGACGAAATTTTCGCCGCGACGGGGAGACTCGTGGTTGAAGAGGATGCCGTTGCAGGCGAACATGCCGTATGCTTCCCGGTAGTTTACGGTGTAGAAGTGGGCGGCGACTTTCGCTACGGCATAGGGGCTGCGGGGGTGGAAGACTGTGGTTTCGTCTTGAGGAGGAGGGGTGGCACCGTACATCTCCGAGGAGCCCGCTTGGTAGTAACGCACCTATGGATCACACAACAACATCGAATCAGTCACCGTTTGCAATCGTTTTTACCATTTTACTGGACCTGACCGAGGCATTGCATAACAGAAGCTACGGTGAGGAAGATTGAGTGGCTACCTAACTCAAAACCTCGAAAACCAAACCACTTTAAATTATAAAAACAAACAAAGAGGGACACTGTTTCTTCATCACCGCTCCGGTTTTCACAATCCACGATTCCACGATTCCACGTTTCCACGTTTCCACGATTCCACGTTTTCACAATCCACGATTCCACTAACCCTAAATCTATACCTGTCCTAGATGGTTTAGAACGGCCGTTCTGAACTCTATACGTGTCCTAGATGATGAAAACGGCACACCGTCAAAGTGGCACTTGGAATACCACCATTTTTATGAAATTGCCCATTGATCCAGACCTTGAGTCTGCGAAATCACACCAACAGAGACGATTGCAGCCATAAACTATCAGATGAAATGAGTTATACGTCACACGAGCATTCCTCAGTTTCAACGATATTAATACAGGGGGGACCTCCCCTACAGTATGCACAGGCATCCCTATGGAGGATGTCTCTTCTAGGGACAGTCTGCAGCAGAGCTCCTCGACTACACATGCGTCCCCAAAACGCAACAGCACGATGTTGTTTCAACCAACCGGGAGGTTGAAACCACATCTCAAGTCCCCATTTCTTGCAGTGTTCATTTTCCCCAACATCAGGGATTTATGAAAAAGAGTTGGCTCACACTTCAAGTAGTGAAGTAAACCCCTACTCAAACTTCCCACATTCGCGCTCGATGCAAAGCTTCCTCACTTTCGCTCCAGAGTCAACAAAGAGTACAAAGGAAAAACCGCACCCAAGACTGGGGAAAGTCCATCACACAAGAAAAACTAAGTAGATGCAGTGAATAGAGAGGTCGACCCGTGAGGTTACTCCTCTTGTCTTCAACAATTTGCAGAAGCAGATTGTTGCCCCGCAAGACTCCGTGTCGCACGCAATTCTCCCCCAAAGAACCAAGCCTAACCAGATGTGATGAAAACGTCACTATTACAAACGAGATATTGAACAAACTACTAAATCAAAACAGCGTTGTCGTCATGCTTCAACTCTCTGGTTCGTTGAACCAGCACCCCATGGCTTTTGCACTCGTGCGCTTCGCCGTGGTCCATGAGATCCCGTGACACTGCACCCGATTTATAACCATAGCATTCCTAATGCAAACCTTTTCAAGGTTTCACAAAAGATTTTGGAATAGTTCGAAGTTTTTGCCGTGATCCAGGATATCCCGTGACAACGTAACCAATTCACAACCTTGGCGTTCCAAAAGCAAACTTTGTCAAGGTTTAAAACATTCAAGGATTTGGAATCACAACCTTAGCATTCCAAATGTAACCTTTTCAAGCTTTCACAAAATATTTTGCAATCGTTTTCAAGGTTTAGGTACCTGTCGTCCCGTGCTGGCGATGTGGATGCGCACGGCTTCCAGAAGTCGAAGCGCGCCAGTGCCGACGACATCAGCAGTATAGTCCGGATTCTCGAAGGAGACGCCGACGTGCGATTGCGCGCCGAGGTTGTAAACCTCGTCCGGGCAGATGGAGTCCACCCACTTGCGCAGCGCCGACGCGTCGGAGAGGTCTCCGTAGTGCAGCTTCATGCGCGCGCTCGACTGGTGCGGGTCGATGTAAACGTGCTCCAAGCGCTGCGTGTTGAAATTAGACGATCGGCGAATGATGCCGTGCACTTCGTAGCCCTTCTTCAGCAGGAACTCCGTCAAGTAGGAGCCGTCTTGGCCGGTGATCCCCGTGATGAGCGCCTTCTTCATGGGGGGCGACGTCTCGGGAGCCATGACGACGAACCTGCAATATCACAATCCAACGAGAAGCCACCATGAAAGACGTATCCTCCATTCAAATCATAACCCAAACACCTCTTGCTTTCCCTAACATGGATCTTACACTCTTCCCACATCCCAATGTCGCTGTAAATTACTCTCAATCTAGTGAACGCCTCACGATTTCAACAGCATTGTATTAACTACAAGCACGAATGGATCGCTCAACTGCAAGAATACGCGCGTGCATTCGATCCATTCGTGAATCCCGAAATGCCCACAAAGCACGTCGTTTCCTAACAATGCAGACCGCCCGCAATGCAGAATCATGTGTCCTGTTTTAACAAAGACGGGCATCCATCCGAAGCACTAAGTAAGTGATGCGCACCTTTGAAGAACAGGTCGACGCAAAATGCAAGTTCGGAAGGAGGCGACGAGCAGTATGCTTGCTTTCAGATCTAGAAGAGCCAACAGAACGCAGTGACAAAATTCTTCCCCAGATCCAGCCTTCGTGCTACGTGCTTAGGCGCGAAGGTTAACGCCGCAGAGGGAGCGCAGTGATGTTCAGGGGGTCCACCGAAAAGGGAACCCGGGCGAAGCGGTCGATCGATACACCGAAATGGTTGTTAATTAGTATGGTCCAAACTAATGTACCGTACGTACAGGTCAGTTTCGGAAAGAATTAGGTAAAATTTGGATCCTGTCTAAAATTTTGAAAATTTTACAACTATTTCTGAAAATCTGAAAATATTTCATTGTTGCTAATTCTGAATATCCAAAAGAGGTTAGCAATCTTGGATTATTCTTAAAAATTCTTAGAAAAAAGAACACATTTATACATGAATAGAAAAAATCAATCCAAAATTAGGAGTGTTAAAAAACTAAAGCCAAGAAATCCAAATCAAGCTGTCAAATTGTCGAACTACAAAAAGCTAAAGTATTTTGTTAGCAAGGTGCCAAGCTGACCTATACATACAGTACGTGAGGGTCAAGAGGGGTGCAGAAATGGAATTTGCACATCAGATTTTGAAAGGTCCACATCACATTGCACCAATCACAAGATGACATGTGGCACCTTTTAGAAAGATGAGTAAATTTAAGCTAAAATTTGACCCTCATATAACCTAGGTTATTTAATACAAAGACAAATTATTCAACATTGATTATTCAATACTTATTATGCTAGCATTGTACCATTTGTGGCATGCAATGGTTGCATTGTTAGATTAGCCAGACAAATTTTCATATTAAACAATTATTCACCTATACAAAATAACGATTTTGGTGTACAATGATTATTAGGGTGGATCAATGATTTTTTTCATTTTGAAGAAATAGCCAAGCAGTTTTATAATGCTTATGTGATTTTTGCGGGTGATATCAATATAGGACCTAGGTGGCATTTAGATAAATTTTGGCTATTGCTTTAAAAATATAGCAAGAATTTAGCTATTTTGTTATTAAAAAAATAATTTCTTCTAACAAATTGGCTTTGGATTCTTCGTATAGCAAAGTGATGAAAATTTGTGCAAAAACACAAGCATAGGAGGGCTTATGTATACAAAAATCAGCCAAAATTTTGCAAAAAAGACAAAAGATTGATGAGATCATTAGCATGATCTTCAAGAAAAATCTAATCCATTTTTTTTAATAATTTTCCAACATTCAATTGATATTCTATAAGTTTTCAAATTGGAAAAAGCATAAAGTATCTACACATTACTTTAGATGAACCTGCACAAATTTGTGCAAAACTCATATTGATTAAATTTACTTCAAAGATTTTTTCAAATACCATTTTTATTACACAAGAAAATCAAAAGGCAATTTTAGGCAAAATGGTCTTAGCTATCTAAAGACCAAATATAAGGTAGGGACATCCAAATGAGCTAGGTAGCAAAAACTACCATTTGATGAGATGCTTTCATTATGAACATCTAAATCAATATGCACCTATTGTTGAAGAAATTATTTTAGAGCATTTACCAATAAAAGTTGGATCCCTCATAATTTTGTATCTAGTACTCAAATGATGAATTCTTTGGTGCATTAAAATCTCCTTTGGTTTACCAATAAAAATTTATAAAATTTGATCAACCTAAGCACACACATTAGATAACATTTGAGGCCTCTAAGAGACTGCAAGTTATCCTGCATTCCCAAACTGAGGGAACGCAACATAACTGCTAGCTAATGTGGCTGAGACTCTGCCACGTCATTTTTGGAAGAAAAAAAACTGCTAAAAATGATATTTGGAAATCCTTTTTTTTTCTTGGAAAAAAAAATCTTAACAGCCTATACTAGCTGTTCTCATAATCTGGCCAAATTTGGGAACGGGCCTGAGATGGCCTTCCAATGCCTTCCAATGTCATCTAATGATAGAAAAGTGAAGGTTTTAGATGTCCCTATGGCAAAGTTTGTGTTTGTAGTAGAGCAACAAGTTGAATGCGGAGGTCCAACCAAGGGTGAATAATAAAAAAAGACCCTCTATTTTGTGCTTGATTAATTCATTTTCTACATCTCTCCTAGCTAATTTGAGGTCTCTAATTGCAATTGATCTCAAAAGTTACAAATTTTATCATGCGTGGCAAATAAAAAGTTCCTAAGTTTTTATCCCAGGGTAAAATGTAAGGGCAAAATGGTCCCCGCATTCGGCTTGTTGCACCACTATAGATGTGACTGTCTCTGGGTTGGATGGCAGAAATCAAAACAAGGTGCATTTGGGCATCGGTAGAAGTCATTAGAAGAAATATCAACCCTCCAAAATGACGAACCAAGCTATTAAAAAGCTTGGTCTGTCACTCTAGCTGATTGTTGCGGTGAGTAGTTAGAGTGTCTGACTGCTTGCAGAAGCAGTTAGATTTTGCAGATTTTTTATTTTTATTTTTTATATTTATTTTTAAAGATTATTATTATTATTTTTTTAATTTGTGAATTTTGGTTCCTGCGCCACTGTCACAGCAGAAATTGTTGCTCAAAAATAGGGGAAAAACGAATTTTTGAGCAAAAAAGAAGTAAATTTCAGAGTACCTCAGAGGGTTGTGGAGCAGCTTTCCAAAGGCCCGAAATTTTCTCTAATGTTAGGAGTGGGGCTTGTCAGTCCCTACCCCTATCTTTGCTCCCTCTTCATCTAAATGGGAATAGGAAAAATCTGGTGGAAATGCTCTTAGAGCATTCCAACTAGTTCTTTTCCTATCCCCATCTGGATGAAAGGGGAGGAAATGTTGGAATAGGGAATGGCTTTCCACCAATGTTGCTCAATAATTCATATAGTGCTATAATAAGTGAGTTCAAACATTAGCAATGACCATGTGGCTAAACTGTGGGTGTATTCCAGTTCAAAATAAGTATATAGGTGGTTGAATTCAATCAAAACAGATATACAAACGAGTGAAATTGAATTCCCTATAGAAGCCCTCATATACAAAATTGAAGCCTGTCATTTATAAAAATTTGTGAATATAGGACTCTGGTGGGAAGGGTGGGCTTCCCTACCCACATAAATTTCATCTGGATGGGGATAGGGATTCCCCTGGTGGGGATGCTCTTACATTCGTATTGCACCCGCTTTGAAAAGTAGTTGGTCCTTGCAAACCTCCTATGCCACAAACATGCTAGATTGCTAGGGTGGTTCAATTGGAGGTCATGATGTGAAATGGGACTTTTATTGGGTTTGTTTTGATGGAGAGACTATGGCATTGACTGTATGATTTTGAATCCTATCTACAAACACATTTACATTGCACAATGGGGTTAAGGTTTGGTTGGATATCCCCTCTTTGTTTGATTGGTCGAATGGGGAATTTGATTTATTTTTCTCAAATTTCAAATATTTTAATATTAATTTTTAAAATTTTCTTGCATATCATTGATCCAATGTTTTCTTCTTTACTTTTCCCACTATCTACTATTAGTGAACTAATATTCTTGTTCATCTAAGACAAAGCCTCACTAGTAGTACATCGTTCTTATTGAATAAACTTTTGTGGCGCTTGAAGACAAACTTATAGTTGTATTCAACTTACTAATAGCTTGAAAAGTTCTCTCCATTCACAGCTAATGAGACTGAATGGTTGCCATGTGTCATTGATAAGGAAGTAGTGAGTGCTTTCAAGGGCTCACAAACACTCCAAACCTGACATGCAAAAGCCTCCTCAAAACAAGCATGTGACTATAATATGTGTTAGTGGTCTGGTTTAATCAACTTTTTCTCTTCTAGAAGGGATAGACTATGACACTACCATTGCAAGGATGCTCTAAACTTTAATAAGTTTGAAGAATGGTTACTCTTCTTTTGAGCCAAATACAATTTCTTTAACAAGTTGGAAGAAGGAAAGATGCATGGTAGTTCAATCAAATCATTCCATCCAAATTGACCTTCACCACTTGGAAAATTGGAGGTTTGTTATAATGACTCCTCATGTTATTAATCACTGTTGAAGATCCCAACAAATGCAATAAGGTTCTCCTAACATTGTTAACCTTCTAGGGGGTCCCCTTTGTGTTCCTTGACATGTAAGGTCCCATAGCTAATTTGGGATTTTGTGATCAACTTTTGTAGTTTTCAATTGAACATAAAAGAACTAAACTGAAGCTTCATTTAAAATACATCTTTCTATGAGAACTTGAGAAGAAGAAATTTTTAGATTTTACAATATTATGCCCAAGCATTGGCCAACTTTTGACAAACAAATTAATTGGATTTTAATATAAGGCTGCCCAGATTATTAATCTTTATAGGACTAACAAATGCTCTTGGGATTTATTGACAATTTTGACAAGCTCTATTGACTTGATATTTGAAAAAAACTCCATGATGGAGTTTCTACTTATCATATACTTCATGTAAAGCTTATTTTGTGTCATTTTGATAAATATTGCAAAGGATATAAGAGTTTTCTTAATTTCAATGTCAAAACAAGAAGCTAAAAATATATGCTAAAAATAAATAAATAAATTTTATTTGATTGTGTAGGTAGATATTTGAGTCATTTTATTCCCACTAATGGTTTGAAACTTACGAGTTTTATTTTAGAGCAATGAAGATAGAAAAAGCACATACAAAGTTGTTTTGAATTCAAGTTTATTGGAAAAGGTTCAAATAAAAACAAAAATATAGTGTAAATATTACTAACCAAAGCATTCTCACCATTGGGATTTACAATTCTCAATTTCTTGTCAAAGGTGTTAGGAATTTAGATTTTCTTTTCATCAAGTACCACATTCCAATTTATAATTATTTGTAAAATGGACATGAAAGTTTTTATGATTAGATTTTTTTCCACATGTTCTCAATACATTTTCCAACATTTTGACAAAAATGCACAAGTTATAGGAAATGCACAAGTTATAGGACATGCACCTTTTTTCTATTTTTTGAAGACAAAAGTTCGTCCTTAGAAAGGTTACAAAAAAATAGCTTTTGAAGTGCAGTTTCATTAATCTTGCAATTGGAGGAGGCCAATTTTCATTCTAGAAATCTGAAAAGATATGTTTGAACTAGTTAATCCCTAAAGGACTAGGAGTGTTTAAGCATAGCTCTTGTTTTTTTGACTAGCTCTTGTAATAAATATAATTCCTTATTCATATGGAATATTTTGATGACCGCCACCATTGAAATGAAAGAAGACTTATGTAGATTTTCCATAAAAAAAGGATTGACAAAATTATACAACTTTTGAAAAGATGCCACTGTTGACAAGATTTATGGAAGATGTTTGTTTGGGCTTTACTTTGTACATTCAATGAAATTGGAATGTTGAAATTGGAATGCTCAAAGGTGATCCAAAAACTAATTTTTTTCCATGGGTAAACATCATCATTTTTATATGTATTTTTTTCAAATCATTTTGAGGTGTGGAAAAAAAGATATGAAGATGTAAAGTAATAGCCCAGAGCTCCTATCCATTCTCAAAAAATTCACCAAAAATTATAAACTCAATCATTTTTTGATCAGATTGCACCAACAAATTCAAAGGAAAAAATCATCTAAAGTCTCTTTGTTGTTTATGAACTATTAGTGAGGTTCATATTTCAAATTTTCTAAAAATGTAGTTGTAGAAGCCATGTGATGGCCATATAGTCCTTTAGGGATTATTCCCTAAATGCCCAAAGCCTTCATTTGAGCTTCTTGGAGTTTGCTCAAAACGAAACAAAAAGCCCAAGTTCTAATAAATAGTATCAATTTTTTATAAATTGTAACCGTACAAATTCTAACTACATCATATAAGAAAAGAAAACACAAAAATATCACTTATGGATTGAAAGATTATAATGTGTAATCAAAAGGTGTTAAAAGTGTAAAAGTGATTTGATCAAAGTCTTTCAATCCACTTTTCACATGTCTAATCTAAAATTGAGGTCTTGAAAAAAATATGAGGCTAAAGGACATAACATATATAAGTATTTGAAATACAACTTTACAAAATCTCCTCTTCAATTTTTTAAAATGAATTGTTAATGTCATTTCTCCTTCAAGATCTAATATATATTCAGGCTCATCTCTAAGAGCCATAAACACTAAAAAAAAACAAGATTTGCAATGGACATCCTTGCACAAAATCTTCAATTGAAAAATCATGAACAATTTTTTCAAAATCATATTTTTGATGCTTAAAATGAACATTAAAGGATATTCAACTAAAAACATATCTAAAATAGGATGTTGGTAAGATACTCTTTAACTTCAAAGTTTAGTCAACACCAAAAATATGGTACCTTGGGCATTTAGGGGATTAATTAAAAGATTCTACAATTGAATTTATTAAAGAAAAAATATAGGTGAGGACAATTTAACCTTGCTTTGGATAGGAGTATTTTGAAGCAATATTGGCTTGAAAACACTACAAAATTTTAGAAATTAACCCCTAAAGAAAGTCCTCCTATGGGAAAAAATAAAAATTAGATAGGCTTATACTATTAGGATTTTTGTCCCAATTTTTGGCAATTGTTTTAGGAGAGAGAATTTGTAAGGGCTATGAAGGAAAATTTTTATGCCCATTGGTTTTGTCGTTTAAAAGTTTTTGCAAATCTAGAAAAATTCATGCATTAGGAGCAGGGCAAGCAAAGCGTAGACTATTTATTTTCTCCGAAAAGAAGGCAGTAGGGCCAATAGATTGGGGTGCATAGGCCTCTAAGAGTCAATTGAATAGAAGGAGTCAGTGGACAATTGCAAATAGTAGACAAGTGACTAGGCAAGGATAGCACAATTGTCTACTGGACTCAAAGAGGGAGACCACAACTACATAGTTGATAGAAAATGCAACGAGCAAGAGCAATTCCGACGGTGAGTTCCAGTTTAGGTAAGGTTGAAATATTTTGTGGATTCTAGAAACTTGTAGGTGATTTAGATTTAGGAACTTGATCTCATTCATGTAGATTTGTAGTTCCAAAATTAGACTAGGAAAGCTACAAGATTGACCACGCAGTTTTTCAACCCAAAAAATCTTGGACTTCAAAGTGCTTGACTACTTGTCTTCTACAATTCTACAACAGATTTGTAGCCTACAAGTGTCATAAAAAGTGAAAATTTTAGAGTTAAGTAAAGCCAAGCTTGTTAATTGCCTTAGTCCCCCTCCTAATTGGAACAAAATCAATAAATGCAATCTGTATGAGCTAAAAAAAATATAATCCATCAGCTTGATTGATTGAAGCAAAAGAAACCACTAAGTCATTGAGAATGAAATATTACGTGGATGATGCAGTGAATGAGAATTATCTTAGAGGTCCTACACAGTAGAATGTAGTTGAGAACATACTGAGAACCTAAAGGAACAAATTAGGATTTGTTTTTTGAAATAGCCTATAAGATTTAAATTCTTGGAAGATCACATTAGCATTCTAATGGGTAGTTGCAAGTAACACTTGCCAATTTTGGCTCAAAATGGCCTCAATACTGGAGTACTATGACTTTTGGAATAATTTTTTTTAAAATAAAATAAAACATGGATAATTTGTAAAGCATTCAAAATAGTATATATGTGAAAATTTAGACCTAAAAAATTTATCTCTAAAAGTTATGCTCATTCTAAGAGTGATGAAAAATGCAAGAAAATACATATTTTGGAATTCCATTTTAGAAAATAGTAAAAAAATCAAAAATTGAAGAAAAAAATTCCGTTTTTTGTAACTTGAAGGTGCTTCTCCTCAACCATTTTTCACTTTCAAGAAAAAAAAATTGTACTCTCTTCACATGCACAAAGGTAGTACACTTTGAGCACATGTGGAAGGTGGACACTTTATTATTTTTGAAAAAACCCTTTGAAGGCTTGTGTAACTTTAGTAGAACTCCTTGTTTATCAATTTTCACCTTCAAATTTGCTTTTTTGAGTGAAAATAGTACTAAAAACTTCCAAAATGGCCAAAGTAGACATCCAATCGGGGGCAATAAAAAAATAGTAAAGTAATTTTAAAAAATTGGAAAAAATTACGCAATGTCTGAAACTACCACATGTACCTTCATTTCAAATTTCATGAGAAAAAAACATACGATACAAAAGTTATAAGCAAAAATGTATGTATCCAAGGCCAAGGGATACCAAAAAGGACAAGTGTTTCTTGCAACGACCCTAATTTAAAAAGAAATTAGAGTTTTTTTAAAGAAAAATAATTTGGAAGCATATCAAAGATAAATAAATATTTCAATTTATAGTTGGGATTTTGAGTTTTGAAAGTATGAAGTTGGAAATGTATTAGCCAAAAAGGCTATCATTGTCAATTTTGAGCACATTGTGTGTCATTGCGTGATTTTTTTAGATGCGGCCCTCACCTTTTTTTCAAGTGAAAATGGGCAGATATATGTATAGCATTACCTCATTATAGAAAAAAAAAAAAAATTTTAAGGTTTGTAGAGTTAAAATTTCATTATTTCTCATCCGAAAATCTCAAATAGGATCCAAATTTTTATTTATTTATTTCAAATACTCATATCTTTTTATAAGTACCATCAAACTTTATGAAATGCTTACTACATATTAACATAATAGTTAAATACAAGATCTTATGGGAAGTTTTTTTAATTTTTTTTTTTTATGTTCTATTAATTCAGTGCACTAGAAACAACAATTTTCAATGGTTTTTGAGGAAAAAATGCCTTGGTCCATCATGGGCTAGTTGATAAATCCAAAAGCACATCTCAAGCTTGAGAAATAATGAAGGAACTTTTTGCCATGTGTAGAAACAACACAGTGGTGTTCATTGAATTTGAGAAAATGGTGACTTTTCAACCACAATGGCAACCCTTTCAACCCCAACTCCACTCTCACTCCACTCTCAAATTGTGTAATAATGCTTAAGAGCATCCCCACCAGTTCTTCCTTATCCCTATTCCCATTTCGATCAAGAGGAACAGATATAGGGATGAGGAATGCTCTTCCCCACCAATGTTGCTCTTCCCCACAGGTGTATAGAAAGATGCTTTTGAGTTCCCCAAACCTGCTCTCCTATCCTAAATTTTTGAGGGATCGATGTAGCACCTTGGTGGGGTTTTTTTTTCCGTATCTGGAAGAAATACATCCGGATAGGGAGGGTGGGGATGCTCTATTAACCCTTAACAGATTTCACTTCGGTACTGTTACGATGCAGAGAGCCAGGTTGCAATTGCGACCAGAACTAGGACTGAGTGGCGAATTAGGGTCTGCCTACCTTACCTATGATCCTACTTACCTATGATGAGAGTGGCAAGCACTTCAACTTGTGTCCGTGGCATCTTCGACTGTAGAAATCCACCGACGACTGCAGCGGTGATCTTCCATCTAGGCTGCCAATGATCGCATACCCGAGAACCCATAAAAAAATGGAAGGATGACAAATCACCACATTCATACTAAAACTCTGACAAACAAATGACTGATTGGCAGGTCAAATTGAGACACCGAAGAGGAAGCAAAGACACAGATTATCTCGTAACTAAAACAGTTGCCTTGTGACAAAAGGTTTGCCAAATGAGTCATCCCATTCCTCCGATCCCAAGGGAGTAACACAAAAGCGTGCCCGAGATTCTACAAACCCTCCGGCACTGCAAAAGTTGCAGACCTGAAATCTGTCTGTTTCAATAAGTTGAAACTTCAAGTTTGTAAGGCAAGGAGTGATAGGACAGGAGCCAAACTATCACCCAAGATCTTGCAGGATGTTCACCACCTCCAGGACAACACAGATTGCTGGCCACTACTACACTAGTCTGCTCCCTAACCTCCAACTAGTCGTTCTGAGTGCCTTCCATTAAAAAAAACTCTGCAAGAGTTGGACCAGCGGTGAGATTTCCGGGTCCGCAGATAGAGAAGCAGAGATTCTCTTCAGCCAGAAACAGGTGCCCCCAATGGAGACCTCCGCATCTGCTTTCAGACTAATTATGTCGTTGCTCAAGAAGCACTGCAAAGCACGAAAGCTTCAGGTAAAAAGATGATGATCAGTGTCATCCACATACCACCTACAAAGAAACTGGACACACTAGAAATGTCTTTGGTTCTTTTTCCTCTTGCTGGCACTCCGTTTGTTTACTTTCTCTTCTGGTTCGCTTTCTCTGCAAAAGACATGAGATGCAAGAAAGCTTAGAAAAGGCCCACTACAAAGTCGAGTAGTCCAACCTAAAGGCAGTGGAACTGATTGTGTCATCTCCTCTACAGAAAAGCATAGATAATGAGGAATGCTATTAAAAATGTACATAATGTTCACCCGTAAGTGCTCAACTGGCCCAAAGTAGCCGCCTCCATATCTATAGGAGTTTGAAATACATCATAACAACAGGAGTCGAAATAAATCATTTCAGAAAGATTCGAGGAAGATAAGAGTATGTACCAATAGAAAGAAGAAATCATGTCCTAATTTAGTCACGGATTTGAAAAGAGTACTTACATAGGTTTCCCTTGCAGGTACGAAACAGCTTCCCGAGCAGCGTACACTATCATCTTTTTCACCTGAAAATGCTAACAAGAGAAATCAGCTCTTCTGTACATTCTCACTGCCATACATAATTCCCACAAGAGGCAAATCAAGAATAGCTGCAGAATGCTGTACATGCCAGCATACCTCCAGCTTGTCCTCTCTTGCCCGATGATCCATCGGAAGCAAACGGAATTCATTCGTTAATCGCACACATTCTTGGACATTCTCTGGAGAAACGAAGTCCATAGCAACCTTGATACAGGACTGCATCAACACAATCACAGCAAAATAAGTTGAACTCATGGCCTTGATGCGAAACAATAAAACGTGTGCTTGTTTAAATGCAAATTCATGCCAAAAGCTAGAATTACCTTCAAGTTGCGAACTTGATGTGGGCAACCAGCTGGAACGAACACTGCATCTTGTTCATCCTGTTCAAATGTCCACGCTTCCACTCCTACACATACCAGAAAGGATACATTCATAAATATTGGTCACAGAAAAGTGACAATTGGAAACACCCCCCATGAAGACTAATTCAGTAATGTGCATCGAGAACAGGCTTAAATAGCCTGTAGTTGTATAATCAGTATGTCATGTTCTAAACAAATAACATTTTACATCATATAGACGGGTCCATGCAAATTATACATGATACATGATATGCATGCATTAAGATTAACAAAAGGGCCAAAGTGATGAAGCTAAGCAACAGACCCACTAATGGAGACCCAAAATTGAAAAGGTACACAATAGAAATAAATACTCACCATATTCTTCCTTCAATTTTTTCTTGTGATCCTCATCAAGGAAAAAGGATTGATCATGGATTGGGTGAGCGACCTGCGCATGAGCGACGGTATAAACATTCAGAAAAAAATCCAATAGAGAAACGCAATATGAAAGAGTGTTTAAAACTTGCAATGTTGAAAGTGGCCAGTGGATTGAATGATTATAGAAAACAACAGTAATGAAGAACAGCAGTAAGAAGAGACTTACGGAGTCAACAGGTAAGTCACCATAATGCCGGAACTCTGAAACATGTTTGATCAAATATTCCTGTAGCTTGGGTACATCTTCCCGCCTAAAGATATCCCACAAAGCTCCGCCGTATCCCGAGTCAACAGATGCTCCATTAGCACCCGAGACAACTATAGCATTCTCGTTGCTCTTCCTTGCTTCACCATCTCTCTCACCACTGTTTGCATCGACCATTGCATCATCAGAATAATCGGCGGCAGGGTCATTAACTTCACCACCCGTTGCTACTGAAGCTATTCTAGCAAGAAATTCTCTTAACTGTTTTTCTGCCTCTTTTCTGTAGTCGTCACGTTTCCTAAGAATATCCCTTCTTTGACTCTTCGAAATTTTAATTTCTTTGGAGTGTGTCAACACATTCACCTGCCCCAAGTAACAGCGTCAGACCCACATATCAGCAAGCTTTCCCGTTTCCCCCAAAGATATTCTGAATAGAAAAATTTCAAAACGTACATTGCTAAACTGCAAAGAAAACAACTTTAGCAAAAGGTCACATACCGCATCTGATATGTCGCAGTGCAATTTAGTCACTGAGTCCCCCAGAGAAAGCTCCTCACGTAGACCGTACGCAATGTATGTTTTGGGGCCGAGATCTGGTTTCACAGATTCTTTTGGAAGCTTTGTCCCGAGGTTGAGGATGCCAATCCTTGGATCTGTATAATCTCGGAAAGGTAGAGAGGCAAGAAATTCACCTCCGTGGCGTGGAAGCCGCTCTTCGAAATGTTCAGATTTTGGCCAATCTTTTAGCTTAAACATGGTAGGCCACCCTTGCTTATCAAAACATCCCTTCTCGTAACCTATAAAGAACTCGTGAATATTCAATTTTACCTGCACACAGCAATTTTTCAGATTTTGATAAGCAATTCCCCTCCAAACACTACTCTAGCACGAGGGAAAAACGAAAAAAAAAACATATAAAACAAAATTCAATGCTTAGAAATCGCTTAGGTCTGACCTCGCTCCAATCTGAACAATCAATTGCAATAACAGTTTTGCTGTCATCTTTAAATCTGCCTCGAGTTGTTTCCCTAAGAGCTCGCCACATCGTCAGAGGCTCCCAACTCAAGCCACTGGCTCCCTCCATCACATTACGCACAATAACTGGCTGCCCATGACTCCAATGCTTTTGAAAATGTGATAAGCCCTCTTTCTCAGTCTCCTGCAGAGTTGGACAGTAAAGATAATTCTCTCTACTATCTGCTCGATGAGCAGTCAATCGTTTAGAAGCGTTCTTGGCGTCACTTGCGCAATGAGAGCATGAAATGTCCTCTTTCTTGGCCTCTTTATAACCCTTGAGCTGCAATTCCACTTCCTTAACCAACTGATTAACATAGTTGTTCCCAAAAAGAGACTTCAGCCTTAGTGTGTGACACCCACAGCCCCCCCGTCTTTTGGGAGGACAGGGAATGTCCCCATTTTCACGTAGGGTCCACGGTGGATGAACGTTAGGCTCGAGTGACAAACCCCCAGCAGTATTTGCAGGCTCAGCTTGAGCCTCCTCCCCAGCACCTTGCTGAGCTGATTCACCTGCAGTTTCTTTGCTCTCTCCAGGCTCTGCTTCCTCTGCTTTAGGGCTTGACGGAGTGCTTGGCTTCAACTCGGCCGGATCTTTAATCACTTCAGCACCCTGTAGTGTCGACTCACTTGCTGCGTGTTCGCTACCATTGGATTCCAATTTTTCCGCTTCCGCTTCAGGTGTCGCCTTGGTGCTTGGATCTGAGACTTCTTCCTTGACCTTCAGCTTCTCTGGCTTCGCCTTTGGCTCTGTCTCCACAGATTCAGGTTCACTGCTGTGTTCCGTCACTACAGAATCTCGGGAAGCGTTTTCATCTCCAAGAATGCTCACAACCTCTTCTTTTAGAGATTTCTCAGAAGACTCCGCCTCATATGCTGCCACATTCTCCGAGGATTCTTCTACTTTCTCATGGGATTCATTGTCCTGCATATCTTCGTCGTCTTCCGACGCATCCGAGCTGTGCTTCACAGGGAGATCATCCTCGTCCTCCAGCTCGATGTCCTCTATCGTCAAGGTCGCCACGGAGTGCTGTTGGGCAGTCTCAGCCTGGTCTCCGCCAGGTTGCAGTCCCACACGAAACTCACGGCAGCAGGTTAAGCACATATCGTAGGTGCACCCACAACTGTCACCATCGCAGCTCCGAAAGTAGTCCACTATGGAAGTACTGCAATTGTTACTGCGACAAAGTACAAAGACAGCACGTATTTGTCATCCAAATTTTCACGTTAGCTAGACCCAACTAAAGGAGGCAATAAAAATTCAACAATATCCATGTTAGAGAACTGCCTGTAACTCCTTTTCCTCGTGACACACGGTAATACATACGCCACAAACTCTACAATATTACGTTAAATAGATTCATAACATTGCAATTGATGTAATACCAGTATATACGCTCATCCGTAGGCACGTCCGCAGTTTCGACTTCGATGTCATCTGTTCCTGTATGCGGAAACCAAAGCCTATCAGTATTTGCACAAAATGCTTTTGCTCTACACAATAAGATTCACGTAGTGAACCCTTTCTCATGAGAAACATTTGCCGTGGGAAGGCATGAATAGAAATAAATGTTGCTTACAAAGTACATGTTTCGAACCTAGTGAATATGAGAAGAGTCGAAACGTACCCACGGGCATACAAAACCGAATGGGCAAAACTGAAAAAACTCATAACTTATTCATGCGTTATCCAAATAATACGTACTTTAGAAAGATGGAACCCCTCCGGAGTAAGTTACAAAGCTCCATTCTAACAAGCGAAACCTATCGAAACAACTGAAAGTCACGGCAATGGGTCCCTCATCTTAGTCTATCGAAAAAGAACAAATTACTAGATATAATATGGTCGCAATCACCTCGAATTTTGCGCTCAATTTGCAACTCGTCGGTCTGCTCCTGCTCGACTTGCTTCAGAACAGGGAGAATCGCAGCAAGAATAAACTTGAAACTCTTGGTCTTCTCAGCGTTTGATTTTTCCACAACCACCTGCTTCGGGCCACTGGTTCGGAGACAAGCCTTGCAGTTGCAATTCCCTTTGCAAAATGGACACTCTTTGGAGACGTCAGCTTCTGTCAAGCGCGGGTACCTGAACCAACACACACTCAGAACACCGCTAATTGACCATGTCTCATACCCAGAAAGCAAAACTGAAGCAAGTTACAGCACGGAAGACAAATAGGTTTATGCTACAACATACCAAGCCTTAATACAGGGAGCACAATATCGCTTGGAATCACAGTTGGTGCAAAACACAACACGGTCTTTATCACTTCGTTGACACTGATGACACATTCTGCTCTTTACAATCCGCTCCTCCTCTTTCTCTGTGGCCTTCCATTTGCCATTAACCTCTTTCCCATTAAGGTGCATAAACTTCTCCTTGCCCTCACCAAGAGTCATTTCCCCAGAGATCGTTTTACGGCGATGGGCAAGCAAGCCATCATTGGTAGGAGCGTCCGCATGTTGGAACTTGGGTGTCCGTTTTCGTAAACTTCGTGACGCGTCCTCGCCACCAGTGTCGTCAGACTCGACAGCACTCTTGCGAGGCTTCTTCTCCGGGGGTGCCGTGGAATGCCGTGGGGTGCCGTGGATATCAGAAGTGGAATGACGCCTCTTTTGTGTTTTCGAGGCACCTCCATTGACAGACTTCACATGGCTCTCGCAAAACCGGTTCCCTTGTACTCTAGTCTTCTTACAACGCCAGACCTTACCGTCGTTTCTTGTGCAACGAGTGTCGCCGGCTAGATCTGGATTTTTTTGTGCTTGCAGCACTTCTGGGCTCTTGTTGTCCGACATTGCTAGATCACTGGAGTTGCATTTCAAATTCACCAACTCCTAAACCGTCTGCATACAATGGCATGACACACGCATGAGTCCTTAAGTCTCCAAGAGAGATTGGTCAAATGCTGGGGGGACAAACTTTCACTACTTAATTATTAAAAGAGTGTTCAGGGTTTAGCAACAAAACTGCACGACTTGGAATATAAAATAAGGACAGAACTATACTGTACTCCCCCCCCCCCCCTCCTCTCTCTGTACCACACTGTCGAAAATACTCCCGACGGAATCGGCATACTGGAAAAATGTCATGCACAGGACAAAGCTGGAAATAAAGATCAATTGCACTTAAGGAAACCAACTTGTTCATGAAACAAGTAAGCGAGGACAGCAAAGACAAACAGAGAGAGAGTTGTAATTAATAATTAGCAGTCACCCTAGTTTTAAAGATCAAGTCAATCACGATGTGAATATTTCAACTACAACAGTACTCTTTACCAAACCATAGGCATTGACTGCAATAAGCTCGTTTGCAAACACCGTTGGGTATACGAACAGCAGATGTCTAAACTAAGGACTATATGGACTACTATAGACATGCAACTGTGTTGTACAACTCTCTGTGTGACCAGTCGAGAGGTCAACAAAATTGCTGATCACTACAGTAAAACTCTCTCTCACACGACAACTGTAGCGCACTTCATACTCGGACAATCTAAACTACTCTCTAATGCGGGGTATCCAGTCCCAGGCGACATCAAGAATCTGCAAAGGTGACCTGACGTAGCATTGGTGAAACTGGTACATCGATGAGCAAGGGTAAGTCAATACACCAATAGCTATACCCACAATAAGCTCCTACCACCACCTTGTTCCCCTCTCTCCACGAACTAGAAAAGGAATGACACTGAGAGCGTGAATGGCTGTTTCTGATACTTAGAAATTCTCTGAAATAATAACCAAGCATCCAGTTCAGCGCCTCGATTACAACGACAAGCCAGTTCACTTGACAAGAAACAAAAAAAAAATTGCTCGCAAAGAAGAAAGACGAAAAGAAGTCGATTGTGCAAACAACTGGAAACCTTCGGATTGCATACACCTTCTGACTACGAAAATCTGCTGATGACAGAGAGAACCTCTAGAATGGAAAAAAGTGCTTGCAATCTGCTGATAACCGAGAGAACCTCTAAGCATGGAAACAAGCTCTTGCGTTTCCTCAAGGAGCGCACTTGATCACGAATGCATACCAACACAAGCAGCAGAAAGACGGCGGGGTTCTTTCTTTTCTCAACTGAGCTAGAGACCCCCGACATTGCCTATTTCCGAAAGCTCGGGGGAAGGTGAAAAGAGAACACCCTGCCTTCCACACATGCATTCTACACACCGACAGAACACGAGCATGCACTGCAGAACGCCCTTCGCCTCTGCTAAGACATGTACCACAGTCACAGAGACGACTTCTAAGATGGCGTGGGCGCCAACCAAATCCCCTGAAAAGTAGGACGCCAAAACACAGTAGCATTCCAAAACCAGAGAAAAGAAACTGAAGAGCCCGCACGAAGCAAACACATAAGAGCACACCACCTGTTTGCAGTTCTCTTCGCCTAGCAGTCAAAACCGCAAAGCAAGCGACGCAATCTGACCGAAGTATAAACCCAACACACGTCTGTCAGCAAACACCCTCTCTATCTATCTCCCTCCCTCCCTCCCTCCCTCCCTCCCTCCCACACAAAAGTAGAAGTGCAGGAATTACTCTCAACGAGAGAATTACTTCCTTCGCTTGCCCTAATTCAATCAGCTGTACATAATCTGTTCGAAACTAGAGCTCAGGGATACCGAAAGCTCTGATCGTTAAAACTCAACTCGGAGTCAAAGCAGGTGAGTATGGAAAACCGGCTGATTCTCTCACAGAAATTTTCCCCACGAGTTCATTCACATGTTCACCAGAAGATTGCAGCATTCTGTAATGAAATGACTCTCTGTTTCTCTCTCTCTCCCTCCCTCTCTCTCTAATCCTTCTCGAACAATCCTCGCAAACCCCACCAAACCCAACACACGTACAATTTCCAAACAGCACACACACCAGCAAGATCACAAACACAGCCTTGGGTTCACCTCGGTGTCTCCGTCTCCAAACCCCAGTTGTTCTCCTGCAATCTCAATCCCTTCACTTCACCCAGTTCACAAACTTCACACCCTTTGCTTCCTTCCTTCCTTCCTTCCTTGCAGGCCCCCTTCTTCTTCCACCTTGCTGCGACACCCCTCTGCTTCTGAGTTCTCCAATGCACTGACTGACTGAAGCAGGCAAGCAGCAATCAACAAGCGAAGCAGTAGCCGCAACTGAAGGCGACAACTGAAGTCCCCAGGGCCTTAAATCCTGAGCGCGGGGGGCACGAGAGAGGCTCACAGACAAGAGGGACAGACAGACTGAGAGACAGACCGGCGGGTTTTGTTTGGGAAGGGATGAGTGCCTGGAGTCGCCTTGGGTTTCGTTTTCGGGGCTTTTACGGTACAAACTTGATGTATTGCGGAAATTGCAATTCTGATACGGAATCGAGTCTGGAAGTCTGTATGCTGCTTTGACTAAGGTAAGGCAGCCCATTGTGGTCAAATGACCCATGGGGGACACACAATGACCCCATTGTGGTTTTTCTGACCACAATCAACATCTCACCTAACTTCATTGGAGTAATTAGTGACCCTATTAGGAACATGCAGTAATTTCAGTGTAAGTCGTTGTAGGAAGTGACTTTTTATGGCCATCCACATATAAAAAAAAATTGTCTCCTTTAGAAGAGGTAGGTGAGCATTATGGATACACTTGCAGTTGGTTTTGGGGTAGTCTGTCAACTTCTTTGGGCTGAACACTTGAGAAATTCATAGCTAATTCATACTCTGTCTGAAAATTATGATTTCAATTGCCTTCACAAATTCTCATACTTGTCTTCACATGGTAAAAAAACTGAAAAACTTTGGTAATGGGATGATGGCAGACTCCTAATTCTGACCACAATGGGCTGCTTTACCTTACATGGAGTTCGCACAACTTACGGAGCAATCGATGATCGGGTTTCCTTCGTAGCAAGCAAGGTTTTTTTTAAATTTAAGACTAAAAATAATATTTAACCTGGAAGAGAGGTGGCATCTACTGAGTGGAGGATGGATGTTTTCAAAGGTTTATTTACATAAAATTGATGAAGTACGTGGAGAAGCAAGTTTGGTGTAATTTTTTGTGGGAATGTGAATAGCTTGGTCGAAGATGTTTCATGATTGTTGTGCAAGGTTTTGAATCAGTTCTATGATTGCATGGGAACATGAGGAGAATTGGTAGAATTGAGGATTCCACGTCAAAAATTTTGTCAATTCAAGTCAGATTTTGTTTTGCGTGCATTCCAGTCAATTTTCGAATCCTAAAATCCGGCCAATCATAGAATCTTGTTAATCCTAGAAACCTGTCAATTTTAGAATATTAAAAGAGAGGTAGCATCCACTGAGGGAAGGATGGATGTTTTCAAAGGTTTACGCAAAATTGATGAAGGATGTTGAAAAGCAAGTTTTGTATAATTTTTGTGGGAATGTGAGTAGCTTGATCGAAGATGTTTCACGATTGTTGTGCAAGGGTTTGAATTAGTTGCATGGGAACATGAGAAGAATTAGCAGAATGAGGATTCCATGTCAAGAATTCTGTCAATCAAATCAAATCTTGTTTTGCCGGTCAATTTTAGAGTCTTAGAATCCAACCTGTCATAGAATCTTGTCAATTTTAGAGTCCAGTCAATTTTAGATCCAACCAATCATAGAATCCTGTCAATTTTAGAATTTTGCTAATTCTGGAATCCTACCAATTGTGCACCAGCTCCTATTTTATCTAGAATCATAAAATCAAACCAATCATAGAATCCTGTCAATTGTGCACCCTAGTGAATTTTAGAATCCAACCAATTATCTAATCCTGTCAATTTTAGAATCTGGTTAATTCTAAAATCCTGCCAATTGTACACCAGCTCCTGTCAATTCTAGAATCCTAAAATCGACCCATAATAGAATCCTATCAATTATGCACTCCGGCCAATTTTAGAATCCTAAATTCCAGCCAATCATAAAATCCTGTCAATTTTAGAATCCAACCAATTATAGAATCCTGTCAATTTTAGAATCTGGTTAATTCTAAAATCCTGCCAATTGTGCACCAGCTCCCTTCAATTCTAGAATCCTAAAATCGAGCCAATCATAGAATCATGTCAATTGTGCACTCCAGTCAATTCTAAAATCCTAAAATCCAGCCAATCATAGAATCCTATCAGTTTTAGAACCCTATCAATTTTAGAATCCAATTAATCATAGATTCCTATTAATTTTAGAATTATATTAATTCTAGAATCCTGCCAATTTGTGCACTCCGATCAATTCTAGAATCCTAAAATGGCCAGCCAATCATAGAATGTTGTCAATTATAGAATCCTATCAATTTTAGAATCTTGTTAATTCTAGAATCCAATTAATTTTTAGAATCTTGTTAATTCTTAAATCCTGTCAATTTTAGAATTTTGGAAGAGAGGTGGCATCTATTGAGTTGAGGATGGATGTGTCAAAGGTTTATACAAAATTGATGAGGGATGTTGAGAAGCAAGTTTTGTACTTTGTATAATTTGAATATTGTCAATTAAGTTAGATTTTGTTTCACCTCAAAACCTCTTGATTCATGTTCCCCTTCTTAGTAATGAAATAGAGTGTGGCATAATAGATCCCATCCTTATAGTCAAAGCCCATACTCCAATGCATGTCTATATGGGAAGAAGAAAAAACTTGCAGAAATAAGGATTCTATGACTAGAATCTTGTTAGTTCAATTAGATTTTATTTTGCCTCAAAGCTTTCATGTTCACATTCTTCTTCCTAGTGTGAATGTAGGTTCTTGGTATTAATGTAGAGGGTGAGGATTTTGTCTCAAATCTTTTCAGTTTAGTCAAATTTTATTTCACTTCAAACTAAACAAATTCATATTCTCCTACCTACTCTACAAGTGGAAGGTGGCAAAAGAAACACCATACTTATAACCAAGGCTATGAATCAATGCATGTCCAAACAAGAAGAAAAGGAAAAACTTGCAGAAATGATTAATATTTCAAATTTTATTTTGCCTTGAAGGCTCCAAATTGCATTAGAAGAGATTTGAGGGCATTGGAGAGCCATTTCAGGCCCGTTCCCCAATCTGGCCAGATCTGTGAACAGCCGGCATGGGCTGTCAGAATTAAAAATAAAAATAAATTCTCTCCCAAATATCATTTTAGGCCTATTTTTTTATTTTTTTATTTTGAAAATGACATGGCATTGTCTTGACCACATCAGCTAGTAGCTTTCTTGCGTTTCCGCAGTTTAGGAACGCGTGATAACTCATGGGCTCTTAGAGGCCTCAACGTGGGCCTCAAATCTCTTCTAATGGCATTATCCTCCTTAGAATTAAAATAGAGGGTGAGGATTCTATGTCTGGAATCTTTTCAATTCAATCAAAATTTTATTTTCCTCACGCCTTCTAGATTCATATTTCCCTATCTAATATTAAAGTATTGGGTGGCAAAACAAATCACTTTCTACTAACCAACTTATGAATTAATTTATATCTTAATTAGAAGAGAAAGAAAACTTGTAGAAATGAAGATTCTCAGTTTAGAATCTTTTTACTTTTTCTTTCCTCATATCAAAGTATTACAATTAAACCTTAATCCCTCAAGTCCTAACAACTTTTTGATAATGGAGGTTTTCAATGAATTGTCCCACTTTCATATTTTTTGCACATTAATGTGCTTGAAGTTTTTAATTTTAACCATAAAAAAATAAAAAGTACTTTGACTAGTATGCATGTAGTCAACTGTGAAAAGTATAGACTGTTGGATTTTTAGATAATTATATTAAATCTGGATGATCAACTTGATAGGCTAACTTCACCCACTTTTAATTTATGATCCTACAAATAGAATGCATTTTTGGTTGGTGAAGCACATTCAAGTTAGTAACTTATATACTGCAATTTAAAATCATTTGGCTCTTATTTTCTTACTTGCTTATAATCACCAAGCATTCTATTAACTAATCAATGGATTTCATCATAAAGTTCTTTTTCCTTTCACTTACAATCCTATATTAGGTGCACTTCAACTACTTTTGAACTAATTAGGATCAAGCTTAACTAGTTTCTTCTATTAGTTAGGGTTCAAAGTTAGTGTCACTCTAAATATGTATGAATTATATTTAATAGCGAAAAAATTTATGTTGAGCAAGATCCAATGACACATGGCATTTACAATTTAAATCATTATTACACATCCATTACATGTCTCAAAAATTGCAAAACTCACTTTTATTCTACATATATGGTGTTGTATTTAAGCAAAATAAAGTTTAGATGTTAAATAGATTTCCATACCTTAAGTTTGTTTATTTGTTTGTTTTATTACGTTGAGATCTCCCAGACCATGCGTCCCCAATTGCGTGCTTGGTACTATTGGAAAGCTCTCGGCAAAGAAGGGTGCACAGGCTTTGTTTCGTAGGGTTTGGCCTTGGATGTGAAAGTTATTAAATTTCAAAGTTTTTTATATGAATTAAAAAAAACTACTTTTGTTTTTGTTTTGGCTGTAGCAACGGCACAGGGCACATTAGTTCAAGTGAAAGATGCTAATTGCTCCTATATTATAATACATAACTTTTATTTTAATAGCCAAATTATATAATATCATATATACAATTCCCACAGACCTTTAAGGATTAAGAAACACACCTTACAATTCAAGTATATTGTGCTTAAATACACTGAATTACAAACATATTGCGACCCTAATAAATCCAATTTTGATTATAGCTTCCTCAAATTCTACCAACTCTAGGGCCCTCTTACTGTGTGAAGAGTCTTAGTTTAAAGTAAATTGGCAAGAATTCCTAGACAATAAGGTAGTCATGCCATATTGTGACTCCATTCTAAAACCAACCTCTACAAATTCTTGCCTAAAATTTAGAGCCTAAGGTTGCATAAATTTGAGTATACCTATATTCATCATTTTGAAAATTCATAGTTTATACATATGATGCTTTAAAAATGCATTCTAAGAGAAACTAAAATTTCCTTTCGACTTCCACCAAGATTCCACAATTTTTTTTCAATATAACATTAGAAACCATGTTGAATTGCTTTATTGGACTCATATACGTGTTGTTGCCTTATTATAATTGCAACAAAATCCACCTCATTAACCGAGTCATGAGCATTCTGCCACTCCTATTCTATCTCTAAAGCATGTAATCATGTCTAATTATATAATTGGCCCTAACTAAATCCAAACTTGCAAATCCAAATGCCTAAGAGCATCTGTAGTTATGTGCGTAGAAATTCACGTGCCAAAATTGCCTTGAAGCGCCTAAATAGAGAGGGGTTTGGAGGGAACCTCACACTACCCTACCTTGTTTGCTATAATCCTTCAAAAATTCTCTTATTTTTAGGATTGATCTTCTTTCCTTGAATACAAGAGGAAGTTCAACAAAGTCCAAGGCCACTCTCCAATGAACATAGTCAGAGGCCTACCTCTCACAAATAAAAAGAAATAAGTTTAAAAATCCAAGTGCATTTAGGAGTTGTGAGGGTCCTGAAGAATGACAAGCCTAGGCTTGTTTTAAGAGGGCCTTGACAAATAAAACTGCATAGTACTTTTGGAAAGGGTCTTCCAAATTGCTCTAAGCTTGATTGGATCTACCAAGAGTTGAGCAAATGCATATGAGTGTAGATGCTCTAATGGTTATGAAAACATTCAATGATAAGTCCAGTGGAATATTATAAAACAATTAGTAGGAAGTCAAATTTATAAATCTTTGTGAAGTTGCAAGGTGCACTAATCTTACATATTGGTGTACTTTGCAAATTTGCACTATTCTTAAAATAGTGCAAGTTAATTTAATTTAATTGCAAAATACACTAATCAAATTAACTTCAGTGTCATGATTCATTTTATTAGTGCATATGACACTACTTTATTGAAGTCATGTGACTTTAATTTAGTGCAAGTTGAAATATTATTGTAGTATACTCATTCCCAAAAACTTATAATATGTAGTGACAATAATTTTGTGCCTTCAATAATAGGATAAATCAATGTAGTAGTTTGATCATCCTAAATGCTAAACTAGAGTTTTTCTACAATTGTAAAGTACATGTGAGTTACATTCAACACTCACAAAAGTATCAAAATTAAATTTCCAAAACAAATTTTAAGAAGTCTACGTCACTCCCAACCAATCGTAATATGACATGTGACTTTTTTGACAAAAATTATTCAATTTTTGCCTAATCTAAGCTTCATGTAGAGCTCACCATATTTGCAATATATATATATAATTTCCAAATGGAATTTGAATGCATAGAAATTCAACCTACAATAACATTTAATAGAAAGGGTGAAGATTATTTATTTGGAATCTTTCAATGCAATCAAATTTTATTTAGACTCAAAAAATGACTCTAAATTCATATTTTCCTATCTTATATTAAAGTAGAGGGTGGCAAAACAAATGATGAAGTTTAAAAGTAAGTGTCACAAGGTTTAAGGAATTGAGTTTTCTAATGAATTCCTTATTTGAGTTAGTACTTTACTGGTTTTTGTGTTTTCAATCTTGAAAATTAAAGATTCCAAAGAAATTTTTGAATCTATCTAAAAAAAAATCATCCATTGATGATGAAAAATATACTTAATAACTTTCAACAACTGCAAAAAGGGAGTAGTGAACTAGTGAAGTGCTACCAAAAACGTTTCATTTGTTGATGATCTCTGATTTTCCACTAGCAAATAACAACTTAAAAATCATTGAAGGTGCACTCATACTAGAATATATAGTAGAATATATAGTAAAGGGTCTTTTTATAGAAACCACCTTCATGATAACAATTAAATAAGTAAGATAGAAAAAATATTAAACTTAGATATAGAATATACAGCCATAATTTAGTAGCAATATTAACAAATGGTATTGAATACAAATTAAAATGTAGAGACAAGATTCAGCGACAACAAATTGATTTTACACTAGTATGCAACCTTTAGGATGTTAAACAAAACTATTTTAAAAACAGATTTAAATTTGAAACCTTCAAATTTTGACCTAAAGTAATTATCTCATACCGCGATGCTGAATACCCTCGGGATGCCATTGGATCCTTGAAGATGCCAACAGATCCCTTGAAATGCCAATGGATCTCTTCGGATGCCATTGGATCCCTAAAGATGCCAACGGATCCCTCACAATGCCAATGAACCCCTTACGGTGTAAGTGAATCCCGCAGGATGCCAACGGATCCCGCACGATGCCAATGGATCCCTCACGATGTAAATGGATCCCGCACGATGCCAACGGATCCCTCACGATGTAAATGGATCCCGCACGATGCCGACGGATCCCTCACGATATAAATGGATCCTGCACGATGCCAACAAATCCTTCACAATGTAAATGGATCCCGCACAATGCCAACGGATCCCTCACAATGTAAGTGGATCCTTCACAATGCTAACAAATTCCTTAAGATGCCAACAAATCCTAAAAAATGTAATTGAATTCCATTGAATTTTTGTTGTATCTTGTTAATTTCATGAAATTTTGTTTTAAATTAATTAATACAAATCTTTTTACTAATCTATGGTATCTTGACCTATACAAATCTCTAGACTCGAAGTTATCAATCGTGAATTTCATTCATAAAATTATTTTTGAAAATCAAGAATCAAATTTCTTATTCTATTCATTGAAGTGAATTTCATTCATAAAATTATGTATGAAAATCAAGAGTCAAATTTCTTATTTCTATTCATTGAAGTGATGAAGTTTTTTAAGAAGTAGTTAGAACTTATCAAAGATTTTTTTCATAATCTTAGCATATCAATGTTTTATTGGATTCTTGTTTCAATACAATAATGGTACAATTTCAGTACTAAATTTTTTTCAAAAGTCTTCTATTGTCTATATTTATGATTTTTATTATCACTTTTAAGAATACAAATCCTCAAAATCTTTCCAAAAACCACATAAAAAAGTGGTGAAAATATGACACCAAAGAAAGTTTCATACAACATTTGGTGATTTCAACATCAATATGTTAGAACTTAATCAAAGTATGTCATGGTCAATTGTTTAATTTTGCTCAAGTGGCAAGCTTTCATCTAAAGCTTGTTTTCTACGTCCAAATACTAACTAGTTTCAACCTAAAGCTTTTGTCTCCTTAGCACTCTCTAAACAAATTTGAATTTTTGAAAGAAACTTCTTTGCATTTAAAATAATGTAAACTCTTTCTAAGCCTTTCAACCCAATAGGCACATTCTGTAGATCCTTTGAACTCAATATAGAATGATTTCATGTAGAATTGTCTTATTTACAAACAAACAAGCAAGACCAAAAAAGATAATGAAATTTGGATTACAAAATATGTGCATCTATAATATTCCCTTAAATTATCCACCTAAATAGGTGTTACAGTACAAGTTTAAATTTAAAAACAATCAAACACATACTTCTCCCTCCAGTGAACCTCCACTAAACATTCTCTTACCTTCACAAATAAGGAATATTGCTCTTCATTCATTGGGCATAATCTACCCCTAATAGTTCATCCAAATCCCTCATTCAATTCCCCTATTTCCTTCTACAACTTTTTCATCCACTTCACACCAACCACAATTACTGGATATCATCTCCTATATCTTCTGTTCTACAAAATAAAACAATATAGATCACTACTAGTATTAAAAAAAGGATTGAGTCTCCCTTCTAGCAATGGTATGTAGTATAAGTATATTTCATACTCACTCTTTGAGGTCAATTGTGGGATCCTAGGGGAACAAACTCTTCATTTACACCAATTATTCATTGGTTGAAGTTCCTCTTCCTATCCACATATACTTGCTACTAATTGCACAAAAACATGGGTACTATTATAAAATAGGAGTCCATTTTATTGAGTCTTATTGGATAGAAAAAGGGGATTCCATTCAACTCACTTTAGCATATATCACTTAGACATTTTATAAATAAGTTATGAAACTTCAAAGTATTTAACAAGGCCAACCATTTAATTGTCATTAAGCTCAAGTATTTGGACAATGTGCATCATCAATATTAATCTATTCTTCATTCCAAGAAAAAATTTATATACAATATTTTTAGTCATTGACAATGTTGGCATAGGTAAGTGACAATTTTTTGTAGATTAAAATGGAAAATTTTAAAAATTAAATTAAACAAGAAATTTAGCATAGAATAATTAGGCACTTATAATGTAGTAAAGATATGTGCAATATTTTTACACAAAATGAATTATAAAAAACGATATTGAACTTCATATAGATATTTTGAAACATTCAAATAAATAAATAAGTATGACCCCTATTTTTAAAGTACTTTAATTAATCATTGTTGATCCTTTTAGAAAAATGGAAGGAAATTTCAATTCTTTTTAGCATGTATTTTTTGAAAAATGTATGAATAAACTATGAAATTTAAAAGTGGTGATTTCAAGTGTATCCAAAATTTCCTTGGGCATTTAGGCTTTTATATTAAGCTGTATAAGTTTCAAGCAAGAAACAAAGGGGCCACTTGGGACTAAGGGGCAATTCTAATTATTTTGGTTATTTTTTTGGCACATAACTACTTTCATAGAGTTATTTCAAATGGCCATTATTAATTCTAATTTTTACAAATTTTTTTAATTTTTAATTTGTTTTTTTAATAAAACATCAAAATAGCTCTTTCTATCAGATTTTACAGTTTTGTAGTTTTCCTATTTAAAAATTGATTTTTGATTTTTTCAGCACAATAGAAGAAATCTCCTAACTACAACAAAATACAATAATAACATTTACCTTCTTCAATCATTCAAGGTGCCATTATCTTAGGTAATAAGTTGTCTTACATATTTTTATGGTGTCTTGTCCACCTATGGAATTTATTATCACTAAACACTCTAGTGTCATGACATTATTCAACTATGAAAATAGAATGTCATTTCTATCGAGACAAGAATTTAAGATAAGAAAAGACTAACAATATTCTTCTCTTAATCTACCAACATGATTCTTTTTCATTGTTCTTCTTTCTCAAGACCATTACTAGTCTCCCTTTTAATCATACTACTAATATCATAACTCCCTCTGTAATTTCACAATTCAATTTTGAATAATATTATAGAAACTCAACTGCTTTTGTAATAGCCATAGGATACTTTCTACTATATATTGTGTATTCTTTTTGTGAAATATTTGAAAATCAAATGGGTACTTCTAAAAAGATTTCAAAGAAACTTTTCAGACAACAAAACTATAGATAAATTCCAGGCCTTTTTAAAATGTGATATTAAAGAATAAGGAAGCACCAACCACTAGCGTTGCTCTACAAATTCAAATGTGAAGGTTCTACTTACATTGTTCACTTGATTCATTTATTCTTATTGCAATGTTTTCATCTTTGCAAAGGTTATTTTGTAAAAATTATGATATAAAGATTTTCTTTAGTTACTTTATATTGCACTACATAAATTTTTTCAAAGAATATTGTATGAAGATGTCAATTTTTTCATTATAAAAATTATACATACTTTGTTTATTTACATTCTATTACATGAAAAATTGATGAAAATAATATATTTAATGAGTAGCAAGCGCCAATCGCTAGTCATACTACTAAAATCATAGCTCCTTCTGTAATATCACAAATGCTACCATTAATAATAGGGGCTCATGCTTGCTATGCTACGCATTCATTGTATCACATATTAGTAAAATTTTGATATATTTGAATAGAATGCATGATAATGATTTCAATAAGTCTTTGAAATAATTAACTTTAATATTTTGTAAAAATATTTTCAATCATGCATACATAAAAATAACATTTTCACACAATATTATATTATAGAAATAGAGTAGTAGTTTGCAGTCACCTTTGTAATATTACTTTTACAACTTTTATGATTTCATAATTCTATTGCTACTACCAAATGATTTGAGAAATTTATTCAATTGAAGCAATTTTGGATTTCACAACAATTAAGTTGTTCATGAAGTTTTTGAAATTTACAAGCTTTTCTTTTCAATTCACCAAGTTTTGGGGGCGCCATTGTTCGTAACAATTGAGTCAACTTTTGAATGCATTACAATAAATGTGTATCTTTTACAATATTCACCATTGCATATATTTCATTCATCATTCAATAAATTTCTATTGTACATTTCAATATATGCTTACTTATAAACAAAATTATACAAAGGTTTTTTGTTATTTTTATTTGAGGATTTATTGAAATTTTTGTTTTGCATTTTATCTAATACATAAGAATTCTAATAAAATTCTAATGATAAATACGTAGCATAGCAAGCGCCAACCGCTAGTTCTTATTAAAATCAAATTGTTGATGTTGGTTTACTTGTTGGCTTGACCTTTTGGTGGAACCTTCATCCTTTGATTGGAAATAATAGTGAATATGATATTCCAACTCTTGGCTATAGGGAACATTTGACATTGTTAAATAATAATCCTATGAACAATAGTAGCACCAAAATGTACATAAAATGTGCTTAAAATAATCACTTTTGCAACTACATATGCATATATATGGATGCTAATAAATAAGAGTCCTAGGGGTCCTTGCAAAAAATGTTTGAAGTAAGTACACCCAAATTATCATTGACTTAAAACAATCTCATCTAGATTCTTGCCTAGAATGAAGATATTAAATTCTAAAGATGTACATTGCTTCAATATTAGAATATAATATCAATATACAATACACCTACATTTATCACTGTAAAAATTCATGACTCATGTGGCACTCAAATAATGCATACTAAATTAAATTGGAATCCTCTTTCACTTGCCAATAAGATCTAAGGGTGCATTTAAGCTATAGTGGAGTGCTTGG
The DNA here is from genome assembly GCA_963969595.1 of Neckera pumila. NCBI lineage: Eukaryota > Viridiplantae > Streptophyta > Bryopsida > Hypnales > Neckeraceae > Neckera > Neckera pumila. The sequence goes on along the minus strand of OZ018412.1, from coordinate 5,158,333 downwards.
GACAATGCAATGTGCTGCAATAAATGTGGTGGTTGCAAAACAATATAATATATAGATGGGCAACACCATCAATAATTTAAAAAAATATTCAAAGTATTCAAAATGATTTTTTAATGCCTAGATTTCAAATTAACCAAAGTAGTTTCAATCAATTATGGATTCAACTAATTTATCAATTATTTTATTAAAAAAAATTTCACTATCTAGGAATCATCAATAAATAAGTTGCAATTACTCTTGCATTATCTTGTTGAAAACATCTAAATATAAATTGAAAATTATATTTTCAACATTGCAAACTTATTGCACTTATTGTCTTAGAAATGTTGTCCAAAAATCATATAAGAAGATGATGAAGGCAAAAATCTTAGAAGAAGTTATAAATTTTTTATCAAGAACATGAATACATGGAGATGTTAAGTTCATTGAAACGGAGGAATAAGTAATTTGAATTTGTGCAAAAGTTTGAAAATCATAGAATCATCATCACTTTTGGGAGGTTATTAGTGGGACAAAGGGAGTAGTTACTATGCTCACTTGCAATTAGTGGCAATTCCAGGTGCTCATCATGTACTAATGGATACACATGCTAATCTAAGTAGTGACTAGTGTGCCATGTGTTGTTGCCACAGCCAAACAAAAGTAAAAATAAATTTTAAGTTTGTAAAAACTTTGAAATTCAATAACTTTTGCACCAAATGCCCAAATGCCACAAAACCAAGCCCGTGCACCCCTCCTTGCCGAGCACTTTCCGATCAGACCAAGCACGCGATTGGGAGACACCTAGTCCATGAGATCTCAACGTAACAAACAAAACAAAAGAAAACAAACAAACAGCCCGTCTTAACCCCTCATTGTCGGAGGGGACGAAATCCATCCCCTTTCCAGTGTATTCTGGAAAGCTCAGGCAATGAGGGGTTAAGGGTATGGATGGTGATGGAGATTAGGCAGTCAGCCCTAACGGAAGTTTTCTAAAATCTTTGTTGCAAGACTCATCATCCCAATTGCGTTGAGCCTGTTTGAAGCAAACAGCATTCTTGATCATGATTGGAAACTCAATGGCTCATCAGTCACACAGAACTTGTTGCTTGTTTGATTTCCAAGCAAGAAGAGTTGCTAGCCCAGTCATGGCCTGGCTTTGCTTAGAGGCACCGCAATCAGGTCATAATGTGCATGTTCATACAAATCACAGTCTGTAGCATCCAGTGACTTCAGCGAGTTGCGGAAAGCCTTACTCACTCCCTTGAGCAAATACATTTTCTTCAATGAGTTCGGGGAAGATATGATGGGTATCCACTCACAGCTTTCCTTCAACAAGCATTCCTTCAACAAGCATTCCTTCAACTACAAGCATTCTTTCAACAAGTTGGGGGAAGGAGGGCTCTCTATAGTGACTCCTATTAGTTTCTCCTGAAATCAAAGGTAAGGAAGGAATACCAATAACGGTTACCCCCTTCTAATGGCAGAGTAGGGTGTCTTGAAACCAACAACAAACTCTAAAAAAGATTTGATTGGCTCGCATTTGATTGGCTCACACTTGATTAGGAACAAGTTCCAAAGGTAGCTGTTTTAGGTGAACCTGTGAGACAAGAATAGGGTATTAATGAAGAATCCACATTGATATTACATAAAAGATTCATTATTGAGGAATAAAATTTGTTGTTTTTTGCATTCTTCCTCATTTTTGTTTTGGCACATACTGAGCACAATTTCTCAAAGAATTCCCCATATCCTACTTAACTGTTTATAGTATTCCTACTTTACATTTTAAACAAACAAACTCTATACAATCATAGCTTACGTTAGTGCATCCCCAATTTGTCTTGATATCAAAATTGTACTTGCTTTACTGAGTAGATGATTCTTCAATCTGGATGGCCATGAAAGGTGCAAGGGCATCAAATGGAAAACACAAATTTCAAACTAAAAATTCAGGGTCACTCACAGAGTCACAAAATACAATTATGGATCCTTTAATTAATAAATGCCCAAGGCACCATATTTGGTATTGACAAACTTTGAATGTAAAACAAATCTTGTCAAAGTACCATTTTCTATTTATTTTTAATGATGAATATCCTTTGATGTCTATTTTAAGCATCTCAAACATGATTTTGAAAAAAATTGTTCATGATTTTCTATTAAAGATTTTGTGCAAGGATGTTCATTGCAAATCTTGATTTTTTAGGTTCTTAGAGATGAACCTTATATACATTGGATCTTGGAAGGAATCACATTAGAAATTCATAATTTTTTTTTATAGAGTAGACTTTAAGAAATTGTAAATCAATTGTGGTAACACATGTAATGTACTTTAACTTCATATTTTTTCATGACCTCAATTCTAGATCTGTCAAATAAAAAGAGGGCATGAATTTGAAGTGAAAGTAGAATAGTGAATAGGGAGTATGAGGTGACTTAGCTTTTTGCCCTTCTTTCCACATGTCATTTGGTGGTTCCTCATGATCCTTTAGCTGTTGCTAAGCTTAGTTTTTTTCAAGAGAAAAAACTAAGTTTTGGGGGCATTCTGGTCATTTACCTTAAACTTGAAAAAGCAATTGGTTTAAAAAAATACAAAATACAAAATTACAACTCGGTTTAAATATTCTATTGAAGATAATTTGCACACTAATTCAACACTGATTAATGATTACTATGTAAGATATATAATCATTTCAAATCATACTTTGAAAGCAAGTATTAAATCAAGAAAATATATAAACAATGCCCCAAAACATCAAATTGACATTCCAAGACATCAAAACAATATTCAAAAATACCAATTTAGAATCCTAAAATGTCAAAACAACACTCAAAAACAACATATTAATAGCCGCCTAAAACATCAAAGCAACACTCAAAGTCATCAAATTAGAAACCTAAATTATGTCAAAACAACACTCAAAATCGCCATATTAATAGTCCCCTAAAACATCAAAGCACCACTCAAAATCAACAAATTAGAAACCTAAAATGTCAAAACAACATAATAATTGCCTAAAACATCAAAGCACCACTCAAAATCATCATAATAGCACCCTAGAACAAAAAAACAACACTCAAAAACATCAAATCAAGACCTTAAAACATCAAAAAACCACTCAAATACATCAAGTTCACATTAAAAAATACCACAAGGTGTTGTTGGTAGGATTTGAACCTACCTAGTCCTTCTCCATTAGAAGCTCAAGGATTTTCACCTCATCTAAATGTGATGAGGTGAGATTTTGAAGTTTGTTAACCCCTAAAGGCCCAAGTGTCCGTTCAACGGACAAGTGGGATTTCGGGCAGGTACCTACGGGCTGAAATTCTGTCTTGATTTTTTGAAACTTTTTTAGAAGATAGAAAAACTGATAAGCTTTGTGGGAGTATAATTTTTTTTTCAATCGGTGTCCGGGAAAAAAAGTTATGCCCAAATAAGCTCAAAATAGGGGAGAGCGGGCAGCAAAAAAATTTTGCAAAAAATAAATTTTTTTTTTTTCGAATTTTTTTTCCCATAGATTATATATTTTTCTATCTGGAAAGCTTTGATTCATTTCATTTGGATATGTTATGAGAAAGTTATAGACATTCTTGTTTTTCGAGCAGTTAGAGCATCTTTTTGAAAAAAATAACTTGTAGGACTCATTTTTTAATGAAATTTTTCAAATTTTTCAATTTTTTTTTTTTTGGCATGGTTCAATTTACTAGCTAGAACAATCTCACCATTGGGATTAGTGCATTTTAATTCCATCTAAAATATATGAATATTTTAGATTTTCCTTCTATCTCGTACCTAATTCTACTTAACAATTTTTTTAATAATGAAAATTAAGTTTTTTTGAATTTTTTTTTTTTTGGTAGATTTTAAACTCAATTCTCCACTATAAACGCTTAAAGCTCAAAACTCTGTAGTGCAAAAATTTTAAGCTAAATATGTTCAAAGTCAAAAAATCCAATCCCACAATGTGCTGAAAACCTTGTTTTTTTCACTTTAAACGCAGATATCTTGCAATCTATGCGGCCAAAAATTCTGAAATTTTTTCCACACATTCTTATACTAGTCAAGTGTAAGATCCTATGGTTAGATGTGCAAAAAAAACATTTTTAATTTTTTCTTCACTCTTTGCTAAAAAATGGCAGTTTTGGGTGTTTTTTGGCAGAAAAAAGGCCTTGGGCCTTTAGGGGTTTAAAAATAAAAATATCTTCGTGGCTAATATTACATACAAGATTATAAAACCAAAATATCATGTTCATCTTGTACACAAGGTTGGCTATTGAGATAGTTTTCAAGGTACAAAGAAACAAATACCTCCATTTAGTTGAATTTCACTATAGCTCAATAGAAGCAACTAATGTCCTCCGGTGTCACTTCTGTAGCCACCTTTAGTATGCTTTCAAGATGCTTTGTATTTTAGTGGTTTTAAATTTTGCCTTGATCACATTCTAAATTAAAAAAGCCCTTTCATAAATAGCTGTACCAACACACTGACATCTTGCAATATCAAGCTAAAACCAAATGTTAGCATATTTTTCTTACAAAGCAGAATTCTATATTACCATTGTGGCATGGCCTGTAGGTCCTTAAAAGTTTTATCATTCCAATCAACCATTCCTTGCAATTTAACATAAAAAACTCCTCTTACACATTTGAATTAACAAGAGGTGGATGATGAATCTAAGCTTCAACCACTTTTTGCACTCCATAATGCTTCAAAGAAATTCTAATTCCATCACATTTTATGAAGTCAAGCCACCCGCCTTAAAGTCATATTTGATTGATTAAGAACTTTGAAAGCAAAAACCAGATTATTGTTTTTAAAACGTTTGAGACTTTGCTAATTGATTAGCATACAACTTTTGAAAACACAAGGCATTTTCCAAATCAGCACTTGCTTTATCATGTATCATGTCAATTCTACAGGCTTGGCACCTCTAATCTCATTGAACAATTTATGAAGATATCTACGTTGAGGACCATGGTTTGGAATGACATGATATCTAGAACTTTCATTGCACTACTAGAGAAAACCGGTCCAAAAGAAGACAAATTCAACAAAAATGTGTTGGTTTTCTCTGTTGGTTAGGAACTCTTGATTTGGACCACTTGCCAACACATTTCTCTTGGTTTTCTGCTGATTTTTTTTCTTCAACCAATTTTTTTTTTTTTTAAATTTTAAATTATTATTTTTTTTAATAAAAAATAAAAAATAAAAAATTTGGATTGCCCGCCACATGGACTGCCTACCTTTGGTGAGATTTGAACCTCCAACCTCATGGATTTTAATATGGGGACTTTGCCATCTCACCACAGGCAAAGTCCCATGATAACAAGAGGAAGTCCCATGATAACAAGAGGAAGTCCCATGGGAGTTTTATTTATTCATTTTTTTTTCCTTTTTGCAAAATCAGCAGACTTCGAAGGCTCATATCTTTTTTGTGATAACTCCGTTTATTATGAAACTTATTGGAAATGGTTGGTGTTGAAGTCTAGTATTAGTGGTAAAATTTTCAATTTAATTCATTACATTTTGAAATCTGAGAGCCGTTTTTCTAGAGGTTGTTTGTAAGTTTTATTTATTCTTCTCTTTTTCCTTTTTGCAAAGTCAGCAGATTTTGAAGGCTCATATCATTTTTTTAATAATTCATTTTTTTATAAAACTTGTTGGAAATGGTTCATATTGAAGTCCAATTTAGTGGTAAAATTTTCAAATTAATTCAACATGTTTTGAAAATCTGAGAACCGTTTTTCTAGAGGTTGTTTGTAAGTTTTGTTTGTTCTTTTCCTTTTCCTTTGTGCAAAGTCAACAAACTTTGAAGGCTCATATCTTTTTTGTAGGAAGTCCAATTTTCATGAAACTTATTGGAAATGGTTCATATTGAAGTATAGTTATAGTGGTAAAATTTTCAATTTAATCCAGTATGATTTGAAAATCTGAAAACTATTTTTCTAGAGGTTATTTGGCCAAAATCTAGATACTTAAATTTTTTAGTAGTTCCAACTTTAGAAGTTTGCCAATGGTTAAATTTTGAACATTTTACAAATTCAAAAATTACATTTTGAATAGTTAAAGTTTTTAAGTTTGTATTTTAACCTCTAATTTGCCATTGTCTGTTTTGGGGGATAAAATCAACGGTTTAGTTTTTTGTTAAGCTTGAATCTACTTCTCATAATTGAACAATTTCTTAAAGATTAGAAATGAAGTGTTTTCTTTCATAATTTTTACCCTAGATCTTTGGACTCATATCTCCAAAACAATTTTTCTTAAATTTTAAAATCCACAGTGTAAATTTTTGATTTGAAATTACCGCCTAGCATTCAAAAAAACTCATGTTTCCAACTTTGAATCATAGTTCTTACATTGTGTATATTGGAATTCATATCAAATTCAAAAATAATTTCACTTGTTGAAATTTTGATTCAAATTAAAATATATTTTTAATTCATACTTTGAAGAAAATTCTAAAAGCTTTTGAAAAATGAGATCATAGAAGATTAAAAAATAAATAAGAAAGATTTCTAATAGATTCTAATATTTTTTTTTAAATTCCATAGGTTCTTAAAGATTTCTAAAATTTAAGATACAATCTTCAAATATTTTAAAAATTCTAAGAGACTTTCAAGATTTCTAAGAGATTTTAAGATTGCTAAAAGAGTGTAAAAGATTTCTAAAAGATTCTAAAAGATTCTATATTTTTTATAGATTCTATATTTTTTATAGTTTCTAATGTATTCTTTTCAGACTCTCATTGATTTTGAGAGATTCTAATAGATTTCTAAATTATTCTTAAAGATTCTAATGAATTCTTAAAGATTTTCAATAGATTCTTCAAGGTTCTAAATGATTCTAGAAGATTTTCAATAGATTCTTTAAAATTTTCTAACATTTTAAGAAATTCTTCAAGATTTTCAAAAGATTCTTAGTAGATTCTAAAAGATTCTAATGATTCTAAACAATTCTAAAAGATTCTCAATAGATTCTTCAAGATTTTCCACAAATTCTTCAAGATTTTCAATATATTCTTTAAGATTTTCAATAGGTTCTAAAAGATTCTTCAAGGTTTTCAAAAGATTCTTAAAGATTTTCAAAAGATTCTTCAAGTTTCTTAGTAGATTTTTTTAGATTCTTCAAGATTTTCAAAAGATTCTTCAAGATTCTCAATAGATTTTTAATAGATTCTTAATAGATTTTTAAAGATTCTTAAAGATTCTCAAAGATTCTCAAAGATTCTCAAAGATTTCTCAAAAGATTCTTCAAGATTCTTCAAGATTTTCAATAGATTCTTTAAGCTTCTTCAATATTCTCAATGTATTTTAAAAGATTCCAAAAGATTCCAATAGATTTCAATCAATTTCCAAAAGATTCACAAAAGGATTCCAAAAGATTCTAAAAAAACTAAGACTTATGTTAAATTGGTCAACTCGTGATTATTAGTGTCCAAAACAACAAAAAAGTGTTGATTTTCATTGAACCAACATAAAACTGTTGATGCGGTCCATGGAAATGTATTTTACTACAAAAAATTCAATTTTCTGCTGGCACCAACAGAATTCTGTACATTTTGTCTTGATTTTCAATGGTTCTCTAGTACAATAGTGTTGAAGAAATTTTGATTTAGATTAGTGCTATCTATAATATACAACATGCGAATAGACTCAATTTGTGTTCTCACAAGTGATCCAATATTTTTCTCATTGACAAATTAGTATTGAAAGATTTTGAACAAGATGGTCAATTCATGAAGCAAATCAGCCAAAAATGCAAAGTATAAATGTATTTAATCCCCAAAGGACCATCGTCGCCTCGAAGGACGAAAAGGATTTTGGTGTATGTTCCTATGACTTCAATTTTTGGTGAAACCTTTTGAAACTTTCTCATAAATAGAAAAATTGATTAGCTTCATAGAAATAGAATTTTTATTTCAATTGGTTCCCGAAAAAAAAGTTCCCCAAAGCCTAGAATTGAACTCAATAAGCAGTGTAAATTTTTTGCAAAAAGTCAAAATTTTAGTTTTAATTTTTTTTTCTAAAAAATTATATTTTTTCTAAATGTAAAGCTTTTATCGTTCTATTTGGACTAGTGATGAGAAGTTAAAGACAATCTTGTTTTGGGGCAATCTAAACACCTTTTTCAAGAACAACTTACAATACTCATTTCTATAAGTAATTTTCACAATTTTTCAAAAACAAATTTCTTGACAAGGTTAAATTTGCTTGCTAAAACAATATTACTATCGAAATTATTGTGTTTCAATTCCATCTTAAAGCTATTAACATCTTAGTTTTTCTTTCAATCTTGGATCTACTTCTACTTAATAACATTTTAAAGAACTAAAGTCAACTGGGTTTTTTTTGAGATTTTTCCCTAGACTTTCAATTCAATTCTTCAACACAACTTTTTTTAAATTAAAAGTCTACAATGCAAAAAATTTATACAAATGGCGGTTAGAGTAATTTGTTTCCAACTTTGAATGCTAATATCTTCCAATCTATACAATCAAACTTCATAAAAATTTTGCTACATAATCTCAAACAAGTAAAGTATAAGATCTTATATTGAATTCCAACCAAAATGTCTTTTCTGCTTTCATTAGTCAATGCAATAGAAATGGCAATTTTGAGTGGCTTTTGATATGAAAATGGTTTTGGTCTTTTAGGGATAAAATTAAAGAAGAGGGGTTGTTCCATCATCTTTTTCTCTTGGCACATCACAAAAATATACAATGATAGGCTTCAGAAAATTACACAATGTGGGATGGCTTGAAATCTAGACAACTACCTAATTGTATGATAACTTTCCAAAGTCTTTTGTGAATCATTCAACTTTTTTGAACTCTAAACCCAAAATCCAAAACATTAATTTTAGAAGACAAAGACTTATATTTTTGAAACTTTATAGCTTTTAAAGATGCCAAGCTAGATCTATGAGCAATGCAATGAATGAATGTGACAAATGGTTTGACTTTCTAAAGTCTTGAAGTCTGATTGCTACACCGACATGATCTTTGACCTACTATTGTAGCTACTTCATTAGACCCAAATCTAATACATTTTTTCATGAACAAACCTCAGTCTTCAACAAACTTCAACAAACAACCATCAAACAATCATAAATGATTTCTACATCTTTTTTATCATTAGGGATCTCAGTCAAATCCAAAATGGCAATTATAGGTATTCCCTCTTCAACAAAGGTAGCAAAGACTACTATATAGCCTATCCCACTAACATCAATACAATCATCTATCATCAAACCAAAAATTTGAATCTCTAATCCTATCCAAAAACAATTTTTGAATAACATTAGAGATGCAAAAAATCATTTTAGCACAAGACTTTTCACCATCATACATTGACTTTGTACAACTAGCCTTTTGTGCAACTAGAAGTTTGCAAAGAATTGGATATTTGTTGAAAAGAATTGTCTCCTTTCAAAAAAATATGCAAACTTGAATAGAGTTAGAAGAGCCTCATCATAGCATTTATTAGCTTATCTAATGTAGTTTTTCATGACTTTTTCACCTTGTTATGCTGCCAACTTAATCTTTTATATTTTTTTTGGAATTTTGTTAATCTTGACATGCAAATATTTTAATATTACAAGATCCAACCTTACCATACACATTATTACCACCTTTATCTTTAGAAAATTTGCAAAAAAATTATACTCAACTTTGAATTACTCTCTATCTAATTAAATTGCTCATACCATGTATTTTTCCAAGCTAACTTTGTTTCTTCAACCTTTGATAGTTGTTTAAGGTTAGATAAGACTAATTATTGTAAAGAAACAACCTGCTCTACTACAATCAAATTTGATTCTTTATTTTTTAATAACAATTCCTTCAACATCTAGGTTTTTTTGTTTAATGGTTAAAATGAAATAATAAAAATTAAAGATCTAAAAAAACAAAAAACTTCATGCAAAAGTGGAAAAATTAACAATGATAATCAACACATCAATCCACACAATATATAGCTGTACCAACATTTTACTAATAAAAAAATAAGAAAGCCTAGTACTACTGTAATACAATTCTTGTCCACATGTGCACAAAAGAGTAGCACAAAGAAATCAATAAACCTATAGTAGGATCTTTCATTCTATATTGTCAAGCTCTCCAACCCATCCATGTTAAATTCCTTCTTAATCACTAACAAATGCATAGAACAGAATACACAATTTCTTTATATCAAATAGGTAGAACCAACTTCTTTCAAAAATAATAACATGAATAGTCCAACAATTTCCTAATAGAGATTACTTGCCACTCAATTAATAAGAATATGAAAAATTCAAAAAAACAAGAAGATGAGGAATTCAAATGAAGGCATGAAGCCACACAGATTTACTAGTATGAAGAGCACAATGAACCGTAGTATTGGACTACCGCATCAAGCCAACGCAATAAGAAATGAACAATAGTATTGTATCAAGACAAGCAACTATATGACGAGTGGTGAAGCAACAACAAGAAAGGGAGCAACGGTGGTGAGGGATTAGTGGAAAGGAGTGACGGAGCAACAAAAGGGAGCAAGAGGCAAGGACGCAAGACGGCAACAACAACTGGCTTACTAGATATTGATTGACCTAATCCATGGTGGCTATCCTAATTCCTGAAAACCAGATTTTGAATAGGATAACTAGTTCTAACCGGCTATATCCTCAAACTATTCAACTAAAAATTGGTAGGAGCTTATGTGAGGTAGTTAAAATCCGCCTATTCTTGATGGAGAAAGGATGGAAAAAATGACATTTTTTTTTCACAAAGTGGTTCATTTCCTATACTTCTAATTTTTTGTTCAGTTTATGACCTAAAATACTAAAATCAAGGTGGCAATTTATAGATTTCACTTGGCTAATTTTATCCGAATTGAACAATCTTCCCGTGCTTTGAAGTAAAGAATTTTGGTCCAAAAATGAACAAATATTGACTTCCAAAGTTTATCTTAGTAGAATGCCAACAATTGACAAAAATACAAACTTTAAATCAAATATATACACATTCTAAAAGGAATACAATAAATATATAAATGGTGACAATTCTTCAAAAACATTCTATTAATCATTTCCTTTGGTGATAGATTATGATACCTTGTTTATCCATTCTTATACATATCTTAGGTGTTGGTATGTAGGTAGAATTGAAACTCGATGCAAATTGGTGAGTATTTTGCAAGGTTCCTAGTATTTATGGATAAATGTAAAATTTTATTCTACATTTTATAGTGGTAAATTTTTTATTTTTCAACAAAATCTAGCTAATTTTGACTCTTTGGTTGGTAAAAGAGAAGTTCATGCGTTTTTTCCTATTGGAATTTTTTTCCCTTGGCTTGTTATACAAAAAGGTTGCTATTTGCATATAAGGTGACTACACCTAAATTCTCCCAAACGAACATTGATCTTGCATGGTTTCCATTATCAACATGTTTAAATTTTTTTTAAATCTTGTTGGAGTCAAAAGGGGATTCAAGATTTTCTTTGCATATATTTTTTAGACAACATTTTAAGAACTATGAATTTTCAAAGTGCTGAAAATAGGTGTATTCAAATTTGATTCTAGGCTCTTGTATTTAGAAGACTTATGAAGTCTCTAGGTGGATTTGTAGATAGGTTAGATTCTACATTTTATAGTGGTAAATTTTGTAATGTTAATGTTTCTACTTTTGAAGTATTAAGTTCTATCTTTACCTGTTGGGTATGGGAATGGGGTACTAAATGGTTATTGTTGCTTGAACAAATTGGAAAGGTATTGGTCAAGTAGAATAGAAGCCAATTGGTATTTGCGCTAGGAATTGGTTCTTAGGAATTAGATTCTAATGGTTGTGACTATTTCCAACTTGGTGGTTATGGGCATTGAATTGGTTGGTGCAACTTGATATTTAGCAAGCTTCTCCAATTTGGAAGTCATTCATTGCAAGGAGAGCATAGAGACCAATCTAAGTTGGTTGAGGTGTTTTGTTAGAGTTTCTTTGATCAATGCAATGCTACTGCCTAATTCAAATGCACTTTGAGTTTTATATATGAAAGAAGTCAATTGTTGGAATTGTAGGAGTGTGTTTATGATCACAGATTAGTATTATAATAACTCATACTATGTATTACAAATTTGTACCAATTATAATACTAATTTGTGATTGAAAATATAAGATTGGTTTGAATACTAGAAGAACCCCGCGTATTTTGTGATGGCAGAAAAAAAACCAGCATGTTTTCGCAGACAAGAGGATGTCACAGTTAGAACACAGCATGTTTTCACGGACAGGAAGATGTCTCAGAGTCTAAGCTAGTAAGCGGCATAATTGTAGTGAACATTGTAGAAAATGTGTGCATGTTAGTGGAAAAACGGCGCCAAGATAAAAAAAAAAAAGTATGTTCAGGGAGACATCTTTAAAAACACAGTCATATTATTTGCAACATCCAAAAAAACATGATAGTGCCATATTGGCAAAGACCAATGATTTCGCTATGGATAAATTCTTAGAAGTTACTGAGAAATGGCTAATCCACTCTGAAATTCATAAGGAAAGGGCAAGTGCTTGGAAGTGTTAGAAATAAACCTTCCATGCATGGATGATGAAACGACTTTTCACTCATTTTCAATTAGGACTTACAATGAAGTATAGAATTTGTTGGCGTGCCCTCTAAAAGTAGTAATATTTGTTCATGCACACATCATAATTGTAAATATGTTTAAGTAGTTTTGGATTTCGTATGCAAATTAGTGTGTGGTATGCTCACTTTTAATCATGCAGTTCACATTTACATCATGTATTAGAAACTCTTTAGCAAATATATGCTGTAAAAATTATATTGAAGCAATCAATTCTTAGCAAAAATAGACACTTATTTTCATTGTATTCAAATTGTGTATTGCAGTTCTTCCATTGCTGCTATACTTGTGCAATATGATTGCAGAACTATTTTTGACCTTGGAATGCACCTTTATAGCTTATAATTGGGATACCAAGTCCTTTGCTAAATTCACAGCAAGATAAAGAGACAATTTCCAAAAATGTAGATTGATCTACCTTCAACATGTACTGTAGTTGCACGCCCTTTTGCCCCAATGCATTCAACATGTTTTTTAATTTCCAAATCTGAAAAGTGTGTATAAATATCACATTTGGGTTCTTGAACATGATTTTCTTTTCTTTTTTCATCCCAAAACTTGTAGAATTTATACATTAAATTTTGTTATTGTTGCATGTTCCATTTTTTCCCATCACTTTCACTAAGACATTTTTGTACATATACATTGTGAAATACAATTAATAAAATTTTAAATCCATATTTAATTACATTTTCTCAAGTTCTTTGCTACAAGTCCTTGTATTCAATGCAATAGGGCAATTCTAAATCATTTTGGCTAGGGTTCATTTGAACAACCCTTTACAATTTTATAAATTCAATAGAATCTAATATGCAAAGGAATTATGCCTTTATACCTTCCACATTTATAGAGGTAGTAGTTCCCCCTTCACATTCTATTTTGTCCAACTATTTTATTCTCATATCTTTTGTTTATTAATGTTATGCCATTACTATATACTATAGTGTGCTATTGTACGGTTTACAAGATATAGAACAAAAAGCGTATTCTCAATGATAGAATTCATTGTGCTTTCTATACTAACAATGGGTTAGCTACGTGTTTGTATTGTTCTTGTATTTCCTATATGTCATTCACAAAGTATGCTTTTGTATAGATGTTTGGATTTTCTCTTGTACAAATTATATATTGCATCACATGAATTTCTAGTTTTACTAGATTCTGGAATTTTTCTTGTATAAATTCTTGCAACTTACTTGTGGAATTGAATTTTTAGTAATGTAATATTGTCTTTGACACCTAGAGTTGCAAGACCTTCTTTCTACAAAATACCATTGGAAATTGCCATGCCAATTGCAAACTATAAAAAAATTATAATTCATTTTTGGGCATATCTAACCATAAGGGGTGATTGCACCTATCCTATTTTGCATTACATCCTATATGTTTTTGTATTTTTTGGCCATAACTTTAGGTTCTGGCTATAAATGATTCAAGGTTTAAAAGCAAGGTACAAATGACTATTATACAGCTTGATTCTTTTTTTTGGAATTTTTAGAAATGTAATATTGTCCACAAATAGTACCAACTTTTATGCCACACTTGCCAATTTGGAGATTTTGCTACCATTTAGTATTGAAGAAAATAAATTTGGAATCAAAATTTGGAGGACATTGTCTTCTAATAGACTTATATCTATTGTGTAAACCAATTCTAGAAATATATTATTCTATGTAGTGTGTTGTGGAAGTCTACAAAGTAAGCTTCTTGTAGCTTGGATTTTGAAACATGTACGGAAATTATTTTGGTGTCTCTTTTGATGAATGCGCATCTATATAGAGTTGTTATAAATAATCAATTATTTTTATTTTTATTTTATTTTATTCCTATTTTATAATAATGGAAACTTCAAAGTATATATTTTCTTGAAATTTTGCACTATTCTAGTTCTCTTGACCTTTTTCTTTAGTAGATTCTTTTATCTTAATGGTGTGTACATTCAAATTTATAATTTTTTTTTTTAATTTCATTTGAAAGGTTTCTAAAAAGAATCATGACTATTGTTAGAAATTGCAATAAATAGTATAGGTGTTGCTAACACTCACCCTAGGATCTTCTACTAGACTAATATATAAATATATGGAAGATACTTAAAGAACTGAGCTTGCATACATTGCAAGATATTTGCATTTAAAGTGAAGGTTTAAGGGTACCTTGTTTTACTATAAATTTGGGCTTCTAATCATCTTACTTTAAAATTTTTGCACTGATCATTTTTAGTTTTTAATCAACTGTTAAGTACAAGTACATTAATCCCAGCCTCAAAGCCCAAGGCCTTTTGGGATTCAAAACATTATTGCTTTTGAAGTGTTCCAGACCTAAATGTCTATAAGTTATAGAGTTTCAACCCTCCAATCTTATAGTGTCTGTGTTGTAGATGGCATTAATCAAATTTGGAGTCATTTGGCTACATGGATTGCAAGATTACAATGATTTAGTGTTGAAAAAGAATGCTAAAATTTTCCTAGCAACACTTTTGGAGGTGAAATTTGGTTTCTAAACCTAATCAAATGAAATTTTTTTTAACTAAGAAGTGATTTAAAACCAGCACACAAATACATTGGTGAAAGAAAATATCATTCAATTGACTCATTATGTCTGCAAAATGGCTTTGAAATGTCAAAAAATAGCAAGTTAAGGAAAGTTGCAAAAATCACATCTAAGGGGGAACCTCCTACGAGAATGCTTCTCAATCACTCATTTAGGCACACAAACTAGACTAGTATGCGCAACTTTTCAATTTTTTTATTAGAAATTGACATTGCATGAAGAAGATGCAAGCTGCCAAAGTTCACTGTAATCCAAAAAATGTCAAGATTTTGAACTTTGAAATGGTCACAAAAATTCAAAAGAATTTGGATTGATATGAAAATTTTACCACAATAATTAGACTTTAAGATGAATAAATGTGACAATTTTTTTTTAAAACAAACATTGGATGAAGGAGATACAAGCCCTCAAAGTTGCAGCCATCAAATGCAGTTTGGTGAATTTAAATTGAATCTGTGAACTTTGATTGGCTTCCAAGAAATATGTACATCTTGTATTGATTTGAAAATTTTACCACACAAACTAGAAGAAAGAGACCAAATTTTCCAACAAGTTTTATTGAAATCGGACATCAGATGCAAAAACTACAACACTTTAAGTTAGACTTAAAACTATGTAAAATTTGGTGAGGAGTTAAAGATCCTAAGTTTTCTATATTCCATAAGATTTGTCTCCCCTCCTACCTCCCCACTAGAATAATTAACCTATCTTCTTATGCAAATAATCAAAATAGAAGGCATTTGAAGCCATGCAGTATGATTGTTAAACACGGTGTATTATAATTATAATGTTTGGTATATTTTCAATGTACAATGTAATATATATGGCGTATTATGTATATTATATTATATATGGCATATAATGTATTTGTATGGTGTATAATGTATGTTGTACTGTATATGGTATATGGTTTGTATATATTGTATTATATATAGTACATTATGTATTGTGTATTCTGTATGTTGTATTGTCTATAGAGTATATCAATTTTGATGTATGAAAAAGCATCTCAAAAAACGTCTATTCAACTAAGTTGACATCCTAAAAAAATTAATTTCACGTCACTTTTGATGTTTCAAAAAACATGTGTGTGTCACAGCAGATGTCAAAATAGATAGGACCCAAGTACAATGCACCTTTGGCGTCATCATCCACGTCACTAAGGGATTGGATGAAAAAATTATTTATATGGCATTGCCTGCCCGATTGGCGCCGATGTGGATGCAAGATGGCAGCCACATGACAACCTCTCATAACCTTCAAGCTCTATGTTCTGGAAGATGTCCTCCAAAATCTTCTTCAAATCACATCACGTTTTTTGAAATTTTTCACTTTTTTGGCTTGTCAATCTTGCCGCATTTTTTTGATAACCATGTTGACACGGGCACACGGCTCATGTTCAAATAGACGTCCCGAGCATCTCTGAGGCTTGTCACAAAAATATGGATTCCTTCTAGTGGAAGATGGATACAATTGAAATTTCTACTTTTGTCAATTTCTAATTTCTACTTCCGACTTCCGTGCTAGCGTGCTTCCCTTGGTTCAAACTTATTATGCTAAAGAATAATTTTTTACTTGGTCATTATTCACTCCAACAAGGATGTTCTTAAAAAAAATACCACAATTAGATGCATTTAACTTACTTGCACCCCTCATACTTTCACTAAGGTTTGTACACTCATAATTAATACTATCAAAAAATGTGGCTCCTACATTTGGACCAAGAAGCGTCACAAAAAAATAGATAATGATTAATTAAGATGTATCCAATCAAAATTTCAAAATTGATGAGAGTTCCAAAGAGCCTAGCATTGGTTTTTGGTATACTTAAAGACAAAATTTTGAAAATTCATGATTTATTTATGAGGTGTTCAAATTATATATCCTAAAGTTTGTTGCAATCTTCTTCCCAATAAATTTTTTTTGAGCATATATTGCATTTGATATGAATTCTTTTTTAGTTTCAAATTTCAAATGTTTCCAAAAATATGTGAAATTTTTACAAATAACAAATAACAAATAATCACATGACCAAAAAATAAATACCCATGTCGCATTATAGGTATGGGTTAAAAGTTTTTAGACATTAGTTGACATGGAAGTTTTAGCAATTGTAAACTCATTATATTGTATTTTGGAGGTGTACATTGACCAATAGCCATTGTTGAGCTCAATAGTTTTCAATATGAAAATTCTAAAGATTTTAATCCTATTGATATAAAGTAGACCCTCTTAACTCTCATATTTTCAAATCCAAATTCCAGTCCAAATCTGTATGGCCTTTGTTTTGGAAATTACTAGAACCCTATAGGTTTCTATGGGTTCCCTCAAAAAACTTTTTTGGCTCCTTTACTTGACAAAGACACTCAATTATTTTTAGATCTCACCCCATGTTGCAAACTAGATCCTTTCAACTCTCTCACATATATATATACATGTATATATAAATATATGAAGTTCTTTCATGTTCAAAGGCCCAAAGCTACTTCAAAATACTAGTCTCTAAATCTTCATCTATTTAATTTTTTAGCAAATCCAACCATCACCTCCTAAATGATCCTTTGGTTAACTTGTTATGCTACACCCTCCTAAAAATTCAAAATAAGAAACCTTACAACTTGGGTTTCAAAAAGAATAATTTTCAACTCTTTTCAAATGGTTAGGTTTCATCTTTCAAATATTTCACCTCAAAATGTGTAGATCCTACAACTTGCAACTTTCTATAATGTGCTGATAAATAAGTTGGGAATACATATAAAAAATTTCAAAAAAGAAAAAGAAAATCATATATATGCTTAAAAAATCGTAGGTTGAAAGAAATAGAGAATGCTTTAAAAAACTAAATTGTTAAAAATTTAGTTATAGAATTGAAAAATGACAATCCCAATGGTTGTAATGTTTTAGTATAATGCTCCCTCCAAAAGATTTAAATGTTATTTTCACCTTAATCCAGAACTTTCATCTTACATGAAGATCATTTTGGGATGGAGGGAATAATATTCAATATACATCCTGTGATTTTTTTCAAAAAACATCGAAGATTGAGTTAAATAAAGGACTTCAAAGTTTATTTTAGAGTAGAGATGTCATAATTGCCCCCAAACTAAAATACCTCATTCTTTCATTTCATTAATCAAAATGAAATTATTTGAAGCTTTCCATGTATACAAAAATCTAGAAAACCGAGCTCAATTTTTTTTCCAAAAAAAGTGATTTTTTATCTTCCCAAGTTGCTTAAGTTGAGAAAGAAACTACATATCATACAATAGCTTTTTAACAATGTATTCAAAAGATATGAAAATTGCTGCGCCTTAGAGCTACCTTTGACCACATGTGCAATGAAAATTTCAAAAAGATAAAATAAAATTTTTATTTGTAATAAACTACCCAAACTTGTTATATTGCCAAAAAAAATATAGTTTGGTCCTTTAGGAGTTAAATTCCAAATTCTTTAGGCTTTGGTTTTGGAAATTATTGAACCTCAAAGGTTTCTATTGGTTCTCAAAGAAATTTTTTTAACTCCCTCATTTGAAAATACCATTTCTTTGTAGGCTTCAAAATTATAGTAATGTAATAGAGTTATTCGTAAAGTACCCAAAACCGGGGTTTAAACCCCGTAGTTTTGTGAAAAGCAGGTTTTGGGCAATAAGTCGGGCGCATCCAATACAAAAGTGGGTATCAAACTTTCTTTTGCGCCCAAATCGACCAAAAATAAGTTTCATCTGGACTTTGCTTGCAAGGTTGTGGTTGCCTGCAGGGCCTAAACCGTCAGAGGAAATTTGTGAAAAAGTCCCCTCCAAACTAGGTTTTTTTATGAATAACTCTAATGAACTTCAAAATTCATTATTTTTGTTGTAGTTTCTAAAATTCCATTATTTTCATTTTTGGCTTGTTGGCTTCATTTTACCATTTTTTTAGCTATGGCTTCAAATAGATCCTATGGTCACAAAGAAGATCCTATATTTGTCAATACAAAAATCCAAAAGGTCACTCCAAAAAATGGGCTAAATCAACCTTAACTCCTAAAGGATCGGAGGGGTGTCTAGATTCCAAAATTGTGAAGATCTATTATAAAATGCAACTTGGAAGAATATTTTAATGATGACTCCTAAAAAATAGTTGTAAAATGCTATTTATAAATCACATCCATACGGTTAGGTTAACAAAAATGTATACCAATATTTTTCAATAAAATTTGAAGCCAGAAATTGGAAATTCCTTCTAAAATCAATGTGGATTGAACATTTATGATTTTTAAGAGAATTTTTGTCCTATAAATTCAAATTATTGACTTCTAATTATATTGATTTTTAAAGATTTATATTTGATTTTTTGATAGTCATTTTTGAAGGATCATTTTTTGAACTAAAAAAGTTACATTCTGAGGCTAGACCTCCCAATACCTTTCAATTTACAGAATATTTGCAAAGCAAAGTTTTCATGATTTGAACCATACGAATGTTAAGGAACTAATGTAAAAATCTTCAAACAAAATTGATGGATGAAAAAATGCATTTTGATGAATTTTGGATGTTTAAGTTCATTCATTGTTCAAAATCTGAACTCATACTCCTTTAGGAGTTAAGTTCGTCAATGGAATTTTCTGATAATTTGGATTTCAAGTCTATAACCATGGAATGGTGATTTTCTAATTTCAAAATATACGGTATAAAAATTTGCACCATGATGTTCTACATAATAATATAATATAGGAAAAACTTTTCAAATTTTTTGCACATCTAAGCGTAGGATCTTACACCTAACTAGTATGAGAACATGTAGAAAAAATTACTTTTTTTTTACCACAGATTGCAAGATATCTGCGTTGAAAGTGAAAAAAATAATTTTTTAGCACATTGCAGGACTAGATTATTTGACTTCAAACCTTCTTACCTTTAATCTTTTGCAAAAAAACTTAATTTTTATTCTTAAAATAATTGTTAAATAGAAGAAGGTACGAGATAGAAGCAAAATGAAAATTAATCATATTTCCAAAATGGAATTAAAATTCACTAAATCCAACATTGAGATTGTTCTAGCAAGAAAATTAAACCATGTTGAATTTTTTTTTTAAATTGTAAAAATTGCATTTTGAATTGAACCCTACAAGTTAATTTTTCAAGAAGATGCTCTAATTGCTCACAAAACAAGATTGTCTATAACTTTCCCATCACAAATCCAAATGGAATGAATCAAAGCATTCCATATAGAAAAGAAAATATAATCTATTATCTATGAGAAAAATATTTAAAAAGAAATTCAAATTTTTGATTTATTTTTTGGCTATCCCCTCTTTCCCCTTCTCCGTTGTTTTGAGATGTTTTGGGCATGACCTTTGTTTCCGGGCACCAATTGAAAAAATAATTATATTTCCACAAAGATAATCAATATTTTTGTCTTCAAAAAAGTTTCAAAAAATCAGGATAAAAATTCAGCCGTAGGTACCTACTCGGAATCGCATATGTCCTCCAAACGGACAAATGGTCCTTTAGGGGTTAATAGAAGACATGTAATCACATCTATAAAAATAAAATAAAATAAAATCACATTCATAGGTAGTTTCATAGGCAAACGAAGTTTGAAATTATGAATTCATAGGCTTCAATTGATATAAAAGTCTTGTTAACTATAAACTTGCTATGGTAAACAATGGAGGTGTGATCAATAGTTGGCATTAGACCCTATATTTGTCAATACAAAGACCTTAGTCAAAACTTGTTGGTTGGCTTAAGAATCTTTCAACTCTCATATTTTTAAGAAAAAAATTTCAAGGTCTTCCATCCTTGGTTATAAATTATTTGAACCCAAAGGTTCTCACTGGTTCCGTCAAGAAAATTTGAACTTCCTCAATTTAAAAGACACTATGATCTTTAATTTTAGTCTCGTAACTTCAAGCTTTCCTTATTTTCACCCAATTCATTTCACCATTTTTGTCCTAGCTTCATTCTACCAATCTTGTCTTCATTTCAATTCACTATTTTTGTCTTGGCTTCATTCAGCCATTTTGGTATAGGCTTGAACATTCAATTTTAGTTATTGTGCTTCAAAGGCACTCCCTGGTTGCAAAGTGGATCAAATATATGCCAATACAAAATCCCAAAGGTCACTTCAAAAATTGACTTTACTAATTCCAACCTAAAGGTCATCACGAGATCAAATTTGTTTGGTCATTTGATCTTTTAGGGTAGTGGTACCAAAAAAGTGTCACTTTTAGGTGTTGCCCTAAATCCTAACCCTAAGATCCATAAGTGTTCTAAATTATCATGTAGGCCTTCTCATCATGGATCGTTTCCTTGGTTTACACATGACCATCTACCTCTGAAAGAAGGCACTAAGGATAGCCCCCGCTACCTAAGCCCACATGACTTAGATACAGAGTTACTCTTCTTCTTCTTCTTCTACAGAGGACCACAAAAACAGACTCCGCATGTTTCTTCAGTTCTAGTGCTCATTGTAGAAGAAGACCAACGGTCTCCAATTCCTTGTTGCGAATCGAGAGTCAGATCGTCCGTCCAAGTCTCCACACCAAAGTCCCAACTACTAACCTCCTGAACTGCTGTAGCCCTCTGCCCGCCTTGAGTTGGTGGCATCCAGGGCGGAGAAACTGTCAACTCGGCCACCCCCCCGAAACGTGTATCCCACCCGTGCTTTGCAGCTCTATCCGGGTAGCTAGACACGTACACAGTCATCATTGGCGATGCTGATTCTTTCTCATGATAAGGGGACGGCCGGAGCTGGCTTGCATAAAGTAGCAAAATACATCCCAGCCTCCTGATGAGTCAGGCCTGCCTTGCTTGATGAGGCCGGCAGATTTTGGGTGAGATAGGCTGTGATGGACGACTACTGAACCACCTTCATTTCCATCGACGTCTGTTAACTGAGTTCACTTACAGCTTCCATCAGGAGAATTGCATGCTGCCTGTAGTACCAAGTGAGGAATGGGAAGTCGCCTTTATCTAAGTTTCTCGGTTACCGTCATACAGACTTCTTCAATTTTACCAAGGCCATTCATCAAATGCCACACGAAAATTTAGCACCGCCTCGTTAGACTGAGGAACCGTTGCACACTTTGTACTTGAGCTCCAAGTACTTGGTCATCAGTGTGGACAAAGTTAGCCGTATCAAGATTCAGAGTATAAGCCAACAGGATGCTTTTTTTTTAATTTTTTTTATAGCATATATACACCGGTAGTAGAGCTGTCATCGTGCACAGTTGATGTTTCGTGCAAGTGTGGAACAAAACGTCTTCAAGTGGGAGCCCAGGGACAGGGACTTCTCGGGCCTCCTGATGCAAAATTTCTTAGGTCGAATATATCAAGGCTTGGTTTCAACGTTGGGAGGGCCCTCAGCGTGACGAAGGTAAAGCAATCACTTGCGTGCCTGAGCAATATAATAATATGAGTTCGACGCGATAATAGCAACAAAATGCATCTTCCAAGCACAGAAAGGTTGCTGAGGCAGGATCACCAGTTCAGTACTAGTCAATATTCCAGGTCAAACCAAATTTTCAAGCTTCAAAGAAACGGGCATTGCTGAAGATTACAAATGTGTCGAGGGTGGGGATTCTTTCCCCAAACCGTAAGTGGGAAATGTTCCAAGTCACCACCTTCAATACTTGCGAATTCTCGGTTTCAAACTGGAGTATATATCACATATATTTTGCTCAACGCAAATCTACTGCAAAAATTGACATCATAGATACTCCTATCTAGACAGTAGCTGCCATGTGATATATATATATATCACTCAATTATAAGTAACCACGAAAAAAACTTGAGGATTTTGGCCACACGAGTCTACTCTAGAAACCCTACCAGGACTTCCACCCAATGGTGTTTTGAAGTTCATAAATTGGTGCGTTTCCATTGACTTCTAGGTAAGCATCTAAGTCGATTTGTTTCATGGAACCAAATTAAGAGCACAATTTGTAGGTGGTTGCCCCATCATGCAACCGTACCCTTGTTGCTTACCTCGCATAAAGAAATATGAGAATTTTTTTGCTAAGATGGCATTAACAATTGTGAGAAATATATAGGAAAAAAAGCATAGCATGCTTGAACGTGGCTCATGAAACATTTATTGTTGATTGTCCTATTGAAGTGTAACTTTATGGTTCTCCAAAATACGAGAGGGTTATGTAACCTCGCTAACTGTTGTTGCACCATCTAATTGACCAAAAAGTGAGATCTTGATGTCCACAATTCCTTTCATGTCCACCGGTTAGGTCCAATGATTATCCTAGGTCTAAAAATTGATTCGTCACACAAATTTTGTAGTGAAAATTGAACTAATTATGATTGCACTTCTCATGGCACCAGATTTAGAAACAAACTTTCAACAAAGTTGCATCAAGAGATTTAAAAATTGGCCTTTTTCTTAGGCATGAAGTACACTCTCAAAAATTTATGTAATTGAACTGAACTTGGGATCTTCATTCTAAATCCAAATATACACTACCAACGGAATTTTGAAGTATTCCTCATAGCTGCAAAAGGGATCATCAAATTGCCAAAAAATAACAAATTCTCCACTTCAAATCTAATCATGTCCTTTGCAACAAGACTAGCTTGTTGCCAAGAGAAATGTGTCTCACTCATAACCGAATTTGCTTGACAATCTTCAACTCACCAAGCTACCCTTTAAATAGCTGCTTCACTCTCTTGACTCAACTAACTTATTGAGATATGACGAAGTTGTAGGCATCAAGTTCAAGGTGCCAAAACCTAAAATTTCCTCCTACAAGGCTTCCATTTGTTCTAATATCTACAATCTAGCTATATGCTTAGACTTGCTTTTCCAATTTGGTGCTAAATTAACTCACGATATGAGATACTTGAAGCTAATTTGGGAAGTGCTTCATATAGAACAAACTCCTTATTGTCACTCCACATTGCCATGCAAGTTATCATGAATCACATTCTCACTCTTCAAAAGGACATTGCATCACCACTCCAATAGCTTGAGTGCATGAAGAAGTAGTAATTGGGTTTGAATTAGGGTTTGCTTTCAAGTCAAGACCAATATGCCCACCATGCTTGTCCTATACACAAACATCATCTGAGGTTGTCATTCTTCCATCTGCATACACTACTCTAGTCCTTGAGACAGTTTGTGGGTGGATTGTAATATTCTGTGATCTGATCTAGCTACAACTAAAATACTATTTGCAAGTTTAGAAAGGTTCTACAATAAGGACTTCACTGAGTTGTCTATTGAGTGGATAGCAGAAGAAAGTGACAAGATGACAAGCAAACCCAAACCACCACAATTTAAATATTTTTAAAAATCCAGATTTACAATAGAGTTATTTGTAAAGTCCCCCCCAATTTGGAGGGGACTTTTTCCGACAAATTTCCTCCAACGGACGACCCCGCAGGCGACCACGACTCTGCAGGCAAAGTCCAAACAAAACTTCTTTTTGGTCAATTTGGGCGCAAAAGAAAGTTTGATATCCACTTTCATAGTGACTTTTTGCCCAAAACCTGCTTTTTCACAAAACTACAAGGTTTAAACCCCGATTTTGGGTACTTTACAAATAACTCTATTACCATAGGAATTTTGTAGAACTCCTTACAACCTCAAAAGGGATTACAAAGTTGCCAAATAATGATAAATTCCTTTGTGATTCTCAAAAACTTCACAAAACATCACACAATCAATCATTTCTTGATCAGATTGCACCAACGGATTTAGTGGAAGAAATCATGTAGGTCTCTTTGTTCTTCATGGATTGTTAGTGAGGTTTACATTTTGAATTTTTTATAAATGCAATTGTAGAAGCCACGTGGTGGCCCTTGTGGTGGCCTTATGGTCTTTTAGGAGGTAACTATCAAAGGTTTTGTTGTATCTTCTCATAAATCATAAGAGAATCTTAGATTTTCTTAGCATTCATTTTTAAGATACCAATTGAATATACTATAAACTTTAAATGTGTTCTAGGCTCTGATGGATAGAATTTGTACATTTTAGGCAAGAATTTGTAGAGATGCATCTAATTCCAAGTGCAAACAATTTGTAGTGGATGGGATCAAAATTTTAAGATTGAAGTTGGGTTGAAAAATGATGTTATCATGAATTGAATACATATATGAGGTTTATATATATGGCAAAGGATTTGATTATTTTTTCCAAGCTCAACCATGGAAGGATGATTAAATTATTGTGGTCCTACCTATACGGTGAGTAACTAGACAATCTACCCTTTTCAACTTTGTGGTTACAATTTCACTTCCAAATTCTTATGTCTATTAACCTTATATGACCATAATCAGAATTTTTCACTTAAAGGCACCATATCCCTAACACCATGTTGGAAAACCTACCTTTTAGATTTTTTAGAATCTATCATTGCCAAAAAAAAAAGTCTCTTTTTGACAAATATTGCATATTTAAAAAATATGTACTCCAAACCCCTTCTCTCCTATATAGAAATAATAAGACAAGAATGATTTTCTTCATTCTATACAAGAGTTTTAAATTATTTCATTGCAGGGCACTTATTATCCACAACAACATTATAGAGTTAACTAATGCTATTTGGATTATTACTCATTGTAATGGAGCAAGGAATTACTAGAAGTACATTTTCATCCAAACAGCTAAGAATTGTTCCTCCTCTATGGCTTAAAAAAAATAACTATATGTTATTGCTTAGACCACCTATGATATACCTTAAATATATAATAGGTTGATCATTGAAATATTTTAGAATATTCCCTCATTTGCCATTCTTTTTGCAAAATCAGTGTAAATATATAAGTCTACACACATAGAGTGACCAAGGCAACAACAATGGGCTTTCTACCCTACTTTGCATGTTTTCCATGTGATTGTTGGTACTCATGCCCACCCATTGACATCCAACATTTCCAAGCCACTAGTCCACACCAGACCTCTTTTGGGGGGCAAAATGGAGCCAGAAAGCACCATTTTATAGTGAAAATCTTTTTTTTGCCAGAAAAGTTTCAATCCAATTTAAAATATAGATGAAAAAATATATGAATTTGATTGAAATGTGTTTTATGGTACAAAAGATGGATGTACGAAGAAATAAAATACTTCACCAAATTTTAAGTGATTGCCATCCTGGCACTTTTTCAAAAACCAAAAAGAAAGGGTTGGTCCACATATACACCATCTTGTTGGTGCCCACTTACTACCCAATGGAGCCCAACTTTTTCTTGACAACAATACTTCTTACCATTGGCATATAACACCTCCTAGCCATTAGTGGCCACCTTCCATCCATTGGTGTCAACACTTCTTAGCCGTTGGTGCTCATCTCCCATCCATTGGTATCAAGATTTTCTACCGTTGGAGCCTAATATTTCCCAGCCGTTAGTACTCATCTCTCATCCACTGGCATCAAAACATTCTACCGTTGGAGCCTAATACTTCCTAGCCTAGCCATTGGTGCTCATTTCCCATTTGCTGGCATCAAGATTTTCTATTGGTGGAGCCTAATGCTTTCTAGCCGTTGTTGTTCATTTCCCATCCATTGGCGTCAACACTTTCTACTATTGAAGCCTAATGCGTCCTAGTTGTTGGTACAAGTACTACCATCCCATTGGTGCCTAAATTTCAATATAAAAGTTTGCTCCCAAAAGTCCCTACCATGTCATTTGGTAATAGTAAACTATGAATGACCAATCCTTTTTTCCTAAATTCTAAAATCCAAATTCTAAAAACCATATTGTTTTGGTTCCATCAGTCCATCCAATAGACATGTTCACTAAACCTAATTCACTCCAGGTTTTTATTTTTATTTTTAATAAAGTGCCAAAGTGGCAATATTGAATGCTCCAAATTTCAACATTCATCCATATATTGGATAGAATATATTATAATAGCACATAGCACATAATTCAGTTTTCATCCATAATTTGGCAATTTCATCCAAGATTTTTTTTATTTGAAGTTTACTGGCGATTTTTCACCTTTTTAGTACCATTTTTTCCTACAGGTGTGGTGCAAGGCCATAAAACTTGGTGCAATTTTGCACCAAATCGCCAAAAAAAACCCCACTAAATTCATTCAATGTGACAATTTAGATCATGGTTTATTGGAAGCCAAAATTAACAATACATAAGACTTTGAGAGTCCATAAGAACATATAACCCCTAAAAGACATGCAACAATTTGGGCAATGGAATGAAAAGAAAAGAATTAAAATAAATCTAAACCAAAATAAATTTAATTAGAATACCATAGCAATGTGTGGTAAAATTTCAAAAACTTTGACCATGTAGATTAAAAGATTATAGGATTTAAACTAAGAAACTTTTTTTGACCTTGCTTGATGGGAATCAAAAGACTAACTCCTTTGGGATTGAAGTTTCTGTACAGTCGGGTACTGTAATCTTACAACCGGCCAATTTGATCCAATCACAATTCTTGGTACAATGTGCAATATAATTGGTATATTTTGGTGAGCATAATTGTCACGCAATCTTCACGCAATCCCAATCAAGCATACAAAATTTCAGTTTCAAAAAAGCAAAATTCCAGTTTTGGTGAATTTCTAAAGTTTATTTTCATGGTTTTACATAATATTTTATTAAGAACAATTGATGATGAATTCTTTTAATTCATTTGCATAGATAAGTAGGGAGTATCATACACACATCTTTCATATTAAAAAACACCCCATTAAGTAACAAGAATATGAGCTAGGAAGAGTTAAATGTGAAGCGTCATAAGACCAAAATTTATAAAATAGATATCTTTATATTTTAATGAGATTTTGGCAAGGTCAAATAGCAAAATCTCATTAAATTATAAAGATATCTTTTTTATAAATTTTGGTCTTATGATGCTTCACATTTAACTCTTCCTAGCTTATGTTCTTGCTACTTAATGGAATGTTTTTAAATATGAAAGATGTGCGTATGGATGTTCCCTACATATCTATGCAATTGGATTAGAAAAATTCATCATTAATTATTCTCAACAAAATATTATGTAAAATCATGAAAATAAACTTTAGAAATTCACCAAAAATAGATTTTCCTTTTTTGAAACTGAAATTTTGTATGCTTGATCGGGACTACGTGAGGATTGCGCGATAATTATGCTCACCAAAATATACCAATTATATTGCACATCAATTGTACAAAAAATTGTGAATGGGTCAAATTGGCCAGTTGTAAGATTTACAGTACCCAACTGTACAACATATAATTTTTTCCTTGATAGGTGCATCTTACATTGTGCTGGTTGTATACTTCTCAAATTTTTTAAGTATGAACTTCGCACATATTTCTCTCAAATGCCCAACGTGCCCCAAAATCTTTGGGCAATAGGAGATTTGATGCATGCACCTACTTACAAAAAACATATATTCCTTGACTTAGGGAGCACATGTCCACATATTATGTGAAACTTTAAGTGACATATCTTAATGCACAATTGTCCTTGAGGGGTTAAAAATGACATGCTTATATGGGAGGTGTATATTGGTCATCCACTGTTTAAATTGAGATTTTCTTATGTTTCTTTCAAACAAACTTTTGATGCTCTTCCAACAAAGGTACCCTTCAATTCTAACTTTATATGAATAATATAAAGTTAAATTTAATTAGCACCTTTTTAACGTTCTGTTTTCCAGGGAACGGTGGAGATGTTCAGCGGTAATGACCCCGGAAGTTCACAGCAAAGTTGAAGCTGCTGAGAAAGCTCAAGCTACAAGGCTACATAAGTACCAAAATTTAGGCTACAAATTCTGCAAGTAGACATTGCCGCTGTACAAGAAGTAATTAGATGCAGGAAACACAAACTCCTATAGGATCAAACACCGTTTTTTTTACAGCACAGCCATTTTGGGCAGCTCGCTACGAACAGAATTCACATTTTTTTTCTTTGAAATTTCTGCACAAGATGTGCCCAAGGAGTAGCTTTAATGCCCAACAATTTTCATAACTTTGACTACATAGTTAAAATATTATTGTATGATATGTAATTTTCATTGATCTTTGGGCATTTCAAAAAATTCTTACAAAAATCACTTTTTTAAGAAATAAAAATCTAAAATTGGTTCTAGGTTTATATATACATAGAAAGCTTTGAATTATTCCATTCAATTAATGAGATGAGAGTTATGAAGAGTTGTAGTTTGCGGGTAGTTATGGAATTTCTACTCTAAAATAAATTTTGAAGTCCATTATTTAATTCAATTTCCAATATTTTTGAAAAAAATCAAAAGTAATAGAAGTAGATTGTTTATTACAACATTACAAAAGTTGGGTTTGGCATTTTCAATTCCATAACTAAATTCTTGACAATTTAGTATTTTAAGTCATTCTCTACTGCTTTTTATTTACTATTGTTTTCCTATATATTGTACAATTTCAAATGATTAGAAATTTTCCAAGCAGATAGCCAACTTGCCTTGAAGAATAAATCCAAAGAGTAACCACCATTTTGGACATGATTTCATACAAATGTGACCTTGTGAAGTGTAGTTGCTTGTTTTTTCTCAAGGCCAAAAAAAGGATTTATATCAATTCAAATGCTAATATCCTGCAATTCTCTGAAATTTTTCCTACATCTTCTCAAACCAATGTACTACAAGATCCTATGGTTACATGTGTCAATTTTATTTTTTATTTATTTCCCCCCCTCTAAAATTTGGTACTTCTACTAGAAATGACAATTTTGGAGCGGTTTTGGTGAAAACTTAGTATAGAAATGTTAGGGGTTATGTAAAAATTTAAATGACATCTCTTAAGTGGACAATTGTCCTTGAAGGGTTAAAGATGACATGCTTACACAAAAAGTGTATTTTGGTCATCCAATGTTCAAATTGAGATTTTCTTGTGTTTATTTCAAACCATTTTTGGATGCTCTTCTAACGGTGGTATCCTTCCGTTCTAATTTTCTTTGAAAAAAAAGTTAAATTTAATCAGCACCTTTTTAACGTTCTGTTTTCCGCGAAGCGGTGGACATGTTCAACGGTAATGACCCCCGGAAGTCTGCAGCAAGTTGAACTGTTGAAACTGCCGAGAAAGCTCAAGCTACAAGGCTACAGAATTTAGGCCACAAATTCTACAAGTAGCCAACGCTGAACAAGATACAGGAAAGAGGAAGCTGCCTGGAACCTGAAGGTTCTGGTCAGGTGTCCTGTTGTCCGGTATAGTGGCTGAAGTATCACGCCTTATTAAAAACTCCTGCAAGTTTCGATTTGCTAATCGTATTAAGTTAGCATTCCGGACGACCCATGTAGCTTGGATTTTGCAACCAGGCCTTGGTTGGAAATAGGAAAGTCTCTATGATCAAAATGGGTAGTACAGAATCTTCAACTAAAAAAATTCATAGTAAATATGTTTTGAAAAATAAAAATCCAAAAAATTATGGAAACCTTCTGAATTCTATTTTTACACTCAAGAAAATTTCCCCACTGAAGAAATTCGCCCTATAGATATGCGTAATTCCTTTAAGTGATTGGAAATGGGTTACCTCCCCTAAACATAATTTGGGAACACTAGAATTCACGTATCGGATTGCAATTATTATCACAACCTTTCAACCAAGTAAATTGAATGTTTTCGACAAGAAGATTGATTTCAGCCTTTGTAGGTCAAAACGTCAAAATCCACGTGTGAAGAGAGGATTTTGTGAAAATATCATAATTATGACAAAAAAATTCTCCGTGCAACATAACACAGTGCCAGTAGGGATCAAAATAATGTGGAGGCCCATGTTAAAGCTCCTGATAATTTGTTACCCTCGGTACATGGTAAGGCTATTTGACAAGTATTATCTCTTACTCCCTGTCTCAAAACATATCCGTGGTTTTCTAGTGGGAAACTGTGGAAATACCATGGATTTATTTTGAGATAGAAGGAATATTATTTTTGTTTGATCCAAGAGCAAACTTATCTAACCTATGTATCCCAAATCAATTATCTCTGTACCAAAAGGGAGGGTGCTTTGCATCGACAGAAGCTATTGTGAAGAAGTTTGGGTGGTACCTTATTTGAAAATCGAGATGCTTTTAAAACATATAAAACCCGAAAGAGGATCATTGTTTCTTACTCGTCACTCCACGTTCGCATTTCTCGTGCTACGGGGACAGAATCTCTCATGGCGTGAATTCTTGTTTAAGAAAAATGGAGTTACGTGTGCTCATTTACAGGCATGTGTCTCAAGTCCAAGTCCAAGGCACTGTCACAGTGACGCAACTTTCGCTTTTAGTTTGTGGGGCTAGAGCTTAATTGAGAGACATAGATGGCAATGATACGGCTAGAAACCTGCTCACCAATATGCACATGCTTCAGAGGTAGATCCAATTTCGTAGCCTCACTATGTGACTTGCAAAAGATCTTCAAGGCCGGCAAGGCCTATTTCTTTTGACAAGCAAGTCAGATTCATTACTCCTTGAAAAGGTGTATTTGCCCCTTTTTAGTGGTATTTCAATCGCGTTAAACCTCCCCCATCAAACTATCTGGGAGCAAGTCAAGTAATCCGCACCGCTTTTGCAAACAGACTTGTCCGGAGACAAAAAGAGTTGGTCTTGCATACTTCAAATAACTTGCCCTTTTGTCCTTCATTGCAAGCCAAGCATGCTATATGTGCTCGACCCGTGGATCTGATTCGTGGACCTAGCGCACATGAGCACCGTCAATTGTACATGACCACCCAAACCTTCCTCCAAGCAAATGTTTCCACACAAATTTTGATTTTGATTTGCGTTTGTTGTCCGATTGGGCGGTTTCGTCCCCGAATGGTTTCTTTACTATACTTGATCGTCCAGAGAGTTAGATGAGGAATGTTCAAGATGACTCATTAGTTTCCAGATCCCAGTCAGGGATTCTCCAATTAAGATTTAAAGCAGGAGTTTGCGCTCCAGCGTAGCCTTGTTTGACGACGATAAGGGCAAAGTGTTTGAGTAATGTACTACAGTTGCTGAGACCGGCAACAAGCCATATTTCAAGGCCTGGAGTTTTCAGAGAGTCTCAAAGGATGATGAGCACGCCCATCTGGCAACACATTTTTTTGCAGCCCACATGGGTGTCCAGCTTTTGCAGGACCACATAAGAGCATCCCCACCCGTCTTGCATATTGGATGACTTGTTAAGAGAGGGTTGCAAAATTGTCCCACCCGTCTTGCATAATGGATGCACTTGTTAAGAGGCCAAGCCAAAAACTGCCGGTGGCTTGCAAAACCGGGCTCTTTTGCAAGCCAAAGGGTGGCTTGCAAACCGGCTTGCAAACCGCATGAGACAAACACTTTTCCACTTTCCCAAAAAGCAAGGACATGATCAGTGAATGTGGACGTAGCTCATTGGATGGCGATGGCCTCTTAAGAGGTCACGGGTGGGGCGACCCTTCTTCCCCGGCTTGCAAAATGGACTGCCAGGCTTGCAACCTGGCTTGCATTTTGCAAGCCGGGTGGTGATGCTCTAATAAGTAACGAAAGGCTGCTCTAAACCTACGCTTCAGTCCAGAGGGCACTACAGTAGTGCAAGCTTATTATACGAAGCTTCCCGGTAGGCAGCGGCTTGTGAGCATCAAATGGATGATGGGTGGTTTAGGCTACACACGATCTGGGATATGGCCCAGAAAACGCGTTTCAAACGGCAGGAGGAATATACGATTAACAGTAGCTGGTCCTTGGGCGCCTCCTCTGGCCGAGGACAAGGACGCGTGATTTTTTGACAATACCACCAATAAACCATGAATGGCTAAACAACTGACGCAACTAAATCCTCAGTCCAGCCAACTCACTTAGTCACTTCTTGTCACGCTAAAGGTCAGTTGCGTCTTTAGTCCCACACTTCATCGAATTGTGTCTTTGGTTTCCACTCTGAACGACTGAAACCTTTTGGAGCTTATTGATTTTGAATATTGCCAGGGAGTGCACTGCAGGCAGCTGGAGCATTTGCTCAAGGACATAGAGTAAGCCTTGTTACTGAAATTCATAATGCCAAGTCCAAGTGTTTAGGCATCCATAACCTGAATGGAGCCCATTTCTATAGAGGTCGCAACCAAGCATCGGAAATAGAGATCACGGTTATATCTCGTAATTGTTTTCCCTTGGGTTGCGGTGTCTTTTAGTTTATACCCTTGTTTGAAAAATATCCAAGATGAACAAATCCAAGGACACCTTAAACCGAAAAGAACATGTACTTTCACAAGGGATTAGTTTTTCAACGTATTTTGATATTTTCTTGGCAGCTTTGACAAGCCTAAATCACACGATTCAGTAGCGCAGTTTCAGAAATTAATCGACAGTTCATTACGGATGTGGATGTTCAAGATTGAAGTCTCTAAGAAAATCTGAAATCTGAAACATCTAAAAGGGAGTCCCAGAATATTTGTGGTCATCCTACACTCTTAAGTATTTCCTACTTAAGTCCAAGAGGCTTGGTTAGTAGATATATCCCCAATTGAACAGTCACTCTCGTCTTAGGGATAGTGTTATTCATCTTCTTCTAATGCTACACTCTTGGATCCTAAAACTGAATTATTTGTTTACTTTTTAGGTTTTGGTCGATTGACTGAATCTCACATAAAATCCTATAGCATCAGAGCGGTACACACTTTTTGTAATTAGAACTTGCATCACTGGTTCCAGTTTAGTCGTGCTTGAAATCAAGCGCAACAATGTGCATTCATGCTTTCATCATATATATTTTTATATTCTGATTACCTTCCTCACTTGTAACCCTCTATCAAGGAAGGGATAACGAACATCATTAGAGTGTTGCAATACCCTGCTTAAGAATGTTACGCAATATGCAATCAGAAATGAGTGCCTTCTACTCCGTTACTGCACTCACTACTGTAGTGACATCCACCATTTTGTGCAAGGGGGGCTCGCATTATTCACTTCTGAGGATTGTTCAATAATATTCACAACGTGAATCGTGTGAGCCACATACTTCAATTTGTCACAACGATTTGATATCTTGTAGCTTACAAAGATACCTCCGTAATGCTTGTGATAGTGAGCACCTGTCCAATTCATTCAGGCTTCTAACTTAAAATTTACTGAACCAATCTTGAGGATCAGCCCCTCTTTGATTGCTGCAATCACGTTCTGGAGGAGTGCCCTTGAAGGATGTGCCCAGCAAGCCAAATCTTGACAGAGACTCACGCTGACTCAGGCTCCTATCCTGATGTAGGGACGTGGTTGGCATAAGATTATAGTTTCCAACCTAACAAGCCTGGCTAGAGCCAGCAAACTGCAAATTAGGTACAACTTTGAAGACTCACTTTGCAAGTCACCAACCCTAAGTGCAGGCATTTTGCAAGTCACCAACCCCGTTTGCTGGAGCAAATTCAGGAGATTTGTTTCATCCAAATATATGCACTCATTGAGTATAAATGTTCCTTGTAAAACCTCCGTAGTCTGTACCTTCATGTGTCTACCAAATAACTCCCTCTTCAATCTCAGAGTCTTTATCTGTGTACTTCTTTCCCAAGTAGACAGAACCTTACTTGCAAACCCCTCCGAGAGTTGGAGTAAATTCAACTCAGGGCAAAGTCTTGAGAATTTCATAAGATTCAATCGATTCTCTAGTCTTTGAGCTCGGTCTAAGTTAGTTGTTCCACTGAGTGTTTCTTTCATTAGCCAAGGTTATTGGATGTGACACGATTCTTCACAAACATGGAAGTTCCACAATTTGACCCTGATTAGAGACGGCCCTGGTGCATGTAGGCAGGCGTTGGTTGCCGGACCGTCGAAGCTGCTCATACGGTATGTATGCATTCAACATCGTCAGTAAGATAGTCTGCTCTTAAACCGACCATTTAAGAGCTCATTGCCTTTCAAATGGGGGAAGCTAAACTCCTTGAAACAATATTCAATAAACTTTCGTAGGAAGAAAAATGGAATTGGCATCTAACCCAAGTCGTTCCATATTTTTTGGACCTTTGCGGAATTAGTTAAAACATAGTGGTAAGTAAAACCAACCACCTCTTGAAATGTTCACTTCTAGTACATTGAAGAAAGCAAAATGTACCTCTGTGTCATGATTGCTTTTAGAGCATGACTATCTTAGTTAAGGAAAAAAGTGTCAAAAAAAGTGTCAAAAATAAATTTAAAAGCTAAAAAAAGTTTGGTAGTGATAGGTTGTAGACCAATAAGGTGTGTTCATCATTGTCCAAAATTTGACACCTACATTTGGACCAAAAAGCAACACTAAAACTTAGATATTGATGACATAAGATGTATACATTCAATTTGAACAATATAATCTAGGAGAATTCAGTGTCATTTTTTGGTACACCTACAAACAATACTTTGCAGTTTCACAACTTATTCCACTAGTAGAAAATTCAGATTTTCTATTGATTTGGTCGGGTTGATCAGGGTCACTTTTTTGTTGATTTGAACAGTCATCTGTTGAAAAAAAAATTGTTTTACAATAGCAAGTATACTTCGATGCTATTAGTGTTGATTATAAATGCACTCACCTTCGTTCTTGATCAAAACATATACTCTATAAATGCATTTGCAATTTATTTTTCCACTCTACCAAGCATGAGCCAACTTCACAAGCTATTAGAGGATACTGCATTTATAATAAGTATATAATAGTGCTTTGAATAAGCATTTGAACATGGTTCCTATTATAAACTTACCAAATTTTTTGTTGGATCTTCTTGAAAGTCAAAAGAAGACTTGATATATTCTTTGCATGTATCAGTTTAAGACACTATATGAATATAGTATGAATTTTTAAACTGGTGAAAATTGGTGTATCCAATATTAATCATAAGCTCTTATGAATCAAGTCGATACTTTTTAGGCAAGAATTTGTAAGGTTTGGTTTTAGAAGTAGGTTACCTTATATACATGTGACTTCAACTAATGAATCTAAATGCTATTGATAGACACTTTGCAATTGTTGCCCACCATTAGGTTCATTATATATTTGCTTTAGTACCATTGCATTTCTTCACAAATTCTTATGTAGTACAAAATTCTTCATGAGTGATTTTAATCCTTAATCCTTTAGGTATTAGATTTGTTTGGTGAAAATCTGAATATAGATAGAAGGTAGAGGAGCCAAAGTAGAGAAAGTTATCATACAGAATTGGAGAATGAGAGATAAATAGTGGGTGTGCAAATAATTAGGATGATCCTTCATTAATATTATGAGAATTTAGGATTTTTTGATAATGTATACTCAAAAAGCATATAGTTGACCATAATTTATTAAAGTATTGAAAAACAATGCTATACACAATTTTATATGCCACATTTCTTTACAATGGTCTTCATTTTAGAAAATGCCAATCCACTTTTACCATCATTGTGTTCCCTCTTCTCCAAAGACCAATGCTACTCAAGATATAGAAGGAATACAACTTTTGGATTTCTTTTGATATATTTTATACAGACTGGAAGACATTTTGAGCCCTCCCTAATAGGATAGATTAGTTTAGCTTGATCCAAACTGGTCTAGAAGTAGTTAGAAGGCACCTATTCATAGGATTGTATATTAAAGTAAACGATAAATTATAGTAACAACCATTGATTAGTTATGAAAATAATTCTTCAAGTTTAAAACATATATATATATTTTAAATTGTACTTCCTCTGTTTCTAAATGATACGGATGTTTTTTGTTGCCAACACTCATAATCCAACCAACAAAGTAAAGAATGAGGAAGAATTGAAGGAAAGAGAAACATTGGTATTATTTAGAAAGAGAGGGAGTAAAATAATAAATTTCAAATAAATATTTATATAAATTTATAATTTCATAAATTTACTAGTCTATAACTCTAAACTTCCCAAATTTTACAAATTATAAAATTATAAAAAAATATAGGCTTCAAATTTTAAAACAAGTTTAAAAGTTCCAAATTAGAAGAACATTTATGTTTAAATCTTTGAATAAAGTTCTTTCAAAGAATCTTTATAGGATTTCAAAACTTGAAAAAGGTTGTCATTGGTAAATGGGAGAAAAGAAAAGTCTTAGTCCAAAATGACAATCTTTCTTTGAGAAGTCATAGAATGTGTATCTTAGTCATAGAATTTTGATTGGAAAGTGATAAGAGGTTTAGAATTGTCATATATATAGGATACTATCTTGACCTAAGCTTCACAAACAAGGGGTTGTTGATAGTACATTCTATTCATAGAATCATAAATGAAAAGTTCAAAATCCTAAATTTTGTTAAAATGATGAAGTTTGGCAAAGAAAGTATGACAAGCATTTGGTATGGACTGGATATAATAATTAATGAAATTTTTCTTTGAATTAGCACCTCACTGATTTCTTGTGTTTTAAATCAAATATGTTCTTAGTCTTGGAAAACTGAAGATTCTGATAATTCGTTTTTTGCAATCTAATTTTTCTTATTTATATCAATGATGAGGATCAATGATGAGAAACATTTCTTGTTTGGTTCACCAACTCAACACCAGCAACGTCCCATGCATACATCAAGCTTCAAAACTCTCGACTTCAGCATAGACACAAAGTAAGGTAGACCAGCCTAATTCCGTCTCCAACCCATTTCCGCCACCCTGTTTTTGGCCCCATTTCCACCCATTCCACCATCCAAATCTGTCCAGAAGTGAGCCAATTCTATCTGGAAATCTGACAAAATCAGTGCATTTATGTCATTTAGGGTAATGTGGCAATAGCTGATTGGTGAATACCTAGATGCTTATAGGGACATAAGAAGGTGGTTATGGGTTGTTATTAGGGCGTTTATGACCCTAGTCATGGGCGCTTTAGTAAAACACTTCAAAAATTCACAGAAATTACAATTTTGATTAGAAAATTATAATTTCACTTGGGTTTGATTCATGAAACATGCGCACACCTCTGAAAAATATATGTCTCTCATGGAATTAGCCCCAAGATAGTCAAATTGCAAATCAGGGTGGTAATAGGTTGATCTACCTTAGTATGTATGATTGCCAATATCGTCAAATTTGTTCCTTGCGTGATTAGTATCCTTGCTTCTCTCGGCATATATAGCGTCCAATGTATGCAGCTTCCAAAAAAATTGACTTAGAACTTCACTTCAGGCAACACACACAAAGTTTCCATGTATGAATCCATCATCAAATCTTCCACTTCTCTTCAACTACATATGTACTCTTTCTGTTTTGTGAGATCCCCTCCAAATCGCTAAACCCTCAGTTCGGAGAGAAAAGCACCCTCAGCAGTTCTCTACATCAACCAGCACAATGTATATGCAGCCTTAGCACTACGCTTCAGTCGAAACGAAATGGGAAATAGCAAATACGAAACAATATCTGGAAGTCTTCTGCTCTCGTTCAGCTCTACCTATTCGATTTTCCACGCTGCCAAACCCTAAACTCTCAAGCTTCCAAGCAGGGAGGACGAAACAACAACAGCAATACCTCGACATCACCATGAACAACTTCAAATCTATTCCACTTTCGAATGCTTGAAGTCCTGGATCTTCACCTCGGTCCAGAGAAAGTTTCAAACGTGAACGTATCAATCACTAAGGTTCTTCTGGTCCCTCACACTCCTCTGTAGCCGGCAAGAACGCTGCAACAGGTACTGAAACTTGAACAGATACAAACTTAATTCTACTTGCCGTCTCCAGTTTCAATTCCCTGGTTATTAATTAGTCAAAGCATCAAAATCACAGGTCTTCACTACCCAGACGGTGACCAATCATACTCAGATTGAAGCAGGTACAAGCAATCTGACAATTTCAATAACAGAATGAAATCATGCCCCTCCATCATTCTTATTACACTTGCGAATAGGTTCTCGATACAGGTGCAATGTAAATTTTACTCCCATCTAGGGCCAGATTGGGGCCGGATTGGGCTCCTCCATTGGATCATGAACATCTCCACCGTCAATCAATGAAAGTTATTATTTTAAACTTTGACCCCTCGTAACTTTTGCATATGGTATCCAAATGCCACGTTCTTTGGTGCGTTAGAACTCTTACTTGCCAACAAATCAATTTGAAAATTTGATTAGTATGAACTCACATAAATTCATATAAAATTTGAACAATACGACTTCACATAAACTTGACAATTGAATTTCTAGTATGAATTCACATTAACAAATAGACAGTTTGAATTCTTATTTTGAATTTACATCAACAAACATTAGTTTGCTATGTTGATTAAAGCATGGTTGTCATATCAGACGGAATATCACTATTCACGGACAGAATCGGACTAATTAGGGCTGACCGGCTGCGAACTTCAAAGCCTTGTAACTTTTGCAAAAATTCTTCAAATTGGGCAAATGAGATGTTTTTTGGCATCTACAAAATCTGTGTCTTAATGTGTATCATACTTTGAAATTTTTAGCAGAAATGGAAGTATTATTGATGTTAAGTTAATATTGTGATCTAATTGGTATATATTTCTGGAGCTCACATAAAACAAGTTTAGTAAATAAAAGTTCGGATGCACTTCATAATCTGCTTTCAAGATGTTGCCTACTTATCTTCAAAAAGACTATAAAAAATGAAATTACGTTTGATTACATTTATAAGAAATTAAATTATGTAAAAAAAATAAAAAAATCTCTCTTTTCTATTTTTGAAATAGAATAAATAAAGAAGAAAAAAAAAAGGGGGGGAAGAATTTTTTTTTTTTTTTTTGAAATAGGAAAGAAAGGAAGAGAAAGGAAAACATGCATGTTTTTATATTTTATTAATTGAGCATTGAAAAAATCCAAGAGTACATGAATTGGAAATCTGGCCCTAGAATCCGGCCCAAGGGCTTTACATTAGTTGGGGCCGGATGGAAGAATTGGGGCCGAATTGTGGTTGGATTGAAGGCAAATCCGGCCGGCCTTTCATCCGGCCCCAAGCCAAGTATAAACCGGCCCTTAATAACAACATATGTTTGAAAAAATTGCACGCTCTTGAGCGAGTCCTATAAGCCCAAATGAAACAACTGCAAAAAATTCACAGCAAGAAGGAAGCTAGCTTTGCGGCTCTGGACCAAGTTCAAGCCATCGGCAAGGCCTTGGTGAGCCCTGGGCCTATTCCAATAAGCAACCCAAACTCTTTTCCTTCGCCCGTGGTGGACGCGTTACCTTCCTTGGATCGAACCCAAATACGATCCAACACGTACAGCACGCTCGCGCTCGCCATGTTGCCGTAGTCCCGCAAAATCTCCCGACTGGCACTTAGCTTCTCCAGCGTGAGCTTCAACCGGCTCTCGATCTGATTGAGGATGGCAACTCCCCCGGGATGCACTGCCCAGAAGAGTTCATTGCACTCGGTGTTCTTCGCTTCCGCCCGTGCATCCGTCACGAACTCCTTGATGCTGGTGGACACTAGTTTGGGGATTTCGCGTTTCAAGTGGTAGTGCATGCCCGCTTCCATGAAGTGGCCATAGCTTGCGCCCATGCTGTCGGGCACCACCATTTCTCCTGACCATTTGATTTCGTAGAGAGGGTTTTCCGAGGGGATTGGGTCCACGCCGACGATTGCGGCCGCGACGCCGTTGCTGACGAGGCCCTGTGCCACGAACCCATCGAGATACTCCTCACTTGGCGCGCGGAAGAAAAAGGCGGTGCACTCGCTGGAAGACGAGCACGCGCGCGCTGGCGTTATTCTCCGTGATGTCCTTGGCGACGCGTAAGAGGGCCGCGCTGCCCGAGCACCCCATGTGGTACAACATGACGCGCCGCAGCTTGGGCGACAAGCCGAGTGCGTTCGCCACTATGAGGTCCAGTCCCGGCATGTTCACGACGCTCATGGTAGTCATGACAATGTGCATGATGCGAGAGCGCACCCCGCCCCATTCAGCGAGCGCGTTCGTCGTGGCCTCGATCGCCAGCTTCGGGATCCACTCCATGAGAATTGTGTGACGGTCGTTTATGCTGTGAAAGCCAATGCGGCTGGGTGGGGGCGCGGAGCCCCTTCACTTGAAGCAAAAAGAATTACAAGTTAAGCTCCCTAGGGAGATTGAAATGCCAGAGTTTAAGTCCCGAGTTAAAGAACACTGGAGACCATAACGATTCAAAAGTGGATTGAATGGCCACTCGCTTTTCAACATTTCTAATCCTAGCTCTGAAGTCACGACTAATGGCCATGCCCAAATGAATGGTCGAGGACCAGGCCGCCTGGATGACCCTGTTGACGCTGAAGTCCAGGGTGCTATATCTGGCGTTACATCTTTCTACCCAGGTGTGCCACACAATAAAAGACCTGAGAATGTCCCAAGGCTGGAAAGCATACATATATTTATCAAGTCTAACACTATCCTGCATGCAAATCCTACCTAATAGAACATCTCTATAATGTCTAATTCTAGGAACCCCGAAGGGACTACTAAACAGGTTAACTTTAGTCCAAATCTGAGTTGAGAATTTGCACTCCCAGAACAGGTGGTGGGCCGTTTCCAGCTGATGACCGCATAGCGGGAGCTTTTGATGGCCGTGGGGATGCGTTTAGCCAACCAATCTCCTGTAACGATTCCTTTGTTGAGTGTTTGCCACAACAGCATCGCTGGCTTGCGTGGCCTTGCTTGATGCCATAACAGACTATACGAGAATGTCCTCAAGTCTCGGGTGAGGTTTTGATTTATCAACGCCTGTGTACCTATCGAAACTTTAGATTTCCTTTTTAACCCTGCTGCGTACCCTCGCTTGACCGTGTAGGCAAAAAAAGGTTCTTCGTTCAGTTTGCCTATCTTATTCCAGCTCCACTCGCCTGGATCCCAGGGAAGGTCAGGAAGGCTTGCGTTTTTGAAGTGCCAGACTGAGTCTGGAGCTTGTGGAGCCTCCGGAGGGTTGCATACGTCAAATCCTCTGGCTTGCGCTGACCACCTTATTACTCTGATCGGGAGAAGATCTGAATTTGGAAGTGGGCTCTGTGTATCTTCTTTTTGCAGCAGCTCTGATCCTGGGCGCAAGATGTAACTCACTATGCTGCCTGATGTGTGATCATGGAAGAAAATTTTGGGCTCCTTCTCTGCTTAAACCATCCCGTGTGGTCTCGATGAGAGAAAGCTCTAGGCTCCCAAGGTATGTGATTAAGAAGTTTTAGCCTACGAATCCGCCGGTTTTTAGTAACAGCGCCCTTCGTAGGAAGTTTCTGTTGTATGTCTTGAGATGAAATCCAGTCTTCTTTATCTTGACTCCAGAAATGTTTAACTTGTGTCAGTCCTTCCCGAGCCCATAGATGTAAACCTAGGTTTGGATCCATACCCAGTGGAGTGTCTTCCGCTTCTAATATTAGCGGGTTTCCGAAAAGGGGTTGCCTCAGTACCTCCGACAAAATCTGAGGCTGCCTTTGAATGAGGTTCTCCTTGATAGCAATAAAGGCTTTGAGACACGCCGAAACTAAAGGTGAATGATTTTCTGCTTTTAACCCTTTGCTAAAAAGAAGCCAAGTTGGGGACCTGTGCCATTTGGAGTCTGCTACAGGTTTTCCTTGATCAGTGCGATATCGCAGTAAGGATTTCCACGGGGCTCCTCCTGGCGCGAGACTTCTGACTACTAGCTTCGCTAGGAGGGCTTGAGTCTGAAGGAATGGATCTATCAATCCTAATCCGCCTTCAGATATCGGAAGAATGCACGTCGCCCACCGAACGCGCGCTGATGACTTTCCTCCTTCTTTACTTGTCCACAGGTATTGTGTTATCAGACTTCGTATTTTATCACAAACCTTCGGTGATAATCCACAGCAGGCAGCTATGTACCAACAGGTAGCAAGAAGCACCTAATTACATATAATCACTCGACCAGCTTGGGATACGAGTTTCGAGGCCCAACTTCGCAGCTTCTTTTTCATCAAGTCCAGGAGTGGTTCGGTGTTCGCGTCCTTGGGGAGTCTGAAGCCAACTAGGGGTCCTAGATACCGGACTCCTACTCCTTCTGGGACCCAAGAGAGACCTAAGTCCTGACCCCACGTAAAAGTTCTCAAGTTATGTGAGGCCCAAATTGCGCTTGACTTAGCCCAGTTAACCTTGGATCCCGAGGCCAAACAAAAGAGTTCTAATAGAGCTTCAACTCTCTGTAAATTTTTCTAAGACCCTTGTAAGTACAAAGATGCGTCGTCAGCAAAGGTAGTGTCCGTGACTGTCTTTCCGTTTGGAAGACGAAAGCCCTTAATGCCGTACCTGGTATCTTCTAACATGAATCCTAAGGAATCAAAAACTACAATGAATATGAACGGAGCGAGGGGGCATCCTTGCCTTACTGATCTCGATAAGTCTAAATCTGGCCCTAACTCGCCATTGACTAATACTGTGGAGACCGGATTCACATAAAGCGTCATCACTCCTTTGATAAATTCCGGGGTGAAACCTCTGGCCGTCATCACTTCTTTCATAAACAGCCAAGAGATCCTATCAAATGCTTTTTCAAAATCTAAAAGAAGAAGAGTGAGGTCCTGTCTGGACTCTTCTGCATATTTCATCGATTCCTGGGCTAGGAAGATATTGTTGATGATGCTTCTGCCCCTAACGTAGCCTGTCTGGTTCGGCCTAATAATTTCCGGCAAAATACTTTGTAATCTCTTGGCTAAAATTTTGGCTACTATCTTGTAAAAAGAGGAGAGAAGGGTAATTGGACGAAAATTTTTAATCAAGGTTGCGTCTCCACCTTTGGGAATGAGGGTGATGATACCTCTGTTATGTTGAGGTGTGAGTGCGCCTTCCTGCAGCGCCTCTTTTACTGCGTCTAGCAGGTCTTGTTCGAGGTCTTCTGAGCAGGCTTTGAAGAAGTCTGTAGGGATGCCGTCCTCACCGGGCGCGTGATCGGATGTGAGATCGGATATGGCTTCTCTGAGCTCTGTTAGGGTGACTTCACCCTGTAGACTTCAATTGTGACGGTCGGTGACATCACAGGGAATACTTTTCATGACTTTGCAACGAGCTGAAATGACTTCGGGGGTTTCTAGCTCCGCTGCATATAAATCCTTATAATAATCTGTGGCGGCTTGAAGCTTCAGCTTTTGATCTGTTATCAACTGGTCCCCTACCTTCAGTTGAGGAATGCTGATCTTCCGCTGAACGTCCTTGAATACATTAAAGAACTCTTTTGTGCAACGCTCGCCATTTTTCAGCCACTTTGATGAGACTAAATGATATTGTCTTTCAAGAGCGTCTAACGTTAATTCTTGAAGTTTGGTCTTTTCTGCGTCAAACCTGGCTGCTGCGTCTTCATTAGCTGGGGAGTCCTGTAAATGTCGCTCTGCTTCCTAAACTAGACGTAGAGCTCTGTTCTCGGCTTTAAACCGGGATATTTTCGCTTCCTTCTGTATCTTCAATGCAGCGAGCCTGGCTTGACTCTGCACCTAAGTGATCCACTCCATCCGGGACCTGGGGGGTGTCGTGGAAGGGTCTTCGTTCCACGCCTTTACCATTTTGTCACGGTCTTCTTTCCTGTCCATGGTGCTGCATCTGAAGGGTTTGGCCTGCTGTTGCTTTTTCTTATCCGAAAATATCT
The DNA here is from genome assembly GCA_963969595.1 of Neckera pumila. Lineage (NCBI taxonomy): Eukaryota > Viridiplantae > Streptophyta > Bryopsida > Hypnales > Neckeraceae > Neckera > Neckera pumila. The sequence goes on along the minus strand of OZ018412.1, from coordinate 5,113,814 downwards.
TGAGTTGGATTGGAGCATGATCTGATATTTTGCTGATCGGGTAGATTGTTAGCTGGCCTCCCTGTTCTTCCAACGAGGTTGAAATGTAAAATCTGTCGATTCTGGCCATTCGATGGGCTGGACCCTTTCTGTTGTTGTCCCACGAGAATCGAAGGTCCGAGGATCTGTGGAAGAGATCAAGGCCCCAGGAGTCCGCTAATCCATAATGGTTAAGTAGTCTTGACCACGCAGCGATCTCGTGTCGGTTGGGTGTGGTGCAGGTCAGGGAGTTTCCTGTGCGGTCTAATTCTTTCTCGACCATGTTGAGATCTCCGCCGAGGATGAAGAAGTCTCCGTCTAAATCGGCGTCTACTAAGGACTGCCAGAAGACAATCCTACTCGAAAAGGAGGTTGGAGCATAAATATTGATGATCGTTAATATGCTTCCTGAGTCTGTCTTCAGGGAGATTGACTGAGCCCTACCCGCAACCAGAGTTTTTTGAGCTGTAACTCTACCTGCGAGGTTTTTTGAAATTAAAATGACTGTTTCTGCTCTCCAACGCTCTACTGAGCCTTGGTTACGCAGCGCAGGGTTCCATGATCGAAGTCCACCTTTAAAAGGAAGACTGTGACATCTTCTCGTGCATCTCTCCTCCGACATCCAGTGTTCTTGGAGGAGCAGCACATCTGGGGATTCTTCCATGCGCTCGAAAATACGTCTGATATGAACCTGTTTTTGAGAACCGTGAGAGCTGACCCCTGCTCCACGAATGTTTAAGGTCGCAATCTTGATGCTGATGTCCATCATGCTCGGGGGGCTGTACTCATCCGTCATGGATATGTCCTCAGCCATTGAGGCCGTTGGAGAATATCCTGGTGTTGTCAGCTTGGTTCATTTGGGCGCGGGGCGTGGTGAAGCCTATTGTCCTGGCTGCCAATCCAAATCTTCTAACTCGTCAATGGATGGGTTGTAGACTCCTGCCGAATCCTTTAGTAAGGCGTTGGCTTTGAGTCTACCTCTGCTGGGATGAAGCTGCGAGATGTATGATGAATCTAGCCAAATCCAGGGGACTTTCTTTGAGACTTTTGTGTTCTCGGAGACTCTTATGATAGCCAGTAGTGTAAGTTCTTGCTCTTCCCCTAGACTATCCTAGCGTCCGAACCAGGAAATCATTTCCCAGTCATCCATGAGAATTAGGGTACAGAATGTGTCGCCGGCGTATTCCTGAAGGGCTGAGAGAATGGTTCCCTTGATACTGGCCGGTGTGAGTCCTTCTCTCTGGAATTCCACTGACAGCGGGGGTGGGATGGCGATTGATCGGTCCGCTCTTAGCGCTAATAATACGTCCGTATCTCTACGCCGCGAGCGTGAAAATATTGGCCAGATTGACAGGAATTTTGTCGGTTGGTCTTCTTTTCTTGGGGGGTAGATCTGGAAGGTATGATCTAATAGCTGCTCCGACCAGGCTGCCCACCACTCCTCAGGGACGTGCGAGGAGGAACGGCTTGTCTTTGGTCTCTCATCCTTGCTCAAATTAGTCTCGAATAGGCTGCCTTTTCTGGGGCGTCTTTCCGGAGCCTGTGGAGGAAGAGAGAGCGGGGGGAAGTCCTCCGCGCGCCAAGTCTGGGGTGGACATTTGATGGCCGGGGGCGTGGGTAACTCATCCGTGATCTCTTGGATAATTACGTTCTGTGGGGGCGGTTTCGGAGCCGGATCAGCCTGCAATATTCGTTTTAGGCTCCATCGTTCCGGCTGGATCTAAGCCTCCTGAGCGTCCTGAACGTCCGCATATGACCTGTTTGGTGTCTGCTCAGCTTCACTGGAAGAGGGTCTCTCATCCCTGCATTCTCTCGTGATCTCAACGCGTTTCTCCACCAGGTTGTGGCCTTGTCGTTCTCGTGTGATCTCTATAGACGTGGCTTGCGTGAATGTCTACTCTACTGCTTCTCCTTGTGTCTTGACCAAGGTTTGAATCTTGGACATGGAGATCGTGACTTCCGAGTCTTTCTCACCATCAGGTTGGGGCCGATGTTTTTCCTTATCCTGGACAGCGACCCGTTTGCTGGATTCCGTAAAGTGGTGAGAGATTGCCTTTTGAGTATCTAATGATCGTCGAAGCGGGTCCTTGTGTGGGCGGGGCCTGTCTACCTCCTGACCAGGCTCGTTCACTATCAATTCCTTGGAGCCGCTGCACTGCAGTCGTGGGCCGCTTGCTTCGAAATTCGGTGCACTCCCTGCTAACTCCGGGGTACTGATGATAATCTGCGAGTTCGACTTGTGAGTCTCTTGACTAGTCGTTGCAGCTTGTGAGTCTTTGTGAGGGAGTTTTGAAATTCTGGGCTTGATTCTCTCCGTCTCGGGCTGTGTTGTGGTGGATTTCTCTGGTGTGAAATCTAGGTGAGCCCCGTTCCGAGGTCGCAATCCGTCTACCTCTTGACCGGAAGCGCCTGTTGGGGGGTCTTTGGGGCCATCTTTCCCCTGTGAGCCCAAGGCTGTGTTACCTGGGGGTGAGTCTATATCCATCTGCTCTCCTACTTCCTCTTGGTGTGGTGGAGCTGCCGCGACTATACAACCTGTAGGAGTGATCTAATGGAAATCTGCCCCATCCTGCATTTCTTCGTCTATCGGGTCTTTGGGGGCGTCCTGCTGTGACTCCGTTACGAGCTTTGGTGAAGATACACCGTTATTTATATCTCGCTCTGTGATGCGGGCTTGTGCTTGCTTCTCCGACCCTGTAATGACCGGAACTTGTGTTTTCACGTTCTGATCTTGTTTTGGCTGCCACTGTTCCTTCCCTTGTTGTTGTTCCTTCCCCTTGCCCGACGATCGCTGCTTCTTTTTCTTTTTTGCCTTGACAACCTTGAATCCATCTTGGTCTTCCTTGGTAGCTACTGCAGCTGTTGCCTTCTCCGCCTTATCTTGTTTGATCACCGGAGTCTTTTCCTTGTTTAAAGGGCACTTGACTGCTGTATGCCCAAATTTCTGGCATTTGTTGCACTGGTCCGGGAGGCCGGAATAACTGACTTCTTGGCTTGCATGAGTGAAGTTTCCGGTCCCATCTGGGAGATGCAAAAGAATGTTGCCTGGCAACTTCGCGACGTCCTTAACCCTTAGAGTGATCAGTGGACCTCCTGGCCGCTTCAGGGCGAGGTCCTTACTTTCTATAATCAGAACTTCTCCAATTGTGGACGCTAAGGATTTGAGCTAGGCCTCAGAGGACAATACTGGGTCTAGCCCTGGAAATTGGACACGAATTGTGTATCCTGTATCTAACGTCATGAATGAATTCTCCGGCGTGAATTCTTTCGTCCATGGGAATAGCTGCAGCGTTTTGCCTTCTCCTACGATCTTGCGAAGGGATATGGCTGCGATTGCATTCTCCTTGGATTGAAACTCAGCCATAAAGAAGCCTCGTGCCATATTTTGGACTGAGACGAGGGTGCTGTCGAATTTGAGTTTCATTATTTTGACTATGGATACGTATCCTGGGGATTGGCCCACCGCTCTGCCGATCGCCAGTTTGCCATGGAGGTCTTCTTGAGCTTGCTAGATGCTCAGGAGTTGCTCGTCTGTGAAGGTGAAGTCCAGTGACCAATTTTTGTCAATGACGGGGTGTTCTGTTATGTGCTGTTGGTCAGCTGAGCTCCCTTCTGCATTAAAATTAGGGGTAGCTACTCCCTTGCTGAGATAGGGGTTTGTTTCTGGGGTCTTCTCCACAGCTGTTTTGACCTGCTGCTGCAGAGTCGAGACCTTCTCGCCTTCATGTGGTTGCTGCAACATACCTCCTTCAAAATTAACGTTAGGGTTGACTAATTCCTTGCCGGAATTAGGGTTTGCTGCAGGGGCCTTCTCCATGGCTGGCCCGACTGGCTGCTGTGTAATCGAAGCCTTCCAACCTTCTCCTACTTCCTCCGGGAGATTAAGAACTTGTACATTCTCCATTACAGATCGAAAAAACAAAAGCCTGCCAGAAAACCTAAATGTGTAGGTGACGACGGTTGCGCCCAACCTAAGCGAGCCTAATGTCTAAGTACTCAACCTGACAAGTACTATAGCACGACAGAGATCTAAACTGACAAACCTGACTCTTACAGACCTCGAGTACCCTCTCGGCCTGCTGAAAAAGTCTACTGAAACTTTTAGCCCTAACCCTAGACCTGAAACCGTAGAGAGACGAACTTGAAAAATCAGGCTAAGAAACTGCAACAATCTCTCCTGGAGACTGTTGTATATTGCTCGCCCGAGTTCGAGTCCTGACGCCGTGAAGAGGAAGACCCCAACAGGCCGTTTAGCCGGAGACCCAAAATCCCCGCCGAAACCGCCGTAAAGGACTCACAGTTTTGCTCAAACTTCACCAAATCGGTCTAAACAGATCTCTAAACAGTCCTAACACACTCCTGATCAACAATCTAAGGAGATCGCCTTGAAAAACAAGTGAAAAAATTGTAAAAGCCGTAGTTTGGTGAAGGTGCGCCCTCTCCGTGAAAATCGGAAACCCTAGGGGGAAAGGTGAGAATCCTAACGGTCGTTTATGCTGATGTCCATTTAGGTCGCTAGCGAAGGGTAATGCTAGAGAAGCTCCTGATGCACCACCATCTGACGCTTGGTAATTTGCATCTTGTCGCAGATACGCTTGAACTTCGCCTTCAGCTCCGTCTTGTGGCTTCAATTCGTCACGTCGAAGTAGTAATCCGCGTACGTGCTCTGTCCGTGAACGAAGGGAGGCACGGCGGTGCCCAGAGAGAGAATGGTCACGTGACCTTCTAGCCGGCGCCGCGGCAGAGACATCACTGATCCACCTAGTTCGTCCAGGGATTCATTCACCGCCGCCGGCACCATCTCGGAATCCAACTAAACTCGGGATCCAAAGTACTCTCTCTACTTAAAGCACTGGATCCCAAACGCTAGAATCAATCCCAACTCATGTTGAAGCCCAAATACAGTGAACTCCAAGTTTAGCTCAATATGCTGCAAATGTATCCCAAGCTCAAGAGAGTTGAGAATGTACATGTAAAATTTCACAACATTCCAAGCATTTTTCAATTCATGGTAGAGCTTGCAATAGGGGTAGTCACACCTTCTTCACTGCTCCAAAATTTGCAGAAGAATGAGAAAAACAAGGAGCCAATGGGGAGCCTGAATTTATGAAGAAGGTGTGACACCCCTTTCTAGTGTGTCGAGCATGGAGGATTGAAACCGGCAAATGCTTTTACTCGTGCAACTATATCGGCAGCCTCCAAGGTGAGATTGGAAGCCTTTGGTGTGAAATCAGTAGTCTCTGGGGTGAAAGCAACAGCCTTCGAGATGAAAGCAACAATCTCCGAGGGTGAAAGCAGCTCAAAAATATGGTTAGTGACCAGAAAATGGTCACTTGAGTCATTAGGGCTGGTTAACTGCGCTTGCTACTTTCTTGGTACTACCTAGGGTTTCCCATCCATTCCAACCGTGACAGAAATGAAAATCGAAATCTTCAACATACCTCAGGAGGGCCGCAATGAATTGATCCCTTTGCTCATCCTCCCAAAGTCATTCCAACGGTGCATGTAAAAAAAAGCCCCCCTATTTTGTGTTCAATTAATTTATCTTTTTTACCTCTCCTAACTAATTTGGGGCCTTTGATTGCAAATATGAATTCAAAATTTGAAAATTTTCTTGTGCATAGAAAATAAAAGTTTTCAACATTTTCCCTTAGGGACAAACAAGAGGGTTAGTTCACCCCGGCCCTTGGAAGTTAGAATGTTTGACACTTCAACAAAGCTCCAACCAAGTAAAAAATTCGCCCAAAAATTTGCCAAGGAAGACAAGGCAATTACTACACACATAATTCTAGTAGCAAGTACCTGTAAGCGCCAACAATCTCGCTAGCAATCCCTAAATTGGCTAAAATTAGCTGACTTTCTACCAAAATAATCCTTGCGCTACTAGTACATTGTAAAAAAGGGCCTTTCACGGAGACATTTTAGCCAAAATTGCAACAAACAAAAGAATTTGATAGTCAATTTGCAATTGCCTCCACAAACTTCCTCCACATTGGAATTAGCATCTATTTAGTCAATTCTATGTTATAGTACTCCCAATAATCTTTCACAACTTGCAAAATCCTTTCTTTTCTAATTTTTTTTATACTACTCACTCTTAAGGTAGCCAAAGTTGATGCATGTCTGTCTAGAAGGTAGCATATTGCACTAAACTCCACAAACTAGTTCTACGATCACTAGTAAGCGCTGAAGAACTTTCATACCTCCAATGTCCAGACTTGCACGCGGCCAAACCCTATCTTTTTTTCAAATCCGCAGCGCTCCAGATCAACGGTTTATCTTTTTTCTTTCTGCGGCACTACATCGACGGCTCTTCCGGTCCCCTTCAATCTAGACACAGAGCATCATGTAAAAAATCGTCCTCTTTGAGTTTTTCAGCCACCTTCCAACTCTGTCCGCGCCTCTCTCCGAATTGCAATATCCTAATCCAAGCAGGGAGAGAAACCACAACATCCGCAACTCCCAACGTACGCAAAAAGCTTCCAAATTTGACATTGTTTCAGAGAAAGGATCATACGTGAAAAATCATGCTCTGAAAGTTCCCTGCTCCCTTGCAAGGTTTACCTTCGGGTGGAGATTCCACGAGTGGACAACAAAATCTGGTGCAGCAAGAGGAGGTGGCGAGACACCACATGCATCTGCATCAGGATCCCATTCCAACACTCAGAGGTTGAACACTGCACTTGCACTTTTGCAACGGTGTGATCTAGAATTTTGATAATCTTGTTTCAGGATCCACGTCCAAGAACTTTGTTGTTGGCTGATAAGTCGGTTTTAAAAACCCATGATCTCAAGAGCGACAACAGAAGCGGAAGACCAAAAATACACGGTGTGAGAAATCCTGTTCCCCATTCCAAGTGGAGTCTGGCCTGTTACAACACCATCGAGTCATGGTGTCCTCCATAGAAATATATTTCTGAGAATCGTCACTAGTCAATATTCTGTTGTTCAATGTTCCTTTCCCAGGAGGTACAAGCCGGAACTCTAGCCAAGAACACCTGCTGCCAAATTCTTGCAATCTACAAAACGTGGTCTGGTGGACCAAGCGATGCGAGACCAAATTCTCCTAAACGAAGAAAGCTAGAGATCAAAACAAAATAATTATGGCACGAAAATGACACCAATTCCGAGCCACAAATTGCAAAATGGAGATTGCGTCCGTCTGTCCTTCCTGCAATCAATTTCGCATGGCAAAGCATTGCGAGGAGAAACCTCGAGAAAACCGTAATTCTTTTTATATACAGTGAGTGACGAAACCGAGTACTTTTGTGAAACGTTTTCATTCAAACAACCATACCATAAGCATCAATGGTTAAAACCCAAAAGTGTACACATGAAAGTTGTAGAGCATGACATACAACACGTTACCATGGAAATTTAAAGAAAAAATTAGTTGTGATTTGAAAGAAAATTAATTCCAAAGTTTGCTATGTCAAAAACTCGGTTTTGTTCAACATAGTTAGGCTTTACTTTATCTTTTGTCAATTTTTTTTCAAAACTCCTAAAAAACTTTTTGTACATTAGCATGTTGGTATACATCATTTTTGATTGTTCTATACAAAAATTGAAGGACTTTCACATTTATAGAATTTAAAATATCAACAATTTAACAAACATGCAAATGATGTTGGTTCTCACAAAATTTGAGTTTTTTTTGTGGAATTCAAAGCATGGGATTGCATTAGCCATGGTAAAGAGAGTATAGGTTGCAAAATAGACCACTTTTATATCTAAATGTCCTTGTATATAAAATATTTGTTGAATTGGGCAATGTGTACAATTTATATTTTACAATTGTATAATGCATTTTTAATTTCAACTTTTGTGTTCAAAGACTAGAGTTCATGATGCATATAAATCATCCAAAAAAATTCCAAAAATTCCGTCATCATTGTCTGTATTATCCAAAAACAACTAATTTTCAAAAATTACACTGACATTCAAAATATTAGTTGTTTTTGGATAATACAGACAATGATGACGGAATTTTTGGAATTTTTTTGGATGATTTATATGCATCATGAACTCTAGTCTTTGAACACAAAAGTTGAAATTAAAAATGCATTATACAATTGTAAAATATAAATTGTACACATTGCCCAATTCAACAAATATTTTATATACAAGGACATTTAGATATAAAAGTGGTCTATTTTGCAACCTATACTCTCTTTACCATGGCTAATGCAATCCCATGCTTTGAATTCCACAAAAAAAACTCAAATTTTGTGAGAACCAACATCATTTGCATGTTTGTTAAATTGTTGATATTTTAAATTCTATAAATGTGAAAGCCCTTCAATTTTTGTATAGAACAATCAAAAATGATGTATACCAACATGCTAATGTACAAAAAGTTTTTTAGGAGTTTTGAAAAAAAATTGACAAAAGATAAAGTAAAGCCTAACTATGTTGAACAAAACCGAGTTTTTGACATAGCAAACTTTGGAATTAATTTTCTTTCAAATCACAACTAATTTTTTCTTTAAATTTCCATGGTAACGTGTTGTATGTCATGCTCTACAACTTTCATGTGTACACTTTTGGGTTTTAACCATTGATGCTTATGGTATGGTTGTTTGAATGAAAACGTTTCACAAAAGTACTCGGTTTTGTCACTCACTGTAGTCAGTCCTTTCAGTCTACCCTAAACATTAAGTTAAACCCTAAACATTAAGTTAAACCCTAAACCTTAAAACCCAAGAAAATTGATGATCTTGTCAGTGGAAATTGGTCAATGCAAAATATTTCAAATGCCATGAAATTGTGGATTATTACACATATGAATAGCTGTACGCATTTATTGATGAAGAAATGTGAAAGCAATATTAAACCCTAAATGCCTAAGGCCTTTTTTGAGCTTCTTGAAATTTGCTCTAAATTGAACCAAAAGCCAACATTCTCATAAGTTTTATCAATTTTTTTTTAATTTTACCTTTACAAATTCAAACTACACATGTTATAGAGCATACAGGAAAAAGAAAACACAACAATATCATTTATGGACTGAAATCTTATATGTTTGATTATGAAGTTGTTAAATTTGTGAAAGTGATTTGAAGATGTTAAAAAGATTGGCCAAATGGTTGATTGAAAAAATTACAATGATCAAACTTGAATTTTCAAAATTAAGTATATATAATACACTATGACAAAGCAGTCTTCTACTATGGTATCTAGTTTCTCTACTAGACAATAGATATTTTCTAAACCTTCTAATCATTCGTTTGGATCCAACTAATTTGCAAAAAGAATTCATTCTACCCTCCTAAAAATCAATTGGCATTTATTGATTAGAATCAAAACAACACAAAGCAATCTATTGTGACAAAAAAATAGTTATTTTGTAATTTACAAATATTGACTATCTATAATAGTTTTATTCCTCTATACATGCCAATAAGGTAGAAGCATCTAATTACAACGCTAGTTTCATTCTCCAACATCTAAAAAAACTTCCGCGACTCAAAACCACAACAACTTTTTAGGGAGTTGGAATTTTTTTGAACCAACCAATGAAAAGTTGAGACATTTCATGCTCCAAAGGTGCTGTTTTGTAAACAAAGATCGGAATACACAACACATTGAGTGCCGCAAACAACATCAAATATGCAATCAAAAACAAAGTAGAAATGCATAACAAAGTTACACCTCCTTGCATGATAGTCCATTTAACACTCCAATTTGATGTCAATGTCACTTTACGTGATAATGTCCATTTAACCCCTAAACGACTAAAGGCACCTTTTTTTAAAACATAGAGATTTTGGGCAGCTCACTACAAACGGAATTTTTCTTTTTTTTCTTTGAAATTTTCACACAAAATGTACTTGAGGAGTAGCTTTAAGGCCCAACAATTTTTATAAGTTTTGACAACATGGTTTAAATGTTATTGCATGATATGTCATTTTCATTGGTTGGTGGGCAGCCCGGGCAGCTCAAAAAACTTCTTTTAAAAATCATTTTAAAAATTAAAAATTTGAAATTGGTTCTTTAGATTTATATATATGCGAGAAGCTTTGAACCATTCCATTTCAATGAATGAATAAAAAGTTATGAGGATTCTTAGTTTGAGGGTAGTTATGGAATCTCTACTCTGAAATAAACTTTGAAGTCCTTTATTTAACTCAGTTTCCACTATTTTTGAAAAAAATTAAACACATTGGATGTAGATTGTTTATTACAACATTACAATTGTTATGATTGGCATTTCTCAATTCCATACTTTAAATTTTTAACAATTTTGTGTTTTGAATCATTCTCTACCCCTTTCTACTTACTATTTTTTTCCTATATGTTCTACAATTCCAAATGATCTAATAATTTTCAAACATGTAGCCAACTTGCCTTGAAGAATGAATCCAAAGAGTAACCACCATTTTGAACATTTTTTTATATAAATGTGACCTTGTGAAGTGCAGCTGCCCGGATTTTTGCAGAGACAAAAGAAGGATTTTTGTCAATTCCAACTCTATTATCTTGCAATCCACGAGGTGGAAACTTCTGAATTTTTTTCCACAAAATCTTGAACTAGTGTACTACAAGATCCTATGGTTATATTTCTCCAATTTTTTTTTTTTTCAAAATTTGATACTTGTATTAGAAATGGTAGTTTTGGAGCAATTTTGGTGAAAACATAGTCTCTGACCTTTAGGGTTAAGGTGAATCTAGTGTTATGTTTAGAGTATTCAATGTTCTCAACTTTGAAAATTTGTAAAATAGTACTTGAGCATTGGAAAATTAAAACCATTTGGTTAACATTCCTTTTGAGTTTGCTAATAATCTCATCAATTATATTGGTCATTTAACCTTTAGTTAGGGGGACTAGAAAAGGTGTTGATTGTAGGTGATGTCACCTTAATATGCCATGGCTAGAATCTCGCCAAATTCTTTTTTATCATTTGCCCCCCTAAGAAATGATATTGGTTTGTTGGCCATCCCTTAGTACAAAATCCTCAAAATCAAGATAACACCAGTATTCTTTTTGCATCTCACCTTGAATTTTTCACATGAAGAAAATCATTACATCTTATTATTTATCATCAAATTCGAATTCAAAATTGGAATCAAAGACCCTAAATTGGCTTTGAAAGTAGGAAAATATAAAATCAACCACCACAGTATGGGGGGCAGACAGTTTTTATTTTTACATTTTCCCTTCTGGGTGACAAAAACAGGCCCAACCTTATTTAGATTTTCGATCCATCATATTCCCAGGCGTATCGTTCCCTCTCGACGTTTTAGAGCAACGGTGTGGGTTGATCCTCAGGATCCTACGGTGACAGATGCTCCCGGGCCTGGGTTAGGCGAACTCGATGTCACAGAAGTGTGGAGTCCTTCGAGGGACGAAGCGGAAAGGAACCAGGGACGCCATAGCCATTCCGCCTTGTTGTAATTCAAGCATCGACGGGAGCGAAGGGGTTGCAGCGAGACAGGCGGGGCACCACAGACAGACAGACCATGGCTACCACGGGGAAGTACTTGGCGACGCAGGAGGAGATGGTGGAGGCCCGCCTGTCGCTGGGGTCGCGCGACATGTGCTCCAAGCTCCTCATCCCGCTCAACAAGTGCCGACAGGAGACCTTCTACTTGCCGTGGAAGTGCGAGGATCAGCGGCACGGATACGAGAAGTGCGAGTACGAACTATTCTTGCAACGCATGAAGAAGATGCAGGAGATGCGGCAAGGGAACAACCAGCAGCAGCCGATCCCGGCCACGCAATAAGCTGAATTTGTGTTGCGGTGCTCTCCTTAGGGTATGATTCTGCACCTCTTCTGTTGTGTCCTGTGCAATTTCGGAATCGTTGGAAAGCTTGGTATGGCGATCGTGCGAAGTGTAGGGCCATGGTATTTTCTTCGTGAGCACTTTGTTTTTTGAATTTTAGGTTTGGAGTCGACTTGAGATCACGATTTCCGGACTAAAGTTTCAGTGTGAATGTCTTTTTCAATGTAATGGTTGCTGAATTCTTCCATGCTAGTGCACTCGGTTTTCCTTGCGGTGATATCGAATCTCAATTTAGGGCATAACCTTGAAAACAATCAAGGAGTCCAAATTGAGTCTCCCGTCTTTTTGGTAGTTTTGAGTAGATCACACGGGGATCTTTTTTGTTCAATTTCATTTATTGACTAATACATGCAAAATAATTCACTGATTCTAGGCTGGAGACTTCTGGTTCCATCTGTATCGTCTTTTTCACATTATGATGAATCCAGTGGGTCCTTTTAATACCATAAATCCTTGGTCCATTAGGGTTGAGTTAAAATCTGATTCTCAACTTCGGATAGAAGAACCCGACGCTATTGACGCCTCTCGATAGACGACTGACATTTGGTTCTGAATTTCTCTTACGAGATTTTTGCATTAGGGTTTCCTTGTGCTCACAATGACCTTGAACTTCTTGTGTCGAAGTTCAGCATGAAAATCGGGGGTCTTTTTCCAAAAATATGACAATGTTATCTTTTCAAGCATCAGCATATCAGCCATTTAGACTCATTGCTGTCCATTTTATGAAATTCCATTTTTCTTGAATTAAGTTGTCCAATCAAGTTTAAAAGATTCGGTTATTCATATATGTGCCAGTCTATCTTTCAGTTTCTTTTGTGACAGTCGTGGAGTTCAAATAATAGGGGATCCCTGTTTTTTTCATCTGGCTTTATAATTAGTGTGCAACTCTGTGTTCACATCGTCTTAACGTGTTCGCTTGAACAAGATTGTATTCATGTTGCATCTTTTCAGCGTCAAGGAATCAGAGCGTTTTCATTCTTTGTAGACTCAGAGCTGATGTACATTTTTTCCTTACAGGTACAAGATGCTATTTGAAATTGTTAGGCTAGAATTGAGGACAGTGACGATAGTCAACTGGAAGTGGCTACATTGAAGCATGGGCAGGTTAACATCTGTGACAACAGAGCGTACAAGGGGAACACTCTTCTGACGGAGGGTTGATCATGGAGAGTGAGAGTGGTTATACCTGAATTGGTGTATTGCTCTTCTAAGAGTTTGGTTAAGAATGTGAAACATAAGAGTCATAAACTCATTAACCTAATTCGCACCTCTCAATCAGGTCTTTGGTGCTTCCTCTTGTATGGACTCTAGATCAACAAGGATCCGTAAATGACATTGCGTTATCGGATGGATTCCGGGAGCTTTGAGAATATTTGGCCTCACATAATAATACTTTTGATACAAGTTGCTCGCAGCTGTCTTTTGAAAGTTTCTTAATCAACTGTTTCTGAAGTTATTAATCCTATGTTGGTCAGTTTTGCACATTCATTGACAACATTCTGGATGAGTTAACTCTTGCTCCATTGAAGAGAATTGTGCCAAATCTGCATCCTATACCGGTATGTTTTGTTCTCAATGCTGTCGTCATTTGTACCAGGGTGGATTTGGCACGATTCTGATGTGATTCTAGAAACACTGCAAACCCTTGTAAGAAACTAAAATATCAGACTGGAGACCCTGGAGAAACTTGAGCGGTGGCTTTTCCTTGAGCAGACTCTGGCTGAGAATTTGGGACACCACTGCCCTCTACTGGACAATTTGGCACATTTAAAATAACTCTGCGGAATTCGCCTATGGAATGTTGACCTATACTTTTGGATGAAAACGAACAAGCTAAATATCCAAAATGGTGAGTAGTAGAACAACAATAAGGGGTTGAGACCACTTTGGTTTTTGAATGAATTCATTTATGATAATGGGGGGGCGGTGACTTTCTCGCTTGTAAGGAGACAATTTTTGATGTTTCCTGCACGCAAAGTAGTGGTCATCAAGAACTCTAAATAATAAGCAAATATTCACTGTTCACAGCAGACACCCTTTTCGTATGAGTTCATAATGATGTTTACCATTGGATTTGAAATATGAAACGAGGATCAGTCAGAATAGTTTCTCACACAACTGTGATATGGAGTACTCGGACACGCTGATTGCGTAACTAGAAAAGTGCGGATGCGTATATATAAGCCACTAATTCAGTGAATATTTTCTCATCACAGCCGCTTTTAATTAAGCTGCCTATTCTCACATCCTGTGCCTTCGGTACCGTTCTCAACATTATCTCCGAGACGAGGTGTCTCCGTAAGTATTATTATCAAAACTTTGTGTCTGGCTGCACATCCTTGTGCATACACTGGCCTCCTGACCGCAGAACTATAAGCTTGCTTCGAAGAAAACAGTCTGCTCTTGCTTTCTCAGAGTATCAGCCACATGCGCAATCACTCCTGCTCCATGATGTATCCACTCTGCCTTTACCTAATCCCAAGAACCAAGTAGAAATGGCGAGTTAACCTGTGTTTGAAAAAATTTCACAATAGATTCTCCTATTCTTTCATTTGACACATATTAGAGTGTCATAAGTGTCAGTCCAAAATCTAAGCCAGGATGATTATTTTTGCAAACTGGCAATATTTCAGAGTGAAAAAATGTGATGTTCACATGCCCAAAATCTAAAATTGATTTGAGGTTCAGCTGGTTGCTTTGAGGTTTTAGTTGGACGACCAAAACTGCATCAGTCCTTTGTTGGAAGTTATTAATGCCCTTTTTGTAGAGTTTATCAAATGTAACGAATATGATCATATATCGATCAAACTGTGCGTCTACCTTTTAGCTCATGATTATTTGCTAGAATTCTTACTGTTGGATGACAAACTTACAGTGATGGCATTTTGGGCCAAGAAAGGCCACAAAGCAGAGTGCAAACTAACGTCGACCTTTCGCCAGCTCACCTGCTGCAGCCCTCGCACCATCTCCTCTGTTCCACACACCGTGATCCAGGGTCAGCAATCGAGCATTGCAACATTATGGGAGACAGTAGGCAGAAGAATACTAAGTGTTTTCAGTAAATTACTGTTTCAGGAACTATTAGTTAGACAAAATCACAACGAGAATCTGCTTCAAGATTTCTGGAAAAATCTTCTTAAATGCACACTGATCATTCCCTGGTCCCCCCAGAGGAAGCTTTTATACGACCACTGTGAACGAAAGTAGAATTATGAGGAAGATCTTCTTTATGATATTGCCTAAATGTCCCTAAATCAGTCTAGTTTTACTGAAACCCTGCAACGTGCAAGCAAGTACCAACAAGAAGGAAACCATTACAGCTAACATAGGTATACCTTCAAGCCTGACATGGTACGAGGCAGCTTTTTTGGTACTGGGAGAAACTTGTGCTGCTGCTTTTCCTCGGGCAGACTCTTGCTGAAAACTAGGGGCATCACTGTCCACTGCTGGACAGAACGCCACATTTACAACATGCTTGTAACCTTGCATGGTGGCCCTGGGAGGCTGCAACCGGTCATATCAGCTTTTCATCGAGTGAAAGTAATGAAACATAAGAAACAACAGAGGGAGACCATAGAACTGACCTTGGAAAGTTCACCCTCGCGTCTGATTGAGGATGTCCGCCAACCCATCATCTCTGACGCTAGTGTCAAGAAAAACTTCTTTCATAATATCACAGTACGGACCAGATTCTTTACATGCAAAATTTACGGGCTTCCAAAATTTCAAAAACATTCAAAAAAATGGAGCACTAGAGTCATTTGGCCCCCAAGACTCTTAGTTCCCTGTATTCCTTATTGTACAACCTCTAGAAGATTTTGGTTTTGCATGATGATGTAACAAAAAACTCCTCGTTGGTACAAACTCTGAATCTTGTCAAAGGGTATGGCTTTCCGATACATGGCTGGTCAACTAGTTGCAAACTGAACGAAACTCATGGACTAAATCTGCAGGCTTTCATCTCAGGACGAAAAAGATGGACCTATTCTCGATCGCTTGTGCGTTTCATCTTTGTCGCAATGTTAATCTTCTCTATATCATTTCAGTTTTATTAGAAAAATGATTCAGTCCATTTCAGTACTCTATACTGTCATCAAGGAAATCTTGAGACCAACATGGTTTATCTTACTAACTCTCCGTATTCTGTTCCTACTACTGGTGAGATTTATAAGATTCACTTCAATCTAAGATTGACAACATGAAAGATACACTTCAGGAATGAAGCGTAAAGATCAAAAGAAGGAATGGAATGGAAAGTGTTTTGCGGAACTGTGGATACGATTATTACTGACGTTTGCGTATACCGCCCTTGACTTGAAAGCCCGCAAGGCAGATCTGCGAATTGAACAAAGATTACACAAAACTAAGCTTTCGATGATATAATTTCAAACCATTAATCCATGTCATAGAAAGCATGCACATGAGTGTACTTGTCAATGAAGCTTTCCAATGACAGTTTATAATGTTCTACTGTAATGCTAATCCCCACGCTTTTGTCATGGTTAGCAATATTACACATGTCTACAAAAGTTGGCTTAGTACAAATCCCTTAATTTCTTGCACTCCAAATGTACAAGGATACGTCTCAAAGAAAGAAATGCCAAAGCCTAATGGATATCTTGAATCTCCTCGAATTAATAGATGAGCTCGAGATATTAATAGCTCCTTTCAAGAATATTCTGTTTAATGAAAGAATACCATGGAACAAACTATTGACTAAGCTCAGAAAGAGAACGTACATGAAAAGACCTTCTGAGCAATCCAAGACCATGCGGAAGAGTAGAGGAGGGTCATTGGGCTTCCCGTCAGTCAAGAAAAGTTGCTTTCCTGTCCGCCCCACACAAAAAGGGCCAACTGGAGCCGCAATCTTTTCCAATACTGGCACTCCCAGCAAGAATGGCAACTGATACACAGAATTACACTTTCAAACTCAGTCTTAGACTTCATTGACAGCAACAAACAATTGTAAACCAATAACATGACAAAGGCTTAAGATGGAGCCCAAGTCAAAAAAAATACATATGCAATTAAACCTCTTTAATATGACCTCTAAATGACATTCTTGAATATCCTGCACACTTGCCACACTATTATTGACTGTATCACGCTTCCTGACATGCAAACTTAGTCTTAGTCACTAGTTTAGGACCGCAGGCAGTCAGATTAAAGAGATCAGGGTGCATTATTACACAACAAAGTTCTCTGTAAAGTTAAATTGAGTGAAGGACATATTGACAACATCCTGAAAAATATCTCTCTAACGATTCATGACGAGGTCTCCTTCGGGTCGCAGTGATCTTATGGATGTCTTCACTGTTATAATTCCGAATTGCTTACAGTCAATGAAAATAACTTACCTGGTTCTTTCCACGCACTCCCAAATGAGGACTGGCCAGAGTGATGAAATTCACGGCTTCTAAACCAGCAATCCTGGGTTCTCGGTGACGTCGAAACACAGGGAGATCCTCAACTCTACTCTCTAGCTCTTCTAGTATCCCAATATCTTCAGGCAAATCATCTTTGGTCGAGTACAGCAGCGCCACAGCGTACCGTACAAACAGACCGCCCAAAGAGTGAGCTATAAAGGAAATCCGCTCTAAAGACGGCACTTTCTCCACAATTTGGTCGATCTGATTACAATGTCACCCAACAATTAGTACCCCGTTCTCCCTGAAAGTTCCTGGAACATTTATTTTTTTGATTACCCAATTCATTTTGTTATATTTCATACAGAAGTCTCCGTATGATCACAGTAATCGTAAGAACGTCGTCCTATAACCCGAGGGGAATCTCCACATAATCAGTGTAGAGACGTTCCTATGATTACTTTCTCATGATCACGGGGAAGATTCTCTACTGGTGTTGTTTAAAAATGCCTAAAGCGTACTCATATTACTTAAACCCTGTTAATGATAAGGTAGATAAATGATGACAAGAGTTAATGATAAGTTGAGTTTTACCTCTGAAGCAAGACGGCGACCAGCCTGGTCAATGCCATCAAGGGTGTTCAGAAACGAATTTACCGCGCTTGCTGAGGGAATTACACGAATCACAGACCACGGAGTAACGTGAACTAATGATAAATCCAGAAACAGAAGTTCACCGTCTATTATTTCGTAGCTTGTTATGGAATCTTGATGGTGGATGAAGAGCAAGGCACACTCTTGAACAAAAACCGTATAAAAATTACTATGCTAGATTCGATTGAATAATCAGTAGGTAGCCATGCTTAGAACCCCTAGAAACATATGCAACAAGACCAGCTAAAAGCAATGGTTCTGAGTGCTCGCTGAAGCACATTCAAGCATACTGAAACCAACGTAATTACCGTGAATTAAAAATTTACTGCCGAGTCGGCTCTTGAGCTCATTTTCCACATATTTCCAATCGCTGGGACTGCAACTCAAAATCAAACTTTCGTCATAAACTAAAGTCTTTAAAGCTAATGAAAGAAGTAAGCACTAGATGGAGAAGTAAGTATAGGAGTTAAAATAAATCATTCAGGAAGTCGACATCAAGGAAAGTAACAAATATATCATTAGAAAGAAGAAATCATGTACTAAACTTTTTTTCCATATGTTTGAAAGTCACTATGATAAACTATTAACCCCCAAATTTGGACTTTCTATTTGTAGAATGGGCACTTGTGAAATGAATTTGCTGAGGGAAGAGATCGAACAGACCTGGCAAGCATCCCATGGACAAGTACCAAAAGATGGTCAGGCTGGACATTGAGCATCTGCGCCTTCTCATTGCGTGGCAGACTGATAGGCACTGCCTTAACCCCGCTACTGGAACTTGGGCCTTTCAAATTATCCTCTGGACCCTCCCCCTGCATCCCGCCATAACCTTTTGCAAAGCCACCTTATGTAAATTAATACATTATCAGTCAACTCAACAATGAGCAAGCCCAATTAATGCATAGTCGCAGTGTAAACATCAATACTATGTCCATGGGGAATGCTCCTGAAATCCTCCTTCATTTGCCAACATTCAAAAATTTGCCTGGTCTAAAAAATAGGAACTATGCTCCGCAGCAAAAACGAGGCGATTTTTGGTGTCCCTACCTTAGGTCAAAACTGCTAAAGAACGGAGCAAGAAAATCAGGGAAAGACGACAGGGGCGAGTACAGTTGTGGAGCTTTCAAGTGGCCTGCAGAGGCAACACAGATCTTGAGAAACAGAATAATTACTATTGATCTGATGCGGATCAGCTACTCATCACAGTCGTGCCCTAAAACATTCAAGACTAAATACAATTCGACTAGATATCGCACAAGAACAAAGACTCCAGAGAAGTGCAGAAAGCAGCACATGTAGCTTCCGCACTTCCTTTGAAAGTAATTGTAGAGTAACCAAGCCTCAGCCTTCTCTACATTGTCATTGTAAATTCAAAATGAAACAGCTCAAATTAGCACTAAAAGGTAAGGAAAAAGTTTGTAAAATCATCACAAACTGTCAAAATAACCAATCGAAGTTGAAAGGTCTTTGAAGCAACCCCTAGAAGTTCATGCATTTCGTGCTCAAAGGATGCTCAGCGAAAGGACATTTAGTGGCAACATCAGGTTTCAATTTCAACTTTAAAAATCCATGAAATTTCATAGGAGTATCAGGATAATACTAAACAACTAACATTGTGATTCGCTTCCATTTGCTAATCCTCTGACCTAAAATTTCAGCTCTTCTCCTCGCTCAAACAGTGCGATTGATCAGCAAAATTGTCGTTGTCTATAAGAACAAGGTAACCTTACCTTTCACAGAACCCCAGAATGGCCGGGCGAACAACAGACCCTAGAAATGCAACTCCAAGAATGGCCCTCTGCCGAGCAGAAAAGCTACCGAACCCACAGCCAAGACTCAAATCTTCATAATCTCGTTGTCTTATGATCTCCACCTTCAACACAACCGCTGACTCCCTTCATAGCCACATTCAAGAACCAAGGCGAGCTCTTTGCACGAATACTAAAGCTCCCGATCGCGGCATCCATCCAGCAGGGATCCAGCGCTTCCAACACTAACGACACGGAGACGTAGAAATTGTCCTCCTACGCTGTCGCAAGTAAATTGCCAGAAAGTGGTAATGAAATTGCTGGAGACAGCGAAATCAGGAGGGTGTCTGTGAAAATCGGCGTCGGTTTTCAACAGGATTCCTGCAATCTTCTTAGGAATTAGGATCCTGGATTCCTGGCTACAGATCGACAAACAAACTGCTGCTGGTGAGAAGCAAATTGAGTCCCGAGAAGGCGGACTTTGTTGTCGTGTCTGACTCTTCTGCTCCCGACCTGCGGTCGATGTGAATCGACCGCACCTTGGGTCTTGTAATGGTCGTGCGCCCCCGATTGACGGTCGCACGACTCCACTACGAAATGGTAGAGTGTGGAGAGCACAAGGGCAGCATTTAAGGTGGGTACCCCTCAAATGGTGTGAGCAGCCCTACTGCAACACGCTGAAGCAACACTTTAAAGGGTCTGCACCATTGATCTTAGATGATCTTAAAAGATCAATGGTGCAAAATCTTTAGAGTCTTGCTTTAGCGTGTTGCAATGCGGATGCTCTAACCACACTACACTAAAAATGATATTTAGTGTTGGCAACACTAATTACGAACCTTGACACTAAATATCATAAGTAAGTAACACTAAATCTAATTTCTAACACTAAATATGCTCTATGGTAAATCTGAAATCTGAAAAGGTTTACATTTAGTGTTAGAACACGTTAAAGGCCAGGGAAGGAGACGACAGGAGCGGAGGCGGCGCATTGAAGTCCAACACAACACTAAATCCGCTACAATTCAGATTTAGTGTTGTGGCTAGTAGGGGGGTAAAACACTAAATGTCATACTACACTAAATATCATTTTTAGTGTAGTGATCCCAGAACTAGTTTCTGGAATTTAGTGCAATGTGCTACCTTCAAGACAAATAGGCATCAATTATAGCTATCTTGAGAGTGAGTAGTATAAAAAAAAATAGAAAAGAAAGGATTTTGCAATTTGTGAATGATTATTGGGAATACTATAATACAAAATTGACTAAATAGGTGCTAATTATGACGGGGAGGAAGTTGCAAATTGGCTATCAAATTATATTGTTTGTTGCAATTTGGCTAAAATGTCTCCATTAAATGCCCTTTTTTTTACCATGTACTAGTAGCGCAAGGATTTTTTGGGATAGAAACTCAACTAATTTTAGCCAATTTAGGAATCATTAGACTGCACCTTAAATAAGCCCCCCAATGATGTTGTTAATGACTAACATATGGCAATTTTTAATTATACAAGCATTATTGCAGTTCACTACAAATTATAATAAGTCCTTTAAGGCTGATGGCTAAACAGTATAAGAAAAAGAGATGTTTTAAGTACAGTCTTAGTAGTATAGTCCTATAATGATCTTTTAAGGATAATTTTGGTAAAATTTTACTGAAAACACATGTATTTCTAGTAAAATTTTACTAAAGATCTCCTTAAAAGGTTTGATTACTTATAGGACTATATTTAAACCACCTCTTTTTCTTGCAATGGAAGGATTATAGATTGAAGAGAATAGAATTACATATTTAATTGAAACCACTTTCAAACATGATCATTATATTTTGAAAGAGTAATTGGACAATTTAAAATTCTTAATGAAATTAGTTACTAGTATATATGACGCTTCTCATTAAGCACAACAAAACTATATGAAAATACTCTGGTAGTGATTTCACTTCCTAGAGCTAAATCTACAATCCTAAGAAGATTATTTACAAAGGTCTATACAAGCTGAAGCATGAGCAAATATTAGGTTTATAGCAAAAGCATCTATACAATATAGGAAGAGTCAAGAATGATAGAGCTTAGATTATTTGAACACAACATCTTCCCTTGATTTTATAGAGATTGCAAGCTTCCATAGCTCATAGCAATTCAAATGGAAGAACATGAGGACAACATTAGAAAAATTATGAATTCAATATATGCCCATGAGTTTTGGTAGTGAAAGCCTAAATTAGCTTGCCTAGACTACTTTGTGATCTAATATTGCAATTTGACTTGAAACATCAATGTCTTGTGTAATGTACATATCTATTGGACAAGATGTACAATCTAACAACAGTCAAAAGATATTGGAGAAAATGTGGAGTATATATTTCACTAGATATTAATAAACTTTTCCTATAGCTCATTTCATCATTATTCTAAAAAAAGACCCGTTTACAACATGCAATTTGGTACTTTGTTGAAATGTGGATTCAAGTTCATTTATTGTAGCACATGCAGTGTTAAATGAGTCTTTTTTTGGTTTGTAGATTATTTTCCTCTGAATATGTTTCTTTGGTTGTATGATTATGTGAATATTGCTTTGATATGGTAGAAGCAAAGTGATTTGAAATTGAGAATGCACATTTTGGAGTCCAAAAGAACATTCAAACGTGTTGCTAAATGCAACAAACTATGAAGTATTACTTAAGCAAATGATTAGAATATATTTTGAAATTATGCATCAAAATTATTGACGTCTGATGAAGATATTCATTTTGTATCAATTCATTGTAGTAGAAGGATCCATAGCTTGACTTCATAATGTTGACTACCATCAAACTGCAGTATTGTATATGCAGTAGATTCATGTTTTTGGTATACAAAGAGTAGCTAACTTCATGCTAATCATGATTCTTTAAATGAAACTCAATCACCCTTTATCTTTAACCTCATGATGACTATAGTAAAAAAGTGCCCATCCAATGAAGCTAAAAGAAATAGAAAATTCAAAAAAAAAAAAAATTTGAGCAATTTGACCAAACTGTTGTAATACATCAAGATTAAAGGGGCAAGGTACAATACAGAAACAACTTTACACCCTAATACAAAAGCTCAACATTGTCATTCAGCATTTAGCAATGATGCAATTAACCCAAATTTGGATTTGTGGGACAAGGCTAGGTCATTCATTGAAGAAAATTGAATGCATTGGTATCACCCTTGTAGTAATCTTCTACCTCAACAAAACCATGCCATGAAACATAAAAGATCCACCAAAAATCACAAAAGATAGAAGAAGAAAATAATAGATTTTTTTGGCAATAATCTCATTCGATTTCAACAAATCTTGTAAATTCAAAAGCTAGCTAACTTGGATGTGTTAATTTTTGCCAAACTATATATAGCTTGAAAATATATTGTTTCAATAAACTTATGAATTTTAGGCATAGTACTAACCTCTTTGAATCCTTCCTAGAGAAGCGCTTTGAATGTTGACTGGGGTTGGGAGTTGAACTTTCAAGACCGCACAAGCTTCTTTATTGGAAAGAGTGGTGCTTGGGTAAATGTGTTTGCAGATGTTGTCCTTGACTAAGTCAGGAAATTGCTTCTTTATACCACCCCAAGATCTTTGTTGGATGGAGGTAGCATAAATAACAATAGCAAACTGTTGTGGCAAATGTTCTTTGCCAATTCCACCTTCTTGGGCATGGCTTTGTTTCTAAGTGACTATTCCTTCTTAAACTACAAAACTACCTTTGAAACACTTGCTTCAAAAACACTTCGGGTCCTAAAACAATGCACCAACTCTCCCGTAACACTAGTGGCGTCTTTGAACTTGGATTTGCATAGAATATTGGCTTCATTGTCTTCCATCTTGTAGTGCTCCCGGCGTTGGCTTCCCCCCTAAACTCCCTCTCTAAAACTCACCAATGTCACAATCCTTAGCCAGACGTCCGCACCACCACTTTTAGATTTGTGCGATTGCCCGTGCGATTGCAAATTTAGTAAACAACTAAAGAATTGCCCAAAGCGCACAAGAAAACTACAACTCTAGTATCCAGTGACCTCTCTCTCTCTCACAACTCAGAGAATATACTCAACTGCCCTATATTGGCCTGGCTAGTTATCATGCATTACACTGAAATTACATAGAATATTGGTATTCCTTTGCCTTTGTTTTATGTACATAGAAACATAAGGAAACAACCTTTTGTGTAGCCATAGAATTTTCATGTTAAGCTGGATCATCTCCAAAAAAAGTTCTAAATTTTATTGACAATTGTGCCCACAAGGCAACCATTCTAAATTTGCCAAATGTAGTCATTCTCATGCCCTAAATCCTCTAGACTTTAAAGTGTAGGCCACTGTGGTCCATAAACAGTTAAAGGGGTCAACAAAGAGAAGGCAATTTCAACAAACTTTGAACCAATCCAATGCGTGAATAATATTGACATAAGTTGTAAGTTGTTTGTAGTAGTGTGATATGAGCCACCATATTGGCTCACAACTTAGAATTAGAGAAAGTTAGACCATTTAGATGAAATTACAAATTAGAAATTATTAGGTGTATGAATTTAAGCTATAATCATGAATTATTGGATTTTCTAATAGGTAGGATTGGAAATTTTATAGCAAAGGTATGAACTTTAGAAATTGCGATTATGCGAGAATGATGTGAAAAGTTTACAGAAAAAGCAGAAATCTTAAATCAAAAAGAAATTAAGTAAAATGCAAATTTAATTAAATTAGGCAAATGGTTAAATGTGGAAAAAATGGAAATAGAATACTACAAATATAAAAAAATGTAAAACAAATTAGTAGAATTAGAACAACTTTTAGAACATTAATAATGTGAAAGACAATCTAAAATAGCAAAAAAAATAATAAAATAGTGAGATATACACTAAATTAGAGAGGTTCACAATAAAGTCGCGCGTTTTATAGTAAATTAGTACAATTTTCCACAATTTAGTGCAATTTTTAGTAGATTAGTGTAGGGATGAAATTTTATTGGATGAATCTAAAACTAACGGCTCTTAGGGTGGGAGTTTAGTGTTAGAAGCTTTCTTCTTTTTTTCTTCTTTTTTTCTTTTTCTCTCTTGATGTGTGTTTTTGGAAGAAATTATGTGGTTTATAGGTGTTTAAAGCATAAATGGTTAAAGATTAGGGTAGGGATTCATTAGAAACAGTTTTTCAAGTAGGTTTCATCGTTTTATAGAAGAAAATGGTGAGGTTTTTTAGGTCGGATTTTTGGAATGATTGAAGAGAATTAGGATTTTTTGAAATTGGAAGGAGTTGCCAACTTTGACGGGCAACTATAGAAGATTGGCCAAGCGGATGGAGCTAAAATTTATAGGGGTGGTGTATCTTAAAATTAGCTTTTTGAAAAGCTACATTTTGCCTGATTTGGATCAAGAATGAATTTGGGGCAACCCATTTTGTGCAAAGAGATCAGCTGCCGTATCAATTGAAGACTGCCAGCTTTGACAGGCAATCGTGGAAGATTGGCCCAGCAGATGGAGTTGGAATTTAGATGATGGTGCACCTTAAAGTTAGCTTCTATAGAAAATATGGCTGGCCTAATTTGGAGCCAGAATGAGGTCAAGACAACCGATTTGGTACAAGGAGGGGCTGCTGACGCTGCAATTGAGAGCGGCATTTTTGAAGAGTGAAATTAGGAGGATAAAATGGTGAATTGAGCTAATTCTCAGGGAAGAGTTGGATCCTCAAGCTATCTTTCTATTGAAACTAAGCTTATTTGATTTGAAGCAAGGATGAAGCAATGGCAACTTTTTTTGCAGAGAGAAATCAACTATCCTATCTGCGGTGAATGGTGTTGTATCTCTCATTGTTCATGTGATTCCAAATGAATTTAAATGTAGTGATGATTAAAATCTATGTTTGATTCTACATGTGTGTATACTTTCCCATGGAATTGTATGATGTGAATGCCTAAAAAGAATGCATAGTTAGTGAGTTTTATTTTTTAGGGTTCTTAGGGCACATGCAAAAGCGCTGCCCAGATTGGATTTAAATTAAGATTGGGTTGTTGAAATGATCACATGGGAGTAAAAATTCAATTGCCCAAAATGAAGGGTTGAATGTGTTAGCATTGGATTTAAGGACTTTCGTGAGGTGCATGGATCAATGCATGGTTGTTGTTAGGTATTTGGTGTGAGTGAGTTGTGCTGTGATTAGTTTTTGGGGTGCAATCTAGCTCATTTAGGATCCAAATTAGGCGTTTTTATTGTAATTGTGATCTAAGAGGTTATCGTACCCTTCTAAAACATGTGTTAAGATGGTTTGGGGAATTTAGGGCACATAATTAGATGATTTGGGGGTGCTACCCTCCTTTCATTTAGGATTGTTTAATTAAAATTGACCAGAAAACGTGAAGGAGTCCATTGCTTGGAAGGTGGACTAGATGAGGGTCCTATACACTTCCTATTGGCCTAATTCTAGGGGATTTTTTGCCTTGTGGTGGAAAAGCCTCATATGTAAGATAGGGGGTCTAATGATGAAAGTAGGTACTCTATACTTTGAACTTTAAAAATTTGTAAAAAACTAATGGTGCATTACAAAGTAGCAAAATGACTTGGGTTTAAATCCTACCAAGCTTGCTTGCAATTTTATACAAAAAATCCTAAATCAACAAAAGAGCAATTAGGATTAGAAAAAGTGGTGCTTTTGAATCATATTTATCATAATGAACAGATTGTTTGTCCTAATTGTCTGATTTGCCCACTTGTCCGGGACGTCTGATGACCTTGACCTATCCAAAGTGACTACTTTAAGGTAGTCACATTGTTTGTCCGCTTTGACCAAACCATCCAATATGTCCCCCCGTTTGGAACATCTGGTGATCCACTTAACTTGCCTAATGTGACAACAATGTTTTAAATGTCTCTATCTTAATTTTTAAAATTGTCTTACCAATTAAAAATCAATGCAATGCTATAGTTACATTGGAATAGAAGAATAACCATTTATTTATTATATACCAAATGAAAGTGGTATTGGGAATGTTTGAAAAATTGAAAAAAAAATTGAAAAAGAATAGAATATGAAAACTTAAGAGAATCCTATAAAATCTACTAATTTTCAAAAATTCAAATTTGAAAATTATTTATTCAAAATTTTTGCTCAAAAAAAAATTTGTTCATTGAAAATCTTAACAAAAGAGTTATATCATGTGACATGGCATCAAGTGTGACACCATGTCAAATGGATGTAATTTAATTTTGTTTGGGAACCTTAAGCTATTCTAGAACTCCAACAAGACGGGGTGAATAAACCTCAGAGAAACCATAGCTAGTCCGCTTCCATGAAGATGTACAAACTACGCATTACTTCCTGCCACTACCAATAAGACTAACATTTCTACTGCAACAAAGTCCAACTCCAACATAACGCCATCAATGTAACCAAGAGCTGATCATATAGCAAATTCTCATCAAAATTACAATCCCACACAAGTTCTTGCCTTTCAAAGTGCACAAACAACAAAATCCAAGTCAATCAGTCACAAGCCTTCTCCATGAAGATACCACAACCTCACCAGGAAGACGCACATGCAACTAATTTCCTTGCCCCACCTTGGTATATCCGGACTTTGCCAAAATTGTAGACAAGAAAGCAAACGCAAGCAAATGTTTTCCGGCAACGCCCCCACGCAACAACAAACCTAGGATGGAGGTTGGAGGGTCGATCTTGTCCAGAACTACCACAAAAAGCAGCAAGCCTTTTAGAAAGCAGAAGGCTTGTAGCTGATTGACTTGGATTCCATTGTTTGTGTACTTTGAAAGACAAGAATTTGTGTGGGATTGTAATCTTGGTGAGAGTTCACTACACAATCAGCTTTTGGTTGCATTTATGTCGTTGTGTTGAAGTTGGACTTTGTTGCAATAGAGATGATAGTCTTGTTAATTGCGGTAGTAAGTAGTGCACAACTTGTTCATCTTTATGGAAGCAGACTAGCTAGACTTTCTGTGAGGTTTACTCATGTCTACGTTGTCAGCGAGCTTGTCGGAGTTCCTTGTCCTCCTCCCTTAGCCAAATCACTTGGCCAAAAAATCCTTCTTCTTCAAGACTTGTGGTTTAGCAAATTTTAAAGTTGAGGTTAATTTATTTTCTTGAGTGTTGCTTTGATTTGTATAAAACTTCAAGCGTTTTCTAATTAACAAGTTTAGACAGTTGCGAGTATCCAAAGTCTTTGTAAGTTCTTGAGAGTGTTGTTTAGTGTATTTTTGTTTGGATTTTTAATTTGATTTAGGTTTATGTCCCTCAATTTGTTATGTGGTATGATCTTTACTTACATGACAAATACCTTGATATTTGTATTTTTAGGAAATAGTAGTAATTTCAAAAAATGAACAAAAATAAGATATCGTTGTACAAGAGCATCTATTCAACTATTTCATCTTTTAAAAAATTCTATAATTCTGATAGTAATTCAAAATTAGTCAAAATAATAGCAAAGTAAATATTTTATTATTTAAAAAATATCTTTATTAATTACATATATATGTATCATTGACTGATGTAGTATATTCATTTTCCTTTCCATTGACATACTTCTTGAAATATTCAAAAATTTGAACACGAAAATGCCAAAACACTAACACCAATAGTTCCAATTGTTTGAAGTCCTTTGCATGCAAAAATGAAGCTATTGTGGCACTCAGGTGTCAAATCAGACCTTCACATATGGTAAGTAGATTACAATCATCCAAAATTATTCAAACTAATACAACAAGATCTTACACAATTTAGACTCTCTCTCAAATCTTTATAGTATTCATCAAAGAACCTCATAAATATTCAAATATTTAGATAATATAGATGATTTTTTTGCAACATTTTGAACATGTCACTTGTAATATTCCAAACATTCAAACATTCCTAAAAATACTTAACCCCTAAAGGCCCCGAAGCCATTTTTTTACCAAAAAATACTCAAAATTGCCATTTCTACAGCAAAGAATAAAAAAACTTGAAAATTGTTTTTTCACATCTAATCATAGGAACTTACACCTAACTAAGATGAAAATGTATGGAAAAAATTTCAAAATTTTTGACCACACAATTGCAAGATATTTGCATTTAAAGTGAAAAGAACTAGTTTTCCAACACATTGCAGGACTAGATTATTTGACTTTGAACCTTCTTAACTTGAATTTGTGCACTGTAGAGTTTTGAGCTTTAAATCTTTATGGTGTAAAATTGAGTTGAAAGTCTAGGAAAAAAATTCGATTTTTTCTTTTTTTAACTTCAAAAAATTGTTAAAGAGACAATTTGGGTAGGTTTATTTTTTGTACTTCAAAAGATAGAAAGAAAATCTAGATTATTCATATCTCCAAAACGAAATTAAAATACACTAATCCTAATGGTGAGATTGTTCTAGGAAGAAAACTAAATCATGTGGAACTTTTTTTTTTGAAAAATTGAAAAAAAATGAATTCAAAAATGAATCCTACAAGTTACTTTTTCAAGAAGATGCTCTAATTGCTTGAAAATTTGATTGTCCTTAACTTTCTCATACCAAATACAAATGGAATGAATCAAAGGTCTTCATGTAGAAAAAAATATAATCTATAATAAAAACAAAAATAAAAATAAATTATTTTGAATTTTTTTTGGCCCCCCCTTCTCCCCCCCTCCTTCTTTGTTTTGAGTTGTTTGGAGCATAACTTTTGTTCTTGGGCATCGATTGACAAAAAATTAAATCCCCACAAAGCCAGTTAATTTTTCTATATTTCAAAAAAAGTTTCAAAAAATCAGGACAAAAATTTAGCCTGTAGGTAACCCATAAAGGACTAGGGGGTTGTCCAAATTTCTAAAATTGTAAAGATCTATTATAAATGAAGCTTAGGACAATATTTTAATGATGACTCTTAAACAAAAGTTGTAAAAAATGATTTATAGATCACATCCATACAACTAGATCAATAAATACACAAATCAATATATATTTCAATAAAATTTGGAACCAGAAATTGAAAATTCCTTCTAAAATCAAGTATAGATTGAATATTTATGAGTTTTTACAAGATTTTTCCTAGAAGTTTAAAATGTTGGATTCTAATTATAGTAATTTTTGAAGATTTTTATTTTATTTTTTGATTCAAGTCATTTTTGAAAGGTCATTTTTTGCACTTGAAAAGTTACTCTTTGAGGCTAGACCTTCCAATGCCTTTTGAATTATAGAATATTTGCAAAGCAAAATCTTCATAATCTATATTGTACAAATATTAAAGAACTAACATAAGAATCTTCAAACAAAATTGATGGATGAAAAAACGTGTTTTGGTGAGTTTGGGATGTATTTCCATTCATTCACTGTTCAAAATCTGCACTCATGGTCTTTGAGGAGTTAAAGACTAATTTGTATTTGAACATGAAGAAAAGTCTAAGGCCTCAAAGAGGCTGCTAGTGTTTGATTTTCGGCACCCCCGCGGTGCAATTGATAAAAAATATGAAAAAATTTAAAATATGAAAAAAAACAATCTAACATGGTGTTGACGTGGCACTAGTATTGCCACATCAGCACCCAAAATTTTAAAAGAAAAAAGAAATTTTTATTTTTATTTTTTCCCATAATTGCATTGCAAGGGTGCAAAACTCAAAGGCTGAATTTTTTCACAATCGATGCTCGAGAACTAAAGTTATGCCCAAATAAGCTCAAAACAAGGGAGGGGGGGCCGCAAAAAAAATTTGCAATTTATTTTTATTTTTTTATTAGTATTTTTTTCCTTGTAGAATATATTTTTGCCTATCTATAAATCTTTGATTTATTTCATTTGGATTTGTTATGAGAAAGTTATGGACATTCTTGTTTTTCAGGCAGTTAGAGCATATTTTTGAAAAAAATAACTTGTAGGATTCATTTCTGAATGCAATTTTTCAAAATTTTCAAATTTTTTTTTGGCATGGTTTAGTTTACTTTCTAGAACAATCTCACCATTGGAATTAGTGCATTTTAGTTCCATCTAAAACATATAAATACTTTAGATTTTCCTTCTATATTGTAACTACTTTTGCTTAACAATTTTTTTAAGAATGATAATTAAGTTTTTTTGAGTTTTTTTTTTTTTCCTAGACTCTCAACTCAATTCTCCACTAAAAAGATTTAAAGCTCAAAACTCTACAGTGCAAAAATTTTATGTTAAAAATGTTCAAAGTCAAAAAATCTAGTCCCACAATGTGCTGAAAACTTATTTTTTCCACTTTAAATGCAATCTGTGAGGTCAAAAATTCTGAAGTTTTTTCCACTCTTTTTCATGTGGGTTAGGTGTAAGATCCTACGGTTAGATGTGACAAAAAAACAATTAAATTTTTTTTTTACTCTTTGCTCTAGAAATGGCAATTTTCAGTGTCTTTTGGCAGAAAAAAGGTCTTGGTCCTTTAGGGGTTAAGATTGCACTCCACATACAGTAGAACCTCTCTAAGTTGACCTTCCATATTTCTGTAAACAAATAAACCTCTGTAAGATAATCTTGTCAGACCAATCCTATGACTAAAAATGACCCTCCTTAAACAAATGAACCTCTGTAATGTGATCTTGTCCCATACCTACCGGTTTAGAGTCTTGCATAGCCATGGCGAGTTTATTCACGGGCAGCCCGTCAGAGCCAAAGCTTGCTTTTCTCGTCCGGCACTCCAAAGCGCCAAGAATTGGCGTACAGAAAGAGACAGGGCTTTGGTGTGTATGTGACGTTTTTTAGGGCTCAATGGATCGATTACACTTCCTCTGAGTTTGTATGTGAATTTGTAGTAGTGGTGAGAGAAGGTCCAGTTTTTAAGCTTTGTGCTTGTTTCGCTGACTCGCTGGTGGCAACAACAAGGAGTCCAATGGGGATGCAGGTGCCCACTGCTGTTGCTCCGGACGAGAGTGCTTCTGCAGTTTCGGATCGTCCCAGTATTGTGATCATCGGCCCGCGTAATGTTGGCAAACACTCACTCCTGAAGCGTACGTCAAATGTTTACAATTCTCAAAACTATGCCTGAAACTTTGGGTATCGGATTTTTGTTTGAAGTGCCTGTGTAATAGAACTGCATCGGTGACTTCTTTTGCTGCGATTAGGGTTTTCCTGTTCTGTCAAGTTAACCTTCTGTAAATGCAATTTTTCTGTTTCGACAGGGTTGATAACAAATGAAGAACTCGCGAAGGATACCTCGTCTTCCGATTCGACTTGTCATGGGTAAGCAAATTATTTGATGCGATTTTGTATCTTTCTTCACTGATTTGGAGGGGCTTTAGTGGGGAATACCGCACTAATTCATTCCTGGATTTGTAGCTAAGCATACTTAGTATCTCGTGGTGAGGTAGGGACACCACATATGCTTTTGAGCACAGTTCTTGCTATTGGACTGTTGAAATTGTACGTGTTCTTGTTTTGAATGAAAGAGGATTTCAACGCACCATAGAATGAGTTCTTTGGATACCGTATGCAAAAGTTATGAAGGGGCAGAATTTTATTGGTAGATTTCCAAGATTGTTACTTCAACAATAGGGATATACTAATTAAGGGAATGACCCTGACGATTTTGGTGTCCTTATATTAGCGTGTAGCTCTGGTTATAAAATTTTAGATCAGGTTACTAATATTTAGTACCTGTTGTTATGTTCTTGGATTTGCAGCTGGATAATCGATACTAAGTATTATACCGCTGATGTATGCATTTGGACTGTGCGCTTGGATGCGTTGGACATTGGATCTCCTCCAATGCTGGAGCATTGTGAAGCTCTTCTCATGGTTTTTGATCTGAGCGATGTAAGAGGCACTTGTCTTGCCATTTCATTTGTGGATGTGCAATAGTGCTCGTGCTCATGCGTTTGGATGACACTTGCATTATAGATTGGCGACATTTCAACCTACATAAAATTTGGTCACTAACTTGACACTAAAATCGCTTGGCAGCCAACAACATTCGAGAGTTTGCAGCAGTGGATAAAAGCTTCAGATTTGACACGCTATGAAGTACAGATATGTGTTGGAAACAAGGCCGATCGATTACCTTCACATTTTGGGCACATAGAGTACCGAAGGCGATTGATGAAACGTGGAGAATCGTCTAGTGATCCACATCCTGAGTTCATGGACTTCGGCATTGACCGAGCAGAGGGCAGTGGCCTTCTGGCTGAAGAGGAAGATGACGACCCAGAGCTTAGACGGCGTGCATGCATAGAATGGTGCACCGAGCAGGGGATTGAGTATATTGAGGCCTGTGCAGTCAATGAGGCATTCGATAAATGTAAGCTCACAACATTATTTTCTCGAAGAATAGGAGGCAATAGGAGAATATTACAAATTCCACGTTCTTAACTGTTGAGTAAGAATAAATTATCCTCATCCAACGGAACTGAATCAGTAAGACAACTTATTCAGCACTTTTCTGATACAGGCATGTCTGTTGATGGGGACTTGCAAGGAGTTCCACGAATTCTGGATGCACTATCTGCACACATGTGGCCTGGTCTGGTCATGAAGTCCACAGAGCAGCAGACAAATGTGGATCAACCAGATTCAAAAGAGAATGACGAAGGTGCAAACAAGGGTTTGCATTCTCTGTGTGAATTTTGCATTCTTGGTGGATTTTATGTTCGAAATGAGTTTTTTACATATTTATTTCGTATATCTATGATTCAATTTGCAACCCAATAATCTCTTGAAGTCGCAAGACATGCTCTTCACTGGGTGGTTGGCTGAATTTGTCTTTATTTTCATAATGAATTGCACAGATGGAGAGTTTTCAAGCGATGAGGAGGAAGACTTCCTAATCGAGTATGAGGTCTTGTCTAATGCATCAACAGAACCGTGGGATGGAAATGAGGACATGTGGAGCTTCAGGGGTGCTGAGGCTCCGCCCCTGGATGTGGTTCCCTTCAATGGGGAATATAAGATGGATACCACCGTAGAGTCTACAGAAACAGATGTACTTGGTGATCACATAGATATTAAGTCTGCAGCTGCTTCCTCATCATCAACCACATTCTCTCCTGTTGCGTCCATTGCTCAAGATAGTGGAGACCAGATTGTTGTTGTGGAACATTCTGAAGGAGCGGAGCATCTAGAGACGTCTACTATTACCTCTGCTGATGTTCTTGAGACAGCTGATATCCGTGGTTTTGAGAAGATTCAGAAGTCAGGATCAAAGAACAAGGATCATGGTGCTGAGGATCTGGAGAAAATGATGCACGAGATGGCTAGTATGCGAGAGAACATGCGTAACATGACTGATATACAAAGGAGAGAGATGGCTGCTCAGCTTGCTATGCGCATGGCTAGCATGTTCTTAGACGACGATGAAGACGACGACGAGTGATGCAGGCAACTTAATTAGCTGTGCATCTCTACGTCCTCTTGGCTCTTGTGTGCCTAGCCGTATTTCCTTGGCTAGATCGTCTTTTGTGGTGCCTGCTTTTACGTTTTGAAATATAGAACGGGTTTAAGTCCAACATGTAGAAAAACAACTGTAATATATTGTATCGTAGAATTGATAAAATGTTTCATGGTTCACCCTTGAACGCTTCTGTAAATGGGGACTTGGGAAGGAGGTCAAGACTTCAATTTGATCTGGTAGTTAAGTTTTATGCTGTGATGTTCGATGGTATTTCATTTCTTATCGTGAATGTTGTTATGGTTAGAAATGCGTGTACTTCTTATCTTGATTAGTTTGGAGTCAGAGGATCACCGCATTGTTTCTTAGGAGCTGGTGACTGGTGTATCTGCCCTCAATTTTTATGTTGTCCAGGCTTGAGAATTTTTGTTGGCATTTAGTTACCTTAGAGATCAAGATGACCTGGATGGAATCTCAAGACAGACATTGCAATATGCCATTTGAGGTGCATTAATATCCCTTTATTGTTTGACAGGGAGCTGACTATTTGGGCAAGGAGCGGAATGTTTCTGAGATCAATGAGCTTGAGGTGGGGCTTCGCATGGCCTAGAGAACGAACTGTACCCTGAAATGAGCAATCTGGTTTCTGGTGTTAGTCACGTTTCTCTGTATTCCTGACTGAAATTTCCAAATTTCATCATGTCTCTGCGTAGCCTTTGCTGTTTTCTTAGTTTCATAGCTTTCATGCCTGTCCGACCACCATCTCCTCCCAAGTGGGCTATTTTCTGTACCAGTCTGCCAGGGTGGAGGAAGTGTACAGAAATTCCTCAAGGCTTAGTACCGTTCTTGTTGAATGCACCTACTTTATGATGTTCTGTGACCTACTACACAGTACACACCATCTTCCTGCAGACCTGGTGCGTGACGGTAAAATGATTATGAAGGTAGAGAAGATTGCTAGTTGCAGCTACCTTGCACTCCTTCCTCCTGTGTACGAAGTGGGATCTTTTTCAGAAACTGGGTGAAGGAATCCAAGAGTCGTCTTAAACGGAATTTGGAGAGTTCTATTCCTTACTGCAGCTCACATGTAAAACACCTCGGGAATTTCCTTAGTCTGCATCCAACCAGAGGAGCTCTCTAGGTCGCGTCTACGGAAGGACTGACTTGCCAATCTGGCTACCGTTTGAACCAACCAACCGAAGTACGATGTAATACAGTTGTTGAAACGTCAAGAAAAAGTTCACCTGTGTGAACTGAATTGAACATCATAGCAATTTTCTGCTCTTCATGTGGTAGGTCCAGGAGCCAAGGGCTGAATTAATTTGCTACATATGGGCGACATGAATTAGTCAGTTCACTTATCATGATCAGGAGTGAAGCTGACTAGATCTTCCTGGACTCTGTGTAGCTAATGAGAAACGGACCCTCTCACACCCAGTTCCACGCATTTCCCGTTGCTGTGAACTGGGACTTAGACTGCATGAGCGTGGAGATACACGCTTCTTCTCGTGACTGGAAGTTGAAACATTCCAGCCCTGATCATCCTTTCTTCAAACCAGTTTATGTCAGGTTACTTAATTTCCTAAATTTAAAGTTTGAACTTCTGCTAATTAGCGGCAATTGCTTAATTGGGGGAGGCGTAACTTACTCCGTACTACTTTGACCTGCATGGATGATCTTGTACACCTCTCGCTTCGAAGTAGCTTCGCCTCACGCTGTACTGTACAGTTGGCCTGAGACCCATGGTGGTCCTGAGCTGTAACTTTGCTGTGTCATGCACAGAAAAAGTTCATGGACACCACCGTCCACAACAGGTATGCAGGACAGAAAGGTGGGTATATAAACATTCACCTGAGGTTGTAATGTCACTCCTATCCCTTTAAGCAAGACCGTTTGCTCTGAACGGGTTTGGCCTCTGTTGCAAATTGTTTAAACCTCGACACATTGGCTTTCCTCCCAGGAGTTCGCAAGTTTTTGGAAGTCTTGTTTGGAACCTCGACACATTGGATTTCTTTCACAAGAGTTCACAGTTTTTTGTGACGAATTATGGCAACCACTGGGAAGTCTGAAGGCTTTCAGGGCTGGTGGCTAACCTTGTGTGTGGCGTTCATGATTAGCAACATGCAGAGGTTGGTGCTTGGTCAAGATGCAGGCTCCAACAACAATCGTCCCACATCGTTCCTGGATAATTACTCCAGTGCATCAGACAGTCAGCATTTTCAGGTTCTGAACAATGGGCAACGGGCGCAACTGA
The DNA here is from genome assembly GCA_963969595.1 of Neckera pumila. Taxonomy (NCBI): domain Eukaryota; kingdom Viridiplantae; phylum Streptophyta; class Bryopsida; order Hypnales; family Neckeraceae; genus Neckera; species Neckera pumila. The sequence goes on along the minus strand of OZ018412.1, from coordinate 5,077,673 downwards.
TCCTGGACGAATACTCAGCTGCTGGATTCGGTTCCAAGCACAAGTATCTGTTCGGGAAGATTGGGATGCGAATGAAGTTGGTGCCGGGGAACTCAGCGGGCACGGTAACTGCTTACTACATGTCCTCCCAAACTGAACTCCATGACGAGATGGATTTCGAGTTTTTAGGAAATGTGTCAGGCCAGCCTTACATTCTCCAGACGAATATCTTCGCAGGTACACCGCTTTCTTTTTCTTTTTTTCTTTTTTCACTAGGCTGGTTCCTTGAATTTGGTTGAGGCTACCAATTTGGCATTTTTGAGTATTTTTGTTTTTTGGTAGCTACAATACAAGCTCTGGCGATTTCTCATTGAAATCTGGCTACATAATTACATTTTCCTCTAGGCTTGCAGCCAGTCCAAACATTTGTCAAAATGTTGACTAAAAGTGAATGACTGCGCAGGTGGGAAGGGTGCACGTGAGCAAAGGATTTACCTCTGGTTCGACCCCGCAGCTGATTTTCACGAGTACTCGGTGTTGTGGAACAAGAGGCAGATTGTGTTTTACGTGGACGACACACCGATCCGTGTGTTCAAGAACAACAAGCAGGCTCTGGGGACGGACTACCCGAACTCTCAGCCAGTGGGAATCTACAGCACCATTTGGAATGGCGAGAATTGGGCTACCAACGATGGGTGGGTAAAGCTCAACTGGACTCATGCGCCTTTCATTGCCACCTATGAGAAGTTCAGCGTGGATGCCTGCCTTGTCTCGAATGGAAACAATGGCCCTTGCATTGCAGCCCAGAACAACTGGTGGGAGCAATCGGAGTATCAGGCTCTGGGTGCTAATGACCTCGATCGCCTCAATTGGGTTCGCAAAAACTATCTTGTGTACAATTACTGCACTGATAAGGGACGCAACCCTACGCCCCCGGCTGAGTGCGCCTTGAATGTTTTGTGAACGTTCAGAGGCAGAGGTTCAACTTTGCAGCTTAGTGGTACTTCCTGTACGTTTTGATGAGAATGTTTTGAGTACTAAACACGCAGTTAGATGAGAGCTCACCTTCTTTTTGCATATTGCAAATGTTGTTACTTTTTATGGAAGAGTAGAATTTTTTTATGGAAGGGTAGAATTTTTTTAATGGAAGGGTAGAGCTGAGAAAAAATCATTACTGTATAACTGAGATAGCGAAGAGCATACCAGATTGATACAAATGATTGATTGTTCGTTTGAATATGATAGTGCAATTTTGTTGAATGGACTCACTATGTCCATTTCCAATTCATCCCTCTGATATTTCTGTTGCCATCACCTCTATTGCATCCCTGGTGCCTTATTTTGTGTTGTCGACAATTATCTGTTTATCCATCCCGCTCTGTTCATCCTTTAGATCTAATATGAGTACCAAAATGTCCATTCCTCACCTAGGCCTTTCCAAAGGAGTCAATTCTCCACCAAAGTTATAACTAATTATATATTCTAAAAGCTGAGAATGGGAAGTAATGCATTAAAATTTGAAGTGAAAATAATTGTCCTACCATCTTTTAATATTTGCCAAAGACAATTTTGCACTTATAATTCATAAAGAATTTGGCATGCTCATCAACTTGAATAGTATTGTTTTGCCTCTATGTCGCTCTTTAGAATTTGAAAGTGCTTTAAATCAAGTGAGTGCCTTATAGATTGATAATAGATTGGTTTTAAATTGGTGGAATACTGGTGGTGGATTTTTAACAATTTTTAGAACTTTTAAACTGTGATTTTTAATTATTATTTCTAAATTTTTTTAATTTTTACTACTCTTTGTTTGATATGCCTCAAAATTTAACACCTTTTGTCTCTCTATCATAGCTTTTAGAATATATAATTAGTTGTCAAATTTGGTGAAGTATTGACTACGTAAGGAAGCATCTCAATGAAGAATGGATCTTTTTGTCCCCGACTCTATATGTCCTTGCCCTCTTTGCCCTCTGGAAATCATTCCTATGTCATCATCTTATTGGCCCTTATTTTGTATTCCAAATTGATCTTCTTGTTGTGATGTGGAGGAAGGGCTCATTAATTGAAACCTTTGCACTTTCTTTGAATGTCAAGTAAACAATAAAGTTAAAAAATCCTGGGAAAGTTGTTGTTTATTGTTCATTTGTTTAAGAAAATCCAAAGAAGATTAGCTTGCTGGCCTAACTAGAGCAAACTGGGCAATATTTTCTAGGATCTTTTTTAACAAACAAATTAGAATTGCACGTTGCATCTGACTTTTCTGGGGCTAGTTGATACGATAAGGTGAGTTGTCCACATAGATGCTGTGGGAATGAGTATACACATTGTAGGAAGACAAAATGATACAATCTATACCACAAGAATTCAAGAAATGATTGTATAGTGGCACTCTTTCAAAATGGCCAAAAAATCTCTCTTTATTGCTCTTTAATTACATCTTGAAAACTAATCTAGAACTGAAATTTCTAGGACAATAAGAGAGTCTCGAACTCTATTTACAGTTTAAAATGGGATTTAAAAATGTAATTTTCAACCTTAATCTGATATATTTTGTCTAACATGAAGATCAATTTGGGACTGATGGAATATTATTCAAACAAGTTTATACGTGTGTATTAGTATTTTGCTTTAAAACATCATATTCATTACTTTGGGAGTTTTCCAGTGAAATGGGAGTCTCCTTTCAATGACTTAGGCATCTCTTGAAGCACATAAGTGAGAAACAAAGAAGAATTTCACGTATGCAACACGTAAAATGGAATGCAATGACATCCAATATGAGTTTGCAAATGAAGAATTTGGAAATGTCATGTACAATTTGCGCAACAACATTAGTTTGTGAGCCTAAAAGCGCAAGCTTGAGAGCGGTGAGTGCAGGTTTTGCGAGCCCTCGGATCTTTTGAAAATAAGTTGGATATTTTAGGTTTTTTGGAAAAAAAACCTAGATACATTTTGGGTAAAAAATTGATTTTTTTTGCTATTAATGGTAAATTTGGATCCTATGATCATATACCCTATGACCGTGGATAAGTAAATATTTTATGTGGTGTTCAAATTCTTTGTAGTAGAAAAGAATCCTCCACATGGTGAGACCAAGAGTCATTTCTTTGGGAAGCTAATGTCTTGAAGAAACCTTGGCTCCCCAAAAAATGGGGAAGTCTGGTGGTGACCATGGGATTGTCACCAAAAATGTAGAAAAATAAATGACGGTGTCCTGTTGAGAGTGGAAGTCATTTCTTATTAAGTCTACTCTTAAGGTTTAGGGTCTGCATGGATTTCAAAAGGAAATGAAGAAAGGGTTTTGAACCAATTGAGGCAAAGTGTGTACATGCTTTATTTATTATTCTATACATGCTTTATCTGTACATGCTTCAGTTAGTATTTTCAACAAAATGACAGAGAACCGGTAGCAATATAATTCTCCACATAATGACGGAGAAAGGCTCAGTTCCCCCACACGGTACTTTGTCATGTAAGACCATCGAAGGTGATACCTCTTAAAGTGGCACGTTCTAGAATGCCAATCGTTATGGGACATATGAATAGATACCCTGGAACTTTGGTCTTGTCACTCTTCCCCGTTTTCAGCACCTATCACCACTCTGCGCTCACATACTAGCATTGTTGGTCACTGAATTGAAAAAATAGGAAAAAGGGATGTAAATGAAATGGGAAAGAAAATCAACAACAAATCAACGAAATTTATCTCATATTCATATTTTCACTACTAGATTAGAGGTCTACATTGTAGTTTTGAGTCATTTATACTTTCTTCTTCAAAATATTTGACAAATGACAAATTCCAATATGTCATGAATAAATGAACATTTTTCAATTTTCAATCCATCCAAGGGTCTAAGTCACATTCATTTGGCAAAATGGCGCATTGGACATAGAGTGAGGAATTCATTGACCTTGCTTGTAGGAAAGTCATTATCTACGAATTTGAATACTCTTATAGTACTTGAAAGAAGTAGACTTGGAATTCCCAGTACTCGATATTGAAAGCCTAAGCTTCTATTTTGCCACATACAAGTACAGTATGTGGATTCAGTCACTAACGATGTATTTCAGTTGAATACTAGCATTTCAAGCTATATTTTTCATCATCCCTGCCATTTCTAATAGTTTCATCACTTCATCTATACTAAAGCTTGGTGCGTGAATGAACTTGTCCTTCTTCTGGTCCACCTTGCACAAGTAACAAAAAATGTAGTATAGGTGTTTGCAATTGACATATTTCCCTCGCTTTCTAATGGATGTAGACAACATATTGTTGAAATACAAGCAAGTGCAAGCTAGGAAATTAGAGACGGTGACTTGATACACCATGTGATGAGGTTCAACGCCAGATTGTAAGGTGATTATAGCTCCAATTTCCGGGTATGGCAAAATGTGAACTCCAAGAATATTCCCTATAACATTTCAGGCGCTTTCCCACTAGTTCCGGTGACCATCAGTTAGCGCATTTTCATTTCTCCAAATGTTTTTTCCATTGCAAATGCATGGAGGCTTGTTTGCGTGAGGAGGTCTTGCGTAAGTCCATTCTACAACTTCAAAAAGCTTTGAAGACGTGAAGAGACAACGCGGAGACAAGGCGTTCCTGTAAGTGGAAGCCAGCCTCTTCAAAGAGAATAATCTCGTCAGAAGAGAGGGCCGTACCAATTATCACTGGCCAGACAATAGGGATCTTTGGACGACTGAGAACATGAGACCTCTTGGGGCCCATCACACAGTGTTGGATATCATCTGGACAAAACCAGAATTCATCTGTCTCCATTTTTGAACCTTTGTACTCGCGTCTTTGACCCTTGTATGTTGGAGCAGTGGTGGCTTTTGATCCCTTAGCTATGATCATCTTGCACTTCACCTTTGTCTGAGATTGAATGGCATGGCACTTCCTCTTCAACTTCACAGAAATGCGGGCTATGTGCCACTCGGAGGGGTCACAATCCGTCTCCAAAACGTGCTTTGCATGAGGAAACACTGGTCCCAGTCCCTCCACACTAGCAGCTGCAACTTTGGTGGACCCGAATTGGACTCTAGGGTGAGAGAAGTTCACCTTATCCGGGCAATGAGAATCACCCTCGGATCCAATGAGCACGTCTAGTCTTTGTTTGGTTGACCCAAAAACTTCTCTTCCTTCTAAGTGTAGTATACGTGTGCATACTTCCTTGGCACCAGGCATACTGCACAAAGCGTCAGTAACTCTCTTCCCATCCATCGATGCTACTGCTCTCTTCAGTTTCAAATCATGTCTCAATGGTCCAAATCCAGATGGGTCGCCTTTGAGGTACACCCGATAATTAGTCATTTGCATGAACGCTCGCACCCAATCATCACATGTCGCAACATATAAGTCTGTCCCTCGTTTTCCGGAAGCTTGCAACCACTTGTTGTGAATTGTTTCGGAAAGATTGCAGGACGGAATATCTGCCAATTCTTCTGCTGATAGATTCTGGACAAGAGACAGGAGAAGAAAGAGGTTCAATCCAAAAAGCATAGAAAGAACTCTAAGTATCATTGCATAGGAAGTAAATGCGAAACAAAAATCCTTCCAACCCCGAGAACCCGTGAGGGGGCCCTCGGTAGCGAGGGGATCCTTGAGGGAGCCGGACCTCGCATTAAAAAAAATGGAGAGGGATTTGATCCCCCTCCCCGAAACCAATCCTGTTTGTCTGGAAGCAATGCAAAACTAAAATTTTTCCAACCTCGAAAACCCATGAGGGGGCCCTCGGTGGCAAGGGGGTCCTTGAGGGTATCAGACCTTCCAATTAAAAAAAAAACTCTAAATATCATTGCATAGGTAGTAAAAGAAGGAAGAAGGAAGGTCTTACAGTCTCCATGAAGCCACCCCATTGACGGTATCTAAAGTTCCAGAAAGCTAACCACAACTCCAGCTCCTTCAAGCTTTCTTCTATTGCTGCCTCCAAGGAGTACCACCACGCCTTGATTTGAAGGTACCTGCTCTCTGCTTCATCCAGATTCTTGGCGTCCTTGTAGTCTCTGCAGAGCTTCATGTGTTGATTTTGAAACTCGCGCTTGATAAATTTCTCTGTGTGCTGTTTCATTGAGGTAGCCCAATGAAAGAGATAGGTGTGTTCACGGTCCACCATCTTTATAGAAGGGTCGCTAGAGCCATAAACTATTCAAACAGCATTCCAATTGGCTTGTGCGTTGTCTGCCATGAAGCCCTTAAAATTGGGATTGGGTAAGCCATTCTTCTCCATAACTCTATTGAGACATGTCCACATAATGACTTGTCCATCAGTATCCTCCGACTGCATATCACAAACTGCAATAGTCATTACCTTACAGTAGCTGGAATCACAAATGTGGCATGCAATAGTAGTCCAGCCCTTGACCCACTTCACATGATCAAATTGAGCCAATAATTTGCCAAATCCCCTCCAGATTGCATCCGTCATACAAGATCAACTTTGCTCCCTGGGCTGTCTATAACCATCTTGAACAGGTACACTTTTTGTTGGCCTTGACCCGGAAACACACTGTCGTGGATGAACTCAATCTTTGCTTGTTTTTTCATTGCAAGTAGGCGATCAATCTCTCTGCCTCAAACTCCAGTGCTACGGAAAGACGCAATAATATTTCTAACATTCGGAGAGCTAAGAACTTGGAACTTGTCCATGACATTGTTCAATGACTTGCCCCTCAGCATTTCCTTGGGTCTGTCACCCAAGTGCATCAGGAATGTATCCAAGAATTCCTTGCTAGCAACTAGTGCTATTGCGGAGGCTTTGGCCGTAGGTGTCTTTTCTACTTCTTTTGCAATGAGTCCTGATATGGTGTCTACAGAATCCCGGCAGAGGCCATTGGACACCGGATGATTATGGATCCTAAATGAATGCAAGCCCTTGACATATCAGCTGCCCCTATGACATAGTAAATTCTTTCGTCGCAGAAATTGATGCAAGTGGGTGTCTGCTTGCAGACCTTGCATACTAACGTAGAATCCATTGGAGCAATCGATCCTACATTGAAAAGAGTACTAGTATTACCCGACCACTCTGTTTCATTTCTCTTGGTGCAGCGCTTCAAGTAATCGCATGCATCATTCAAGCATGCTAAGTGACCAACACAATTGGACTTCTTGAATTTCAGACCATAATTGTTGTGAATGTTTGAGGTCATAGTACAACACCAGGCATGACCGTTGTAGCGTTTGTCCATGACGATCATGTTCTTAGAAGAACTGGAGGAAGCCAAAGACTGACATGGCGGAAGCTCTAAGACAATGTCGCCGTCAAAACTAGTTGGCAGGAACTGAACCTTGCTATATGTTATGGAATCAAAATCAATGGAAGCAAGCTCGTTCCTACACCCTTGAATAGTTTGTAACTTCTTAAGACATGTCATGACACTAGGGAATTGACGCTCTACTGGATAAAGAGGCGATGTAGAGAGGATAGAGCTCCCAACACTATTGTCACATCCGCCGGCAGACTGGGTTGTGGGATCTCTCGTTGAACCGTCCGTGAGGTTCATTGGAGAAGAACGGCGACCAACATTCCTTGTCTCATCCTCTGAATCATTGGATAATTCTACAATTGGACTTAAGAACTGCTTCCCAGTAGGAAGGACCAATCCGCGACCACTTTCAGTATCACTTTGAGAAGGACCTTCGGATTCTACTTTGATGACTCGTAATATCGGATTCTGTGCAGTTGATGCATCAGACAAGGGAGTCAATACATTCATTGAGGTAGCCATCACATCATCGCTTAACCCAAACGCTTTATAATGACCCGCCAGTAAACTCCACAAGTAACCACGAACATTGATAATCCTAGGAATGAGAACTGAATGAAGCAGCGACCCTGACTCTGAAAATATCTCTTCCTCAACATAGATTGAGGACTCCTTGAAACCATAATGGACGTGAATTAGGTCACTAAAGACCTTGGCTAGCCCGTGAACATTCAAACAGAGAATCAGAGGCACCTCATACCCAAGAGCTTTGATGGACACCATGGCACATGTCAGTTGTGAAAGAGGATTTCTATATCCGAACAATTTATTTATATCATTTTGATGATGGATGTGTTATCAGTGTGTTATCCTTAAGGAACTACATGTTCATCTCAATTTTGAAAAATCTTGTTGCATTTGGAATGACAGTGTCTCAGTTGCTCACCTAAACAAATTTGTTGTGAAAGACTTAATTACCGAATATCCACAAAAATCAAATATAGTAAGTATACTCTTTGCATTTTTTGAAACCACCAAATCTCAGAATCACGCTGGATATCCCAGCTATGAATTTTGAATCCAGTAGTGACAAGGCCGAGTCCATCAAACTAACTTCCGTTAGTCGTCTGTCAAATTTTGAAACTAAAAACCATAAAATAAAGTACTCACACCACTAATATATAATGCCACAATGTGCTCAGTCATTTCATTTTGTCAACGACGATTCACTATTTCATGATTCTATTAGTGGTGTCATATTTCCATGAATGTAGGACCTTGAACTATGCCAGCGTTTAGAATAGATGCAAAAATCTGGGGTAGAGCTGAAGAAGAAGCAAAGGGGTACACTGCGTTTTAGTAGTTCCAAGGAGGTCAAGCGAAGCAGAATGAAAAGACAGAGAGATGTAAGCAATGGTACATCACTTGTAGAACCCAGACACTCAGGAGTCCAAAAGGCTCACAAGAATTCCAGCACCGCAAATCCGAGAAGGAACATCGCATTAGAATTTCCGGATCATGAATCTGAAGAAGAATCCGAAGAAGTCATTGTCAGACACGGCCATCGTATTTTCATTGTGAGTGACCATCATGAAATAGTTCGAGAATTCATCAAATTTTGGTCATGTTTGATGTCCATTATGCTCTTTAGGGGATTTCCAAATTGACCAACCAGGAGGAGAATGTGTGGGGAATTTGAATGTGGGACTTGTGAATATGGAATCCACCGGTTATAGGGTCTCCCCCAAGAGGCGGGTATCGTGGGCGGCTTAGCAACTGCTCCAATACCCTAAAACACCTTTGCCTCCTGCCTCCTCTATTGTAGGGGACCTCCGACTCTTCTCGCGTGCCGACCTCCCCCGCCTTGTCTCTTTTCCCTTGCAGCTTCGAGACACCACGATTCACCTCCCTTTTTGCTCCACCTACTCCGGTTTCTCATTTGGTTTCTTGTTGTTGCAGCGTTCTTCAGGCGTGCTTGTGCCGACTAAATTGACGTTGGAGTCAATGGAGATAAGGAGCGGACGTGATCTTGGCCGAAAGGAGGAGGCTCGTGTACACCAGTCAAGCCCAGATGCACGACTTCAGGAGGTATAGATTTAACTCTTGTGGGGTTTTGCACGTTTGAATATTTGTTGCCAAAGAGTGCCTATCGACTTCCTTTCTTCATTTCTGTCACAAGCGCCGGTGAATTTCAGGACCCTCTCGCCACCGAGGTCTCCCTGCCGTGACCTTGAGTTTGAAAACCTTTTGGTTTCATGGAGCTTCCCAGTAGTCAGATTTGCTTCGGAGAAGGGGTTGTGATCCCTCCCCATTTCTTTATGTGTGCAACGTCCGGTGCATTTCGGGACCCCCTTGCCACCGAGGGCCCCCTGCCACGATTGCATTGTTGGAAACATTCTGGTTTTATGGAGCTTTCCAGTAGACTGATTCGGGGAGGGGCAGGGTTGACGGGACGTTGCGTCCCGAGGCAAATTACGTCCAAAAACTGGACGTCCGGACGTGCGGATGCAGCGGGTGTCCAGGTAAAACGGCGGATGGTTGGACTTTTGGCGGACGGCAGGGCAAATGGGAATGTGGACGGTCGGAATTTTGGCGGATGGAGGGCCGACAGTCGGAAATTTGGCGGACAGGTGGGTGGACGGTCCGAATTTTGGCGAACCGAGGGCCAATAGTCAGAATTTTGGCAGACGAGAGGGCGGTCAGTCGAAATTTTGGCGGACGGGGGGGCGGACGTTTGGAATTTTGGCGGACAGGAAGGCAGACGGTCGGAGTTTTGGCGGACGGAGGGGCGGACGTTTGGAATTCTGGCGGACGGGAGGGCGGACGTTTGGAATTTTGGCGGACGGTGGGGCGGACGGGAGGCCAGACGGTCAGAGTTTTGGCGGACGGGGGGGCGGACGTTTGGAATTTTGGCAGACAGGAAGGCGGACGGTCGAAATTTTAGCGGACAGGAGGGCAGATAGTCGGAATTTTGGCGGACGAGAGGGCAAATAGTCGGAATTCTGGTGGACGAGAGAGTGGACGGTCAGAAGTTCGGCGGACGGGAGGTCGGACGGCCGACGGTCATGTTTTTGGCGGACGGGACGTCGGAGGACTGGGCGGACGGCCTAAGTCCTGACGGCCTAAGTCCTAGCGGACTGCGGGTCGGACGGGTGGTTTATACTTTGTAATTTATATGGAGATTAATAGCGCAAAATTTTGAGATTTTGGTGAAGGTCTATACTAAGGGGATTGGTAAATTTTTCATATGATTCTAGTTTTTAATATGATCTGCATTTATTTTGTTTATGGATATGACTGTATTTAATTATGGTTAGATAATTTTTTCCTAAATTTGGAGTGAACTATTTTAACTAAAAAAGTTAGGTGTGAAAAAAATCAAAACTTTCAGACCAATCGAAGTGTCAAAAATATTGCACCAAATGCCAACCGAACTACTGAAGAGTCAAACCAAAACATATAGGATGTGAAAAAGAATGAAAATTTCAAACCAACCCAAGGGTCTAACCGGTCTAATAAAAAAACAAGGATGTAGAAGTAGAAATAAAAATATCACCTAAACTAGAAGACACCTATGACCTATCCAAAAAATTAGGGTGCAAAAAAATATAATAACGTTCAAACCAAACCAAGTGGCAATCCTCAAAACCTTAGGATGTGAAAAAGAATGAAAAATTTGGAATCCATTGATGCACTGTTCCCCAAATGAAATTGAGTGTGAAAAGTAATCAAAACTTCTACACCAACCCAAGTGTCAAGTCTAAATATATAGGATGTGAATAAAAATGAAAAATTTCTAACCAACCTAGGTGTCTAACACTCAAATCCTAAGTTTACTTAAAGAAAGGAGGTGGATTGGTAGAAGAAAAAAAATAAATCAAACCTACACCAAAGAGACGTAGCCCAAAAAATGGAATGTCAATAAATATGGAAATTAGAAAATTTATATTAACCGAAGTGTTGTATTCCAAAATATAGGGTGTGAAAGAAATCAAAACTTTATCCCTAACCCAAGTATAATAGTGTGTAGCCCCCTCAACAAAAATGATGCTTAAGAAAAAAAAAAAAATTGAACCAAAGAGTGCTATACCAAAAAATAGAATGTGAAAAATAATGAATACATCAGCACCAACCCAAGTGTCAAACCAAAATGTACATGATGTGAACAAGAATGAAAAATTCCAAACCAAAAGGTGGTGTCTAACTTGGGGTCTTAGAGGAAAAAAAAAAAGTGGAAAGAGAAATAAAAATTTCACCTAAAGTCCTCAAGATGTAAACCAAAAACACCTATCCCAAAACATAGAATGTGAAAAGAAAGGAAAAATGGCCATTAACCAATTTCCACAATTTCCAAAAAAATTGGATGTGAGAAAATATGAAGAACTTTTGGAAGATTCCAAAGGTCAAATCCTAACAACATAGGATATAAAAAAACCAAATAAATTCACCTAAACGTAGATGTACTACCCAAAAAAATTGAGAGTGAAATTTTTTTAATAAATGCAAATGTCAAAGTAAAAATATACAAGATGTGAAGGAATTAAAATTTTCAAACCAACCAAATGTCTAACTCCGGGTCTTATTACCAAAATATGGCTTTGAAAAAGAAGAAACAAAATCCCTAAATCTAAGACGCGTATCCAAAAAATTAGGGTGTAAAACAAACACACACATACACACACACATACACACACATATATATATAAAAACAAGTTGTTTCCCCCAAATAAAATGGATGTCAAAATGAAATGAAATTCCCATATGGTTTTGCACACCAAAGAAAATTATAAATTTTTTCATTACATAAAAAAGCATGGTAGTGCTACAATAAACAATAAAAACAAACTTTTCCCATTGCATGCTATTTGTACATGTAATATACGCATATGAATCCCTAAGCCTGCGTCTCTTCAACTCCTATTTAAGGACAGTAATCATCATCTCTTTTCACCTCTACCCCGCTACTCTCACATCCTTTTGTCCATTTGTTGTCTTTTTTGTTGGATTCGTCTTCCATGTCGTCTGATGAAGAGCATCGAAGGTTCCATCCTCCCTCTTGTACTTCTTTCGAAGTGCGTGACCTCTTTCTTCGGCCCTTCTTTTTTTCAATTTTTACATTCAATATGGCTTTCCTCTTCTCTTCCTTAAGACATGGGACCGGTTTCATTTTTGTCTGTGAAACAGGCCGCCGTGTATCAAGGGGAGTTCTACCCACATTCTGTTTTTTTATTGGAGAAATTGCAAAAGGTTGCATAACTCTTTTCTTATTGCCTTCGGTGCCTTCTTTGACCTCCTGTTTCCCTGATGTGGGCCCTCCCTGAATGGTTATCTTGACTGCATTTTCAGATTGCAGCAATCGGGATGACAATTTCCTGTTCTGTCGTGGTGGTGCATTGCAAGAAGCGTTTCGCAGCGCCATTGCAGCCAAGGTCTCATCCTTATCATCATCGATGGATGATACTATGCTGTAACTTCGATTGATGGAAGGCACCTTCCCTTTTGGAATCTGGGCAAGCCGTTTTCCAAAAGTTAAGTTCCTCGAACCATCTCAAATTCTGCTACAGCTTCCAAATAGGGCATGTAGAGGAGCACTACATGGTCGTTCCGATGGTTCTTCACTATGTTGTTGCTTGCCTTTGCTTTGGTCGGCAAAAATTGGGCTTCCACATTCCATCAGAAATCCATCACCATTTTGATGCACTTCATTCGGTTTGTCCTTTTTTGCAGTGGGTTCCGCAGTTTTTTTTCTCGCCAACGCAGAGAGAAGTTCATCTTCTGTATTGCTGACTTCTTGTTGGACATTCATGTCACCTCCTCCACCCTCATTTTGTTTGTCGTTATCTTCCTCTTGCACCCTTCCTGTGGACGGAGACTTGGGAATTCGAATGACTTCATCAATTCCATCGATTCCACCATTGGACATCGTTGTTCTATTAGCCTCCACTATCTCCACGTAAACATCCTCATTTTGTAATAAAACCTTCTCGCTATTTAGAAATCCAGATCCATCCACAAATCTAGCTATCGAAGGTGCACGCTCATCATATCCATCATTCTCATCTTCCAATCCAAACTCAAATGCATCTCTATCATTGCCTCCTCATTCTTCATTGGTCATGTTAGGACTATGGTACGATTCATCATGCAAATCTTCTGTGTCGGAGTTCAAGACCTCGTCTAGCGGGTGAGGCCTATCATCCTCCAGCTCCGAACCAGACCCCGGCTCTGATTCCTTGGAGTCCACATTGTCACGGTACCACTTCTTCTCATTCTTCTCTTTTGATGCGGCCATGACTTTGGAATTGCTATACACATACACCAAGTCCGTTGCCCTCTCCATCGTCAACTTGTTCCGAGATTTGTTGTGAACATAGCAGTAGCTACTCCAATTTCGTTCACACGAAGATGATGACACCGGTTGGGCCAAGATCTTCTTTGCGATTGGAGCAATGAGTTTTCCACAGGCCCTCTCAAAGTCCCACCAAGCGTATGCCAACAGCATTTGTTCACCTGGCTCCAACATGTTGTGGAACGGAGGGTCCCTATGTTGAAAGGCTACGAATTCTTTGACCACCGCTGCATACTTTTTGGGGTCACATAATTTCATTATAACACGCTTACATCGATCAGTTGCATTCTGATCGTTGGCTAGTTCTTTATCGTGAAGAAGGTACGGGTTCAAAAGAGCTCCTGCATAATGTAGATCAGTCTCTCCTTTCTTGCATCGGTTTTCAAACGCTACCTCCAACGGTTCTGCCTTCTCAACGTCCAAACAAAAAGGCTCCATTCGTAAACGAAGGACATGTTCTTCTAAGTTCCTCATAATGTGCAACACCTTCCCCATGCACGGTGTTTTTGCATCCAAATCACGTAGATCCCATACGACTGGGGCGGTCAATTCCCGCACATTCGTCCAATGGTTCCAAGAATGCTCGGCCACAACAATACTGTATACTTGCCAAGACGTCGTGCGTGCTTTGCCTTTTCCGTTGTCATTGAGTGTGTTCACGTATGTAACCCACTGTGGGTCCACCACACTCTGTCTCATTGCGCTCTTCACCTCCAACAAGCGATCAATGATGATAAAATAAGAAGCAGACCTGGTTTTCAACGGCTTCAATAAACTATGCTTTGTCTCGTACTTCCAAAATATAACAAGAGGCATGTGCCTTTTCCTAAAGAAGTTTACCACAAGCTCGGCATCCTTCACTGAATCTGATATCCATTTCTGCCCCCCCCCAATCTTTGAGCAACAAATTCAAGGTGTGCACCATGCATCCTTGGAAAAAGATGTGTGGATATTTACTTGACACCAAATTCCATGCTGCCGGGTTTGCATTTGTATTATCTGCAGTCACTTGCACCACGTTTTTGGGACCCACTTGTTCTATAAATTTTTCCAAGATAGCTACAAGATACGGTGACGTCTTTTTTTCTCCACTTGTATCTACGGATCCAAGGAAATGCTCACCGACTGAAGATACGAGCATGGCATTTATCAATGGGCGGTTCTTCACTGAGCTCCATCCATCAATGGACAATGTTGCTCCAAACTTCCTCACGCTGTCTTCAGTTCTTCGATGCAACTTCCCCGCAAGATCAACCTTCGCTTCTTGAAGCAATTTATGTTGTAGATCATGGTATGAGGGCGGAGTGTACGGCCTTGCACACTCAGCCGTCATCTTCACTATTTCTTTGAAGGCTGGATTTTGAGCTACTGAAAATGGTATGTTTGCTACATATAAAAAATGGGCCCACGTTGCATACAATTTGCATTTATTGGCTTCTTGAAAGCCATCCAATAGACTGCTTTGTGTCCTAGGAGGTCTATTGCTTGATGCCCTTGAGGTCTCCCTAAAACCAGATGTTTCCGTGAGTGGTGTACCTTTGGAACCCACAAAAACTTCTTCCGGTGCTGTGCATGAATCTTCTTGCGTAGAACGCGGTGTACCCGAACGGGCCCTTGAGAGATCACTTCCAGATATAGGCATGTCGTTGCCATCAATTCCATGCGCAACAGGTTTTCATGGGAAAAGCCCCTTGCAACGAACAAATAAACTTTTTATTTCAGATGTCAAACAAGAGCATAAGCTTATTCCCGTATCACAAGAACCGGAGGGACCTTCATATCCCAAGTGACTCAACATACAGCTCACTTTCTTGTTGAACACACACTTGCAAGCCTTGCATTGTACTTTACCTGTTTTCTGGACCCCGTACCAACTAGAAAAATCCTTATTCATCCTAACCGGTTCTAATCCTTGATCTTGGAAAGATCAAAAATCATGTGCACCGTATAAAAGAATGTCAACAATGAAAAAATCAATGCCTCCACAAAGCCTTGCAAAACAAGGCCCCCCCTTCTACTGAACTATACACCACCAAATAAGGGACACAAAAATTCATTTGCAGCGCCTAGCCCTTGGAGATCTTAACATTCAGTTAATCGGGAGTGCTTGAAAATGAGTCCTTCCTCACACTTCATACTCTTCAGCTGGAACTGACCGTTGGGAAGGAAAACGGACTTCCCGTTGTAGTCCCGACGGTCGGACGGACTCGGCGGACGGACCTAGCGGACGGCAAGTCCCGTCGGACGGGCAGGTGCTGGCGGACGACAACTGCGGTCGAACAGGGCTGACGCTGGCGGACGGGGAAGAGGTTTTTGGACAGCAGACGCGGTCGGATGCTTCGGACGCCAACTCCGTTGGCGGACGGGGCCGGAGGTGGTAGATGGGGCCTACGCCGGCAGACAGCAGATGCGGTCGGATTCGTCCGATGCCAATCCGCTGTCGGTTATTCGGTTTAGGGTTGCAAAAATTTGGAAAATTGCATTCAAAAATGAATCCTACAAGTTATTTGTTTCAAAAAAATGCTCTGACTGCCCGGAAAACAAGAATGTCTATAACTTTCTCATAACAAATCCAAATGAAATGAATCAAAGCTTTTTAGACAAAAATATAATCTATGAGAAAAAAATACTAAAAAGGTAAAAAAAAAAATATAGAAATTTTTTGGGCTGCCCACCGTCCCTTGATTTGAGCTTATTTGGTCCTAACTTTTGTTCTCGAGCACCGATTGTGAAAAAAATTATATTCCCATGAAGCTAATTAGTTTATCTACCACCCAAAAAAGTTTCAAAAAATCACGACAAAATTTCAATCCGTAAGTACCTGCCCAAAAACGCATTTGTCTCCCAAAAGGACAAGAGGCTTTTAGGGGTTAAAGTAAACTCCCAAAAATTTAAGGAAGTCCTTGGACATTTAGGGAATATAGAAAATGCGTGACGAATTGAATGTCGCCATTGATTTTCAGAGTTACGCGTACCATATTTGAAAACTTCTACATTTCTTGTCCCCACACCCACATGCACTTATTTTATGGCTAATGAATTATTCATTATCTAAAATATAGGGCAAGGCCTTTTTCATTCACATAATGACAGAAATTTTTATAAATGGATAATGCACTACATTTTGGCCATGGATTTAAATGTACTGCTTGCCGTACTTTAAACTTTTATATAGTCTTTCTTTGCTTAAACACACATTGGAATTTTCATAGTCATATACAATTCAAAGTTCCAATTAATCACAATATGAGGTTTGTTTTTCAACACAATTGAGAAGGTCATGTTCAAATGAAAAGGAAGTCTCACCATTTCCCAATGGAGCAAAATCCTCATAGGTTTAAATGATATACTTGTTATATAGCCAAGATAATTGGCACAAATCACAATTGCCATAATATGGAATCCAAAATAATAGATATTGAAAAGACATCAACAAGTATTGTACGTAAATAGAGAGAGAAAGAGAGAGAGAGAGAGAGAGAGAGAGAGAGAGGTATAGATATAGATATAGATATATAAAAAAAAGCATAGATACATACATATTAGAAGCCAGTCAAAAGTCAAAACATATTGTACGCATAGTCATTTACTAGTACTCACTCCTCCTAGCATCCAAACAACTATCCATAGAGTGCCATAATCGTAAATTTGTAATAGACCTATATGTCCATGTCTATTTCAATCTATCATTGGTACCCTATTCCAAAATACGAGACGGCCCTTCGTTGGTGCGTTGCCCTCCTTTAGCGGCGCTTCTCAGACTTTCTCGGCGAGCCACGGCCCCGGGACTTTCGACACCCGGGTGTCATATGGATTTGGTCTGCCGATCAATAACGGCAAATTCTCGTGCTGCTTCCGGAGAATAATCATTGTCATCTTCCGCCTTCCGTTTCTTATTTTGTTTAGGAATTAAGTCCACTGACTTCAACTTCAAAGCTCTTAAAGCAGAGTCCACCTTTAATAGCAACTCGTTCACCACTTCGACATCACTTTTGATTTGCAACGCAGTACCTTGGGTCTCTCCTTCCAATAGGAACGTTCTCCACTGAGCTATGATGTCGCCGATCCTCTTGTCAAACATCCCAGCCACCTCTACTAAATGGTCTTCAGTGTTTGATTCTACATCTACGTCCACAAGAAAACAAACTTCTGCAGCTTCTTCCAACTTCGACAAGAAGAGGGCTCTACCTATCAAAATATGGTTATATGCCGCATATTGATTGCTGAATTCTTTTGAAGCCTCCACCTCTACCCATTGGTCATCTTTTCCTTTCTGCACTTGCTTCTCTGGAAAGCGAAAGAATTTGTCACGTTGCACGCTCCAATGCCCTCCCATGTTGCGACAGAACAATTCACGAGCCTCAAGATCTTCAATTGAACAGGCCTGTAACTTGACCTTTCTGTTTTGGGTCATCCACATGAAAGAATCCACCGGTACAGTTGACTCATTGTATAAAGCATGTCTCTGTTCTGTTGGATCCCAATTCAATGTTTTCCCTCAATGGTGGTAATTCTGAAATTTGTAAGGCGCTTGGTCTAGTGGAAGGGTCCATCTATTGTATTCATGGCCGGGAGGCATAACCTCCAGGAGACAAAACAATTCATAGAACTTAGGGCTCAAAGGAGAACGGCATTGTGCACAGATTGAGCTAAAATGTGATGCTGTAATGATGCAAGTGACGTGGAAAGTGTGGTGACAGTGGCCCATACTTATGGCTCCTTCAAGGCCAAAACTTTCTTGACAAATGGCACAAACACCCTTCAACATTTCATGACCTCCATCAAAGCCATGCACTGGTGTCTTGTCCTTCTTGTTGATGTGTGCTGAGAGTGTTTGGTAAAGGACCCATCCCTCCTCTAGTTCCAAGGCCCTATTGATGTCTTTCTCCCCTCCTTTTTCTGTGCGGTTTAGTCGCTCGAACATAGCCTCCATGTTTCTCCATGATGTAATTTTTGTAGACCGCCATGGATGTTGCTCCAACTCGTTCTTCAACCTCTTCAAGAAACCCTCCACGATCTTGCATTTGTGTTCCGAATTCTTTGCAAGTCTAAAAAGCCCATTCATTGCTCGGGATACTAATAAGGGTTTGTCTTGGAGTTGTTGTATCCATCCCAGCCATCGAGACTCCGATCCGCTCTGAGGCTTGCACTCATCGATGACCTCCTCCATTCGTTCCATTTGTTCCAACCTGGACTGAAGAACGTCATTTCTATGATTTGCTTCCACTAATTCTTTTTCCAGCTGCTCCCACCCTTTACCATTATGCATCGTAAATGTGTCGGGTGCATCAACTCCTTTGCCCTTGTCTAAAGGAAGAGACAATTGATCGCTCTCTTGAGTTGGCTGGGAAAACTGTCTTCCATTGTATAGGGCCTTCAATCTTCTGTTCTGATCCTTCAAAGTTATCACCTGCCGTTCCAAGGCATCGCACTCTCTCCGCACATCCTGATAATTTTCCTCTAATTCAATTGCGGACTTGAAAATTGGCATTATTTGGTCGGGAAATGCAAAAAAACCTGGGCACCTTTCACCAGTTCAGGAGCAACAGCTGCTGTGTCATTGGCGAGGTCCGTAATCACTGGACCAAGTTCAACGAGCCAATTCGCACCACATGACAATGCCAAAGCAAGTTCCGGCATTTCTCCCAAGTTACATGCTGGTAGAGGTGGCGTATAGCTAGAGCCCGCCTTGGTGGGGCTGGACTGCTGTCTACAATCTATCCGCCGTCTTTCAAATATTCTCCACTTGGAAGAGAGCTGAAGGAAGTTGTCCAGTCCCTGCGCATATTTCATAACCTTATTTGCCTCCCTTACCGGCACGTTTATGGATGACAAGTGAAACGCCACGTGCAGAAA
Organism: Neckera pumila; assembly: GCA_963969595.1. NCBI lineage: Eukaryota > Viridiplantae > Streptophyta > Bryopsida > Hypnales > Neckeraceae > Neckera > Neckera pumila. The sequence goes on along the minus strand of OZ018412.1, from coordinate 5,058,277 downwards.
CTTCTTCCGCACCTCATCTTCCCCCATGGTAGGCTCCGTGTCCAGGTTGTTGGGCTGCTCCACGTTGGTTCCTAACGGTTGCTCTTGAATGATCGGACTCTGTGTTGGGCTTTGTGGCGTTTCGGGTGTATCCACTTCACCGCGATAAACACCTACAAATTTCAAGGGATCTAGAACACCACTGTCTAGAATCTTTGTAATTGTAACATCGGTCTTCGCTAATTGTTCTTCAGTGACTTCTTTTCCTGACGAAGAAGGGCCACCACATGCTTTTACAAGGTCCCATTTGTTAGGAACAATGCTTGGCTCACCCATGCTGGTAACTTCATTTGGTGGAGATATAGAAAATGTTGTGGAAGGCATGACCTCCTTTTCGTGTACAACTGCAAAGGAAGCATTGTTTAGTTTTGTTGCTTCAACGAGTTCAGCCTCCTTCACCCACAAATTGGGAATATCCTTCTGGCCGGCAAGAAGCAAAAGTGGATTCTTTTTTCTCGTTGGAAACGTGCTCCAGTCCACCTTCCGCGCCAATTAGAGTTCTGCATACACCATGGAGGCCAGGCTGTAGTTTATGTACCCCTTACTCATTGACTTGTCCGAAAATAGGGCCTTCCACACTTCATCCGACCGATGGACAAAGTGCGGACTTGTGCAAGTCTTCGGCTTAACACAAAAATCCTTTGTTTGACATTCGTGTGCACTCCGAGGCCACAACTTGTTGATGTGGTACATTTTTACATATTTCTTGCACAATCGGAAGTTCCAATATGCTACTTCCTCTTCCTCCCAACCGCTCTCCGCCAGGATGTTAGGATCATCTAAAATCTCATAGTGAAGCCCATGTGCGACCCCCTTCACTTTATCCTTTTTCTTTTGGTCACCTCTTGAAGTCATCCCATCAGTACCTGCAACACCCTCAACGGCCATGACCGAGAACTTGAATTTTTAATTACTTGCAATGAAATAATCTCTGCACGTGTAGTCTTGACACCGGTGTTTGTACACAAAATCGTCAAAGATTTGCCGTAATAAGAATTGGACCCCTTCTCTCCACCAAGTAGGCGCAGTCAGCACCATGCTAAATACGTGGAAACAACAGAGCATCCGACTTGGCTCACAACAAAGAGCCGGAGAGAAGAAGTGAAGAAAATGAAAGCGACCGTTCGCCCTTATACCCATCCGCCCAGACCTAGAAGCGGTCCGGCGCCGGACCGGCGAACGGCCAATACGGACGTGCCTCGAACGTGCTGCCCGCTTGCCGGACCTCCGCCGTCCGCCTCCGCAACGTCCGACCGCCTTCCCGTCCGCTTTGGGGACGGCCAACCGGCTGCGCGTCCACTTCGGCACCCTCCACACCACGGCATCCGCTTCGGCTCCGTCCGACCGCTGCAGCGTCCGCCATGTGCATCTGGATCAGACCGCCTAGTCCGTCCACCCATTTCCGTCCGCCTTCTCCGTCCGCGTTCTCCGTCCGCCCTCTTGACCGATGTTTCCGTCCGACATCTTCCGTTCGCCGTGGAAGTAATGTTGAAATTATTCTTTGAACATTGGATTCCGGAAAAGATTTCTTCTATATACCCACAGATGCCATTCAATGCAAGAAGCATCCAATGTGACAATTCATGTGGAAATGTTTAACAATTTTCTGTCCTCTCATTTTAACCCCTAAAGGACCAAGGCCCTTTTAGTGCCAAAAAAAACTCAAAATGCCATTTCTATAGTAAAAAGTTAAAAAATTTGAAAAATGTTTTTTTTTCTCATCTAACCATAGGATGTTACACCTAAGTAGTATAAGAATGTGTGGAAAAAAATTCAGAATTTTTGACCGCACAAATTGCAAGATATCTGCATTTAAAGTGAAGAAAACAAGTTTTTCAGCACATTGCGGGACTAGATTTTTTGACTTTGAACATTTTTAACTTAAAACTTTTGCACTACATAGTTCTGAGGTTTAAATTTTTTTAGTGGGGAATTGCATTGAGAGTCTAGGAAAAAAACAAAACTCAAAAACACTTAATTATCGTTCTTTAAAAAAATGTTAAATAGAATTAGATACGAGATAGAAGGAAAATCTAAACCATTCATGTATTTTGAATGGAATTAAAATGCACTAATTCCAATGGTGAAATTTTTCTAACAAGTAATATAAAGCATGGGGAAAAAAAAAAAAATTTGAAAAATTGCATTCATAAATGCATCCTAGAAGTTATTTTATTGAAGAAGATGCTGTAATTGCCCAGAAAACAAGAATGTCCATAACTTTCTCACAACAAATCCAAGTGAAATGACTCAAAGCTTTCCAAATAGGTAAAAATATAATCTATGAGAAGAAAATATAAAAAAAAAAATTCAGATTTTTGTCCATTATTTTTTGCTGCCAGGGCTGCCCGCCGTCCCCTATTTTGAGCTTATTTGATCATAACTTTTGTTCACAGGCACCAATTGTGAAAAAAGTTATATTCCCACGAAGGTAATCAGATTTTCTACCTTTTTAGAAGTTTCAAAAAATCCACAGAAAATTTCAGCCCATAGGCCCCATAGATACCTGCCCAAAAACGCATTTGTCTCCCAAAGGGACAATGGTCCTTTAGGGGTTAAAACGCCTAGTATACCAAAACCCCAAATTGTAAACCCTAAACCCTAGACCCTAGACCCTAGACCCTAAAACTCCCATAAGATTAAAGAATGAGGGCAAGTTTTTGGAGATTCCTGTATTAAATTTTAACAAATGATGTCTACACTAAATACTCATGGATTTTAAAATTGGAATTCATATTGAACTTGTAAATTTTTTGTATTAGACTCTGTAATTCACACTTTTTAACATCGACTAAATTCCATTGTGGATGAATTGTTGTTTCTAATGGTGAATGACAAGGGACCATTGTTTACGATTCACCTTATAAATTTTAAGTAATAATTTTTAGCCAAAATAGTCTTTGATTGTACAAATGGTCCCTTGTATAAGACTTCTTCTAAATTTTTTTTTATCTTCGTACTCTATGTTTTTAGAGGGGACTTAAATGGAGTGCATATGAATTGTGGTTTGTAATGGCCAATGAGAAGGGACCATTGTTTAGGATTTCCGTTGTAAAATTTAAATAATGCCTAACGATTGGAGCTTGGTTTGCTACGCATTAAATATATTACTTTTGTGGGAACACGCAATGTCAATATTTAGAAATCCGGATTAGTTTAGGATCAATTCCGTAAATATTTTCAAAAATTTGTAGTAGTGAAGGCGCAAACCGAAACATTTAGTAGAAACTAGGTAGTCAGGAAGTTCCGGCTTGCAAAAACTTGTAGAATAGGTAAGAAATGGACTTTGGCCAAAATCCGGAAACTAGAATGGGATCCGGATTCAGGCAACCTACGAATTAGGGGTGCAGCCTATGAAAACTAGGGATCCGTTTGCAAATGGCGGCGCATTAAATGGCCAAACCAACGGGTGTCGATCACTGGCCGGGTACTTAAGCAGATGGGCCTTTTGTTTTTCTCCCTCTTTCTTCCGCTCGAGGAGGTGTGTGTGCTTGCAGGTTTGGGAGCGCGTTTTTTTTAGAAGAGTGAAAGAGTGGTGAGTTAGGCCGGATAGGGAGAGAAGGAAAGGAGGGTGTTGATTGCACCAGATTGTAGGTCAAGAAGATGGCGGGATCATCGGTGCAAGGGCAGAAGACTATTCCTTCTGTCAAGCTCCTGTACCCAGTCATTCCATCGGACTCCGCTGGGCGCTTAGAGTTAGAGGAAGATCTCTTCAAACTAGGGTGTATCAGGTTCATCCGGCAACCCTGGACAGTTAAGAGTGAAGATTTTCTTCGTGAGCTGGTTATGGGGACGCCAAACCAGTTCAAGGCGACGCCAAGGGGTCGGTTGGCCTCTTGGATGGAAGGGATGTGGGCGGAAACTTACGGGTTGAAGCAGTCCAGATCCGGAAATGCAACCCGGACGGATAAGTTTTATGAAGACAAGTTCAAGAAATCGTCGCACCATAAGGAGGGTTTCACCGTTAGTGACTGTATCGATGAGCGCTATAGGTGATTACTGAATTTCCTGATTCCCATCGTCTATCCAGAAAAGCCAACCAAGGTTACGGTTACGGTGGCGAATACGATTTTCGGAGCACTCAAAGGCCGGGTCGTGAACTGGGCGACCATAATCCACCAGAAGGTCAAGAAGATGGCAGTGGCTATCGACAAGGCCAAGCAGAGTCCGCTCAGCACTTACTTGTTCCACATGTATCATCATTTTGATTTCATAACCCCGCAGGAACAAGTTGCCTATGAGACCGGAATGCAGATCCTGAAGTACGGATTCATAGAAGAGTTGAAATCGACGAGAAAAGCGGCACTAGAAGAAGAAGAGGAAGAGGAGGATCCGGAACCAAAGCCGCTGGAGAAGAAGAGGATGAGGAGGATCCGGAATCGAAGCCGCTGGAGAAGAAGAAGCAACAGAAGACCACCAATCCGAACGCACGAAGAACGAGTCTGGACGTGCCGGAACCGAATTCGTCCCTGACCCAGCCTTCACCGGAATCTTCTGATGTATCCGACTTCTATGAGGCCGGAACCCGATGGATGGTGCAATGTCGGAAGATGCACGCCGAGATGGCAGAGGTCATCACGGGCGTCGCCAGAGAGTTAAATGTTGAGACGGATCAGATCTTCAACGAACTCCGGAAGAGACCCAATCCAGCACTACTCCAAGAGAAGGCCAAGCAGATCGAGATGCTTAAGGTGGAGCGAGATCACTACAAGAACAAGTTCTACTGGACGGAGGGGCAGTCGATCTCAGCCCGGAAGAAGGAGACGGATGCCCTGAAGCTAGTCAGGGATTTGAAGGTGTTGGTAGAAGAACTGGAACATCAGATCATCCGGTCCGCGCTTTACACGAAGAAACTCGAGAACGACAGCATTGTTACCGGATCCAGAGTGCTGCAAGTCCTGGTCGATTACGAGGCCAAGATGAAGATCGTTTTGGACGATATGAGGCAGCTGCTAGGACATTTGGATGTGGCCAAGGACGACTTTGGGCTACTTCCAGATATTTTCATGGAGTCCCCGGGCAAACACGGAGCCAGAACTTCCGGGACACAAGAGGATCCAGGCTTGAAGTCCCTGTTTAAAATGCCTAGGGTGCCTTCCTAGAGTCATTTCCCGAAGTGGGGCACGGTAAATACTTTTTCCTCAAAGTCTTCGTTGGGGTCCGGAAAGGCTGGGCAGAGGTTGCCGATCCGGAGAGATTTGTTAAAAGGTTTGGGGACGATCAATCCGGCAAGAGAGCACCCGGAGAGATTCCCTCATATATCGGAACAGTCACCAACACGGGGTACGCAATTGATTGACTTAGGAGATCCGGCTCCAGAGACGAAACCGGAACCCAGGCCGGAAACCCGGCTGAACAAAAGGACGGAAATAGTGGAGGCTGAAATCTCGGATCCAGATGAAGAACTCGAGATGGTGGAACCTGAAAGGCAGTTGAAGCTCCGGAAGTCTGAGATGCGGAAACCGGAAAGCAAAAAGTTGGTGAAGCAACAGATTGAAGACTCCGAGTCTGGTGAGTTTGAGTCGAGCTCAGAATCTGAAGAAGATACGGAGGAGGACGAGACATCTCCTGCGACCCATCAGAATCCGCCTCGAGCCGCCAAAATGCCGCCAGCGAAGGGTTCCGGTAAGCCGACAACCAAGCAGGGAGCCGGGAGTTCAAAGAAATATCGAGTGGCCAAGTAGTTAGAAGAAGACTACTTGTGGAGGTGGATTAGAATTTGGATAGTTTTATCCCGGAACCGGATTCCAAGCGTGGGCCCGGTTTCCAGAAACGTAGGGATAAGGACTTTCCGGTTTATTTGGGATTTCCTTGGTAGGTGGGTGTGGTTGCCCCCGTTTGTAGGGAGCCCTTTTTTGCTTTTAGGGTGTTGACTTTGGCTTTGTTTTGGGTTTTTAAGGGCGGGCAAGTTAGTTGCCCCTCATTCCCTCCTAGTTGATATTCAATTGTATTTCATTCCCTTTTCAAAATCTGAGCCCTCGGGTATACATTTTGGCTTTATCAGTGTATCCGGATTGTGTTGACCTATGGTCTGGGTGTTGGAAGGAAAAGACGGGTGAGGAGGAATCCGGATTTAGTAGAATACGGTCTGAGTCGAGAGTGTGCTATTGTAATGTTGTTGAATCGTTGACTTAGGAGTTGCGCACAGTGTCTTTAAATTACCAGAAGAGTAGTCCGGATCACAGAGTAGCGGGGAAGCGAGTCCGGTTGTCAAGCCGTGCGGAAGTAAATGCCCGCCCAAGGAAGCCCCCACCTATCCGGAAGATCTGCCAACCTTAGGATTCATCTAACCTCTAGAAAGATCACACCCACATACTTATTCCGGATTCTGAGATTTGTCGTTGTAGTAAGGGAAAGTGAAGTATTCCTGAGTGACCTGCTATCCAGAGTTGCCATCCGGAAGTTGTGAAGATCCGGATCTTTTTGTCTTGCTGCAAACTTTTGAATACTCGGGTGTTGTTATTTGTATTTGTTAGAATTGTAGGAGAACAAGAGTGGTGAAGTCCCTACCCCCTCTAAAGATCAACTAGTGGACCCTCTGAAGGTAAAACAGAGGTATTGAAAACCGGCTTGGAAGAAGAGACGTAAACCGGATTCCTCCTTCTATTAATTTGGAGGATTATTTGAATTGTGATTTAAAAGAAAAAAGTATCAAATTATTTTTTTCCAAAATTTTTTTTTCATTTTTTTGATAAATTTTTTTTTAGATCTTTTTATTTCAAAATTTTTTTATGAACAAATGGATCCTTGGGTTAGAGGAGCAATTTCTTGTTGCTAGAGGCACCTTCCATCTATTAACTTGAAAAAAATTTGAATTACAATTTAATCCCTAAAATACCAAGGCAGTTTCTGGCTCCAAAATCACTGAAAACAGCCATTTCTGCTGCAATCACTCCCTAAACAAAAAAATTTTTTTTTTTAAGAATCTAACGGTAGAATCTTAAGCTTCATTTGTCTTAGATCATGTGGTAAGAATTTCATGAAGATTGACCATACGGATTGGAAGATATTAGCATTTGAAGTTGGAAAAAGAAGTTTTTTGGAACTGCACCCTGCAATTTCAGATGACTTTGACGGCCATTTGTGGATTTTTTTGCACTACACACCACAAAGTTAAAAAATTTTGTGTTGCACATTTGAATTGAGAGTTTGGGAAAAAAATTTCAGAATGTCAAAACTTGATTTTCACATATAAAAAAATTGTTAAGTAGAAGTAGGTCCAAAATTGAACATAACACTAAATCGTTAATAGCTCTTAGGTGGAATTAAAACCTCAAAATCACAATGGTGGGATTGTTCTTGCAAACAAACTTTACCTTGTCAAAAAAAAAATTTGAAAGTTTTTGAAAATTGCATTCAAAAATGAATTCTAAAAGTTTTTCTTTTTGTAGATGCTTAGATTGCCCAAAAAACAAGATTGTCCATAACTTTCTCATATTGAGTCCAAATAGAATGAATTAAAGCTTCAAATTTAGACAAAAACATGATCTTTGAGGGAAAAAAATTGAAAAAAAAAATTCAATTTTTTAAAGTTTTTTTTTCCTGCCCAGCGACCTGCTTTTTTGACTTTGGGTGGCATTACTTTTGCTCCCGAGCACCGATTGAAAAAAAAATTACATTTTTAGAAAGCTAATGTGATTTCCTATCTTCGAAAAAAGTTTCAAAAAATCAGGTCAAAATTTCAAGTTGCACGAGCCTGCTCGAAATCCCAAGTGTCCCCCGAGGGGACTTTGGTAGTTTAGGGTTAATTTACTCTTTTTTTTCAATTTTATTTTCAAAAAAATATACTTAAAAAAATATATATTCAGGGCACTGCTCTTCAAAATCCGAGGAGCCTTCCTTGGGCTCCAAAAAGCCCTTCATTGACTCTAAGGAACCTTTACAAAAAAACAAAGACCTTTAAATAATCCTCAAATATAGATATAGGGTTCTTTGGCACTAAAAAATTGCTCCTCAATTTCAAAGAGCCTTTTCTTAGCACCAATAAAGGGCACCTTGGATTCAAGGAGCCTTCTCTTGGCACCAATGAAGGGCTCCTCGGAATCCAAGGAGCCCATATTAAAATTAAAATTATTAAAAAAAATTAAATGTAACTGTGAATACTAAACTTCTATTGTTTAGATTGAATTATGACTCAATACACAAATTCATTTATTTAGTGTGATTGTTTGAAAGGTATAAGATTAATTTGGATGAATGTTAGATGAATGTAGGTAGGATTTGTGCTTAGCAACTAAAAATTTGAGAACTTACCTAAAATCTATGGTCCACACGTTTGCCCCCGTGAGTTTTGACTTTTATATTTTTCTACATTTCTCCCTTTATTCCATTAAAACCCTTCAAATCAGACATAGTACGTATACCACTAAAATGCTCCATTTATTGATCGTTGATTGTTGAGCAAGTGCTATGAAATTGAAATCAATTCCTCCTCAATCAATTCTAAGATTTTACTTCACTTGCTCAACAATCCAAGATCAAAGGTCAAAGATCAAAATCACTAAATAGAGCCTTTTTAGTGGCACATGCACTATTTTTGATTGGAAGGTTTTATTGGAATGAAGGGAGTAATTTCTATAGATTTTAGTTGCTCCGAGCAATATTTTTTCTAAAGATTTCAATTTCTTTTTTTTTTAATTATTTTTTGTTGGACCATCTGTTTTCCTATATTATATAGAAAGCTATTCATGTTGAAAGCAGAGAAGGAGCTATACAACCATGCAAAGAACAAATGGAAGCCAACAAATTTAAAAATACTGGCAATTTATGTTCATGTGGTTGTAGTATTAGGGGTTGTCACACCTTCTTCACTCCATTTTCAAATATTTAGATAATAGGAACATGGCATTCTCTCATTGGCTCCCCTTGGTTTGCGGAGGTCCCATTCCTTGAAGATTGAGAATGGTCATTCTTTTCCTTTGGAGGAAAAGAATGGAGATGAAGAACATTTCTTCATAGAAGTTTCATTTCAATTGTGGGCCGCTTTCATCCTAGTCGCGCTGGAGAAGTAGAATTGGCGACCAAGAAACAAAACAAAATCTTCAAAATTGCAAAACAAGCAAGGTGAGCGGTTTAAAGTACGTGGGAGTGGGACTGCCACTTGTCCCTCCGCAAATTTTCCGAAATCCACTACATTGTTTAAAATTGGGTTGGCATCAATGCATCAACATCAACGCTTATACTACGTTGACGCAATCAACGCTCCAAATTACAAAGTGTGTCAATGCACACTAAAAAATTACTGCATTGATTGTGAATAGCAATTGAAAACTTTTTCCCATTCTCCATTTTCATTTTATACACAATTTGAAAGGGATGTTACACCTTTTTCATAGAAAAAAGCTCCTCATTGGCATTTCTTTTCATTCCACAACTTTTCATTCTTTATAGAAGTTTCATTTATGGAGAAGTTGTGGCAACCCTTCATTATGAAATTTGCAAAAATTAGGTATACCAATTCTACCATACTATTGTACTAATAAGAGAGAAAAATGATTTTGATACTAAAATTGTGAACCAATTCAATAAGAGTCCTACCAATGTCCGGGAAGAACCAACGACTAGTTCAAAGTTAGCCAGTGGATTTGTGAAAAAACTTAGTTGTCATTTGAAAATATCGGCAAAAAACCGGTGAAAAAATCTAAAAAAATTCTATTTTGAGTAAAAATAGAAAAAATAACCAGATTGCATATTCTAAAAATCGGTTCAATTTGGGAATTGAAATAATAGAGCTAGTAAAATTCAAAAAAATCCTTAAAGTGTTCAATTGATGATTTTGGAGGATTCTATAAGTAGCTCACAAAACTCTACATTTTTATGCAACACTTTTTGGCCTTACCTTTAAGATTGGTGCAAAGGATTTTTTCAGTTAGTCCATTGAATGTTGTTGTATTTTTGTACTTCATATATAAAAAGAATCTCCCCAAATGGCAGATGAACTTGTAAGTGCGGCAGTAGGACCGATGGAACCATTTCTGTCAATAATTCTCTTGCTTTTACGATACTCAAGAGTTTAGGGGTTCTTAGGGATTCTTAGGGTTTAATCCCTAAAGGACCGGAGTGGTGTCCAGATTTCTAAAATTATGAAGATCTATTATAAAATGCACCTAGAAGAATATTTTAATGATGACTCTCAAACAATAGTTGTAACATGCTATATATAGATCACATCCATACGGTTAAATCAACAAAAATGCTTACCAATATTTTTCAATAAAATTTGAAGCCAAAAATTAAAAATTCCTTCTAAAATCAATTGTAGATTGAATATTTATGATTTTTAAGAGATTTTTTTCCTATAGGTTCAAAATATCAAGTTCTAATTATAGTGATTTTTGAAGATTTTTATTTGATTTTTGATTCAAGTTATTTTTGAAGGGTCATTTTTTGAGTTGAAAAAGTTATAATTTTTGAGACTTGACCTCCCGATACTTTTTGAATTATTGAATATTTGCAAAGCAAAATCTTCTTAAGCTGAATTTTATTAATGTTAAAGAACTAATATAAGAATCTTCAAACAAAACTAATGGATGAAAAAATACATTTCGGTGAGTTTAGGATTCATCCATTGTTCAAAATCTGCATTCATGGTCCTTTAGGGGTTAACTCCAATAGGTCCACACATCCAAATTAAAAACTGGATGCATTTCAATCAACCTCGATTGTAACTTTGAAAATAACTATTCTTAGGATTTGATGCAAATTAAAAAAATGAAGCTTGACAAGTTTTGTTTCTACTCCATTTCAAAATTTTGAAAAATGTCAAGAATTGGAATTTATTGTAAATGAAAGTTATATGTCTTAGAATCCAAATAATACAATATGGTGTATTTTTCATTCATATATTTTTTTTAAAGTTTAAAAAAAAATTTAAATTATAAAATTATATTTTTCATTTTGTTTTTTATTTGTGGTAAAAATTATAGATTATTCTAATATATATTATAATTGATATGATTTGATTTCCACATTTAGCTTTTAAAAAATCAAAATAATATGAATTTTCCATTAAAAACTATTGATAAAAACAACATAAATAGAAAATGCATTTTTCCACTAGCAAAAAATACCAAAATTTTATACATCTATTAAATAAAAGAATAGATTTGGTTTGATAGTTGAATTTGACTTCAAGGTCTTTGTCATGGTTGTTTTGAGTGTAAAAAATAAAATAAACAATTGAACACTTTTCACACTAATATTCATTCCATTGCTACTTGTATCTCTCGTAAAAATTTCAAATCATTTGGATTGTATTTGCTATTTTTACTTGTTTTTGTTCAATCTTTGCAACAAAAATGATAACAATTACAATTTTTCATGAATTAGATTGACATTTCTAAATATAATATATATTCCTTAATATTTTGAGTCTCAAGTAATTAAAAATATAACTTTTTTTTTAACGCAATTTGAAAGGCTAAATTTAACTCACAGAGGAAGTTTGACCATTTCACAATGGATCCAGTCCTGTTAGGGGTTAAGGTTTAGGGTTTAGGATGACTGAAAGGACCGACTGTTATTAATCTGCAAGGTTTTCTTGAGGTGTCTGCTCGCATTGCTTTGCCATGCGAAATTGATAGCAGAAAGGACGGGCGCATTCTCTATTTTGTGATTTTGTAGCTCGGAGTTGGTTTTGTTGCGGTGGTAGGATTCTCTCGATTTGATCTCGAATTTTTTTTTGCCCTGTCGAGAAGAAAGTGATCTTGCAGCATCGCTTTGCCTACCAGATCACGTTTCTTACCTGGCACGAATTTGGAGAAGGTGCTCATGGCTACAGTTTCGGCTTGTATCGCCTGGGGAAGGAACATTGAACAACAGAATATAAACGAGTGAGTGAATTCTCAGAGATGTTTCTAGGGAGGGGTTCATGGAGCCCAGCCACCAGTTGGAATGGGGAACAGGATTTCTCAGACGGTGAATTTTAGGTCTTCCGCTTCTGTTGTCACTCATGAGATCTTTAAATTCTGAAATCGGACTTATCAGCCTTCACAACAACAAATTTCTTGCACGTGGCTCCTAAAAAAAATATTTTAAAACTCTTAATCACCGTTGCAAAGTGCAATTGGAGTGTTCAACCCCCGAGTGTTGGAATCCGGTCTAGATGTAGGATCGTGATGCAGATGCCTGTGGTGTCTTGCCATCTCTTCTTGCTGCACCAAATTTATTGTCCTCTCGTGGAGTCTCCCTCCAAGGTAATCTTGCAAGGGAGCAGGAAACTTTCAGAGCGTAATTTTCACATTTGATCTTTTCTCTTCAACAAAATCAAATTTTTAAGTATTTTGTGTACATTGAGAGTTATAGGTGTTGTGGTTTCTCTTCCTGTTTGGATTAGGGTTTGGCATTTGGGGTTTGCTCGCTTAGGGTATATCAATTCGGAGGGAGGCGCGGCCAGAGTTTGAAGGTGGCTTAAAAACGAGAACGATTCTTACATGATATATTTCTATCTAGATACACATCAAGGTTGCATGGGCTGTTGTTCCTATGGAGTTGCTTTGAGGAGCTTCGCCTACTGCAGTTAGGGTTTAGGGTTTAGGGTGCTGAGTACAGGCACCTTTGTAAGGTAGCCCAAGAATTGATTCATTTATGATGGACTAAGATTAGACTGAAGTTAGGTTGTGATGCATATATGGGGCGTTGTTCATGTCCATCTTTTTTAGGGTGCTTTCCTCTCTGCAGTTAGGATTTAGCAATTTGGTGGGTAGAGCAGACGCATTTGCAAAGCGAGCAGCAAATTTGAAGAGTTCAACCAAGTACGACTCCTTTTGTCTAGGTTGAAGTCAATTTTTAGTTAATTCCTACGAAGATGCAGATATTGTGGTTGTTCATGTTGAGGTGTTGTGGTTTAGGGCTTCTTGCTCTTCTTATGTTGCAATTTTCAGTAGATGTTTGTATCTGTACAAGTTTCAGTATCTAGCTACAGAAGAGTGTATTAAACTCGAAGAACCTTTAATGATCGACATTTTCACGTTTAAAACTTTCTCTGGACCAAAGTGAAGTTCTAGTGAAGAGTTCGGAAGCTGAATAGATTAGGATTTTTTCATGTCTATGTCGAGGTGTTGCTGTTTCTTCCTCCCTGCTTGGAAGCTTGAGAGGTTAGGGTTTGGCAGCGTGGAAATTGGAATAGAGTTGAAAGGGAGCAGAAAACTTCCAGAGTTTGTTTTGTATGTTTTACGACACTTTGTTTGGATTGAAGCTTAGTATTAAGGCTGCATACATTGGCTGTTGATGCAGAGAACTGCTATGGGTGTTTTTCTCTCCGAACCGAGGGTTTAGCAATTTGGAGGGGATCTCACAAAACAGAAAGAGAACGTACATATACTTTTGAAGAATAGAGGAAGACTTGAAGAAATGAATTCATGCATGAAACTTTGTGTGTGGCCTGAAGTGAAGTTTCAGTCGATTTTTTGGATGCTGCATACATTGGAAGCTATTCATGCCGATGACAAAGGTTGTAGACATACCAGACAAGGAAACGGCGCCAGTGAACAGACTTGAAGATATTGGCAGTCATACATCTTACATTGTTTCTCTGCTGAAGTTGAGAGCTTTGAAGCTTGATGTATACAGCGGACGTTGCTGATGTTGGGGTTGGGTTGGTGAACCAAACAAGACATGTTTATTTCATGCCTGGAGGTTTAGCAATTTGGAGAAGAGAACAACCTCATTTGAAAGGAGCAGATGGATACTTGTACACTACTTTTCTCAACTTTTACTCAAGGTCTCCGACACTGCATACATTTGGAGAAGGAGTTTCACTTAACAGAGAGAGAACATACGCTTGATACAGAGCCAAAGACTTGAAGAGATCCATTCATATTCTCTAGATGAAAAGTTAGATTCCTCTGTTACGTTGTTCTTGCAGAGGAATCTTTGGAGTCTGTTGACCCCGAGACTCATAATGTCTGCAATCTGCAGTCATCTCTTGCGTCATAGGCAACAAAGGAGAAGCTATTTGGTGCGTGGAGCTGATGCACAGGTGAGTTGAGTGTTGAAAATGGCCATACGCCTGTAATACCTAAGTGGTTGGATGATTTGTGACATGTATCAACTGAAGTACCCTGGTCATGTGAGCACCGTATGTGTCCCATTTATGTAGGTTCCTCTACAGCAATATTCGATAAATAGGGTGTTACGTTTTCTGCCAAATTGACAGGATGTGAACTTGGTAGGTTGAATTTTTAACATCAAGTATTAGTAATAGTGAGTATCTTATGTTCAAACTGCTGCCAATATTTTGTTGACGCACGGTTGGGTATTCGTGTGACCAGGATGCCCGCATGATCACTCTCTTGAAGTCTCCATGGCTTATACACCCTTCTTTATTATCGTTCTGTCATGGAGGAAGAAGGTGTAGAGAAATTAGGTGTTCATCTTCATTTGTGAGTACCAATGCTTCAGGTATGTGTCAGATGCTTCAGATATGCTCCAGATGCTTTTGATATTCTCAAAAAGAATGTGACCGACTCATATGAAGTATGTTCCAGTTGAATCAGGAAAAGCACAAACATATGAACAAGTTTGGGAGAATTATTTTACTGATCCTTCGCAGTGGTGGGACAACACGGTTAACAAGGTACCTCTAGGACTATCACTAGGACTGCCAAGTCCTATCGCATTGATGTTCGAATGTAGTTGTGGAAAAGAATGAGGAGGTTGTGTATTGCTTGTACTGGGTCTTGGGTGCTTCGGGAAATAATAATGGGCATGTTGCATTCTCTCTGTGTTTGGAGTGTAGTGAAGGCTAAGTAGATCACTCCAATGTTTTAAGAGCTTATATTCTTTGATGTATTTTTAATATATTTGGTCGTGGGATATGGTGTCTCTAGATGAATCCCAAATCACCCGACTTTAAACACAAGTTGACAAAGAAAGTGCTTTGGATAGGTGACTGCTCGACTCCAGCATGGGTGAAGGCAACGCTCAAACTGGTGACGCAAAGAAAACCACAATCCCATGTTGGTTATCACAGCACTGGTCCTCAAGAGATTTTACGACCAAATAGGTATTGGAATGAGTATGAGTTGTCTCCCTTAGTGACGCGAAGTAGGTGCAAATATCTTTGCTATAAATGAAGCTTACATATTGAAGACGGATGTAAACCCCACACTTTTGATATTTGGTATGTTACGAGCATCGTCAATCAAGTAATGTGGATCGGTTTTAGGATTTTGGTTTGTCGACACTCTTTTCTTTGTTTACTTTATGATATGCACTATGTAAGTGTTTATAAGATGCATTTAAAGTGCAATGTCTTTTTGAGAAATATTGTACCTGTAAGAGATAAGGAGATATATTGAAGCATGTGTAAATAGACTGAGCAAGATTTTCCACGTTTCGAAAGTCATTCTCATGAAGATTACATTGATGATTCAGGCTACCTAAGGGCAATATTGGAAGAAGAAACACTCTGCTCACTAGTGCAAGAGGGTCAAAGCAAACTGTTCGAGTTAGCGGTGGCGGTTTGCACATGCAAAGTGCGAAAACGACGAGTGAAGCAATTGATGTCTTGAAGAACCGACTACAACAAGACATTGCTATAGGCTCGTACATGTATGTTGATGTTCTCAAGCGCTGCTTGAAGCAGGAAGACCTTTCAGCAGTCGAGCAGGTTCACAAGTGCATAATCGAGAGTGGCATGCAGCAGAATACATATGTGGCAAACAGCCTACTGAGTGCCTACATCAGATGTGAGGGTCTGGAAGATGCCTGCCACGTGTTTGATGGACTTGTGGAGAAGGATGTATTTAGTTGGACCAACATGATTGGAGGTTATGCCAAGCACAGTCGTGCCGAAGATGCGATGGAAGTTTTCAACCAAATGCGCCAAGCAGGTGTGCAGGCGGATGCGATTACTTACTTGAGCATCCTAAAGGCATTTTCCAGCCCATCAGCTTTACAATGGGGCAAAGAAATTCAAGCATCTGTCAGGCATGGTGGTCTTGAATCAGATGTCCGTGTGGGGACTGCGGTCCTTAGAATGTATGCAAAGTGTGGGAGCATGAAGGACGCCAGGAATACCTTTGAGAAATTGGCCAGTCGTAATATCATTTCTTGGAATGTCATGATTGGAGCATATGCAGAAATTGGTTTCGGTGAGGAAGCCTATCGATTGTTCCTCCAAATGAGACGGGAAGGGTTCAAACCAGATTCAGTCACTTACATGAGCATCCTGAAGGCAGCTGCAAGCGCAGGGGCTTCGGAGTGGGTGAAAGAGGTTCACAGGCATGCCCGTGAAGGGGGATTTGAGTTAGATGTGCGTGTGGGCAATGCGCTGGTCCACATGCATGCCAAGTGTGGCAACATCGCTGATGCACAATTAGTTTTCGACAGAATGGACAAACGGGACGTGATTACTTGGACTACGATGATCGGCGCCTATGCCGAAAGTGGTTGTGGTGAGGAAGCCTATCGATTGTTTCTCCAAATGATTCAGAAAGGCTTCCAACCAGATGCAGTCACTTATGTGAGCATCCTGAATGGATGTGGAAGCGCAGGGTCTTTGGAGTGGGTGAAGAAGGTTCACAGCCATGTTCATGAAGGGGCATTCGCATCAGATGTGCGTGTGGGCAATGCGCTTGTTCACATGTATGCTAAATGTGGCAGTATCGATGACGCCAGATTGGTTTTCGACGGAATGGAGCAGCGCGATGTAAGGACATGGACCGTGATGATTGGTGGACTTGCACAACATGGATGTGGGCGTGAAGCATATGATTTTATTCTCCAAATGAAACGGGAAGGCTTGAAACCTGATGCATTTACGTATGCGAGTATCCTGAATGCGTGTGCTAGTGTAGTGGATTCGGAGTGGGTGAAGAAGGTTCATAGCCTTGCCCGTGAAGGTGGATTCGAGTCAGATATGCGTGTGGGGAACGCTCTTGTCCACATGTATGCCAATTATGGAAGCATCAATGACGCGCAACTGGTATTTGAGAGAATGGAGGATCGGGACGTAGTTACATGGACTGTTATGATAGACGCATACGCTGAAATTGGGCGTGGTGAGGATGCATATCAATTGTTCCTGCAAATGATTCGTGAAGGCTTCAAACCAAATGCGGTCACTTATATTAGCATCCTGAAGGCTTGTGCAAGCACAGGATCTTTGGAGTGTGTGAAGGAGGTTCACAGGCATGCCCTTGAAGGTGGATTTGAGTCCGATGTGCGCGTGGGCAATGCGCTTGTACACATGTATGGAAAGTGTGGCAGTATCGCTGATGCGCAACTAGTTTTTGACAGAATTGAGCTGCGTGATGTAAGGACTTGGACTGCGATGATAGGCGTATTTGCTGAAAGTGGGCTTGGAGACGATGCGTATATGTTGTTTCTTCAAATGATACGGGAAGGTTTCCACCCAAATGCAGTCACTTATGTGAGCATCCTGAATGCATCTGCAAGCACAGGGTCTCTGCAGTGGGTGGCGGACGTTCACAGGCATGTGCGTGAAAGGGGATTTGAGTCAGATATACGTGTGGGCAATGCACTTGTCCACATGTATGCCAATTGTGGCAGCATCGCTGATGCGCAATTGGTGTTCGACAGAATGAAGGAACGCAATGTAATTACATGGACTGCGATGATTGGCGCATATGCTCAAATTGGGCGTGGTGAGGATGCATATCGATTGTTCCTCCAAATGATTCGCGAAGACTTCAAACCAAATGCATTTACGTATACGAGTATCCTGAATGCATGTGCAAGCGTAGGGGCTTTGGATTGGGTGAAGGAGGTTCACGGCCATGCCCGTGAAGGGGGTTACGAGTCTGATGTGCGTGTAGGCAATGCGCTTGTTCATATGTATGCCAAGTGTGGCAGCATCGAGGATGCGCAGCTGGTTTTTGATAGAATGGAGGAACGGGACGTAATTACATGGACTGCCAGGATTGGTGGACTTGCACAGCATGGATGTGGGTCTGAAGCTGTTGGTGTCTTCAGGAAAATGATTGCAGCCGGTGTGAAGCCTGATGGATACTCATTTGTGGCAGTGTTATCGGCGTGTAGTCATGCAGGCCTTGTTGATGAAGGCCGTCAACTCTTCCTGGCTATGTCAGAAGATTATGGCATCGTTTCCAGTGTTCCTCATTGGAACTGCATGGTGGATATTCTTGGGCGAGCAGGGCTCCTGGAGGAAGCAAAGCTCTTCATCGATAATATGCCAGTTGAACCTGATGGGACGACCTGGGGAGCCTTGCTCAGTGCCTGTAGGTCTTACGGTAATGTGGAGTTGGGTGAACTTGCGGCTAAAGAGCTTGTGAAGTTGGAACCCAACGATGCCTCTGCATACGTGCTCCTCTCCAATATCTATGCTGCAGCTGAGAAGTGGGAAGAAGTAGCATTGGTGCGCTCTATGATGCAGGAGAGAGGTATACGCAGGGAACCAGGGCGTAGCTGGATCGAAGTTGATAACAAAATTCATGCCTTTGTTGTTGGGGATTCATCCCACCCAGAATCAAATGAGATATATGCGGAGTTGAGCAGGCTGACTGAGAAAATCAAGGCTGAAGGCTACCTTCCGGATACCCAGCTTGTGTTGCATGATGTTGACGAGGAGGATAAAGAGGTATCTCTTTGCTCTCATAGTGAGAAGTTGGCTATTGCGTATGGACTTATTAGCACACCAGGTAGTAAACCCATTCGTGTTTTCAAGAACCTTCGGGTGTGTTCAGATTGTCATACAGCAACCAAATTGATCTCCAAAGTGACCAGAAGAGAGGTTGTGGTTCGGGATGCAAATCGCTTTCATCACTTCAATGATGGGCTGTGTTCTTGTAAAGATTATTGGTGATCAGTTTGGCAATCCGTGATACCGTTTGTGGAGCATTGTTCAAATTTCTTGAAACATTTGATGGTCCTCGATTGTCCTTGATTTTCTCTCTTTGTCGATCTTCGAGTGTCTGACTTTTTTTTATGAGCGTTGTCGTATACGAGTAATAGATTACCGCATCTGTATGTGTTCTTTCCATTTTTTTTGTGTTGTGAAGCTATCCTACGAGGCTTCGGAAAGCTGTATTTGATTTATAATGATGTTATCCACAAGTTGGGTGTCATATATTCATCAGACATCATTATGACTTCTGGAATGGAAAAGAGACACTGCTTCAGTGGCTAGAGACTGCTTTGAATAAGACATGTTATTGTATCAATTCCAAATTTCACAGCTGTGAATTTATTAACCTCAACATTCATGCCGCATTCTTGTATATGAATGAAGCAACTTTTAGCCCATAGAGGCACTGGAGTTACCCTCAATTATAGAACTGCTTGACCTGTTGAAATCTTGTTATTACATCAATTCACTTTTAAATTCCATTCAAGGGATATGAACATAGGCAAGTGAATGAATGCATCCAATCTGATAAATGTACAGTCGGGTACAACAATCTTACGATTTTTTCAAGTCAGTTTTCACTATAAAGTTCATCAACTTCAAGAAGCTGTAGCATGCTCAAAATTGATCCGATTTTGAAACCGCAAATTGCGTTAGACCCGCAATGAAGTGCACTTCAACTTCATAACAAGTGAAAAATGAAAAATTGAAAACCATACAACAATTTGGATTCCTTTTATACACTATCTACCATTTCATAGAGATTCTTTAGAAGATAGTCACAATTTTTTGCATTTAGGTGAAGAAGAAGAAAGAAATCATACAAGCAATTCAAGTGTTATGAGATCAAGTATCTCTAAAACAATTGTGAAGGCTCATTTCTAATATGGTCCATTAAATACTAGTTGTAATTTTCACAAATGGTGGCAACACTAGATGGTAGATAGTGTATAGAAAGCATCAAACTTTTTGTATAATTTTCAATTACAAATTTGTATTTGCGATGATGATGATGATTAAGTAGACTTGAGTGTGATTCCAACGCAATTTACAATTTGAAATTCCATTCATTTTTGAGCAAACACCGGCCTCCCAAAGTTCACCAAATCTCAATAGGCTGCAAAAATCGTAAGATTGTTGTACCCGACTGTACATTGCAATAGTGGAGTCTTACTTGGTGTACAATCAATTATGGTTCCCAATTGGTCGGACTTCCAAGA
Organism: Neckera pumila; assembly: GCA_963969595.1. Classification (NCBI taxonomy): domain Eukaryota; kingdom Viridiplantae; phylum Streptophyta; class Bryopsida; order Hypnales; family Neckeraceae; genus Neckera; species Neckera pumila. The sequence continues at coordinate 5,038,189 of OZ018412.1, read as the reverse complement.
ACAAATGTTCCACGAATGCATCACAGGGGACTATGTAGACAACAAATATACAACCAAATGCAAATCAAATACTCATAATCCTTGAGCTCTCTAAAAATCTAGACCATATTCTACATAATGAATAGAGTGCTCCAAGGTGATTGTTTTCTCAAACAACCTCTTATCCATCCAAAGTAATGCTAAAATCATTAACCAAAAACCTACTCTCTTACGACAAAACTAATGAACTTCAAAAATCATTATAATTGGACAAAAGATGAAAGCAAAATCATGCAAACAAATCCAAAAAAATTTGAGCACAAAAGGGTTTAAAAAGATCAAAGATCCTACTAATCCTCCCTAACCCTGTTACTAATCATCCAAAACCCTATCCCTGTCGTTGGCAAAGGCATCCAACTCAACGGTGTGTCTCAACATAGGTGTCGCTTCCGGATCACTTGGTGGTTCTAAATCTGCTCTTTCATATCCTTGCGTATTCCCCTCGGATGGGGTCCAACTTGACTTTGAAGTGGAGCACAATATTAAAAACGCTGAAGTATATATGCTCACATGCCATAAACTGCACACAAGTATTCACTATCACCAGTTAAAACCCAACAACTAAGGGTTTCTCTTCTACTATTCTCACCCAAACCACATATTTTCAATTAATCACAACACACAGAGAATCAGAAAACGAAGCCAATTTGACTAGAACGTGTCAAAAGATGCACATTTAGGTCAAGAATGTACCCTTTCACAACCATGTTTAACGTGTCCCTTCTGCTTCAAAGCATGTACCACAGAGATGCTTCCTTGTGGTAAAATATACACTTGTGATACATTTAGCGCAATTGAGTTTGCAATCTATTTAAAATGTATCTACCTTACAAGAGTTTCAAACTTTGGAGTACCTGTGCCATATCCAGTATGTGTCAGCAGTCTCTAAAAACCAACTCATTCCCGCAGCAAGCAAAATTCCCAGTCCAGCGCTGAGGTAGAACCACTGGAACCGTGCTCTGATAACGCCTAGAAGTTGTTCACCAAAGCGATAGATGGAATTAATTCTGCACAAATAAAAGAACGAGGAAAGTACCCCACCCCAATAAATTCCTCAATACCACAAAACAGAACCAAAATAAGCCATGAATTTGAAACTATGAAAAAGGGAATGACAATCAGAGTTTTGAAACGTTACCGTAGGGTCGGTCGAATATTAGGACCGATTGCACTAAGCCAAGATGGAATCAAGCGAAGCCTCCAGCATTCCAAGGCCCAGCCCAACAGCAAACCTGCCAACCCCATCAGAATGACCAGCAACACGTTCCATGCACTGCAAAAGTTGTCACGTTCTCAAGGTTAGAATCATGACAAAAGAAAAGAAAAGAAAGAAAAGCTTCAAGAGCTTTTCCTGACCTCAAGACATTTTTCCAGCAATAAACATTGAGTTCAATGAGCCAGTGGATTAGCATTCCAAAAGAAATCAGCAGCAGTATTGAACATCAATTGCGTTATGGCAGACTAGGTAATGGCAGTGAGAGCAAGCAAGGTCATGAAGAATAATCGCAGCTAAGCTAAATATTTACTGAGTTGCCTCTACGGCAAGGGAGGTACTGACCTACTGTTACTCTTCATGACCTAGCCTGCTTTGCCATTACCTAACATAATCTATATGTAGCCAAGTTTGAGGCTAGGCAAGTTTGAGGCCGTTTGATTGTCTTGAGATCTCCAAAAATCTCACCAAGAAAACAAAAACTGCAACTCTACAGTAACAACTACTTTATACTATCGAGTGCATACTTTATGCTACAGTGCACACAGTTGAAGCCTCTTGTCTCGACTCTAGTATATATTAACAGTCTTAACTTGGCTCTTCTTTGGCAATCACAACTTGGCAAGTCGGCAAAAATTGCTTGCATTAAGATAATGGATTGATTAATCCTCCACTAAATAATTGGATTTGAAGCTTGGTTCATTACCTGGTGGCATTTTCCTTGGTGATAGCAGCTGTGATGATGGACGCTGTGACATGGGTTACGGCCTTGGTGTCGTGCTTGAGTGATGCCACGGACAGGCAAGTCATGATCACCACCAAAAAGGAAAGCCAGAAATCCAGAAACTGAGCTGCCAATCAAGGAAGACAAGCCTTTCATGAGTCTTTTTTATTTCTTCTTCGCGCTAAATCGCTAAAAATTCATGCAATTTGTACTTTTGTAGGAATTCTCAAAACTGAAATCTCTACATGACCTAGTTTTTTTAGAGCTTGCATGTCACACTTGAATGTCACAAATTTGGAGCTGTAATTGTGCAGATCGTATTCAACAAATTGACACGATACAAACACAGAACCTTCTCCACTGCAGAGTGGAGAGTACAAGGCCCCGATCAGGGCCAGTTAGTCACAAAATCAACTTTGGATGCCCACTCAAATACATCACATAATGAAAATGAGTCTCTGAGAGAATTGCTTTTTAGTGAAACATATCTTTCTGCATTGACATTGTCAACCAGACCCTATAAAGATGTTACATTTAACGATATTCTTAAGATAAAAAAAAGTGAATGTCAATTAAAATGCATCCACAAAAATACAGGGTTCCTATGGTGGGAAATCGTCTGATCAGCTAACACAAAACATCACAAAATAGATTAGACATCAATTTTCACTTATCACCGATGAGAAAAAAACAATTTGGCCACCTGGAGGGTGTCGTAGGAGAGAGCACACCAACCACCAGCATCACAAGAATGGTAGAAGCCGCTTGTCACTCCACTTGCAACATACGACACCCACTCCGAATATGCCTACGAAAATTTAGGATAATTAGCAATTAGTGGTTGACTTTGAGATTCTTTATCTTTAACCCTCGGTTTCAAAATGGCCCAAAGTGATACTAGCTTATGCAGGAGCTGAAATGAACCATTGAGGCTTCAAGAAAGGTAGTCAAATATACCAATAGAAATAAGAAACCATGTCCTACATTTCAGAGTAAACTGATACATGATTCTGGAAGTTCCAATATTGGTCATCAGTTTTCAAATATTTTCGTTCAAACAGCAAGGGGATCCAATGTACTTTTAGGGATGGAACATACATGATGTCGTATGGCCCAAAAACTCGGTAGAAGTGCAAAAGAATTGGATGCAATTAAGGCCCATACATGGAGAGTTTCTTCTGCTTGCCAAGACAACCCACATTGATTTTATAGAAGAGGAATAACTTTGACAATAAGACCAACCTGACTGAAGAGTCTGTTTGGATAATTCAATTTACTATGTTATGTTATGTACACAGACAACAAGCCACGTCAACACACTGAAATTTTTTACTATTTCAATCTGCAATTAACTTATCATGCTTGTTTAAAGAACGAAGCTCTTCTAAAATTCTCATTTGGATTATCTGGCAATAAAAGCAGTGGAGATTGAAATAAATCACCTCTGGGGACTAAGAGTGACACGCCACAGTCAATACCGCCATGAGCTGCATCACAATGGCAATTACTGAACAGGCCCACCATTGACAATCGTTAGCATCCAATGAGTCCAGTAAGACTGAAATAAAGCATTTTGTACTCAATACATCTACCGTTGAGAGGTCTCAAATTCTAACCCCCGAAATGGATTCCTCTGGACATCAAATTTTGTAATGTGTCATGTCTATAGTGGTTGAGAGTTGAGACCCACTTGAACCCCATGTGAAGAACAGAAAAAAAAAAAAAAAAAGGAAATAGACAACCGTCTTGAGCTACTACGGTATTCATGAGTCACGAGCTCACTCAAAAAAGACTTCGTCAAGACATACAAGTTAATGCAAAATGAGTTAAAAGGCCCAAATTTTGAAAGAGAACCTGATGAAGTGTAATCGGCTCGATTCATAGCTTGTGACACAGTGCCCTTTGCCCGAGCACTTGTTCACGCAGCCGTGAACCCTGATTTGCATTTGAATAGTGTCCACGCGCTTTCTCTTACTAGCAAGCTCAACAAGAGGTTGCTTTGCAAATGAAGGTCCACTGCACAAGCTCCAAACTGGTGGCGTTAGTCCCATGAATTGTGAAATTCCATGAACACCTAATAACTTCAGAAGTTGACAACTTTTAACTCAATTTGTATCAATTATAATTGAGTCTTTACCGTTTATAATTGACATTTACACAGTCAATAGTCTAATTGATGCAGGCTCAATTGTACCACAATTCAGGAATTAGAATATCATCTTCGTCGGCGACATAAGACAATCATTACCTGTTCTTTCGAAAAAAATCAGTGCCGGCCTCTTCGTTCGTCAAGTTTCCTGGCAAAGCAGAGGCCTTTCCCAGGGCTCTGGAATTATAAGAATAAATGGTGCTGCGGAAATCTCTCCAGGAAATTTTCACCCACTCACAAAAACTCCGGTACCACTGCACACAGGATTCTGCGGACTTTCTCCAAAGCTGGATAACTCTAGTGGAGATAACAAGTTGCTGTGGAGCATTCTCTAAGTTCGTGCCCATTTTAACAGAGTTAACATGTTTCATGTAATGGACTCCAATACACCAAATCCCTTCTGCAGGATAAACCAGGTCAAGCGACAGTTTGTTATTGATTTTCTCTTGTTTCACTTCAACTGGGTTCATCGAAAAGGCGGAACCACTGCCTGGGCTTGTTCTTCGTTTCTCCTTGCCTTCCACGTTCATGATTTTGACATCCCAATGGTCAGGTGTAGCAAACCCTTCCAACCGAGCGTACACGCTCATTGTGGCGTCCACCACGTGGCGGAGTTGCACAGAGAGAACGGCTCCTGCTGCTCCTCGAGGAATGTCAATGAAAAAGTATGTCCAGTTGCCTGAAGTGGCGTTGCCAATGTGGGTCACGTCAGATAAGAAAAACCAGGGGGAGTTATGATGCAGAGCTTCCTCTCTTGCCAGTCCATAAAACGAATTAAACGGCGATTCTTGTGCGTCTTCAACCAACACTCTCTGCAAGGAAAACAAACCAAAATCAAGCTTTCTGTTTGGTCACATGAAAAAAATGGACTCGGTAAAGTGAAAGTAGAGCCATGTTGCCTAGGGATGATATTTCAATAACACTGCTCAACTTTCATGTTATTGGACAAAACCTCAAATAGTTAGATCCGGTTCAAGTTACATAAGAAGTGTCAAAAATTAGAATTGTCAACACGGGCTCTAACTACAGTAGAACTACTCTTTAATCAAGAATGTTGAGAGGGTTATAGAACATAATCCTAAGCTGTATTCCTGAATCAAGAACGTCAAATAATATAGATTTCGTTCATCAGAGGGCTCACATTGAATTCAACGTTCTGTATTATCACCCTCTTTCTCTCAACCAACAAATACTTGACCCACTTGCCAAACTTAGCATTATGGGTTAAATAAACATTCAATCCGTAACATACTGTAACTTTAGAATTCACTCTACAAATCTTACCTCCATCGAATTAACAGCCACTGCAGCATCGTGGGGGCGGCTTGAAACATGCCAGTATAAGTCAAAATCCAGAGCTTGGTCCTCGTTGGAGTTGCGCACACCAATATACCATGGACCCCGTCTGGGTACTAAAACCGATACAGGAGCTGAATTAATGACAGTTCCATTATCACCGTCATCCGACAAGGCTCCATACTTGAGGTAAAATGCTCCCACCCCTGTTCCGTTCACCCGAACCTGCAACCTCGAGGAGAATTCGGTCACCTCCAGAGCAAAGTGCTTCCAATCGTTGCCGGGACCGACATGTTGAAACTTCAGTGATGTCCACGTTTCTGCGGCAGCGTTGGTAATTGGGGTGTTCCAATGAGGCATCCCATTTCTATTGTTATCTGATGTCAGGATGGCTCCAAAACTGGTTTGTTTTTGTCCGGAAGTGGAACCCACAACTGAAGCAGCTTCGTCGCAAAGTGGCTTGACTGCGACACTGCAGTCGTGGCCCCTGAGGTTGGGGGACTTGCATCCCAACACTGTGAAATGGATTCCGAAGGTGAAGATACTGCCACGCGAGATCTGGCCCGGACACATTGTTGATTGAAAATTAGAAAGGTCGCGTGATACATGAGCATCTACGCACATAGATTCACTACCGCCGTAAAAGAGTTCGTCCTCACTCATCAACTGTTTCTATTAAACTTTTAATCAATTGAAGCAGCAGCACTGTTAAATGCGGTTTTAGTGCGTTTAAAGTATCAAATTCTGAAAAAGCACTAAGATGTATTCAAAACGTCGAAATGGCACTAAAACTATGAAATTTTAATATTGAAACTTCAATACCGTAGGTTGATAGCAGATTTGACGAAAAATAATACAAAAAACTGAAGTCGAATTTTTTTAGAAATTAATGACCATAGGAGCCGAAACGGATGTCAAACCCCTCTTTTCCACTCTTAATAATTATTCGACCGACTAGTGCCGGACCTGCTAGGCACCGACGGTATGTTAAAACAATAATAAAAAGCCTACCATTTTGGATTGAAACCGCGAGGGTTGAGGGTCACTAAATACACCCACATACCAAACTCCTGCAACAATCTGCACAGTGAAAAAACCCTATCAATACCCAATGTGCTGTTGATTGCTTCGTACTATAGAAAGCGATGAAAGAGTTCAAATTTTTTTTTTTTCAAACTTCAGCGAAATCCATTCGCCCAAGCAAAACATACATATTGTTCCACGCACTGACAAAATTCACCAAAACCTCCCCACCTGCATGTTGGTTAAGGCGATGGAAGAGTTGGACTGGAACCAAGCACATTTCCCTGTCTCTGTTGGATTTTCAGCCTCCCCTGCAGCCACGGCTGCAGCTTGGGGAGACTCCACTGCAGGGAGAAACAATGACAGACAGACAGAAAGAAAAATCCATTAATAAAAGGGGTTGTAAATGCAGGACAACAAACACGGTAAGATAGCTCACACCATGAGACAGATATATGTCTTACTTACATACGGAGTCTGGAAGAGGAGGTGACCCAAATCGGAAACAAACCATTGGCACATTATTGCCCTGGTAGTTTCCAATGTGCTCCTGTTTACAGCGTGAAACCATTACGAACCTTCTTAGAAAAATGTACAGTGCAACACCCAAAAAAAAGACTCGACCACTGGAGGGACTCCAAATTATTGTATGGAACCCTTTCAATTGACACATGTCATGCCATTTTTTAGAGCATATGCTTGTCTGGAAAACGAAAAATAAATGAAATCCGTGATTTCGTTCAGCAATACGTACCCCTGTCCATTTTCTTGTCAACGACATGGACAGCTCTGCAAATGCTGGAGGCACCTCCACTGCAGACAATCAGTAGTAATGCAACATCAAATTCACTAAAGCTGCACATGCCATGTGAATACTACTTTCGCATTTACTGGATTTTTTTGGGCGAAACTGCATGATATAAAGGGCTTGGCAATTGCTAAACCCCGACCAATTCTTACTGTAAACTTCACAAAACTTCATGGGGACAAGCAATCACCAACCCTTTGAAATTCACAGTCCACATCTAAAATGGAATTTTGGCACAATATGCAATTATCATTAAATCCCATGTGCAGATTTTGCGTAATTTCTGCAAACCCCCAAAAGGATCGAAAATGAATTGCCAAGCTACTGAATTCTGCAGGCATTGGCTACAACGACCAAGAGATGAATGTGTGTAGGCCGCAAAGATTTGAAAAATCAAAGACGAAAAAACTGCTGCCCAATAGTGCCGGTACTCTCTATGGACGTGAAAATCAATGCGAAGCTACTGAATTCTGAATTCTGAAGCTAAAACAACCAAATGGACATCAAAATGATTTGAAAATCAAAGACAGATACAATTGCTGCTCAAAAGACACCCAGACTATGCTCTACGAGTCTACGGAGAGCATGCATCAGACGTGAAAAATGAATGCCAAGCTACTGATTTCTAAAGGCTGAAACTAAAAGAACCAAATGGACCACACAATGATTTGAAGATCAAAGAGGGAGAAACACAAGTGCTGCTCAGGAGATCGGCACCCACTGAAGGTTTGATGTTAAAAACAAGCCAATTTTGTCACATATTAGGGCCTGAGCAGCACGTGTATCAGAATCGATTTCTCGAATTCAATGTCGTCAAGCTCAAGAGCCATACCTCGGAAGTACCGCCAGTTGTAGGGCCCAATTCGGACACTCGGATAACTCAACGCCACCAACACGCGAGAAGCCTCCTCTTTCCCACCCACGTTCACGTCTAGGCTTCTTACAGCGTGTGGCCATGGCAGCCAAACCAGCAGCAGCAACAGCAAACCCCAGCAGAGCTTCGATTGGTACATCTCCAGAGTCAGTTGAATGTGCTTAAATCTTTCAACATGGGACAGCAGGAACTCCCCTTAGAACCCAGACCAAGTGGGGCGCATCCAAAGAGAGACGGAGAGTTGGAAGAAGTGAAGACCCATGGCGACGTCGGAGGACGATTCCGACAGAACCAAGGACAAAAAGTCCACCGAGGTGATCAGCAACAAGGGAGCCAGAAGCAACCGCAGGAGCAACATGCTCAGAATTCACACTGGCTCAATCCACTAGCTCCAACTTTTGCTGAATGGAACGAGCCTTTGGGTGTCATCACTCACACAAATTCCAGAACAATACACACACAAGAGTTTTGCACTTCGAAGGGTTGGGGACTTGGGGTGTAGGATTGGATTGGATTGGATTGTCATGGAAGGTAGACACGCGAAGGAATTGGAGCATTGAATCTACAGCCGGAATAGGAACTGTTCACATGGGGTAGGGTACTTACGATTGTAACGAACTGGACTTAGTCAAACAAAGTAATTATACTACTAAAATCACAAGGTCCTCTGTAATGTCACAAGGTCCTCTGTAAATCATAAAAGATTACCGAACGTGTTGGAACACTTGACGACGACGACACAACGCACCAGACAAGCACTTCGTGTCAAATGAGGACGAGATTGACTAGCTTTCACCTCTAGAGAAACCTGAAAGAAAGTCTGGAGTACTAGCTACTCGGAATCTACACAAACAAAAAAAAAAGTTCATGCAGGTGATGAAAGTGCGAGTGCAACTGGCAGAGGCAGTCAGAGAGGAGACATCGAAAGCGACCCCTTTACAATCTCCGAGCCTGACTTCCCTTTGGAAGAGTTTGCTTGGAGGAGGCAATGAGACCATTGGTGTGAAAGGACCCCAACTCGGTGGCCCTTTCTCGGGTACTCGGAAACAGCATCGGAAACTTCGAAGCGTAAAATTGGGCATTCGTGTGCCGGCCACTCATCAGTATCATTTCAGCGTCCTCGCAGCGTACAGTTCCACAACAAACTGGACAACAATAATAATTGTACTATGTGTAAAGTTGACCCTGAGTCCCTAACCTCTGTGGAGGCTCCAAATAGGACGTTGACAATGTGTGACAAGTGGACTGGTACAATCAATGCTTGTATGGAAAAGTCTATGGCAAGTTTCAGACAGGTTAGTGCCAAGTTTGTAGAAAAGATATTCGAGAATGTCATTGTCGAAGTCAGTCATGTTACGGAGGGGGGGGTGCTGTGAACGTGCTGTTTGCGTGGTGATGCGTAGGCAATGGAGAAGTGAGGGTTGAAAGTGGAGCAATCAAAGCCTGTTGGCCAAGTGTCAGTTCCAACTCCTTCATGGTTTTAGGGTGGGTGGCGTTGAAATTTGACCATCCCAGTGCCGTTTCGCTGCAGCCCCCGCCAGTTTCTCGAATCACATGTTTTAAGTTATGTCAACGTTTGAGAAGTCATAAAGGATTCATTGCACTTTCGTCAGTTGGTCATCGTGGTTAATGCCGCATGTTTATGTGATGATCTCTCCCTCTTGGAAGGCAGCCTAGGATGAGCCTTTTCGCATTTGCCGAACTCCTTGTTATCACACTGCAAGCAATTTCTTTTGCGTTGGGATAGAGGGTGAAAGTCAATATATACAGTGCGAGATAACTGGGAACATCCATTTTAGGGTTTGATGCAGTAACAGAGGATATGATTGACGAGGTGATATTAAAGAGTTTTCTGTGTGGTGATCCACATTTCAAAATGGTGCTTTAGATTTTCATTTTCTTCTGGTTCGTGGGGTTCAATCACCGGGACACTCAACCTTCTCTATCAAATTGCACTCTTTGTACTTGCTGAATTTCTATTTATCAATGTGTCATGTCTTGTTTTGCATATATCTCATCAGACAACTTGAGGCAGTGCATTTAGAGATGGTTGAGTGCAGATTCGTGACATTTTAGTTTTTGCGGTATTCGGCCATCTTTATAATTCCAAGTTTTACTCTCTGTTCTGATGTGGATGCTTTTGCAAGCGGACAGTTGCCACTGAGCTCTTCTGTAAAGTAGAGCTTTCAATTGATGTTATTTTCCTTCCAGATTCATACAGGATTAGGGTTTCGGGTCGTCAAACGAGTTCGACATCACACTCTAGACGGAGATTGATTGGTAAGTCCAAGTTAATTTTTGGGTGTTGGTAAGTGATTTGTTAAGGTTTCAGATTGCGTGTTTTTTTTCCAATAATTTGGAGAGGAGAGTCTTCGGATTCCTGTGAAGATCCGGCCATTCTGAAATTAGGGTTTGGTGCACAATTCAGGGCGCGAGGGGATGTGGCAATGGCGAGCCGGCAGCCTAGTAGCGTTGGTGCGGAGACTGCACAATGGGCCTGACACGCTCGAGGAGCTGGTGGAGCGTCATGTGGTCAAGGAAGCGAAAGGGCAGCGGCTCCCAAGCGCGGGATTGACGACCTCCCGACGAGAAGCGTTGGCGCTCTACCGCGAGATTCTGCGCACCACACGACTCTTCACGTGGACCAACGAGCAGGGTGTCCCGTGGTACGTCTTCAGCGCTGGATCTGGCTAGAATTAGGGTTGAAGCTTGCTTTGCACATCCTGCTTATGCATATTTCCTCGCATCGCCAGAATTGAGAAACTTCACGAGAGGTTCAGGGTTCACAGCCCCGCGCAATCGCGATGGGAGATCTCAAACCCCTAAGAGAACAAGATTGATGGTTTTAAAATGAAGAATTTTTATTCATCTTTGAAGGAGATAATTCAAATGGGGCCAACTTTTACATCACCAGAATCAGTGAAGACATTGCTCGTGTTGGTTGAATGGTAAATAAACTAAAAACAGGAGAGTCCCTATGTGGCCTGCTCGGAACTGCTAAAAAACAGGAAACCTGATTTGAGGTTCTTAGTTCTTTAGGGTTAGGACACTCATAGGCTGGTCAAATTTTAATTGTTAGCACATGAAGGCAGGTTTCAAAGTACTAAAGAATGCATTATTTAGATACCAGCACTTGATTAGATGTTAAGGTGGTCTACATCCGCTTTAGTCAATAATATGTACCAAGTGTCTAGAATTTTAGGGTGATGTGACGAGTATGGGTGTCCCTACCTGTCGTTCATTTGCTGCAAGGAAATTTATGGTCCAGCTCTTGTTTTCTGATCTCAGGAGGGATCTTTTGCGGGAGAGTGCACGGATGGAGTACGAGCAAGCGCGGTACGAAAGGGATCCCGAAGTTGTGAGAGCCTCAAACTCTTCGATTTCTATGTTGGTTTGCCTTTTAAGAATTTGTGAGGTTTCAAAATGTGGCTCCAATGCAATTGAAATAGTCCATTTTTGAGCTGTTAAACTGTTATTGTAGACATCTTATGTCTGTACAACAAGTGCAGCATCGATGATATGTGATACTGACATCATGCAGATAGCAAGATTGCTTGTTGTTGGAAGGGACGCGGTACAAGCTGCTATTGACAAGGTGATATGCTGGTCTCAATTACTTTATGGCACATTCAGACTCTATGTTAGTGGAAATCAATACATTTTATGCTGCTTCTGGAGTCGGTTTTTTCTGACTTTAAGGTTGAGGATACTGCATTTTAACCAAGATATAGGAGTTTGACTTTGGGGTAGATGAGCTTAGTGCTGGGGAGAATTCACTTTGGGTACAAGAGCCAAATGAATTTGTTGAGATCAAATTTTTATCACCACGTAATATTTTCTAATGCAATTTCAAAGTGGCCGATTGTAGACCATTAGAAGGGACTGTAATAGGCAACCCCATTTCCGTGTAAAGATCAGTGGGCATAGACATTTAACCAAGTCATGCTTACGCATCATGGTAATTGAAGGCCAACCGAGTGTATGAATACATGACTTGTTTCTAACATGGATCAATATAGCAGACGGGAACATGTCCCTAACGGTTTTTGAGTCCTCTGGCTTACACTCCCAACTCCCTAGAAATGAAAATACCTTAAATTGTGTCAACATGGTAAGCTTCTGAAAGTTAAAATTCTGTTTCTGTATTGTGGATTGGATGTGTGACCATGTTGTGGTACAACCTTAATTTTATTCTCTTTGTTGGAAGCACTGCTTAGTCAGTTGTGGGTGGGACTTGACGGGTTCCTATATGTTGTTGTCTCTGCCAGTTTGCTGTGAAGGCGGAGGAGCTGATTAAGAAGGAATCTTCGCCAAATTTGAGCGCACGCCCAGATAGGTGGGATTAGGTAGCTTGTATCAGAAGGTGATCTTGTGTATAGTAGGGAGGAAATTGTTATATTAAGTTTCTAATTGTGATTGAATATTTTAAGACAGAAGTATTTCCATATCATGATTTCTTGGTACAAATTTTATTCTATAAGTGAACTGAGTGTTTCCTTTGATACTGTGGCGACATGGAGGCTGAATGTGCGCATTTTTGCTGCTCTATATGGCTTTGTTTTCTGTTCATGCAGTGATCTCCTGCTGGCACATTTGTTTGCAATTTTATGAAGCGTGAATGTGTGCCTGTCCTTGTTTGAAGGTAAAAGTGATTTTGTTTCTCTACGAAGAAACCCACTGCCGTGTCGTGGTAGTGCTACTAGAGCTAATGAGCTCAAGCGGCGACATTGTTTTGCCACCATCGCCACAGAACTAGGAAACAGCAATCGTAAATGAGGTTGCAACAACCACGGCCTAGGTTGTAGTGGATGAAATTGGGAAATGCAAGAAATAGCGATGTTGCAGCACGGAGATGGAAAATGTCTGTTGTGACAGTTGCTAGTGCACATGTTTTGTACGAATGGAAAATTTAACCCTTACGTGCCCTGATTCATTGGGTGAGAGGAAGGAGAGCATAAATTTGCTAAAATAATCATCCTGTTGATTGAGGAACTGTTGATGATTGTAAACAGAGTAACCGTAAGATTTGCTGCAGGAGCAGTTCTGGTGTTCGACAATAATCTCAAATGAGGGAAATCTCATTTAGATGCGCAGATTATAAGGTTTGACTATGGCTTATCTGCCGTTAACTTTGGAGGGCAGGTGCTCAAGAGCTCAGTTGTGGAATCCTTTGATATAATCGGGTATATTCGGTCCAAGAATTACCAAAAAATCTGTGTTCACAGAAGCAGTCTTTGCCCTTCTACTGATACATTGGTGACTTGCCTCACAACCAGGTTCATACTTCGTATTAGGTTGTAGAATTTGGCATTCAGGAGAGTTTGTATGCAAAACTCTTGAATGGTTTTGTTCCTCTTGAACACTTTCTCTGAATAAAAAATAAGAAATTTGAAAGATTGCAAGTAAGCTATGCTAACACTTACTACAAAGTTATAGATAATCAATATTTGTACAGATCACATATGTCAAAAATGTAATAATGGACAAAATAAATATGTAAAAGCATAGCCTTGTTATGAGAAATAACAGGTCGAGCAGGGGGAGTGGTGAAGGATGTTATTTCTCATAATGAGCTTCTACTTTCACATTATTGGACATAACCTCAATGTTAAATGGTTGGATCTTGGTCAACAATGTTCAATCAAGGAGGCTAGAAAGAAATGCATCATAATGATGAAGCAATCCTACTTTATAGAAAAGAACATGCCTCTCTTTATCTAATGAGAGATTATCATCTATCTCGAAATGATCTTCATTGAGGTTATGCTAATTGCAACATGGCATAACATTGTTAACCATATTGGGACCTCTTGCATTCTCCAAAATGGTAATGGTTTGTTATAAGTGGAAATTTTAGCATTCCTCAACAATACCCATTATGATAGCAATATTTTTGACAAAACATTTTTTCAACTTAAACAAGTTTAGGATCTTTTAATTAAATAAAATAATCTATGGTTCTTCTGCATATAGAAAAGTTAGTGCACTTTTTCAATGTGTTTATCAAGTTATCCCCTTGATTTCAACTCCAAATTTTTTTTTGGAGGCTAAAAATAACACCAAAATTAAAAAGAGACATCAAATTAAAGGTTGCTCATAGGTAGTAAACACTACAAGAGAAAAGGGTGTTTTAAGTAGTGTCCTAGACATCACGTCTTTTAAGTAAGTTTTTAAGTAAAATTTTACTAAAAAGACAATCTTTTTAGTAAAATTTTACTTAAAAACTTAGGTTACTTGAAAGACGTGACGTCTAGGACACTACTTAAAACACCCCTTTCTCTTGTAGTGAAAATATTTTTAGAAAATATGAAGAATTTGTATTATTTTAGAATAGCCTTGCATATTTAATTATGAATGTGAAATCCCTCAAAGCTATAATAAAAATTATAGTTGGAAACCCATCCCTTCTAAATCCTAGGGTAGAAAATTCAACAATTATTTTTGGTAATCATTTTTGGTTGCAGTAATTTTCAAGAATAGATTTTGTTTAAAAAACTAAGTAGACAAATTTGTACAAAAAAGTATAATTTTTAAAAACAACCTTAGAGATAAACTGACAAATTTTGGACTTTTTTCTTTATGGTCAAAATGTGAAATTCTAATTATGGTGATTTTTGAGAATTTCCTTTTAATTATTTATCCAATTTCATTTTTAGAGGTCATTTTTGGATTGGAAATGTTATTATGTAAGGTGAAGCATATCATTAGATGGGATTGAGGGCCTTGGAGGGCCATTTCAGGCTTGTTCTCCAATCTGGCCAGATTCAGTGAATGCCAGTACAAACTTGTCAAAAAAATTTTGGTCAAAAAAAAAAAAAAAAAATTTACCAAAATATCATTTTAAGCCAAAAATTTAAAAAAAAAAAAAAAAAAAAAAAAAAAAATGACATAGCAGTTGCTATGCCATGTCAGCCAGCTATTGCAGCTGCGTTTCTGCAGTCTAAGAATGCAGGGGAACGCTAGGGAACTCAGAGCCCTCCAAGACCCCCAAATCCCTTTTAATGGTGTGCCCTTTGAATCATACAATACTTGCAAAGCAAAGTCTTGAAATCTATGGTATAAGTAATAAAGAACAAACACAAAATTGGATCATTTTTTGGCAAAATATCTTGGTGATAAATCTTGTCCTTTTGGGGTTAAGGAGTTACTAGAAAACCATGCAATTTCTTCCGAGTTACTATGACCCATAGTAATTGCATTGGAGAAAGAGGAGCCAAGGGATATACCTCCTTCATTATATTTAGGAAAAACACTAGAATACCTCCTTCATTTTATTGCTATCCATGATAAAATTTGGGAATGTGAAATTCATATTTAAAATCAAAGGCCTCAAATTAGGTAGTAGAGGTGATGAAATACAAAATTAACATAACATTATTAATTGGCCTTAGTCTCTCTCTCTTGCAAGAGGTATACTTCACACCTAGATACCTAGGGTTGCAATTGAGTTATAATCTGTGACTTGATTTTTAGAAACATGTGGTAGGTTTGTCAAAATGTGGGGGCATAGGGGCGTAGGGTCTCAATGGCAAATTTGTTGGCCCAATGTTCTACACAAATGATGGAGACTCACCAATGCCCTATAGAGCATTGTTCCCATAAAAATAGAAATTTATGATGCTAGAAGGCCCCCGTTTATTTGGAGAGGAAAAATGAATCCTCAGCGTTGGTTAATAATATTATGAACACAACACAAAATATAGAAAAATTTTACATTTAACCTTGCTAAGAGCAATGATGGGGCCCACCAATTGGAAAAAAATTGATGATGGGTGAATAATAAGGCCAGGGTGAAATGACTCCTTCACTCAGCCACTCCAGAAAACAGTGAAATTTTTTTATTTTCCATGCATGATAAAAATTGCAAAATTTGAATTCATATTTGTAATCGGAGGCCCCAAATTAGTTGAGTTACGTGTATAAGACAAATAAATCAAGCACAAAACAAGAGAGCTTTTTTTTACTTGCACCCTTGGAATGACTTTGAGTGGCCAAGCAAGGGGGCCAGTTCACCCCGACCAATAATAGCAACTTTCCTTTGGATTAAGATAAACCATCCCATTGTGGTCAGATGACCCATAGTAGACACCTAATGACCCCATGACAACTTTTTTGGCTATAATCAATGCCTAATCTGACACCAATGGAGTGATTAGTGACTATATTAGGATACCTATTTTTTCAGTGTAAATCATTGTAGGAAATGACTTTTGATGGCCTTCTACATTAGAAATTATTGTGACTACTTTAGGTGATTAAGAAGAGCATATTGGATATAATTTTTGTTAATTATGGGGTAGTCATCTGACTCTTTTGACAAATTACTTCAAAAATCCGTAACAAATTCATACTTTGTTTGAAAAACATAATTTCAATTGCTCTCACTATTTCTCAAACTTATCTTCATATGGGAAACAATTTGAAAACTTTCAGCAATGGCATGAGGGGAGACTCCAAATTTTGACCACAATGGGCTGGTTTACGTTACTACCGCCTGACTCAAAGGTAGGTCAGTACACTCCCGAATCCGAAGCTGACTGACTTGAGCCGAACCTCGAGGTTCGGTCTTGGTCCCAAAAACCTAAAGCTGCCGCTGTTCTTCTCTGTCGCTCTTTTCAGTCCATCGTAACCAGGGTTTCGGAGCAGCGGAGCGACGCTTCCGTGACCAGCCACCATGAAGTTCTCTTCCCGTAAGTCAAGCTGCCTCTCCGTACGATCAAATTGCTCCTTTCCTTCTGCTTATTGGAGAATTTGTCATTCAGACAGAGCCTTCAAGCTAGTTTTTTGCGGCTATCTCTGAATGAGTAGGCTCGTGCGCTTCGCTGTGGTTTGTTTGGTTGTTATTGTACCCGCCTTTTCGCAATGAGACATCTCCTTCTTTGCAACAACCTACCGTCACCAAACCCTAAAGTATTCGTCAACTTTAGGGTTCTGTCAGGGTTTTGGTGGATATTTGTTTGGAGATCGACCCGTTGAAGTGGATGTGCAAGTGGAACTGTAGGGTTTGCGTTTTGTCACTATTTAAACCCAAATGGAAAAAAAAAAAAAAATTTCTTTCGGGATAGCTCATTTGAACGGCTGAGACTTTAATTTTGGGTATCTAGTCGCTGTTTGTTTTTCCGTGTTTTGTGCTGTGAATTCACGTTAAATAGTTCTGCAAGCAAATGGTGAGGGGTAATGTGGTTTTCGTGAAATTAAGGTTGTTTGTTGATTTATGTGATTTTGGAGTTTACCGGAAACCCTGAATACCTTGAGCTGAATCAGCCTGCAACGAAGGAAATTAGTAGTGGACGTCGGAGTATAGTGAATATCGTACTTCATTCCCGTCACGGTGTGAAATCTGATTTGTGGAGGTTGTTGAGTACCGAAGAGTGGTTGGCTTTTGACGTCATCAGTGTTAGTCAACCCTGAAATCCATATTGCACTTGGAAATTCACTCGATCCCCGTCGAATTTTCGACTTTTAAGAATCTCAGTGGAGTATCTTACATCCTTTCAAACAACTGGTTCGCATGTGATTGGACTTTGTTGTGCAGGTGTGAGCAGCTCTAGGCGCAAGTCGCGGAAGGCACATTTTAGTGCCCCTTCTAGCCAGCGCCGCATTCTTATGAGTGCTGCCCTTTCATCTGACCTGAAGAACAAGTACAACGTAAGTTCTACGCTGCTCATCGCAGTAGACCACAAGTAGATTGACAGTTCTTAATGTATGATTTAATAGGCATCATGGAACATTCGATTGTAGAATTCCGGGAATTTTCCAGGGGAATTCTTTTGAGATGCTGGCATGTTGCTGGTTTGGAATCTGGCGTAATGATGTCTGCCAGAACACATGCGCTTGCTCTTTTCACTTGCGTTTTGGAAGTGATTTCATCAGCGTCTTCCTGTATTTCAGGTTCGCTCTGTTCCCGTGAGGAAAGATGATGAGGTCATGGTGGTGCGAGGCACATACAAGGGACGGGAAGGAAAGGTTGTGCAAGTGTACAGGCGCAAGTGGGTGATCCACGTCGAGCGCATCACGCGTGAGAAGGTCAATGGTATGTGTTGGCAATCTATCTGAGTGTTGTTGATTCATTTGATGTGCATGTTGCAATGATTTTGTTATGAGATTTCCTAACAACATACCCTGATTTCGTAGGTGCAACTGTTAATGTTGGTATTGACACGTCGAAGGTGGTGATCACGAAGCTCAAGCTGGACAAGGATCGTAAGGCTCTCCTTGAAAGGAAGGGCAAGGGTCGTGGTGCGGAGAAAGGCAAGGGCAAGTTTTCTGAGGCAGATGTAGCTCCTCCTCTTCAGGAAGTTGATTAGATTTTGGTACTTGTGACCTAAATGGATACATTTTTCTATTAGCACGAGCACTTGTAAGACTTCAAGCAAGTCATATCTGAGGTTGTGCAACAAAAGTTTGATCCTCGTTATTTCACTTTGTGCTTTAGGTGTTTGAAAATTGTCGTGTGTATGATGTATTTTTGTTTGTTAACCCAATTTTGGACACGCAACCAAAGGGATTCTGGAAGTGTTTAAAACTGCACAAAATTGCAGAAAGGAATAATCATTAATATATTTGATGTAACTGTAGTACATGAGAATTCAGGTACTGTCATTGCACCAGTCATGTTGGGAAAAAATATGACGTTTGGATTGATCATACAAGTGAATTAGTTCGTGAGGCACTCCAGAATTTGATGAGAAATTTGAAGGACAAAAGAGTTATTCGTTACAGCCCAGGTGATAACTATTTGGCCACCAGGAGCCCTGAACCCCTAAAGGACCGCGTTCACTAAAACCCACTCTCCGTTTAATGAACCTGACTCCTGCCGGCTTGGTCGGGTCTGACATCAGGGTGCACGCCCCTGGCCCGCTTTTACCCTGCGGTCACAGTCCGGGGAGATTTTTAGCACAACCGGCTAAAATCCTAGATTTTCTTGGGCCAAACAGTTGTTTGAATCATTCTCTCGGCTAGGCCTATAAAAAATAGAGAATATTCTTTGATTTTCCTCTTAGATGGTCGATTTTTTTCCGAAGATTTTGAAATCATTTAGGCAATTCCTGATTTCAACTGGCTAACTTGTAACTAAATGCCGGTACTCCCCGTACATTGCCTGCGCTAACTACAATGTTTCAGTTACAATGTTTCAACGCCAGCGCCATATTCCATTATGCATGAGGCATACATGCATAGACCCCATTGATCATGGCGGCCCTATACATGATGGAACATGGCCTCTTTTTTCGAGCCGTTGTCAGTGTTTCAGTCTTGAAATTCGCGCCTGCAAGTGTTACTCTGTCGTCCACATTTCTGTTATTAGGGTTTTGGGCAGCTAGGGTTTGGGCAGCGGCTTGGATAGCGGCTTTGGCTTTCAGTTTCATCTTTCACTTCGTGAGCTCGTTTTGGTTCTGCTTTTCCAATGTCATGACTGTTTAGGGTTTATGGGAAGCTCTGTGGTTAGTCTAATTGTGTGCAGGTTTAGGGAAAGCTCTGTGGTTACTCTAATTGTGTGCAAGTTTAGAGGGGATGGTTTTGAAGGTTGCTGTAGATTGCAATCATGGTTGTCATATCGGACAGAATTTTATTGTTCACGGATGAATCGGACAAATCTGCGTTGACTGACTGCAAACTTTGGAGGCCAATAACTTTTGGAAAAATTGTCCAAATTGGGCATGTGATATGTTTTTCGGCATCTACAGTTTTTGCAGTGCATTTTCGTGGCAACTGTCGCCAGAAATCAAGAGTGTTCAATTGTGGGTGCAGGAAAATCCAGACCACGCTTTCTTCTACCAAGAAACTAGTGTGGTAGTCCAAGGGTCACTTTTAGGAACCAACATCCCCTTCATTGTTGGTATTCAGACACCATGGCAGCGCGAGATGATGGTGCAATTTGGGCACGAGGAGGCGGTTTCTATTGACGCCACATTTGGTACGAACGAGAAAAAGGTGGGTGATTTTGTATATCATTACACTATTTTAAGCTCTCTAAAATTGACATAGGCGACGTTGTACATGTTGCTTGCACTTTATTGAGTGTATCCTTACCTCCTAACTTCATTTTGCGTCTGCAATTCCCTTCGTACACAATAATGGTATTTGATGAATGGCACAATGGAATCCTTGTGGCCTACATTTTGACCTCCCATTTGGCTCAAGACAACCTCACACCCTGGATGAGGCCATGAGGGCGCTGGACAAAAGAGTGAAAAGGGAAAGCCCAAACTGGAAACCCAATGCTTTCATTGTAGACTGTGCACAAGGGGAAATCAACAGCCTAAAGTATGTCTACTTCTCGAATAAGAAATCTTGAACAAGCCAGAAGACAAATATTTGATTAGGATGCGGTTCATATCAAGCAAGACAATTCAAGGTTCAGGGTAAATCAAACTGGCATTGTACTGCACAAGGCAGCCCTTCTTCCCGCTATTTTCACTGCTTCTATCCGGACTGTTGCAGGATCGTTTGGCCGTTCACTACGATCTTCCTATGTTTGTGGCATGTACATAGGGCTTGGCAAAAGCAGGCCTATATTAGTATTCAAGACATGATTTTGCGAGCTGACATCATAAAGGGTTTGGAGGCCATCATGTATGACCGCATGGGGCCAGCCGGACTAGACGCAACTGCATGGGCAATACAGAAGCTACAGCAACTAGAGAATCTGTACCCTGCTGCGAATGAGTTTTGGAATTATGTTTGACAACAATGGTTGCCTAAAGTGCACATGTGGGTAGTTGGGTACAGGAACCTACCCTACGCTGGGCAAGACATTAATGCTGCAGTGGAAAATTGTCACAGTTACATGAAGTCAGTTCTTAAGGCCAAGAGGAGTTGACTCTCTAGATGTCATGTCAACTGTGCATTCACATGCTCACAAGAGATGTCTTGACACACTACTGACATCAGAGAATTTGTAAAAGGTTCGGCTTTGTTGACAATCAAAAAGAGCGGGGCATTGTAGTCTCTGCTTTCATAAGAGCGCGGGACATTCCTGACTCTGACGGAACACTGCCTCAAGAAGAAGGTGGACCAGCTTATGTCACCTCAACCACTCATAGGCATATACGATACATTGTCTATAATCCTACAAAGCTATAGGCCACCTACAATTGTGTGCATTTGTAGAAGGAGAACATGTGCAAGCACAAAGTGAAGGTGTTGAGGCTCTTGCACCCGCAATTGGCAGAAGGGATAGTTGCAAGGTACTGTGGAGCTCTAAAGGGAACAGCTGCAGCCGGTATAAATCAATTGCTAACTCCAGGAAGATCCACAGCGGGTGCGTCCACGTCCTCTCTTCACTCTGCGTGCCGGGATTTGCCATTTAGGTCCACATCAGTATCCCAACTGCCCATGGACTTGGAAAAAAATTTACAAAATTTGACCACAGAACTTCTGGATTATGTGAAAGGAATCAACTTGCTCATGGACCACCTACTTGCAAATCTCAATTGTTCCTTCGGCAAGATGAAGATGCTTGTGGCAGAGATGGAGGCCGGAAACATTCACCCAGTTAGAACACCTCTAGTGTTTTATAGAGTCCAGGATGGTCTAGGTATGGGCCTGAGCCGCCTTAAGGACATGCTAGAGAAAAATAGAATACCCCTGGGCCCTGGCACCAAGGAGGTTGAGGATGGGTGCTGACTCTCCAATATGACACAGTGTTATACTTAGGGATAAACGGTGACCATGGTCCCATGTTTTGTGCATTCTGGCATTCATTGTTTCAGGTGTTTAGGCTGGTTGGTTACAGAATCAAGGAACCTGGAAGGATTTTCTGAGTATTGAGGAATGTTTTCTATTTGTAGGACTTGGTAGTGAGCGACTTTTTTGGCTAAGCATATCACATATACGTCCGCGTATATTATTTGAAGCACTGAATATAATATGGCAAGCAGTTGCAGTATATTTGTTTTTTTGAAAGAATGGATTGGGTCTGCTCTTCTTTTCACCTAATCATACCGTTTTCTAATTGCAGTTCAAAGTTTAGAATAAAATCGTTTCAACATACATTTTTGCAATTGTGGCATTGGGTCCACCATTACAACACTGTAATTACACATTTATTATACACAACAATCACCAGAAATAAAAAACCAGGCAGTACTTTCCTCAAATAATCTATTTCGATCAATAATAACAAGGACAAACAGAAGGAAGGGAAGAGAAAAGAACTTTACAAACAAGGTAAAACAAGTGTAATCCGGATTCTTATGTACATTGCTTAAGCATTCTGATGAAACTTCTTCTCATTCGACGATTCTCTGCCTGGATAAAGACATGACTGCCAACCAGACATCGAGGAGTGAAAATGTGAAGGGAGGTAGTCCACATGTCATCCTAAATCTCTTTAGTCCTATATAGATAGAGTAGGGTCCACATGTCATCATAACTTGCTATTGAGGTAAACTACTATGCAAACTGTCTGCACTGTCGAACACAAACGGGACAAAGGTGCCTTGAAGGTCAGATTGCAACTTGCTCGCAGACTGAGTATACAACACGCGGTAGGGGGGCTTGTAAAGCACGGAGATAGCAGTCTCTGACAACTCATCAGCCACGGCCGCAATCACATTCTTCTGCATCTCACGGCCCCATTCTTCCACCTGCACCTGCATCTGAAACATGTCCTGGGCCTTGACCGGATCCAACTCTGGGTTGAGACAATGGAGAAGTCAAATATAAATCTCCTTAAAACAAACAACAAACCCGCACTTATCGTTACCTTTCTGAGTGAACGTGCGGACTAACTCCACCACAGGCGATGAAGAATCCCGAGAGTTCTGTAACAGCTGCCAAACTCGCCAAATGCGGCAAACGTACTCCTTATTGTCGGCAAACGTGTGCGAGCCTGCACTATCCAGGTGAAGAACTTTAGTCCTTGTGCACACGAAGAGAGACCAGTGCAGCTAGTTAACTTATGATACCAACACCTCTAGCTCAGCGGGGAACTCGCTGTAGATTTTCAACGGAACAAGGTACTAACGACCCCATTTGAGTAATCCATCTTCACTCTACGCATTCCAAATAGGTCCAAAAGGGCCCTGCATAAAAGACGAGGCAATGTACACGCGGCCATGGGCATCCGGTTCCAAACTCCACCAAAGACGACGACTGAGGAGTTCAAGCACATTTTGTCCAATGAACTTCTTGCACTTCTTCAGTTCGAGAAGCTGGGAAATAGAAACAGGTAAGGAATCCCACTCCCCGCCAAAGAAGTTCACGGTCCCTCTGTCTTAATCCCCTGTACCCTTCCTGTAAAAACAACAATTGAGTTTCAGTGTTTACATACTAGTGTTTCGACAGGACTTAAACAGTGTTTCATATACAGTGTTTCATGTACAGTGTTTTGATAGAATAGAGAATACAACTCAAACACATTGGAGTAAAAGATAGGTGTGGTACTTGTGTAAGGCATTAAGGAGGTCATCGATGCCAAAGTGGTCGAAGGTCCTAGGAATACTTAGCCTGGACTAAGTTGCGGAATCACACTGTAAGGTAATGAGCGACATGAATGTAATGCTCTTTCTATGAAATACTCTCCGCGCACTCTCGGGATTGGAGACTGCCTCCAAAATAGTCTGTACCGCCTCTCCATCACTGTCCTCCTCGGTTTTAGCATCGCTATCATGTTTGGTGGCTTCCAATGATGCAAAGTCCGCGTCCAGACTTCTAGGAGTACTGCCCACCAAATGGAAGGTAAACTCGCCAATTTCGGATTCTGGATGAAAAAGCCCAACCATTCCGGCGGGAGTGCTTGATACGGGAAGCCTTTTCACGTGCAAATCTTGCGTGGCAATGTCCAAGACATCCACCTCCCTCACCATCTGGGACACAGTGAGGTCTGCGGCATTCAGAGGCTTTTCTGGTACGCCCTGCATCTCTTGAATTGTTTTGTCAATAGGCTCCTCTGATGGATGCGTCCCCTCCATTGCTTTGTCTACAGTCTCCTTTGACCCTAGCATCCCCTCAACTGGATGCTGAATAGCCTCCTCTGATCCATGCGTCCCGTCAACTGTGTCTCCTACAGCCTTCCAGAAGACAACCCTAAACTCCACTATTTATTGAACAGTCTCCTCGAAGCCTACCGTCCCCTTAGCAGCTTCCACAACGGGGATGTCTTTGGCCTCCATTCCTCCACCTGTTTCGGGCAGCTGCGTTGCGGAGGGGGACACTTCATGGGCTCGATAATCCACCCAGACTGCGTCTTCATCCTCGTCAACCGCTGTCAACATTTTGTGGATGAGCTCCATGATCGCACGCCTCACGCCTTTCACCTTCGTTGACCAACGAGGTTGTGCCTCATCAGCCACCCACCCAATGTCTAAGTCCTCGCGCATGCGGAGGCACTTTGACCAATACTTGGATTGGTCTCTCCAATGCTCGTGCAGGGTTGTTGTCCAGCAACAACAGAACACTTCAAGGGGGTTGCGAGCAAGATCCTACAAGGCGCGAATGCGCACACTCTGGACCCACCTCATAATGTTGCCTAGCACACGATTCCCTTGGTTTTTGTTAACCAGCCTGCAGTCCTGGAGCACTATGTGGTGAAGAAATTCAAACTCATAAAACATCATACCAAAGAAACCAAAAGGTGCTTTGGCTTTGAAGACCGCCAGGGCGAGCATGATGTCTCTTGTCCTCTTGCACATGTGCCTCGCTACTTTGTTGCTGACTTTGAATATGGGA
Source organism: Neckera pumila (assembly GCA_963969595.1). Taxonomy (NCBI): domain Eukaryota; kingdom Viridiplantae; phylum Streptophyta; class Bryopsida; order Hypnales; family Neckeraceae; genus Neckera; species Neckera pumila. The sequence goes on along the minus strand of OZ018412.1, from coordinate 5,013,389 downwards.
CAGGTCATCTGTCTCCACCTCCCAAAGATGCTGTGCAGTGTGATGCGAAACACTTGCACAAATGGTGGGGGCTTCATTTTGTGAACTCAGTCCGAGAGGAGAATGCAACGGACGTTCTCCACCTCCTCATCTAAAAATGCAGACACTAGTGAGCATTGGGTCAGAGAAGAGAATCCAATTCAAATAACACGGATGGATTGCCATGGATAGTAAAGACTAAGTACTATAACTGCCAAGCAAGATTTCTCAAACATGTATCCTAGAGCGTGCCCCAGCTTTGGATGCATAGTTTAGAAACCTCAAAAAAGCGGGAAACAAAACAGCACTATCTAATCATTCTAGCTACGATGACAGTAAGGGCAAGAAAGTCTTGATGGCTTACCATTGTGACGCCAGGGTAAAGGCGACAGTTTCTCAAACATGTCCTTGTTATCGATAAGGACCAGCCACATGGGGCTCCAATCCCAGACACAGGCCTCACAACTAAATCGCGTCTGGTGTCTGAAGTCTGCAACGGTATCCTCCAAGAGGCGCTCTTGCTCCGCCCTCAATGAATCCTTTGCAATACGCTCCTCCTCTAAGTACCAGTCTAGATCTTGTACATGCTGCAGGTACTTAGCCATGAGTGCAAAGTCCGAGGGGACCTTTTTGTATTTCACATGATGGCACAGGGAACTCACAACGCAACCCACCGATGTGGAGACGCCTGGGTAGTCTTCCTCCTGCAGCAGAACGCGGCATGCAAATTCGCAGATTCAAGCAAAGCAATACAATTCATTGCCAGAATGAGCTCAGAGCAAAACACTGCATGCGAAACATTGGAATATCTAAAAACACACAGTGAAACACTGGATCAAAACAGTGGAAGATGACAGAAAAGCACATGGCAACAATTCTTCTACGTAGGGCCCCCAATGTGTCAAACATACACAATAAGGTGCACAGGATTGTACCTTTGCTTCACATAGCCACTACAGTCTGCATGCTCAAGTGGCCACCTGAAACTTCTCATTTGCCCAAGACTGTGCAAATTTGTCACTGAATTCCTTTCTTGACAACCCCTTCCACGACCAGTCCAGCATTTCAGGCGTGATGATCAGCAAGTTGTATATGTCCAAAGCTAGAACCGTGGGGGGGGGTCAGTTTAGGGCGTGACGCCGCCAATTCATCTGCCTTCATACAAGCCGCCATCCTCGTCTCCCTCTCGTCTCGACAAAGACACTCTGCTTGTCTCGAGGTGGAAGACGCCAGCTTTGGATGGTACGTCTTGGGCTTCGGAGACCCCAACCCATACATCCAGTAGCGATGTAGTGCTAGATTTCCTTCAAAGTTGCTCGTCCATGGGACGATTGCCATCTGCTCACGGCTGCTAGGATTCACAATTGGTAGATGCGATTCGGTTCGCATGGGGTCTTAGGGGTCTGGTCTGGCGTCCTGGGGTCCTTTGTCATCACCTCCAATGTCATCACCTTTGACGTCATCACCTTCGACGTCATGAAAACCGTCGTCATGACCTCCATCGTCTCCAAACGCATTGTCATGACCTCCGTTGGCTGGATGCTCCTCTCGCTCTGTCCTGTTCTTTATCACCCCAAGATTGTCCACTGCTTTGAAAGCACGCTCCAGCTCTTTGTCCAAATCAGCTGCCTGTGACAATGTTTCAAGGCCCTCCGATCCCTCGGTCTCACTATCTGAGGACTTCACCACCTTCTTCCTTGCATGTTTAGATGGCGTCGGCACTTCTACCTTGGCATGCTCAGCTTGTACCCCAAGCTCTGAACTTCCTCCCGCATCATTCTTGCCCTTGCTCCAAAACGTGGCATCGCTCTTTGCCCTCAGCTTATGTTTTGTCCTTGCAAGTGCAATGGCATTCAAGTCGACTAAGTTGCCAGTGGATCCCCATACAAGGTCTCCTCCTGTAGCCCCTGCAGCCCTGGCAGCCATCATTCCCTCCACAATTTCATGGACGGTGTCCACTTGCTTTTGCCCATCAGCCGCCTTTTTTTTATCAGCATTCCGCTTTGCCCTTAATGACGGCGTTGCTGGTTTCTTCTCTGCATCCTGGCTCCTCGTTTGGGGTTTACGGTTGTGCCTCACCTTGAATTGGCTGTCTCAGAGTCATCGTTAGATTCGTCGTTTGTGTTGTTGTCTGCTACCGGACTGTCCTCCCTGAACCGCACGGATTTCTTCTTCTTCCCATATGAAGTTCCGCCTGCAGAAGTCGAGTCCTCTTGCGAGTCCTCCTGCTGCAAATTCCCCTTCGCAGTGGCAGCAATGTTGGTCTTCTCCACCTTCTGCTTCATGGCTAACTTGACACCGCTGCTGTCAAGGGTAACCTGGGTTGTCTTCATCCCCTTTGGCTTCCCTTCCCCCTCGTCCTTGACCTTTGCAGCCCTCTTCCCCTTACATGTCCCTGTAGCATCCTGCCTGGGTTTCAGTACTTTTTCCTCCATGTCCACCGCCTTCCCCTTTCGAATGAGCTCGAACACCTTACCTTGCCTAATTCCACCATCTGGATATGGCAGTAGGCGCATGGGGTTCTCTATGTCATCTTTCACAGCCGGACACTCGCTGTTGAAGCGATGGTAGTTCAGTCGCATCTTGTTGGAGAAATTATTCCACTGGCAATGTATGCAGCGGAAGTAATTTTGGGTCTTGTCACTAGAAGAAAACTACGTTGTATTTGACAAAAACTGCGTTATACTCAACACAGATTGTGGGGTGGATTTTGTTGAGTTCTACCTTCATAATGCAGAATTTTGCATTCTAATACAAAATTCTACGTTTTACTTGTCAAACTTTGCACGCAATTTTTGTCAAATACAACGCAAGTCTCACAAATAAAACGCAGTTTTTGATGAGTTAAATGCAGTTTTCTTCTAGTGTGTCTCCGCCCCTCCGGTCCCTCATGGTTGCCACCTTAGCACACTCCTCCAGAAGTTGTGTGAACTCCTCTTTGGTGCCGTAATTCACTGCAAAAGAATACTTGTCAATTGTGATGTTTTGCCAGAAACCGCTCTGCTGCGGCTCCTCTTCCCCTAGCTCCCTGCATCCTCCCTTCCGTCTTGCACAAAGAAATCCAATGAGCCTCGGATTCCCGACAGTCTCCTAAAAGCACACAAACGGAAACCACAATGAAGCACGCCACAATGCACCGGCAGGTTCACGATAACGGTTAAGATAACTTACCTTTGAACTCGCCGGCGTCTCCCGACAACCAGCGCTACCCGATCCTCCTCCCGTTCCGCCCTCTCCTAAGCGCTCATCATGTTTCTACTTCCCCATCGCGCAGCAGTATGTGATTTGGACCCCCACGTCAACCGTTTTAAACTAGTTTTGGTACCCTATCAACTCACCCCAACGAAACACTCGTTTGTAGTAGAAGTACCTGTCGGGATAGTCAAACACAACCATGCAAAGAACACAAAATCAGGCCCAAAACCTTTGCTTAGTCTCTATGGCCCTTCAAGTTTCGGTTAAGGCTAAGAACTAGTCGGACTTCGTGACAGCTAAAATCGTTGCATAAATTAGAAACGCTGTGAAATTACTGAACGGCTTCCTTGCTAAAATCGAGAACCCTCACTTGGCAGCATCAGAGATGTGCAAGGTACTGATGCAACTGATTGTGGCGCTCTTCAAAAATCCTAGACACTACCGCCTAAGCCTAATTTTGCAAATTCTGACGCAACTGCGTGACTATCCCCCACTCAATTTCAACCCACACACCTCCCTACCCCCACTCTTGCGACCCTCGCGCAACTTGGCCACACTCTTGGACACCAATGCGGCAAGCTTGGCCACGCACAGCCCTAGCCTGGACTCCCAAAAATTTGAGCGCAGAAGGGCAGAAAACTAACCTGTGAAATGCCAAGCCAAGGACAACGATTGCAGTTTGCTGCGCACACCAATTGATTGCAAAGTAGACATTGACGTTGCACCCCAAGCCTCCATAACTTTGTCACCCGCTTGTTGCCTTGAAATGATTTCTCCGCGCACCCAATGCGGCGCATAATAACATCGAAGCGATGACTGAAAACGTACTCAAGTGCTTCCTAAACCTAGAAGTTGACAACGTTGACCCCTTTCACTGCAGCGCGAGTTGAATGACGTCCACGCCCTGCTTGCAGCAACCTCACATCTAAATCCTAAGACCTGCCCACTGTGTGGTGAAGACGTCGAAACACGCCACAAAAGAGGGCCTCAGCAAAACACTGCTTGGGGCTCTGATGCGGCAAAACGATGGAGGAAGATCGGTTCCGCCCCGCAATGCTATTTCCTTGGACTGGTCTTGAGCCTGGACCCGAAGCTACGTGGTTAGTCAGCTCCTCGCCAAACCAGACGGTTTTAGGTGAAGTACCCTAAAACCGCGCTAAACACCGAAAAACATTTTCCAAACCATAGAGATTCATTAACGTCCAACTATTTTATCTTCTTTAGTAGAGTTCCATCCAATTATTTTTTTTGGGCTCTTGGGTGCTAGATTGCACTACAAAAAATAATATGGCTAAAAAACAGTGAAAAAGGTGGAAAAAAATTTGGAGCAGAAAAAAAATGGAAAGGTCCAAAAAATGGAAACCATATTAAGCCCCCCAAAATGGGAAGCCAAAAAGAATAGGAGGGAAATAAGATTGTAAACTACCATAGGCCTAGGAAAATGGGAATGGAAAAATAAAATAAAATATTGTAAGCCAAAAAAATGAAAAGTGAAAAAGAAAAAGAAATACCTTAAGCCAAAAAAAATGGAGAGGGAAAAATAAATAAAATACCTTAACCCCTGAATGCCCAAGGCCTGTTTTGGGCTTCCTGGGATTTGCTCTAAATTGAACCAAATTCACGCATTTGATAAGTTGTATCAATTTCTTTGAAATTGTAACCGCACTAATTCAAATTGGACATGTTAGAGATCTCATAGAAAAAGAAAACACAACAATATCACTTATGGAGTGAAAGATTATAAAGATTGACCATGAGGGTGCTAAAACTGCAGGAATCTTTCAATCTTCTTTACACAAGTCAAATCTAACAAGTTGTGACCAAAAAAATACAAGGTTAAGGGCCTAACTTGTATAACCCCGATCAATTTATGGCTTCTTAAAATCTACTCTACAATTTTTTAAATGAATTTTGAATGTGATTATTTCTCCAGAACCTACTGTATGTGAGGCTCATTTCCAAGAACTCTCAATAATATGGGAATTCAAGATTGCAATGGGTATCCTTGTACAAAAATTTGAATAGAAAAATCACTATCATTTATTTTCAAGATCGGATTTTTGATGCTAAAATTAGCCTTGAGCATGAACTTTCTAAAAATATAAACTACTAAAAATAGCAACTTCCTTATGTTTTTTTTAACTTGACAATTTTGCAAACACCAGATTTGCGTGCCTTGGGCATTTAGGAGTTAAGCCAAATAAAATGGGGTCCTTAAAATAAAATAAAATAACTTAAGCCAAAAAAAATGGGGAGGGAAAAATAAAATAAAATACCTTAAGCCCAAATAAATGGGAAGGAAAAAATAAATGAAAATACCTAAAGCCAAAAGAAATGGGGAGGCAAAAATAAAATAAAATAAAATACCTTAAGCCAAAAGAAACGGGGAGGGAAAAAGAAAAGAAAATACCTAAAGCCAAAAGAAATGGGGAGGAAAAAATAAAATAAAATACCTTAAGCCAAAAAAAATGGGGAGGTTAAAATAAAATAAAATACCTTAAGCCAAAAGAAACGGGGAGGGAAAAATAAAAGAAAATACCTAAAGCCAAAAAAAATGGACAAGGAGAAATAAACAAAAATACCTTAAGCCAAAAAAAATGGGGAGGGAAAAATAAAATAAAATACCTTAAGCCCAAAGAAATGGGAGGGAAAAATAAAATAAAATACCTAAAGCCAAAAGAAATGGGGAAGAAAAAATAAAATAAAATACTTTAAGCCAAAAAAAAATGGGGAAGTTAAAATAAAATAAAATACCTTGAGCCAAAAGAAACGGGGAGGAAAAAATAAAATAAATGGGGAGGTAAAATTTAAAGAAAATACCTTAAGCCCAAAAAAATGGGGAAGGGAAAATGAAACAAAAATATCTTAACCAGTTAACCTCTAAAGGACCACAAACTATTGAAATTGCCATTTGTATAGCAAGGAGTGCGGAAATCTGAAAATTGTTTTTTTTGCACATCTAACCGTAGGATCTTACACCTAATTAGTATAGGAATGTGTGAAAACAATTTCAAAATTTTTGACCGCACAAATTACAAGATCTGCGTTTAAAGTGAAAAAAAAACTTTTTTCAGCACATTGCAGGATAAGATTAATTATTTCACTTTGAACCTTCTTAACTTTATTTTTTTGCACTACAAAGTTTTGAGCTTCAAATCTTCATGGTGGAAAATTGAGTTGAGAGTCTATATAAAAACGAAAAAATTTCTCTAAACTTAATTTTCATACTTAAAAAACTATCAAGTAGAAGTATATATCAAAGAGAAGGAAGATCTAAATTTCCAAGTCCCCCCCCCCCCCCCTCCCCCCCGTGTCTCATGGACTGCCTTCTATCAATACCTTAAATGAGGCTGTTTGTTTGTTTGTTTGTTTGTTTGTTTGTTTGTTTGTTTGTTTGTTTGTTTGTTTTGTTTTGTTTTGTTTGTAGCATAGACAACTTCCTGACCGTGCGTCCCCCGGCTGCGTGCTTGGTACCATCGGAAAGCTCTCGCCGAGGAGGGGTGCACCAACTTGGTTTTGTGGCTTTTGGAGCGGTGGTGCAAAAGTTATTGAATTTCAAAGTATTTATTGATTAAAAAATTAGAAAATTACTTTTACTTTGATTTTGGTGGCGTTCTTGGTACTGGAAGTGGAACCGGGAGTAGTACTGGGAGTAGAATCGGAAGTAGAACCAGGAGTGGAACCGGGAGTAGATGAAAATTGGGCCAACGGCACAGGGCCACACTAGTATGACTTGAAGTCCCCTTAATAGGTTTGAAATAGGTTTTTTCAATGTACATTTTGTAGCTAACTACACCTTGTGGGGCGGCAAGCCGATCCTTTTTTTTTGCACCCCATTTTTTTAAATTGAATCCCCCATTCTGGGAAAAGATATATTGCACTCCCAATTGGAGAGGGTTCACTCTGTAGGCATTTATTGGAGGAAAGCTATCCTTTCTCTTTGGCATCGTATTATTTTTATCCCGAGATCCATTGCTGATAACACAAATTTTCACACTCAAAATTTTGTTTTCTGAAATTCATGAATTAGTCAATGGCCTATCATTTTTCTTTTGGCAGCATTGTTTTCTTTACCCAAAATCTAGAAATGGAAATTCTATTTATCAATTCACCCCCATGGAACCTTTTTGGATGACAAACATGTATTGGTATGAAATAGTCCTTTCGCTTTGGCACCCTACATTATTTGTGGGTCACATGTCATTGCTCTGAATTTATTTTTTGCAGTACCTATTTGTCTATTGGAAAAGAATTTATCAGTGTGAAACTTTTATTTCTAGATGACCCCCTATTTTGAAAATGAAGACTTCTTGGTGGCTATAGCAAAGAATTTGACTCCCAATGCAATGGATTCTCACACCGTGATCAATGTGAAAGTTTTCTTTCTGTTAGACACCCTCTTTGCCTTTAATCCAAATTCCTTTTTTGTACTTTTTGGCTCGGGTGGATCCCTCTTTGTATATTTTGTACCCCTATGCGGGAAGGGGGTAAATTTCAGGTGGCTATTTCACTTCAGTCTGTCAATGAAAGGGCCCCTATAATTATTTAATTCCACAAAGTGGTGTCTTGTATGGTACTCTATTATCGCTTATAGTAGCCATTTCCCTGGCAATTTTCTTTAGCCTGTTTTCTTTATAAAGAAAAAAAGTGAACTACAAAGCGAAGTGACAACTAAAAGTTTAGAAAAAAATGTACAAAGAGTACATGCATGGAAATCTATCTGAATTGTTGCAGGATCGTTTTGTGACAACTGAATTTTAGCATTCTAACATTTGGGATTTTTATTTGGTATGAAGCAAGAATTCCTTTTCCACACCCATTTCTTTCTATAGAATGACTACGATTGACCAAATCCAATTTTTTCTTTTTCACATTCTATTTTTTTTGTTTATGCTATTTGTTATAGGATGTATTTTTATTCCTTCTTTCCCTAATTTTCTTGGGTTTAGGGTGAATGATTGCTGTGAATTTTTTTCCTTTTCTACATCCCCGTTTGTTGGTAAGGCACTTTGGTAGGTTCGAAAAAGGTATTTGCTTTCCGCACCCTACTGTTTTTGGTGATACTTTTATTGGTGTACAAAATTGAAGCAATTGTTGATATTCTATTTGGGGGGTTTAGGCTATTTCATCCAGGGTGTATTTTTATTTTTGTATTATTTTTTTCACACCTTATTTTTTGGGATTTAGGGAGGATGATTGGTGTGAATTTGTCTTTCCTTTTTCACCACAAAATTTTTTGGTAAGGCACTTTGGGTGGTTTGAAAAGTATATTTTATTTTCCACCTTTTTTTTTGGTGACACTTCTGTTGGTGAGCAATATTTCTTCCTTGTGGATATCAAATGTTTTTTGGTTAGACTATTTTGTTTACAATGTATTTTAATTTTTTTTTCACGCCCATTTTTCAATATTTAGAATTTACAATTGCTATGGATTTTTTTTCCTTTTTTTCCATCCTATTTTTTCAGTTAGGCACTTCGGATGGTTTGAAAAGGGTAATTATTTCTAGGCACTCTATTTTTTTGGATGCAAGTTCTGTTGGTCTGAAGTATTTCTTTTGAGTTGACGTCCTATTCTTGAGGACACACTTTTGTTGTATTAGGACTCCAATGTATTTGTATTAGGTATAGATCCTATAGTTAGATGTTTCCAAAAAAAAATTTCAGTCTTTTGTACTCTTTTCTATAAAAATGGTAGTATTGAGTGTTTTTTGGCAGAATAAAAATCCTTGGGCCTTTAGGGATAAAATTACATGATGAAAAACAAAAGTGCAATGCATAATAAGACTAAATTATCCTAAATCCAAAATCGTAAATACTAAAACCGCCCAAACCCTGAAGCTACCAAAACCCTAATGCTGCCGCAAAACACTACACTTCAACATTATGGCCATTTTATGGAGCATAGGCATGTATACCCATCATGCGTTAGGAATGGGTTATGCAACGCATGTGCTATTCGGGTGCATGCATGATGGACATAGGACATCACCAGGACATCACAACCGAGACGGCTAGGCCCCTACCACTGAAACACTGGGCATTTATCATGTGGTAAAAAGTCGGTAAATCAAGGAGCACCTAGAAGTCACCCCTGAAAGTCAGACGGGGACAAACTCTGCACCGAACACGGAAAACAAGAGAAATGAAGGGCCATAACGTGACAGACTAAGCCAGAGTCATAAAACGGAGAGTGGATTTTAGTGTGCACCCTAAAGGATGGGAGGTTGAGTCTAGCTCTTGTTTTCTTGACTAGCTCTTGTAAAAAGCATAATTCTTGGGATAATTTTGATTATTGCGGCCGTTGAAATGGAAGAAGTCTTATGTAGCTTTTCTATAAAAGATTGATGAAATCATACAATTTTTGAGAAAATGTCATTGTTCACAGTATCATTTTAGCTCTTGTTTTCTTGACTAGCTCTTGTAAAAAGCATAATTCTTGGAATAATTTTGATTATTGTGACCACTGAAATGGAAGACTCATGTAGCTTTTCTATAAAAGATTGATGAAATCACACAATTTTTGAGAAAATGTCACCGTTCACAAGATCAATGATAGATGTTTGGTTAGATGGTGTTTTGTACGTATATTGTAATCGGAATGTTGATATCAAAATGTTCAAAATTGTTTCAAAAACTGATTTTTTTTCCCACAGATACATATCATTGTGATTTTAATGTGTAATTTTTTGGGGATCATTTTAAGGTGCAAAACAAAAAGATATGAACACCTCTAGATATCAAAATGTTCAAATTGTTTGAAAAACTAATTTTTTTTTCCCACAAGTACATATCATCATGATTTTAATGTGTAATTTTTTGGAGATCATTGAAGTGTAGAAAAAAAAGATATGAGAACTTGAAGTGACAACCTAGAGTGCCTTCTCCATTCTCCAAAAATTCACCAAAAATCACTTATAGTCTAGCATTTCTTGATTGGATTGCACTGAGAATCTAGATTGCAATCTCCATTCTCCAAAAATTCACCAAAATCACATAGTCTAGCATTTTTTCATTGGATTGCACCGAGAGATTTTGTGGAAAAAATTGTCCAATGCTTCTTTGTTGCTCATGGATTATTAATAAAGCTTACATTTTGAATTTTTTGCAAATGCAATTGCAAAAGCCACCTGGGGCCTGGTGGTCTTTTAGGAATTAACCCCTAAAAGACCAAGTGTCTCCTCAAGGACATTGCAAGGTTTGGTCAAGTTTCTGTATAATTTTTATTTCAATTGGTGCCTAGGGGTAAAAGTTATGTCACACTAAGCTCAATGAGCAGCACCAAAAAAGTTGCCAAAAATCAGTGTAAAATTTTTAGAATTTTGTTTTCCATAGAAAATATATTTTTGTTTACATGGAAGATTTTATTCATTCCATTTGGACTAGTAATGAGAAAATTATAGAATCTTATTTTTCAAGCAATCCAAGCATTTTTTTTCAAAAAGCAATGTATAGGATTCATTTTTGAATTCAATTTTTACGATTTTTCAAAAAAAAATGTTCCACATAGTTTAGTTTCTTGCTATTAACAATTTAGTATTTCTTGCTATCTTAGAACTATTGGGATTAGTATGTTTCAATTTCATCTTAGAATTATTAACAATTTAGTATTTCTTTCTATATTGTGACAATTTTTTTAAGATTGAAAATCAAGTGTTTCTTATTTGAAACTTTTTTCCCACTTTCAATTCAATTCTTCAATATAAATTTTTTCCTAATTCAAATCTATAGTGCAAAAATTTTAGATTAAGAAAAGATCCAAAGTCAAAAAATCTAGTGTAGCAGGGTGCTAAGAAGATGTTTCTTTTCACTTCAAATGTTTTAAATCTTGCAATCTATATGGTCAAAATTTTTGAAACTTCTCCTATGCAATCTTATACGGAGTACTAGTCTAGTGCAAGATATTGAAGTTAGAGTTTGAAAAAAAATAGTTTGGTAAAGGTTCAAGTGGATTGAAATCTAGAGGGTTTGTGGGAAAATTGAGCTTCTCAATAAGACATGTTTTTCTTCATTCTTCACATAATTTGCTTTAATTGACGGGTGCACCGTCTTCAGTAAACAATCTATTTGAAACTTTACACACAAATTTGAAGCAATTGGCCATAATAGACCAATTCTACAAAATCCTTAGCACAATGTTGATCTTTAGGTATGAAGATAAGGTTTGGCTTTTGCCCTCTAGCAAATGTGCCCCGTCATTAAAGAAGTGTGGTACTTTTAAAAGTAGGATCTATTCAAATTGATGAATACTGCTCATATCTAGTTCTCTAAACGTAAATTTGTCTAGAATTTTTGCCAATTTCAAAGTACACTCATCTATCCAAACAACATGCTCCAATTCTTCTGCACTCCATCTACAATATTTTTTGGCAAAAGTCAATCATTGAGACCAGTGTCGAGGTGTCAAGAAAATTTTTTTTACTGCAATTCGGCTGAAAATGTTACTTCCATATAAGGCATTACAAACAATACTTCTAATCGCTTGAGTAGGACAGACATTACTATTTCAAAGCAACAAGCAATGGCAAGTTCTTGAAAACCATACAACAGTATGGTCATTTCTATCACTAAGCTTTTTAAAGCTTCTAAAACAAGATTTGCACTTGTAAGTTATGTTTTCTTGAATTTTCTTGACCTAATTCTAAACTATTCTAGCATAGACTCCAACAATGGTTGCAATTTAAATTTCATTAGTCCATACTTCAATCAAAACCACAATGCAACTAGACCAAAATAAAATAAAACGGCACTATATTTGTTTGCCAAGGAAAACAAAACAATGTTCATCTATTAGGATAGACTATGCTTTGTAAAATAGATTTATCTATATTTTAACTAGAAAATTTGTATAAGCCTTCATCCTAAATAATACATGTATTGAATTTTCTAAATCAATTATAAGTTTAAGAAAACTTTGTATACATGCTTGCAATGTATTAGAAGGAAGGTTTGAAAGTCTAATTTCATATATTTTAGTAAGTTTGCTACACTATAAAAAGTATTGTGATCTTAATATGTCTATAAATATGACAAGTCAATGAGCAATTAATGCACAAACTATCCAACATATGTTGAATTTGTATACTAATTACACAAAGTTCTATTGCAAAATGTACTGTCAGATATGCACCACATTTAATATGCCATAACTCCACCAAATGCACTTCCACTTTCTATGATTGGATTCTTTATAAACACTTCTATGTTTCTATATTGGACAATGTTTTGTTAGAAGGTATCAAAAATTGAATGCAATCACTAGTGTTTAGTTGTACTTTTCTCAAAAAGCTAAAAAATGAAACCACTTGTGTTACATTTGGCAGATTTTCTTTCTCTGAAAAATGAGTGAAAAATATTTCTATTCATGCAAACCTATGAAAATAGGTGGACCAGCCCTTAAATGGTTGCTTTTAGAACATCCTACCTTAGTTGGGACTAGTGTGTCCTGTGTCATTGCCACAGCCAAAACAAAAGTAAAAGCAATTTTCAAATTTTTTTTATTCATATAAAAAACTTCAAAATTCAATAACTTTCACATTATAGGTCCAAACGCCACAAAACAAAGACCGTGCACCCTTCCTCGCTGAGGGCTTTCCGACAATACCAAGAATGTGGCCAAAGGATGCACGATCCGAAAGATCTCAAATTAACAAACAAAACAAAACAAACAACTTGTCTTAACCCCTAAAAGCCCATTGTTCCTTCAAGGGACCAATGGGATTTTGGGCAGGTACCTACGGGCTGAATTTTTGTTGTGATTTTCCAGAACTGTTTTTGAAGATAGAAAAACTGCTAAGCTTCATAAGAATATATATTTTCTTTTGAATTGGTGCCCAGGAAAAAAAATGATGCCCAAATAAGCTCAAAACAGGATACGGGGGGCAGCAAATAAAATTTTGCAAATTTTAAATTTTTTTTTGAATTTTTTTTTCTTATAGATTATATTTTTTTCTATCTAGAAAGCTTTTATTCATTTCATTTGGATTTTTTATGAGAAAGTTATGGATAATCTCGTTGTTTGGGCACTTAGAGCATCTTTTTGAAAAAAATCGCTTATAGGATTCATTTCCGAATGCAGTTTTTATAATTTAAAAAAAAAAAATTTCCACAAGGTTTAGATTTTTTGCTAGAACAAACTCACCATTGGAATCAGTGCTTTTTAATTCCACATAAAAGATATTAACATCTTAGATTTTCCTTCTATCTTGTACCTACTTCTACTTAACAATTTTCTTAATAACAAAAATTAAGTTTTTTTGGATTTTTTTTCCCCTAGACTCTCAATTCAATTCTCCACTATAAAGATTAGAAGCTCAAAACTCTATAGTGCAAAAAATTTAAGTTGAAAATGTTCAAAGTGGATGATTGCAAAAAACACTTCACATTTTTGGCTCAAAAATGCAATTTTGGCCATAGGACTAGCAGAACTATGCAGTATTATATGTATTATGTTTCTGCAGCGCCCCTGCAGATCTCAACCATTGATTGAAGGCGTTTGCAAGTCTCAATAGTTGATTTAGTACTATGCAGTACTATAGTGATTGCTGCAAAATTCTATAGAAGCCACTAGGAACAGAAATCTACAAAAAAGGAGTCTGTGCACCTTTTTATTTTTAATAACTCAAAAAAATTCCAAAAAAAATTCCAAAAAGAAATTATTTTACTAGAGAAGATTGCACTCACATTGCAGCAAAAAATTAATGTGGGAAAACTTTTCCCTCTTCATAACCTTCACGCAAAGGAAGGTCACTCTGACCCCATGTGGGCAATAGATATGTTGCTATTTTCATAAAAATTGATTGTCAATCCTTGTAATGTTAGTAGACCTCCAACATGTCCAATTTGTGGCTTCAAATTCGCATTTTTGGATCTAAAATAGGACTAAATCCCCCCAAAATGGCCGAAGTAGACACCCAATTGGGGGTAGTCTTAAAATAGTAAACTAATTTTAAAAAAGCACTCCATGTCTGCAACTACCATGTCTACCTTCCTTCCAAATTTCATGCCAAATGGACAAACGATGCAAAAGTTATGAGCAGAAAACCACCTGTCCAAGGGCAAGGGGACAAAAAATAGGACAAGTATTTCTTGCAATCACCCATGTCATAAAATCTAGTCCCGCAATGTGCTGAAAAACTTGTTTTTTTCACTTTAAACACAGATATCTTGCAATCTACATGGTCAAAAATTCTGAAATTTTTTCACACATTCTCATACTAGTTAGGTATAAGATCCTATGGTTAGGTGTGCAAAAAAAAAGCACTTCTCAATGTTAAACTCTTTGCTATAAAAATGGCAGTTTTATATGTTTTTTTGGCTTAAAAAGACCTTGGGCCTTCAGGGGTTAAAGGTATTGATTGATACTTTCCATAGTTGGGATACTTTCCAGGACAAGTCCATTGAACTCATGCTCGGATACAGAATTTATTTGGGATGAGGGCTTTTTTTTTTTTTCTTTGGGAAGCAAATGGATAATTTCCATTGATAGAAGGAAACAATACATTGAGACTAGGGGAGCAAGTCCCCGTCAAGAAATTTTTAGCTTTTTATCATATTTTTTTAAAGAGGAACTAAAAGCAGAGCCAAATGCAGCAAGAATGGGAGCAGAGAGAGGCACCATCCAGAGAAACTCCAGGCAGGTCAATCAAAGGCTCCCATGGCTTAGGGTGCACCAGGTTCCATTGCATCTATTGATGCGTCCTAGTCCCAAAGAATCCCAAAGAATGGAGTCTGAAACCAAATGCTATCAAAGCACTTGAGAAACAAGCCCGTCTTATCCCGATAGAGCACAAACAAGTTGGAGGCTTTCAGCCAAGCCACAGTACGAGTTCAAGCCTTTCGTGTGGACCACTCAGTGTTGTTGAAGCAAATGGCGTTCTTGTCGAGCCATGAGATCCAAATGACCGATCCATGGAAAAGTGACGACATCGGTGAACCTCTCTTCATCCGTCTCAGCAGCTGGAGCCAGTGTTTTTTTTTCCGGCGATTTGGTGCAAAATTGCACCAAATTTTATGGCCTGGCACCATGCCTATAGAAAAAAAATGGTATAAAAAAGGTGGAAATTTGTCAGAAAACTTCAGATAAAAAAAAAATCTTGGATGAAATCGCCAAATTTTGGATGAAAGTTGAACTATAGATATATAATATATTCTAGTATAATATTTTCTATCCAATATGTGGATGAATGTTGAAATTTGGAGCACCACTATAACATTCAATATTGCCAACTTGGCACTTCATTCAAAATGAAAAAAACAAAACTGCCTGGAGCTTAGCATGCATTGCTGCCAGGTGAGTCCGGGCCAAGCTCCAGCTGCAGTCGGGATCTCTAGTGCTCTGTACAGGACTGAAAGCGCGTAGTTCCAGGCATGCTTGGTTTTCTTGCATGGGATGAGGGCTTTTAGGACCAACATGTAAAGTGTTCTGCTGTAACATAAATTCAATTTTGAGTTTTACCTCTCTCTACTAATGTCTGATTTAACCAAGACAAGAAAATCAAAAGTTTTGAAAACTCAATGGGAATTGTCCATGTATTTAAAAAAAAAAAAAATTGAAAACTTCCATAGGTGGATCATTTCTAAGGATAGGAATAATGAATTTTTTTTATAGTTTATTTTCCAACAGTCTCAGTTATTGGTCTGATTTTCTTAATCTTTTTATAAATATAGGAAAATAGACTAACTTTTGAAGAATAGTTTATTGCAATCAGTGCTTACGAGAGCAGAAGTTATGACAACCTAAACACAACTTATACATTGCTAGGCAACAAAAGAAATCCACAAAAGCTCAAAATAATTTTCTTTTCAAAATCTGTTTCTACAAATCATATTTTATTTACATGGAACGATTTGATTCATTCCATTTCAATTAGTGATGTAAAAGTTATGAAGCATCTTGTTTTCTGGATAATCATATCATCTTCTTGAGAAAATAATGTATTATATGTTTTTTTAACTCAATTTTTACAATTTACCAAAAAATGAGGTTCCACAAGGTTTAGTTACTTGTTAGAACAATCACTATTGGGAATTGTGTGTTTCAATTTCATCTTAGAGATATCAACAATTTAGATTTTCTTTTATCTGTTCTATTTTTACTTAATAATTTTTTAAGAATGAAAAGTAAGTGAATTTATTTTGATTTTTTCTCCTTATTCTCAACTCAATTCTTCATGATAAATTAATTATAATTCAAACTCCATAGTGCAAATAATTTAAGTTAAAAAGGTTCAAAGTCAAATAGTCTAGTCACGCAAGGTACCAAAAAAACTTGTTTTCTTCACTTTAAACGCAAATCTTACAATCTATGCCACCAAAGTTTTTGAAATTTCTTCCACACATTCTTCCACATTCTTATAGTGCAAGATCCCACAATTTGAATACGAAGAAATAAAAAACCAATTTTCTCAGCTATTGCACTTTGCAATAGTAATGGCAGTTTTGAGGGTTTTTAGACAAAGAAAAGGTCATGATTGTTTAGGAGTTAATCAGCCCTAAGAGAAGGAAAAAACTTTATTCTCTAAATATATAGCTATCTAATCTACAAGTAAATAATATAAGAAAAACATCCTTATTGAAATTTGACCATTGATTACACATGAGTGAACGGAAGGAGAGAGAGTACTAAGCTTCCTATAGTATTTAGGATAGTCAAATGGCCCATGATGGACACCTAATGACCCCATTGTGGTTTTTCAGACCACAATCAATGTCTTATATGGTAGTTATGGAGTAATTAGTGACCTCAATAGGTACTTCCAACTTTTCAGTGTAAAATTCTTTGTAAGAATTGATTTTTTAGGTCTTCTATGTTTGAAATGTTGTGACTGCATTGGGTAGGAAAATGACCATATAGGATTCAAATTTTGTTGGTCATGAGGTGACCTATAGACTTCTATGGGCTGATCACTTCAAAAATTCAGAATCAATTCATACTTGGTCCAAAAAATATAATTTCAAATGTCCTCATTGTCTCTCACACTTATCTTTGTATGGGAAAAAATTTGAAAAATTTCATTAATGGCATGAGGGTAGACTCCAAAGTTTGACCACAATGGGCTGGTTTACCTTAGTGTTTGTGAGTCTTATGGCTCTAATTGCCTCATTGGTACAATATGTTTTCTTAGTTTATGGTACAATCTGGACTATAAGATGGTCATGAGAAAAAAAATATATATATTTTTTTTTACTGTGGACATTTAACCCTTTAGCGGACAGAGTCGTGCTGAGACCTGCAAATAGTGCGGAAACGAGATAATCTTCCAGGCCGTCAATTGTGCACATTAGCAATGCGGGACAAAATCAAACCGCATGATCTTCACTTACTGCGTCTAAGGAGTGCATGGACATAACGAATCCCCTAAATAGCTAAGCCGATTCAAACATCATGAGGTTTGACCACTCCAGGGTGGGCGTTCACTGCGACGGGCAGGAACTCGCTTGTGCAGGGAACTTCAATTTGATCTCCCAAGGATGGTCTACAAAAATTCTGAAAATTATAGAAGCTGAAGAGCCTCATGTGCACGACAGTAAGCAAGTGACGATTCCAGTAAACACTTATTCTTTTGCAAAATGGACAGCTTGCAATCAGAGGCACTCGAAGGCAGTACAGAACAAAACCTAAGTCGGGCAGTTCAGTGCTGACGGGTGCACAAGAGCAGCGCAACTAATGAAAATCACAATCACTCTAACCGAGTGACCGCCTGACAATTTATGCGATGCCCATCACTAATGAGACAATGCAGCTGATGTCATCTTCCCTGCAAACGACAAGAGCATAGGTCATATAATATTCCGACTCGCGTACACATACAAGAGAGTATCAACATCGACACCGATCTGCTTCGACCGGGTTTGTTTCCGATTTTTCCACATATGCCGTGACTGCCACTTTCAAGTGCCAACCAAATACACAAGAGAACAACTCAACCGTTTTACACTTCAAAATGGAGCACTTTATTTCACGACCAGTGTACATGGTGAGTTCTTGCTGCAAATCCAATCATGCAACGAATTTGATTGCGCTGAAACAATAGATGGGGAAGACGGTAAAGGGAAGCACAGTGCGGGGAACTGTGCATGACAAGAATGAAGAGAGATGGCAGTGGCAAGAGTACCAAGTTACGAACAATTGGAAATAGACGAATTTGAATACTACAACAGACGTATGACACAATGTTTCCACTATGACAGTGAGAGGATAAGAAAGGACAAGTGACAAAGGTGGTTTTTTCCATTTGCTCAAGCTTACCCTCAGTTTAGGAGTGCTTAGCAAGTTCACAAATTCAATGTTCATGAATGCAAATTACACCAATTGCAATGTTCCAGAGTGGCTCAAATTGTAGGGGTAAATGATGGCCTCCTCAGGTGCACTCTTTGCATTTGCTAAAGACTTGCGTGCTTGCTCCACGTAGCCCACATGTCACTTAGCAATACCTGATGCTCATTGAAGATGTAATATATACAGAATGCCCCAGGCGAAATAACAGATCTCAGCTTAGAGTAACGTAGTGTGTAGACATACTAGCCGAAGCATTGTTATTGAACGTCTGTGTACATAGGATGCAATTTTTCATTTCCCTGGTGTCTACAAGAAGCAGCCGGCAATGTGCTGATTACTGAATATGAAATTCACATCTTGTTTCTCCTAAGCAACAAGTGTGATTCAGTTTTCCTTATTTCTCCTAAGCGACAAGTATGATTTAGTTTTTCCTTGGTGGCTACTCCTGGTCTTCAGCACGGGGGACTGTCGTACCGCAATAAGTACTGAATATTATAAAAATATTTGCGAAAATTTTTGGATTGCACTGACGTCAGCAGACGTACAAGTGGGGCAGACCTAGTCGCAGCCCGCAGGGCCCCTAAAACGCCCATTTTTGAGGACAAGTGACCGCAATGATGACATGGCGGCCCAAATTTTCAGCAGATCAATGCACGTCCCCGCTTTCCGATTTATCTAAAAATATGCACGCTCAATTTAGGCCACATCTTCTCCATTCCCAGTTCAAAACTTGTCGGCCCGTCTCCAGAAAAAAAAAGCAGATGAAAAGTCTTCATTACCTATGAGATTGAAAGCTTGCAATCTGTGCATCGTCCAGAAAATGGACGCCGGCGCGCTTAAGGGTTAAAAGGTGCCCTGGTTCCATAAGGCTCCACTAGCATAGCGAGTAGAGGCCGAAGTGCTTCGGCCTTATTGGCCGGCCATTACTGTGTAATCGGCTTGACGCATGCGAGGCCACATGTCAACTAATCGCAAAAAAGTGCCTTTCGGTGGTATGAAAGTAAATTAATGTTGGTCCTCTGCAGGGCTTTTTTTTTTGGCTTCTAGTGCTAGATTGCACCAAGAAAAAAAATTGGCTGAAAAATGGCAAAAAATTGTGGAGTTTTTCGCCAGAAAACTTCAAATTAAAAAAAAAAATCTTGAATGAAATCGCCAGATTGTGGATGAAAACAAAATTATATACATGTGATATATGCTAATGTGTTATTTTCTATCCAATATGTGGAAGAATGTTGAAATTTTGAGCACCACTATAACATTTTATATCCCCACTTTGGCACTTCATGAAAAATGATAAAAAAAAAAAAAAGCCCTGGTCCTCTGGAAGAGGGCAAACTCACCACTCCAATAGCAGTTTGAAGATGACGTCTAATGTACAGTACTGTACATCAGTAATATGGAGTAAGTTGATGGACTCTTTGTCCTTCATCACACTCGAGCTTGAAAGCACGTAACCTCTGGACAGTATGGTACAATTCTACCCTTTAACCCTTAAAGGACGCAGGTGGACCCTGGAAATCATCCTTTCCCATTACCGTGTGACATCATCTACATTGAAAAATCCAAAAATATCTATTGGAAGTCAAGCTCTGTAGAAGATCTCCCCTTTTCACAACAAATTCCAAGGATGAATGATTGCATTTCTGTCCTATACAGTTTGATTCCTTGTCATTCATCGACTAGAAAATGGCCTCCGCGTTGTTTAAGGGTTAACGTCCTGAAATTGTATCCCAATGTTTAAGAAAAATTTGAAAAAAGTTTATGAATTTCCTATGTTACCCATAACCAACTAGTCCCCATTCACTTTAAAATGTGAACAACCAATATTTTATATTAGAAAGGTTTACTCTTTGAGTCATAATAATATTAGGGCCACTTCACACTACAGCCGTCGGTCGAGAGTCTGTCGGTTTCCACCAATCAGATTTCAGAAACCCCAAAGTTTGGCCTCTCGAGCCTTCACACTAGGCGGCACAATCCAAAGTCTGTCGCTCTCAAAACTACCTATATGGCAGAGAAATGCTTACATGGCAGAAAAATTTGACAGACTCTCGAGAAGAGTATGGGTCCTGCAAATTGCAGGATCTAAACTCTCTTCGAGAGTTCGTCAAATTTTTCAGAAAAAAAAATTCTTAAAAATAAAAAGTTGACAAGATCCTGGCCGTTAGATCTCTGAGGATTGTTTTTCGGCTCCTTCTTCTCTGGCTTCTTTGTTTGGGCTGCCCCTCCCTTTGTTATTTGTTATTTGTTATTTGTCGCCATTGGTTTGTTTTTTACAAGGCTGTTTATGACCCCTTTCTCATGTTTTTTTAGCTTTTGCTTGAAAAAATTGCACATGAGTGAGGCTTCATAGGAAATTTCAGAAATAGAATGGACAAATGTGGAAAGAGAAGGATAGAACTTGAACAAATGGTATAGGTTTGGACTTTGGGCTTGGCCCTTAGAAGCTTCACACTATGGCTGGCCAAAGGCTCCAAAACCTACCATTTATTGCTCATTTTTTTGCACTCTCACCAAAAGTTTGGAATCTCAATCCCACGGCCTCTCGAATTGGACGGCCATAGTGTGAAGAGGCCCTTAATGATCTGAACATTTCATTTGCATAGAATAGTGAAATTACAATTAGGTTAAGGTAATGCAGCCTATTGTGGTCAGAATTAGGAGTCTACTATCATTCCATCACCGAAGTTTTTCATTTTTTTTCCCATATGAAGACAAGTATGAGAATTTGTGAAGGCAATTGAAATCATAGTTTTCAGACAGAGTACAAATTAGCTATGAATTTCTCAAGTGTTCAGCCCAAAGAAGTCGGCAGACTACCCCAAAACCAACTGCAAGTGTATCCATAATGCTCACCTACTTCTTTTTAAGGAGACAATTTTTTTATATATGTGGATGGCCATAAAAAGTCACTTCCTACAATGACTTACACTAAAATTACTGCATGTTCCTAATAAGGTCACTAATTACTCCATTGATGTTGGGTGAGATATTGATTGTGGTAAGAAAAACCACAATGGGGTCATCATATGTCCCCCATGGGTCATTTGACCACAATGGGCTACTTTACCTTATTCAAAGAAGTTATCTCATGAGGTAACAAGCATAAAAGTTACCTCACTGCTTGTTTATGTGGAGGTGCATGCCACTTGTTGAACTTAGCCCCCCACAAATGCACCAATCTATGGTAAGGTAATATACCTATAATCGCACAGTTAAGCAATTTAGTATGGTTCCCATTATCATATTAAGAAAGTTTTTTGGGGGGGTTGTTAATAGTAAAATTAGGTTTTAGATTTTCTTAGAATGCATTTTTGGGACATTGTGTAAATAAACTACAAATTTTCAAAGTGCTGAAAATAGGTACACTTAAAATTGACTATAGACTTTCATGAATAGTGGAAGTACATTTTAGGCAAGAATCTAGACTAGGCGTTTTTAGAAAGTGGTTGATTTTAGGTGTAGTTACCTTACATGGTTATGGATTGATGAAAATTACTGCATCCTTGTACAATAACAATAAATGTTCATGTACTATAAACTCGAGTATAAAAGGTTGAGGAATTAGTAGGGGCAATCTAATTTCACTATTCAATTTAGCTGCTCTTGTAGAAATAGTAAGATCTTTCTAAACATTAGTCAAACCATTTCAAGAGTTTTATACATATAAGACATTGTTTACCTAAGTAAGTGGTATTTTTACTACCAGATATTTGAGACAAACTCCTATTTTTTTACCTAATAGAAAATCAAATGTACATGTAAAAATGCCAATTTACTATTTAGAATTTAGGTAGATTATCAAAGCCACTATTGTATAACCCCTAAAGGACTAAATACCATTTTTTTAGCAATATAGCGATTTTGGGCAGCTCACTATAAACAAAAAATTTATTTCTTTTCTTTAAAATTTTCACACAAGATGTACCCAAGGAGTAGCTTTAAGGCCCAGCAATGTTCATAACTTTTGACTACATGGTTAAAAAATTACTGTATGATATGTAATTTTCATTGATCTTTAGGTATCTCAAAAACTTCTTTAAAAATCACTTTTTTAAGAAGTAAAAATTTAAAATTGGTTCTCTAGAATTATATATATACAAAAGGCTTTGAATCATTCCATTTTTATTAATGAGATGAAAGTTATGACGAGTTTTAGTTTGCGGATAACTATGGAATCTCTTCTCTTAAAAATAAACTTTGAAGTCCTTTATTTAACTCAATTTTCAATAGTTTTGACAAAAATTAAAAACATTGGATATAGATTGATTTATTGTTTATTACAACATTACGACCATTGGAATTGACATTTTTCAATTCCATAACTAAATTCTTGACAATTTAATATTTTGAATTCAAAAGAAAATGGGGTGTTTCAAGTGAGTTTTTAAGTATAGTCCTAGACATGAGATTTTAAGTAATGACCTTCAAAGCAATTTTCAACAAAACTTTACTAGAATTACATGTGATTCTAGTCAAATTTTGCTGAAAATTACCTTGAAGGTCATTACTTAAAACCTTATGTCTAGGACTATACTTTAAAACTCACTTATAACATCCCATTCTCTTATAGTGGAATCATTTTTTATTTTTTTCTACTTACTATTGTTTTCCTAAATGTTTTACAATTCCAAATGATCAAGAAATTTGTCAAGCATGTAGCCAACTTGCTTTGAAGAATGAATCCAAAAAGTAACCTCTATTTTGGCATTTTGTTCATACAAATGTGACCTTGTGTAGTGCAGCTACCCAGTTATTCACAAGGGCAAAAAAAAGGATTTTTGTCAATTCAAATGCTAATATCTTGCAATTCACATAGTGAAATGTTATGAAATTTTTCTAACTTCTTCTCAAACCAATGTACTACAAGATCCAATGGTTATATTTGTCCAATTTATTTATTTATTTTAAATTGGGTACTTGTATTAGAAATGACAAGTTTTGGAGCGATTTTGGTGAAAACGTGGTCAAAAACCTTTAGGGGTTAACATTCATGCATCACACTTTATTTCTTCAAGGTTCCAAATATCTATTGTTTCCTATTGAGTCTATGACCCATCATAGAGCCTATTGTGTATTACTCTTCAATTTTTTGTTCATACATTCTTTGGGGAGCATAAAATGTAGATTCTACTTCGTTTCTAAGATCTTTCACTACAATTATTCCCAGCTTTCATGTACATTTTCACAATTTAAAGTGCCGCTACACACAAACTCTTGATTTGCATATTGGTATATTGATTTTCAAAGGGGCAAAACTTCTTACAGCAGCCCCACTGCAACACGTGTTGCAGTGACTCTCTACACGTTTTGCACCATTGATCTTCTAAGATCAATTCCCTCTCGCTCATCGCTCATCCTCTTGAAAAGAAGTTTCATAGAGAATGTGAATTTTGTGAATACTGACTTTTTTTTGCAGTGAGGGACCGAAAGCCGAGTGGCTTTTGTCCAATTTATTGCTGTTCAGAAAGTTCCGTCACATACTGTGTGCCACTCATGCAATGAGAAAGGCCTAGTGCCTAGCAGTCTAGAGCTCCAATGCTTGAATTATTATTCCAGAACTTGGACTGGGCCAGAAGCTGTGGCAAAGATCCAAATTCCAAAATGAGCCGACATGTGTTTTGGAATCCTCAAAGTGTGTGCTTTGCATCCACCTTTTCAGTGATTAGGGGTGGCAGTTGACGGGGAATACGTATATGTTATACATACTCAAATGATTTCAGCCAGGAATCTTTCTTTTACAACTGAACATTTTGACACCAAAAAAAACAATGGATGTCAACTTCCTACCAACTGATAACAGAATAATTTTTACACAGACGTTTGAGAACCCACAGTAAATTGTGACTGCTACAAAAAGGGATGTATCTCTGCAATCATGCAGGCATAGGCAAAAAAGAATCATCCATATCCTTTGTGACTTTTGTATATCATCCATAGTCATCCGGTCTCTCTACACTAAAATTGGTAAATAGTGTTGGCTACACTAATTGTCAACAATAACACTAATTGTGATTTGCAAGATTAGTGTCATAACATTCAAGAGCAAACTGCAAGACTGTCTTCTCCCTGACAAAATGATGTGGAATATTCCACACCATTTCATCCATTGGATGATATGGTGTAAAATATTCCACAGTATATTTAGCTAAAGAACACCTATCAGCTAATAATGACACCACATGCCGACATTGATGAGTTTTTGTGGATGAGTTCTCAAGGAAGGAAAGGCAGCCTCCCTGAAGGCTAATGAATGTTATGGTTAGAACATTATTTACCTATTCTAACACTATTTTAGCTCTATAGTAAAATTTGGTCATTTCAGGGAACAACACTAATTATTGAAATGTTGAAATGCTGAAATAAATAATGAAATGCGAACTACATTTCAACATTTCAAAAAAGCAGGGAACAACACCAATTATCACCCAACACTATTTACCAATTTTAGAGTAGTCTAGTCACCCATTACCCCCTAAATGCGCGAGGCACCAAATTCTGGTGTTGACAATACTTTGAAATTCAAAATTAAACCTTACCAAGTTATTATTTTTAGTAGTTTATATTGTTGAAAAATTCTTTTTGAAGTCCAGTTCTAACTTCAAAAATCCAATTTTGAAAATGAATGATTGTGATTTTTCTATTCAAGATTTTGTGCAAGGGTGTCCATTTTAAATATTGATTTTCTAGTATTGAGTGCTCTTGGAAATGAGCCTCAAACACACTAGAATTTGGAGGAAAAATCACATTAGAAATTCATTTAAAAAAATTGTAGAGTAGATTTTGAGAAGTGGTAAATTGATTAGAGTTATTCATATTATGCCCTTTAACCTCATATTTTGGTGACCAATTTTATAGATTTGCCTTGTTAAAAGAAGATTCAAAGACTTCAAATCACTTCCATAGTTTTCAAACCTTCATGATTAGACATTATAATTTTTCAATCCATCAATGATATTTTTTTTTTTTTCCCAAGTGATCTTCAACATGTCTAGTTTCAATTTGTACACTTACAGTCCAAAAAGATTGATAAAACTTCTCAAAATGTTATCTTTTTATTCAACTTACAGCAAATTCTAAGAAGTTCAAAAAAAGCCATGAGCATTTAGGGGTTCGTTCAACTCATTCATTTCATCTTTTTTTTTAACTTGTGTGAACCACCATGTTGGTTCAGTTTTTAGATTGTAGAAAATAGAAACATTATGTAAGAATTTCCAAGTCCGGAAGTGTTAGTACTCCAGAATAAGCCATGACTACAAATTAGGGAGTTTTTCATGATATAGGGATAGGAGCTTTAGGAATTTAGGGTGAAAATCTCAAAATGCAATTATGGAAAAACAATGGGAAAAGTCTAGGGAAAAAATAGGAATTTGAAACGACTAAAATAATAAATATGAAAAATATAAAAGAAGTTGGTAAACTTTAAATTACTACTAGAACACGAGAGTAGTGATAGGAACTCTAAATTAGGAAAAAAACAGTAAAATTGGAAAAAAAAAAATAATAATTTAGGAGGTTTTCCACTAAATTGGTGCTTTTTATGCTAAATTAATGCAGTTTACATCAAATTAGTGCAGTTTTCACTAATTTGGCGCATTTTATACTATTTTAGCAGTTTTCCAGTAAATAAGAGTTGGATGAACATAATTAAAGAAATCCATTAGGGGTTGGGATATAGGCGAAATTAGGTTTTGGCTCTCTCTCTCTCTCTCTCTCTCTCTCTCTCTCTCAACTTCTTGTATGTATGTGCATTTTGAGAGCTTGGAAGAAAAATTGTAGAAAAAAATGTTAGTAGATTAGAGAAATGACTTAAGACTAATGTTAGGACAATTTGTCAAGTAGGTTTCATCATTTCATGAGTGGAGATGGGTGAAAAGGCTAACTTACCAAGGTCATATGGGAAGTTGGTTTGAGGGAAGAAGGAAGAGTGAGGTTGGAAGACTTGGAAGGATGACCAACTTTGACAAGTTGCCACGGACAATAGACTTTAAATTAGGAGCTGAAAATTAGGGTAGAGTTGCGCCTTCAAGTCAGTTTTTGATCAAGACCAATGTCGCTCGACTTGGAGCTCAAACATGGTAGTGGTGATAGATTTTGTAGCGGGAAGTCTGCTGTCGGAGGGTTTTTTGAGCTGCAATTTCAGACAGCAACTGCGGCAAATTGGTGAAGAGCATGGAGCTGAATTTTGGAGGGAAGCAAAATGAAGAGGTTAGCTTTCCAAAGAGACCATTCTTACACCATTTGGAGCTCAAACAAATCCACAACAGATATTCTTCTAGTAGGAGGTCTGCTACCCTAGGAAGAAGCCCAATTTGAGGTTTTTGATGGAACTTTGCCCAATTCTTATGGGATGCTTGCAATTTTCATTGCATTGAATCATGGAAAGAGTTTGTGAATGCATGTGTTGCTAAATTGGATGTTGGAGGGTGCATGGGAGTGAATTTTTTGGGATTGGGGCACATGTGGAAGAGCTACCCTAATTGAAACAAAATTAGGGTTTGAAATATTAATTGATTGACATGAAAAGCACATTTTGAAGGTTAGAGAAGAGAATTCCTTAACATTGCATGGAAAATACTAAATGGAAGGGATAAATGCAATGAGATGTATGAGAAATGGAGTGTTGGTCTATTGAAGGTGTGCTGGAATTAGTTTGATGAATCCATTTGAGGCCATTTGAGGTCTTCATTTGCATATTTGAGGTAGATTTTGTCCTAGGAGGAATCCCTTTTTAATTCATTGTTCAATTTGGTGAAGGAAAATAGTTAAAAAGGTGTTTGGGAGGAAAAGATAAGAGCTACCCCTCCCAAAGTAGTGTCATTGAGGCACAATTTTGTCACATCACTTGTAGGAGTCCATTGCTTGAAGGTGAATTTAGTTTAGAGGTTCTATACACTCCTCTTCCGGCCCAAATTTGTGGACGATTTTTGCCTCACGGTGAAAATCACTCACAATTTGTTGTAACTAAAAAATTATTTTATTATTCATTAGCATTTTGGAGTTCTAAAAGTGAAATATTAGTGTTTTCCTTGTATTTGTAAATATTGCACAAAATTGCCACGGAGTACAATTTTTAAAAAGGGAAACCATCAAGTTTATTTTGATTTTTACTGCACATACACAAGTTAATTCCATTACTATAAGAGTATTCCTCACAGGAATTTGTATGAATGTTAGATGAATTTGGTCAAAATAACTTTTAGCTTATGGATGAATTTTGATGAAAATTAGATTTATGTAGATGAAAGTTGGATGACAAGATTTTGTACTATTTGAGATAGCATGAAAATAGTGCAAAATACATAATCTTGATTTTATCTAAAGTATTATAAACTTCTATATTAATATGCCATTGAAGTCTACATAATTTCCAAAGTCGTATAAACCATTTATTGTTATTACTGAGGGACGCATTAATTGAATTAACTTCTGGGTCAAAGCACATTCAAAGGGACCATTGGGATTACTTTACTAGGATAGGACTTTAGTCCTTTTCCGAAATTTCAAAGCTATAAATTACTTTGATGTTGTCAATTTAAAAAAAAAATTATAGATGAATATTATTGCAATGCATCTTTTTAATAAGTTAGAGAAATTTTTTCTTGGAAAAAATCCGTAAAGGGACCTAAATCATCAACTTAAAGACTAAATTTAGTGTCTTTTAAACAATAAAGTCCTTTAAATCGATATTTTATCCAAATTTTTTATACTACTTAAGAATACAACTATTAAAAAAGATTTTATGTCATTAAATCTTAACTTTAAAATAGTATAATATTTTAATATATTAGTTGATTACTAACAGATTACTGATTTGTTCTAAAATCACACTTAAAACATTCAATTTAAAAAATAGCTTACATAGTGCTCTTAGTGTGAATAATATATACATTTTTTGTTTTGACACAATTACCATTTGGATTATTTTTTATATTGAAAAGGGCGTTCATGTGTTTTTACTTTTGAATATTATAGGAAATAAATAAACATTTAAATTGCATCAAAAGAGTCCTTTTCTATTCTATTGCATGATTATATATGCGCATGATTTTTTTGGATTTAATCACATTATTATTCATTAGAAATTAGACTCCTTTTTGCCCATTGAAAAACCTGACAAGCTGACATTTAAATTGCAATTGAAAGTTTAGTAAAGAATTTATGTTTTTTGGGTGAATTAAAACATATTAGCATTAATAGACTTGAAGTTCTAATAAAAAGGGACAAAATTACTTATAATTAATAGATAAATATTAAAAAACAATAGAAAGAAAGAAGTTACATTGCAGATTTTAGTGCGTCTGACCCCTTTTTTGGTCCATTTGAGTGTGATTTGACCCTTCTGTACATGAAAATTACTAAATTGTTCCTAGATTAGCGAATGATATTGCTATAATTTGGATAGATAAATCATTTCCATCTATTTTACACATGATTCATCTTCATTGGTCAACAATTGCTAAATAACTGCTTTCATCATTATATAACGCTTTAAGGCATAGGGTTGTTTTGGTTAGAGCATGAATATAGAAAAAAAATTTAAAAGACATGAAATTATTAAGGATAGAGGAGTCCAAAGTGAAAAAAATAACCACACCAAATTAGAGGATGAATGATAGACAATGTGTGTGTAAAAAATCAAGACAATTCACCTTTGGTATTGTGAAAACTTGGAGTTTTCTGATAGTGCATACAATGTTATTGACATTGATGAATAAAAAAAGTATAAGTATAAGCTTATAGCATTAGTGACCTCATAAATGATTCACCTCAAGGACCTTTGGATTAGGTAGATATTGCTTTCATGATTCATACAAAGCAATCAACACTAAAATATTCACCTTTTATGTATAAAAATACATGTTTGATACTTAATATGGGCATATATAAAATCTTCTACTTTAATTTGGCAGAAGTTCAAAGTACTTGTATTTCATTTGTGATTGATTGACACTTATATAAGGATTGTTGAAGCCAATGCCTACAATATAAGATGGAAGAAGATTCAAAAATCACATTGTTGACCGTTATATCTAAAAGTACTAAAAATATTGCTATATATAATATTATATGCCATATTTATTTACCGCAATCTTCTTTCCAAAAAGTGTGGCTATCCACTTGTACCATCTTTGGGTTTGCTTTCCCTCCTCAACAATGCCAATGTTGTTCAAGATTCAGAAGGAATTCTTTTTTTGCAACTCTTCCCACTTATTTCTATATATTATATAAAGATTGGGAAATATAGCCATATATAAACGCAAATAATTTTTACATGCAATTGTATATTCTAGATTGAATTGCTCCAATTTGTTCTCTATCAAAACAATTAAGGATCTCCAATTCTTAACTTTATTTTATTTTTCTTAGAACATGAATTATTTATATTTTTCTCATTCCAGTAGTCACTTTTGGATAGTTTGGGCCTTGAGGGGTTAAATACTATTATTTGTAATGCATTAAATATTATTATTTGTACTGTTGGGAACTATAAAAGAAGTACTATTTAGAATCAAAATTTTGGTATTTTTCATTTGGTTACTAATGTACCAGGCTCTTAATCCTCGAAGGATAATTGTCTCCCAAATTGACATTTGAAGCCCATCACCTTGAACTCAATTTTGATTGGATGTTTTTGAAATTTTGGCACAAGATGTAGACATGTATCTCATTTGAAAGAGCAAGATTTTTTAATGATTTGGTGTCTAAAGCAAAAGATATACTGTCCAAAACAAATCAAGGCAATTTGGGCAATTTGAGCATCTTCTCATTTGCTAAACACTTCATTTACTTTTGGCATGTATGTGACTAGATTTATTTGGTATGAAATTGTCAAAAAAACCTTGATTTTAGTTGTAAATTCTTACACCAAAAGGAATCAAACTTTATTAACTATGTCAAACAATTTTAGAAAAAAATCCCATTTTCTTCTAACTTGAAGTGCTATAATCTTATAATCTATGTCTTCAAAGATTTTAAAAGATCTCTCATATTTTCTAGATGTTTGGTTCTAAGTTTTCATTGTTGGAATTTCAAAAAAACAAATTCCTCAATGGAATTGAAGTTATAAATTTCTAAATCACCACAAAATGGCTAATGTGTTGCCTGATCACTTTGACTTCTTTGTACTGCAAGCAGTGATTTAGAATAAGGTAGACTACTTATTTGCTTTTGAAATCTTGCATGAGTATACCTAACAAGTTGTACTGCAGTACTCAATGGTGTAGAGACTCAATTGTGATAGAACAAATATCTCACTCTAATTAACCCCTAAAAGATCAAACATTGTTTTTTGACAATATAGCGATTTTGGGCAGCTCACTACAAATGGAGTTTTTATTTTTTTTCTTTGAAAATTTCACAAAACATGTGCTTGAGGAGTAGCTTTAAGGTCCAACAATTTTCATAACTTTTGAATACACGGTTAAAAAGTTATTGCATGATATATAATTTTCCGCGTTCGGCGGGCAGCCTGGGCAGCTCAAAAAACTCCTTCAAAAATCACTTTTTCAAAAAATGAAAAACTTGGAAGTGGTTCTAAGGAAACATTTAAGAATGAAAAAGTTTGAATCACTCCATCTTGTTTAATGAGGTGAGAGTTATTAAGAATTCCAGTTTGTGGGTAGGTATGGAATCTAGAGACTTTATGAGTTATCTGGTGTGGACCATTGTAATTGTAATTTTTTTATTTTACCGCACCAATTCTCCATGAATTCACCTATTTGCTACAACATAGCTTGATGACTACAAAATTCACAATCTCATCCAACCGACCAATAATTTTCACAAAGAGGACAGAAGTCCGATCTTCCTAGAAATTCCTTGCCCATCATTCATCCACAACCAAGCGCACAAAAATTCAGCACATGGCATTCACTCAAGCCCATTCCAGTCCCCTCGGCACGACAGTTGATTTAATTGTGCGCAAAGTCACTGGAACGGAGGAGAATGGTACCTAATACAAGGCCGTTAGGTATTTGTACTAATACTGAATACAAATACAGTTCAAATACCTACAGTCCCGTACGTGCAGTGGCCCTTCAGAGCACATGACAGAGCACAGAGCCAGAGCCAGATGCAGGCGGAGGCGGAGCGCGCCAGAGTGGCCAGACTGCGAGCTCTCAGAATTTGAACTGCAGCTGCGCCATTTGCACGACCACGATCACGAACTCTATCCCCTCCGCAGTCGGACAATCGTGGTCGGAACTCGAGAAATTCGCGCAGTTTTTTTGTCAGAAACGTCGTTGCTAGTTGTTTGATGTCGCGAAGCCGCTTTGCTGTCGACGTTGCTGTCAGTGCTCCTGTCTGATCATGAGCATGAGCTTTGGTACAGCTGGGATTGAGCCACTTGGATTAGGGCTGCGGGTGCAGCAGTGGCTAGTGGAAGGGGAGACTTTGAGTGCAATTCATGGAAAGCAGTAGAGATATGGGGTGATTGGGGAGCCGAGATGTGTTGGTTGAGTTATGGATGCTTGTTGGTAGCTCGGTGGTGGTAGCGGAGGGGCTTAGCTATGGCGGTTGTTCGGAAGCTTCTGGTGGAGGTGACTTCGGCTAGGGGTCTTATGCCGAAGGACGGTCAAGGGACTTCGAATTCGTACTGTGTGGTGTGTGGAGTCTCCCTCTTTGGTTTTGCTGTTGTATATATTTGCTAGTCGCGTTGGAATCGTGTGGCTCGTGCAATGCCAATGTACGGAATTGGCCGAAGGTGTGGAGATTAGAATGTTCGGTGTTTTAGAGGCTTGCCTTTCTGCCGCCTATCTGTGGATTTTTTGCGGATTTGGGAGTCCAAGCGGTTTGTTTTCGTTGCCGTTGTGCGAACGTTGATTCTAGTGTTTTTGCCTCACAGTTGGACTACGATGGTCAGCGGAAGCGAACGAAGGTTGAGAGCAAGACTTTGGAACCTGCATGGAATGAAAAGGTACTGTCACCTCCTTCAGTGACGTCCCAATTTCAACTGATAAATCAATGCCCACGCCTACTAGCTATTTTACCTTCTCTAGTTTAGGAATTGTACTCCTAAGCAATTGCTCGAATTGACTCTAAGGTCATTAGCTACTAGGGGCGTTATTATACTCTAATCTCGCACAGTAGGAGCGAAATTCTGTGGTATCTTGATAGTTAGGGGACACCTAGTACATGTTCAATGAGAGAATGTTGCTGTTCATTTCTGGGGTCAGGCGTCTCCAAGATTATTTTCGAGTTAAGGAGATGTTTTTTTGTAAATTTTAGTGTCCTATGACACCATACACGCAATTCCGTTTAGAAAGCGGATCTCTTCCGTTACTACTGTATTAGGTGGAACTTAGGTTGTTTGGGTCACTAGGTTGCTAGATTAGAACGTCTCATCGCGCGGGACATGTGGGCTTCTATAAGGGAATACAAGTCTACGAATATTGTTTAGAAAAGCCTTTGTTTCCTTCATACATACTCTATATTTCAGAAGCTGGGAGCAGTAGCATTTTGTAACATGTAGAGGATACCTGCAACCGGCGATCTTAATAATCATTCTGCCACACTGCACCAATCTTGTAGGTCTGTGTTTTGTAGTAGGTCACAGAGCAGCAACGACTATTTGAATTCACAGGAATGGTACTCAAACCTTGAGAAAATCTCTTTATACTTCCTCAGTGGACGATAAATGATATAGATTATATGCCGCGTTTTGGAATCGCAGTCATTGTTATGGAGACGTGAGAGTAGTACCAGGAAATTACTGATTGCACGTTCAGGATTTACGATGCCAGCTGCTGGTGCGCTTGAAGTTGGAGGCTACTGAGCTCCACGTCATCTCGAAGATAGAGTCTCACGTTTGACTTGCTTTCATGTTGGACTTGAAATAGAAATTCAAAGTAAATGAACTGGAACTACCTGCCATTTTCTAGCCTAGCTCAAGTACTCATCGGCCTAACCAATATTCGTACTTCTCAAGAGGATCTCCAATGCGTGAGTTGAACTAGAAAGAGTTGACCTTACCGTGTCTACAACTTGAATGCTCGATGACTGAGATTCTGCCTCTGCTATCAGACATCAATTATTATGAATTCTACCTAGACCAGGACCTGTTCTCATCGACTGGCAGTGAGAAATCACCTAATCTTTGTGCTGGTGACTTTTGAGTCACCCTAGATTAGTTCTCCACTTTTTGCTGTTGGTGAGAATTGATAATCAATGCCGTTATGTGCCCGAGTACTGACAGAAGCAGATGCCGATTAAGTACTTAAGATTTTGTTTGTGCAGTTCGAATTTGAGATTCTGGACCCCTCCATGCCTGGAGACTTGGAAATCAACGTCCAGAATGACCGAAATAGTGGGACTGGAAGGCAGAGCAGTTTTCTGGGACGAGTGGTTGTTCCTGTGAACACCGTGCCTCCCAAAGCTGAGGCTGTGAAGTGGTATCCGTTGCAGAAACGAGGGCTCTTCTCCCACATCAAAGGGGACTTGGGGTCAGTTTTGCTTGCGCTCCAGTTCACTCTACATTGTGCCAGTTGTTTACGTTATTGACTAGTAGTCAGGATTTCGTCCCTGAGAGTGCTAATTTGAAGTTCATATCGGAAGAGATATTACGAGTGGCTATGCCGTAGCTTTGGATTCTTTGGGTAGTGAATCTGATGAGTTGTTTGACTTGAATCAATTGGAATGTATTTTTTGTCATAGCTTGCATTGACGAGTAGGTTCCTCACAGTTCATTTGCAAAGGTGACTCCGCCATGACTGGTAGATAAGCTTAATAGTAAGGTAATCCCTGCAGTTTTACCCCAGCCTTGGTTTCCTAGAACACATGGTGGGAGCGGGCTGGGTGGGTTGTGCGATAGAGCAAGTTCAAGCATTTGCTTACCTGGAAAAAGTATTATTAGTGCTGATTGACCCCTTGCACAAACAGGCTCAAAGTCTGGTGGTTGGTCAATGAACCTGCCAAGGCGAAGGACGAGAAGAAGGGGAAGGAAGGAAAGTCTGATGGGGCTCAAGAGGAGAAAAAGGAAGGAGGAGGAGGTGGTGGGGGTAAGAAACAAGATAATAAGGACGGTGGTGGTGGCGACACTCCTATGGAAGGAAAGGCCAAGTCCAAGGGAGAAGGTGATGATGAGAAGCCAAGAGGAGGTAACACAAGATTTCTGAAATTGCCAATTCTCCTACTGCCAGAAATGTGATGCACAAGTCGATCTTCCTTTATAATCTGGGACATATCTCGATTCAGGTTTTGCGCTGCTGCACAAATCTTCGTCGTTTTAACGAGAAGTCGTCAATATGTGGAAATTCATTTAGGTGGTGAAGGAGGTGGGGAGGAGAAACCCGGAGACAGTAATGGAGGCCCTAAACCGAAAGTGGTCAGGAGAGAAGCCAAGGCCGACATGCAGCCAGGCCCTCCCCGGCCCTCTGTCATTACTGTCCCCGCCGCCGACTTCACCGTGAAGGAAACCAACCCGGATTTGGGCAAGGCTGTTGACTACCGACAGCACTTCGATCTGGTTGAGCAGATGTCTTATCTGTTCATCCGTGTGGTCCGAGCTCGAGGTCTTATGGGCAAGGATGCCAACGGGTTAAGCGATCCTGTAAGTGTTGGATCTCAAAGCTCTATTTTAGCTCTCCAATTGGTG
This sequence comes from Neckera pumila, assembly GCA_963969595.1. Taxonomy (NCBI): domain Eukaryota; kingdom Viridiplantae; phylum Streptophyta; class Bryopsida; order Hypnales; family Neckeraceae; genus Neckera; species Neckera pumila. The sequence continues at coordinate 4,978,305 of OZ018412.1, read as the reverse complement.
CAGACTTTCGTATGGTTTTGATTATACACCTCATTATGTCTTTTGTTCTCGTTTGTCATAATAAATTTTCTTCTAGAATTCGGCATTCTATGCAGCTGGAAGATAGCAATGAAGTACACAAACTATATAGATACGAACATATTCATGGCATTGAACTAGTTAGAAACGGTAAGCTTTTTATTTGAAGAGGGGACTGTGAGGAGGCCTCCCAATGAATAATTTGGACGTCTCTTCATGAACTCCGTCATTCTTAGATTTCCTCCCGATAATCAGTCTCCCTATGATGTTGTATGCAAATTTTTGAAACAATCGAACTTTTACTGAAAACCGTATCACGAGATTTAGCTTACATGTATGAAAGGCCCTGTAGTCTGTATTTGTGGGCCTTGCGAGTAACTTTTTTCTGTGTGTATCAGTACGTCCGTTTGGCAGTTGGAGCTGTGCGAACTGAGACGAAGATAGTGAAGCACAATCTTAGTCCGGAGTGGAACCAAGTGTTTGCAGTAGGGAGAGACAAGATTCAGGGCAGAACTTTGGAATTGTCTGTTTGGGATGCGGTAAGCTGACGTTGGTTATATACTACCTATTAATGGGCATGTCAATCCAGGTTTCTTTCTGAAATTACTTGGTGACAGTGTAGATAGACAACATTCCAGTGTTCCCATTTGTGGCCAAATTTGGCAAGACCTCTTCGAAAAATATTTCATAGTTGCAAACAGTAAGTATCAAAAGTTCAATTCAAATTTTAGCCCATTTATTACTGATCTTGGTAGCTTGAGCTGATTATGCAATTCACATTTGGAACCACTGTATCATCCTGACTCCTAGTGTTTCTGCTTGAACAGGACAAGCTCTCTAAGGATGATTTCCTGGGTGGATTCATGATTGATCTGACTGAAGTGCCGGTCCGAAAGCCTCCCGAAAGTCCTCTTGCACCTCAGTGGTACCGGTTGGAGGCCAAGACTGGACCAGGAAGAGTTCGAGGTACTTGGAAAATCTTGACGATGTCATTTCCTGGCTCATTATTGACAGATTTGATTGATCACATTGTGAATATTATCAATCAGATTGGGCCAAAATTATATTTTACCAGAATCAGTGAAGAACATTGCAGGTGTTGGTCAAATAACTAAATGAAATGAAAGAAAAGAAAATATTTATTTGACGTACTCAAAAATGGTAAAATCACTGAGGCCCGATATCATCCTTTAGGGTTTATTAAACAAACTGTGACTGATGTAATGCAAGGCTTAGGACGTGTGACATCAATGCTTGTACATTCACCTTGCAATGTATTGACTTAGTATCTGAAAAATGAATCGTTCAGGAGAGATTATGGTTGCAATCTGGTGGGGAACCCAAGCGGATGAAGCCTTTGCGGAGGCGTGGCAATCGGACACCGGTGGGCATGCAATTTTCCGGTCCAAGGTGTATCTTTCACCGAAGCTGTGGTACTTGCGGGTGAATGTCATCGAAGCTCAAGATCTGGTTGGAATCGACAAAGGACGCCCCCCTGAGCCGGTATGCCTCTGAGCCCCTCAATGTCCTATGAAAAGTACTTGCAACCCAGAAGAATTGTGAAGAGCTTTGTATGTGTTGATCACAAGATAAAATTAAAATTGGACAAAGAATAGTCCCCGTATGAGCCATCACAAACTGGGAAAAGTAAACATGAGACGAAATTTGGGCCTCTGGGGTTTAATTGTCTGTTTTCCTGAAATTGTGACTGTGTCCCAGTTTGTCAGAGTTCAGGTTGGTCCATACCAAATGCTACGAACAAGGCCGTCGTTAGTGAGGAGTACCAGCCCTTTCTGGAACGAAGACTTGTTGTTTGTTGCTGCTGAGCCGTTTGAAGAATGGTTGAATTTAATTGTTGAAGACACTTTAGGCCCAAGGGTGAGTGTTTATCCAAGCTTCTTTCCCTACTCTCTCAACAAAATATCCTTGTCGGATCTACAAGTCCTAAATGAATAGGCATTAGATTCATGGAGTCCTCGTGTTGAGTTTGTGTTAGTGGAACTGATTTGTTACTCACATACTGTTCTTGCCCTTACATTAACTTGATATTGTATTGAGGACTATTAATTTAACATGAAGTCGCGTTTAACTTGACAATAATTTACTGTTATCTTATTGATCTAAGGATATAGTAGATTAGTTTAGTTTGTCATTATAGATTAATATTGATCTAAAGTTAAATTAGATTACAACTTCTGTGTACAGTACCCAAAAATTGCATTCTTTGGTGCATTGGAATCTTCATTTGTTTTCTGACAAGAACATATAGAAATCTTCTTACTTTTGTGGTAGCAACTATGCTCAGCGTTTAGATGTGTTGTACATACCCACATGACCTGACTTGAATGAATCCTTTGCAGGGAGAATTTCTGGGCCTGGCAAGAATACCGCTCAGCACAATAGAGCGTCGGATTGACGGCCGTCCAGTGCCCTCCAGGTCAGTGTCCTCATGATGGCTAGAACTGACCACAAAGAGACCTCTTATGGAGAGCGGATGATATTTGTTGCAAGTTCCACGATTATCAGTGCATGAAATCACCTGGTTTCTATAAAATAGAAAATGAAATGTATGGATTTCTTTGTCTAATCTTTCTTACTACGTTAGATTCTGGAGCCTGAATTCTTAATATTGCTCATATTAGAGCTTCTTAGGGATGATTCTGATTGAGACCTTAAAAATAATGGCAATGCTGCAGGTGGTACATTTTGGAGAGGGAGCCAGGAAAGGGTGGCCCATTTGTGGGACGAATCCACCTGAGGCTCTGCTTCGACGGCGGGTACCACGTCATGGACGAGTCCCCGAATTACATCAGCGACACTCGGCCCACTGCCCGGCAGCTGTGGCGGCCTTCGGTGGGGGTGCTGGAGCTGGGCATCCACGGCGCCAACAACCTGCTTCCCATGAAGACCACGAAGGACAACCGCGGCAGCACGGACGCTTACTGTGTGGCCAAGTATGGTCCCAAGTGGGTGCGCACCCGCACCATCTTCGAAAGCTTCAACCCTCGGTGGAACGAGCAGTACACGTGGGAGGTTTACGACCCCTGCACGGTCGTCACCATCAGTGTGTTTGACAATCGGTAAGCTTGACAATTTGAAGCATGTTTGTTAACAGGCTCAGCATACCAAATGTGTTCACGTCTGTTGACATGCGAATGTTGTCGAATCAGGACTTTATTCAGATTGATAGATTTGCTGTACACACATAAAATGGGCAATTTGAGAAGATTGAGAGTAACATTTTCAACTCAAGTGATGGATCGCCCAGATAATACTTGTAGCATGCAGAGTTTGTGCGAACAATGCCGCTTCTAACTCATTTGCTGCTGTTGCTGCTGTTCGTTGCCGCAGTCATACGCAGCCCATGGCGCCCATCCAGGCGAAGGACTTGCCTGTGGGCAAAGTGCGCATCCGTCTGTCGACGCTGGAGAGCGACCGCGTGTACACGAACTCGTACCCGCTGCTGGTGGTGACTCCGCAGGGCGTGAAGAAGATGGGCGAGGTCGAGCTGGCGGTTCGTCTGTCTTGCGCGTCCACGGCCAATTTGATACACAAGTATTTGCAGCCGCAGCTGCCGCGCATGCACTTCTTCTACCCCATCGACCCGCGTCAGACGGAGCCGCTTCGCGTGGCCGCCATGAACATCGTGGCCTTGCGGCTCATGAAGGCGGAGCCGCCGCTGCGGCAGGAGATCGTGCAATTCATGCTGGACACGGAGTCGGAGCGATGGAGCATGCGACGCAGCAAAGCCAACTATTTCCGAATCATGGTACGCCGGACACTCTCGCTAAAGGACTTACTCTTCTACTCCTGGCATGGGATCCCCGCTTTTTCACTCACATTTTTCGACTTGGAATGTGTGACAAGAGTGCTACAGGCTTTGAGAGTGTGACAAGTGTGCTAGATAATTTGGGTTGTGAATTCATAGAAAGTCGTACTGTTGAAATTTGAATAATCTGCTGCTTAAATTCATGATTAATTATTCATTTTTGGTTTTCCCAAACCTTGAAGATGTGTATTTTATTAGGGAGTTTATGAGAGATTTCGGAATGAGTAGAATACGTTCATGTGAAGATTGGTTCCAAGTAGCACAATTTATGTTATGTAATGCAACCCCTGGTACATAACATAGACTTTTGGATAGTAGTGTCAAGTTGTACTTGACAATGTGTATCATGTAACAATGTAAGCATTACACTAGTGAAAAGGTTTATCTATTGAGAATAATAATGGGACTATTGAGTGGAATGGGCCATTTTTGAGAGATAGAGTGAAAGGAGTTGTAGTATTATGCAGAGGGATGTGGACCGTTTTAAGCACATTTATTCTCTCATGCAAAAGCTTGAAATTAATTGATTTGGCATGTTTGTTACTGTTTTGCAGGGAGTGCTGAGTGGGGTCCTGGCTGTGATGAACTGGTTCTCCGACATCTGTAGTTGGAAGAGTCCGGTCACCACGATGCTGGTGCACATCCTTTTCTTGATCCTTGTGTGGTACCCTGAGCTTCTATTGCCGACAGTGTTTCTCTATATGTTTCTGATTGGGGCTTGGAACTACCGCTTTCGATCGCGCACTCCTCCCTTCATGGACGCCAAACTCTCTCAAGGGGAGTACATTGGCGACTTGGATGAGCTGGAGGAGGAGTTCAATGTTGTCCCAGCCAACAGAGCACCAGAGGTCCGCAATTCCTCCCAGCAATCGTAGTTTTATTCTTTTATCGACACAAGCTTGAATTGCTTGTATTGTATTTGAGTGCTCTTAGAGGATTCTAAAGTTTAGCCCAGGCTAAAAACGGGGATTTCTTTACTCCTTTAGCTCTATGCGAGTTTGGCGAGGGGGGTGGATTAAAATCTTTTTCGCCTTTTCCAATACATTTTGTGTAGGCTAAGCCAGTATCTTCAATTCTCTCAAAGTGGTTTTGCCTCTGCCCAAGCTGTTTTAGCACTGGTTAGATATTCTGGTTCATCCTCCCTGGTTCCACTGATCAGTTTTTTGTTGTATTCTCAAAGCGATGTTTTTTTAACCCACTTTCTGATTTATGTGTGCAGATCTTGAAGCACAGATACGAGAGGCTAAGGGGAGTTGCCGGTCGTCTCCAGAATGCACTTGGCGACATTGCTAGCTTAGGTGAACGGCTCCATTCGCTTCTTAGTTGGCGTGATCCTAGGTATGAGATCCCCCATCCAAATTGTCTGCAACTCGTTATGTACTACTGTTGTTGCACTTCATTCTATTTTGTGAAATTCTTTCCATGCCTGTACGTGATGAGTCCCAAGGTAGAGGATACTATTTGCGTTTCTTCAATATTGTTAAGCAAAATGTACCAGTGTGCTTTCATTGGGAGATCATTCAATGGAATTCACTGTTGAGAGCACTTTGGATTCCTGATCCAAATTTGTTGAGTTTTTGTGCAATTTTAATGTGTGAGATTGTAGAGCACTATTTGTGGGACATTAGACAACCTCATTTTCCATTCAAAGATCAGTGGTATGGTATGATTTACTACTGCAAACTTTCTAAGTGAAGGTCAACGAAATGTAGTATTTGGTGGGTTGCTGTTGGTAACAAGGTTAGTTTACGAGTTTTAGTATCCTGTGCCTCACTCTATTCCTTGATATTTTATTCCGTGTTCTCGTGGCTTTGTCTGGCGCAGGGCCACTGCAGTGTTCATCACATTCTGTCTGATTACGGCCATTGTGCTCTACGTGACACCGTTCCAAGTGGTGGCAGTGCTGCTGGGTGTGTACATATTGCGACACCCTCGATTTCGGGATCCTTTACCTGCTCTGCCCATAAATTTCTTCAAAAGGCTACCGTCGCAAGCAGACCGTATTCTGTAGGGAAAGTACTATCCTGTTATTCTATAGAATTGCAACAGTAGAGCGACCTTCATTTGTCATTTGTGGTTCTTTCTACTGATTTGCAGGTTTTGTACCATGATACTAGTTGTAGGAAAGTTTTGTAGACCCTGTATATAGTTAGCAGTGAAGAAAGATTGAGGACAGACAAGAGCTCAGTGCTAGGTTAGGCAATATCTAGCACCTTGCGTTCATGTCACTTACCATAATTCGTTCATCAGATGACAGCGTCGATTTGCAGACAAATTGACTGAATTGTATTCTTAAATTTATTATAAGATAAATTTAATTCATTTATTCCTTTATATTAGGATTCTTTGAAAATAAAGGGCCAAGATGTGTCATTTAACCCCTAAATGCCCAAGTCCCGTTTTGGGCTTCCTGGAATTTGCTCTAAATTGAACAAAATGCCAACATTTTGATAAGTTGTGTCAATTTTTTTTTAATTGTAACCGTACAAATTCAAACTAGACATGTTAGAGATCTCATAGGAAAAGAAAGCACAACAAATATTTCTTATGGAGTGAAAGATTATAAAGATTGACCATGAGGGTGCTGAAACTGCAAAAATCTTTCAATCTTCTTTACACAAGTAAAATCTGAAAAGTTGGTGACCAAAAAATATGAGGTTAAAGGGCATAACTTGTATAACCCCAATCAATTTATGGCTTCTTAAAATCTACTCCACAATTTTTTTAAATGAATTTTGAATGTGATTTTTTCTCCAAGATCTAGTGTATTTCCAAGAGCTCTCAACCGACTACAGGAAGCCAAGATTGCAATGGGTACCCTTGTACAAAAACTTGAATAGAAAAATCACCATCATTTATTTTCAAGATTGGACTTGAAGAAGAACTTTTAAAAAATATAAACTTCTAAACATAGCAGCTTGGTTAGGTTTTATTTAAGTTCAAAGTTTTGCAAACACCAGATTTGGGTGCCTTGGGCATTTAGGAATTAAAACATTTTTTTCTTAATTCCTAGGTGCCTAACAGACTATGTATGGTCAATTGAAAATTTTAGGCTCATTTTGGTTAATTCCTTTGACCATTTAAAATTTTTTATGCAGGCAACAATAAAGGTTAATTATTAAAAGCTTTTAATTTTCATTGAAAAAAGTAAATATTTGATTTTTGAGAGGTCCTCAAAGGCATATATGTACTATTAGGGGAAGAGTGAAGCTTACAAATTTTACTTGATTTCCCGGCTTTATGCAAAGCTTGCCAATTTCACTTAAATTGAGATCTAAAAAGTTGTACTTATCCATTACTTTGAAATGGTCCCAATAGAAAGAGTAAAGTGTTTTCATGATTTTCATTGTTGAACATTCAATTGTTGATTTGGAGTTATTTGCAATTTCTATTTATAATTAAAAAAACTAGATTTCAACAATTGCAAGGTGGATTGTGTGATGAGTTTGATAGCTTTTCATTTGAACTTAAGGTTTTGGGAAGTGCATTTCAGTGTGCTAACACAATTTTTAGTTGTTCATGTGCAAATTTCTCAAACATTGTGGAGAGGGGCAACATACTAGAAATATACACAATTTTTCTTGTTATAATCCCACAACTCCTATGCAATTTTGCACTCAAAATTGGTAAACATATAAATTTAAGCAAGCTCTTTAAACACCTATACGATTAGATAATTGAAAAAAAAAAAAATTGCTTCATTGGGGATAACTAAAAGCCTCTATTCTTCTTTCATAGGAAAAGCACACTTGAGAAAGGCTTAGGCACTTAGGGGGTAAGAACCTCTAAGCCGATATTTTGGTTGATGAATTTAAAGTGATGGTTATGTGTCATCTACAAAACTTTTTATTCATACTAAGGGGTACTTTACACTATGGCCAAAGGTCGAGAATTTATTGATTTCCACCAATCAAGATTTCAAGAAACTAGGAATTTGGCCTCTTGACCCTTCACACAAGGACCACAATCCAAAGTCCGTTTCTCTTCCAACTACCTACATGTTAATCAAATGTGTACATAGCAAGAGACTCTCGACCATAGTTTGGATTGGCTAGAAATGAAGACCAAAACTATTGTCGAGATTTCGTCAAATGTTTTTTAGAAAATATGAGAAACTAACAAGATCTCAACCATTATTTGTTATTTGTTATTTGTTATTCAAACAAATGTATAGGTTTGGACTTTGGGCTTGGCCTTTGGAGGCTTTATACTATGGCCGGCCAAAGTATCTAATTCCTATATTTTATTGCCGGTTTATTGCTCATTTCTTTGGACTCTCAACAAAGTTTGGCCACTCAATCCTACAGTCTCTTGACTTGTACAATTCATTAACTACGCAATTCATTAACTGTGCTTGTTAAATATCCCCCTCCCCTTATATTTGTATTTTTGGGACTGCAATAAATATGGGATATATGGGATTGCCATATGTATTTCTCATCATGTGAATTCCTATATATATTTGTATGAATTCATATGTATTCCAAATATATTCCTGAAATACTCCACATGTATTCCGCATGTGTTCCATATATAAATTTTCATACTAATATGTAGATAATTGTATCAGTATAAATATACATATATCAAGATCGACAACAGGAAAGGGGTTCCAAATTTTTCCACTTCCAGATCAACTACTTAAGTTTTCCAAGAAGAATTTAAATCAATTGCTGAGGGGTTCAAAGGGGGTGGAGGTGGGTGAATTTTCCCTTCCCAGATCAAATGGCTGTGGATTTTTGATGGGGCCAAGCATGTGTTAACCTCTAGAAGCCCATTGTCCTTTTGAGAGACAAATGGGATTTCAAGCAGGTACTTACAATGAACTTTTGTTGTGCTTTTTGAAACATTTTGTGAAGATACAAAAACTGCTAAGCTTTGTGGGAGTACATCAATTTTTTTTCTATCAGTGCCCGAAAAAAAAGGTATGCCTAAATAAGCTCAAAACAATGTTTGGAGTGCAGCAAAAAATAATTCACAATTTTTTATTTTTTATTTTTATTTTTTTTCTTATAGATTATATCTTTGTCTATTTGGAAAGCTTTGATTCATTTCATTTTGGATTTGTTATGAGAAAGCTATGGACAATCTTGTTTTTTGGGCACTTAGAGCATCCTCTTGAAAAAAATAACTAGTAGGATTCACTTCTGAATGCATTTTTTACAATTTTTCAAAAAAAAAAGTTTCCTATGGTTTAGTTTTTTTGCAAAAACAATCTCACCAATGGATTTACTGCTTTTTATTTCCATATAAAAGATATTAATATTTGAGATTTTCCTTCTATCTCATACCTACTTCTATTGAACAATTTTTTCAATAATGAAAACTAATTTTTTTGAGATTTTTTTTCTAAGAGTCTCAACTCAATCCTCCACTATAAAGATTTAAAGCTAAAAAATTTGTAGTGCAAAACATTTAAATAAAAAATGTTCAAAGTCATAAAATCTAGTCCCGCAATGTGTTGAAAATTTTCTTTTTTTCTTTTTAAATACAAATATCTTGCAATTTGTGCAGTCAAAAAATTTGGAATTTTTTCCACACATTCTTGTACTAGTTAGGTGTAAGATACTATGATTAGATGTGCAAAAAACACATTAAAATTTTTTTTTTACTCTTTGCTATAAAAATGGCAATTTTGGGTGTTTTGGGCAGAAAAAGGCCTTAAACCTTTAGGAGTTAATCATAGGGGTGTGTTTACATCTTGTGGGTGTATCTTTTGGGTAAGACGGAATGCATGAGTAATAATTCATCTTTTTTAATTGTCAATTTCATGACAATTACAAAATCAATGTATTTGGGGCAATGATGCAAGAAAATATTTGCAATAATTTTGTAATTAATTTGGCCATTGAATGGTCAATACATGGTTTGTGATTGTCAAATATCAGTATAGAGTTGTCCAAAAGTCCCAAATTTGTTAGAACTGAAACTTATATCTTTTATGTACAAATTTCTTATGCAATTTTGAGGTTGTGCACCATTACAAGTTACTCAACCCCATTTTCATTTGGGTTAGTAGTCATTGAAATCTAGCCAAGTCATACCAATATTCAACAATCACAAACAAGTGCTTGGAAACATGAGTGAGTATTGAAACAAGACAAGGTCCTTAATGTTTTTTGTACCCACTACACTAGCCCTTTAAAACTTTGATTTACCAATTTTGGATGCGGAACAAAGAGGTTACAAGGGCTTTTTTGACCATAGAGCTTTTTATTTATCCAAATCAATGCTCAGCTTTTTGAAAACTACACTTTTTGTACAACAAATTTGATGAAATTGACATAAATGATACCTACTTATAAAGATGTAAGTAAGCAAAAATATGTAAAAATTCAAGAAAGGATTTAGGCACTAAAGGGTTAGTATTTGCAAACTTGACTGTCTTGATGACTTGATGTGATGTAAATTATACACAATGTGATGCAAAAATGTACAACAATTTCTAATCTGCTACCTTTATCTCTAAAGAGCCAGCATCCACTTGGTGCATTATGAATGGTTTCATGAGCTCAGTATAGTCCTGAGCTGTAGAAGTATTAGATGAGATTCAGGGGTCTTGGAGGGCTCCGAGTTCCCCTGCTGTTTGCTGTATTCCCAGACTGCGGGAACGCAGTAGTAGCAGTTGGCTAACATGGCATAGCGACTGCCACGTCATTTAAAAAAAAAAAAATTGCTTAAAATGATATTTTGGTAAAAAAAAATTATTTTTTTTTCTTTTTTGTTTTGAAAAAAAAAAATTCTGACACACTTGTACCGGTGTTCACTGAATCTGGGCAGATCAGGGAACGGGCTTGAAACGGCCCTCCCAGATCTCCAAATATCGTCTAATAATAGATTGAAATATGTGGAAGAAATGATTCTTTTTCTATTTTTTGTTGATGCAACTGTACTAATGATGGGATTTAGTGTTATGGTACCTATTATATTAGTTATTCTATCATGTAACTCACTCTAATTCTCATTTAGTTGACAATTAATGTTCATTTTGAATACAACTTTAGTGTAGGGTGAACCATCTTGGTTCTAATTTAGTTTTTTTTGGTGGAAATTGGTGGAAATTTAGTTGACAATTGGTGGTCATGTTGACATTTAGAGTTGGCCTATCATTACTAATGATGGACCCAATTATAGGCACCAATTAATTAATGCAAACATACAAACGGCTAAGAAAATGGGCATCATTGAATAAATGGTGCCATTAGGTTCCCTTTTGGTTCCTGACTAGAGTTCTCCTAATAAGGATTGTCTCAAATCCTTAAGAGAGTCAACCCATTTCTGATCACTTAAGGAATTATGCATATTTACAAGGCGTATTTCTTCTGTGGGGAATTTTTCCAAGGTGCAAAAATAGAGTTTAGAAGGTTTCCATAATTTTTTCAGATTTTTATTTCTCAAAATGTATTTACTATGAATTTTTTGGTTGAAGATTCTATTTGATCCATTTTGGTCATAGAGACTTTCCTATTTCCAACCAAGGGCTGGTTGCAAAATCAACCAAGGGGTGTTTGCAATATTGAGAGTCTTAGAGGCAATCCTAATTTGCCACAGCTGCCTCGAGAATCATGCCATAATTAATCCCTGCTCATCTCCTCCTTCACGAAAAGAGAACAGTATACATGGCCTTAATAGGGCATTGATCAGGAATGGGTTCTTTCGCATTTTAAAATGTTCTAAGGGGGATGTTGTATGAGAATGGAGGTCTTTAGATATTTGAATGTTAAATAATTGGTAGTATCAACAATGACTTTTAAGCCAAATGTATGCAAGTATGGTGTGAAGTTGACTAAAGAGGTTAGTTATCTATAGAGAATGTTTTAACTAAAGGCTGTGGGAGAAGAAAATAATACAAGGCAAAAGAAAAATTGTTATATGTAAAGTTAGAAATGTGGGTTAGATTAGAAGCTTGTAAAGATGTGGGAAGTGGGTGTAAGGAGTGAAGTGGTGCAAAGTCAACCACTTTGCTTGTCCTTTGCAAAGCCATGTGATTTATGAAGATTTAATGCCAAAGAACTGGCAAGTTAAAGACAATTTTAATTAATGCAAAAAATTCAAGTTTCAAGTTTGAAAGAAAGAGCTTGCAAAAGCAAGGAATATAGAGCTTACAACCTATAAAGAGAGTTAAGTAAAGGAATCAACATTCATTGCTATTCTCCATCTCTTTCTTCGCAACTCCATTCCACTTTATCAATGGAGGTTCCTACCATTTGGATTGAAGAATATACTTGCTAAGCTTCAAAAAGTTGTGAACTGCGTACTTTTTGCCTTGAATTTAAAAAAATGCTACATTCATGACAATATTGTCTTTAGAACAAATCAGTAGTAACATTCAACACATTTGATGGAGGTCTTTACTTGACTAAAGCTTAATAAGTTGAAATTACACTTGAGTAAGTGCAAGTTTCATTATGATTATGTGGAGTACTTGGAAATTGCATAATATATCTGAGAGAATTGGATGTGGTAGCTAGCAAAGGTGATGGTGTCTATTCCAAGGTGAAGGATGTGAGTATACTGTTCTTTTAGTTGCATACTTGTGCTTTCAAAAAATTTATAAAGACATTTGGTATCATTGCAAAGCTGTTGACCATATTGACAAAAAATTATCAACCTTGGATATGTTGAAATGAGCAAGAGGCAACCTTTCAACAATTGAAGGAGCATCTAGCATGGGTTGAAATGTGTTGTGCGCCAAAGTGCCAAGGATGTTGCTACTATGGCATGGTATTATTCACTTAAGGGATCTACCGTGAATTTAGAGCTATTAGGTTGTAGAATAGATTAGTATTGTAGTCATTTTTAGGCCTTGTGTTGTATTGAGGGATGTGCATTGTCAATGGATTTCTTTACAAGGAGTATTCAATCTTGTCGCATTAGTGCTGATTGGTGGTGAATTTCATCTTATTCATGTGTTTGAATGTAATAGAGACAATACTTAGACACTCATAGAATTATTGTTGTATCATTTCAGTTGTTTATACATGCTTATTATATTTTGGCATATACAATCTTGGCACAATGTGTGTGCATGACAAGCCATATTTTAACATTAGCTAGAAGCTCAATTTGAAGACCATTCTAACAATACATTGAATAGACTAATATCGAGGAGGTAAGGTCTCTTAAAATGCAAGTGATGAACACAAAATTTTACAAGTGGAGCTCCTTACAAGACATGAAAAAAGTTCCCACTAACTAATAGTCCCTCTGTCCCAAATGATCTTTCTATTTACCTTAATTTTCTATCCCAAAATGATGCACTTTGTGACATTGTGTCTTCTTATTGCACTTTGTGACATTGCAAATTGGTCACATTTGGCTTTTGATTGCTATCTAGGAACAACAAAACAATTCCGAGTAGATGTTCCCCCTCCATCTAAGCAATCATCAATCAAAAGACAAATGAAATGACTGAAGAGGTTAATCAATACTATTTGTTTTTATTTTTTGCATCTCTTTGAGTGTTGCCCAAGTGAAGGAAATGAAGCTATGGGAGGTGTAACAAAGGTCCACACATGGTCTTGGGCCCATACTAATTGCCTACAAATGACAACTCACACTCAACAATGTAATGCCCACCGGTGCTTTTTGAAAATGCCTCGAAATTCTACTTTTCAATATTCCAAACTGCACTTTGAAAAGGGTTCCAAAACTCAAAGTTTCTAGGATGCTAGGAGTGCACAAAACTCTTCTTATAGTGTAAAAAAGGGTCTTTTAAATGTTATTTTCAACCTTAATCCAAAACATTTTGTCCAACATTTTATACTTGTGGGTGCACACTATACACAATGCATAGTGTGAAGGGTGCCCCTATTCTGAGTTCTATGTAGACTTTGAAAATTCCTTGGCCAATCACAACGGCGGCATACCGCAGCATACCCACATGCATTTGCCAAGTATATTCATAGGTAGGCACCTCCAAATGTGCCACTGATCCTAAACCGCCATCTTTACTATGTGTATATGTCCGAAATCAATCATGTGCATGTATGGAGGAAACCATTTTAGAATCAAAATTTGTTCCTTAATAACTTTTGCATACAATGTCCAAATGTCATGTTCTTTGGTACGTTGGAACCTCCTTTCACTTCCCAACAAGAACATATGAAACTCAGACCAGTCTAAGAACAGTAACTAGGCTCAGCAGCAAAAAGTGTCAGTTTTGGGGGAACCCACCTTCGAACTCCTCTCCACCTCCTTCCATTTTTTTTCACAGTTCCATTGAGGAAGCCCTAAGCTCCTAAGCTCATCATGTTGACTGAGAGAGGCCAAACTAGACCCAGACTAAATTAAAGCGAGGCGCTGCACAGTCGCTGAACTCCTCTCCACAGACTGACAGTTGAATTTGTCTAAACTGTACGCAAAGTCACTGGAACGGAGGAGAATTATACCCCAGATAAAGCCGTTAGGTATCTGTGAGAATACGGAATACAAAATACCGTCTAAATACATACATGCTCTGGACGTGCTCTGGCTCTCAGAGCACAAGGACAGAGCCAGACAGAGCCAGTGGGTGAAGAAGGCGGAGCGCGCCAGATTGCGAGCTCCCAGAATTTGAATCGCAGTTGCTCCACGAGCACCAGCTCGATCACCATCTGCTTTGACTCGCAGTGACAATCGTGTTCGGACAGCGAGAGCTTGCGCATTGTCTTTTCACGCACGTCGACGCTAGTTCTTAGTTGGCGCAAAGCCGAGTTGCTTTCAGTGCTCCCGTTTGAGCTTCGGTGCAGCTGAAATCGAGCCACTTGGGTTAGGGCTACTGGTGCAGCAGTCGCTATGGAAGGGGAGGCTTTGAGCGCAATTGATGGAAAGCAGTAGAGATCTGGGATGAGGGGTGGGTGGGTGGGGTAGTAGGACTGCATATGTTGGTTGCGTTGTGATGCTTGCTGGTAGCTCAGTGGTGGTAGTGGAGGCGCTTAGCTATGGCGATTGGTCGGAAGCTTCTGGTGGAGGTGACCTCGGCTAGGGATCTTATGCCCAAGGACGGCCAAGGCTCATCGAATGCTTACTGTGTGGTGTGTGGGATCTCTCTCTTTGGATTTTGCTACTGTATTTGCTAGTCGCGTTGGAATCGTGTGGCTAGTGCAAATGCCAATGCAGGAAATTGGTTCAGGGGGTAGAGATTAGAATGTTCGCTGGCTTAATGGCTTGCCTGTTTGTCACCTTCCGTTAGATTTCTGCCGATTGGGGAGGCTCAACGATTTATTTTCGTTGCCGTTGTGTAAACGCGGATTCTAATGCTTTTGTTTCACAGTTGGACTACGATGGTCAGAGGAAACGAACGAAGGTGAAGAGCAAGGCCTTGGACCCCACATGGAATGAGAAGGTACTGTCACCTCCCAGCCTTCGTGGTGTTATGTACTGATCAATTATTGTGCAATGTTCCTCCTTCAGTGACGTCCCAATTTCAACTGATAAATCAATGCCCACGCCTACTAGCTATTTTACCTTCTCTAGTTTAGGAGTTGTACTT
The DNA here is from genome assembly GCA_963969595.1 of Neckera pumila. Lineage (NCBI taxonomy): Eukaryota > Viridiplantae > Streptophyta > Bryopsida > Hypnales > Neckeraceae > Neckera > Neckera pumila. Next base: position 4,962,985 of record OZ018412.1, on the reverse strand, counting down.
CTAAGCAATTGCTCGAATTGACTCTAAGGTCATTAGCTACTAGGGGCGTTATTATACACTAATCTCGCTCAGTAGGAGCGAAATTCTGGGGTATATTGATAGTTAGGGGACACCTAGTACATGTTCAATGAGAGAATGTTGCTTTTTTCAATTCTGGGGTCAGGCGTCTCCAAGATTATTTTCGAGTTAAGGAGATGTTTTTTTGTAAATTTTAGTGTCCTATGACACCATACACGCAATTGCGTTTAGAAAGCCTTTGCTTCCTTCATATATACTCTATATTTCAGAAGCTGGGAGCAGTAGCATTTTGTAACATGTAGAGGATACCTGCAACCGGCGATCTTAATAATCATTCTGCCACACTGCACCAATCTTGTAGGTCTGTGTTTTGTAGTAGGTCACAGCAGCAACGACTATTTGAATTCACAGGAATGGTACTCAAACCTTGAGAAATTCTCTTTATACTTCCTCAGTGGACGATAAATGATATAGATTATATGCCGCGTTTTGGAATCGCAGTCATTGTTATGGAGACGTGAGAGTAGTACCAGGAAATTACTGATTGCACGTTCAGGATTTACGATGCCAGCTGCTGGTGCGCTTGAAGTTGGAGGCTACTGAGCTCCACGTCATCTCGAAGATAGAGTCTCACGTTTGACTTGCTTTCATGTTGGACTTGAAATAGAAATTCAAAGTAAATGAACTGGAACTACCTGCCATTTTCTAGCCTAGCTCAAGTACTCATCGGCCTAACCAATATTCGTACTTCTCAAGAGGATCTCCAATGCGTGAGTTGAACTAGAAAGAGTTGACCTTACCGTGTCTACAACTTGAATGCTCGATGACTGAGATTCTGCCTCTGCTATCAGACATCAATTATTATGAATTCTACCTAGACCAGGACCTGTTCTCATCGACTGGCAGTGAGAAATCACCTAATCTTTGTGCTGGTGACTTTTGAGTCACCCTAGATTAGTTCTCCACTTTTTGCTGTTGGTGAGAATTGATAATCAATGCCGTTATGTGCCCGAGTACTGACAGAAGCAGATGCCGATTAAGTACTTAAGATTTTGTTTGTGCAGTTCGAATTTGAGATTCTGGACCCCTCCATGCCTGGAGACTTGGAAATCAACGTCCAGAATGACCGAAATAGTGGGACTGGAAGGCAGAGCAGTTTTCTGGGACGAGTGGTTGTTCCTGTGAACACCGTGCCTCCCAAAGCTGAGGCTGTGAAGTGGTATCCGTTGCAGAAACGAGGGCTCTTCTCCCACATCAAAGGGGACTTGGGGTCAGTTTTGCTTGCGCTCCAGTTCACTCTACATTGTGCCAGTTGTTTACGTTATTGACTAGTAGTCAGGATTTCGTCCCTGAGAGTGCTAATTTGAAGTTCATATCGGAAGAGATATTACGAGTGGCTATGCCGTAGCTTTGGATTCTTTGGGTAGTGAATCTGATGAGTTGTTTGACTTGAATCAATTGGAATGTATTTTTTGTCATAGCTTGCATTGACGAGTAGGTTCCTCACAGTTCATTTGCAAAGGTGACTCCGCCATGACTGGTAGATAAGCTTAATAGTAAGGTAATCCCTGCAGTTTTACCCCAGCCTTGGTTTCCTAGAACACATGGTGGGAGCGGGCTGGGTGGGTTGTGCGATAGAGCAAGTTCAAGCATTTGCTTACCTGGAAAAAGTATTATTAGTGCTGATTGACCCCTTGCACAAACAGGCTCAAAGTCTGGTGGTTGGTCAATGAACCTGTCAAGGCGAAGGACGAGAAGAAGGGGAAGGAAGGAAAGTCTGATGGGGCTCAAGAGGAGAAAAAGGAAGGAGGAGGAGGTGGTGGGGGTAAGAAACAAGATAATAAGGACGGTGGTGGTGGCGACACTCCTATGGAAGGAAAGGCCAAGTCCAAGGGAGAAGGTGATGATGAGAAGCCAAGAGGAGGTAACACAAGATTTCTGAAATTGCCAGTTCTCCTACTGCCAGAAATGTGATGCACAAGTCAATCTTCCTTTATAATCTGGGACATACCTCGATTCAGGTTTTGCACTGCTGCACAAATCTTCGTCGTTTTAACGAGAAGTCGTCAATATGTGGAAATTCATTTAGGTGGTGAAGGGGGTTGGGTGGAGAAACCCGGAGACAGTGGTGGAGGCCCTAAACCGAAAGAGGTCAGGAGAGAAGCCAAGGCCGACATGCAGCCAGGCCCTCCCCGGCCCTCTCTCATTACTGTCCCCGAGGCCGATTTCACCGTGAAGGAAACCAACCCGGATTTGGGCAAGGCTGTTGACTACCGACAGCACTTCGATCTGGTTGAGCAGATGTCTTATCTGTTCATCCGTGTGGTCCGAGCTCGAGGTCTTATGGGCAAGGATGCCAACGGGTTAAGCGATCCTGTAAGTGTTGGATCTCAAAGCTCTGTTTTAGCTCTCCAATCGTTGCAGAATTTGTTGTGGTTTTGATATTACAGCTCATCTTGTTTTACCAACTCCGTTGTGATAGCAAACTTTCCCGAAGAATTCGACTTTGTAGAGATTTTTGAACATTTTTTGCAATGGGAGACAGTCATGAAGGGACTTGCACATTCACGTGATTGGACTTATAACTATTATTTGAAGTAGGGATTGTGAGGAAACCTCCTCATGAATCGTGTGGAAGTCTCCTCTTGAACTGGAGCATACTTATATGTTGTTGTATAGGAATTCTTGAAACCGTCTAATTTCACTGAATCTGTCTTATTCGTTTTAGCTCTCATGCTTTAAAGCTCCTGCAGTTTGTACTTGTGAGACTTTCTTGAAATTTCCTTTCTATGTACCAGTACGTCCGCTTGGCCGTTGGAGCTGTGCGAACTGAAACGAAGATCGTGAAGCACAATCTCAGTCCGGAGTGGAACCAAGTGTTTGCTGTGGGAAAGGACAAGATTCAGGGCAGAACTTTGGAATTGACTGTTTGGGATGCGGTGAGCTCCCGTTGGTTATCTACTCCCTCTTGATTTGCTTGTCCATGGCTTTACGGTTTTGGAATCTAGATCCATACTATCCCAATGTTGGCATCTGTGGCTGAAGTTTTCAGTCTTGTACAGGAAAAGTTTCAGAACTACAAAACATATGAGTATCACAGTGTTCAAATTTGAATTCGACGCACATTTGACTCTGTTTTGTGCCACTTGAGCTTATCATAGAAATCACATTTTGGACCACTGATACCATCCTGACTCCTAGTGTTTCTGCTTGAACAGGACAAGCTCTCCAAGGATGATTTCTTGGGTGGATTCATGATTGATCTGAGTGAAGTACCGGTTCGAAAGCCTCCCGAAAGTCCTCTTGCCCCCCAGTGGTACCGGCTGGAGGCCAAGGCTGGACCAGGACGGGTCCGAGGTACTTGGAAGATTTTGTCGTCGTCATTTCCTGTCTCCGTTATGAGTGATTTGATTGATCACGTTGTGAATAATATAATTCATATCGGCTCCAATTTTATATCACCAGAATCAGTCAAGACCATTGCTGATGTTGGTCTGGAAATTGAAGATAAATAAACAAAATGAACCCCGGGTTTCACCTCCTCAAACCTTCTCAAAAGTGCTGATCATCACTGAGGCCCAGTTTGGTCCTTTATGGGTTCTTGTGATTATGCAATGCAAGGCTTTAGGACCTGTTGCATCTCCGCTTGGGTACAAACTGCTCATTTCACTTGAGGACAAAGTAATGCCGCAAAATATCTGTTGACTTGGTATGTGAATGATGAAATCGTTTTCAGGAGAGATTATGGTTGCCATCTGGTGGGGAACCCAAGCCGATGAAGCCTTCGTGGAGGCGTGGCAATCGGACACTGGTGGGCATGCTATTTTCCGGTCCAAGGTGTATCTTTCACCGAAGCTGTGGTACTTGCGAGTGAATGTTATCGAAGCTCAAGATTTGGTTGGAATCGACAAAGGACGCCCCCCTGAGCCGGTATGCCTCTGAGCCCTTAAAGAAACTCCCTGCCAACCATTTCATAGTGCTCTTTATTGGGGCTCACTGTACGTACCAAGGGTTCTTTATTTAACTTGGCCAATTGGAGTTCTCTTCTCGTTAAAGAATATGATTCACATAGAGGCAATTTTCCATTTCCAGAATTGGTGAAGAAAATTGCATGTGTTGGTCTGATAATAAATAGAACTGGACAAAGAGTATTCCCCGTATGAGCTACCCAATACTGGTAGAAGTGAACATGAGACGAGATTTGGGCCTCTGGGTTTTAATTGTATGTTTTCCTGAAATTGTGACTTTGTCCCAGTTTGTCAGAGCCCAGGTTGGTCCCTACCAAATGCTACGAACGAGGCCGTCGTTAGTGAGGAGTACCAGCCCTTTCTGGAACGAAGACTTGATGTTTGTTGCTGCTGAGCCGTTTGAAGACTGGTTGCATTTAATCGTTGAAGACACTTTAGGCCCGAGGGTGAGTGTCTATCCAAGCTTCCTTCCCTAATCTCACCACAAAATATCCTCGTCAGGTCTACAAGTCGTAAATGAATAGGCATTAGATTCCTTGCAGTCCTCTTGTTCATGTCAGTGTAACTTAAACCTACATTAAGTTGACAATAAGTCGACATAAACATGAAAATAATGTCTATGTTAGATTTCAACTTCTGCACATGGTACTCAAACATTGCGTTCTTTTTCGCATTGGATCCTCATTTAGTTTTTGACATGAACATTTAGAAATCTGCCCATTCCAGTAAAAGCAACATTGCTCAACGCTAGAAGTCTCGCAATTAGCTGTGCATACCTACATGACCTGATTTGGATGAATCCCTTGCAGGGAGAATTTCTGGGCCTGGCAAGAATACCCCTCAGCACAGTAGAGCGTCGGATTGACGGCCGTCCAGTGCCCTCCAGGTCAGTGTCCTCTTGTGTGACTAGAACTGACCACCAAGCGACCTCTTATGGAGAGCGGAGAATATTTTGTTGCAAGTGACACGATTTTCAGTGCATGAAATCACGTGGTTTCGATGAAATAGAAAATAAAATGTTTGTCTATTCTTTCTTACCACTTCAGATTCTGCAGCCGAAACACTTAATATTGCTTCTATCAGAGCTTCTTAGTGTTGTACATGAGCATCCTGATGAGACCTTAAGAATAATGACAATGCTCCAGATGGTACATTTTGGAGAGGGAGCCAGGAAAGGGTGGCCCATTTCTGGGACGAATCCACCTGAGGCTCTGCTTCGATGGCGGGTACCACGTCATGGACGAGTCCCCGAATTACATCAGCGATACCCGGCCCACTGCCCGGCAGCTATGGCGGCCTTCGCTGGGGGTGCTGGAGCTGGGCATCCACGGCGCCAACAACCTGCTTCCCATGAAGACCACGAAGGACAACCGCGGCAGCACGGACGCTTACTGCGTGGCCAAGTATGGTCCCAAGTGGGTGCGCACCCGCACCATCTTCGAAAGCTTCAACCCTCGGTGGAACGAGCAGTACACGTGGGAGGTTTACGACCCCTGCACGGTCGTCACCATCAGTGTATTTGACAATCGGTAAGCTTGAATTCCATCCCTGCTCTTGTGATTGCTTGTTTGCACTTGATCGTGGACTGGTCTTGGTTGGACTGTGTTGAACCCCTTGCAATTGACCCTGTTCTGCATTCTGTTGGAGTACTTTAACCCTTTTATGGACCGAGGTTCCATGATTTTGCGGTGAATCCCGTCTCGCTTGGAGACTTTAAATTGGAGAATGTTTTTTATCGCTTGACTGAATCAAGAACGTTGAGATGTGTTGGATAAAATTGCAAAAATTAAAGTATTGGAACAGATAGGATGGAGAATTAGAGATTCGTTCAAGTGCATTTCTTTTACCTACCGAGCAAATAATTTGTTGTTTGGGTGTCCTTTTGAATACCTACCGTAGGAAATTTTGTAAGTTTCTGTCCACTTACTATTGGATGAACCTGCAATTATTTTGGCTTCCTCAATCCTTTGACGCACTAGCTACCTATGAGTCTCGAACCCATAGACTGCTTTGCTTAATCGAATTGCCGTATGTGGAGTACACCCAACTCTCTCGATCGTACCGCCTTTCACAGCCAGACGAATGGGCTGCCACCACATCTGTTCCAATCTGTTGACATGCGACTGTTGTCCGATCGGATGTGAACACAGTTTGATAGATATGCAAGATTCACGACTGGCATTTGAGATTAACTTTTCTCATTCAAGTGATAGATCGCCCAGATAATACTTACAGTAGCATGCAGAGTTTGTGCGAACAGTGCTGCTTCTAACCCATTTGCTGCTGTTGCTGCTGTTCGTTGCCGCAGTCACACGCAGCCCATGGCGCCCATCCAGGCGAAGGACTTGCCTGTGGGCAAAGTGCGCATCCGTCTGTCGACGCTGGAGAGCGACCGCGTGTACACGAACTCGTACCCGCTGCTGGTGGTGACTCCGCAGGGTGTGAAGAAGATGGGCGAGATCGAGCTGGCGGTGCGTCTGTCTTGCGCGTCCACGGCCAACCTGATGCACGCGTATTTGCAGCCGCAGCTGCCGCGCATGCACTTCTTCTACCCCATCGACCCGCGTCAGACGGAGCCGCTTCGCGTGGCCGCCATGAACACCGTGGCCTTGCGGCTCATGAAGGCGGAGCCGCCGCTGCGTCAGGAGGTCGTGCGGTTCATGCTGGACACGGAGTCGGAGCGATGGAGCATGCGACGCAGCAAAGCCAACTATTTCCGAATCATGGTACGCCGGTCACTCTCGCTAAAGGACTTACTCTTCTACTCCTGGCATGGGATCCCGCTTTTTCACTATCACATTTTTCGACTTGGAATGTGTGAGAAGACTGCTGCAGGCTTCGATTTTATGACTTGTGTGCTACTGTTAATTTGTGAAATGTCACTGTGATGAGGTTTGACTTTACATTCCTTCATGCTCCTTATTGTTTCTGATATTCGGTAACAGTGAGATTTTGGACCGAGTAGAAACGGTTCATGTGAATAGTCGTAGCATCTTGTACTTCAAAACAATCCTTCACATCCTATGTTGTGTACTGCAGCGACTGTTCCACAGCACAGATTTTGAAACTTTGCAGAACATAGATTTGCAAACACTGGTGTCAAGTTGAACTTTCACAGTGTGTTATGTAACAACATTGGCTTACTTTGCGAAAAGGTGTCGCATTTGAGAATATTAATGCGACTATTGAGTCGACAGTGCCATTTTTGAGAAAGAGTGAATTGAATAGCCGCATGGGTAAGGGCCAATTGCCGCTGATGGGATAGCTTTTGTGGATGGGGTGAGTGGCGGGCCCTTTTCAAGCACATGTCCTCTCGAATGCAAAAGCTTCAAATTAACTGATCCTACATGTTTTTGCTGTTGTGCAGGGAGTGCTGAGTGGGGTCCTGGCTGTGATGAACTGGTTCTCTGATATCTGTAGTTGGAAGAGTCCGGTCACCACGGTGCTGGTGCACATCCTTTTCTTGATCCTTGTATGGTACCCGGAGCTTTTATTGCCGACCGTGTTTCTCTATATGTTTCTGATTGGGGCTTGGAACTACCGCTTTCGATCTCGCACCCCTCCCTTCATGGACGCCAAACTCTCTCAAGGGGAGTACATTGGCGACTTGGATGAGCTGGAGGAGGAGTTCAACGTCGTCCCAGCCAACAGAGCACCAGAGGTCGGCAATTCCAACCAGCATTTGTAGTTTTGCTCTTTAGAAGACGCGAGTTTGAATTGCTTGTAATGTATTTGAGTGCTCTTAGAGGTTTTTGAAGTTTCAATAAGGCGATGTTTTACTTCTTTTAGCTCTATTTGTCTTTGGGGGCAGGGGAGTCCTAATTTTTTAGCTTCTTTCTGGGTTCATGAGGCCTCGGCTATTGCAGATTCTCGCAAAGTAGATTCGCCCTCGCCGAAGTTGTTATATCACTGGTTGGATGAGTTGGTTCATCCTCCCAGTGATTTTTTGGTTCCTTTGACCTATTTTTGCGTGTTTCTCAACGCAATGTCTTTTCTGACCCACTTTCTGATTGATGTGTGCAGATCTTGAAGCACAGATACGAGAGGTTGAGGGGAGTTGCGGGTCGTCTTCAGAATGCTCTTGGTGACATTGCTAGCTTAGGTGAACGGCTCCATTCGCTTCTTAGTTGGCGTGATCCTAGGTATCAAAACACCTTTCTCAAGTTGCGTGAACTTGTCAAGTGATGTTGCATCTTTTCTGTTTTGCGAAGTTCTTTTCATGTCTGTGATGAGTCCTACTGTAGAGAATACTATTTGCGTCACTTCAATCATTTTAAGCAATGTGTTGGAGATCAGTGTGGGTAAAAGCACCGAATTTGCTGAGATGAATTTTTATCCCTTTGTATGGATTTCGTGTGCAATTTCAAAGTGGGTGGTTGCAACCCCTATTGAAGGGAGAGTAGGCATCCTATTTTTCATTGAAAAATCAGTGACTGGAGACAATTACCCAAAATCTTAATTTCTTACTCCGAAATATCTAAATGATGGACAAAGAAGTGTATCAATACACGAGTTATGCTTTTTGTAAGAGGGGTCAGTACTGGTGGTCTCTTATAGTTATCATCCCTGAATAAGTTGTCAGTCGTTTTCAAAAATATATTGACGTTTCCTGGTTTATAAGCTCTATCTCATTGCCTTGGGATCAAACTGGAGGTGGCTTTCCGCTGACAAAAAGCTACATTGTCAGTGTGTGGAGCAAGTTTGACAGGAACCTTACCAGAAAGAGAGCCAGTGCTAAGTTATAAGGTCAGAGCTTCTTGTTGCGTAGCTGCTTGTTCTGTTGATTGATCCTATTTCTCGTGGCTTTGTCTGGCACAGGGCCACTGCAGTGTTCATCACATTCTGTCTGATTACGGCCATTGTGCTCTATGTGACACCGTTCCAAGTGGTAGCAGTGCTGCTGGGTTTGTACATATTGCGTCACCCTCGGTTTCGAGATCCTTTACCTGCTCTGCCCATAAATTTCTTCAAAAGGCTACCGTCGCAATCAGACCGTATTCTGTAGGGAAAGCACTATCCTGTTATTCTTAAAGAATTGCAACAGTAGAGCGACCCTTCATTTGTCAATTGTGGTTCTCTCTACTGATTTGCAGGTTTTTGTACCATAATACTAGTTGTAGGAAAGTTTTGTAGACCCTGTCTATAGTGAGCAGTGGAGAAAGATAGAGGACAGAAAAGAACTGAGTGCTAGTTTAGACAGTATCTAACACCTTGCTTTCGTGTCACTCACCATATTCGTTTATCGGATAACAGCTTCGATTCGCAGACTAACTGCCTGAATTGTATTCTTGAATTTATTATGAGATAAATTTAATTGTTGTTTTCTCAGTGAGATTCTTTTGTAGGTTGACTAGATGTTTCATTTTAAGCATTTGAACCATATTTCTGCTGCACTCCCATATTTTAGATGATGAACAAAGTGTTGTATTATTTATGTACTCACCTTCTCATTCATATTCTCATTCATATAAAGAATAATAGTCAACCTTCTTATATTGCCAATTAGATGAATTTAAAGTGCTTCTTTATTTTTTATCTGAGAAAATTTAATGCAAAGACTAGAAAACAATATTTGGACGCCAAGTCTAGATTCTACTTCAATTTCAGAATTTGAAAAATCGCCCAAATTGAATATTTTATTGTACTTGGACATTGAGCTTGTAACCATTGTGTACTAATTTTCTAATAATAGAATGTCATTGAACTATGGTCCACACCACAATTTCCTAAACTCGTACAGTATGCTGATTGCACTGCTCTGGAATCTCACTGAATTGTGTCGCTTTGCATTCCTTGTTTGCTTCGAGATACGTTCAATGCGACAGTTCCCAATAGAGTTTGCAAACACTCATAAGAACTCATGAAGTTCAAGAGTTTGCAAACATGAGTTCAACAAGTACAGTATGTGAACATTAGTTCCATTATTCTCACTCGATCTCAGAGCTCTGAGATTGGGGAAACAGGAGATCCATTTTCGAACAAGCTACAGTAGCTAGCTGACGGCAGGCTGACACCCCGCCGGAATGTGAGCTCAGTATCCAGAAAAAGAATTCAAAATTAGCCTGCCACCCTTACACTGCTATTTGCTTGTCAGTCTGGTATAATTAGCCTGGGCCTTGCTGCATTGGGCATTTTGGCTTTCTGTTTCCAAGGTGGATCACTACCAGCAAAAAAATTTGGACTTTTGCACATCGCTTATGTAGAGATTACCCAAGTGTGATCTTTAGATGAAGACTGCTATTTATGATATTTTAAACTAGATTGATCCATTTGGGTTAAGCAGTTTAATATAATAAGGAAGAATTGGCTAATGCTCGAGGATGGAATTGACGAAAAGTTGCTAAAATAAACTCGAAAATTTCTATGCACTTGGGTAAGGTCGTTAACACAAGATCACGAGAAAAATTTAAGCTGCTCACTACGTTACGGCCTGCGGCAGCACATGACACAACGGTTCTCTCTCTGCTTGGTGGAAGCTGGTACAGTCCTTGGGGCCATGTCTGGAGGAGCCAGAATCCGTCCAGAATTGTACTAGTGGAGACCTAATGTCTAGAGGGTCCCAATTTTGAATTAGACAGTGTTCCTGACCCTGGACTGGGCCAGGAGCTGTTGCAAAGATCTAAATGTGCGTGAGTTTTGGAACTCTCAAAGTGTGCGCATTTCGTCACACTCGATCTTCAGTGGATAGGGGTGGCAGTTGACAAGACTACGTAATAATGATACATTAGACTCATCCAAAGGATTTCAACTACAGTAGGAATCTCTTTCACAAAACATTCTATGCTCAAACTGCTCTCAACATCCCACCAACTGATAACACTAAGGTGGGTACCCCCAAAACCGCCACTTTTTGCTTCTGTGCCTATTTACTATTTACTATTATTAGACTGGTCAGTTTTAATATTTCCTTCTTGGCACTTGAAAGGAGGTTCCAAGGAACCAAAGAACGTGACATTTGGATATCATATGCAAATTAAAGTTATGAGGGAACAAAATTTGGTTCTAAAACAGTATTTTCCACATAGGTACAAAATTGATTTAGAGATGTACACAAAGTGAAGATGGTGGTTTAGGGTTGGTGGTGCATTTAGGGGTGCCCATGTTATACTTTTAACTCCTAAAGGTTTTTAACTATGTTTTCACCAAAAACTCTCCCAAATTACCATTTCTATTACAAGTACCAAATATTAGGAAAAAAAACATTTTTGGACACATGTAACCAAAGGATCTTGCAATACTCCGATTTGAGATGATGTAGAAAAAAATTCAAAATTTTGCAAGATATTAGCGTTTGAATTGCAAAAAATCGTGTAGCTGCACTTCACAAGGTTACATTTTTATGAAAAAATGTCCAAAATGGTAGGGCTTCTTTGGGTTCATTCTTCACAGAAAGTTGGCTACATGTTTGAAAAGTTTCAAATCATTTGGAATGGTACAACATATACGAAAAAAATATTAAGTAGAAAGAAATAGAGAATGATTCAAAATACTAAATTGTTAAGAATTTAGTAAAGGAATATAAAAATGCCAATCCAAATGCTTTTAATGTTGTAATAAGTAATCTACACCCAAAAATTAAATTTTTTTGAAAAATACTGAAAATTGAATTATATAAAGGACTTCAAAGTTTAATTTAGAGTAGAGATTCCATAATGCCCACAAACTAAAACTCATAACTTTCATCTCATTAATCAAAATAGAAAGATTCAAAGCTTTCTATGTGTATATAAGATGTTTTATTGAACATCATTGTTGACATAAAAACATGGGTTGTTTTATTCAATGTCCACAAAAATGAATTACAAAAAATAGTGAAAACATCCTAAAAAACATGGGTTTCTTATAGTACGTGGCTGATGAATGACAAGAGAATCTCCTATGTAGGACAGGAGTGCAACAATTCATCCTCAAAATTTTGTTGTGAAAAGGTGAGGTCTTTTATAGTAGTTTGACTTCCAATGAGTACTTTTGCTATTTTTTAAGCCAATGAATTACACAGTAACAGAAAGTGATGATTTTCCAGGACCATCCCTTTGTCCTTTAAGGATTAAACAAGGAAGGCAATGTGTAAGAAAAATTTCAGCTTGTTTGACTATGTAGATTCTCGGGTGGATCACTCTTTGTAGTTTTATACCCCCCGTGCGGCAAAGGGGTATTTTTAAAGGGGCTATTTACCTCCAAAGCTTCAATAAAAGGGCCCCTATAGTTATATAATTTGGCAAACTGGCCTATATTATGGTACTCTATTATTACTTATACTAGCCATGTGAGGGCAATTTTCTTTAGGCTATTTTCTTCATAAGGAAAAAAGTAAATTGAAAAGCAAAGTGAAAGCAAAAAGTTTAAAAAAAAGTACAAAGACTATATGCGTGGAAATCAATCATGTTCCATGCGTTTTGAAACAACTTAGTTTTAGCATTTTAACATGGTATGAAGCATGAATTTCTTTTCCACACCCTATTTTTTTTGTGGAGAGACTATAATTGATGTTAAACTTTTCTTTCTTTCTGACATCCTATTTTTTTTAATTCGGGCTATTTGATTTAAGGTGTATTTTTATTCCTTTTTCACACCCTATTTTTTTTGGTCTAGGGTGAATGGTTGGTGTGAATTCTATTTTCCTTTTTTACATCCTATTTTGTTGGTAAGGCACTTTGGGTGGTTTGAAAAGGGTATGTCTTTTTTGTGTCCTATTTTTTTTGTGACACTTTTGTTGGTGGACAATATTTCTTTTTTATTGACATCAATTTTGTTTTGGTTAGGCTATTTGATTTAAAATGTACTTTTGTTCTTTTTTCACACTCATTTACTTTTGGTTTAAGGTTTCCTGTTGGTGTAAATTTTTTCTTTCTTTTTTCACATCCTATTTTGTTTGTAAGGCACTTTGGATGGTTTGAGAAGGATATTTCTTTTTTGCGCCATATTTTTTTAGGTAAAACTTTTGTTAGTGTCAAGTATATCTTTCTTGTTGACGTCCTATTCTTGAGGCTCATACACTTTTGTTGGTTTTAGGACACCAATGTATTTCTATAAGAAAAAAATATATCACATACCCAAAATTGAAACACAACATAAAAATATAGAAAAGGCATTCCAACTTTTTTCTTAAATGTTAGATTAGGGTATCAAAAACACTCCAAAACATGTCAAATTATTTGGGATTAAGGTTAGTTCAATATGGCTTTCAGGTAAATTTACTAAAAAACTTTTGCAAAATGGTTAGTTGAAACAAATTCAATTTAAGCTTGGTTGTATAATTCAGATTCTGCTCTGGGCCAGCATACCTTTGGAAGCATAAAAGACATACAAGAAAAACAAAACATGGGAGGCAACAACAGAATTTATGGTGCCAAAATATGCATCCTTAACAAAAATGTTGTCTGCCAAAACATGACAGGCTGAGAACAAAACCTAATCATTACACATTCATCCATGGAGATCAACCATTATTTGCCCTGAATTTTCAACCGGGCCAAGTCTAACCTCCATTAATACACCTAGCTATATTGTACTAGACATATGGACCCTACTAAATACAATATAGGGGATCCCAGTGACCAGCTCCTAAATTAGATGTAAAAAAAATTAATGGTCTAGATTTTTAGGCTACCTAACTTACTTATAATGGATTTTTTCCTTTAAATGAACCCTACTTTATTTGTAATAAAATTATAAAATTTACCTCAAGAGAATAAGCCCTTCTCTAGATTATGCCACACGCCATTTCTAAAATGCGCTAAGTGATCCACCTGGGTGTAGATTGAAAGATTATAAAATTGGAAGTCCGCTCATTTTGAGCCCTCTTGGAGTAAAATTTTTTCTCTATACAAAAATGAATATTTTCATCATTCATAAGTATATGATGTTAAATTCACTCATGAAAAATTTTGGAAGCAAATATGAAGTCTAGCTTACTCTAAACCACTGTGCATTGCAAAGAAGTTAAATGAATTGGCAATCTACAAGTCATTTTTTGATGATTTCTGTCTTGTGCAATAAAGGAATTTTTTATTCAATTCCAAACAATGATGAGTTAGAAATTTGGAATATGTGGGAAAATTTTCAAGAAGTTTGACTTCATAGATTGTAAGATAATAGGGCTTGCAATTAAAAGACCGAAATGTTTTTCTCAAAACCACCTTGATATAGCTAACAAAGTTTGATTCCTCTTAGAATGTGATTTGAGAACTAGAAATAAAAAATTTTCAACAATTAGATGCCATAGTCATTAGTTACATATATGCCAAAATTCAAAAGTTGATGAGGGTTTTAGCAAAAGATGCCCCAAAGACAATCCAAATAGACTGGGCTGCCCAAAAAGTTTAGGGCAACATAACTTTTGACCTGGACACCCGATTAAGAAAAAAAAAATTCACCAAAGGGATATATGTTCATACTTTGTATCAAAATTTTATGAACATTCAACCAAAATTGACTTTATAAGAACATGTATGGATTTCAATTGCATATTCACCAAATAATTGCCCATTACTAAAGGACTTAAGTTGTAAATAGAAACTTATCTCAAGTTAGATTTTGACACTATTTCTAAAGGGAGGTGGTGCAAATATGAAGTATAGTTGAACTACTATATTTGTTACCTTAATTAGCAATAAAATCTCATATATGTTATAGAATTTCACCTCCCTTCTACAGTAGATACTCAAAGAGAAATGTTAGATGTTTAAATGTTACGAATTCTTCATGACCTTCTTTGTATATATACCTTGCTATGTATTAGAATAGCCAAAAAATTGATAAATTACAATATAGATTATTGCTAATAGAATACAAGTGGATAAATTAATTATATATTATTTGTAACATGTTATGATGTTGTATGTGTTAGAAATCTTTTACTCCTACTTATAATATATATAGAGGTTTGAATATAATTTGGACTAATTTATTAAACAAAGCTGATACAACTTTTAAATAGGAAATTATATCATAGACTAGATAAAATTGCTAAATTGTTCTTAGATCTTAGAATCATATTAGTATATTTTGGATGAATTTGTTACAAATTTAGATGAATGGATACAAATTCATATGAGTAAATGATTTATATTCATATTCTATATGTTTTGACCATATTCATAAGACTAATCCCTAAAGTTCCAAGTGTCCGTATAGAAGACACTTAAAAGTTTGGGCATGTTTATGTGATTTTAGTTCTTAGTATGATTTTTTGAAATTTTTGTTTAAAATAGAAATTAGATCCCTTTCTTAAAATGTAATTATTATTTCTAATATTGCCCGGGAGCAAAAGCTATACCATTTAAATAATAAAATAGGCAAGCCCAAATATAGAAAATCCTCCTAAATTTAAAATAGAATTTTTTATAATTTATTTTTAATAAATTACATTTTCTATATAGAAAGATTTGTTTCATTCCATTTGGATATTAAGTGATGAGAAAGTTATAGAGCATCTTGTTTTGCGGGTAATTGAAGCATCTTCTAAAAAAATAATTTACTAGATTTGTTCACATTTAAAAACTAATTAATAGGGTATCCTTTACTTGTTAGAACAATCTCAAGATTGGGATTAATTTAATGTATTTCAATTCCTTTGTAGAACTATTTACAATTTTGTTTTTATTTCTATTTCAACCCTTATTCTATAAAACCATTTTCAAAGAATGAAAATCAAGGAGAGGGGGTGGGGGGTGGGGGTGGGGGGGTGCAATCTATGAGGTCAAAGGTTTTGAAATTTCTTCTACACATTTTCATACTAGTATCTTATAAAGTCTTCAGTTTAGAAATTTAGATATGCCAAAATACACATTTAAATTGTTTTTGTCTCTTTGCACTAAAAATGGCAATTTTGATGGAACTATGGCCTTGGGATTTTAGAGCTTTATAGTTGCATTATAATCCCCTAGAATTTTGTTGTGTTTTGAGCGCCACTTTTTGCTTCAAAGTATTTCTTTCAAAATTAACCCCCTAAAGGACCAAGGCCTTGTTTCTACCAAAAAACACTCAAAACTGCCATTTCTATAGCAAAAAGTAAAAAATTTTAAAAAATGTTTTTTTTTCACATCTAACCATAGGATCTTACACCTAACTGGTATGAGAGTGTGTGGAAAAAATTTCTGAATTTTTGACCGCACAGATTGCAAGATATCTGCGTTCAAAGTGGAAAAAACAAAAATTTCAGCACATTGCAGACTAGATTTTTTTACTTTGAACATTTTTAACTTAAAATTTTTGCACTACAGAGTTTTGAGCTTTAAAGTTTTGTAGTGGATGATTGAGTTGAGAATCTAGGAAAAAAACAAACAAACTTAATTATCATTCTTTAAAAAATTGTTAAGTAGAAGTAGATACGAGATAGAAGGAAAATCTAAAATATTCATAAATTTTAGATGGAATTAAAATGCACCAATCCAAATGGTGGGATTGTTCTCACAAGTAATAGAAGCCATGAAAAAAAAAAAAAACTGAAAAATTTGAAAGATTGCAATTAGAAATGCATCCTAGAATTTATTTTTTTCAAAAGGATGCTCTAATTGCCCAAAAAACAAGAATGTCTATAACTTTCTCATAACAAGTCCAAATGAAATGAATCAAAGCTTTCCAAATAGAAGAAAATATAATCTATGAGGAAAAAATATTAAAAAAAAAACTCAAATTTTTGTCCATTTTTTTTTTAGCTGCCCGGGCTGCCCGCCGTCCCTTGTTTTGAGCTTATTTGGTCATAACTTTTGTTCGTGGGCACTGATTGTGAAAAAATTTATACTCCCACAATGCTAATCAGCTTTTCTACCTCCAAAAGAAGTTTAAAAAAATCAGGAGAAAATTTCAGCCCGTAGGTACCTGCCCAAAAACGCATTTGTCCTTCGAAGGGACAATGGTCCTTTAGGGATTAAGGTAAAAATTCTTTATGTGTTCTTATTTTCTTAAGAATTTAACTATAAAATCTATCAATCAACTTGTTCAAGTATTGGTCTCCTAAAATTTTAGAGTGAAAATCCCCACATACTGCAAGATGGTTGTGGATATACTGTCTTCAAAGAAATGTCTTTTCGAGGCCTTTCCAAATGTGAAGTTTGTCAATCAAAAATCAATAAAAAATACAAGTTTCCCACAACTTGTACATTTTGGGCAATACTTTGGATAAGTAATTGGAAGTACATAGAAAGCATTTACCCCAAAAAAATTCATATCTGTTCATAAAAATTTATTAAGAGGAAGGTGGTACAAGGTAGCAGAATCACCTAACTTGTGAATAATTGAGAGAAGTAAATTATTTTTTATGCTCACTTTGAGATGGAAATCAAATATCTGTTGTAACTTTTACATTAATTATTGGAATGACAAAAAACAAAGCTTTCTTGAAAGCTTTATATGCAAATTATAGTGATAAAAAATAATCTAAATATCTCATGCAAAATTCCCCCCAAATAAAAAAATCAGTAGAGCTTCTCCAAATTCTCAAATAACTCGATGTTGGTTCTTTGGTCTTATAGGGGCATATTGAGTTGCATTCAAAAACTAAAGAATCACTTTATTGAATTAAAAACTTGAAAGTCTATATACTATATTATTAAGTTTCTTTAACTTTAGATGAATGCACCCTATCTCTAAGGCAATTGGCCAAAAATTATTAAATTCTAAGATGAATATGTGCATTCTTTATTTCAATTCAACAAAGGGCTCACCATCCCACCCAAGTGACTCAACATATTCAAAAACTACAAATGAAGACAGAAGGTTTTTGAGTGATCCAATGTTTTATTTTTTTAGGCAATTTAATGTCCAATTGCTTTGGAAAAAAATGGTCAGCTTCAAGGCTAGAGAAAACAAAAGAAGATAAATGTGTTTTAAAATGCTTGGCTATAATCATGACCGTGCACTCTACTACCACAACGCTTCCAAAACCTCATTTCATTTGTTGTGCAAAATCAGCATATACGAAAACTGCATCCAAAAATTACATACTCAAAATTGCAGCTCTAAATTAGCCTCCTTCAATTCAAGCCCTCCAAATGAAGGAGCCAGTTCATGTGGGGCAGTTCTTTCTTGATCTTGGTCTTATTGTATTTGATCTTGCTGCTTCGTCCCTTTCAAAGATACGTAAAAACAACAACTAAATATTCTTGCCAAGGACTTCTTCACCTGTCGTGGTCTTGATGTACAGTTTCTTCTTTTCAATGGGAACTGTCCATTTGGTTCAAAAAATAAAATAAAAATAAAGGAACTAAGAAACTCATAACCTTCTTGAAAGAAAATCACATAAGGTAGCCAACCCATTTCCAACCACTTAAGCAATTACACATATTTGGAGCACTGGTTTTTTGAGTAGAATTTTTCCCGTGTACAGAAATAGAGTTTGAAAGGATTGCATATTTTCCAAAATTTTATTACACAAAAAGTAATTACTATGAATTTTTTAGTGAAAGATTCTCTTCGACCTATAATGATGATATAGAGTTAGGGCCACTTCACACTATGGCCGTCGGTCGAGAGTCCGTCGGTTTCCACCAATCAGATTTCAGAAACCCCGAAGTTTGGCCTCTCGAGCCTTCACACTACCCGCCACAATCCAAAGTCCGTTGCTCTCAAAACTGCCTACATGGCAACAAAATGCTTACATGGTAGAAAATTCCGACGGACTCTCGAGGAGAGTTTGGGTCTTGCAAAATGCAGGATCCAAATTCTCCTCGAGAGTCCGTCGAATTTCCAAAAAAAATAAATAAATAAATAAAAAACTAACAAGATCTCAGCCACTAGATCTTAGCGAACTGTTTTTCGCAAGACAAAAAGCAGGATGCGGCTTCTTCTTCTCCTCTCTCTCTCTCGTGCGTCTTGGTAGAAGCCGCTCTAATTTTTTGCAGCTCTTTGTTGTTTGTTGTCTCTTTCATTTTTTGCAAGTAGAGAAAATGGACAATTTTTCTCAAAACCCCTTCTTTTGTAGCCAGCCGACTTTTATGGGGAGCGAAAATTTTTTGACCCCAACTTCTTATGGAGCATTTCAACCCTACTCAACTCAAATTACAAAGAAAGGAGTAGAAGAAAGTCAAGAGACAAATGTTGAAAGGATAGAAGAGAGGGTTGTTGAGGAAGGAGATGTGAGATTATAGGATCTTCCAAGAAGAGAGTTGCTCCTAAGCAAAAGGTTGTCCCAAAGACGAAAGCAACTGCCAAGAAAAAGGCAGTAGTGAAAATTGAAGGAGAAGTCGAAGGAGAAGAAGCGGCTCGCAAATGGGAGGATTCACAGGTCTTTCAATTGATTGCGTTGAAGGGAGAGATGGAGCCTGAATTCATCCGAAACGGCAAAAAATAAGGTATGTTACCGTTCTACTCTAATTTTAATTTTTCAACAAAAGAATTCGGATTGAGGATTGCGGCCAATTAGGGGCCTAAAGGCCTTTGCCTTCGCCTTCGCCGCGCGCCCGTGCCCAGCCCCCAGGCCCCCCTTTCCCCCTATTGCATGTGCAAATGCAATGCTGCCGTTGGGGTTGAAACCTAATCTCCACCATCACAATGGAGAGACCTTACATGATGTGGCCAAACCCTCCACCTACTTCCTTTCTATGATGAATGTCACCTTCATCTTTCATTTATACCTTACAAAGCCCTTGTAGTCCTTGTTTCACAGTGAGAGCATGTGTTGTGATTGTTCTTTCAATGCCATTTTTGACTATTTCTTCATGTTTTTTGAACTTTTTGCTTCCAGGAATTGACACATGGGTGAGGCTTCATGCTAGAATAGTTGTCATGCTACCAAATTTCAACCGCACTGCTGTGGCATGCCGTAAGAAATTCAAGTCCATTTTTGCTGCTTACAAAGAAGACAAAATGGCCAATGGTATTTCTAGCAATAATCGGCAAGAGAGCAAATTCTATGATGCTCTGGACGAGTGGTATCACCAAGCTTGGCAAGTGATGAAGCATGTCTCGGCTACAACCACAAACAATGTACAAAGCCAGACCAATTTAGCCCCGGATGTGGAGAGTGCACCAACTTCAACAACCATTTCTACACCACCATCAAAAGGTAAACAGAATTTTCATGATAGAGCCATTCATATCTTTGAGAAAATGGCAGAAACTAGCACAGGTTTGATGAAAAACTTTGAGAGAACAAATGAGTTGCTAGAATGAGTAGACTACCAATTTGATCGTTTGATCAATAAGCTCTAGAGTGTGCTACTCTTCATCTATGCTACGATCATCATCATCGTCATCTAAAATACAGTTTTCAAACTGAATGTCTGAATTTCTAGCCAAATGATCTTTGTAAAAGGTCTCGGCTAGTAATAGATGAACTCGACTTGAATCAGCCAACATTTTCTTCATTTTCTCTTGTCGCTCTATCTTTGTTTCTTCACGTGCAGGATTTTCCACATTCTCGATTTCTTCTTCTTCTCCAGGTTCTATGAATGGATTTTCCTCGGCTTGTGGATTTTTTTTCTGGAATTCCCTCATTTCCCTCAATGATGATTTGAGAGAGTGAAACATATCTATTCTTTGTATTTTTTGAATTCCGAATTCGCTTCAATTTGTAGCTCTTTCTCTGCTTCTTTAGCCCAATCCATGGAGAATTCATCATTCTCTAGAATGCACAGATTGTGCAGACATAGAGATGCTGTAACAATATTAGGCACATTTCGGAGTGGCATGTCAATTCTTTTTAATAATATGCGCCATCTTCCTTTTAGAATTCCAAAGGCTCTTTCCACAACCATACGAGTGCTTGATTGGATAAAATTCCAATGTGCTTTTCTTCTAGGCAATCCTTTGCTTTCTCCCTTGAATGGTGAGTAAAACCACGGCCTCATAGGATATGCAGCATCACCAATGAATTTGTAAGGTAAAAATGCACCTCTCATCGTCTTCTTCCCAATTTCAGATTTCTGAAATAAGGCCCAATCATGAATTTGTCCAGCCCATCCAAAATCATAGTCCCAGAATTTGCAATCGGCATCAACAATCCCTTGTAGTATACATGAATAATATCCCTTTCGGCAATAGTATGCTACAGGGTCATGAGATGGTGCTGTAATAGGGATGTGGCTACCATCTATTGCCCCTAGAATAAGCGGAATACCATGTAGTGCCTCAAAACCCTTTGCTATTTGTTTCATTGAAGCAAGAGTTGGTTTTTTAAAAACTAATGGTCTCAAATGAAGCCTAATAGCTTCACAACAATCCCTCACAATGATAGATGTTGTACTCAATCCCACACCAAATAAATCACCAATCATTTGCAAAGAACTACCTGTTGCTAATCGAGAATGAATTATTGCAATCCTCCGCTCCACACTAATACTTTCTCTGAGATGTGTATCCTTCTTTTGCAAAACAAGCCCCAAAAGAGTACATAGATATTGAAATGTAGATTTACTCACCCTCATCCGCTTCCGAAAATCACCATCTGAAAATGTCCCCAAAAGTATATGCTCCAAAAAACCTCTATATCTTGGAAATTGCCAACATTTCCTTTGAGAATTCACCCTCCGTCCTTGGGCAATAAAAACTGCCATCATCATCATTTGGGCATTTTGTTCAAAAATTGCAACTTTTTGCAATGCCAAAATGCCCACAATGACATACTTTATGACCAAGAAAACCGAAAGCAAAACAAGAATGCGTTCCTTTCTAGACTCCATGATTAGAAAAAGTGAGATAAAAATTTCAGAAATTACATGGGTTATTTATGTGAAGAGAGATGGATACAAGCCATACAAATGCTATGGGTTTGGACTTTGGAGGCTTCACACTATGGCCATCCAAGTTGAGAGGCCGTGGGAGTTCATTGCCATGGGTTTGGACTTTGGGCTTGGCCTTTGGAGGCTCCAAAAACTATCATTTATTGCTCATTTCTTTGGACTCTCACCAAAAGTTTGGACTCTCAATCCTACGGCCTCTCGACTTGGACGGCCATAGTGTGAAGAGGCCCTTATAGACCTTTCTATTTCTAACCATAGTCTGATTGCCAAATTGAAGAAGGGCTGGTTCGCCTAGTTGACTGCCTTGCAGTCAATCATAATGCGCCCCAACTGCTCTAGGAACTGAGCCACACATTCACGAAGGACAGCTGCGGAGCAGCCTACAGATTGGCTTATGGGGGTGATCAGAAATGGGTCGGCTACCTTAACCATTGGTCCGAAAACCCAGAAAATAACCTGGTCCGATCTTCCCACAAATTAATTGCCCTCCATTCAAGGCCCCAGAAATTCAACACATGGCATTCACCCAACCCCTCTGGACAAGTCCACGGACTGACAGTTGAATTAACTGTACCCAAAGTCACTAGACCAGAGTCCACAGGGTGAATATTGAATGCTACCCAATACAAAGCCGTTGAGTATCGGTACAAATCCCAACATCAAACCTACCGTTCAAATACATACATACGGTAGTTACATACCAATATAAGGTAGAGACAAAAGGAGGAGCCCAGACTGCACGCCCCCAGAATTCCTTTGGCCTTTTTTCTGGCACAAAACAGGACCCTGATCGCATTGCATTAATAAAGGAAACCATACTTCCAGATCCCAGAATTTGAATCGCACTTGCACAATTGCACCAACACGATCATGCACCAACTGCTTGGCCCTGGTTTGTAACTTAGTGAGAAATCGGGGTCGGAAAATGAGAGCTTGCTCACGGTTTTGGCCGAGTCTCGTCGTTTCTAGTGTTTGCTTGTTGCAAAGCCGCGTTGCTGTCAGTGCTCTTGTCTGAGCTTCGGTGCAGCTGCTGGCGGCGAGTCACTTGGGTTAGGGCTACTGGTGCTGCAGTGGCTATGGAAGGGGAGACTTGTTGGAGTGCAATTGATGGAAAGCAGTAGAGATCGATCTGGGGGGAGAGGGGAGCAGAGTATGTGTTGGGCGAGTTGTGGTGCTTGTTGGTAGCTCGGTGGTGGGAGTGGAGTCGCTTAGCTATGGCGATTGGTCGGAAGCTTCTGGTGGAGGTGACCTCGGCTAGAGATCTTATGCCCAAGGACGGCCAAGGCTCATCGAATGCTTACTGTGTGGTGTGTGGAATCTCCCTCTTTGGATTTTGCTACTGTATTTGCTAGTCGCGTTGGAATCGTGTGGCTAGTGCAAATGCCAATGCAGGAAATTGGTTCAGGGGGTAGAGATTAGAATGTTCGCTGGCTTAATGGCATGCCTGTTTGTCACCTTCCGTTAGATTTCTGCCGATTGGGGAGGCTCAACGATTTATTTTCGTTGCCGTTGTGTAAACGTGGATTCTAATGCTTTTGTTTCACAGTTGGACTACGATGGTCAGCGGAAACGAACGAAGGTGAAGAGCAAGGCCTTGGACCCCACATGGAATGAGAAGGTACTGTCACCTCCCAGCCTTCGTGGTGTTATGTACTGATCAATTATTGTGCAATGTTCCTCCTTCAGTGACGTCCCAATTTCAACTGATAAATCAATGCCCACGCCTACTAGCTATTTTACCTTCTCTAGTTTAGGAATTGTACTTCTAAGCAATTGCTCGAATTGACTCTAAGGTCATTAGCTACTAGGAGCGTTATTATACTCTAATCTCGTTCAGTAGGAGCGAAATTCTGGGGTATCTTGATAGTTAGGGGACACCTAGTACATGTTCAATGAGAGAATGTTGCTTTTTTCAATTCTGGGGTCAGGCGTCTCCAAGATTATTTTCGAGTTAAGGAGATGTTTTTTGTAAATTTTAGTGTCCTATGACACCATACACGCAATTGCGTTTAGAAAGCCTTTGCTTCCTTCATATATACTCTATATTTCAGAAGCTGGGAGCAGTAGCATTTTGTAACATGTAGAGGATACCTGCAACCGGCGATCTTAATAATCATTCTGCCACACTGCACCAATCTTGTAGGTCTGTGTTTTGTAGTAGGTCACAGCAGCAACGACTATTTGAATTCACAGGAATGGTACTCAAACCTTGAGAAATTCTCTTTATACTTCCTCAGTGGACGATAAATGATATAGATTATATGCCGCGTTTTGGAATCGCAGTCATTGTTATGGAGACGTGAGAGTAGTACCAGGAAATTACTGATTGCACGTTCAGGATTTACGATGCCAGCTGCTGGTGCGCTTGAAGTTGGAGGCTACTGAGCTCCACGTCATCTCGAAGATAGAGTCTCACGTTTGACTTGCTTTCATGTTGGACTTGAAATAGAAATTCAAAGTAAATGAACTGGAACTACCTGCCATTTTCTAGCCTAGCTCAAGTACTCATCGGCCTAACCAATATTCGTACTTCTCAAGAGGATCTCCAATGCGTGAGTTGAACTAGAAAGAGTTGACCTTACCGTGTCTACAACTTGAATGCTCGATGACTGAGATTCTGCCTCTGCTATCAGACATCAATTATTATGAATTCTACCTAGACCAGGACCTGTTCTCATCGACTGGCAGTGAGAAATCACCTAATCTTTGTGCTGGTGACTTTTGAGTCACCCTAGATTAGTTCTCCACTTTTTGCTGTTGGTGAGAATTGATAATCAATGCCGTTATGTGCCCGAGTACTGACAGAAGCAGATGCCGATTAAGTACTTAAGATTTTGTTTGTGCAGTTCGAATTTGAGATTCTGGACCCCTCCATGCCTGGAGACTTGGAAATCAACGTCCAGAATGACCGAAATAGTGGGACTGGAAGGCAGAGCAGTTTTCTGGGACGAGTGGTTGTTCCTGTGAACACCGTGCCTCCCAAAGCTGAGGCTGTGAAGTGGTATCCGTTGCAGAAACGAGGGCTCTTCTCCCACATCAAAGGGGACTTGGGGTCAGTTTTGCTTGCGCTCCAGTTCACTCTACATTGTGCCAGTTGTTTACGTTATTGACTAGTAGTCAGGATTTCGTCCCTGAGAGTGCTAATTTGAAGTTCATATCGGAAGAGATATTACGAGTGGCTATGCCGTAGCTTTGGATTCTTTGGGTAGTGAATCTGATGAGTTGTTTGACTTGAATCAATTGGAATGTATTTTTTGTCATAGCTTGCATTGACGAGTAGGTTCCTCACAGTTCATTTGCAAAGGTGACTCCGCCATGACTGGTAGATAAGCTTAATAGTAAGGTAATCCCTGCAGTTTTACCCCAGCCTTGGTTTCCTAGAACACATGGTGGGAGCGGGCTGGGTGGGTTGTGCGATAGAGCAAGTTCAAGCATTTGCTTACCTGGAAAAAGTATTATTAGTGCTGATTGACCCCTTGCACAAACAGGCTCAAAGTCTGGTGGTTGGTCAATGAACCTGTCAAGGCGAAGGACGAGAAGAAGGGGAAGGAAGGAAAGTCTGATGGGGCTCAAGAGGAGAAAAAGGAAGGAGGAGGAGGTGGTGGGGGTAAGAAACAAGATAATAAGGACGGTGGTGGTGGCGACACTCCTATGGAAGGAAAGGCCAAGTCCAAGGGAGAAGGTGATGATGAGAAGCCAAGAGGAGGTAACACAAGATTTCTGAAATTGCCAGTTCTCCTACTGCCAGAAATGTGATGCACAAGTCAATCTTCCTTTATAATCTGGGACATACCTCGATTCAGGTTTTGCACTGCTGCACAAATCTTCGTCGTTTTAACGAGAAGTCGTCAATATGTGGAAATTCATTTAGGTGGTGAAGGGGGTTGGGTGGAGAAACCCGGAGACAGTGGTGGAGGCCCTAAACCGAAAGAGGTCAGGAGAGAAGCCAAGGCCGACATGCAGCCAGGCCCTCCCCGGCCCTCTCTCATTACTGTCCCCGAGGCCGATTTCACCGTGAAGGAAACCAACCCGGATTTGGGCAAGGCTGTTGACTACCGACAGCACTTCGATCTGGTTGAGCAGATGTCTTATCTGTTCATCCGTGTGGTCCGAGCTCGAGGTCTTATGGGCAAGGATGCCAACGGGTTAAGCGATCCTGTAAGTGTTGGATCTCAAAGCTCTGTTTTAGCTCTCCAATCGTTGCAGAATTTGTTGTGGTTTTGATATTACAGCTCATCTTGTTTTACCAACTCCGTTGTGATAGCAAACTTTCCCGAAGAATTCGACTTTGTAGAGATTTTTGAACATTTTTTGCAATGGGAGACAGTCATGAAGGGACTTGCACATTCACGTGATTGGACTTATAACTATTATTTGAAGTAGGGATTGTGAGGAAACCTCCTCATGAATCGTGTGGAAGTCTCCTCTTGAACTGGAGCATACTTATATGTTGTTGTATAGGAATTCTTGAAACCGTCTAATTTCACTGAATCTGTCTTATTCGTTTTAGCTCTCATGCTTTAAAGCTCCTGCAGTTTGTACTTGTGAGACTTTCTTGAAATTTCCTTTCTATGTACCAGTACGTCCGCTTGGCCGTTGGAGCTGTGCGAACTGAAACGAAGATCGTGAAGCACAATCTCAGTCCGGAGTGGAACCAAGTGTTTGCTGTGGGAAAGGACAAGATTCAGGGCAGAACTTTGGAATTGACTGTTTGGGATGCGGTGAGCTCCCGTTGGTTATCTACTCCCTCTTGATTTGCTTGTCCATGGCTTTACGGTTTTGGAATCTAGATCCATACTATCCCAATGTTGGCATCTGTGGCTGAAGTTTTCAGTCTTGTACAGGAAAAGTTTCAGAACTACAAAACATATGAGTATCACAGTGTTCAAATTTGAATTCGACGCACATTTGACTCTGTTTTGTGCCACTTGAGCTTATCATAGAAATCACATTTTGGACCACTGATACCATCCTGACTCCTAGTGTTTCTGCTTGAACAGGACAAGCTCTCCAAGGATGATTTCTTGGGTGGATTCATGATTGATCTGAGTGAAGTACCGGTTCGAAAGCCTCCCGAAAGTCCTCTTGCCCCCCAGTGGTACCGGCTGGAGGCCAAGGCTGGACCAGGACGGGTCCGAGGTACTTGGAAGATTTTGTCGTCGTCATTTCCTGTCTCCGTTATGAGTGATTTGATTGATCACGTTGTGAATAATATAATTCATATCGGCTCCAATTTTATATCACCAGAATCAGTCAAGACCATTGCTGATGTTGGTCTGGAAATTGAAGATAAATAAACAAAATGAACCCCGGGTTTCACCTCCTCAAACCTTCTCAAAAGTGCTGATCATCACTGAGGCCCAGTTTGGTCCTTTATGGGTTCTTGTGATTATGCAATGCAAGGCTTTAGGACCTGTTGCATCTCCGCTTGGGTACAAACTGCTCATTTCACTTGAGGACAAAGTAATGCCGCAAAATATCTGTTGACTTGGTATGTGAATGATGAAATCGTTTTCAGGAGAGATTATGGTTGCCATCTG
Source organism: Neckera pumila (assembly GCA_963969595.1). Lineage (NCBI taxonomy): Eukaryota > Viridiplantae > Streptophyta > Bryopsida > Hypnales > Neckeraceae > Neckera > Neckera pumila. The sequence goes on along the minus strand of OZ018412.1, from coordinate 4,935,778 downwards.
GTGGGGAACCCAAGCCGATGAAGCCTTCGTGGAGGCGTGGCAATCGGACACTGGTGGGCATGCTATTTTCCGGTCCAAGGTGTATCTTTCACCGAAGCTGTGGTACTTGCGAGTGAATGTTATCGAAGCTCAAGATTTGGTTGGAATCGACAAAGGACGCCCCCCTGAGCCGGTATGCCTCTGAGCCCTTAAAGAAACTCCCTGCCAACCATTTCATAGTGCTCTTTATTGGGGCTCACTGTACGTACCAAGGGTTCTTTATTTAACTTGGCCAATTGGAGTTCTCTTCTCGTTAAAGAATATGATTCACATAGAGGCAATTTTCCATTTCCAGAATTGGTGAAGAAAATTGCATGTGTTGGTCTGATAATAAATAGAACTGGACAAAGAGTATTCCCCGTATGAGCTACCCAATACTGGTAGAAGTGAACATGAGACGAGATTTGGGCCTCTGGGTTTTAATTGTATGTTTTCCTGAAATTGTGACTTTGTCCCAGTTTGTCAGAGCCCAGGTTGGTCCCTACCAAATGCTACGAACGAGGCCGTCGTTAGTGAGGAGTACCAGCCCTTTCTGGAACGAAGACTTGATGTTTGTTGCTGCTGAGCCGTTTGAAGACTGGTTGCATTTAATCGTTGAAGACACTTTAGGCCCGAGGGTGAGTGTCTATCCAAGCTTCCTTCCCTAATCTCACCACAAAATATCCTCGTCAGGTCTACAAGTCGTAAATGAATAGGCATTAGATTCCTTGCAGTCCTCTTGTTCATGTCAGTGTAACTTAAACCTACATTAAGTTGACAATAAGTCGACATAAACATGAAAATAATGTCTATGTTAGATTTCAACTTCTGCACATGGTACTCAAACATTGCGTTCTTTTTCGCATTGGATCCTCATTTAGTTTTTGACATGAACATTTAGAAATCTGCCCATTCCAGTAAAAGCAACATTGCTCAACGCTAGAAGTCTCGCAATTAGCTGTGCATACCTACATGACCTGATTTGGATGAATCCCTTGCAGGGAGAATTTCTGGGCCTGGCAAGAATACCCCTCAGCACAGTAGAGCGTCGGATTGACGGCCGTCCAGTGCCCTCCAGGTCAGTGTCCTCTTGTGTGACTAGAACTGACCACCAAGCGACCTCTTATGGAGAGCGGAGAATATTTTGTTGCAAGTGACACGATTTTCAGTGCATGAAATCACGTGGTTTCGATGAAATAGAAAATAAAATGTTTGTCTATTCTTTCTTACCACTTCAGATTCTGCAGCCGAAACACTTAATATTGCTTCTATCAGAGCTTCTTAGTGTTGTACATGAGCATCCTGATGAGACCTTAAGAATAATGACAATGCTCCAGATGGTACATTTTGGAGAGGGAGCCAGGAAAGGGTGGCCCATTTCTGGGACGAATCCACCTGAGGCTCTGCTTCGATGGCGGGTACCACGTCATGGACGAGTCCCCGAATTACATCAGCGATACCCGGCCCACTGCCCGGCAGCTATGGCGGCCTTCGCTGGGGGTGCTGGAGCTGGGCATCCACGGCGCCAACAACCTGCTTCCCATGAAGACCACGAAGGACAACCGCGGCAGCACGGACGCTTACTGCGTGGCCAAGTATGGTCCCAAGTGGGTGCGCACCCGCACCATCTTCGAAAGCTTCAACCCTCGGTGGAACGAGCAGTACACGTGGGAGGTTTACGACCCCTGCACGGTCGTCACCATCAGTGTATTTGACAATCGGTAAGCTTGAATTCCATCCCTGCTCTTGTGATTGCTTGTTTGCACTTGATCGTGGACTGGTCTTGGTTGGACTGTGTTGAACCCCTTGCAATTGACCCTGTTCTGCATTCTGTTGGAGTACTTTAACCCTTTTATGGACCGAGGTTCCATGATTTTGCGGTGAATCCCGTCTCGCTTGGAGACTTTAAATTGGAGAATGTTTTTTATCGCTTGACTGAATCAAGAACGTTGAGATGTGTTGGATAAAATTGCAAAAATTAAAGTATTGGAACAGATAGGATGGAGAATTAGAGATTCGTTCAAGTGCATTTCTTTTACCTACCGAGCAAATAATTTGTTGTTTGGGTGTCCTTTTGAATACCTACCGTAGGAAATTTTGTAAGTTTCTGTCCACTTACTATTGGATGAACCTGCAATTATTTTGGCTTCCTCAATCCTTTGACGCACTAGCTACCTATGAGTCTCGAACCCATAGACTGCTTTGCTTAATCGAATTGCCGTATGTGGAGTACACCCAACTCTCTCGATCGTACCGCCTTTCACAGCCAGACGAATGGGCTGCCACCACATCTGTTCCAATCTGTTGACATGCGACTGTTGTCCGATCGGATGTGAACACAGTTTGATAGATATGCAAGATTCACGACTGGCATTTGAGATTAACTTTTCTCATTCAAGTGATAGATCGCCCAGATAATACTTACAGTAGCATGCAGAGTTTGTGCGAACAGTGCTGCTTCTAACCCATTTGCTGCTGTTGCTGCTGTTCGTTGCCGCAGTCACACGCAGCCCATGGCGCCCATCCAGGCGAAGGACTTGCCTGTGGGCAAAGTGCGCATCCGTCTGTCGACGCTGGAGAGCGACCGCGTGTACACGAACTCGTACCCGCTGCTGGTGGTGACTCCGCAGGGTGTGAAGAAGATGGGCGAGATCGAGCTGGCGGTGCGTCTGTCTTGCGCGTCCACGGCCAACCTGATGCACGCGTATTTGCAGCCGCAGCTGCCGCGCATGCACTTCTTCTACCCCATCGACCCGCGTCAGACGGAGCCGCTTCGCGTGGCCGCCATGAACACCGTGGCCTTGCGGCTCATGAAGGCGGAGCCGCCGCTGCGTCAGGAGGTCGTGCGGTTCATGCTGGACACGGAGTCGGAGCGATGGAGCATGCGACGCAGCAAAGCCAACTATTTCCGAATCATGGTACGCCGGTCACTCTCGCTAAAGGACTTACTCTTCTACTCCTGGCATGGGATCCCGCTTTTTCACTATCACATTTTTCGACTTGGAATGTGTGAGAAGACTGCTGCAGGCTTCGATTTTATGACTTGTGTGCTACTGTTAATTTGTGAAATGTCACTGTGATGAGGTTTGACTTTACATTCCTTCATGCTCCTTATTGTTTCTGATATTCGGTAACAGTGAGATTTTGGACCGAGTAGAAACGGTTCATGTGAATAGTCGTAGCATCTTGTACTTCAAAACAATCCTTCACATCCTATGTTGTGTACTGCAGCGACTGTTCCACAGCACAGATTTTGAAACTTTGCAGAACATAGATTTGCAAACACTGGTGTCAAGTTGAACTTTCACAGTGTGTTATGTAACAACATTGGCTTACTTTGCGAAAAGGTGTCGCATTTGAGAATATTAATGCGACTATTGAGTCGACAGTGCCATTTTTGAGAAAGAGTGAATTGAATAGCCGCATGGGTAAGGGCCAATTGCCGCTGATGGGATAGCTTTTGTGGATGGGGTGAGTGGCGGGCCCTTTTCAAGCACATGTCCTCTCGAATGCAAAAGCTTCAAATTAACTGATCCTACATGTTTTTGCTGTTGTGCAGGGAGTGCTGAGTGGGGTCCTGGCTGTGATGAACTGGTTCTCTGATATCTGTAGTTGGAAGAGTCCGGTCACCACGGTGCTGGTGCACATCCTTTTCTTGATCCTTGTATGGTACCCGGAGCTTTTATTGCCGACCGTGTTTCTCTATATGTTTCTGATTGGGGCTTGGAACTACCGCTTTCGATCTCGCACCCCTCCCTTCATGGACGCCAAACTCTCTCAAGGGGAGTACATTGGCGACTTGGATGAGCTGGAGGAGGAGTTCAACGTCGTCCCAGCCAACAGAGCACCAGAGGTCGGCAATTCCAACCAGCAATTGTAATTTTGTTCTTTTTAACACGCAAGCTTGAATCGCTTGTACTATTATGTTTGACTTCAACCAGAGGATTCTGAAGTTTAGCCCAGGCTAGAAAAGCGGATGTTTTTGTTCCCTTCAGTTCTGATCATTTTTTGGAAGAGGAGGGGACGAAATTATTTTGCTGCTTTTTCGTTACATTTGGCCTGGGCAAATCCAGTTTCTGCAATTCTCACAAGCAGATTCGCCCTCGCCCAAGCTGCTCTAGATAATGCTTGGATACTGGGGTTCATCTTGCCTGTGATTTGCTGGTCGCAGGAGTCTGTTTTTGCGTGTTTTCTCAGTGCAATGTTTTTCCTAACCAAGTTTTGATTGATGTGTGCAGATCTTGAAGCACAGATACGAGAGGCTGAGAGGAGTTGCGGGTCGTCTTCAGAATGCACTTGGTGACATGGCTAGCTTAGGTGAACGGCTCCATTCACTTCTTAGTTGGCGTGATCCTAGGTATGAGACCTCCCTTCCGCCTGTCATAAGCACTAGTGTTGCGCATTTTCTGTCTTGTTTCGATGCTCGTGATGAGTCCTTAGGATTTGTCTCCCAAGCATTTAAACAATATGTGGATTTGATTTGGTAGAGATATTATAGAGGTGTGGAGAGGACTTTGGGTGGAAGAGCCAAACCTGTTGAGACAAATTTTGGTCCTCATGTGTAAATTTCTTCTGCAATTTCAAAATGGGAGGTTGTAGTTCACTATTGAAAGGAAAGTAGACGACGCACTTTCCATTCAAATATCAGTGACCAGAGAGACATTTGACCCTGCCTTGATATCTTACACCAAATTTTCTAAATGTAGGTCAGTCAGGTGTACTAATAAGTGAGCTGCTGTTGGGTCAGTGTCTAATTATTTTAGTATCCTCTACTTTCATTATGCTATCCATTGATCTTTCTTCTTGTGGCTTTGTCTGGCACAGGGCCACTGCAGTGTTCATCACATTCTGTCTGATTACGGCCATTGTGCTCTACGTGACACCGTTCCAAGTGGTGGCAGTGTTGCTTGGTGTGTACATATTGCGACACCCTCGGTTTCGAGATCCTTTACCTGCTCTGCCCATAAATTTCTTCAAAAGGCTACCGTCGCAATCAGACCGTATCTTGTAGTGAAAAGTACTATCCTGTTCTTAAGAATTGCAACAGTAGAGCACCCTTCATTTGTCATTTGTGGTTCCCTCTACTAATTTGCAGATGTTTTTACTATGATACTAGTTTTAGGAAAATTTTGCACACCCTGTGTACAGTGAGCAGTGGAGAAAGATAGAGGACCGACAAGAGCTTGGTGCTACGTTTGGAACACCCCAGGCAACACCTTGCGTTCGTGTCATTTACCATAATTCGTTTATCGGATAAAGGCTTCGATTTGCAGATTGATTGTATTCTTAAATTTATTATGAGATAAATTTAATTCCATTATTTTCTTACAATAGGATTCTTTTTAAATTAAAGTTGATGATGTGTCATGTCAAGCATTTAAATTGTAAATGCCTCGAATTCAATATTTTGGATGACGAAGTCAGTGGTTGTTGGTGATGTTTCGTCTGGATTTCTTACTCGTACAAATTAACACGTGGATATGTAAAAGTCAACCTTCCTTTATCACTATTTTGATGAAATTGAGATAAGTAATATTTTGTTCTATGCAAAACAAGGATTTGGACCATGAATGGCCAATACATAGAGTGATGTTTAGGAGTACAAATAGCGTTTGTCACAGTAGCCAAATTTGTCTTATCAAATTCTAATTTAGGAATCTCTTAATGCAATTTCAGTGTTGTAGACCATAGAAATTTAACCCATGCATGCTTACACCCAACTTCCTAGTGAAGGGCAACCAAGTGCATGGATACATGGGTAAGGAGACAGGAGTAGGTCCAAAATGGTTTTAGAACCAAGGACACCTTAGCATTTGCGAACTTGAATCCCTTGAATCCCTTGATGTGATGTAAATTATTCATAGTGACGTCAGAAAAGTACAACAATTTCTACTCTCCTATCTAGATTTGTAATGTGCCACAAAGAACAACATCAATTTCTACTCTCCTATCGTAATCGTTAACCATAATAATAAAATTCTTGGAGGCCAAGTGACTAAGGAATGTTTTCTAACAATCGGGTAAATGCATACACACTGGAATGTTTGGATTAGTCTCTTGCAACAGTGAGCAAAGGACAAGATTGACTAAGACCATTTGCAATGCAACAACGGCAAAAAGGCCCTGTGTAACAGTACATCACGGGCCATTCCTCGAGGCCTCTTAAGTATCGATTCTTTCTTTGGAAAATTTGCCCCAATGCAAAGACAGTATCCAAACGTCAAACGGACTTTACAATATTATAAAAGAAAGGAAGAAAGAATTTACATTAAAGAAAGGACTTTTCATGGAAACAAGGAAGGTTAAATTGATTAGCACACATACCAATAAAATTTTCTTGGCATCCATTGGCTACTACCACTTTTTGTCATGATGACTCCCATCAATCAACTTGCCGAGAGTTTTGCCGGGGTTGGCAAAATGACAAAATATGCCAATCCAAGGGGGTCCCATACCGAGACCGGGAAAGTGAAGGTCTCCATACCGATTGCATTGGAGCACAATTTTAAATCAAAATTCTTGTCCATCCTTCACAGTGCCGATACTGTGGAAGGTGCCGGTTGCATTGCAGATGGTCTAATGTCTGCAGGTGAGCAATTTCAAAATGCACATCTTCCGAACTCGCACTGTTTTAAGCTCCCCGGAAGTCCGGCACTGTAACAGTGAGAGGCCGTTGCCGTGTTGCGTCAGCCAGGTCCAAGTATTCACTGGATTGGTCGAAGACGCGTCCCTCTTTGAGGTCTTCTACAACTTCAGCTTCAAGCGTCCATCGTTGCTTCATTATTGCGCTTCCGGCCTTCCTCCTGCACCACTCGGTCTTTCTGTCTGTATGCCACGCTGCTTCCATAGGAGTTCGGCTTGGGATTGGGATTGCGCAGATCGAGCTTGAGCGAGGGGTCTTGCTGGTCACAAGAGCGAGTTCAATTTGTGGGGAATCTGGAAGTGCGTCCAGTGGCATTCACTGACTGATTCATGATCCCCAATTTCATTAATTCGGGTGCACGAAGCTAGCTCAAGGGCTGCGTTCGACACCCACTTCAGCTTTCAAGCAATGGTCCAGAGTATCTGAACTCAATTCTTCTCGGTACGTTGTTTCTGTCTGTACGCCACGCTGCTGGCGGGGCATTCGACTCGGTCTTCAGATTGCGCAGAGCTTGAGCGCAAAGTCCTCGATCTGCACAGGTTTGTAGGCCAGTGGCTGTCACTGATTCATGATCCCAGTCTCGTTCAAGTGCTCCGCGCTAGCTCGTGTGATTCGTTCGAAAGCTTCGGTTGGCGTAGAGGCTAGCTGCATTCTGTGGCATCTTGCGGAATTGGTGGTGAGTTAGTATTTGTGCTTGGGAGTATGTATTGCATGCAAGCAAGTGATGGGAATTTGCTTTGTCACCTTGTCCCTTTTTCCTTGCAACTTTCCTCGAAAGAGCTTTTCTTAGCGCCTGTTGTAAATTTGGTTTCATTTATTCGTGAGCTTGTATAGCGTTTGATCTGCTTCTGATCCCGTAATGCGTCGCAATTCTTTCTGGTGTTCATTTGGTAGCACTTCTTGTACCCCACAGAATAATCTCCTGAGCTCAGCTTCAATAGCCTCTGTGGACCTCAATTGCTGTGGTTAGTCCACCTAGGTCAAATGCACGTTCCATCAGGTGAAGTGTTTTCTTGTGAAGCGCATCTCATGGCTGTGCAATTTGTGTCCACATGAAGCTTATCCGTTTGACGGGATCTGGAATCCATGGTAGATGAGCCTAGCCCAAATGCAACTCCAATCTATACAAAGTTTCACTGAGCGCATGTCGAGAGTTTGAGGGCGGCCTTGGAAACGTTCACAAGAGATTATTTTGTTTTCCCATATTGCCAACGTAGTAAAATCATGGATAATACCACTTATCAAAGCATCAGCATGTGCAAACTTAGAATTGCTATGTGCAATTTCAATCAATATTCTATATAACACGGTAAACAACACATTTTTACTATTTACCAAAAACATTATTACATTTTATCAATTACTACATCAATTAATACATCAATTAATACATTTTATCAATTACTACATCAATTAATACATCAATTAATACATTTTATCAATCACTAGAAGTAAATAGATAAACACTTCAAGAATAATCATAGGAATTAGAGCATGGTGTAGTGGTAATGAGCCTTTGGGTCCCAAGGATGAGGTTCAAGGTTTGAACTTTGTGGCTGATTTTTTATCAATTACTACATTTTTCATTTATTACATTGTCATTCACTAGATTCTAAATGTAGAGATGGTAGTGTCTTCTCTACATTGTGTCATTTGCTCTTTTAGTATTAAATTGATAATAAAAGAGATAGTAAATTGTAGTGTTTTACTGCATCTAAAACCAAATAATCTCTCTATAGTTGGATGTGGATGATAAGAAGGCGAAGGTGAAGGCGGAGATCGAATTATCCAAAGTGTATTGGAGTGAGCTAGTGAATTCATACTATACAATTGTGGGGGATCAAGCTATAGACTTGTCTTCCACCTCGTTGTCAAAGTGGGTTAATGAAGAAGGGACACCAGAATGGAAGTTGGAGGTTGCCAGGGACAACGTACGTGTGTTTTGGAGTCTTCAAGAGATTATCCAGGGGATCTTCATTGATGATAATGATTTGGGATCTTATTGTACACAACAATTACCTAAGTGGATGTATTATTATGATGGTACCCTTCAATTATCAAATAGAATTTGGGTTGAGCAATGAATTTCATTTGCAAAGGGAGGGCAAGCGAAATTCTTCTATGCTCACTAGATATTTATGGATTTTAGTGATAAAAATGAAGGTTGGGTTATGTGAAGGTATTTAAGGAGAGGATATCTTTGGAAGACCGTCTCAAACTCTTTCCCCCTACCATGTTCGCAAATGATGAAATACGCATTGAGGGTCAATTTGAAAAGAATCTAATAAATTTTATCAATACAAGTGGTGTACAAATGTTGAAGTCCACAGGAAAGTGTACATTCTTTATAGTGAGAGCTTAGGGGTATGAGTTGCGGAAGCTCATTGATGAAAGAATATTATATTTCAACAATTAAAATCCACCATTTTCAGGTTATGTAACTTTTTATGTCATACATCAAATTGCCAAGGGTATGTTGGAATTGCATGAAAAAAATATTATACACCAGGACCCTAGCAGCCCAGGGAACTCGCAGCCCTTCAAAGGGGCTGAAAAACATCTAATGGTAGCTGCCCTAATTTTTGTAGGGCCAAAAAAATGATTTTGGTAATTTTTTAATGCTTATATCTTTCAATCCACGTTGTGGAAATTTCTGAAATTCTTACCACATATTCTCAAGTCAACATACTACAAGATCCTATGGTTAGATGTTTCAAAAAAACTTCTTTTTCAAAAATTTGGTACTTGTACTATAAATGGCAATTTTTGAGCGTGTTTGGTGAAAACATAGTCATGGAACTTTAGGAGTTAAATTTATTTTCAAAATATTTGATAACTATTTATCTCCAAACCATACACAATGGATGCTATAATTGTCAATACAATCAACAGATTATCTGTGATGGTCAACATAGGTTATATTCTAAGTTCCATAAGTAAAATGACTTAGAGCATTTGCAATGCAGATACAATAACACAACCTTCTACTAGCAACCTGGAGGGGCATCCCGCAAGGTCTCCACGGTGCCGATTTTTTTTTGGACAAAAAGACCCAATGCGGAACTAGCAATCCAAACGTCAAATGGACCTTTCCACATTATAAAAAGAAAGAAAGGACAAGAATCTACATTAAAAAAGACTTTTCATGCAAACAAGGGAAGGTTGCATTGAATGGCCCATATTACAATGTGGGAAAAGGTACAACAACAATGACTATTTTTACAAAGAGTCAACTCGCGGGCCCTTCACATTTTGCAACTTAGCCGGTCCCGGGTGGTCGCATATCAAGGCCATGGAACAAACATGAAACTTGACGGTTGCATTGGGGCGTGCATTTAAGTCCAATTTTCTTTTCAAACGTTACAGTGCCGCTACCGTCCTTATTACAAGGTGCATTGTAGATGCTCTTAGCATTATGCCTGATCATGCTCTCAAGTTGTTTGTGAACATTATTTAATTAATTTAAAGTATTCATTAGATGATTGGATTAATTTATTTTGACTCTATTGAAATATTTTTCAATATTTTTTCATCACAAATATATGTGCTACTAATTAGTAAAAAAATGTCTTCCAAATAAAATGAGATGCCTATAGTTGCATTGGTACTTATGGAAGTTAAAAGTTGGATTGGTAACCCTCCAACAAATTGAAAAGCTAAAGCATTAGTTTGACTTGCGCCATCTACTTGATTGGGTCAATAGTTTAGAAGTTGTCAAAAGTGTATCCAAGTTTGAGAATCTTATATCCTTTGAATACTATTTCTAAAAAGTAGTAAATGTTCTATAGTGAAAAAATCGTGATCTCCTTCATCATATTTTATTGTTTGGGAGATATTGCTTCAATGATTTGTTTTTTTTAAGGATGAAATTTTTTTAAGAAACTTAATTATTGTCTAATATTGTAATTACAATACTTTATATCGAATGAGAATCCTCAATAATTGTTCAAAAATCACCTGCACAATAGTAGCTATTAAATTATTAATGGGCGGCTAAAATAGTTAAGACTTGGAAGCTCATATGAATGCATAAAACATTTAACAATACATGACACACTTTGAAATGTCTTTTGGCAACATTCTTAGATTATTTTTGGATTTTATATAATCCCTAATAAAAAAAAAGGGTTGAAAAAAGATCACTATAAAGTGCATTTTGGCAACATCTAAGACCATGTAAGACCTTGTCCTTCATTTCAGTATTGACCTTCAAATTGTTTTTTTTTAATTTTTAGTTCAAATATTGAATTGAAGCTTAGAAGATATGATTTTACTCTATTTTAAATATTATGTAGCACTTTGAAGTTTGGATCTACTAGTAGTACCTTACAATGTGATTATGATTTGAAAATTTGGTTTATATTATGATTATTGTTATAAACTACACTAATGTACATTTGTAGAAAAAATTTTAAAAAATTATATATTTTTTAAATTAACATGAATTGATCAATTTTCCTTCCAAAGTTTTATGGGAATTGAAAATCTTAGAAAAAAAATATGGAAATTTTGTAATTGTAGAAAGAAAGTGATTTTCTTTGTAACAACTAATATATTGAGGTGTTTCTCAATTATTTGATGTAGCCAAATGGGGCAGACATTGATAATAAAATTTAAAAGTCTTTTTGCAACTTGCTTATGCATTTGTCCTTTCAAAGTGAAGCACAAACCCTAGAACTCAAATCACCATGAATTGTTTGCAAAAAATAATTATATATTTTTTATAGTCACTTGATTGTCTAAGCTAATGGGAGCAAACCTATCATCAAAAGTCCTAATCTCATAAACTACTAGTGTGACCCTGTGCCGTTGGCCCAATTTTCATCTACTCCCGGTTCCACTCCTAGTACCAAGAACGCCACCAAAATCAAAGTAAAAGTAAATTTCTAATTTTTTAATCAATAAATACTTTGAAATTCAATAACTTTTGCACCACCGCTCCAAAAGCCACGAAACCAAGCCGGTGCACCCCTCCTCGACGAGAGCTTTCCGACGGTACCAAGCACGCGGCCGGGGGACGCACGGTCAGGAAGTTGTCCACACTACAAACAAAACAAAACAAACAAACAAACAAACAAACAAACAAACAAACAAACAAACAAACAAACAAACAAACAAACAAACAAACAAACAAACAAACAAACAAACAGCCTCATTTAAGGTATTGATCTATTGAGAATAATTAATCATTTGACAAGCTCTAATTTGTATGCAAAGTTTATTTTCTAACTACCCTACTATTGCATTTGTACACTTTCTTACACAACCACCTCAAAAGCAATCACCTCAAGGATGGTAGTAACTTGCCACTCCACAATCTCTTGTTTGCAATGTGAATACTAGATATGGCCCAGCAATGCCAAATGACAAGCATAGAACAAAGTCCGCATTCTTTTGCATCTCGGGGAGGGCACTTGGTTCTACTACTACAAACCACGTGCGAACAAGTGGTTTCTAATAAACTATAATTTCAACCTAAAATTTTGAGCATTGTTTGGTAATGACTATAGGTTCCTATTGCCAAAATTTCCAACTCAAATGAAATATAGAATGATTTCTAGAAGAGGTTGAAAATGAACCTAAAATGGCATATTTTCCAACTCAAATATTTATAGAAAACACATTTAGATGGCCGTTGCATCAATATTCAACTCAAAATGAGCTTCCAATAGAGAGCTAATTTTAGGAATTTTTTGTTCATTTTTTAGACAATTTTTTAGGATATAATACAGGGGTGTGAAAGTTATTCTTCAGTTCTCCAATGTATGTATTTACTTCAAAAATTTGTAACTAATTATCATTAGCAAATAAAATTATCAATAATTCAAAACATAAACTTTCAAATTAGGGAAATATATTCATATTTTTTTTGTTTTCTTTTATTGAAATTTTAGGATATAATATAGGGGGTACAAAATTTTGGTGGCACGAAGTTTGGATTAGATACACTAAGTCCACCCCCCGTGTTTTGCCTACAACTCCTCTTCAATACAAGCTTGCCACTTCAAAACCTAAATTTTTTTCACAATGAACTTGAGACTTTTGAGCATGCTTTTCTCCTTTTCTTTCTTTCTTTGTAGAAAAGTTTGTCTTTTAGAGAGTTTGGATCTCCATGGCCATGGGCAATGAGTGGCAAATTGCGGGCTCTTCATATGCTACCAAAGTGCCGGCTTCAAGGGTCAAAATATGACACTTGCAATTTTGGAGCAACCAATAATGGTTGCATTGAGGAGCACCTAATTCCATTTTAACTCAACCATGCAACTATTTTGTTGTTGGGCTCTTTTAACCCTTAAACACCAAGGTCGATGACCATGGGAATCAACCCTTTCGCTACCATGTAACATCATTTACTTTTAAAAAAATCAAAAGTACTCGTTAGAAGTCAAACTCTCATGTAAGATCTCTCCTTTTTGCACAAAATTCCAAGGATGAATAATTGCATTTATGTTCTATATAGAAAGATTCTTTGTCATTATTTGTCATTCATTGATCACAAAATCGGCCACAACATTGTTTATGGGTTAACCTCTAAAGTCCCAAACGGCGTATTTTTGCAACATAGCAATTTTGGAAGCTTACTACAAAATGGAATTTTTTCTTTTTTTTCTTTGAAATTTTCACACCATATATGCCCAAGGAGTAGCTTTAAGGCACAACAATTTTCATAACTTTTGACTACATAATTAAGAAGTTATTATATGATATGTAGTTCCGTTTGAACTCCGGGCAATCCGGGCATCTAAGAAAAAACACTTTTTTAAGAAATAGAAATTTGAACCTAGTTTTTACATTTATATGTATGTGAAAAGCTTTGAATCATTCCATTTCAATTAATGGGATGAAAGTTATGAGGAGTTCTAGTTTGCGGAAAGTTATGGAATCTCTACTCTAAAATAAACTTTGAAATCCTTTATTTCACTCAATTTTCAATATTTTTGAAAAAAAATAAAACCATTGGCTGTAGAGTGTTTATTACAACATTACAACCATTGGGATTGGCATCTTTCAATACCATAATTAAATTCTTAATAGTTTTGTATTTTGAATCATTCTCCACTTCTTTCTATTTACTATTTTTTTCCTATATGTTGTACAATTCAAAATGATGTGAAATTTTTGGAGCATGTAGCCTACTTAGGTTGAAGAATTAATCCAAAGAAGCACCACCTACATGGACATTTTTTCAAACAAATTTGACCTCTTGAAGTGTAGCTGCCCGGCTTTTTGCAGGGCTAAAAATAGCATTTTTGTCAATCCAAGCGCTAATATCTTCCAATCCACACGGTGGATTTTTCTGAAAATTTTTCCACATTTTTTCAAACCATTGTAGTACAGTAGAACCTCAATAACTCAATATTCTCTAATTCAATAAAGTGCTGTCAAAGAACATTGATTGCTGGTCTCGGCTTAACAATTTGAACCACATAAGAAGATCATGCCCCTCCCTAATGCAATAACCTCTCTTATCTAATGTATCAGACCGGTCCCAATCTTATTGCTTTAGAGAGGTTCTGCTGTACAAGATCCTATCGTTACATATGCAAAAAAATGTTTTTTCTCAAGAATTTGGTGAATGTACTAAAAAATGTCAGCAATATTGTGACCATTTTGGCATAATACAATAACATTTTTGAAAAAAAGTTTAACTAACAGAAGTTGCGATATCAATCTAACTTTCATCTCAGAAAATCTGTTTGCAATTTCAAGTCTTTGATCAAAAGTTATTGGCAAAGTTCAGCAAGAAGTTGGAATGGACATTTTCTTTGAAATTTTTAAACATCCTCTCTGAACTTTGCCCATAACTTTTTATCAAAGACTTAAAATTGCAAACACATTTTTTGAGATGATAGTTAGATCAATTTCCCAACTTTTGTTAGTTCAAAGTTTTTTGAAAAGTTAATCTACTACGCCTAAACAGACACCAAAGTCTGCTGAATTAACAAAAGAGATGAAAAACAAATTGGAAAAATCTATAGAAAATATGTTTCTACTCCTTCTATAGTCATGATAGTATGTGGATGGTGCAATGGCTAAGGTTTGGGCCTCCACTTGGGAGGTTGGATTCAAACCTCCATGCCCTCGGCTACCCACGTGGCGGGATTGCCTACATGGCTTGTCCATGTTGTGGGGTTGCTTAGGTGGCCTATCCACGTGGCAGGATTGCCTAAGTGGTTGACCAACATGTCATTTTAATGTGCCTATGTGGCATTGCTGCGTGGCACCTTTTCTAATTGGTCGGTGCCAATGTTTTTTTCCTTTTTTTCTTCTTTTTGTACTTGACCAAATCAACAAAAATTAACAAGTTTTTGTTGGATAGTATCCAAGTCAATACGTCCAAATCAATTTGAAACTAATAGACCAAATCAACACTTTTTGTCTATTTTTTGTTGATTTGGTCATAGATTTTCTACACTAAATAGGAGTATTAAGGGGACCCATACTAATTAATTGACATTTCACACTATATAAATATCTACTTTGGGTTGTACATCTTGCCACAAATATGTACAGTTTGTAAAGAAAGGTCCCTTTAATTATTTGGTCCCCTTAATATTCCTATTCAGTGTAGTAGTGAAAGAATCATCCTATTCATGCATTACTAGTCACGTTCTTTTAAAAATAAAAATAAACGGTGGCAAATTAATTGAAGACTTTACCTTATAATCTTTTGCAATTCTTAAAGAATCCTATTAATTTTGAATAATTTGTCATGTTGATTTTTTTTTAAATAAATAAAGAATGGAGATTTAAGTAAAAAATTCCTATTTAATTTTTTGCATTTCTCCATGAATAATCCTATTAATGTAATGTTTGTCACTTTGATTTAAAAATAAAACATATATAGAAGAAATTGAAGTAAGCACATGTCCAATTATATTTAGTAATTCACAAATAATCATCCTTCTCATGTACTATTTAGTGTAACATTGATTTTAAAATAAGAAAATAAAAGCGGATATTTAAATAAAAACTTTCCTATTGATTTCTTGCAAGTTTTCTAAACCCTTTCTAATCATCAATTATTTGTCAATTTGATTTTAGAAATAAAACTAATGTGTGGAGATTTAAGTTAGAAATTTGGCATTTATTTTTGCAATTTTCAAATTTCAAAAACTCATCCTATGCACATATTATTTGTCATGTTGATTTAACACCTAAAGCCCTGAATATGCTTTTTTGAGAATATAGTGTTTTTGGGCAACTCACTACAAGCAGAGTTTTTAATTATTTTCTTTGAAATTTTCACACAACATTTTTCCAAGGAGTAGCTTTAAGGCCCAACAATTTTCATAACTTTTGACTACATGATTAAAAAGTTATTGCATGATATGTCATTTTCATTGCTCGGCAGGCAGCCCGGGCAGCAAAAAAACTTCTGTAAAAATCACTTTTTAAAAAAATAAAAATTTGAAATTGGTTCTTTAGATTTATATGTACACGGGAAGCTTTGAATCATTCCATTTGGATTAACAAGTCAAAAGTTATGAGGATTCTTAGTTTGAGGGTAGTTATGGAATCTCAACTCTAAAATAAACTTTGAAGTCCTTTATCTTACTCAATTTTCAATATTTTTGAATAAAACAAAAAACATTGGGTGTATATTGTTTATTACAACATTACAACCGCTGGGATTGGCACTTTTCAATTCCACAATTAACTTCTTGACAATTTAGTATTTTGAGTCATTCTCTACCTCTTCCTACTTACTATTTTTTTCCTATATGTTGTACAATTCCAAATGATCTGAAAATTTTCAAGGATGTAGCCAACTTGCCTTGAAAAATGAATCCAAAGAGTAACCATCATTTTGGACATTTTTTTTCATACAAATGTGACCTTGTGAAGGGCAGCTGCCTGGATTTTTGCAGTGATTAAAAAAGGATTTTTGTCAATTCAAACACTATTATCTTGCAATCTACATGGCAAAAAATTCAGAATTTTTTTCCACATCTTCTTAAACCAGTGTACTACAAGATCCTACGATTACATGTGTTCAAAAATGTTTTTTTTCTAAAATTTGATACTTGTATTAGAAATGGCAGTTTTGGAGCGGTTTTGGTGAAAACATAGTCAAAAACCTTTAGGGGTTAAGAATAAAAAATAAACAATGGAGAATTAATAAAAAATTTAAATTTTTGGGATTCTCCAAGATCCTTTCTAATTATGATTTATTTTCCATGTTGATTTCAAAAATCGTAAATAAAAATTTAAAATTTCATTAAAGACTTCACCTTTTATATTTCATAATTTTTAAAGACTTTGTATGTACTCTTATTTGTCATATTGATATTTTTAAATATAAAAATAAAGGACAAAAATTTAAGTAACTCTCTTCATATTATTTGCAATTTGCAAAATTCATCCTAATCATGTCCTTATTTAATTTTTACAATTTTTTTTTTGAAGGAGATTAGATTTGAAGAAGATCTTCATGCTACATTGGACGTCATTAACATAAAAATATGGGCTGTTACATTGGATGTCTAACAAAATCTGTCAACTTAGACTCGAGAAAACCCAAAAAAAAAACGAGCTCTTTCTAGTGATTAAATTTTTTCCTACATATGTCCCTTTACCCTCTTACAATTGTCCCTTCATATGCGGTCACCCCTTCACCTCCTTTAGTTGCCCCTTCACCTACCCGTAGTCGCCCCTTTATTTGTTGTCTCCTTTCATCTACCTAGTGTTGCCCTTCACCCATTGTCCCCCTTCACCCATCTAGGGTTACCTCTTTAGTCTTTACTCACACTTGTTACCCCCCCCCCCCCCCCCCCCCCCTTCACCCCCCCTGTCTCCCTTCATCCATCAACTGTCATCTCTTCACCCACCATCCCTTCACCTGACTATATTCATCTCTTCATTCACCGTCCCTTCACCGTTGTTGTCTCTTCAACTTCACGTAATCACTATATGTCATCTTTTCACCTATCTATAGTCACCCATTGTTGCTTTTTCATCTACTTGCAATCATCCATTGTTGCCTCTTTACCTACCTACGATCACCCGCTATCGCCTCTTTTCTTACTTGTAGTCACCCGTTATTGCCTCTTCACCTACCTACAGTTGGCCCTTCCCTTCATCCATTCGCATGCACACTCCACCCGCAAGTCACTTGTTGTTGCCTCTTCACCTATCTACAATTGGCCCTTCCCTTCATCCATCCGCATGCGCCCCCACCCGCAGTCTTTGGTGTTGAAATGGTTTTGGCTTTTTATATCACTACTTGAGAGTGATCCACATAAATGATGATGAATTACCACAAGGTATAAATTTTCAAATCCTAAAATCTTATTTGACAAAGATGGAGCGCTAATTTGACACATATCTAATACAACATGTGACAAGAGACATCCAATATGACACCAAGATCCAATTTTCTATCAAATAAGACAATCCTAATCATCCTTATCAAATTTATCTTACTTTTTTTTTAAGTACTATCTTATTCTTACATACTAAAATGTTGCAATTTATCGATTTTCTTGAGATTCTATACTTTTCAAAATTTATTTATTTATAAATGTTCTATGCTTAAAGAATAAAAAATGTACTCTTTAAGGATCCAAACATTGTTCATGTTTTCATAATCTTAAATAACTGATTTTCTACTTTTACTGGATTAATTTCAATGGGTTGTGTACTTGGTATTAAGACTGACAAGAGTAGGAACATATTATAATTTGGTTGTAATAATATACTATATTGTTTGAAATTGATAAGTGGATTTTGTGACAACAAATTAGGCCTTTGGACAAGTCAGAAAACAAGCTTCATGCTTGGGCTTGGACTCGTCCTCAATTCTTTGGAGTTAGAAATAAGAATGGATTTGAAAAGCCATGTAATTGCAAGGATAAGAAGCAATTGTGGTGGACAAGAAGCTTGGAATATGCAACTTTCTTTTGGAAATTCATTTGCCAAACCTTGGCAAAGGAGTCACCTTCCACCTTATAGCAAAAAAGATGAAGTTGGAAAATGTGTTCAATTAAGGCATTTGCATGCGCAATAAAATTAATTCAATCATATAGCTTGAAGAGGGATTTTTTGGGAATAATTATATCATAGTCTAGCTAGGAGAATATAGCAAGTTGTCAATATTATAATTTGAAGGGCTTAATTAACAATGTTTTTAAGTTACATGATGCATTGTTTTGGTACATGTATGCTTAAGCAATCTTCTTCAGCCAACATGCAAATTTTGGATCATACAACATTTTTTAGCAAACATGGTCCCAAACATTGTTAATTTTGGGCAATGTTTAGTAGAAGCATCAAAAATTAACTTCGGAATCATAGCGGAATGTTATTAGCATATTACTAAGTGTTTTGAAAGGAGTACAAATTCTAGTAGTGTATATATAGCAAGTATAATACGTTGCTAAATTTTTTGCAAAATATAGCAAGATGTTACAAATTTATCAAAGAAATTAGAATGAGGTATAAGAAATGTTTATAGAATATTGAAGGAAATAGCAATTTGCTCATTTTCAAAGAAAGAAAAATTCCATTGCACCTTTGTTTTGGAATGCAAATATAGTGTTTTGAAAGGCAATTGCATCATCTATGGGGTGTGATAGCCCTCCTACTAGTCACCATTCTTGGGTACCTTATTCATGCACATACACAAATTGCATGTCTTTTAATATATATTGAAGAAGATTTGTAGTTGTGGGTGATTTGATTCACCACAGTGACCAAAGAAGATTTTTATTCACCATAATGAGGTGGTAGAAAGACTGGATTTGGGATTGATAATCCCCTCCTTGTTTTGGCAACTGGATCTAAGAGGTAGAGTCCTAAAGTTCTCCCTCCATGCCTTGGAAGGGAATTGCTTTACAAATAAGGCTAATGTCCATACTTAGTTAGGAACCACTACTACATTGCTATGTACATTGGGATTGCAACCCTAATCCTTAGAATTTGGATTGTTCAAGGGATGGAATAGCATCACTCTTTATTAAGGTCAAAGAAATAGAAGGTTGCTGGGAAGCTTGGCATTATAATTTTCTGCCTAGTAGCTATGATGTGTTCTTTTCTCCATAAGAACAAGTAGTCCTCGTTCTTCCTGTTTTTTGTCACATAGGGCTTGAAATATTGTGTTGTTAATCAACTCGGTCCATTCCTTACAAATTACTAGCATCTTACACACATTGGATACCAACAAGAATGAGAGTAAGTGCTCCATGAAGTCTATTAGAAGGTTGTTGCCTATAGCATAGGTTTAAACCTAAAGTTCAGTCTCAAAGCTTGTTATCTTACAATTTCTGACAACAATTTATACTTTCTTTCTACATATTTATTGTAAAATTCTAAGCCAAATACTAGTAGAAAAAAGAATATCAATGATTAATATTAATGATTGCAAAACCAGTCATTTAGGACACATATGATTAGAAAATGACTAGAGCTTGATTTTAGAATTTAAGTCACTTTGGACAAGTCATTTCATTAGTCATTTTATTTGTAATGATTTATTTTTCATTTCTTTCTTGATGTGGAAGTTCATTAGCCTTTGGTGTTCATGTGGTTGTTGTATTGGCTAGAATGTTTGACTTGGGCTTTGGCACACGAAGTATCTACTGAGGTGCATGTAATTGGTGATTGGTGAATGTAAACAAATGATGTGGCAAACATCATCCAACATAGTTGCTTAAGTATCTAAGGAAGTGGATGTAATTGATGATTGAATACCATTGATGTGGCAACCACCAACCAACATGATTGTTGATATGGCATAAGTTACAAATAGTTACTAACCTTAGTTAAGGCATCAATTCTAGTCATTTTTAGTCAATTGCCAATCATTGTCTAGTCATTTCAGTCATCTGAGAAATGATATGTTGATGACTATTATTGTCATTAATTAATTATTTTGTAGTTGCAAATACAAAAACAAGAAATAAGAAGATTTTAATATAGTCATTTTTGTCATTTTTTATGTTCATTACTAAAAAATGGTTATTCATTACAATAACATGATTGAGACAAATGATTGAAGCAGTTGTTTTTATAAATGCATTATAATTGCAATATAACTATACTATGTCTCTATGATTGCACTATAACTGCAATATGACTATACTATGACTAGACTATATTTCAAATCACTTATTTATCCACATCATAAATTGTATTTGCCTCTTGGTCCATTGAAACAAAAAACAAGAAGACAACAAATTCAGCAAATAAGAGGACAACAAATTCAACAAATAAGAGGATAAGAAACAACAAAAAGACAACAAATAGAAAACAAGAAGAAAAATAAAAAGAAGTTGATTAGCAAAAAGCAAGAAAAAGAACCTAAATTGTTGCACCCAAGAGGCATCTGTTGACCTAAACCTTCATTTAGAAATTTTGGAGCTAAAACAAGAGGAAGAGATGAGAAGACGATGATTAGGAAGAAGCAAGTAGAATCTTGAGCCTAAATTGTTGCATTTAGGAGTTGATGACAAACCTAAAGAGGCGGGGGCATCCTAATTGTGAATGAGAGAGACAAAATCTCTATCATTCATCTTTAAGGACTATAGATATAACATTAGGATGTCCATTCACAATGGTCACAATGTGTTTTATGACTGCACTATGATTAATATCACTACAAGAAAACAATGTCCGAATTGACATGTCCTAATTGACTAAAATGTCCAAATTGATAGAATTATGTCAAAAAAGTGTCCAAATTGACAAAAATTGACAAAATAATGTCCAAACTGACAAAGCTCCCTTGTAGTGTATATATAACCAATCAATGACTATTGCAATGCATTCGATTTATACCACGTGTTAGACACCACTAGCTTAGTGGCATATGATTGGTTTTGTGATTGGCCTGCACGGCTAAAAAAGGACTGCATTATGACTTGTGATTGGCGGATAATATATTGGCACATAAAAAATATATTTGCAAAGTTCCTCCACATTACAAGATGTATAAAAATGACTTATTGATGACTTTATGCAATTGTCCTTCAAACATTATAAGTCATTTATATAATTAGGGTTTAGCGGACGTGCTATGGTGAAGGGATCATTGACTTGGAAATTGTGACAATGCTTGTAGATTCCCACGTAGAGCACTGGATGTGCTCGCACTTTGACAATGGCCACGTTGTGACCACATGTTGTATACAAGAATTTTGCATTGTGTTCATGCTTTCCGGAATTATGTGTAGCCTGTCAAGGAAAAAAAATCTCTCGTCAAGCACAACACAATTTAAACATTATGGAATCATTAGTAGCAGATGTTGAACATTAGTAATAAGGAAAAGGAGAAGGTTAGAACTATATAGCTGGATGTTGGAGAAAGCTATAATTCAAAGCTCTCGATCACAAAACTAACAAACGTATCCTCAATTGATGCATTGTAAAAGAAATCAAAACTCAAGGATATATCAAGTATCAATCTAGACTGATGTATGTACCTTCACTTCCGGGAATGATTCCGTGCGGTGGGCTTCAAACATTTCATTTAGTATCAGGATAGAATTTGCTTGCGCCTTGCCCCTCCCGAGCGCCGTGTCACACTCATGTTCCGTTTCTGGATATATACATATAGTCACCATTTCGACTACCAGGCCACAAAAGCGATCAATAAATATATAATTAAAGTAATCAATTAATAACGACTAAGTGATTGGATGCTAAATTTGTATTATGTTGGTCTACAATGTTTGTGTTGAATAAACTTAGAGTTTTCATAAATCATGCTTAGACAACCACAAAAGTTTAAAATCAATGTCTTTGAAACCTGAATTGTCCACAATGAGCTTAATAAAATAAATTATAACATATTTAGAATGAATACAATATGTAGATGCATCCATAGAAATGTAAATTTTGAGAGCAATTTAAGTGTTAAAAGAAGAAGTCTAAGTTATTATTAGGTTGGCATGATAAAACATGGCTATTTGTTCGGATTAATTCCAAAAAAAAGGTTGGAATGACAAGAATGTGATCAATTACACACTTGAGAATTTAAAAACTCAATCAACATGTAAATGACACTGATGTATATTTTATACACATAGCCATTTTACATTTGTTTCTTGTATTTTCATAGTAAAATCTGCTATGCATTGTACATTGCATTTGACATAAAGGGTAAATTGATTTCTACGATTGTGGTCTTTGGCAGTACCTGCTGCAAACTTCAAGTGTTTTTCACTTTTTCTAAATGGCTACAATCATTATTGTTTAGATTATACTAAATACTTGCAGTCCTTGTTTGTAGAACTCCATTGACATTCTAAAAATTGACTAATCAATCAATACAAAGTAGTCATATTTTCGTTTATTCATTTAGGAAAATCCAACAATATATGACTAAAATAGAAACTAAACAAAATGACTGAATTATGATTAAACTATGACTAATCCTAGTCAAACGTGCTAAAGTGGATATTATCTACGTCAAATTTGAGCTTGTCCTAGTGGCAGTCATTCTTCAATTATTTCATAGTCAGCTGTTGCATTGAGTTTATGATTGGACAACTGAAAAATGACTAGACGCAGTCCACATCAACGACAAAGGCTAAGGATGCAAAGTGAACCATAGATGAAACCAATTTTTGTTGTTGATCTCATATGGGCATCATCCACTAGTCATTTGAACTCTTGATCAATGACTACAACGCACAATGCATTTGTGTTGGCACCATTTCAATGATCGACATTCATTATTTAGTCATTTTTGGATTTCCATTGGTTACATTTGACCCTCTTTTATTTCTTTTAATAAATTTTTTGTCTTTTCATCTCTTCAAGTGTTGACCTATGTCCTTAAAAAACAAAAGAAATATGAAAGGAAGTATAGGCGCCAAAAACTTTTGACCTCCAAAAAAATACTATTGCCATGTTTCTACAATTCCAAATAAAACACTACAAGAAAAATTGTCCAAATTGACACATCCCAATTGACAGACAATATCCAAATTGACAGAAAAATGTACAAATTGATAGAAAAAAATGTCCAAAACTCCAAATTGACAAAAAAAATGCCCAAATTGATAGAAAAATGTCCATATTGCCAAAATATGACAACATTC
Source organism: Neckera pumila (assembly GCA_963969595.1). Taxonomy (NCBI): domain Eukaryota; kingdom Viridiplantae; phylum Streptophyta; class Bryopsida; order Hypnales; family Neckeraceae; genus Neckera; species Neckera pumila. The sequence goes on along the minus strand of OZ018412.1, from coordinate 4,912,072 downwards.
TTTTGTAGTGAAAGGTTTGAAAATAACCTTTTGAAACTAGAAGATGGTGAAGAATCTTCAACTTCTTGATCCATTAACTTGGTCATCTTGCTGCAAGTCAAGAGAAAGTCTCAATCCTTGCTAGAATTGGAACTTAGCTAGTGCGATGGGTGTATAGAGAACATAGTGTTAAGAAATCTTGATCCTTGGTGTCACTAGAAGTAATGTATCATTGAGGCATATTAGAGTTCTTAGAGGAAATAAGTATCACTAAAGGGTGCCACACCAATTGATAATGCAAAAATAGAATTTTTTTTCTAAACTAATTGCACAAGAAATGACTTATTTGGGAGTGATTTTGTATAAAACATTAAATTTAATTGCAAAACCAAGGTCAAAGAACTGGTTCAATATTAATCTAGAAAGAAATGTGACATAAGAATTCAAATGCATTCTAGAATATGAGTCTTAAAAAAGGCACTACATAAATGGTGGTTTTGCACAACTTTACAATTAATAACTTTCTTGTCATGAAACTTTGGGGATTAGTGGTATGAATGGGTGTCCTTTGCCTTTAACTTTGAAATTTAATAGATTATTATTTGAATGACAAAAAATTAAATTACAAAATGACTTGGGTTAGGTTTTTTGGAGGTGCTTTTGTTTTATGAATTCAAAATCAAAAAAATTGCATGTACTCAAAAAACTCTGTAAATCTTTTGCAAAATATGTCACTTTCACCATGTTTGTCCACTAAACAACTAACCATCACAAATACAAGTTAACCCTTAATCGCCGATAAGGACCTTTTTTCTATCCTATAGATGACAAAAATTCCTTCTAATAGGACAAAAGAGCAATTTTTCATCTTTGTAATTTTGTTGTGAAAAGGGAGGTCTTCTACAAGAGTTTGACTTTCAATGATTGCTTTTGCAATTTTTTAAGCCAATGATTCACACGGTAACCAAAGCAATGATTTCCATATTCACCCATCCGTCTTTTAATCCCTAAATGCCTAAGGCATCAACTTTTGGTGTCGACAATGTTTTGAAGTTAAATAAAACCTTATCAAATTACTATTTTTAGTAGTTTAATTTGAAAAAATTCTTTTTGAAGTTTAGTTTTAGCATCAAAATTAGATTTTTAAAATGATAGATTATGATTTTTCTATTCAAGCTTTTATGCAAGGGTGTCCACTGCAATCTTGACTCTCAATAGTGTTTTTTTTTTCATTTCTCTCCCTTCCACATTTTTCTCCCTTCCACATTTCTCTCCCTACACTTCAAGCCTATAGTGGGGAACAGGGCATTTTTCTCATTTTTTAAGAAGTGCCACAATGGCAACGTAAAATTTTGTAGTGGTGCTTCAAATTTTAACATTCATCCATATCAGATAGAAAATGTCACATTTGCACATATCACATGTCTATAATTTGGTTTTCATCCACAATCTGGTGGTTTCATCCAATTCTTTTTTTTACTTTGAATTTTTTCTGGCAATTTCATCCAAGTTTTTGCCACTATTTAATCATTTTTTAGCCAAATTCGTTTTTCAGGTGCAATCTGGCACCAAAAAGACAAAAAAAGAAGTCCCGGTGTTGAGTGCTCTTGGAAATGAGCCTCAAATACACAAGACCTTGGAGGAAATACCACATTAGAAATTCATTTAAAAAAATTGTAGAGTAGATTTTGAGAAGCCATAAATTGATTGGAGTTATGCATGTTAGGCCCTTTAAACTCATATTTTTTTGGTGACCAAATTTTTAGATTTGACATGTGAAAAGAAGATTGAAGGACTTCAAATCACTTTCGCACTTTTAACCCCTAAAGGACCGTTGTCCGTGTGGGGGACAAATTGGATTTCAGATTGGTACCTATGGGCTGAATTTTTGTTGTGATTTTCTGAAATTCTTTTTGAAGATAGAAAAACTGATAAGCTTCATGGTAATATAATTTTTTTTCAATTGGTGTTCCCCAGCAACAAAAGTTATGCCCAAATAAGCTCAAAACAGGGGAGAGGGGGCAGCAAAAAAAATTTGCAAAAAATTTAATTAAATTTTTTTTTCCCCTATAGATTATATTTTTGCCTATTTGGGAAGCTTTTATTCATTTCATTTGGATTTTTTATGACAAAGTTATAGACAATCTTGTTTTTCAAGCAATTAGAGCATCTTCTTGAAAAAAATAACTTGTAGGATTCATTTTGGAATGCAATTTTTGCAATTTTTCAAAAAAAAAAGTTCCACATGGTTTAGTTTTCTTGCTAGAACAATCTCACTATTGGGATTATTGCATTTTAATTCCATCTAAAAGATATTAATATTTTAGATTTTCCTTCTATCTTGTACTATCTTCTACTTGACAATTTTTTAAAGAATGAAAATTAAGTTTTTTTGAATTTCTTTTTTATTCCTAGACTTTCAAATCAATTCTCCACTATAAAGATTTTAAGCTCAAAACTCTATAGTGAAAAAAATTTAAGTTCAAAATGTTCAAAGTCAAAAAATCTAGTCCTGCAATGTGCTGGAAATCTTGTTTTTTTCACTTTAAACGCAGATATCTTGCAATCTAGCTGTCAAAAATTCTGAAATTTTTTCCACACATTGTCATACTAGTTAGGTATAAGATGTTATGGTTGGATGTGAAAAAATACAATTTTTTAATTTTTTTACTCTTTACTCTAGAAATGGCAATTTTGAGAGTTTTTTGGCAGAAAAAAGGCCTTGGTCTTCTAGGTGTTAATACACTCATGATCAAACATTATAATCTTTCAATCCATTGTGATATTGTTGTGTTCTCTTTTCCTAAGTGATCTCTTACATGCCTAGTTTGAATTTCTATGGTTACGTTAAAAATAAAATTTGATACAACTCATTAAAATATTGTTTTTTTGTTCAATTTAGAGCAAAGTCCTAAAAGCTCAAGAAGGCCTTGGGCATTTAGTGGTTAAGGTTTAACAAAAGATCGCAAAGAACGGGCTCAAAGAATGAACTGAGAACCGCTTCAAAATTATTGTTTCAAGGAGCAAACACAAAAAGTTACAGGGAACAGACTACGAGAATGGCGCAAGGGAACAAGGTGCCCCCTTCCCACTGATTGAGCTTATAGTTGTATGACGAGCCTCTTGCGGAGATAAAGCCCAAGGTGAATGTAAAAAGAAGACCCCCTTATTTGTGCCATCTTTTATCAATTGTTAACACCTCATATGAACTCAAAATTTGCAAAAAATTTCATGCATAGCAAATAAAACGTTCCTGCGTTTTCAGGGGGGCAAAACGGCCTCCGCAAGAGGCTCGTCATACAACTATAAGCTCCACCAGTCCTCCACACCTCCATACATCCGTCCATCCCCCTCCATCCATCCGTCTATATTCATCCAACGGGAGGGGAACGAGGGTCAATCCTGGCTTGCCGGCAATCTCGAACTTCACAGTGCGATCCCATAAAACCCGAGCTTGGCTGCCGGCTTGCACGATCCGATGCCAGTTGTGGATTCTCATAATTAAGTTTCAGTATTAAGAAGGTAAGTATGCTGGATGCATTAGACATAGAATAATAATTCTTGATACCGTTCAATCCGGTGCGCAAATTCGACTGCAATTGCGATTGTGGCCGGCAATGTTCACGCAGTTGGGACGGATTCCAAGTTGCTGTATTTATACATTTACAATTCTAGTGCGGGTGGAGCTGTAGTGGAGGACTTGCGCGATCATCGACGCTTAACATTTCTCAAAGCTCACTCGCGATCGGGATGGCATTATTTTGATGCAGGGGTTTTAGGGTGTGAGGAGGAGAGTATCAGCTAGTATATAAGGGTGGTTGTGCAGTTGATTCTTTGAGTGGAAATCTAATATGGCTGCGGTCAGTTGAGGTGTTGAGGTGTAGGTACGGTTCTCCATTGAGACAGAAAGTTCGATGGCGGGAAGACGGTCGGGGTTGCGGATTGCGGTTTCTCCAGGGGAAGGTAAGGGACCGTGCATAACCTTCGTCGTGTTGGTATCTACGCCTGAAAGAGAGACACTTGGAACATAGCTATTATTGTTAGAATGATCAAATTTTTTTGTGTATTCTTGCGAGAAAATCAAAGAGGATTGCAACGCATTAGAGAATGCGTTATTTGATACTGTTTGCACAATTTATAAGAGTTCGAAGTGTTATCGGTAGGTGACCTACAGCCGACACTAGCCCTATTTGACGTTCTTAAAATAAATATTTGCTAGTCGTACAAGAGTTTAGGGTTTTGCATTTAGGTGTGTTCTCACTTGGTGCTAAGAGTGTTGTAAGCGAGGGTCTTAGGAGAAGGTCTTAGGAATGAGTTAAGGACCAAATTAGGATTAGATTAAGTCCACTAAGACCCTTCTAACACCAATCCTTTGAATGAGGTGCCCCTACCTGACTTCAGACTGGTTTCAAGTTGTGAGATCATGGCAGGACTTATTTTTTCAACATGTTGAATTCTTGAATTCATTACAGTCTATGGAGCACTGAAAGCAGTAGCTACGTGTTAGTGAATGTGTGCTATTACCAAACGCATTCACTCCACTTTATTTCAGTCGTCCTCAGATTGGGATCAGTGCAGTAACTGATTCAGCCTGAATGGGGTGCAGTGACGGACTTTCTGGGGTCAATACCATTGTTGCAGCAGCTACCTGGGACATCACTTCAGAAGATTGCCGACGTAGTGGAGCAACTTCAATTTGGTAAGAGTGCGGAGTGACTTGCCTGCTTCTCCTTAACCCTGTAAGGACGATGAAGCCCATATTTGGCCTCATGTTTTTTAGCTGTTTTGAAGTGTATGGATGGGGATTTCAATTAGTTCAAGTAATCCTTTTTTGGAATTAACTTATGTCATGCTCAATTTAATGATGTAAATACTTTCTCCATTTAGGTTATATTTCCCACAGAATGATCAATCGAAATGGCACATTGAAATCACAAATACTTCGTCCTTAAAGGGCTATAGATAATGGGCGCAATTTATAAACGCTTGCTGACGAATTATTTCGCGTTCAGAGAAAGGGGAGGTGCTTTTGCGAGAAGGTACACCGGAAGATGGATTATACTTCCTTTGGAGAGGAAAGGTATTTCAAATTCAATCTTTTGATGAAGCTCTGGTATTATATTATTGATTATTTATCTTGAGGCTTATCTTGAGAGTTTCTTCATCATTTTCATACATCATTTTTTTCATGACAGGCAGAAGTCTCAATTCCAACTACTGGGGATGAAATAAGCCAATCTATGGGAACTTTGAAGTCAGGGGATTATTTTGGATATGGTGAGTTGCTAGATTTCCTGCGACAGTAAATGTACGGAATTCTAGCGATATATCATCCGTCCTGGAGACGTGTCCATGGCGGACTTTGTGAACATAAATTTTTTCCACTATCTCCGATTAACCCCTCAGTGCCCGATTTAAGAAGAGAAATTTCACCTTGGAAGCTAAGAGTTATCTATAGAAAACTTTCAAAGCACATTTTTTTCATGTGAAATGTAGGGTATGATTTTTTCTTTCTATTGGCACATTTTGTATCCTTGAAGCTTCCTAAGTGATTCATTTTGACTCCTATAGATAATTAGATATGGAGCTGCCACTTGGGCACTCAGGGATTCATTTTCGAAGGAATATTTAATAGATACATGGGTGTTAGCACTGTCTATGCATGCACAATTCTGACCATGTGAAAGATAGCTGATCTGCGTCATTTCTGGCAGCTAATGCTGGACCAATTAAGACTCTCAATAAGTCTGATATAACAGCTCTTACCGAGGTTTGACGCGGACATCATTGCTTCTCTCATGAGCTTGAGACTTGATTCAGATTGATTAGGTTGATTGTGAATCTGATTTTGGGAAAAAAATTCTGCTTTGCCTCAAAATTTTGAATTTTTGTGTCTGTAATTGAATGCAGGTGACCTGCTTTGTGCTTCGCAACGAAAATGCGGATCTGCTATCTTCTGTCTCTATATGGGCGCAACAACCGGAAGACGGTGAAGTTGCCCTACTTGAAAGCATACTAGAGTTGGAGACTTTAGAGGTAATAACCAAGCGTAGAACTTGAATGACAGTTATTGGAAACAGAGTGGCTTTTAAGGTGTGTGAATTGCTGCTGAAGACTTCTAAGCTTCTGTGATGCTTTGATGAATGCAGGTTGATTTGTATAGAGGATTTACGAAGGAGGAATACCCCTCCTTTAATGGAAACGTCTATGGTGGGCAACTGTTAGGTCAAGTAAGTCATGCATCTTTATTTTAAATAAATGTTTTGTTTGTTCATTTGACGGGTGGAAGGCCTCCCTACATAGGTGTCCACGGACATTTAGTACTTTTATTGAATTTTACGAACAATATAGTTGCATTTTTAATGGTTAATGGCATTGAGTTTAAGGTTCCCTGAAATGTAGTACCAAATAATTTATAATATCATCATATGAAACTGGTTGTGAATGTAGACCTTGAAATCTGAAGATGTCAGCTTGGTTTGCCAATAATTAGGAACATTTATTCATTAGCCTTATCTTGAATAAGTCATGCATGACTACCATATGTCTACTGTAGGGAAAATGTTAAAAAAAATGGGCCTAGTATTGATTTTTCTTTGATTCTGTCTCAAACTTAATAATCAACTCACTAATGCCTCATTGGCTCTTTCATTTCGGTGTGTAACGTGTACTTGTAGTTGTTCTCTATCATTGACTTGAAAATTGTTTAGAAAACTGCTATCATTTGTGGATGAGAAAGCTCTAGTGTATCTTGCAGGCTTTAGCAGCTGCAAGCAAATCCGTGGACCCGGCTTTACTGGTTCACAGCCTCCATGCGTACTTTCTTCTGACTGGCGATGACCGAAGTATGGTTCAGTTACTTGCTATGCATTTATCTGCGCACACATTAGCACAGCATTTTCTAGGATTCATCAAACTTCTCTGAATTTCAATTCAGAAGGTAGATTTATCTGCCCAAGTGGAGATTTTATAGATGATTTACTGTACATATCTTGGTTTTAGTACAAGAATGGATGTTGCAAAGTTGTTAGCCGTTCTCATGACGTTAGTTCTGCGAATGCAGTGTCGATTATCTACAAGGTAGAAAGGACGCGTACTGGCCACACTTTTGCAACAAGGCAGATTTCTGCCATACAAAAAGGCAGAGTGATTTTCACAATGTATGCCTCGTTTCAGGTAGGTATATGAGCGTCAGGTCTAGAAACACTTGTAGTCGGACATGCTGACTAAGATTTAAAACAACGATCTCAAAATCGAAATTGCGAAGTCTTTTTGATTACTCGAGGAAATCGTAGAGCTCGTATTTAGCAAGTTAGGGTGTAATAATCAGCATGGCTGTTATGTGTAGTATAATAGGAATTCTTGTACTAAAAGTTCTGCTTTCAAATTTCCTTTCGAGTTTCTTATTCTTGCTTTCTTACAGAGAGCAAGTGAAGGTTTTGAACATCAAGAACCAATGCCGCATGTCCCTATGCCAGACCAGGTATGCTCACACGTTTTTGTCTGATCCTTCGAGTTGCATATTTTGCATCTTGTCAAGTGCATGTTCTTGTTTTCGTGTGTAGTATTGCTGCTCGACTCCTTTACTCAACTACTGCATACTTCTCGGGATGCTCAGCTCCTAACGCAGGAGGAGATACGGAAGAGATATTTCTCGGATCCTCGGATTCCTTTGTAAGCTTCCTTTTTCCTATCCTTCTCCTATTATGTCGCGAAAGTCATTACACAATATTGTGATGTCTGCCACAACCGTGAGCTTGTGTAGCATGAGAATCAAGGTCTTTGTTGTAGTACTCTTATCTGTCATAGCAATCAGATATGGAAACTGAAAGGGCAAACACGAAACCTGGTGATACCTCTCTGTAGTCAAGCCCGAAGTGAAGCACTGAATAAATTCGGACAACTGCTATATGTCAGGAAGAAGAGAGAAAGACTGGCAAGTGGACGATCTGCAAAATCCTATCCTCTGGAAGTGAAGGAAGTCGACCCCATTGATGAAGTATCGAGAGAGCCGTTGCCACCTTGGTATTTTAACTTTTGGTCGACTTTCTTTGGATAACATGTTGAAGTATTTGTTCGTGGGGTATTCACCTGTATTTCCGTATATTCTGTGCACTACAGTAATGCACATTTAGACATAGTTGTGCGTTTTCCGTGTGTATCAACTTTGATGTTGCGTGGTGCAGGCAGAGCACCTGGATAAAATCCAAGGGAAAATTAACTGACGAGCCTGCTCTTCACCGGTATTCTTTCAAAACCTTGGGCCCCAGTCATTTAATTAGAAACAATTTTGTGTACTCCACGAAATCGCCAGAAAATCGCTAACTTTAGAACTGACTATTCACGTCCTTCCAGCCAGCAAGTTTTCCAGCCACGAAAAGCGATTCTCGTTAGTTATGGAGGTCCTTTCGGTTATACGATCTGGAAATTTCTTCAGTCAGACACTTGCGTAATGTCTTTATTGATGAAGAAATTCTTATGTTGAACTTGACATTTCAGGTGTGCGGCTGCATATGCATCTGATTGGACATTCTTAAATACTGCATGGCGGCCTTATCGGAAAACTCCAATTCAGGCACTTAGTCTAGATCACTCGTACGTTCTTGCTTATCTGCTTTGTTAAACCCTTCTCTTCAAATGTTTGTGAGTTCAATACTTCGGTAGCCAATTCCATGGTCTGAAACTCGAGTCTGCAGCTTACGTGGGTCCTATATGTGTCACAAAGATGCCGTGGATTCATGACGCACGGTGTCTGAAGGTTCAATATCCATTTTTATGTTGGCACATTTGAGATATGATCAATCAGCAACTGAGGGCATGTACTTTGTTAAATGATCAATTGATATGTTTTCAGTCTAGTCTGCTTCATTCGCATATTATGAGAATGAGCTCAATTAGTTGCGACTCTGTTGCAGCATGTGGTTTCACAAGCCGTTTCGAGCTGATGACTGGCTGCTCTTCGTGGTGTGTTTCTGAGGCTTTCCTCCACCTGATGACTGATTAGTTTATCTTTAAGCTTGACCACTGTGATGCATATCTATTTACCTTCCTTTATGTCTAAATCTTTCTGAGATGCTCGTAAATGATAAAAGTAGAGGATATTGGATTGTTTAACATTTTAATGCGTACTCATTGGAATGGTGTGGCAGCAATCGAGTCCTCGTGCAAGCAATGGTCGAGCATTAGTGCAAGGATATTTTTTTGATCAAAATGGAGAGGTATGGATTTGTGGAGAACCTGCTCTTCCTTCTCTTCTTTTTTCGCAAATTTGTGGTAGCAGCTAAACTGAGGTTAATGATTCAGCAAGCGTCTAATTGCACCAAATACCTTGCAGCTTGTTATCTCAGCTTCTCAAGAAGGGTTGGCGCGGAAAATCCAAAAATCAGCCCGACCCATAGCCAAGTCCAAGCTCTGAGATTGCAGTCGCTACACCGCTTATTCTATTTAGTGTAAGCACTAGTTTGTAGGTTTAATGCAATTTTGCACGTCATATACTGTATTAGTCTAACTAACTGCATAATATTATGTATGCAAAGCTGAAAACAATTGAAATTATTACCCTGCACAATAGATTCTGTATTTATTGAGGTCTTATCTCCATGAGTTCAGGCAGTGTATTTCGACTGCTAGCTTTCTAATGATGGTATGTGATTCGTGAGGGAAAGGCACAGCTATCGTATGCAATGTAACGCTTAGAAGGATCTCAAAAGCTGCGACGATCACTCTCTTTAGTTCTCATACTTTAAGTTGTGTTCTGAAGCGGGACCACGCCTGATTACTACACTCCGCCTTTTTCATCTGACCGACTCTTATAGTCTGCAATAGGACTATCTCTCTAGTAGTCAAGTTAGCATGTACAAGTTGGCAACTAACTTATGATGATGGGATCATCTTGCAAAGGTTCTTCACAAACAAATAAAGCATATGTGATTTGAATATCATTCAATATATACTTCCTCTGGTCCAAAATGATCTTCCGGTTTTCCTTAATTTTATTGCAATAAGCTTAGGACTTTGCTTTGGAAAGGGCTCTAAAATTCAAAACGGGCAAGTCCCTATAAATACAATTCTTGGCGTTCTTTTCTAAATCTTTTATGTAGAGAGGGATGTTCTTTGAGCTTTCCAACAAGCCAATTTGCAAAACAAGAAAGGTTTTTGGTTAGAAAATTATATCATTTTTCAATTTCACTAAACTTTTCGGCAACTAAAAAAGTATTTTTTTAATGAAAAAATGAAAATTCTTATAGAACATATCTATACATACAAGGAAAGTTTTATTCCTTCAAGAATGATTCATGGTGTAAAATTACAAAGAGTTTTGTTTTGAAGGTAGTCTAAGCTTATTCCAATAAGGATATAGATTTTATTGCATGGAATACTACCAGGCCACCTAGTCACATTAGACAAAATAGAATCTGAAGAAACTTCTATACAGTAGATTAACCCCTAAATCCCCAAGGCATTTTCTGGCTCCAAAACCACTGAAAACTACCATGTGTACTGCAATCACTCAAGAAACCAAAAAAAGCTTTTTTTTATTGTCTAACCGTAGGATCATGTACTTCACTTGCCTTAGATCATGTAGTAAAAATTTCATGAAGTTTGACCGTACGGATTAGCATTTGAAGTTGGAAAAAGAAGTAATTTTGAACTGTGGCCTGCCATTAGATATTTTTTAGCCCCTTTGAAGGGCTGCGAGTTCCCTGGGCTGCTAGAGTCGGGGGAACAGCCTCGCAACTGCTGCATGACGTGGCAGAACAACTGCCACATCACCAAAAAAAAAAAAAAAACTTTTTTTTTGCTTTTTTTTTTCATTTAAGATTTTTCAAAATAAAAAGCAATTTAAAAAAAATTTAAAAAAAAAATAATTCTGACAACCGACGTTCCCCGATCTGCCAAGGGAATAGCATCGGGGGAGCAGGCCTGAAACGGCCCTTTAGTCTCTCTGAATCTCTTCTAATGAATTTTAGATGACTTTGACAGCCATTTGTGGATTTTTTTTGCACTACACACTATAAAATTAAAATTTTTTATGTTGAACATTTGAATTGAGAGTTGGAGAAAAAAAATTCGGAATGTCAAAACTTGATTTTCACATATTAAAAAATAGTTAGGTAGAAGTAGGTCCAAAATTGAACAAAACACTAAATCATTAATAGCTCTTAGGTGGAATTAAAACACCATAATCCCAATGGTGGGATTGTTCTTGCAAAAAAACTTAACCTTCAAAAAAAGAAACTGAAAAAAATTGAAAATTGCATTCAAAAATGAATTCTATAAGTTTTCTTTTTTTAACCCCTAAGTGCTCAAGTGACCATTTTAAGTCGCCGCTTGATTTCGGACAAAATTTTTTGGGCAAAAAAAAAAAAAAAAATATTTTTTTTTCCTTTTTTGGCAAAGACTGGGTTGTCTATCAATATTTATACTCAAAACTCAAATCACTGCGGTCAAACAAAAACTATAAGAGAAATAGCACAAAGTGTCTATATTTGCCTAGTGTTGAAAAACTTACTATTTGGGAAAAGTATTGGTATTTTCATTACTAGATCTCATGCATTTTTTTACAGATCAATAGAAACCACAATTTTGACCAACCAAAAAAAATTCAAATGCTATAAATAGAAATTTTATTTTTGGTGAATTTTTGAAGTTATATCTTCAAAATTCATTTAAAAAAAATCTAAGAATAATTTTACAATTTTGACCGTATGGATGCTTTCTACTTTTCATGATTCACATTATCTTCTATGATGCAAACTTCAAAAAAGTTTTAGAACTTATATTTTATAACACATTTGTATTTTGTCCAGACCCCTTGGGCTTTTAGGGGTTAAGATGCTTAGATTGCCCGAAAAACAAGATTGTCCATAACTTTCTCGTTCTGAGTCCAAATAGAATGAATCAAAGCTTCAAATATAGACATAAACATGATCTTTGAGAGTTTTCTTTTTCTTTTTCTTTTTTAAATTCAATTTTTAAAAGTTATTTTTTTCTGCCCGGCAAAGTGCTGTTTTGACTTCGAGTGGCATAACTTTTGTTCCCGGGCACCAACTGAAAAAAAATTATATTCCCACAAAGCTAATCAATTTTTCTATTTTAAAAAAAGAATTAAAAAAATTAGGACACAATTTCAGCCTGTAGGTACCTGCTCAAAATTCCCATTTCACCCTAGAGGACAATGGTCCTTTGGAGGTCAAAAAAGATACTGAAATCAAAGCTTGGACATCCCTTGAGGACCTCAAATATCCTTTAACCAAGTAGCACCACCAAGTGACTTCTAGATGACAATGTTGTAGTCTATACAAAGATTGGAAGCATTTTGTCATCCACTTTTTTTTTGTTGACCTTCCATGGTGGTTTATGAAGAATCTCCAATTGAGTTTGTAGTCTTCCCAATGTTTGTCTTCAAGTGAATGAGAAGTTAGTAAAAACAAGGATCACAAAATATGCTATTTTAGTGTATTTTGGGAAGTTGTTGCTCTTTGCTCTAAATTTGAAATTTCTCCACAAAAATAATTTTTTTTTAGTTTGAGCCCAACTAACAAAATGAAGGTCATCTAGTCATCTACTCTAGTTTCTACTTCAATTTAAATTTTGAAAAAATTCCTAATATTGAATATTTTATTGCAATTTGAACTTTGGATGCATTTCCAATGTCTATTATTTCTATTTATAGAATGATACAAAAAATTATTAGACTCACCGTAATATACAGACATGGTGGAATTTTCAAATTTTTTGAAATATTTTTCTATTTGATATGATTTTTCTTCACTTTTTCTTCAAAAATTCTCATTAAAAACAATTTTTCATAAAAAAATCTAAAAAATTTATGAAGTGTAGAAGACATGTAGCTCCATCTCTAATATAAAAATTTTCATTCATGTCTAGTTGCAGAATGATAGAAAAGTGAGTGATAGGCAGTGAGGCTTGTGGTCATGGGTCCGTCCTTTAAGGGTTTAGAGTTCCCTCATGACTATGTGGAAACTGAAAGCAAGTGACAAGGGATGGTCGGCAGGTCCCTGAAGGAGCTCATGAGTCCAGAATGTGTATCCCCACGAGACTCTGCTGTCACATTCCGTATGGGAGTGACGGGGGTGCAGGGCTGACCTAGTTCAGAATTCAGAGCTAAAGGCTGTTTTTGAATCCACTCAACTGGCCCCAGTCCCTCCTCGGAATCTCTTCAGAACCTCTTCGGAACCTCTTCAAAATCTCCTCTGATGCGTGTCTACGTCGGGTGCTGCCGCTTTCACCTTCCTGATGATAATTGAAGCAACTGAAGCCGGGGGCCACCTCCTCCTTCGACCGCCAATTCAGGAACAAGCTGCCTGCACAGGACCACGCAGCAACACGGCAACAGCACGAGCCCCATTTGCAGCTCCTTCCAAAGCCCTTCTCTTCCCCGGACATCTCTCCTGCAATGCAACAGCCCACGTCACTCACCGGATGATACCACAGCCAGAATCAGTCCCCCAGCAAAGCCAGAAAAACAGGAAAAAAACGGAACGTAAAGAAGTATGTATTCTGCACAGCCTGGTAGTAGTATCAACGACGACTAACTTCTTATACCGGCCTGAATGCTGAACCAGTCTTCACTCAAACTCAGACTCATACACTCATACTCCCTGCTAGCACCTCAGGCCAAGATGCTTCTCACTCTTGTCAGCGCCTACAGGATCTTTGTACTCCCACGCGGGCGAATCCTGGTATAACTTAGCTGGCATAAAACTCACCCACAAGCTGCTTGCAAAGTTGCAATATTTAATAGAGACTGGGTGGGTTTGAAAGTAAATGGAAGGACAGAGATGGAGACCCCTTTGCAGTCAGTGAGAACCATGAGATTTGGGTGAGGTATATATATATATGAAATTCGACTTCTTACCGGCCGGTAAGAATGTCGGTACTGCCAGGACAGTCACCGTCTCGGTACTGTTCGTGCCCAGATTCCGCAGGGTCAAAGAGAGCAGCAGCAGCTATCTGGAGCATGATGACTTAACTTGGTAGCGTACTGTGCTGCTGCATTGGTATCTCAGTGGTGTCGAGTGGATGTTGACAGAGCTGCAACCAAAGCTCCTGGCTGGCTTCTGGTTTAGAATCCGTCTTCTTGTTTTAATTAAATTAATATTTTAGTTTGGTTTCTTTGGTGTGAGTGTTGGGAGGGCCAAGTCTCCCACTACGGGTGAGAATTGGGGGTTTGGGTGTAGATTGTGTGCTCTTTGCTGCAGAATTGGGGTTTAGAATGTCAAAATGGACATGGCCAGGTGGGAGAGGGAGAGGTTGTAGCGAGTGTCGGTGAAGAGCTTCGGGGACGAGGTTTGTTTATTGCGGCAATTCATCGGAGATGGAGCCGGCGAAACGCGGCGAACCGCTTGGGGTTGTTGCGGAGACTCCTTCCACTTCCGAGGTGCTGACTCATGATCTCCCCTCTTTTTCTCAAATCGAATTTTACACAGAGACAAGTTATATAATATAGGTCACACTGTTTGCGCATTTGAACCAGTATGTAGGAGTGTGCTTTCATTGGGAAATCAGTCTAGAGCTTTGGAGAGATCACGTTGAGCCCCAGAGACATTTTGTCATGCTTACACCGAATATGCTAGTTTGAAGGTTAGCTGAGTGTTCGTATGAGTAATTAATTGCTGTCCGTGGTGACAAGGGTCAGTTAATTGGATGTGGGATCACGTTCCTAACAGTTTTAGTTTAGACAACAGCCTTCTTGAAGAGGATCTGCAAATGGCATTGCACATGCTTGTAATTGAAAGATCACTCAACCCAGCGGATGTACTCTGGTGACATAGCTCACTTTTGCTGATGGGAGTGTTCTTCCTTCCAGGGATCCGTGTATCAATACTCTGCATCAACTCAGACAGAAGAAAACGGAAATGACAGAACACAACCCGGAAAGGTGGTTTCTACAGGAGGAATGGCGCCCAGGCCAAGCTCTGGATTTGAAAAAAGTAGTACTACAGGTACAATTGACAAGAATGGTAGTAAGAATCCGTTGGGACCCGCAATTCCGCTTTCTGAGAAGAGAACAGCTTCCATGCCGATGACGCCATTTCTGGAACAGAATGTTTCCTTGGGAAGCCCTGGACCCAGTTCTACACCCCTAAATGCTGCAGAGGTAATTCAACAAGTTTTGTAATCTGGTGATCGGTCGTTGCTGATTGTTGAACTTGGTCGGGGAGCTCTGTGTCCAGTTGATTGATTTGGAATTGGTTCTTAAAATGTTTAATAAGTGGAGTCGCAGGAGAAGCTCTGAATTTCATCAAATTCATTGAATTTCAAACTTCATCCTTACCCTCTTGAATTTCATTCCTATAAAGGGTTAGGTGAAAAGCTCTAGTACTTCTTCATGCAGATTTCAGTGTGCATATTTCATCACCTCAACTCAACTCTTGATGAATCCAGAATAAATGAGTTGTTGAAAGTACAAGGTGATGGACTTTGAGAAATCCATGTCCCCAATTTTATGGAGGGGTTTTAAAAAGGGATTTCAACCCTACTAGCTGATTAAAATTTTTTTTTTCACCCTGCTGTCATTGCCCCTGATTGCAGAGTGGATCCGTGGAGATGAAGAACATTGCTCGAGCTGCTTCCATGCCGATGAGCAAGCTCCCCCTTCCACCTCTTCGGAAGCAGGGTGGGCCAAATAGTGGAAACACTGTGTTGCTCAAGTCCATCACTCCACGCACGACAGGTGGCACTACCTCAGGCGATGACAGCACGGCCACCAAAGACACGGACTCACCAGATGTGGAAAAAGGTACAATAAGGTGGATTTCTATTTATGTATTCATGCAAATACTCACAAATTAAGTACTTTTTGGGTCTGTTTCATGACTACCTTTAGGGGCTGATTGTTTCAAGTGTTTTCATGTTAAAAAACCCAAGCAAACATACAATTTTTTAAACTTGTTTTTAGCAGTGGTTTCATAAGGAAATACGGAGTGTTGTAAGGTAAAAGCATACTATTTGCATCATCTTAACACAATGTAAGATGGTTTGTTATGGAAAGTGGGAGGTTGTAGACCACAATTGAAGGGACAGTAAACAATCCATTTCCATTGAGCAATCAGTGACCATAGACATACACGCAACTTGCTTATTAGAGGCCAATCAAGTCATGTATATCGTCATTTTCATTAATCTCGCAGAATTCCACAGCTTTAACACTTTTCAGGGTTCTTGGTCTGAAACGTAAATCTATAAACGTCCTAGTTTATAGAGCTTTGTGCAGATGAATGTCACCAATTTGGCACCCAGAGTCAAACCAATTGAACTAACTTGAGAACGTATGAATATGAATAGATGAGTTGTTGGTAACAGGGATCAATTGTTCGACAATTTCGTTAAATCGACAGACTTTTTCGATATTGCTGATGTATGAATTGATGAGTTGGTAACAACATTGAAGATGGGGTCAATTGTACAACGCCAATTTCGTTAAATTAACAAACTTTTACAACTTTTATTAGCACTTCTCAAGGTTTCGCGAAACGTAATCTATTCCAATCGAGTTTTGTAGAGCTTTTGTGCACATGAGTGTTACGATCTTTGGCTCCCAGAATCAAACCAGTTCAACAATATTGGATCACCAATAGATGAGTAGTGTGGTACCAGCTCGTCTCGAAGATGAGATCAGGCCGTTCCTTGTATCCAGAGTGAGCGGTCTGACCCGTTTTGTTTGTCCAGGTGAGAAGGAGGTGAAGGACGTGAAAGAGGGCGAGCACGAGGAGATTCCTGAAGAGGAGGCGGTGTGTCGGATCTGCTTGGAAGGACTTTCGGAGGAGCGTGGCGAGACTTTGAAGATGGAGTGCAGCTGCCGAGGGGAGATGGCGCTGGCGCACAAGGACTGCGCCCTCAAGTGGTTCCGCATCCGAGGCAACCGCACCTGCGATGTCTGCGGAGTGGAGGTCTGCAACTTGCCCGTCACGGTGGTAAGACAGGGAGTCCAGACGACGGCAACTGGGGGACCACCCGGCTCGACTGCCCCACTGCGGGAGGTGCCCATACGGTAAGTAGTCTAACCAACTCGATCAGTCGGTCCTCTTCTTCTCCCTCAGTCTCTTCTTCTCCCTGCATCGAGACAATGAACGTCTATGGTAATGCTATTGTTTGATTTTGGAAAGTCAGTTTCCAGAATCATGCCAATCTAGCGAAATCAATTTAGCAAATTTGATATAAAAGGTAGGAAGGCCAATTTCAAAAAATCAAGTAGAATAACAATAACATCTCCAAAATGTGTATAACATTGATTCTTGTATAGCATTCTTTCTTCTTTTCATGCATATATTACGCAATTAGTATTGAAGCTTCAATGAATGGGTTTATGGAATGAAGTGTAAGGTAATAAGTCTTTAAAGAGACCAAGTTCCAAAAGCGTCTTCTCCTACATATGTATAGTAGAGGTACATTTTGCTTTCTTGAATACATCATAAATGGAACAATGGTGAACGTATTAGGTGGTGAATGCTTAGAGTAGCCTATTTAATTCCAATTAACTTTTAAATTCATAACTAAATCCACTGGAAGGTCTAAAAAAATTTTAAACAATTTGGATTAGATGCCAATTCAATTTCATTTTTCTTTGTATGAAAATTTACTATAACATATTTCAAGGGATTTAGAGGCCCCCTCCCCCCCAAATAATCTTAGCTCTTAAAGTGGTGCTTTATGGATCTCTTGCTTTACTTTTCAAAATACACTTTACGTGCTTGGTGGATGACTGAGCATTTAGGGATTTAAAAATAGAGAACTTGTCATGAATTGAGCATTGTGCATGCTCTTTACAGTGGATGTCAAGCTTTTGAGTCATGTTCTTTGAAATGTTTCATGGGAGAAAGGGTAAGTTCTCAAGAATGTTACGTGGAGTGCTCAAGATCCTTCTCCCCTTTGTTTCATTTCAAAGAGACCTTCAAGGATATTCTTCATTTGACAACACTCATTATTCTATTTAAGGTAGTCCACATTAAATAGATACCATTATTGTATTTGTGATAAATTTTTTTAGATTCACTCCCATGATTTAAGGAATCCACACTTTTCAATGATTGAATTTTTCTTTTTACTCTGAAGAGTGTTACAATTACTTGCATCATGTGGTATTTACCATTTATGGTGTTTCCAATGTATGGTTTGCAATGTATGGTTTGCAAATGTAAGTTGAAGTATAGTGTACAATAATTGATGATCAAAATTCAATTTAGTGTAGCCCCGTGTTTGCAGGAGTGACTCTAATTGAGAAACAACACTAAAGAGAATGAAGAATGTAGTGCAATTGTTTTACTTTCTTCCCTGACCAAATCAATAGCCATTTTCTTTCTTTCAGTGGAGCTGACCACTCGGAAATATATGGATGGTTTAGTGTGTGGCAGGATTCAACCGTGTTGGTGATGCTCAGCATGTTGGTGTATTTTTGCTTCCTTGAGCAGCTCCTGGTATGTGTTCATGTCCTCATTATGAAAAACACTCATTGATTTCCTTACAATCGTTAATCGGAGATGTTTTTAACTCCAGAGGCCTTTGTGGCGCTTCTTTGGAATCTTTTCTTAGGCTGTTGTGTCACTTGAATTTTTATTTTTAATTACTATAAAATTCGTGAACTCCCATGATCTGCTCTATTCACTATAAGAAACCAAAGTTTTTTGATGTCTAAGTTGATGGATTTTAGGTGACGTCAACTAAGACATCGCGTGTTTTTTATGTTACATTGGACGTCACTGTTGACATAAAAAACACGTGATGTTTAAGTTGACGTCACCTAAAATCCGTCAACTTAGACATCACATGTTTTTTAAAACAACACCAAAAACACAATTTTCTTATAGTGATTGAAACCTTACATGCTATAGTTGGTATAGCATTGTGTTGCATATATTACTAGCAGATTTGGGGAGTAAGTGACATGGTATCTGGTGTGGTCGTTTTGCAGGTTGGCAAAATGGAATCTGGAGCACTTTCAATATCTCTTCCGTTTTCTTTCATATTAGGTCTCCTTGCTGCCGTCACAGCCTCTAACCTTGGTAGGTTTTGAATTGTACAACCACCCCACCCCGCTTACATTATTTTTATTGTAGTTAACTAATTGCAACCTTCATAAAAATTTGGAGGGATTTCAAATTTTCAATATTCATATTTTGTGTCGGCTGACAAGCCAGTGTATTGTCCTTGTGCTGCTCCAACAGTGGCGAAGAAGTATGCATGGCTGTATGCCACATTTCAACTTGCGCTAGTTGTCTGCTTTGCCCACATTTTCTATGATCTGGTAGGTGCTCATTTACAACCAAGTCTTTTTGCGTGCTGCGCCACTACTGATTCTTTTAAATCCTAATCTAAATCTTCTTTCTTTCTAAGCAACATGGCATTTTCTAGCCTGAAGATTTTCTTTTCTTTTGTGATAATTCACCTTATTAGAGAAAGAAATTTACTTCTCTTATAGTGTTGAAAAAGGATTTTGATTATAGTGACCTACAATGCCTCACTAGGACGATCCTTTCTAATATGAAACGCAAAGGGGCCTTGTTAGAACTAGTTAATAAATACATGTTCTTAGTGATGATCTTTTGTTCACGTAACATTCAATATCCTTCATGACTCTGCTCATCACTTTAGAGCCTCCACCTCTTCACTTAGCTACTGATGAAGTATTCTTGGGTGTGGAATATTCATTCACCATCTATTGTAGAGCCAAGATAGTGATAGTGCATGTTGTGAAATGTTATGCATGAATGATTGAAATATAGTAAAGTAGGATCACCAATATCAGGTGTTTAAAATCATGCCCTAATAAATCTAGACAATGATTAAATGTTCAGTGCACAATGTTCAACACAAGGACATTAAAATGAGGGCACAAATTTGAAAAATCTACCTCTTGTACTTTGACCTTGTATAACTTTTGTATACAATATTCAAATGCCATTTTTGGAATTTCACCTAATCTCAATTTCAATTTGTCTATGTATGACTTAGAAACCAAGAAACCAGACCTCATTGACACACAATCATGGGTATCACAAAAATGTGCTCTCATTGAGTTTCACTTGGAGAGGATATCTATGTAACATGTGTTGAAATTTGTTATGAGCAGGTGCATGTGGAATCTGTATTGGCCATACTATTGTCTACATTTGTGGGGTTTGGAATTGCCATGGTGACAAGTACCTTGATCGGAGAGTTTTACAATTACAGGAGAAGGAATGTAGTACCAGTCCAAATTGAGCAAGTGGGAGAGGGGGCTTGTACCCTTGGAGAATCACCGGAATCAATTACTGGTACACAACCAGTTGGAGATGAGCGGCAACCGGATCATGTGGTCTTGCAAATGTCGGGTAGAGGTGTCGCGAGCTTGTGACTTTGGGTTGGTGATAATTACAGCTAGGCTCATGCTGACCCGCTTGTCCATGACCATAGTCCCGCTACTTCATGAACGTTGTTACAAAAAACATGATTTAAGGGGGTTTAGGGTTTTGGATTTTTTGCTTGATTTTCTTGTAGAGTATGTGTCCAGTAGGTCTTTGTTCCATCAATTGCTAGATTCTTATCTATGTATAGGGATTATTTTGTTCATATCAACCAGGTTGTTTCGAAATTTTGTGGCAAACTTGATGAATTGGGGTGATTCTTCACTGCAGCTAGTTTGTACTATAGAGGACTTGAAGGATGTTGAGATTTATAGGGTTCTTCCTTCTAGGCCTGATGCGTTGAAGACCCCGCAAATGAAGACCCCCCTAACCTTGGCTTCTTCGAAGTCCATTACAATCAAAGCACAAACCTTGTGAAGGTGAGTTAGTAGGGTTTGTGAACGGTTGCTAGCTTGTGTAAGCCTTCTTGCTTAGGGTTCATAAGAAGTTTACGAAGAAGGGGGTTTCGTAGGACTTGATCTTATAGATCTTTCTTTTTTAATAAATACACGAGAGTTTGTATCGTGGATAGGATGTTGCCACCCTGTAATGTGCCGGATCCGTTCTAGGGCTAACCACTATTCTACTGTCCCTTTTATTCCAATAAGTGAGGTTTGGGATTCAAAATTGTGGCCCAAACTGGTTGTATACCACTATGTTGGTGGATGTCAAGGCGATGTACAAAGCGTGCGGAGATTATACCATACTAGAAATTGCTTGCAATGTAAAGCTCTTTGCATTGGCCTTTGAAAGATACTGTACAACCATGGTATTGTATACTAGTTTTCTAATTCCTTGCCGGAGGATACTTTCTAGGCTGGAATGAATTTGGACCCTTGTAGGCATTCAATAATGTTCAATGATGCACATTTTGATTGAGAGATTAGTCATCTAGGTCGAGATTTCTTGATTGTTGTGTGGCATTTGATTCTCTGATGCATTTGCAGTAGTATCAATGGTCATATGTGTTACATCAGTGGAATTTCATGAAATTCGCAACTGGTGGTGAAGGCTTCAGCAAGGGAATGGTGGAGATTTTTATATCGCAACGAAAACCTCAAATTGTTTAGTTGAAGCTCAAATCTATACAGTACTTATCATAAGATTCATAGCTCTAATCACTTGAGCATCACATTTTTGGTACTCTAAAATTTGCTATTCTATCAAATGTGGTGCATAGTTGTAGCACCCACTTTGATTAAAAATTGAAGGAATATTGTATGCTCAATAATTGCTGAAAACAAAATTCATTTATATTTTTCAATCATATAAACGTCATTCATCTTAAAATCTTAAGATTTTAATTGTGTATGTTGGAACAAGGGCTTGCCTAGAGGACCCATGTGTGGATTATACATTGTTCAGCATAATTCTCTACGACATTAATTTATGAAATTGATATAGAGATTGGATGCAAGGGGGAACTTAAAACAATTTAGAAAATCAATGGAGCTACCTGCAACTTATCATTCTAAACTTAATCATGGTGTTAAATACTTCTAAAAATCTCAATTAATATTCAATCCATAATCAATTCTAAATCAATTTTTGATTTTGGTTTCAAAGTTTATGGATAAATATTGGTTATTACAATGTCAAAGTTAATAACACTTATTCAAAAGTTAGTATTAAATTATTTTGGAATTAAGCCCTATAATAAATCTTCTCATTTTTGGAAATTTGAACCATTTCTTGATATTTAGGGATTAATAAGAATGTAGTTAATACACGTTGACCACTTTAATCTAAGATATTTTTATGAAATGTCAAATCCCCACTTAATATGAGACTAGTATACTACAATCAATAATAGTGTAAAACTGGAAGGAAATGCGGTAGGGCTAGAAATCAATTGGTGTGTAGAAAAAAAACATTGATTATTCTAAGTTTCTAATCACCTCCATTCTACACTTGACAAATTTCAATAGCCATAGTACAAGAAATAATGGTTGATAACTAGGTGGAACAAAGATACCCAAGTTAGCGTCGTAGGAATCAAGGAGGACCTGCTGCATAGACACATCACGATGGACGGGTGCTGCAGCCACATCTGCTTTTGCCAAACGCAATGCAGCAAGCTTGGGTGTATGCTGTAGAAACTCCCGGCAGCGCTTGTTGATGAGGGAATCTTGGTGCAGCGTTTGCAGTGCCTCAGCTCGGGCATCATCAAATATAAATGCAGACACCCATCCATTCTACAAATCCAGCTGTTCCAACTGCTAAAGCCAAGCCACATCAAATGCCATCGCCACATTTGGAGAGGCAAATTGGCCCTCCGACATTGATTTTAGTTTTTGCACACACACTTTTGGCATTTTGAATCTGCCAGCATTTAAACAGGTTGTAAGCATAAGCCATTCTAAATCCGTAAAGCCAAAGCAAAGTAAGCATTTTGAGCACCCAAGAATGAACACACACACAGAAACGCGAAACCCACTTAAAACAATGTCAACCAAAATTCAGCACTTGAATCTAGGAAAAGAAAAACACAAAGAGCCCAGACATTACAAAGAATACCTGCAAGTTTTGGGTGCATCCAAAAAAATGGGGGGAAATAACCGAGCTTTGCCGGTGCCCAATGTCCTACTCGGTTTCTGGACCAAGCACAGCATCAGAGGACACGAGGTGCATGACAATAGAATTAGAAATTAGAGAAAAAAACAAGTAGCCCTGCAATAAGAGAAAGCACGGAACATATCAAAGAGTTATAGGCACAATTGACCAGACAATCTCACCAAAATGCCAAACCTCTCACAATTTGGCGCCGCCAAGGTCATGCGGTCTGAGGGCCACAACCTGCGCCATGAAACCAAAATTCGCAAAGAATTTTACAAACCCAGAATGGGAAATGCGCCCTGCATCGAAGAACACAAGGAGCATTTAGGGAATACCTGTAAGTTTTGAGGCGCTTCCCACACCCTTCCGAAAAATTTTGAGGCACTTCCTACACCCGCGTTGAACAGAACTAGAAGCCCACAGCTACAAGTGAAGGCGCAAGAAGCAAACATCAGCAACGGGGGAATTTGGGGAAGGAAAATGTGCTTGTACAAAACAGAAACAATCAAAACAAGCGGAGAAGAAACCAACAGAGATTCCCACAATGATTTTATGCTTCTCTTCTTGGCTCTTTTACAGGAAAAACAAGAAATGACAAACCACACAAGGCTAGGGGTGCCTTATAGACAATTCCGGGAGCTATGGCACTCAAACAGGTGCACTTTGGTGGCATGAACGCCCCGACTGGAGTTCCAAAAACTTTGGCAACATGACAGAATAAAGCACAAATGAAAAACAACGCCAAGGCTGAACCACGATAAGCAAAACCCAACACTTGAATTAAAAATTGAGAGAGACATTGTCGCATTAATTTGGAGGACAACATCGGCGGCTGGAGATCCCCTACTGAACGTCCAACGATCACACTAGCAAGCACTGGCGGCGCCTTCTATGGCACATCAAGCAAGTTAATCAAAAAAGAGATTGTAGAATCTGGAAAGTGACACAGGGAGAATTGACTGAATGAACTTAACCCCTAAGCTCTCAAGCGACCATTTTATGGTCGCTACCCGACTTCGGGCAAAATTGTCGGGCAAAAAAAAAAAAAAAAAATTTTTTTTTTTTTTTTTTTTTTCAAAATATTGGGTTGTCTATCAATATTTATACTCAAAACTCAGATCCCTAGGGTCAAATAAAAACTACAAGAGAAATAGCACAAAGTGTCTAGATTTGCCTAGTGTTGTAAAATTTACTACTGGGGGAAAGTATTGGTATTTTTATTGCTAGATCTCATGCATTTTTTCACAAATCAATAGAAACCACAATTTTGACCAATCCAAAAAGAATTCAAATGTTAATAATAGAAATTGTATTTTTGGTGAATTTTTGAAGTTATATCTTCAAAATTCATTTAAAAAAAATCTAAGAATAAATTTACAATTTTGACCGTACGGATGCTTTCTACTTTTCATGCTTCACATTATCTTCTTTGAAGCAAGCTTCAAAAAAGTTTTAGAACTTATATTTTATAACACATTTGTGTTTTGTCCCAATCCCTTGGACTTTTAGAGGTTAAGGGAAGGAGATCATGACTTGGTTTAGGGTCCTTACCCAAAATTGCTGAAACCATTTGAAGCAATGTAATACACTAAGACATTCTAAAACCTGCCCAGTTCCCACTCCACACAGGCTTGTGCACGAGACGGATATTTCAAAACAAATGAAGACGTTTGAACATAGAATCCAACTTTGGGTTTAGACTTTTTGTTTACCCTAAATCCTACCTGCACAAATTTGAATGTTCTTACAATTGAGTTCTTTTCAAATGGTCACACAGGCAGGTAACTCCCAAATAGCTGCGGCATGAACAAGAACTCTAGTACGCATAGTGACCCTGGCAAGAAAAGCCCAAACAAAAGAGACAAAGCAGTCAAACAAGAGCGCAAATAAAGAAACAAACCTGACAAAATATAGAACATATGTAGGGGCCAAGAAAAAGCTCCCTCAACTGGTCTGCGTCATCACATTCAGGCAAACAATCAAGGTAGAAGCCCAGTTGTACAAGGATTAAAGATGTTAATCTTTGAACTAGGTAGAAGTGGGTAAAAATTAGAGGTCAAATAAATCTAGATTCAAAAAAAAAAAACTGAAAGAGAACTATAACTCAAGATAATATAGAAACAAAATCTCCAATGCCGAATTGCATAATTTGTAGAAGTAAAAAAAATAAACAACTGCCCTAAACCTAGAAGTCAAATAAATGTGGAAATAAAATCCCCAATGGTAAATACCAAAAAATTAAAAAGTCAGAAAAAAAAAATTGGGAATGTAACCCATAATGCCAGCATCAAAGATGAATAAGCGCATAGGCTCCAATAACTTACACAGATAGTGCAGCCCAATGAATCCGATTACATCGGCCATTCACGGTCCACCAGAATCTCCATTGGTCCCCAGAATTAGCACAATGTTAGTCCAACGTACCATTTTTTGTTTCTTGGGACTCTAATATCTCGGCTAGCTCGTAGAGTTTTCTATGGTGGATTTATTTTCAAGTGCTTCTGTTGGTCACAAATTGATTCCACTAGTCTTGTCATTTTGGTCTAAAGTATACACTTCATTTCCAAGGTTGTAAGTCATGGTCACTGAACAAATTATGCAATCCACGTCAATCCACTGACTATCAGTGTAATCATACTTAAATTTGTCTTGGCCAAGGTGGGATCTACAATACTGCAG
Source organism: Neckera pumila (assembly GCA_963969595.1). Taxonomy (NCBI): domain Eukaryota; kingdom Viridiplantae; phylum Streptophyta; class Bryopsida; order Hypnales; family Neckeraceae; genus Neckera; species Neckera pumila. The sequence goes on along the minus strand of OZ018412.1, from coordinate 4,886,453 downwards.
CATAACTTCTATGTGAGGATTGTGAAGGTTACGCTTTCCATTTTCTTCCATTCGCAAAAGGAGGTCAACTGGCTGGCACAAAACCCCAAATTGTCTTCCATTGCGCTGCCTCATGGCTTGGACATTGCCCACCTACCAAGCACCCTCGTCTACAGCATTCAAAATGTTAGTGGTAGTTCTAGCTGATGAAGGATTGGATGGACGCCCCCTTTTGCGCTTCGCAGCAGATCTAACCATTGAAGATAGTCTAGTAATGCTCCTTTGAACAAAATGCACACCACAATTTGACCCAATACATAACAAGCCTATTCCAGATGACAAACCGGCTTGAACACAATTGTCATGGTTGTTAAACTCAATACTATGCTTAATTCTTGCAATCTGATCTTTGGATAGAAAGCTGTTATCATTCAATTGTGACACAAGCGTTGACTTGTAGATGCAATGTCCGTCAACTTCCACAATGGGCTGAAGTGTTGCATTGGTCTGTGACATAGGCACTTGCATCTCCCCGCCATTTAGTACATCTGTTATTGCATCTCGAGTCTCTTCTTTAAAGAGAGTTGCATGCTCACTTGAATCGTCAAGGATGTCATCTTCAATGGAGTCTCTCATGGTTGGTCCATCCTTGGTACCTAACAAAAGCGGTGGAGAAAATTGTAGACGATCCCACAGCACTTCAGAGTCTCCATCCTCCCCTGAAATTGGTCTAGCAGTCGGTTTGTAAGCAAAACTTTTTGGATCTGCTCTTTCCACTATCCAAGGCTTTTCGTACCAAACCTTTTTCAAGGGTTGGCATTGCTGACTCGGAGCCATGTTGAGAGATCGTAGCATAACTTGGGCATCATTGAGCCCCTTCTGCAATGCGCCTATGACCTCTGCATTTGTAGATAAAGCGTTGTAGTCTCCTAGGTTGCACTTGCCCTTGCCAGCTTCAAGCTCATGAAGCGATTCCCACACTGTCTCCATCTTGTTGTGTTGCTTTTTGAATGCCAACCCATTCTTCCCGTATACTTTAGCTGAGATGTGGTTCAATGTATTTGCGGTGTTCACTAATTCATGGAAGTCGTATGCGCGCTCAAGCCCGTTCATGCAACCAATTTGTGAAAAGAAAATTTTATAGGAATCACTTCCAGTCAAATGGAGCGGCACAGGTAATTTGGGGCACCTGTCTTTAAAAGGACAAATTAGGATAACCACAAAATGACATGATAGTTGGATGTCAATGAAGCACTGGTTACTCACAAAGTTCTTGGCCTCCACAGCTTCACTAGCCTTTGCAAATTGCCAAATACACCGTGATCTCCGTGGTGCAACCATAGCCTCCAAAGTCTGAAAAAGAAAGATACTTTACCACAAAGAACAATCCTATTGCCGAGGTCCAGTCTGGGAGAACAAAAAATGCCAATGTAGTCAGCACATACTTGCAAATACATCTCTCTCCCAAGGGTTCTTTCATGATGTGCATAATTTGCAGAATGCATGCGGGCCAAACAAGACCAAACTTTGTCCTGACAAAGCCTTTGAGCTGATGCCCAATTTTGGCGGTCTTTTCTCTCAACATCCTCAAGTTTTAAATCGTGTTCTTTTGCTGTGAATTCCTAGAACACTTTCTCTATGTGATTATGCAGACACAAATCTCCTCCCAATTGCAATGTTCTTGTAGTCGAAAGGAGCAGGTTAATTAATTTCTTCCCATTATGAATGTAATTTTGGTCGTGCAACCCCTTAGCATCCCCATTTCTATCTAATGACACAGAGAACATCCACCCATTCCAATTTACTGCAAAACAACTCCCTAACCCGCTTTTGTAATCAACCAACATCAGTTGGCGCCTTCGTGAATCACCGTCGCTAGCATGCCCAATGATCGGGCCCTATAGCATCCAAACAGTCCTTTTGCCAAAGTGTGTCAATGACATCCCACTGCTTTCTAACCCACTCCGAATTAAAACAATTGCAAGTACAACATGCCAATAATACAAGACGCAGGAGTTTTTCATGCAAAGGGTTCACTACAACTACACGAGCAAAAGTACCTGTCCAATTGAAAGGAAAGGCTTGCAATAATTGCTAGTAGCCCTCTTTGCCACTACCAACGGTTGGTCTGAATCCGGAAACACAGACATGATTTTCACACAGTCCATAGAAGCCAGCATGAGTATGAGAGTATTCCACTTTGCTTCCCACGCCACTCTTCCCTTGACTTTGGTTTCACCTTCAGCTAGTATAACCGATACAGGACCTACAATGTTGTGCAATTTGCATCTCTATAAATTTGAGCCACCGAAGCAAAAATCTGCTCGTGCTCTCCAGGAATAAACTGGACTTTTTTCTTTACATCACGTTTCACTTTACAGTAGCCAGGACCCGCAAAGTTCAAAGCAAACATGTCAATCATTCTACGGCCACCATACACTTTCATGACCTCCCCAAGACACTTGCTATTATCACTATAGTGGTTCCCTTTATCATCCCAATTTAAGTTTTGAGCAACATCACAGAGGAAGTTCCACAAGGCAGGCTTCCTCCCGAATGCACCAGACCTATGCGCACTGATGATATTGTGGCAAAATTTAATTAGATTATGACTACTATAAGCATCTCTGGCCAAGTCCCACAAGCTTGGTCTCTTCACTTTAAGATGGATAATCCTAGCCCTCGCCGACAAGTGCAATAATTTCTCAACTTTCAATTTTTTGCGCAAATCCCAATTATGCTTAGTAAGTTTAGTTAGCAACAAAAATCCAAGTTGCCTTCCCCCTCTAATGCTCTTGGTTCCCCTTTTTTCAGTACTCAAATCTTCCCTTTGAACTCTTTTTCGGAAGTCTGCTTCTACAGGGATTCCGGAGCACATCGAGCATGACAAATTTGGAAAGCCAGCCCTTGAATTGCCAATTCTAACACATGATTGGTGCCTTAACGTACCCTGAATTGTAACAAGTTCTCCATTTCTAAGAAAACTAGTAGTAACATGTGGTTTGGGATACCACACCCCTCCCACATGAGGATCTTGAATTAGTTCAATCACGGAGCAAGAGACATCAGTATATTTACATGTTGGACCCCTGAAACCCCAACATAGCAAATTCAAAAAAATAGTGAGGTCAAAGGTAGGACACTCACCCTGGTCATTGCTGATAGCAACAGAACCACAACTCCACCATCGGCCAAGATCAGGTTGGTTAGAATGTACACTTACACCTGATGATGCAGCAGGTCGCCCTCTACGTCCACTGAGAATTGGTTGCCACTGCTTCGAAGCAATGTTTGATTGTTTGATGGCGTGCAAGTGCTTAGCCGATGCCAAGTGATGACGCAAATTCACTTCTAGATTCTTCTTAGGCGAGCATAGGCTCAACAAGTCACGGCAGTAAAAGCACCGCACCTTCATCTAGAAACTCTTTGGGGTCCCCTCCTTGAATGTACCAAACACACTAAAGGGCCATTTTTCTTCCCCTAAACTATCATTACTTCTTCCATGATAGAGATGCCTTTGTCTATGACTTTCTAATGCATCTCCGGAGTCAGGTGAGCAACCTTCCCTTAAATGCAATAGATTGTGGATGATCACCACATTGAACGTCATTGTGAGCACACCAGTTCTTCATGTGGTTTGTACTTAGCAAGTGCTTAGATTTGAAGTTGTCATTAGAGGAGTTTTGGAGGCCTTGGAAGACTGTTTCAAGCCCGTTCCCCAGTCTGCCCAAATTCAGGGAACGAAAGTATGGGCGTGTCAAATTTTTTTTTTTGCACAAAAATAAAAAATAAACTCAAATATCATTTCAACCAAATTTTATTTATTTTTTAATCTCTTTTTCAAAAATGATGTGGCAGTTGCTTGGCCACATCAGCCAATGTTAGCCTGGCCATTTGGCAGCGTTTCAGCATTCCTATAGAGTTCCCACAGTCCGGGAACTCACAGTCTCTTAGGAGGCCCAAAACTCCTCTAATGTGAACAAATTTTGAATGTTGGTTATCTCGTGCTTCCCACTGTCCCTACCGATTTTCTTATGACATTTAAGGCAAAAAATCTTCACTATTGCATTGCCATTGAAATCCGAAGTCCTCAACACCCACCAATTGTCTTCTTGCGACAAACACTTCAAATCCCAATTCATCTTCTCCGCTTGCTCAAGATAACGATCCCAAAGTTCTTTGGAAAGTGTCTCGGAATTGAGCTAGTGGTTTAGGGATTTAGTTATCCCTGATGAACTCGTAACCCTAGAACTCTCAATGCCATCCACAACTTGCACTTCACCTCCGTTGTCTATGAGGCAGAAAACACCAACTATTGCCTCACGTTGACCCCTTTGTTGTTCCTCCGCTGCTTCAGCTGCACTTGGCACAAAATCATCATGGAGGCGACGCCATTTGGAAGCTTCCTCATCCTCACAAGGCAAAGGCAGCACGTAAACATTAGCAGTAACATCGTTCAATCCTTCCATTTTATTCTTTATTCTGCAGTGCTCCTTGTTGTCCCAGAATTGAAACGGCCACTCAAGCGCTTGTTTTTCCTCCAAGTAAATCCGTAGGGAAGTATAAGTTTCGCCAGGCATCACTTTGACTTTGTTGTAGAACTCTAGAATTGAGATTTCGGCCTCCATTGTCCATATCTTCACTTGAGTTGCCATGATACCCTAAAATCCAAAACACTCCATTGACCAGCGGAGAGGTATGAGTACCCTGTTGTTTGATTGGAGTAGAAATTTTGCGTGCAAATGAATATAAGCACAAAACTTGCAAATGAAAGAAGATGACAACATTACCTGTCCCAGGAAGGTGCCGAAGTTCTTCAAATCATGCACTAATTTACAAGTCAAGGCACCACCCTAATTGCCAACTTACTCAACATCAAGGCAGCAAACAGATTCCGCAAACACATATTCAAATTTCTAGAACGTCACAGTAGAAAACAACATGTCCCTATCCTAAACCGCATCGCCAAGCTCAAAATTTGCACCCTAAGCCCAACGACTCCAAGGCGGGGCAGTCTGATAGCACTCGCTTTAGGTCAAAGTGGTAGGATTTCATCCACCAAAACAGTGATGACGACTAGATTTTACATCCATCCAATTGCAACACACCTGTACTGAGACCTATACAAAAGGTACTGTAGTAAATATAGAACCTAGGATCCACTTTTTGGGACCCCTAATTATATGTACTAATTTTGAATGGCCTAGATTTGTAGCCTACCTAAATTAATTATACTGGATTTTGCTATTTTCTATGCTCTCTAATGTATTTGTAAGTTCTTTATAATTTTTAGTTCAAATGAATAAAATCCTATCTATTTTATCCCGCACGTAGTTTTGAAAATGCAATAAGTGCCCCCCCGAGTGAACAATCCTTCTCTCCAGTAATGATCCAAAATTATCAATCTAGTACTTTTGTGGTATTTTAGTGATCTAAGAAGAAGACATCCAAAAGATAACCATTGCCAACTTACATTGATGGAATTGAGTCACAACTGTCTTTTAAGGAAGTTGGAGTAGTGTTTCATTTAAAGATACTTATTGTAAGTAACAATTTTTTCACTTGCAACCTTCTTGAAAATGTGATGCAAAATGTGACAAGTTGTCATAATAGTCAATAGATGAGCCTAATTGCCTTGAAATTGAAAAGAGAATGGGCCCAAGTTTGATTCAAATAGAGGTTGGAAAAAGGATCTAATTGTCAACTATCAACTGCCAACTACCATATAGAGATCCAAAATAATTGTTCCAAATTGTGGCTGACATTACCAAGATACTCATAGCTTAATTTAGGTCTTTTCAATTAATGTAGCTAGGCCCTTAATAAAATTCTAAAATTCATCTCCATTTTAATTTTCTATCCTATGACAAGAACACACTTTCAACAACTTCTAAACTAGTGACTAGCACATTTCAAGCTAATCAACTTGAGAATAGAATTCAAAATCTTTTTGGATCATTTTTGCTAGTGATCAACAAGACAATTCTATATTGAATCACTTACAATTTGGTTTGAAGGCTCTATACAAAGTTTGAGTTTGATTTTCAAGGAGTTTTCATTATTGCAAAATAAAATCCACAATAACTTGGTTATTTGGAGAATTTCTAACAATAATTAAATGCTTGTCACTTAAGCCACAACCCAAAAAATGGTGAAGTACCAAGAGGCAAAAAAGACACAATTAAAACTATACTTAGAACATTAATAATCTTGGAATTTTTTTATAGAGCTTTTCAAATTGCTTAGAATTCAAGATTTTTTTCTTCACTTTTTTATTAAGATCCTACGACCAAAATGCATCAAGACTTTGGACTTTGATCTTTTTTGGAATTTTTTTATAAAGCTCTAAAGATCATACTTTAGAAAATTTCTCTTGTTCTAATATAGGGGTGTGAGTTATTTTCAGCTTTACAATGTATCTTTTTACTTCAAAAATTTGTAACTAATTACTCTTAATAAGAAAAAATATCAATAATTCAAAACATAATCTTTCAAAGTAGGAAAATCTATTCATATTTTTTTCTTTTTCTTTTAATTAAATTTTAGAATATAATATAGGGGGTCCAAAATTTGATTGCACATGATTTACTATAGATACATTTAGTGAATTTCCTAAAAAATGAAAACATATAAAACATTACAGAGTAAGAAAGCCATTAACTTTTTAATGAAATTAGATTACAAAAACTCAAACAGTATTAATAATTTCAAAGATTATAGGTAGAAAATGAACTTAGAATAGAAAAATTAATACATAAGTAGAATAAGTTTACAATGTACAAAATTGTGGTCAAATTGAACAAATAGCTACACAAGGAGGAGATTTGTCCATAAGCCAATGTATTTCCATGTGAATTATACATTAAAGTAACAAGTCATAATAGATTGATGGAGACCCAAATCAACAATGGAGACTTGAAATATCCTTTTCAATGACATCAAATGTGCTAACCAAAGCATTAAAATCATTACCTTGTTGTAAGTATGACTTGAGATTTATTAGGGCTACTTGGAAAGTTAAAATTGTGTTAGCCATTCACTATAGGAACCATTCATCCTATCATACTAGGAAGAATTATGGTTGAATTCAGTGGATTGCTTTTGAGCAATAAACTATCACAAGCCTTTCCATTACTAGTGCAATTTTGGAAGGAAGGAGTTTGATAGGTTCCTGAAGACCTATCAAAGTGGCAAAATTTTGCCAAAAAAAACACATTGATTAATGCCAAAAAAGTTTATGGAGGGAATTACTTGTCCAAAATGCAAATTACAAAATTGTCAACAAATTTGTTGAAGAGAGTGATAAGGAGGAAGGATTGTTTGCCATGTACTAACTTTAAGTGAGTTCAAAGACAAATGCTTTGCTTTTGAGGCACCAATCTTTAAGGCATCATATCTTTGCTCTTTGGTTGATCCACAAAAAGTTATTGTTGAAAATAGTGCTACCCCTATTTAGAAAGTGGCTTGCAAAATTTGGGGACAATTCATTGTGGATATGGGTGAATTCACCCAAATTAGAAGACAATTAATTGTGGACATGTGGACTTTTGATCTAGTGCCTCAAATTGAGCTTCCAAACTATGTGGAGATTCTTTGGGGCACTTAGGAATTAATGGTGTCTTTTGTGAATACACTATAAGAAACCCATGTTTTTTTTTATCCCTGGATTCTGCATGCTGATGTCGCAACTGGTGTCTTGAAATGTCTACGTGGACGTCCAAAAAATTGTGTTGCTCAAGACTCGGGTTTGACATTAGATTTGACGTTGGACATCAACATGCTGGGGGACCGGATGTCCAAAAAAAATGGGTCAACGGGGTCCTCAAAGGCCGCCATGTGGCTACCATCTAAGCACCACATGTGCACGGGCAGCCACGTAGGAAACTTTTTCATCCATTTTTTACCATGGCATCCGAGGCGGCATGTGACGTGGCGGCAAAAAAAGTGACGTGGCATCCAGCAAGGATGACGTGGTATGCCATGTCAGCATATTTTTTTGTTGTCTAAGAATTTTCTTACTATCTTTAAAGATGTCAACATAGACATTTATATGTTTTTTGAGACATCAACTCTGACGTCCAGACATTTTCATAGACGTATTTTGAAACATCACCTTAGACATCCAAACTTCTTGTGACATCAATGTAAACATCTACTTTTCATCATGAATACCTCTGGCAATGTTTGGTATGATCTAGGAGAACAAAATGATGTCACATTAAACATTCATGGAATGGAGTGGACTATTTAGCATGATGTTAATATGGACAGTCTTACATGTCTCATATGATGTCCCTCATGCATGTCATAATGTCCAATATAACATGTCATACACAATACACCATATATTATACATCTAGAAGTCTATAAAAACATACAAGAAAACATTTCAACGTTTTATAAGATGTCTTTAGTGACATCTCTACGTCTACTTAGACATCTCCAATACAAGTGTAGAATAGACAAAAATGAGCTCTTTATACAAGTGGAGTGGTAGAGGGGAAAACAAACTATATGGGACATTGAAAACACTGGATTTAAATTTTGGTAGAGCAGCATACAGATGTCCAATAGGATGTTTTTTGTATGTCTCAAAGGCCGCTCTAATGATGTCTCTATAGACGTTATACCGATTGTGACTATGTTTCCTAAAACATCTAGAAGTCTACAAAAATGTCCAAAAAAACATCTCAACGTTTTATAAGATGTCTTCAATGACATCTCTAGGTCTACTTAGACATCTCCAATACAAGTGTAGAAAACGCAAAAAGACAGCCCCGCTATGCTGACGTGGCATGCCACATCAACATAATTTTATGCCACATCAACTAATTTACATGTGGCATGCCATGTCATATGCCACGTCATCTTATTTTCTTCGAAAGCTACCCGGAGGCTGCCTAATCCTTTTTTTTTAACCTTGGTCAAACTTTTATCCAAGGAAAAAGTGATTTTCAAAAAATTACCCACCTTGAAATTTTCCGCAGTCATCTGGAACATCCTTGGAAATTTACCCTAAACTGCAATCCTCTTTTTTAACATCTTGATGTCTCAACGGATATAGTATGTTAGGCCTTGGACATCGCATGTTTTTGGGCAGACATAAAAAAAAAAAAAGGTTTCTTATAGTGATAATGTAGTTGAAACAGGTGTCGCTAACTTGTTGGTCTTTCATTAAGAAGTTGAAAAAAATAGAATTCATATTGTGCGTCTAGCCATTTACTATAGGAACCACTCAGCTTGCCATATTAAAAAGACTCATAGTTGAAGCTATTACTAAGTTTATGGAGGGAATTACTTGTTCCAAAGGCAGAGTATAAGATTGTCAATAGATTTGTTGAAGAGAGTGATGCAGAGAAAGGATTGCTTGCAAAGTACCAGCCTTAAGTGAATTCAAGGACAAATGATTTGCTTTTGAAAGTGTTAGATGCAATTGGAAGCTAAAATTCTCTAACTTGAGATGCAATTTCTTCATTGCTTCCTTCTCATTTGTTGGGTATAAATTATATAATGTCCCCTATGTCACCTTCAAGACCAACTTCAAAAATAATATTAAGATCAAAATCAATGTCAAACTCAAATGTTAACTACCACAGTTAATCTAAAAGTGATAATTATCTTTTGTCCATTTGCAATTAGTACTAAACTTAGAGGAATTAGAAAAAATTTACCAATAACTAATATTTAACTATCTTCTTTGTATATTTTGTTGGAATACAACAAAAAAGCCATTAGTCAATTTAATCTATATTTTGGTAACCTTTGACTTGGTTTGGTTGTATGTTCTTTTAGGTTAGACAATTTATATGTCACAAGTAAAATGAATTAAGTGGCATGCAACTTTGTCTCTATAACAATGCATTCACATATAGATTCATTGCTTTTAGAAATATGACCTATATATTATGGTCAAAGTAAACAAGCAACATGCTTCAATATGTTATGGACTTGTCCTTGTGAATATGTGAAAAAACTACTACAAAGATATACTTATATGATTTTAAATGTTATGGTCAAAGTGAAGACGCAATTAAACTATAATAAGCTTTATGACTTTTAAAGTAGCAACCATCCAAACTTCATCGCATTGACTATTGATATAACTTTTGTCAATGCAAGGCTTTCTTACCTTTGATGGCTTTTTGGGTAGCAAACAACTTAAAATTCCTCTAATTTATTGTAGGTTTAATTTCTATTAAACTCCTAAAGTCCCAAGGCCATTTTTCTGTCAAAAATACTCAAAACAATCACTTCTACTGCATTCATCCAATGAACCATATAAAATATATATTTTTAGAATCCAACCATAAGATTTTGTACTACACTTGTCTCAAATCATGTAGTAAAAATTTCATGATTTTGACCATACGGATTGAAAGTTATTAGCATTCAAAGTGAAAGAAAAAGTTTTTTTCAAGAAAATGCTTCGATTGCCCAAAAAACAAGAAGCTCCATAATTTTCACATCACCAATCCAAATGGAATGAATCAAAGCTTCCCATTTAGACAAAAATATAATCTATGAAAAAAAAATTACTAAAAATTTATTTCAATTTTTTGTGGATTTTTCTTTTGCTACCTGCTTTCCCTGATTTGAGGTTATTGTAACATAACTTTTGCTCCCAAGCATTGATTGAAATAAAAATTATATTCTCATAAAGCTAATAATTTTTTCTATCATATGAAAAAGTTTCAAAAAGTTTCACCAAACATTGAGCTCATAGGAACCTGTCCAAACTTTCAAGAGTCTCTTGAGGGGACTCTTGGGACTTTATGGGTTAACCCCTAGTTGCCTGAGCGACCAATATGGTTGCTCCAAAATTTTAGGCTCATTTGGGCATGGGCAGTTAAATTCCTTTGACCGATTAAAAAAAATTTATAGGCAGTATTGAAGGTTAACTATTGAAACTTTTATTTTTCACTAAAAAAGGTAAATATTTGATTTTTGAGAGGTCCTCAAAGGCATATATGCATCATTAGTGGAAGAGTAAAGCTTGCTAATTTTACTTGATTTCCCGGCTCTGAACAAAGCTTGCCAATTTCACTTGATTTGAGATCTAAAAAGTTATACTTATCTATTTGCTTTGAAAATGGTCCCAATGGAAAGAGTAAAGTGTTTTTATGATTTTCACCATTGAAAATTTAAACATGCAAGTGTTGATTTGGAGTTATTTACAATTTCTACTTATCAAATAAAATTGCGTTTCAACAACTACAAGGTGGATTGTGTAATGAGTTTGATAGCTCTTCATTTGAACTTAAGTTTTTTAGACATACATTTTAGTGTGCTAACACAATTTTAAATTATTCATGTTACATCCAACCCCAAAAAATTCTTATATGCAAATTTCTCAAACATTGTTGGGAGGGCAGCATATTAAAAATAGGATATTTACATTCCTCTAATAATCTCACAACTCCTATGCAATTTTAAACTCAACATTGGTAAGCACATTAATAAGCAAGCTCTCTAAACATCTATATTGCTAGATTTTGAAAAACAAACAATTTGCTTCATTAAAGATAACTATAAGCTCATGCTCTTTTTTCAAAGGAAAAACACACTTGGAAAGGCTTAGGCACTTAGGAGTTAAGGTAGAACTACTTGACATCAAGAAAAAAATGGGGCCATTAGAAAGCCTCTTCCCTTTGTAAAACTGTGACCAAAAATGAGCAATAAATTGTGAATAAATAAAAAATTGAATTTTTTTATAATAATTTAAAAATTGCAGTCCACATTGGCAGACCGTCTGCCAACATGGTCTGCAATTTTTAAATTATTGAAAAAAATCGATTTATTTTTTTATTTTTAATATATTTTTTTATTTGCAGTCTGCTGCTCACTGCTAGTCAGATCTAGTGGCCTTCTTGAGGCCCCATTTTTCTTCTAATGATATGTCATGTATTGGTAGGTGTCACCAATGTAGCCTTAAATTCTAAATGCTCAAACACTGTTTTTTGGCAACATAGCGAGTCTTTGAAAACCATACCTACCCGCAAACTAAAACTCCTCATAATTTTCATCTCATTAATCCAAATGGAATGATTCAAAGCTTCTCATTCTCATATAAATCTAGAGAATCAATTTCAAATTTTTATTTTTTTAAAAAGGGATTTTAAAAAAAGTTTATTGACCTGCCTGGGCTGCCTGCCGAGCAGTGAAAATGACATATCATGCAATAATTTTTTAACCATGTAGTCAAAAGTTATGAAAATTATTGGGCCTTAAAGCTACTCCTCAAAAATTTCAAAGAAAAAAAATAAAAGCTCCATTTGTAGGAAGCTGCCCAAAATCGCTATGTTGCCAAAAAATGGTGTTTGAGCATTTAGAGGTTAAACAAACTTAATTTCTAAAGGCCCAACCATCCCCTTGGGGACATTGCAGAGTTCAGTAGGTTCTTGTCATTTCAATTTTTGACATGATTTTTTGAATTTTTTTTTAAGATAGGAAAATATACTAGCTTTATAGGAATATAAATTTTATTCCAATTGGTGTCCAGATTCAAAAGTTAGACCACCCTAAGTCCAAAAAAAAATTTTAATTTTGTTTCTCATAGAAAACACTTTTGTCTAGTTGGAATGATTTGGTTCATTCTATATGACTAGTGTATTTCAATTCCATCTTAGAGCTATTAGAGATTTAGTTTTTCCTTCTATCTTAACCTACTTCTATATAACAATTTTTTGGAAAATGAAAATTAAGTGTTTTCTATATAATTTTTTATTTCTATATTCACAATTCAATTTTGCAATACAAAAAATTTAAATTCAAAATCAGTGGTGTAAAAAGTTTTAAGTCAAAATGTTCAAAGTCAAAAAAGATTCAAAGTCAAAAAAATCTAGTCATGGAAGGTGCAAATGAACTTATTTTTTTTACTTTGAACGCAAATATCTTGCAATCTGTGCAGTCAAAGTTTCTGAAATTTCTACTACACATTTTTATACTTGTCTAGTGTAAGATCCTACAATTAGATATGCAAAAAAAAATTAAAAAATAAAAGTTATGCACCTTGCAATAGAAATGGTAGTTTTTTTGGCAGGAAAAAGTCTATGAGCCTTTAGGGCTTAAACTTTACAAATGGTTCCTACTTTACAAATGGCACTTTGTGATTGTAAAGTAACAAGCTTTTAGTGAATAATTTTGGATCTTATTCAAGTGTTTCAAAGCATGCACCTATTGAACACTTTGTGGTTTCTTCAAATCTTGACTTTGAAAATTCACAAGAAAATACAAAAACTTTTTATTTTTTTTGACTCCATCTATTGTACCCAACTATAAAAGTGACAACAATGTTTGGAGAAAACCGCCAATTAGTTCATTGTTAGGCACTAGAATTAAGAAAAAACTTGGTTGCAATTTAAAACATCAATATGGGAACTAGAACAAAATAGAAAATAGCTAAGAAACTTTAAAAAATCCCAAATGATGGTCAACATTAAATAATTGTAAAAATGGATGCCAACATCATTGTAAATTTATCTTGCAAGAAAATCATTTGTTTATATGAGAAAAAAAGGATACTGCAGAACATTGACAGAATGTTCTAAGTTACGGTAAACTATGCACTAATACACACCAGCTTAAATGAACGATAATAAAGCTCTCCTGTCCTCAGAGACACTAGGTTATCTTGAAAGTTTAATTAAAGAAACGCATCATTGTATGGGCAATAGAAAGGATCTTAGAATGAAATAAGATACATCCATGTAGAAATGCTCAGGGTGCTTGGTGAGTGGCACACAGCATAAAATTTAACAACCACCAGAGTCGAAAGGCTCGGATAATTTTATTCAATAATGTGTAAACATAACCACTTCAAAGACAAGACATTCTAATTTTATGCATTTTCAACGAGGCTACCGGAAGACATGCACGATCCAACCCTATCATGACCTCGATGTACATATTCAACGAAACCCTAGTCGGTGAGTCGTCTGAAATTCTCGTTTCAAACCACAAAGTGAACAAGTCTGAACGAGTCAGGTTTCGAATCGCATACTGTATAATACTGAACGAGACACAAATTAAAAACAGAATTATTCACGTTGTATTGGTTTTGGGACGTCTTCGATTCTAGGTGAGATGCATGCAACTGCCTCTGCGTGAATCCAAAATGGACAAAATGTTTAAATTTACATATACTCGTAAATAGTAGCAGCACCATAAAGCAAACCATTTCCGCTTTGAATTCATGTATACCCAGAGAATAGAAAATCTTGAAATCCGAAAAGGATGTCTCATTAAAAGCTCGCTCTTACAGCATGTGCGAGAGAATCTCGTTTCTCCATGAAGAGAAGCCAGCCAGAAAGCCATGGAACATATCCAGTCGATATTAAAACGGACTATCAATATTCTACTTTCGTGAAGAAGAGAGACGCCCAACCATTTCGTGAAGTTCTCGAACTCGGTGTACTCTGAGTCTGAGACCATAGTTTTGTACCATGAAGCGCCCTGTTTCTTGATCAATTCCTTCTCCTCGGGCTGCACACAGACCATTGATCCATTAGACAAGAAAATCTAGACACTGATCTGGTCAAACATGACACTTACACTCGCCACTGTCGCAAATCCGCTGTCAAATATACTTGTCGAAACATTAACAACAATAATGCAGGAAACAGGTTCTAGGGTAATGCAGAATTTCAACATATGCAGTTGACAATAATTGCAAGAATGATACATGACAGTTAAAAGTGAAAAGTGTGGAATACCATGAGCTAGCTCCTCTTGCTCTGTAACTTCTCGGCTTTGGCCTTGGCTTGCCTTTCCTGGGACAAAAGCTCCATCCTCCGGGCAGTCTTGGCGTTTGGGTTGAGCTTGAGGAGAGCTCCCAAATTCTTCAATGGATTCTTCTTCAGTGCACGTCTCTTGACGTCCACCTTGATAGGGCGGACGACGCTCTGGATTTCATCGGAGTTCATGATCCTGGCCAAATCAGGGTTACCCATGATATTGCGGGGAAGCACACAGTCCTTCTTGACAAGAGACTTCTTCTCGTGGGTGCCGAAGATGGTATCCAACTTCTCAAAAGCTGACTTGGTCCAGACGATGAACCGTCCAAGGTGACCACCTGCATTTGAATAGCCCGAAATATAATTAAGAGACTTTTCGAAGCGCAGAAGAAGTGGCAGTTGGTAACAACAAAACCCTAAAATCTGGGATTTACACCGGAAAGGTGAATGGTATTTACCACTAACTTCTCGGCAATGCACATACTTTGCAACCTCATCTTTCTCGACAATGCACATACCGAGCCACATCAAAACATAAGAATATTATACAAGTGATTGAATAATAAGGGTTTAGCAAATAGTAAATCAAACTCAACAAAGAGTCAATGTAAATTCTACAACAAGATATAGTTTGGAGAATTAATATCATATTTGTTCAAGACTATTTAGTGCTATTAACCAAAAAGTTAATCAAATACTATAGATGAAGAGAAGATGCAATACTCCAAAGGGACAAAGGTAGTTCAGAGTATAATGCGAAGTGAGTACCTCCTCGACATTCTGAGCGTCCCGAGCATGCACACCCTCATCTTCGGGCGAGGAACTTGGGACAACTTTACGGAGCCACTGAAACGCTTGTCTTTCTGGGGATCGTAGTTCTTCAGACCAATCTGAAGCTCCACGATCTCCGTGAACTTCCGGTTCTTCTCCTTCGCCCCAGCGGTAATCTGGGAGATGGCGTCTCGGAGGACATCGCTCTGAAGCTTACTGCATAGAATAACATCACCAACATCAATCTCAAACCCTAATCTGAATCACGCCGACAGAATCACAACCAAGACGAACGCAAGCCTATCTTCAGAAGTAAAGGGCTGAATAAGCAGTTTAAGAATGCCTTGTGTTGTATGTGCGGAAGGCAACTAGTAAAGGTCCACTTGAGTGTGCTTTGTGGTGTGTAGTCAGATCTCTGAAACTGATTGAGCTCAACTCCAGAGGCATTGCTGGACTGAGAACTTGGTAGTGATCCATGCTTTCTAGTTCCATGGAGAGGAGTCATTTGCAGCACGGAAGGCATGATTACTTCTCTCTAGGTGCTTCTCTGCACTGGCAGATTTGCTATTAAGTTCCAACTATCATATTCATGACTTCATTTTGACTCTTGATAAACAGTTCTCGTTGTCAGAACATCATTCTAGAGATTTCTCTTGAGATGTCCATGATATGGAATTTTAATCTTATTTACAAGGATCTCTCGAGCTCGCAGCTACCAGGTGATATGGCAGTGCTTTTTCAAGATTTCACAAGTCTTGAGTATTTGTAAGCATTCCATCTTGCTGGAATTTTTACATGCAGTTTGACTATTTGAAGTGGCTTTTCAACACCACTCATGTTTTTGATGACTATCTGAATGTATTTGAAGTGGCTATACAAATGTTTTTCATGACTATCTGAAGTGAAAAACATTTTGCGAGAAATAGTTTTGTATTAGGAGAATTTTTTCTTAGACTTAGTTCTAAGTTTTATTCAGTTCCCAAGTAGTTGAGCATCCACTGTTCAAAAAGTTTCAAACTTTGTCAGGATTCAGAATTTGTGCCAGCAATTTTTTTAGGGGGTCATTTTTGGTCATTTTTGGTCGAAGAGTATGTCTGTCATCATAGAAAAGCAAAGTTGGTGCTGTAGTGAATGAAGAAAACTAAGAGTCTTGAGGGCCAAATGACTATGGAATTTCTTCCAATGCTAAACTAAAGCTGTTCGTATTTTAGACAGGAAATTTCTGATTTAGAGGGATGGTTACATACTGGCGATATTGGGTCTTGATTGCGTGGCGGTCGGCTGAAATCATTGACAGGTACTTAGCAAGCATCACCCTTTCTTATATTGTTGATTTTGAAATCTCCCATGTTAATGCCTTGTGTATTCGACTTCCGTTGGAACTGTAACTAAGGCAGAGGATAGTGTTTGCGTCACTTTAATTTATGCATTTCACAAATATTTAGGAGTGCTTTTTTGTTTGAATTTTCGCTATAGAACTGTGGAGAGATCACTTTGGATACCAGAGCCAAACTTCTTGGACATCAAATTCTGATTAGTACGTATGAATTTCTTGCAGTCATTGAAAGTAGGAGGTTATAGACTATTGCAGTGAAAATCACAGTAGAAATTCAGCAAAGCCATGCTTACTCTACTTGCTAATTGAAGTGTATTGGAAGAGATGAGTTGTTGGTAACAGGTGTCAGAATATCAGGATCAAAGCCTTTGCGGTTTTATTACTATCCAGCGCTGTTGCAGCGAAGATGCGAATTCCAACCTCAGGGCAACCTGATGGCCCAACAAACCTCAAGTTGGGAAGGCTGGTGTTGCACCACTGGAAGGATTGGGTGTTTGTGGTCCTACTTCTTCATCGGGAACTACCCCCCATTGTGTCAGTGTTGTTGCAATACTGTTTCATAGGGCCCACAGTCCAATACAGAAACTTTACTATTACAATATTGAGTCAGTACTGCAATAGTAATGTTTCTGTATTGGACTGTGGGCCCTATGTAACAATACTATTTCAATGGGGGGTACTTTCCTAATGTTGTACTGGAGATCATCCATCCTTACAGACGGTATACTGGAGCACTCATGTTTAGCAAAGGCCGGTATAGCTACCCTTTGCTTCATCAAACTGTCCCTGCGGCTGCTGTCCCAGTATGTATCATATCATCCTTCACACTCAGTCTATTTTGAAGAAAAAAATCAGAAACTAAATAGGAAGTTGTACCTTGCCGGTACAGATGTCTTATGTAAGTGAATTTCTAGGAAATTACGACCGACAGTTGGATAATCTCAGTGAAGATGTAAAATCTACAGGTAGCACGTAAAGCGAGGCTGTAATATAAGCCAGTATAATTTCCTTCTTTCCAGTACTTTTTAACATTTAGTTTCTCAAGGATTATCTTGCCTCACTATTGGATGATACACGATCCTAGTGTCCATCGAATTTGAGATTTTTAAGGAGCCGCTGAAGATTCTCACCGCCTTGACACCATCAATTTCTCTCGCCCCCCCATGTTAGTAAGAGAAATACAAGATCTCATCCTACACCTCTACCTGCAATTGTCGAGGAGTCCTCCCCATTTGTGCAGGAGGTGGCGCCTCCTTCACCTACCGGATTGGATGTTTGTCACATCATAGCCGTTCAAGAATCTAAAGTTGATGAGAAGTTGTGGCATATTGCTCGCCTTCCTTATAATTCCAAGAAGTCTTGTTGGGCTATGCACGCTATCACCAAGAAGAAATGCACTGCCAAAATTGTCCCAGACGGCAAGAGCACCCCTACTCCAACCTACTAGGTTGTCTGGAACCATTACTCATTCACAAGACCAAGACCCAAGAAGTTCTTCTTCTGCCCGGACGACATCGAGTGTTGTGTCAAGGGCTCATGTCACAAGTGGATGGACAATTTCTTTGCAGACCAGGAGAGACCTCCTATTCCTCCTATGTGGCCTGTGAAGCTTGGCACAAACCTCACTTGCCCAGAGATCCTGAATCTTGAGAATGCCGGCTTCCAATTGCTATAGAAAGAGCGCATCACTCTAATACGCCTCTTCAACAACTCTGCTCCTCCTCTCGACCTCTTCAATGTGGACGTTTTACCGAATCCTGACTTTGACCTTGTTTCAAGGCACTCCAAGTCCAAGCAACGCTCCACCAACGTACCATCACCAAAGCAAATGCAGATGGTTGCGTCCGCTTGTGCTATGCAGGGAACCATCTTGAAGGTAACAATGATTCCTTGCCCCGGATTTGGATGTATTATCAGTCTGCAGTCCAAACCTGCTCCAATACAATCAATTTACCAACTCACAGTGAGCTCCCTCCCCGACTGCACTTGCCCGGCCTTCAAAGACATGATTACCAAGTTCGGCCGCAAGCGACATTCATTTCTACATTGTAAGCATTTGTACTTCCTCTTTGTCAAGGTCTCTAAATTAGATCCTGAAGTGAACTTGTTCATTCATGCCCCAACCTTTAGCTTCAATGAGGTTAAATTCATTCTCAAGGGGGGCCTCTTGACACATTCTACCACCTAGATTTGTTGCCGGCTTAGGATTACTTTGTCTTCTTATGGATGTGGTCATTTGTTGATCTCACATGTACTATCTACTCCCTTGGAAAATAAAATGTCATGTTCTATGATTTTTGTTCACCTTTAATCATTGCATTACAATAATTGTTGCCATGTGTTTTTCACACCATCTCACTCTACATGCTAACCCCTAAACCTTTCATTTCTTTCTCTCAACTTGATTTCCGTTGTGCCAACCTCTTAGATGCTCGTGGCTTCCACTCATCATCCGATCTTGCTAGAATTGGATCCGGTCAAAGTAAATGAATGTTACTAAATGTTTGGTCCTTCATCCGTTCCTTCCACGGTAGTCGATGTGGCGGTAATCTTCTCATCCTCTCACAAAACGACAAAGTCCTTGAAGATTCCCCTAAAACCTTGACCTCTTCTTCCAGGTCAACCAAGTTGTCTTCACTGTCCACCTAATTTGTCTTCCACGGAATGTCCACATTCAAATCAACCGCATCATCTTCCTCTCTATTCATGCAAATTGTTGAATCTTCTTCCACCACATTCACCCGCATCTTGAACTTCACGGCATATCATTGCCGCTCCTCCTCTTCCACCCTCCACTTCCATGCTTGTGTGGACTGCAAGACCGGAGTCATCTCATAGTCATCACGATATTGTTTTGCAGCACTCCTCTCACATTCCGGCAATGGATTGAAAGAAACATAAGGATCTCCTAGACTTACTATCTCCTCGTCCCATCCTAAGACCTCAAAGATGTCTCTCTCCTCTCCCATCCTAGGCATATTTTTCTACCTTCATATTGTAGGACTATAAAAATTGTGCTTAAATATTGAGCTCAGGGCAACTTTGTCAACTACAACAAATAATTGGTGTAGTCCAAAATGTAGAGGATCAAACTGCCATAGCTAGGACAAAGACAAAAGTAATGGAATAGAAATAAAGCAAGTATGTTGCCCTTCCCACTTCACTTGACTCAATTTTCAAACACGCCAATCTTAAAAACATCAATCTCTTTGATTCTTTTTTGACTTCATCCTCCGCATAAGTTCAATTTTGCATTTCCCAAGTCTCTAGTTAAATCACGAGTTTGCGAATTTAGACCTTCATTGTTTTTTGGGCCCTCAAATTCCACGGTGATAGGTCACAAAAATTAATTATTTTGCGTTTCCTGGGTCTTAAACTAAATCAAAAGTTTGGAAATTTAGACGCCCATTGATTTTGTTTATCCTTTAATTCCATAGTAATAGGTCATGAAAATTTACTATTTTTAGGAGAATCTTTAATATTCTTTAAAATATTCAAATTTGTCAAAAATAAAATCTATAAATAGTCAAAAAAGTAAATTTTTTTACTTTCTAGCTGCTTTCCGCTCTCTGAATCTGCACTCTCCTCTCTCCATTCTCTGCTCACCGCTCACATAGCAGTGTCGTTCGGTGGAAAGCTTTGAATCATTCCATTTTGATTCATGAGATGAAAGTTATGAGTATTTTTAGTTTGTGGGCAGTCATGAATCCTCTACTCTAAAACAAACTTTGTAGTCCTTTTTTTTAACTCAATTTCAATATTTTTTGAAAAAACAAAATCACAGGATGTAGATTGCTTATTGTAATATTGCAACTGTTGGGATTGGCAGTTTTCAATTCTATAGCTAAATTCTTGACAATTTAGTATTTAGAATCATTCTCTACTTCTTTCTACTTATTATTTTTTCCTATATGTTGTACAATTCCAAATGATCTAAAAATTTTCAAGCATGTATCTAATTTGCCTTGAAAAATGAATCCAAAGAAGCATCACCAACATGGACATTTCTTCATACAAATGTGACCTTGTGAAGTGTAGCTGCCCAAATTTTTGTAGGGCCAAAAAAAGGATTTTTGCCAATTCAAACACTAATATCTTGCAATCTATAAGGTGGAATATTTTGAAATGTTTTCTACATCTTTTCAAACCCAAATGATACAAGATCCTATGGTTACATGTATCCAAAAATGTTTTTTTTCTAAAACTTGGTACTTGTACTAGAAATGGCAATTTTTGAGTGTTTTTGGTGAAAACATAGTCAAGGAACTTTAGGAGTTAACCCCTAAAGTCCCATTATTCCTACGAGGGGCAAAATGGATTTTGGGCAAGTTCCTATGAGCTCAATTTTTGGTGAAACTTTTTGAAACTTTTCCATAAGATAGAAAAACTTACTAGCTTTTTGGAAATATAATTTTTATTTCAATTGATGCCCGGGAGCAAAAGTTATGCTACAATAACCTCAAAACGTGGGAGACTGAGCAGCAAAAATAAATCCATAAAAAATTGAAATAAATTTTTTAATTATTTTTTTCTAATAGTTTATTTTTTTTGCCTAATTAGGAAGGTTTGACTCATTCCATTTGGATTAGTGATGTGAAAGTTATAGAGTTTCTTGTTTTGCGGGCAATCAAAGCATCTTATTGAAAAAAAACTTTTTCTTTTACTTTGAATGCTAATATCTTTCAACTCGTACGGTCAAACATCATGAAATTTTTACCACATGATCTGAGAAAAGTGTAGTATAAGATCTTGTGATTAGATTCTAAAAAAAAAATTGATTTTTTTGATGAATCCAACAAAAGTAGCAATTTTGAGCATTTTTTGACAAAAAAATGGCCTTGGGACTTAGGAGTTGCACTCAATTCCACCACAACACCAAAAAGTGGCGAGGCACTTGCTACCTCGTGAAATGTGGCAGTGCACTCAAGATCCGGTGCTCCAAACCAACCACCCCTTAAAATCCTTTGCTAAAGTTCTTCTCCTTCTTCTCCCACCTCTCACTAGCCTCCACATCTTCCACTAAGACCATAGTCAAGTTGACCAAGTTGACGTGAGTGTAAAACTGCCCTCTACTAACAGCAGTCCCACTGCAACACGCTGAAGTGACTCTCTAAACTTTTGCACCATTGATCTTCTAAGATCAATGGTGCAAAACATTTGAAGTGTTGCTTCAGCGTGTTGCAGTGGGACACTCCATACGTGGGAGTGAGGGGAGGAGCGGCACAACGACAGGCGGTGTGGAGCACTTTTTTGTCTGGAACAGCGCGGCTACCATTGCCGAGGCCTGGTGGCGTGGCTGGTTGCGATGCTCTAACTTAAATATCACTTTTAAAAAGATGAATGAAAACGACGGACGGATGTCAGAGCTCGACGGTTGAAATCCCCGCGATGGGACTCTTCCACCTCCGAAGCCTAAGCTTGTTCTCTGTGTTGCTTCCGAGTGGCGCCACAGCTTGAAATTCAAAATTTGAACTCAAGACTATTCCCGCCAGAAGCTTGAATTGTCCCAAAGAGAATTGGGGCAAACTCAAGCCCCGAAGCCCAACAAAGTGAACCTACACTGAACCGCTCTTGTAATCTCCTTCATCTCGGAATCAGTCAGATCGATGATGGATGGTATCTGGAAATGGTGGCAACTTGTCGTTAGCATTCGAGAGAGAGGGAGAGTTTCGGCGATTTAGAAGATACCGACGTTTCGAGAGGTTACGTACGTCTTTACGTTTTGGCATCCGCTGTCCTTACCATTGCTGAATTTGCAAGAAATTGGGCTTGAATTGGTTTGGATAATTATCCGATACTTGTGGAAACCTTCAATGTTTGTGACCTCTACTTGCGGTATTGAAAGATCAACATGAACACACAAATGCATGCGACTGAGCGTATAGCTGGGTAAATCTTTGCCAAGTTAACGGAAAATTGACAATTTGATTGTCAATTTTGATTGTCAAATCCTTGACAACAGGCCGTTGCTTGGAGAATTTCGTACCTGACGAGGTATGAATTCAGAGAAGGAGCTAGGGCTGAGTGTGCACAAGCCGGAGGGAGTGAATGTAGTGGCTGCCAGGAAAACTGATGTCGATGCTTGGATATGGAGCAAGCTTCCTCCTGAGCTGCTAGTTAAAGTGTCGTTTCTGTCGGTTCCAACCTTATTTCGATGTAGTGCAGTGTGCAAGGCATGGAATAACCTAATCTCATCATCTGAATTTGCAGCTCTTTGTGCACAGGCACCTTTACAGAAATCGCACGTAATTCTTGTAGGGCTGCCCGGTCTGAGTTCGTTATGGTTGGCCTACATGTTCGATGCGCGTGCCAACAAGTGGTGCCATCCCATTGATCTGAAATTTCTGCAATCATATTGGGAACTCGTGCTCGGAGACGCCACTAAGGGACTCATCCGCCGTAGGGTGCTCGCTGCCTGCGGGCCAATGATTTGCATATCAGCCACTTACGACAAAGGCTCTGAAGTTTTAGTGGCTTGCAATCCAGTTCGCAAGACTTTCCAAGAGCTTCCGCTTGTAAGTTCATGCGCCTCTCTTGGTGCCTGTGGTTTGGTTCACATAATTCCTGACACCCCCTTGGCAAGCTACAGAATCTTCTACTTGTCATTTCTATTTGATTTCCGCGACACGACACTCAATACAGAGGACAAATCCTCGCGACTTCATGTGTACGAATCAACCTCAACTAAATGGAGATCATTAACAGCATTGCGAAAGGACTTAATCATGGACAATCAGTGGATCGTTGCTCCATGGTTCACTACAACAATGTGATTTACGTACTCTGGTACGAAGATTCGCCAATCTCTTACCTACAAAACGGAAAACATGTCCTCATGGCATACGAGTTAATGCAAGACGAGTGGAAGGAGTCCGGTTGCGAATTGTCGGTTTCACTCCGACGGGCAAAATTGGTGGTGAGTGAACCTTGGTTGCTTCTCGTGGGAGCATTGGAAGATACCTACCATATCTGGAAGCTTGAAGTCTCTTCTAACGAGAGTTATGAAATTGCGCGCAATGCCCGACTTCTTCACTCGGAGGATGCTGGATGACCCATTCAATGCTCTCATATGTGGCTACGGCGAGGCTGTTTTCTTCATGTCAGCCAAAGGCAAGCCAGTGTTGTATGACCTTGCCACTGGAACATGGCAACGTTTGCCTTCACTCAGTAACACTCTGCAAGGCACATTGCCGCAATTCAACCGGAGCAATCTCTTCGAAATTTTCATTGACTTCTGTTTGGACGTACCATTATCCTATTGAGTGGTAATTATGCTGTGAAAACGGAATCCTTAAGCATATGCAGAATCTTCACAGGGTTTCTACAAGCATTACTGATGTCTTACTCAACCGATATCTGCCCCTTGCTCGTGAATCAACGGTAATAATTTACTACTGATGATGCCCCGCAAGTTGAATAGTTGGAAGTCATTTCTGTTCTTTGCATAGTAATTCCTCATTGATAACCATTGACATCTCTGTAAGTTTGCAGTGTCATGTGCAGAATTATCTCAATTGAATCTGATATTCAACTGGGATATTCAAGTGAGTCAAATAGATATACGAATTCAGATTTCCTTTCATGTACATCTTCAACCCCAGCAATTAAGTAAGCCTATGCAAACTGAGCATTTGTCATTCTTCTCTTTATTTCGCTCTTTCTCGAATCTTCAGCTTGAGCAATTCAACCTACGAATTTTATTCGTGTAGAAACTAACGTTCCAAATGTGGCTACGTAGCCTTGTGGAATACAGGTGAAGAAGGTATTCCTCTCCCTAAGAGATTAAACTGACAGTAAATTTCAAACTTTCCATAGTGCGTCTGCCTCATCCTGTTAGCTTTCCTTCAACTATACGAAATAGTCGTAACAATTTGATTCACCGAGTTCCTTAATCGAGTATCAATTAATTAGGAGCAGTGCACTGTATTCTAGCGTCGGTCGACTTTCACTATGTTTTCTCTAATGAAACTGTCAACCTGATGCCACTGTCCAGCAGCATGTAATTGCCTGAGACTGAATCTCACATTGCACCAACAAGACAACCTTGATCGCGCCAGTGCACTCATCCCTCACAATGGCTGCACCAAAAAACAATTTAAGCTCTTCTCCACTCATTTTATTCATCTAGGGACTCAAAACTGACCTGAAGGGTGCAATAAGAAAATTGGAATTCGACATTCAGGAATTCGAAGAAATTCGCAGTCCATCCCACATGACTTGTGGAGAGGAACAATGCTCATATGCTTATTGGATGATTTCTAATGATTTTTGCCTGAACTGTAAGGACTTTGAACATAAGGACATAGGGTCTATTGAGGATACACCTGTATGATCTCATACTAACATGCAATTGCAAAGAGTGTAAACTTTGGAAAACAATGCCATCATACTACTAAAATCACAACGACCTCTATAATATCACAATTCAATTTTGAATAATATTATAGAAATTCAATTGCTTTTGTAATAGTCATAGGATACTTTCTACTATATATTATGTATTTTTTTCAAGAAATATTTGAAAATCAAATGGATACTTCTAAATAAATTTCAAAAAAACTTTTCAAACAACAAAACTATAGATAAATTTCATGTCTTTTTAAAATGTGATATTAAAGAATAAGGAAGCACCAACCGCTAGCGTTGCTCTACATATTCAAATGTGAAGATTCTACTTACATTGTTCACTTGATTACTTTATTCTTATTGCAATGTTTTCATCTTTGCAAAGGTTATTTTGTAAAAATTATTATATAAAGATTTTCTTTAATTACTTTATATTGCACTATATAAATTTTTTCAAAGAATAATGTATTAGGATGTCAATTTTTTCATTTAAAGATTATACATACTTTGTTTATCTACATTCTATCACATGAAAAATTGATGAAAGTAATATATTTAATGCATAGCAAAGCAAGTGCCAATCGCTGGTTTGTTTAAAAAAACACAAATTTGCCACTAATATGCCAAGGATAAATATACAATAGGACTATAAGGAGCCAAGCTGGGACCAATATGACACATTACATTAGAGAGGTTCGTTACATTAGAGAGATTTATTACATTAGGGAGGGTCATTTGCATTCATGACATTTGTAGCAAGCCAGGCCAGGATCAACAACCAATATTGCTTTACAGAGGTTTGTTGCTTCAGAGAGTGCTGAGAGTGCTGTTAATTAGAAGTTCTACTATACCTATAAATCATGAATTTCTTAAACTTTCAAACTGAGAATTTCTCCAAGCAATTTGATATCACAGTAAAAAAGATGTCTTTGATCAATGGTACTCAGTACTCACACTATCTGCATAGTGCAACTTTCCTCCAGAAAGCAGGAAGGGGTAACAGTAGGGCCGCGCACATGGAGCCAACGGAGGCCGTGCGATGTCGCAGATGAGGGCGCGGAAACGCGGGTTTGCCCTCACCTAGCCCTCACAGGCAGAGCGCAAAAACTATGAAACTTGTGCCCTCACAGTTTTCTTACTGCGTATTTAACCGAGGTGAGGAAAACTTCGCAACCTGCTAGCAACTTCCTCGTTTCTCCGTCGTCTCTATTCTTCGGCAACTTTCTTGTCTCTCTCCTTCAGCACAGACGGAAGGACTTTTTTTTACCCGAGGTGGTTACCAAAGCGCCAAAGAAGGATTTCCACGAACCTTCGGGGTGGGGGCCCGCCTGATCAAGTTCGACGACTAACGGAGCCCTCACCGGTGCTCATGTGCGCGGCCCTAGTGCTACCTTGTGAGCGACAACACTTCATATAACCAATTTGGAGCTGAGGTTTCAGCAAATTATTTTCATCTCAAAGCTATTTGAAGAGGAGAACTTCACCTGATCACGATCACAAAGGTATACTGAATGGAAACCGAAGCCATTTTGTTCTGCTCCACAAAAGGCATGTTCTTAATTACGAGCAATACTAATCAATTCCACTGCTTTGTTTTCAATTATGAACACGCTACAAGGTAGAACTAGAAAGACTGGAAAAATGGTATGTTCAACTAGTAACCCAAAGTGGGCTTGCCCAGCAGTGTGATCACCCTGAAAAATGACCTGGGAAATGTGGCATCATCAACGGACAAAACGACTTTGCATTATACAGGTCACAAAGCAAGGCACCTGGGCAGTGGAAGACCGTTCCCAGCATTGGAACACACAGTCGTCAAGAAGCTCGCAGTTCATGTCTGACGGACTAAATGGAGCACAGCTACTTCAATAGATGTCTAGATACCTTCTTCTAGCTGTCAATCGCGTAAGGCTACAAAGTCGGTAAGAGGGCATACCAAGCTTCTCAATTGGGACGTGGAAATTGCGATGCAGCTTTATACACCATCAAGTCACAGGCATCGAAAATTTTGCCACTGGGTAACTGCGGAACCAGTGATTGATTGAGTCAACATGTCACCACCGGAGAGGCATTGTCAACAGGGTTCTAATCTTCAGGCCTTGAAACGAGTTAAGTAAATGGGTAAAAATTAACAAAGAGAAGAGAGCCAAGGCCGAAAAAGCTCAAAAAGTAAATCCATATAATGCGACCAATGGGGAGGCCGTTCGCCGAGTTCATGGCATACGCAGCATACCAATAGAGGGGAGGACTTACTGATAGAAACCTCGTCGCCACCTGTGCATTGAAGAATGTAATCAGCTGTTTATAGCACTGGAGATAAGTGATGTTCTTTGAGATCATGCTTTGAAGAGAAACATACAAGCTGGACGTTCCTACTAGCCCTCTCCTTGGAATAAAACTACGACCTTGCCACTTACAGTAGAAAACAAGGTCAATGAGGCACTAAATACGTGTGGCAGTCGTTAGGCATATAATATTCTTCAAATGCAGATAGAAGTGAACTTTTCGAGTACACCTATGTTCTCTAAAGCAGTCACTACAATCTGCATTTGAAAATATAATAATGACTACTTTGTTTTTACACGTATTAGGTACTTATTTCACGCATTTCAATGCATTCGCCTCGAAGTTGGTAAGGAAAGCAGACAGTGTCAGAAGTTAGAAACGCGCACGTACCTGAACATGCATGATGCATGTGGCAGCGAACACCATGACTGCCATTTGCACCAAAAAGCATACAGCTGCCGGGGAGAAGAAACCTCCCAGGCTATCCACATCATCCTTATGTCTGTTCTCTACATTAATGTCAGCCTTGATTCCTCGTCGGTGTCGTAGTTCTGAGCAGCCACAATAGACAAATTAGGCAATTATTTCTTTAAGTCAACAATAACAGCTGGACGAAACTGCATTACAGGTCTGAGAACATTGTGGCCCCATTAAGTGGGTGTAAAGAACCCATTGTTGCAGAAAGCCCTGGGCTGCAGAAATTAGACACTATTCAGACAGTTGTTCGTAGCAGTGGACTGGACATTGTGCAAACAACATAAGATAAGTTGATGGAAGAAAATAAGCCTGAAGGAAATAACATTGTTCTACACATATCTAGCACCTAACTAGACCTTCTTCCAAAAGCGCACAATAGGACATTCTAAGTGGCAAATGCTCAACATTGAGGTATATGTGAAGGAAGATACCTTGCACAGCGCCCGAAGCAAGAGCAGGGATTGAGGTAGATTCTCCTAACCCATCCTTGTTTTCTTGCTTCTTTACAACAGTATTGTCAGGCAATAAAGCCAGCTTCCGCCACTGCGAGAGGGGAATATTAAACCCTAGCAGGAAGAGAAGGCGTGGCTGGGATCTTCCATAGACAGAAAGTGCCACAACTGCAAGAATTAAAGTTGGTGATGCAAGCAAAAAATTGGGGATCTGTTTGACTTGAAAATAGCGAAGAAATCCCACATTCCTGCACAAAGCCCGTGAAACAATCACTCGAAGATCCAGAAAGATGTGATGCATGAACTCAGTGGCCAACAACTACTGTCTGCTATAAGGAGATACAACAAACAATCATAACTTCACCGAAGAGTTTCCAAACATCATGAGAAGCTTCAAACAAGTGGAGACCGAGGAGGGGCTCAATTGTGCTACTAACAATACGTATCCTCGAGGTTAGATACCATACGACAGATACTTCTCACATTTGATTGCACTATAAAATGAAACTAATTTAGCCAAAGTCTTCGTAGTAATTAAAAATTTATAATTGCAAATCAAAATTCATAGTAAAGATATACCAGTAATAGTCTTGAACAAAGCCATATAGATAAGGAATTGATGCACTGCACCACGGGCGATCTGATTCTCCAGTTCCTTCCGATAATCCACAATGTCTATAATATCCATACCCTTGAAATGCAAATAGTGGAGCAACTGTGACCAAACTTTGGAAAATGGCCCTGACGACTGTCAGCACAGCTGCCTGCTCATGAGAAGGAAGGTATGCAATAGTGAATACATGAACATAATACAGAAGGTTCAAGCAGTAGTAAATCGATACAACTTAGATTGTCGAGAAAACTTACCAAATAAGCCAGCATTCGAGATGAATATGTATTTGCACGCAAAAATCTTGAGAAATCAAGTCAAGATCACAATGTGGAACACACTAAAGGGTGATGGCAACAAAAGAGTCTAGTCAATACCAGAAAGCTGCCACGCCGAGTAACTGCCTCATAAGCACAGTGCATGGCCTGGAAGAGGAAAAATCCCGCATGCAAGACACCATTTGAACGCACTCCACATGACAGGCCGAATAGAAGAGCTGCCGTCCACGTTCTCCCAGTCACAAAATGCCAAAGCCCAGAAAACGAGAAAAGTGCGAAGAGGCTTTCTGAGTATCTTGCATGAACATTAAGAGAGGAACTCTGGTAAAAATTTCAAGTTATGCTCATTACGCAGGAAACAATAACAGTAAGTTGAACACTAGAAGAAAATCCCCACTTCCAGAAAATCTAGCCGCAGTAAACCCTGCCAATTGTAACGCAATTAAAGGCAGTTACGAACATAAACCTTGCAAATGATGACGCAGCGATGTATTCAGAACAAGTCTGGAGGTGCGTATTCTACTAGTGAATTGCAGATAATGGTTCGTAAATTTAATAACCACCTTAGCGGCTCGTATTCCTATTTTTACTATTTTACTTTAGCCAAGACCCATCAAGTAAAGCCAGCTGACTGCATAGCTAGAAGTTCAAGCAGGAGTTTTGAAGGCAGTATTCCTTCTGTAACCCTACGTGCCCAATTGCCAAAGGTAGCTGCTTTCATATCTATAGGAGTCGAAATAAATCAGTTAGGAAGCTTCAAGGAAGATAACAAAATGTACAAATAGAAAAAGTAAATCATACTCTACATTTCTGAGTAATAAAAGATGTTCCGAAAGTTATTGTTATCTGCTATTAGCTTCCAAAGTGTACTTTCTAAATTTAGCTTGGTCACTTAGGGGTTAATGTAATGGGAGCATAAGTAGCACACAATAACAGTCCACCGATATCATAGTAGAGGAGGATACAGAGAGGAGTAGAATACTGATGCCGGATTGAAGCAGAATAAGCACACAGCTCTCCAAGCAAGATCTTCCCTCTCCACCACATGCAGCGTCAACTTATAAAGGTAGAGAGCAGCAAACACAAAAGCCACATTTGTGATCAAGTAGCCGCAGATAGCGAGTACAGCCCTGTAGCCTACCAGCAGCGCCAGCCTGTTGAAGACTGAATACCATCCACAAAGCATGTATTAGTGCACAGCTAAAATCTTAGCATGGTTGCAAAGCACGGTGGATAGAAAGAGGGCCTGAGAGCGATTGTATATCAACCCCTGAACCGAACTCATTCCAGATGAAGAATATCGTCCTTAGTTGATTATTACAGAAATTGAACAGGCATAGCAATGACACAAACGAGTACCAACATGATGATTCAAGTCAACATCTGAATCAACATCGCAAGAACTCGAGCAAGCAAGTTCAACTCCACGAAGACCCACTGTCATTCCTAAGCATCGCCTTCTACGGAAGTTCTTATGGGTAGTTTGAAAGAGACAAACGGTAGAGGATACTAAAACTATTAGGGACCTGATCCCGTCTCCTATACTGACCTCAGTTATCAACAATAATTCGTCAATTCATACACTTGGCTGTACTTATTCATACACTCCGTTGATCTTCAATTAGCAAGTGGTGTAAACATAACTTGCTAAATTTCTATGGCCACTGATGGAAATGGAGTTGCCTATTGTCGTTTATAGAAGTCTACATACTCCCAATTTGATTGCACAAGAAATTCATACATATGGCTAAAAATTTGATCATAACGGATTTGGCTCTTGTACCCAAAGATCTCTCCACAGCTCTACACTGATCTCATAAAAATTACATTCCTACTACACATGTTAAAATGTTTGAAGTGACGCAAATAGAATCTATAACTTATAGCGCGCACATTTTGGAAGAGTGCCTGCTCTGAAACAGAGAACTTAATAATCGTTGAGAAAAAATAGAGGCATGATCTTACCATTGTTTGCCAGAAAACCAGTCAATAGCGGAAACACAGGGAAAAAAGCATGTGTCTGTTCATATTCATAGCCACACTCCGCAATGCGCACATAATAAACTGCATCCCAAACTATGACCTCCTCGATGGCAGCACCTAACTTCTTCCACCTTACAGGTAATGCATTGCCTGCACCCAGCCAATGAAATCAATAAACAGCACAAATATCCCAGTGAACGATCACTATCGTGACTTCTTGACATCTGCAAAAATCATTGAAAACTCATCAATCAAAGATGCAATGTACCAAAAGATAAGTAATTCGGAATCACCTGGTGTGTCGCCCAAGCAAGGCGGATTGAGTGTGGCCGAGGTATCATACGGCGAAGCAAGTACCCTCCACAAGAGGAACAAACTCAAAACGAGAAGGCGAGAACGCACAGCGAGTTTCACCACACGCCCCACCCTTGTTGCCTCATCACCATCACCATCTCCATCTCCTCCATTCCCTTTCACGCTTCTCCCCAGCGTCTCCGCTTGGCTTTGGCTCATCTTCGACCTCTTACATCACAATCCCTTTCCCCTCCACGAAGCAAAGCCTAAAACCCTAAAACCCTAAAACCCTAAAACCCTAAATCCCAATATCGGGAACAATCGCAAACATGATCACCCGGATGTGCTTTTCGTCAATCGTCAGGGTTGTCAATCCGCATCTTCTCTCTTACACACGTGAACGTACCATCCTTCTCCGCTACTCCACTGAAGTGGCATTCGCCATAGCAACAAGAAGAAGCCCCAGTCGTGACAAAATTCACATGCAATATCAGATGAAAAATTGAAAAAAAAAACAGGATTTGAAATGTCAGACCAAAATGCAAGTATCTGATCGCAGCAACATGGCCTTTTCCTACGCACATTGATAATTTGATACTATCCGAGCCCAAATGCCTGCGCAGCAAATTCTCCTGCAACCGTAGCTGAGCTTCTTAGTGCGGAAGCATACAACATAACAAGTGGAAGTGACAACATGACCAGAATGCTGAGCCGGGTGTACGAGTTGCTCCGGGTATGTGAAGATATCAATCTCGTCCAGATGGGGAACGTCGAAGGGAACCGAACGACGAACGACGTCAATCCAGTAAACAGAAATCATTCATCAAAATGTGGCGGGTCCCACGTCAATTTCTAGCCGCCGGATTGATTTGGATGAATCCACGGCCCCAAACAAACTCAACGAATGTGGAATTCATCCCCATTAACTGCTGTACATTCATCGATAACTGCACGTTTGAACTCTCTGTAGCTTCCTCAGTAGTTCTGTAGGGTTTCTGGTTTCTGACTGCCCGAGCGTTGCAAGATCAACATGGTGTACACACACAGGTGAGCTCGTCTATTGATTTTGCTTAGGGTTTACTTCTACGTATGTTTTGTGATCGATCAATTGAAGGACTATAGCTCAATCCAGATGTCTTTTTAATTTTGGAACAAGGTGCATTCAGTTTGATAAATCAATAGATCTATATCTTAATTGCAGTGTGTAGCTAGCTCCCTTGCGTCGTCAAGAGCTGTCTGAGCTTGTACTCCGCTGTCCTGTCCATATGCAATCCGTGGCTTGAATGATAGGCACGGGAAGGGACCGGCATGAGCTTGATTGTGTAATTAAGTTGGTTTACGATGTAGATGGTTTGCTGATATAGAATAGTAACGTTGAAGAGCCGAGTCTGTGTTAGGGTAGTTCTACTAATTAAATATGCTTTGTTGAAATACGTACCAGTATAAAGTTTTGAGAATTTTTGAAAGAAATGAATTTTGGCACTCACAATGTATTGCATTCTGCATGCTGGTTTGACTTGTTGATGTTTTGCAGTTATGCAATTGCCCAATACCACAAGGAATAGTACTCTTCAACATACCGTACTGACAGGTATTCTTATTTAGTTTGAATGTTTATCGTGCTGAGCACTGCAGTGATGCGGCCTGTCATGCTGAGTTTAAGAAGTTAACAAAGGGTTTTGGTTTTCCAGGATGTGAATGGTACAATCGAACACTTGCTTGTTGGTCCTGTAAGTCATCTTACCACATTGAGTGTTTTGCTTCAAAACATTCTTCACCGAGGGGCTGCATACAATGTAGTATAGTTTAAGAGTAGTTCTCGCTGAAAAATGTTTGTGTTCTTTCGATCTGTTCGATCTTGTGCCTTGTAAAGAAATGCTTTTGACAACTTCGAAGAGATTACAAGAAGCGTCAAGTGTCAAGAATATTTGTACTTCATGGGGAAACAGTTCTACACCCGCAACGCTGTCATCTCCTTCTTCTAGATCTGAAGCTCCTGAGGATCTTCCATTCTTGACTGTACGTTCCTGCTGTTAATTCCTATTGCATCTACGATCTCTGAACAAACGATTATATGAACCGCTTCTTCGACTCATGTTTTATCATTTAAGCTAACTTGCTTTTGCTTCTACGCATGCAACAGCCGGCATCCAACTAGCTGAACCACGACTTACAAGGTTATCTCTTTTTCTGTTTGTGGATATATCGCTGGTTGTTTATATTAGTTTTCGAATTTCTAATTTCATGAAGGCAATACTGTTTTTGGATCGTGGTCGTGCTGCTTGATCACGTGACAAACATATACCCGCAGCAGTGACCATCGTTCGTCAGAATACAACTAATTCATTATAGATCAGGAATTTTGAAAATATGCATAACATTGGAGCACTCTTTGGAGCCCTGAGGACGAACAACCAGAAAATCAAATTCCCGACCATGGGACAATAAAGTAAGTGCATTTCTCCATTGTATTACATGACAGTATTGAACTTCAAAACCCTTTGAACTGGTGATGAAATTCTTGAAAATTCTCCAATAAGAACAACGAAAGGTTTTCACTTAGAAAAAAGTGATGAACGTACTAATTCACTCCTACAATGTAGCCTGGGCATTCTCATTTATACTGAAGAACAGTAGATTCTATTTAGTTGGTAGCAATCCGATGGACTCAGAGATTCTCAAACTCACGGATTGCCTTGAAGTATGAAATTGGAAGGATTGGTAACTTCTAGACATGTCAAAAATATTTGTACAGGAGTTAATTGCAAACTGGACTATATACATGCTCTTCGTATGTGATCATCGAATGACAGACTAAATATGTGTACACTTCATTAACATTGTTAATGTTCATTAATGTACGTCGTTGTAATGCGTTAGAATAGTATTAGTATATTGTGCTGACGCGTTCTAAAGTAATGTTGCAAGAGCTCACTGTGATACATAGTAAGGTATCCTCACCTAAAACAAACACTTTTTCAAGATCCAGCATTTCTGAACACAATTTGGGAAAAAAAAATCACTCAGTTGTTAGCAAATGAAAGTGGAGGTGAATGCAATTGGTTTGAGAATTTTCAAAGCTCATGCAGACAAACTACAAATTTTTAGAGTGGAGGTCATAGGAACACCTTCCAATGATTTTAGACTACCCTTAAGTGGACATCCTTGAAATACAAAATGTTTCAACTCTCATTGGTTACCTCAACGAACTCTTGTCTCCCATTGATTACTTCTAGAAATTCATATTGGCTTAAAAATAATAATTTGTTGAAATTGGGTTACAGGGCTGGCTTTGAGCACCACATGTTTAGTTGTCTCGAAAGGGGTAGTGCTGCAGAAGGGTATACCTACCTTAATTTAACATTCCCTCCCATTTGTGTTGCTAGACCTCTGATTGTACATTGATGGATCTGCAGGTGCAATCTTGGGCAAGGAAGTGGACTCGCCATATTTATGGTAGCATCCTTATGCTGAAATTCCTGATACCTTAAATGCATCAATTGCCAGTTTGAAATGAGAAAATGGTGCCTGACTTCATCTCATCGAAATTACAATTTCTGCTATGTTTCTATTGATCTTAGTTGTCTAGCTGAAACTTTCAGGACAGTTGAGCTCTTGAAATCCAAGT
Organism: Neckera pumila; assembly: GCA_963969595.1. Taxonomy (NCBI): domain Eukaryota; kingdom Viridiplantae; phylum Streptophyta; class Bryopsida; order Hypnales; family Neckeraceae; genus Neckera; species Neckera pumila. The sequence goes on along the minus strand of OZ018412.1, from coordinate 4,851,281 downwards.
AGAACCCAGCATATCTCATAAATTGAGCCCTTAGTGCTCCAATAGTTGAACATCTGTGTGTTGAATTATCAAGACTCAGAATCTCTTCGAGTAAGGTTTTTTTGTCACATAGTAAATTTGTCACAATGCAAAACCAAAGTTCTCCAAGGGTTGTGCTACAATGAATACAGGGAGCTTGGAGCTCGGAGTCTTGGAGGTCAAATGACTGGAATTTTCTTCTAATTAATGGAGTTTCGAAACTTTCTCCTCTGAGAGCAGGTGAGTTTTCATCAAGCAGCCAATGACAAGTGCCAGATTTTGAAGCTCGGGTGGAATATGGAGACTGCCTGGGAATTCATACAGGGAACCGCATTATGGGACCCTGCCTTTGAGTTATCGTAGTCGTAACATGCATATATGCCATCGTTCTTGTCATAACTGACTTGTAGACTTGGCTGATAGCAGACTTTGCTTACTGGAATCGGGCGAAGTACTTCAGTTAATCTGCTGAACTTGTATGATTACTGAAGCCTAAGTGTGCAGCAATTGGTTTACAATTGGATTTTATGTAAATCTTAGCTGGTACTAACTTATTCACATACTGAAGATGTGCATGGGGCTTTCCTGCAGATATATAGTAATTAAAAGGTTTGATTTTTCTTTAACCCTTTAGTTACCATGGTTGATTTGGGGGGCGAGCGTAGTTTTTGAATACAAATTTGGAAAAAGGAAATTTCATCACTACTCCAAGGAAGTAATCCTAGATCAGACCGTAGAAATTGATGTTGTAGGTTTTATCCGTGAAAAAAACAAAAAGTGAACATGATGTGAAGGTGCAATTTGTTGTGAGTGATCTTCAAAGTATGATGCATTGAAGTAGCCTTCAGCTGCAGCAGCATAATGTTCATAACTTTTGAAACATGCCTCCACAATTCATGGGATTGTTGGGCAATGTTTTTATCGTTCTTAGGCATTAATTTCAAATAGAATCACATGAATTGCTAAATATATATGCGACTTAGAAGGTATGACTCAGGTTGGCCCTCTTGTCTTTGGACAAGCACAGCTACCTTGATACTGCACAAAATTCTTTGAAACTAGATTTGTTTGGAGCACATGTTGAAGCTCTATTTGTGTTACTATTTAAGTTTTTTCAAATACCCTGTATTGAAGGCAATAAAAGACAAAGAATCCAAAATTCGACCAAAAAGTGGTCAACCGGTCACTAAAGGGTTAACTATTGCATGTACTAATGCAGGGGGGTCTAATCAAACTTGAGGAAGATCATGTGAAACGCACCTGTTACTGCAGAATTTGGGAGCTTTCATTTATGAGAGTTGCTACGGTCATGATTCAAAATACAGGCTGGGGTGCAGGGAGACTTCTAAGGTAGTACAGTTGTTTTCACTTATTGCCTGTTGTGCTCTCGTTTCTGCAAGGTAGAGCAAGACTGGTAGAACGAAAGGTTGAGAGAGCTGATGTTCCGACGCCACAAGAAAACCACATACTGTAGGATGCGCTAGATTTTGATTCCCTCCACTAGCTAGTACCATAGTCGTTCTTAGATTATTGGTCATTGCTCCACTCTCAAGTCTCGTCTTGTGTACTCTCTTTGACTTATTTGTGGATTTTAAGTCGTTTTTCAAGCAGTTCTGCCTGATCTCTATACTTCCGTAATTAATATATTTTTCCATTCAGTGGCTTGATCGAGGTACATCAATTCACAAATCCACTATTGCGGTGGTCTCTTACTGATTTCATGCGGTTCACTTTGAAAGGTAGAAGGAGCTTTGCTTCCTTGATGTCCATAGACCTTTTGCGCTGCTTAATGGTCTACTAGAAGAGTTCGTTTTTTCTTACATTAGTAGAAAGTCCAGTCATTTGGTCCTGAAGGCTCCTAGTTTCCTGTATTCAGGCCACTGTCGCACAACTCTTGGAGGATTTTCACTTTGCATGCTGATGACATATTTACCACCACAGTACGCACTATATGACACAGATCTTAATGAATGTTTGGTCAACTACTCAGGAAGTATCCGAAACGTCGGGACCAAATCTACAAAGTTTTCATGGAATGTAACATGTACGTCCACCAACTCACTACGTGTGTGCTCGGTAGACGTCCTGCAGCCTAGGGAAGTGCTGTAAGCAACGTCATTTGAGCAGCTACTTTGGTATTTTGGTCATTGTCCCATTCGAAGAAAGCTTTGCACCCATCTCTTCTATCTGCTAGCTTCGGTTTATTCCATCAATAGGCTCATTGAATCAAATCCATCAACACAATGTCCATCTACAAGGGACATATCTCAACACTGAGCAGGCCTTCAATTTACAGCTTTCTTGGCAGTGCAAGTTGCAAACGCAATCATGCTTCTCTAGCTCATGAAATCCTCTTTCAACATACGAGCTTGTCATCTAGCTGCTGTTTCGCGTTTGAAGAGCTGCTATCATTAAATTGTTCCCCACGCATCGGCTTGCACTTGGCCTTTGTGGTCACATCGAACCCACCAGTTCTGAAATAAGTCCATTCTTAAGACTACTGCCTAGATGAGAGCAGAGGCCTTCAGTTTGCAATTTCACATGGCAATTGTAACTGGCAGATGAATAATTTGCGTCCAAAATATCATATTACATTACACTTTTGAGTGGCAGTGGCATGGCACCTTTCGAGAACAGTGCCAATTAGAAATTCTTTTCGAACAAAATCATACCGAAGCAAAGCAATAATGCTCAAATCAATCGATAGGTGGAAACACGGTTTGCAAAGACTAGAGAAAGACCCATTGTGGGTCAATTAGACCAGTTGCGAGTCTTCTCGTGGTCACTTACGAGGTCACTTATGCGAATGAATGTGACGACAAAGGCTCACCTGGCTTACGGACTCTCACTCGTTCCATTACAGCTCAATGTCGCAAAACAAGGTGTCTTAGACTCCTTTTGATGCACCAGGGATTCCTCCTCATGCCAAGTCAGACGACACAGCTCAAGAAGCCTTCTCGATCTCGAATGTTAACGTGCGCAACAGTAAGTATCAGCAAATTGATGCAATTGAGCATTGGATTCCAACAAGGTCCTTGCTGATCAACCTGTGCTTATTGCATGTGCCGGCAAGGCCGCACTGTAGTGCAAGCCAGGTTCAATTGCTGTGGATAAATTTACCCGTCGTTTTTCCACTCCCCCTTTTTGACGTTTTTTCCAGTTCGCTTGGAAACTTTTGACACAGGAAACGAATAATAAGAAATGCGCTTGCAGGCAGGGCAGGCAGTTGTATAATTTCACGGTACCCCAGATGCCAACCAAACGTACAGTCCTGCCCTCCTGTCATGCCTTTGCATTCAAATGCCAAGGAATCTTGAATGTGCAAGGGTGGATCCGGTACGAGGCCGGATAAATAGTCAAGCCTTTGGCAAGTCCGGGTTGTTGTTTTTTTGTATGGGGGCACACTTTTTTTGCCTTTGTTTTTTTGGGGGAAAGCAAATGGGTCCAGCGGCCCATGGTTTGGGCCCTCCCATATTTGACTCGCAACAAGCAAGTCAGGTTACCGGTGAGCTCACTGTAGCTCGTCTGCTAGAGTGCCTGCTTCCGTTGCTGCAGCAGCACATGATCAGGTTCACTTAGATTCCTCCTACTCGGCGTCGTCCTTTCTCTCTGCTTGACTTCCTCCGTTGTCTCTGGAGCCTGCCTTTCGATTTATCATTACCACCAGCCTTGCAGTGCACTTTATTAGAAAAACGCTAATTTTCCAGAATTCCAGCCTCCTGCTAAGTGGCTGTCCTCCCCCAGTCCCACATGACTGCATGTTGGTGTGTTTTTCAGAGTTTTTATTGATTTTCAATTTTAGTTTTGACCCAAATGGAGGCGTGGCGGGTTGTTTTGGAGGTGATCTTCTGACTGAACCAGATCAGCTTTCTGTGTAAATATAAACTTAAGACGCCACTGGATGGAATGTGGTCACCTTTGCCAGAGGCTTGTCCTAAAGGATTTCACTTTTTCAAGGTTCACTCGAACGGAAATGGGTACTGTACTACTGTACGCCCCAGGAAACGGCATCCACAGGGATCATGTGGTGCGAACAGCGCTGGTTCTTTCCCAAGAACCTATGAACTCTCACCCGTATTGGACACTTCAAGCATAGCGTGATACTATTCAAGGTAAACGTGCCTGTTACCCAGCTGATTTGCTATCTGGGTACCTTGGAGAAGCTATTTGTCAACTCACGTATTTTTGAGAGATGCGGAAGTTTGAGAGAAGCCATTTGCAAGTAGAATCAAGACATTCCAACAAGAAATGAATTTTGTGTGATTTTTCAAAGTTTGTGGGGATTTTCCACAAGCTAAATGGGTAAAACGTGGGCATGCACATGCTAAACTACACACTAATGTGTCCCCTGTCCAAGTGCATTGTCATGATGCTAAAAAGCTGCCAAGATTGTCGAAATGAATGGATGAGTGACACAAATAGGAGGGTCTTGTAGATGTCAAAATTGGGCGATTAACTGCATTAGGGTTTTTTAACCTTTTACAAGCAAGTCTAAGCGTAATTCCAACTTAAGGAATTACTACCTACATACCAAAATTAGATACTAAAGCACCTTTGTCGGCATAATTTTTTATATTTTTGAGCAAGAACTCTAGTATATTCTCTAGTGCTAGTTTACACTCTTCTTTCTAGCAAATTACCCCTTTAACCCCTTAGCGCTCCAACAAGCAAATTTGGACCATGAACAGAGAAATTTTCAAGGGCTTTTTTACCACAAAACTTATCATTCATTGAAACCAATCGTTGATTTTTTTTTTTAAATTTACATACGAAGAATTTCATGAAATTGAGGAAAATAACATTTATTTATAAAGATATAAGCAAAAATATGCAGAAAAGCGAGAAAGAATTCAAGCACTAAGGGATTGATCCCTAAAAGTTGAGGGCTTTCTCAAGATTTTATGATTTTTAAAGATTCATTATAAAGTAGTTGTCAATAGATGAATTTGATGACAAAGTTTGAATAAAAACTTGTCTATTAGTAATCATCGATTACATCTAAACACTTAGATATGTCCCAAATATCACTAGTAATTTTATATGATACATAAAAACTAAAAATAATAAAGTTTTGAAATTCTTATTACAGATAAAAAATTTACATTAATTTGATGGTCTTTTGGATAGCAAGCTTGAAATGTGAAATTCTAACAACGAAAAAAAATATATTCAAATTAAATTACCAGTAACTTAGTAAAAATTCTCCCTTATAATACTTCTGAAGCCAAAAAGTCATAGACTACTTCAATTCTAAAATTCACAAAATATTGAGCAAATGAATTTTCAAAATTTTGTTTAATGATAATGTTGTATGATTAACATACTCTACATAAAAATTTTAATGGATGAAATAACTACTTCAAATGGATAAAAACATTTTTTCCATCCATCATCGGCTTTTGGGCACACTTCAACCTTTAGAAGTTAAATGTTACACCAAGCTTCAGGGCAGGTGGTTTTTCATTATTTTTTCATAAACTATAATGTTGAATCCTTAAAGTACAAATCAACTTCCCATTGGTCAAATTTCTTTAGATTTCCATATTAAAAAAAAAAAAAAGATTTCAAATCTTTATTATATATCGTTATAAAATAAAATAATTTTTTTAGAATTTTTGAATGATTTCTTTGTAAAAATCACAAAAACACTGAAATAATATAAAAGAAAATCAAAGATAATAGTGATAAACACTATGGTGTAACTGGTGTACTTGTTGAACTCACACCAAGAAAAATTCATTAGAAAAAGTCCAAAAGTGGGTCAACAATGCTACGTTTAAAGTGTTGGGAAAAAACACAATTTTAACAAATTGAAAAAAATTAAAGAAGAATAAAAGTAGATTATTGGAGCTACATTTTTTCAATTCAGCTTAAAAACATGTAAAATCAAGAACTATAGAGTGAAAATTCATGTCTGACTTTCAAAATGCCCCGCATGCTTGCAATGTCCTTTAATTCAAGGGTTAAAGAAATTGTAGACTACCAATATTTTTTCTATTTCCTACAAAATGAGATTGATACAAAATGAAATCAACTATATTGCTATTGTTTTGGGTTTGTTCCTGAACCCCTAAAGGCCCAAAGCATTTTCTGGCTCCGAAACCATTGAAAATTGCCATTTTTGTTGCAATCACTCAAGAAACCAAAAAATACTTTTTCTTTAGAATCTAATTGTAAGATCTTGTACTTCACTTGTCTTAGATCATGTGGTAAAATTTTCATGAAGTTTGACCGTATGGATTGGAAGATATTAACATTTGAAGTTGGAAAAATAAAAAATTTTGAACTGTGGCCTACAATTCAGATGACTTTGATGGCCATTTGTAGATTTTTTTGCACTACACACCATTGGGTTAAGAAAATTATGTTGAACATTTGAGTTGAGAATCCAAGGAAAAAATTTGAAAATGTTAAAACTTGATTTCACGTATAAAAAATTGTTAAGTAGAAGTAGGTCCAAAATTGAACAAAACACTAAATTGTTAATAGCTCTTAGGTGGAATTAAAACATTATAATCCCAACGGTGGATTGTTCTTGCAAACAAACTTAACCTTGTCAAAAATAAATTGAAAATAATTGAAAATTGCATTCAGAAATGAATTCTATAAGTTATTTTTTGAAGAAGATGCTTAGATTGCCTAAAAAACAAGATTGTCTATAAGGTAAAAGACCCCATTGCGGTCAAATGGCCCATGATGGACACCTAATGACCCCATTGTGGTTCTTCAGACCACAATTAATGCCTTACATGGTAGTTATGGAATAATTAGTGACCTCAGTAGGTACTTCCAACTTTTCAATGTAAATTTCTTTGTAAAAATTGATCTTTTTAGGTCTTCCATATTTAAAAATGTTTTGACTGCATTGGATAGGAAGATGACCATATTGGATTTAGATTTTGTTGGTCATGAGGTAGCCTACAGACCCCTATGAGCTGATCACTTCAAAAATTCAAAACTAATTCATACTTGGTCCAAAAAATATAATTTCAAATGTCCTCACTGTCTCTCACTTATCTTCATGTGGGAAAAAATTTGAAAAATTTCAGCAATGGCATGAGGGCACACTCCTAATTCTGACTGCAATGGGATCTTTTACCTTAACTTGTTCACTCTGAGTCCAAACCAAATGAAATAAAGCTTCAAATGTAGACAAAAACATGATCTTTGAGAAGATTTTTTTTTTTCTGCCTGGCAAGTTGCTTTTTTGACTTCAAGGCATAACTTTTGCTCCCGGGCACCGATTGAAAAAAAAATTGTTGATCAAAAGCTAATGTGATTTCCTATCTTCAAACAAAAGTTTCAAAAAAATAGGCCAAAATTTCAGGTCTCATGAGCTTGCCCAAAATCCCAAGTGTCCCCGATGGGACTTTGGTTGCCCGAGGGGACTTTGGGGCTTTAGGGGTTAAGGATTAAAGGAAAAATCAAAACTTTTTTTTTTTTTTTTTTTTTTCTTTTTTCTTTTTTTCTTTTCTGGGGCACAAATGAAAGAAAATTCACTGCAAGCGTAACAGTACAGGCGAACCTCATCAGCCTGCACCGTCAGCCATTGGGGGGGGAATGAGAACCAGTTTATTTATTTCAAAGGCAAAAGCACCATTTTTTTGTTTCTTTTTGACCCTTTGAAGCTAAACAGTGGAAATTCTATAGATCTATTCATGTCTGCAATTTTTTGATTGAAAGTACACATCTGTTGAAATTCTATTGCATCAGGCAAGTGTTCCTAAGTTATTCGTGACCTAAGTAATTCCATTTTTAAAACAAGTAATCTATCCATCCATTACCTTTAGATTGTTTGTTTAGTTTTGGTTGTTACGTTGAGATCTCCTGGATCAAGCGTCCTTCGGCCGCATTCTTGGTGCAATCAGAAAGCCTTAGAAGAGAAATGAGGGCCGTTTCAGGGTTGTTTCCATATTGGGAACAAGTTGTTCACATCATTGAAATTACGTTCCTTTTTATTTTGACTGTGGCAACGGCACAAGGCACACTAGTCTATTTTGTTTTGTTTTGTTTGTTTGTTTTGTTTGTTTCATTGAGATCTCTGGAACCGTGCATCCCCCGACCGCGTTCTTGGCACCATAGGAAAGCTCACTATGAGGAGGGGTACATGGACTTTGTTTTGTGGCATTCCAACATATGGCAAAAAAGATATTGAATTATTTCCAAGTTTTTATGAATTAGAAAATTAGAAAATTACTTTACTTTTATTTTGGCTGTGCCAAGGGCACCCGGCACAGTCCTGTGAAATCCCTAAATCCAGAATCCCTTGTGAGCCCCACGGCATTTGGCACATGCCATCGGTAACTAACGGAACTGCTAATTAAGTATACTAATTCCGTGCATATTCTAACTAATTTAAAAAAACTGAAAGTCTGTCTGTACCCTTTTCCGGTATTATTCGAAGGAAGGCCCGACCCCTGTCACGCTGTTCAGTAACGAATTGTTAGCACTGTCCCTGCTAATCTCAGGCAGCAGATGCTGGCTGGCCTGAGGGGGAGGAGGACAATATTAGTAAGTAAGGAGCCTCAGCGAACTCGGATAAGCCTGCTTTACTTATTAAGGAAGGTGGGTGCTGACCCCAAAACCGCACCCGACCTATAACCGCCATCATCACGTGGTGTACATCTCCAAAATTGATATGTACGTATTCAGAAGAAACAATTTTGAAAAAACAGAACACCAAACAAATAAATAATTAAATAAATTCCGAAAAAAAAATGAAAAAAAACAACTAACGTGAACCCTTCATAGCTATTGCACACGGTATCCATATGCCGTATTATTGGGTGCGTTGGAACCTCCTTTCATTTGCCAAATTTGAAATCAACGAAAATATAACCATTCTAATCATAGTAACTATGCAGGCATGGTCGCCCAAAGTGGCGGTTTTGGGGGGTAGAGAGCAATTGCTAATTACAAGAAGAGCCCTACATTATGCTGTCTGATTAAGCTTATATCTGTTCCGAGCAAATTAGTAGCAGGGAGGGAGTCTAGAATCTGTAGTGTGGCCTGTTATGGCGGTTTCCTGTAATTACATGGAACGGTTACCGTTGGTGCTGGCTATTCTTTTTTTCCCCTTGATTCTTTTAATAATTAATTAATCCAATTTTCCATGGAAACTGCTCTTTCGACAGAAATTTATGGGTGATTCGTTGGAGAAGGACATCTCCTGATCCCAGTTCAGCACTCCAAAACTTCCCCCAAACAGCAAATGGATTAAGGTAACTGCACCTATACCTCAACCAGGGTCTGAAACCCAACCTGTAGCATGCATGTATTTCCAACCAAAGCTGGAGCAGGTTTACAACCGAAGATTGGAATGCATTTTTTTCTCCTTTTCAATTTTGAAACTAAGAATGTCATGACACATGTCCTAAACTGTTATAAAGTATGCAGAAAGTACTGAGTGGGAAAGTAGTCTCTTGATTGATCGGAATTGGAAGACTCTAAACATTGGGTATGAGTTCGGCCTACTTTTTGGCTTCCAAAAATCACAATAATTTCAATTTTGGGAATAAAATTACCAAAAAAATACAATCTCCATATTTCCTATCTTCCTACTTTAGAAAAATTTGCATTGCTTCATACTATTCATGATCTGTTTCAAAATTGCTTAAATGATAGGGTATGGGGGCAGTTACCTTAGATCCCAAGCATTGCTAATGTTTAAGCCCCTCTTTACACTAGAGACGAGATCGATTAGGAGAAGTGAAGTGAAGTTTAGGGGGGGAGGGGAGAAATGCTCCATAAGAGCATCTCCACTCGGGCGCGCCACACTGTCGCATCAAAGAATTTGGCGCGCCCTAGGGCATCCCACTATGGTAGAACCACCTGTAACCGACCGAATAAGCAATTCCAACATGATTTGGAGTAGTCCAAGGCAAAACAAATATTTTTAGCGGTGCATCTATAGAAATGACGGGGATTGCAAACCATTTGGTAGTTTTGTCGCTAGAACTGAAATTACTATGAATTTTTAAAGCTAAAAGTTGGCCATGACCTATGTCCAATGTATAGAGTCTTTCAATTCCAATAATTTAAGAGACTACTTCTTGTTCACTTTGGCACTCCAAACCAAGCACATGTGTCGAGACAAGAATGGTGGAATTGATGGTTGGAAATGAGTGCTAGCCTCTCTTGCATTTAAGAAAATCTATTGAATGACAATGGATGGTGGTTGGTAATGGGAGGTTATACCTTAGATGCAACCTTTGCTATTTCTCAATGTAGGCTGCGCAACTTCTTGCATCCCACACTTGAACCTATATATAGTGCCTTGGGGATTTGACTTGCGCACGTAAGCGAGTACAACACGGATTTCCCTGGCCCCTTGGGGTTATGGTGAGGCGAATAGGAGGAGCGGGCAACATAATAGGGCAACACATTTTTTTGTGGCATGGTCTAAAATTTTTCCCTTAAAGTGCCTGACGAGCTAGATCAATGGTTAATTCTGGCAGATCATTAACGCTCAGCTTCAAAGAGTGGAACTTCTCACGATCATCGGCCTATTCAATGCTATGCCAATGGAAAAACGGTAATGCCGCGGCCCTCGATTCACACCTGACATGCGCCATTCATAGTCTAGCGCGTCCAAGCTCGGGCGAACTGGTAGAGATGCTCTAATGCTCCCATCAATTCCTTTCAACTTGGATCATTTGTTTGGCACACTAGAATGAAGGGTCCGTGTTTAGAAATTTCTGGAGTGCATTATACAAAATGTTACTATGTGGGGGTCATTTTTTAGTCAATAATAATTTGTTCAATAAAATTTTAGAACTCATAAAAAAATTACCATAAACTTTCCAAAAGAATTCTCCTTCCACTAATAAAGAATCTCAAAATTTTTGTACTCGTGTTAAGAAAAAGTTCTTTGTCTAAAATTTGTTTAAATTTTTTGAAAAATCATTTGTGTACTTGGAATGAAAATTTCGGATTTGAATTCATCTTGTAGTATTCATAGACTAATGAAGAGATATTTTTACAGTTGTGAAATTGTCATCATGCATATGTGCTCAAAGTGCATTTTCTTTACATTAACTGAAGGGCGATAAAATTTCATTTTTTGAAATGTAATTGATTGACCAATAAACCTTTCGAGTTCCAAAAAATGTCCAACTTCTATTATATTTGTTTTGAATTCTTTTGGTTAGTTTATAAAAATACAAATATTTTTTAGTTATTTAGTAATACTTTGTTTTGCCAATTTTTGTGCATGGTATGGGGAGAAGAAAAACAATTTACTTAAATAATTAGTAACACTTTATTTTTCCTATTCCACTAATTTTTCCTATTGTAATTTTTAAAAGAATTTTCAATGGCCTATAGTACAACTCTACTTGGTACAAAATTAGCAAGAGCTTCTTGTAATGCTCAAACTTCCTTATTTATATTGAATGGTTCATTTACATTTACAAATATACTCCTTGATTTTTCTTTTGTATGTAACTAATTATTTCTACTTTGTAAGTTCCAAAGGTTCTACCATGGTTTTGGGAGGGGGAAGTTGAACTTAATTTTGAAAAGTGATACGCTTTTAATAAGCACTTAGAATGATGAAGTCTCATAAGGAAACATGACTACATTATTAGTGTTTTTTTAATATTAGATATATAATTTTTTGGAGTCTGACATAATAGATGAAGGCTCAATATGAGTACACAAAACTTGTACAAAGTGATATGAGCGTTTTTGTCAAGCAACATGACCATTATAGTTTGAATTGTCATTTAAATAAATATTTCATAAAATAGATCTTAGTTAAGAGAGCAAAATATTTTTATTCACTAGCAATTTAGATTTTGTACTTAAAATCTTACATTTTTGTTCTTTTTTGTTAATTTCTAGACTTTGGTTTCAATTGCTCTTGACGTACTCCTATTTAATAGATTAAAATTTTGTTGAACGTATTTTTTTTACTATAAACTGCTTCCACATCAAGAATGGACTACAAATATATCAACAATGGTCATTCTAATATTACAAGAAATGTAATAGTTTGTAGCTTGTCTATAATTGCAAATCTACCTAAAGTAGGTATGCCTTGCATTTTCATGGCTATCTTTTAAGAGCCTCTTCTAGACTATAAGTATATATATGATCATTTATACCAGAAACAAGATCATTTAAAGTTGAAGTCATGTGTTCCTGAAATTGATATATTATTTGATGCTTGTTCATCATATTAAAATATGATCCTTTATTTTACCAAATGTGATAATCCATAAATGAGTTTGAAACATTTGATCTCCACCCATAGTAAAATGTTGCGTTTGTATCTAAAGTAATTTCATTTTATTTGGTAATAATAAATTAAATTCTGGATATTGTTGCAAATTCTATAAGGAATGTTTTGAAACATCTGCAAGTTTTAGGACATTTGCATGGTATTGTACACTAATTTTCAAATAGAAATGTTATTTTGCAAAACAAATTTTAATTATAGGTAGCAATGTAGCATTGTATATTATTTGTTGAGGAAATTTTTGTAATTTAAAACCAAAACTTAATAAACTATTAGTCAAAGACTCATACACTATCGTCTTCATTGGTGCACTTCAACAAAAAAACAATTAAAAATTAATGGACTTGCAAATGGTATTTGAGTTTATTTCTTTTTATGTTAATAATAATAAATATGATTATTAAAATGAAATAATTATGTATCACCATTTTTCAAAATATTAGATTTAATATAAATTATATATAATTTTATATAAAATATTTATAAACTTATATAAAATATTTATAAACTTATATTATTACTTTGTAGAATGTTTGATTTGATGATTTTTTTTATCAATATTCAAAGAATAGAAGATTTCACTTTTGGATACAATTTTGTGCAAGAATTTTCGAATACAATTTACAAAAAGAATTCAAATATAGAATTAAGTTTTTTTGCCATTCATTGGACAAGGCATTATTTAATTTGAGGTTTCAAGATTACAAATCTTTAAGAAAATTTGCCTTAGCAAACTAAAACTTTTAATTTGAATGCATGAATATAAAGTTAATGATTGAAATTGTTTAATATTTTGTTAAATTGTTTGAAAATTGAAGCTTTTGTCAATACACACACTGACACAAGAGTACTCAAAGTGTACTAAAACTTTATTATAGATTGAACTAATGAAAAATAGTTGCAACTGTCCATTGCCGCAATTTGAAATTTATTTGAATCAATTGTTCAAATGTCAAAGTAATATCTAGTGGTCAACATAGATAAAAGCTTGGCAATTGAGATGCCATATTTCAAGTGTTGATATCAAATTTATTTTTATTTGGTGTAGGCAGTCTTGATGACTTTAAAAAAAGTTTACAATGAACTACCTTGAGCTCCAAATTATTATTTAGTTCCATTTGAAATTATAACCTTGGTATTACAACAAATATTTTAATAGCCACAACTTCTTATATGCTATAGAATTTAGGCCACAGTCTTAATTTGCCATACACTATACACTCCTCACTTCTCATGATGGTTGGCTATCTAGCCGTAAGTATCTGTTTCAAATTATACTACGGCTAACTTATGACTTGTAATTCACAAGGCCACACCAAATTCTTATGAGCACTATGAAGTAAGAGTATTGATTTCATTCAAAGTCCACCACCACTACCACAATGATAGCAACATAGAAAAAACTAACTTTTGAAGGTGAACAACTCTAAATACCATTTTGAGAAATGAGAGCGTTGTGATTTAACTATCTATTTGTTTGAGTCAAGGAAGTTGTCTTCTCCAAGTGATTTAAGTGTGTACTTGGGAGGTGCATACATGTAGGTGTGCAAGGGTTGTGATTAAACCTAGAATTCCAAGGCCTAATCAACCCCAAGTATTGGGGTGCCTTTGCACTACGCACCCTTGCAATCTGCATCTACAACTGCACTTCCCAAATTGGGCCCCATTTAGAATTCTATGCAACATGGGAAACTACCCTCCCCTTCCTCCCCTCTTCTTAAAGCCGTTGAAGAAGGCACCTACAATACCCACACCAATTGCTCAATTTAATTAATATGTGATGTGCTTCTAAGGTGGGCAACCCCCAAATCCGCCACTAATCCTAAAAACCACCATCTTCACTTTGTGTACATCATCAAAATCAACTATGTACCTATGTCAAAGAACTTGTTTTAGTACCAATCTTTGTTCCTTCCTAACTTTTGCATACAGTATCCAAATGTCACGTTCTTTGGTGCGTTGGAACCTCCTTTCAAGTGCCAACAAGAAAATATGGAAATTTGACCAGTCTAGTAATAGTAACTAGGTACAGAAGCAAAAAAAATGGCGGTTTGGAGGGTACCCACCTGAACTTACTCAGGTACAATTGGTGACTCTCTGTGCACTGCTCCTGTATGATCAAGCCTTCCATTTCCATACAGCTAAGTTAACTTAGCCGTCAGCATCGACGTGATAAGCCAACGTACGACGTCGCCACTGCCCCGAGATTGGACCCTCGCTTGGTGCTGTTGTTTAATCCCGCCGTTGAGTAGTGCGCCTGGTCACACCAGCCAGCGCAGCCGCCCCATGAATTGAACCCCTCCCTGGGTTTCTCACCTGAAAGGTCCCCTATTCTATCTGTCTGTCGAGTACCCTAGATTCAATTCAGATCATGATCTGATGATTAAACAGAAGCTCAACATGTCTGATAGATGTCCGTGGTGGCTCTTGCCAAGATGCCACGTACAGAGCTGCTGTATGTTGTGGTCCTCTCTGGATAGCTATATATTTGACTTGTATGATCCTGTACATAAGGATCCTATTATTTCTATTCAAACTCGATCGACAGACCAGAAAAGGAGTGACGTCCTCAAGCAAGGCGCATGCAGTAGACTGTAATTATTATTGTTATTATTATTATATACGCAATTCAACCGTATGTTTCCTTTCCTCTTATGGCTCAGAACGTTTTGTTCGTTACGGCAAAGGTGCACGTAATTACCGAGATTGGAATGGCTGGGTATATTCACGAATCGATATATGTCCGATGGATGTCGGAGTTAATGCCTTTGTGGAAGGCTCTTCGAAGGATATGAGCTAACAGTTGGTTCTTGGGTTCCTTCGCGGACTGATCATGCAGGGCCGAACTATACGACTTTGATATATATGATCAGTGGAAGTAACTTGCTTAAATACATGTGAATATATCAGGAGGAGCTCACTTTGAATCACGAAGTGACCATTCTATTAGCTAGTGTATGTTCCTTGTAACTGTCTAGACTACTGAATTCGATCACGACTCGCCTGGCACAGATCAAATCATTCGTATTAGAGCTGAATTAGGAGGGAAAATTAAGATGGAGTTACACAACCAAATTCTCCGTAACAGCATAAGTTAGCTCGGGAAAGCTGAATGATTCCTTCCCTCGAGATATCAGGAGCTTTTCTTTCTTTCACGGTCTCTTTCTTCCTTTCCCAAACTAAAGCTTGGGACCAGCAATCCAAAGCAGAATCCATTGACAAAAACTCCTGCCAGGGTATTGCTTGCATATGCAAGGCTCCAAAGCTGGTCGCTCACGTACCCTCAGAAAAATGTTGACCCGCGAAAGCGAGCCGACCGGTCTTACCAATCTCCTACACATCCAGCTCATCAATAGCCTCACAAAATGAAATTTCAGAGAGTACGACGAAAATGAAACAGTTCACATTTCGCCTTCCCTACCAATGACGTGCTAGAGAATACTACTGCGAAAGAAATATTAGTTTATTACTAACACTGCTTCCTCGATGATCATCCTAAGTAAGTACTCCAAGATTCTAATTAGCACACTCAGTCTCCCGAATTACAACTCGTAATTAATCAGCACAGCTTCGACCATTTCTGAAAATTACAACCCCCACAAACAAGCTTCAATTCGAAGGAGACAACCCAACAAGAATGCACGAAGGAAACAACAAAGGTCTGAAAGGACAAAATTTATGTATTGCTTGGTCGCTGTCAATAAGACAGCTAAGTAGCGCAGCACCATAATACTGTGCAAATAAAGCATTCTTCACTATTCAATAGTAGTTCAAAATCTAAAGAAGAGAGAGAGAGACTCACACTGGCGGGGAGCACAACCACACCACATGTAAATAGTTCCCACTGCGGAAAGAAATGAACTAGTTTTCCTGATTATAAGGTATCCTGAAACTAATTAGATACGACAGGAGTCACAGGACGCTGTCAGTACTACGAATTTAGATATAGAGAGGAAGGAAGAGGTAGAAAAATGGTTGCAAGTGACACTAGTTGGTTGCGACTAAAGTTCGTCCTTTACTGCACAGAAGAGGGGCAAGAGAACCACAACTTGCAACCAAAAAAACACAGCAGGCGGCAACATCCACAACAACTGTGCCTACAAAAATGCTCCGACAAAGACCTAGACGAACTTCAGCCTTGTAGAACTGTGCTACGCCCTCGTGAAGAACACTTCCAGATTGACTCATGCACTGTCTAGACGAGAATCGATCGTGGACTAGCTGCAGCCCACCTGCAAGCTAGCAAGGATTGAAAGCAAAGGTAGCTACGAAAGGGTGGCTCTACAAGCACTAAACCTTGGGTTGCGAAAGCGCTAGGCATTGTCTATCGAAACTGTTGATGGCGAACGTCCCACCGGATCGCACTGGGAAGAATAAAAGGAAGCTAGCTAGGCAGCGAGCGAGCGGATAGAACATGGTCTCTACCCAAATTAGCGCTGTTCGAGTTATTACACTGATCTCATCTCAACAAAGGCTGGGTCAGAGAACTGCCTCGAAAGGGAAGGTGCTGGGGGTCTAGCTTGTTGCAGGAGAGGATTGCCTAGCGAACGTTCAGATTGCATTGCCCAAGTCTAACTCGCCGTCGTCTTCGTCGTTGTCGACTGCATGCATTCGTGGCCCCTGATCACCAGCTAGCTTGAGCTAGTAAAGAAAGCGAGCTCCTGGCTAGCTAGCTAGCGGCTTCGATCATGAGTACTGCGAAGGCCGTTGATGATGGCCGTGCCCGGACCCGTGTCCCGCGTGCGGGTGCTGGTGCTGGCTGCTGCTCCCGCCTCCCTGCTGGTGCCATTGCGACAGCACATCCTGTGTGGACAATTGCTGCGGCTGATTGCCGCCGAGGCCGCCAGGGTTCTGCGGCGTCACAATGCTGTACAGCGATTGCAATCCCGTGGGGTAATTGAGCTCCGGCGCATGGATGGCGAGCGGCGGCGGTTGCGAGCTCGAACCGGGTCCGCCCATGGACAGCCCTCCTTCGTCATCAGGGTCCAGCGGCAGTCGCTCGTACGTCTGTCCGACGAAGGACGCGGCGATCACGAGCACGGGCCCCGCAGCCATTAACGTGCCCACCACGCTGCCCCCGAGGACCTGCCCAGCGGCGCCCGCGAGCGAGACGGTGAGTCCCGTGGTGGGCGCGGGGGACGGGTGCGGCAGGAAGGCGCCGGAGAGGGAGATGATCTCGAAGCGGCCGTGAAAGGTGACGGTCGCGCCCGGGGTGGTGGGCTGGCGGAGCGTGACATTCGAGACCGTGCCGCTGGCGCCCATCACGCACACGCCGCGCTGCCGGCGCCGGGAGAACGAAGCCACGGAGTCGCCCACGTCGCAGCCGCCCGCGACCTCCAGGATGTGGGGGCGCATCGCGTTCCCATTCTCGCGTGTGATGATGACGGGCGGCTTCGGCTTGTTCTTGGATCCCGGGGGACGGCCGCGCGGCTTCCGCCCCGGCTCCAGGTTGGCCAATTGCTGCTGCTGCTGCTGAAGCTGCTGCTGCCCCACTCCACCCCCTCCCACGGGCTGCTTCCCCGCTGCTCGCCCCTGCTGTCCACGCCCACGCCCACTACTCCCACTCTGCTCGTCGTCAGAAGCTGGGGCGCCGGAGCCTGGCCGTGGAGCTCCCCCTTCTTCCACCCCGGCCATGTACACATACCCACCGGTACCCCCAACACGCCCTCGCCCGGGTCATCACCCCTCCACCCCACCACTCATCCAACAAACCACCTGCTCCCCGCACAGCAATCAATCACGCCCAACAAAACCAAGACAAAACAAAACAAAACCGACAACAACCCCCACAGCCAAAACCAAACCACAATCCCGTCGTTCTCCTCGTCGATCGATCTTCAACCCACATCCCCCACTTCTCTAATTACCCTCCCCATCCTGCCCATCCTGCTCATCCTCCCCTTCCACTTGCAGCCGCAGCCCCAAATCTCTCGCCCCCCGCCCCTGAAACAAACCCTCGTCAAAACCCAGCCTGATGAACCACGACCACGACCACGACCATGACCACGACCAGCCCTACGCATCAACTATGATACACTATTGTATCGTGCCAGCGCCATAATCTAATCTAGCGATCGATCTAGCAATCGATCTATCGACGGTTGGGTTGCCAGCAGCAGCGATGCGCGTGCGAGAGTGGGATTCGAAGTGACTGGTGGTGGAAGAGGTGGTGCAGTAGCTGTTGCTTCCTGCTCCTGCTCGTGCTGCTGCTGCTGCGGCGCATAAATAAAGGCGGGCTGTTGGGCTCGGACCAGGCGGAGTTATAACTTAGAAAGGGGCCCAAGGGGGAAGCAGGTTTAGGGACCAGCGGAGCTAGCTACGGAGGCAAGCTACGAATCCCCTCCTCTCGATCAGGCACCCCATTCAAATCGCCATTAAAATAATCCCCTTGTGACGTCTAGCGGCCGTCGGATGCCCAGACGTTGCCGTATGCTGTCGGAGCGACGCAAAGGGCAGCTGCCTGCTGCTGAGCTGCTGCTGCTGCCTCCCCTGCGGCCCGGCCTGTTGCCCGCTTAGAATGCGCTCGTGATTTGTTTATTAATTTGGGGGAAACGCCGCTCAGTCTGGCTGTGCTCGTGATATATATTATTTATATATGCGAATTTTTTTTAATGATTTCGGGTTTGGGGGCGTAAATTGAACCTGCGACCTGCCTGTCCCTGTGTGCTCGTGATTCATTTCGCCGCTGGCGGGGTCTTGCCGTTGCCTCGCCTTTCCACCGCCCCACCCGGTCTCCCTGCTGTTGTCTGTTGAATTTTCTAATAAGCTTATTATTCATGTTCCTCCTCTGATGAGTCCTTGGAGGTGAGTGCGTCCGGCGTCTCAGTCAAATCAATCCCCTTTCAGCCGTAATTGCCTCTAGGGCGACACTGTTTGCCTGCCTACCTCAGGCGCAGGAGACTGCTCATGCGTAGTTGTTATTAGTAAGGAAAGAGTTTAAAATGGCTCGGAAGTGGCCACCACAAAGGGCATCGTGTACCTAAGTTTATTTGGGGTAAGGTAGAAATCAGTCTTCATCAGTTACATAACTTATGTGTTACGGAGTACTAAACTCTTTCAATTTCCATGATGTCATCTTACTGTAAGGTAATTGCACCTTAAATCGCACAGTTAAGCAATTCAGCATGGTTTTCACTATTATATTGAAAAATAAATATAGCCTAAGCTCCTCCACAATTATCCCTTCATCAAACTCTCCATAATATAAAAGAGGCTTGGTTTCTTCTTTATCATTTCTTTCTTTCCTTTTTTGGAACACAAGGGATTGAGATTTTCTTTTCTTTTTCACTAGAGAGTCTCCAAAAATTTGGATGAAGCTACTAGTTTTGGCAAATTTTCTAGTAGAAGTTGATACCCAATTGGACTTAGGCATGCGTTGGTGAGTGGTGATCCACTGGTCCCTTTCTACTAGTGATTTTTCATGTTGTTTTGTCATTTTGATATGTACATCAGTGCTAAGCGGTGATCCATTGGTCCCTTTCTACTAGTGATTTTGCATATTGTTTTTGTCATTCTGATATATACATCAGTGCTGAGCAGTGATCCATTGATCCCTTTCTACTAGTGATTTTGCATGTTGTTTTTGTCATTTTGTCATTTTGATATATACATTATTGTTGAGCGATGATCCATTGGTCTCTTTCTACTAGTGATTTTGCATGTTGTTTTTATCATTTTGATATGTACATCATTGCTTTTAGCACTTTGTTATGACATTTTGTTAGTTGATTGCATTTCTCACCTTAAATTTCATACATATTTCACTATTTAAAACTGGTTAAATAAACTAGAGAAAGACCTACAAGAAGAAGAAGAAAAAAGACATCAAGCTAGACCAGTTGTAGGTCTTGGGAGGCATGTTTTTATACTTTATGCGTCCAACATTTTCTATTTATGTTGTAGCAAGATCAAAATGTTTTGTTGAAAGTTGAAGATATTGGGCCTAAGAAATGATGAAATCTTGCACATTAATGACTTTTTTCAATTTCTCAAGGTAGTAGAACTTGAAATCTTCATTAAAACAATGAAGAAACTATTTCCATCTATAACTTATAAATAGATCATAGATTATAAATTATTAGTTATAGATTGTGAATCAACTAAAAAAAGAAGGATATAACTTCACACTCAATTTTGATAGGATCTACAAAATTTCCTTTGGGATATAGGCATTATAATATTGAGATTTGCGAGGCTTTTAAAAGCATAGAAAATTACTACTGAGCAAGTAGACTACAAGATCTCAGAGTTGTATTCATGGAAAAAAAGTAGTAGATGAAGATTTTAGTCTGCATTTAAAAAAAAGAGTTTCAAAATAGTTTTTATATAAACATACATACTGTTGCACCCCATTTAAACTTTGTAGCAACAAGGTTCTATCCTTAGACTCCAAAACATGGATGAAAAGGTGACCATCTAGGTGATGGATAAAATCACAACATTTTTTGTAATACTTTGCATTTACTATAGTAGATACTTGATAAATGCTTTGTTCTACATTAGTATTGCATTTGCATGACAAAAATTTAGCACATTGAAATTTATCCTAAATCATATTATGTATCCAGAATTGCCAACCAAGTGTCCCATATCTTGTCCCATATCCTAAATGACTACAAATGTATGGATACAAATACATTGGTATATGCTACAAATAAAGAAACCAACAGTATCCCATATCTTTTGAAACTCTAGATATATGTAACTTTTCTAAAATTTTGTAAGAAAAATGTCGTCACAAGACATGCAATATAGGTACATGTTAACACTATGCATCCACACTACATCAATGTGAGGTCAATACCTAGCAAGTACCAGTAAAAACCTTATTATGAATTTTGACAAACTAATGTAAAGGCTGATAAACCAAACTAAAACCAATATTTTTCTACTTGATTTGTGGTGTAATTTATAGGCTTCTATATTTTAGTTTGTAGTGGGTAGTCACTCAATGCGTCAAGGTTTCAATAAATAAAGTTGAAGCTAGGCATCCTAGTCCATGCATCCGAAATGCCCACGTGTTTTTTTTTAACTTTGCTCAAAATCTAATAAAAAATCTAAATTTTGATAAAGGTATCAATTTATTTAAAGTGATAACCATACAAACACACTAGATGTATTATAGATCACATAGGGGAAAAAAAAATATCACTTATGGATTGAAAGATTACAATGTTTGATCAAGAAGGTGTTGAATGTGAGAAAGTGATTTGAAGTCTTTCAACCCTCATTTTATATGTCAAATCTAAAATGGTAGTCATGAAAAAATATAAGGTTGAAAGACATAACATGCATAACCATTATTGATTTATAACTTTTCAAAAATCTACACTACAAATATTTTAATAAATTTTCAATGAGATTTTTCCTCCGAGCCCTTGTGTATTTGAGGCTCACCTCCTAGAACCTTCAACACTAAAAAAACAAGATTTGCAATAGACAGTCTTTGCACAAAATCTTCAATAGAAAAATCATTGACAAATTTTTTCAAAATCATTTTTTGATACTTAAAATAGACATGAAAGGGATATTCAATTAAAAAGGTAAATAAATATAATAATACTTTGGTAAAATTTATTTAACCTCAAAGTTTAGTTGACACCAAAATATTATGCCTTAGTCATTTAAGGGTTAAGTTATTAAATAAAAATTGGAAACAAAACTATCAATATCAATTCATGTTGTTAACAAAAGATATAGGATAATCCGCATCTTTGTCAACACCCATATATATTTTTGTGTCTGTACAGATGGAAACCATACACGTGTCTAGTTTAGTTGCCTTCCTGCCTCATTGTTGATTTTATTGTTTTGTGCTTCCTTGCCAACTCATTTTCTTCAATGGATTGGGTGGTATTTTTGAATTAACCCCTAAAGGACCAACATGCGTTTTTTGGCCGTATAGAAATTTTGGGCAGGTATGTGTGACTAGAGATATCCATATTTGAGGCTGAAATTTTAATAGAAGGTGGGGGCAAGGAATATCTTCATGTGTACCAAGTTTCATGACATTTCGAAATACAAGTAAAAAGTTGTGACCTAATATGTTACTTTTTTCGTAACCGGGCAATTTGGGCAGATAAAAAGAAATAATTTTTCCCAGAATTTTTTTTTTAAAATTGGTTCTCTACATTTATATATACTTAAAAAGCTTTGAGTCACTCCATTTCAATCAATGAGTCAAAAGTTATGAGGTTTTTTGGTTTGCGGGCAGTTATGGATTCTCTACTCTAAAAAAAACTTTAAAGTCGTTAATTTAACTCAATTTGCAATATTTTAGGAAAAAAATAAAATCTTAGGATGTAGATTGATTATTACAACATTACAACCGTTGGGATTGGCATTTTTAAATTCCATGATTAAATTTTTAACAATTTAGTATTTTGAGTCATTTTCTACTTCTTTCTACTTGCTATTTTTCTCCTATATGTTGTACAATTCCAAATGATGTGAAATTTTTCATGCATATAGACAACTTGTTTAGGAAACTGAATTTAAAGAAGCACCACCTTTATCGGCATTTTTTCATTGAAAAGTGAGCTTGCAAAGTGCAGCTGCCCGTTTTTTCGCAGGATTGAAAAAATGGTTTTCAAGACTTTGAATGCTTATATCTTATGATCCACACGGTGGAATTTTCTGAAATTTTTACCACATGTTTTCAAAATATCATACTACAAGATCCTACGGTTACATGTGTCAAAAAATGTTTTTTTCCAAAAATTTGGTAGTTGTATTAGAAATGGCAGTTTTGGAGCGTTTTTGGTGATTACATAGTCGTGAAACTTTAGGGGTTAATAGTGAGGGTGCAACATTAGTGTCATTTACAAGTTAGTGCCGCTGCAAAATCTTATTTTGAGGAACTTTTTACCATAGAATAATATCTTAGTCTAGCTTAATTTGACTATTTTATAAACAATGTGAAGTAGATTATTAGTATCATGTGCACCAATAGGACAGATCAATATAGTCTCAAAATTTGTAAATTGAAGTACTGACCCTAAATCAACTAAGCAACCCACTTGGGGCTTTTTGAGAATTCAAGTAGACTCCATTGACTTCATAATTTGAAACTTTTACATGAATTTTTTAGGATATTTGCTAATCATTATAATCTACATGTAAAGCTTTGTTTCACATCATTCTTGTAAATGTTATAATTGTTTTAATTGTTTTTTAATTTTCAATGTCAAAGCAAGTAGCTAAAAATATATTTTAAACAAAATGTAATTAATTCTAATTAATTGTGTAGATTGATACCTATTCAATATCATATGAACCATTCAATTCAAATAATGAGATGAAAGTTATAAGGAGTATTATTTTGTGGGTAATGAAGGTAGAAAAATTATATAAAGTCGTTTTTTGAAATCAATTTTAAAAAGGATGTATATTGCTTACTGGAACATCTCACCATTGGGATTTACAATTCTCAATTTCTTGCAAATGTTATTAGTAATTCAATTTTTTCTTTCTTTTAGTGCTACATTCCAACTTAATAATTTTTTAAAGATGAGGTAACGAAAAACAAAATTGGTTAAATTTTTTTCATATAATCTCAATCTATTTTCCATATGTTGACTAAATTGTACAAGCTGTAGAATATACATGTTTTTTCTTTTAAATGTTGAAAGGTGAAACTTCACCTTTGGAAAGGGCTTAAAGAACTACTTTTGGAAGTTTAGGCACATTGAACTTGAAATCGGTGGTGGTTTTCACTGAATTTTTGTTGAAGAAAAGTATTTGAACAAGATAACTACATGATCACATGGTTGTATTTGTTAGAGAAAAAATTTAATGAAGATTTTAGCCTTGCTTTGGATATGAGTATTTTGAAACCATTTTGGGCGTCAAAAGATCGTTGACTTATAACTAGCTTAGTATTTTTTGAATATGATATTAGTATAACATTGGATTAAGCATAAATTATTCCCTTTAAATGTATTCCTCTAGAATTCAATAATGTCAAGATATGGTGAAGGCAAGGCTGGTGATTTTTTTGACAATTTCATCTGCTCCCAAATTGAGAGTATTAATTTTATAAAATATTACCTCTATTTTTGAAAAAGGCCCGTCTTTCCTTTGTAAAACACAAAGGAAACACTGGTCTTTTTTCTTTTTTTCTTGAACAAATAGGAGACCCATAGCATTTGTTTTTTTAAAAGTACAAAATAGCAAAGTCAGAAGGCTGGACAATGAAGAGAGAACAAGCGACAAAAAGAGCCTAAGCAAATATACAAGGGAGGGGGACCTTTCTTGTTCCAACTAATCTGGTTGCCAGTATAAGTGGCAAGTATAAGAGACTGTGCCCAAACCAGGTCAAACTTGAGCCAAATGGAATCTGATTGATGCAGTTGAAGTTTAGCAGTACTATGAGCTTCAAGGAACACAGCTTGTCTGGAGTCAAGTAATGCGTTCTAAAGGGCCTGTTGAACAAAGTCTGGAGGCCACTAGGTTTGTGAGAATACCTTGTTGTTGCGAGCAATCTATAACAACCACAGGGAGGAGCCTCGAAGGAGAGACCAAATGATTTTGATTCTATGGAACCTTCGAGGGATTGTTGATCCAAAGATGCATTGAGTTGGGCTAAAGCAGGAATATGGTCTCATCACTGGTTGGGCGCCACATATGTGATGGATGATGGACTGCACATACTCCCATATTACTTGGGCTCTTGGACATTTATAAAATGTATGTATGGGGGTTTCACCTATATTTGTTGAGCAGCAATTGCATCTAATGTCAATACCGGCGTTGATACGAGCTTGCCAGGAGTAGACAACAACATCATTGTGAAATACTTACCATATGAAGGTTGCTTCCTTCTGGGAACAGGTTTTGTGCCAAACTTCCTTCTAGTCAAGTGAGAAGGAGGGATGAAGAGTGCCTTCCCATTTCGAGGAGATGCTTTGCTTAAGTTGGCGATGTTTGGTCAGTAGCTGCCGTCCACTCGCAGATGAGTATGACAAAATGGATTTGCCATTACTCCAATGCCATCGGCTAGGATCATAAGTTAGTGTCTAGGTAGCGATGTAGTAAAACAAATCAGGGCCTCTAGTTCAACTTTTCTGAATCTCTAGTATTATTACATGCCAGACGAAACCACCATATGTGTTAATCTTAGAGGAGGTTGGGAGAAGGGAAAGTCTCTGTGAGACGACTCCAACAATTGCTTTGGATATATGATTAGGTAGAATGAGGTGCTGGAAATCAAGCCTTAATATCGCAGGGTCGAGGCCACTACATTGCCACTATATCAGTGGAATTGGGTCTTCTAATCCAGCAAAGATTTTGAGCCACTCTCTGTCTTGAGTGAGGTCGTATTGTCTAGTTAGCATTACCATCCAATCATTGGACTGTATATTGGCTATATGATAGGTCCACTTGAGTCGTTGGTTGTCTTGTAATGAGAATGTTGTTGAAACCTCTTTCCATAGTCTGAAATTTCGAGTACTTGTATCTCATAAGTCCGCAATTGTTTTCAAGCCGTTCCTTGCCAATTCTATAGCTCTATCTAGTGAAAAATTGAAGTTAGAACCTATATAAGTGGTGGACCACCAGAGGCTGGTAGTGAGCACCTCGTCCGAGTTGGATGGCGGAGAAGGTTCAATGTAAGTAGTAAGTCACCTCCATGCTGCCGTAACTCTATTCCAAGTTTTAGAACCAAGAGTAACAGATGGGTTGTTTACCATGAGCCAAGCTTCTGATGGGAACCAATAGCCACATTGTAGGTTGGGTTTCATTCTATTGATCCGATACCTAAGAAGAATTTTAGGTTTGATATATCTGGTTTGATTGCATATACGATCCACGTGGCTAGTAATGTTGTAAGAGAAATCTCAGGGTCAAGAAGCTTTAGTCTGGCAATCTCTTTGGACAGACAGCAGTCATCCTAGCTGACTCTAGTAAGGGATGTGTGCTCTATCCCGCTCCATAAATAATTATGGAGGTTCCCTTGAATTGACCTTATAGCTTGGAGTGAGCCGCTCCAAATGGCAATCAAGTAGTATAAGGTAGATAATAAGATGACAATGGAACATTGGTCTTTTTCAAAAAACAAAGGGAATACTTCCTATTGGATTATTATATTGGTAATTGCCCGCCATGGTGCCACAACTTGAGATGCTGTGAGTAGAGAGATCACATCAATTTTGTTGGGGTGAACCAACCGCCTCGCTTGTCTCCGATTTTATCCCTTGGGGAGAATGCAAGACCTTTTTATTTGATACCCATAGGAAATTGGAAATTCTAAATTCATATTTGCAATCAGAGGCCCCAAATTAGCTATGAATGGTGTAGAAAATAGATTAATCAAGTTCAAACTAGAGGGTCTTTTTTTAACCCCTAAAGGACCAACATGTGTTTTTTGGCCGTATAGAAATTTTGGGCAGGTATGTGTGACTAGAGATATCCATATTTGAGGCTGAAATTTTAATAGAAGGTGGGGGCAAGGAATATCTTCATGTGTACCAAGTTTCATGACATTTCGAAATACAAGTAAAAAGTTGTGACCTAATATGTTACTTTTTTTCATAATTGGGCAGTTTGGGTAGATCAGAAAAAATCATTTTTTCCAAATTTTTTTTTTTGAAATTGGTTCTCTACATTTATATATACTTAAAAAGCTTTGAGTCATTCCATTTCAATTAATGAGTCAAAAGTTATGAGGGTTTTTGAATTGCGGGCAGTTATGGATTCTCTACTCTAAAAAAAACTTTAAAGTTGTTTATTTAACTCAATTTTCAATATTTTGGGAAAAAAATAAAATCCTAGGATGTAGATTGATTATTACAACATTACAACCGTTGGGATTGGCATTTTTAAATTCCATGATTAAATTTTTAAAAATTTAGTATTTTGAATCATTTTCTACTTCTTTCTACTTACTATTTTTTTCCTATATGTTGTACAATTCCAAATGATGTGAATTTTTTCAAGCATATAGAAAACTTGTTTAGGAAACTGAATTCAAAGAAGCACCACCTTTATTGGCATTTTTTCATTGAAAAGTGAGCTTGCAAAGTGCAGCTGCCCGGTTTTTTGCAAGGTTGAAAAAATGGTTTTCAAGACTTTGAATGCTTATATCTTATGATCCACACGGTGGAATTTTCTGAAATTTTTACCACATGTTTTCAAAATATCATACTACAAGATCCTACGGTTACATGTGTCAAAAAATGTTTTCTTCCAAAATTTTGGTAGTTGTATTAGAAATGGCAGTTTTGGAACGTTTTTGGTGATTACATAGTCATGAAACTTTAGGGGTTAACATGCACCCTGGGGGATAAGTTGGAGACTTTAGGAGGATGAGGAAGAGGGTCCGCTCACCTTGGCCATCAATTTTTGCCCGGGTGAGTTCAAGTATACGACCGGGGTGAACGGAACCCCCCTCGAACTCGTTTTTTTGAAGCCATTCCAGAAGTGCATGTAAAAAAAAAGACCCCCTGTTTAATACTTGATTGAATTATTTAGTGCATCTCTCCCAGCTAATTTGGGGCCTCAAATTACAAATATGAATTCAAAATTTCCGAATTTTATCATGCATGGAAAACATAAAATTTCAGCGTTTTCGGCAGTAGTAAAATCAGGGACGAGCGAGGGGGTCAGTTCACCTGCCAAGTATACTACCTGAGTGCATGGAAAGGATCATATGTTATGATAACCCTGAGAGGGTCGGGTAAGGCCCGGGCAGGGGCAGGTGTATTCTGCACATGGAGTATTTTAATGCCGGGCCGTAACTTGCAAGTACTGAACGACAAGGGCGCACTTGATGGGCCGGGGGGCTCATGGAGCTTGTGGCTCAGGAGAATCTCGCGAGGTGCAGTGAGAGAAGTCCCGGACGGTCGGACTTCATGCGATGCAATCGGCAATGTGGCCAGATGGTGGACAGATGTGATGAGGAGCATGGGTAGTACAATACAATGGGGAGGGATACGACTATATGAGCGAGCAAGGGAGGGGGGCCAAACAGCCGGAGGGGGTCCATCCGGTGGGGTTCAGTTCCATTGGGTACGGCGGGGCACCGATTGGGGTGGGGTTCAGTTCCATTGGGTACGGCGGAGCACCGATTGGGGTGGGGTTCTAGTGGACAGTGTGTGTGCTAGCTAGCTTGTGGACATGTAAATGTTGAGTGCAATTCCGGGCTTGCTGCCTTGAAGTTATCCCTCGCGCCAGGTGCAGCAGCCAAAGATGGTCACAGCCCCGCCGGTCTTTGGGCAGTCACGCACTACCTTACCTTATGGTGTGCTCGTAAGTTTTGGGGCATCGACATCATGACTTACTTGGGTTCCCAAACATCATGGCAACAGAGAATGGAAATCATCTTTTTTTGAGCAGGCGGATAATGAAAATGCGGAGATGGGCCAAAGGAGGTTTGTCCATTCTGGGAGCACTCAATGTCAATTTTAGTTGTAACAAATCATAATGACAGACAGACCTCTTGTGTGCGGGGATTGGATTTTTACTGCTGGGGGGTCAGGTCGGGTTTTACCCCAAGTGGAGTAAGCCACTCAGCTGGCTGATGATCTGTGAGATGGAAACAAAATGATGAAAAAATGGGAAGGCTTGAGATTAACTGAAGGAAGACTGAAGCATCTCAGTCAGCTAGGTGTAGCTTTCCAAAATGAGAAACGTTGGCTGTGTACTAATTGAAGCTTTTGTTAAAACAGAAATTGTGACTTTCTCAACTGATCTATTAATAAAGCATGAAATGTGGGTATTTCTACTGATAACGGATCTGATGAGAGGAAACCAGTCAAGTGAAAAAAAAAAAAAAATAGAAAAAAAACACATCCATTATTTTTATTTACTTATTCTTTTTTGGCACAAATAGAAATGTTTTTAATTCATGTAAACTGAACCTCTACACAATATTATGGTCGCATTTTCATTGTTTAAACAAAAAACCACATGGTACGGAGTATATTTTTGCATGCTATTTTCCAGTTTCAGTATTGGTAGCAGTGTTCTGAGAGGGGAAAGCTGGAATGTTACATCAAAATGTGACATGCTTTGGGGTCTTAATCTTGAGCTGGCAACTACGGGGGGTTGCAAACTTTCACTTAGTTGCACCCTATTTTGTTCTGTTCATTTGAGGTCTCATTGGGCTTTTATGATTTGTTGACTAGCAGGAGCAACGGCTCTACATGGCATGCTAGTTGCGGCTAACTTTTCGCATTGGAATAAAATTGTTCCTTTTGTGAGAAAAAAAAAATTAGGGAGAACTGCCCCCTCATGCCCTAATCAAGATAAATTTGAAAATTTATTCCCTGTTTAGTACAGTTAAGTTTGTGTTTGTTGACAACTTATTTAGGATCTCTAATTGTCAAATTTCAATTAAAAATTTTCAAAATTAATCTTTGGAGGTACATTCTTTTAGCAAGGGTAACAAAAGGGCATTCAATATAAAAGGGTGGGTCCTATCATCAAGGTAGTCAACCAAAAATGATCCAATTTTTGGACCAATTGGTGCATTCATTGTTGCAATAGGAGTAATGCTAGAGCTCATTTATCAAGCACTTTTGACCTCAACATCTTTGGAGGGTTAAGGAAGGCTTCATGTCTTATGTGTACCATTCACATTTATTCTTTGAATCACAAGAGAATAAGAGCATGGCCATCCTTACTCGCCCAATTTAGTACGTTCAAATGTACATCTAATTTGAAGGACCTCAATTATTGTGTCCTCCATCCTAATACAATCCAGAAATAGTTGAGTGATCACTCATCAAGTAGAATAAATGACAAAGCAACTACACTTAGGATGAAGAGTGATTTCAAGGCGATTCTTTGACACACTAGGCTTGAGTGTCAAGTAAATATTGTAGAAGGCCTGTAGCATGTTTCATCTACATTTGAAGAATGTCAAACCCCTTGCATGTAAAGGTGGCCATGCTCTTAATTTGCGTGCAAAAATTGTTCCCTCGGGGATATTTTAATCCCTAAATGCCCAAAGGGAGTCTTTTTGGTAAACTCACCCCCAAACTATCATTTTGTAATTAAAGTATATATATTTTCTCAAAATCGTTTTCTGAAAGATTAGCCATAGGATCTTGTTCATCACTATTAAGTTAGTCCAAATTTGAGAGACTTTGCTAGTATGAATTTTGAGATGTCTTTGATAAAAATTTAGTTTTTGAAAAACTAGCACTTTGTTTCCTAATTGGAACAATTTGGGGGGCTTATATCTCAAATCCTCACAAAAGAAGAGTTTATTGCTTCTAACCAAATACAATTATAAATAATCATACTATATATGCTAATTTTTACATTGATTCATTTGGAGCAATCGAATGAGGTACATTTGGAAAATAAAAATTTTCACTTGACAGTGCCCGTTCACGATATGCTCCAACTAATCAACCCCTTATCTGCTTGCACTTCTATGGAATTTTTTTTCTAGCCTAGATAGCCTTATATTGGCTAGGTATCTCTTCCAAGACAATCCACATTGAGCATTTCTTGTGGTGCTTGACTTCAAAAAAACACCCAAGGTGGAATTATTGTCCAAATCAAAAAAAAATTTAGGATGTAGAATATAACTTGATGAACTAGGTGAAGAAAATATGAAATTCAAACAAAATATCTTGAGAGGATCTAGGCAACCCTTAAAGTTGGGCAACAACCATAAAATGATTGATTAGGCATTTAGAAAATAGCTATATCATTTCAATATAAAATACAGCATGTTGTTTATTAAATGAATATATGATTTTTTATGAAAATGATTGATTCTTTTTATATTTTGAAATTTTGATAAATTTTCTTACAAAGAAATTAAACCTTTAGAGGATGAATGTATAAAATGACTGTTTTGAATATGAACAAATATGAGCACAATTCCCTTGCCAAACACTTGAAATTTTGATTAGGTTTATGTGATATCAAATTTTAAATTTTAATTAAGATTAGAAAAAATATTTGTTTTTTGAATATAATTTTTTCAATGGGGGGTGAAGAAAAAAAATCATGCCATCCTAAGCACAAAATGCTTGAACCCCAATAGTCTACCACCCACCCACCCACCCCAAAAAAACATTCTAATTTTGAAAATTTGTTTTTCAAAGAATACCCATTAATCCTTGATGGACCATGTCATCCAAATCTAACTTCACATTCTTTTGAGCTATGGAATAGGTATCTTATTAACCTTTTTTTGGTTCAATTTGATTATTTCTTGACCAACACGTGTAATGCTCTTTACTAATTTTGGTGACATTAATATGCCCTCATGCCCTCATTTCAATTATATTTTTTACAATACAATCAACTAAATTGGCCCTTTCTAAATCTAAAATTAATCTTTTTTTTTATAAGAAATGAAATCATTAATTATTTTTTCAATTTATCTGGTAAATTTTTTTTTAAATTATTTGGGGGCAAACAAACAATCTTCCTAATAGATAGCATTTGGGATTTATTTTTTAAATCAATTTTCACAATTTAAAAAAAAAGGGCCCTACGACTAACTAGATTGCTAGCTAGAACAATCTCATTGTTAGAATTGGCATGCTTTAATCCCATCTTGAAACAATTAATAATTTATTACTTTTTTCCATCTTGCATTTAAACCTAGTTAATAATTAATTTTTTTTGAAAAGGATCTCAACTCAATTAGTCCAACACAAATGAATTGAAAATTAACATCCATAGTGCTATTATTTTTTATTTAAAAGGATTCAAACTAAGCCTTATATTATATGGCAAGGTTAGAAATAGGTGTTTTATTTCACTTTATGCGCAACTATCTTGCTATCTACATTATGAAATTTTGAAGTTTCCTCCACACATTTTTATTCTAGTATAGTGCAAAATCCTATAATTGGATATGTAGCAATTTTTATTTTTTTATATATGATCTTTGGACTATACTCAAAATGCATCAAGGTCAACTTTGACGCAAAGGTCCTCACCAGAATTATTAAATTTTAATATTTTTATATCAATTGTTGAATAATTTTGTCCTTTTTCTATTCTCTCACTTTTCTATTCTTCCATTATCAAGGTTGTCTAAGTTATTTATTTTATATTTATTTATTTAAAATGTGTAAAAAGATATTAAAACTAAATAATACAGGTTGTGCACTACCATTGACCACCAATTGGAGATTTCCTTGTTTGGTGATGTTGAAATTTGAAAATTTTCTTATGCAAATATTGGTGTTTGGAAAGAATTATTGAAAACCATTTGAAGAATCTAAAGTTAATGGCATACTAGTGCGGATTATTCTAATTGAATGGATTTCAAACTATTCGCAATCTCACATATCTTGGAAAATAGAGACGGAGTTGAAACCTCTAGTAATCAAATGCATCCAAAGGTTGATGGATTTTGATGCATTTGGACCCATGCATTTGTTGCTAAGCTTTATTCAAGCCCTGTACATGTTATGAAATTGGAATCAAAATCCATGGTAGGCTACTTTCATGTATCAATTAAGGGTCCGACTACAAGTTGAAAAAATGCAAAATGCATCATAGTCTATTGGACCTAATTATATAGATGTCATAATCTGTATAGCATCAGATGAATAAAAAATTTGCATGTTTCTCCATTATGAGCTCAACCACAAATAATTGATGAAAGAGACATATAGATAATTAATGCTGACAGTGACATAGATTATTGGCCAGGCCCAAAAAGAACAAGAATCTGCTTTTGATGGAAAGGTCCTAGATAGGACATAAATTGTGGGAACTAAAGGTATCCATATCTCTATTGTTATTTAGAGTTGCTATCAAACAAATCTAACCCCTACTTTTGATCATCTTCTTGAAAATAGGCAATTTCACCTTACTTCTCATTATCTTTACCGGTACGCTTTTTTCTTCACTTTTCATTTCTTTTGGTTGGTCTCAAGCATAGTCAAATTCAATTTATGGGCTTTGTGCTATCATATGAGTGATGAAATTCATCATTTATCGTGGGATAAAAAATAATAATAATAATTCAAAGTATATATTGCTAGAATTATTATGCTATTATGTTGCCCCACGCATCTCTATCTAGAAAAATGTATGGTTCACCGGTTCCACCAAATGCTTATAATTTGATACTCTTGGGCATCTTCGTGCAGTGCGCTAGATTCCCTTAAATGATGTGCCTTTGAAGCTAGATTGTATTAGAAAATGGATTTTCAACCAAGCAACGTAGAAAACAGATTTCTTCAAACTCTCTCTCCAACCAATAAAGGGAACTTAGAAGGAAAAGAAAAAATAGGAGATGCAACCTCATTCAACACGTCAATACAAGCTGTAAAGCCTGAGCCACTATTGAAACTAGATACAATGAATTAGATCTTGAAGCAAAATGAAGACTCAAGGGCACTTAAGCTCCTTATCCATTTCAATTTTTCAACTTAACCATGGCGTGCAAGAAAATTCAACTCAATTGTGCCCACATATACACCATGTGAACTTTTTTAGTTTATATGCAACATGGAGGGTCAAAGTGAGAGCAAATTCTCTAATATATGACATTTGATTTTGTCTTAGATAATATATGATATGGTTCCAATGGAAATTTATTTAATTTCAGCAGAAAATTAAAAAAAAAAAAAAATGTTTGAGTGACAATGTAACATAGTAGTCAATTGTGGGGAATGGAGATATAATGGAAATAAACCATGTCACCCCCTGAAGGACAATTCTATGGCTATAAGGTCAAACTTCATTTCTAAAGTCAATTTGGTCTATGGATTACATATGAATTTTAATTTTACATTTTTATTGTATAAAACTCAATGTCATCTATTATGGTGGTCAATTTCAATTTATGTTGTAGAAAAATAAGGTGTTTATAATTAAATGTAAAATGAAATAAATTGATTCATATAACAAAAAATATAAAATGAAAAATCAAATTTCTTCTTAAAGTATAGTAGGGCAAATGAAAATAGGTGTTAAAGTTTTTCAAATAATTGTTTCATTGTTTACACACTAAATATATTACCTTCAAATCAAAATACTACTATAAAATTCAATTTAGCCTTTTTGAAATTTTAATATGGGATGTTTTGAATCAATTAATCTGAAAACATTCAAATAACTTCAAACCATTTTTCTAATAAATTAAATACAATAATGCACCAATATTGTCCTTCATTTATAAATATAAAATACAAATTTCATTTGGTCCAAGATGCAATAATTTAAGAAAAAATTACTTGTCATATCATCTCTTAGTTAATATATGTTCCTTATATCTAGGATACTAGGTGATATTAAAATACAAAAGTGTTGTATATTGTATTTTACAAAGGTAAACTATACTCTTCATTCTATTTAATGTGGTCTACGCTAAATATATACCTTTACAATATTAGGGATAAATTTGTGTAGTGTTACTCCCATGATTTAATTAACCTCTAAAGGACCAATATGCATTTTTTTGTCAATATAGAAATTTAGGGCAGATACGTGTGACTGGAGATTTTCATATCCATATACCATATTTAGGCCATATATATTCTTGGGCCCAAATTTTAGTCAAAGGTGGGGACAAGAAATATCTTTCATATACACTAAGTTTCATGACGTTTGGAAATGTGAATAAAAAGTTATAGCCTAATATATTTCTTTTTTTTGTAACTGGGCAATTCGAGCAGATAAAAAAAAATCACTTTTTCAAAAAAAAAGATTGAAATTTATTTTCTAGAGTTATATATACGTGGGAAGCTCTCTATTTTAATCATCCCATTCTGATCAATGAGTAAAAAGTTATGAAGATTTTAGTTTGCGGGCAGTTATGGATTCTCTACTCTAAAATTAACTTTGAAGTCCTTTATCTTACTCAATTTTCAATATTTTTTGAAAAAAATAAAATCATAGGATGTAGATTGTTTATTAAAACACTGCAACCATTGGGATTGGCATTTTTCAATTCCATAATTAAATTTTTGACAATTTAGTATTTGGAATCATTCTCTACTACTACCTATTTTCTATTTTTTTCTTATAAATGAAGTGAAAATTTTCAAGCATGTAGCCAACTTGTCTAGGAAAAAGAATTCAAAGAAGCACCACCATTTTAGACATTTTTTCATCAAAAAGTGAGCTTGTGAAGTGCAGCTAACCTGCTTTTTGCAAGGCCAAAAAAATGATTTCAGTGAATTTGAATGCTTATATCTTGCAATCCACACAATGGAATTTTCTGAAATTTTTAACCCATGTTCTCAAGTCAGCATACTATAAGATCCTACGGTTACATATGTCAAAAAAAGTTTTTTTGAATAATTTGGTACTTGTACTCAAAATGGCAGTTTTAGAGCGTTTTTGGTGAAAACATAGTCATGGAACTTTAGGCGTTAAAGAATTCCCATTATTCAATGATCATTCAAGTTGTTGTTTGTACTTTGAATAGTATTATAATTACATGTATAGTATAGTCTTTACCATTTATGGTGTTTGCAATGTATGGAATGAAGTATAGTTTATAGTAATTGATGATAGAAGTTCTATTTAGTGAGACCTTACATTTGTAGGAGTAACACTATTCAAGAAGCAACTTTAACAAAATGAAAAGTGCAATTAATTAATTTTTGGATAATTCTTGAAATACAAATTCCTAAAATTAGAATATTTTTGGTATTTTTATTTTTGGTTGTAATGATTTCTATAGGTTTAGGAAAACTTTCTACACAAATATGAAATTTTAATATTTGACAAAATTTCAATTAGTCAAATATCTTGATGCTTTAATACAAAGAAAGTATTATTATTGAAATATCTAGGATGTAGTATTCTTAAAGAGATTTTAGATAAAATTATAGTTGGATTGAAAGATAAGAAAAAAACTTCACTTAATCCCTAAGGTCACTTAAACTTCACTTAAGGTCAGAGACTATGTTTTCACCAAAAACGCTCTAAAACTGCCATTTCTAATACAAGTACCAAATTTGAGAAGAAAAATAGTTTTGAACACATGTAACTGTAGGGTCTTGTAATACACTGGTTCAAAAAGATGTGGAAAAAATTTCAAAATTTTCCACCATGTGGATTGCAAGATAATAGCGTTTGAATTGACAAAAGTCCTTTTTCTGTCACTGCAAAAATCCGGACAGCGGCCCTTCAAAAGGTCACATTTGTATGAAAAAATGTCCAAATGGTGGATACTCTTTGAATTTGTTCTTCAAGGCAAGTTGTCTACCTGCTTGAAAATTTTCAGATCATTTGGAATTGTACAACATATAGGAAAAAATAGTAAATAGGAAGAGGTAGAGAGTGACTCAAAATACTAAATTGTCAAGAATTTAATTATGGAATTGAAAAATGCAATTCCAACGGTTAAAATGTTGTAAGAAGCAACCTAAACCCAATGTTTTTGTTTTTTTCAAAAATATTGAAAATTTAGTTATTGTTTTTATTGAGATAGATAGTCATTTCAAAAAATTTCAGGCCTCGACAAGACTGCGAGTGTGTGATTTTTGGCACCCGTCGGGTGAAATTACGGAATTATTATTATTATTATTATTTTTTGAAAAAAATATTAAAAAAATATTCAATCAGATGTGGCGCTGACACAGCACTGACAGTGCTGACATCATTCAAATCTCAAATTTTCAATTTTTTTTTTCCATAATTGCACCAAGTGGGGCAAGGCTTAGCGGCCTTGTTGAGGCCTAAATTTTTTTGTAATGCAATTACAAAAAAATTCAGGCCTCAACAAGATTGCGAATGCGTGATTTTTGGCACCCGTGGGGTGCAATTACGGAAAAAATAAAATAAAATAGAATAAAATAAATTAATTTTTTTGAAAAAAAAACAAAATAAAATTGTCAATTTGACATGGCACTGACAGCACTTTATGTGGTTGAAATGCGACCATGTCACATTTCAAATTTTCAAAACTTTTTTTTCCCCCCAACAATTTCACCATAGGAGGACAAGGCTTAGCGGCCTTGTTGAGGCTTGAAGTTTTTTGTAATGGCTATTTTTGCTATCAAAACCAACTCCAATTTAAAAAGAGTACAATCTTCATTTAATTTATCCTTTCTTGCCTTTGTTTTTGCCTGTCTAGTGTTTTATATGAAGAATGTGAATCCAATTGGATATTTCTTTTTCTATAGGTGCCAAATTAATATATGAGTTGCCAATATTAGAATATAGAAATATGTGTTTACATTTGGTATTACACATATCAAGTGGAAGAAAAATGTTGAAAATCAATACAAAAAGGGGCTGAAAAGAGACTAACTTGGTAAATCATTCAAGCTTATTACTTCTTTTCACCATATCAACTACCATGTCATAATTGTAACATTTAATTTAATTTTTTGACTTAAAAGTTCAAGAAATATTGCTAATGATTACGTTCATTTGATTCAATCTACAATATTTTCTTTTACCAAAGGAATAAAAGATTCAATTTTTAACATCCGTCTTGCATATGCAACAAAGGCAACCTAGAAAAAAGAAAAGATGTAGTTGAGGTGGAGTCATGAAGTATTTCTTAAACTTGAAAGGCTTTTAAAATAAAAAAAGATTTCTATATGTCTATCATGGACACCAAAATTAGTGTTTTTTATATAATGGCTCACAGATCTTAAAGACTACTATCAACAATGTCCTATTCAAAAAAATTCACTGTTTGGAAATTTAAAGTCTTATAACCTAAAATTTTGTAAATTAAGTAAATCCTAAACTTAAAAAGGCCTTGGTCCTTTAGTATATGTAATATAATATATAATAGAAAACATCCCTATTAATCTATAGGGTTTAGGTTTCTTGAAGGGAAGGGGACAAAGGAGTGTAATGGAACACACATTTATTCATTGTATTTTACAATTTGAAGGTTTTCAAAAAAAGTTGTATATAAAAAGAAAACATAGGATAATATTATTTGATTGGTGCATATATTATTGGGTATTCCGCAAAACCAAAATCAACATATTTACTTCTCAAAATCATCTACAAATGCTAAGATTTCATCCCCTGGTGGGAAAAAATTAACATTTTGTAATATTCTCACTTATCGAGGTTCAAATTTTAATAAAATTTGAAGATCCTTACTTGATATGTATATCAAAATTGACACATCATTGGAGGATGGCTAACTTTGGTCTGAGCTACTAACTTGAATGAAGTGTTTGTTGGAAATGATTCAACTATCTAAGCTCTATGGGCTTAGATGGTGAATTCCATCACTTTGAGGCCTTTATGAACAAGTAGACCCTATACAAGAACCGACATGTTTTCTCAATAAATTCTCAAGTCTCCATATGATGAC
Source organism: Neckera pumila (assembly GCA_963969595.1). Taxonomy (NCBI): domain Eukaryota; kingdom Viridiplantae; phylum Streptophyta; class Bryopsida; order Hypnales; family Neckeraceae; genus Neckera; species Neckera pumila. Next base: position 4,812,801 of record OZ018412.1, on the reverse strand, counting down.
TAGGTCATTTATCCCCCCACTATAGTGGATTATAGTAGTATCTTTAGAACACTAGAGACATATCCTTGCAACACTAATAGACACTACATCATTGATAAAATTGGTTTGAACTCACAACCACCTCACCATTGTACCATGACCAAAATCACTAAGCCTAAGCATGGTGTCCTAGGAATGCAAATCAATAGCTAATTATTTCATCTCAATTCTTTGGAAATCTAAAAATATCATATTTATAGTTTAAAATATAAAAATATATAATAACTAATTCATTAACTAATACTTTTGTAATTATAAGCTTCTAAATTAAAACTTAACAAAATACTCAATTTCTTCAAGTTACAATAAACAAATATCCATTTTACAAAATATAGACATATGACACCTAAACATTGGTGTGACTTTGGATTTTTTTTTTGAGATCTTTTGAGAAGGAAAGATGTGTGTATTGATGTTTCCTATTTATTTCTGCAATCATAATTTGAAATTTCATTGACAACTGTTTTCAATAAACTATCATGTAAAACCATAGAAATTGACTTATAAAGTTAATCAAAAATAGAATCAACTTTTTTTTATATTAAAATTTGGTGTACTTGGTTGAGTTTGTATAAGAATGTAAAGATGTTATGCATGCCAAATAATTTTGATTGTATTCCACATAGTGCAAAATTCTTTGAATAAACCAATAAGCAGTAAAGTAGGAGGTTTATAAAACACCCATTTAAGAGGAGGTAATGAATTTAAGGATGTTAGACTTCTTGAAATATATTTTCATAAATTTTCCTTGAAAGGTAAATGGAATTGGCCTCTAATCCAAGTTGCTTCATATTTTTTGGAACTTTGTGGAATTTGTTATGAATTTTTGAAGTTGAAATGTAGTGGTCACTAAGAGCATCCACCTCCTCTTGAAATGCACACTATTTTTACATTGTTAAAGCACTGAGAAAGCAAAATGTACAAGTAGTGTCCATTTTGTAAAGTGAGCAGTTTCAGAGCCTCAGCGCTTTTATAGCTTGACCTCTTTATCAACCTCTTACTTTATGTAACTTCATTGGTGGTGGTTGGACAATATATATCAAAATCAAATATTCTTTAATCCCGAAAGGACCAAACATTGTTTTTTGGCAATATAGCAATTTTAGGCAGCTTACTATAAATGGAATTTTCACACAAGATGTGCTCAAGTAGCAACTTTAAGGCCCAACAATTTTCATTGATCTTCGGGCAGACCAGGCAATTCAAAAAGATTCACAAAAATACTTTTTTTCTTAGTAATAAAATTTTGAAATTGGTTTCTAGGTTTATATATTTGGGAAGCTTTGAATCATTCCATTTTGATTAATGAAATGAAAGTTACGAGGAGTTTTAGTTTGTGGGTACGTATGGATTTTCTCCTATAAAATAAACTTTGAAGTCGTTTATTGTCTGAAAACTTCAAAGGAAAAAAATAAAATTTTTGTTGATAGTGAGCTGCCCAAAATTGCTATGTTGCCAAAAAAATGGTATTTTGGTCCTTTAGAAGATAATATTGTTGACTAATGAGGCAAGATTCCCTTTTGCATCCTTGAAAAAGGAAACCCCTCCAATTAACAAAATTGTCTTCTATATCTCTTCAACCAACCCCAATCTTTGTATTAACTAGCTAAGGGCCTCCTTACATGTATCGGTGGGTGGAAAAATTTCACAAAGGGTGCTACAAGTGCAAATAGCAATTGCACTTTCACATGGATCCTGTAGGTGGAGAGGGATACAATAAGAAATCCACCCATATTAGATTCTTCCAAGATTGACTAGTCTCCACCAATGAGTTGGTTGTCTACCGATATTGGTGAAACTTCAATTCCTCCTTTCCCGCTTGCCCACCCCAGCCAAACAATCGGCGGAGCCTATATTGTCTTTTTACTTGAATTTGCATAGAGCTTATCCATTGAGCTCATGTATAAACTGACCCTAAGAACCTTCTTCCATGTGAGTTGGGCGTCAGTGGACCTCACTAATGATCGGTAGATGGGAGGTCTATTTTTTCTGGATTGCAAATCCCATTGATCATCAGTGAGGTTCACCGGCCCCCAACTCACATGGAAGGAGGCCCTAAAACTCTCTTTCCCGACCCAGCATCTAAGTTAGCAAGGCCTAAGAGCATCGCCACCCATTCACTGTCAAGCTCGATTTTGGGGCTATTTCTTATACTTTTTTAATAAACCCACATGTTGATTAGTTCTTTACAATGACAAAGGATTAATGTTTGTAATTGACTCCCTTTGGCGTGTCTTCTTTCCCGTGAATGGGTGGTGGATGGAAGCAGCCCAGCTTCTTCCGTGCCCGGGCTACCCCATTCCCCGAGCCGTTTTGGCTGTGAATGGGTGGCGATGCTCTACCACCTTTGCAGCATGGTTATTATCCAATGTTATGTCCCCCATCCCAGCAACTTTGGGGTTACCTCCAGTAAATCTCCAAACTTGTCAATGAAAAACGAAGTCAATCGGTTTCCTTTCCAACTCCTAGCCTGTGCAAAGTCTCGATCTGTCCCATGGGCGGGTCTGGCAGCACATTAGTGGAGCTTTGCATGGAGCTTAGCTGCGAAAGCGGCAACGACCACTCAGCAAGTCATCCAAAAGCTGTCTGAGCAGCAACCAGACCAGACCAGAGTGGCTGCAGCGACAGCCCAGGCAACTCCAAAACCTCTGCGTTGACACTCCAACTCACTGTAGACCACCGTAGTAAGTTATGCACCATAAGGGATTTGACCCATTCCCGACCACTACCCATTCTCGCTTTGTAGACTGTTTTCTTTCTGATCAGTAGGAGAAAAACAGTCATTTATTACAACACGATTCCCAATGCAGTTGTGGTGCATTATGATTGGCTACAAGATGATCAACCAACCCTTGGATGGATTAGCAACTAGCCCTTGGTCGGAAATAGGGAGGTCTATATAACAAGTATAGGTCGAATAGAAACTTCAACAAAAAAATTTGTAGTAGTTATGTTTTGAGAAATAAAAATCTGAAAAATTATGGGAGCCTTCTTAACTCAATTTCTACACATGGGAAAATTCCTCCCTTGAAGAACCCCACCCTGCAGATATGCATAATTGCTTAAATGGTCGACAATGGGTCAGCTCCCTTAGCAGCAGCAGCATTCTGTAGGAGGAGTGTAGGAGAAGTTAAGGTATTAGTGTCGAGCAAGGAATGGCTTTGCTTTGCTACCAGTGGTATACTATGATCAGCGGTGTGGGCACGGGCAGGCCCCCCAGGGCGCCTGATTGATTCAACTTATGACTCCATCATGCTGCGAGGCCAGTGAGCGCAGAACTGACTGGAAGAACCGGAAGCTCACTGTCATATTATAAGAATGAGAGAATGACGCCTTCCATAAATGGTCTCACGGACGGGAGGGGTGGACCCCCTCCTGGAGGCCCCTCCCGGGCTCAGCGCCTCTCAGCCTGGCGCTCAAGAAATGCAAAACTGAACACCAACAGTCTGTCTGTCTGTCTGTCTGGATGGATGGATGGATGGAGCTGCAGGTGGTCCACAAGTCAGAACCAAGGGTAAGAGTTAAGACCCAATACGAGGGAGTAGGATATGTAATTACTATATATAGCAATTATTTCAACCATGATGGAGAAAGCCACACGAGCGTTTGGATGTCATAATGGTTATAAAAAGGAAACCCAAATAGCCCTGGAAAGAAAGTAGGGTACAGAAAGCGGGAGTGTGGATTTAATTTAATTTAGCATTTAATAGTAAAAATTCTCATTGGTTGGTTGCTTGGTTGGTCGGCTGCTCCGTCGTCGTCGGTCCATCCCATTTGATGGTGGTCACCTTTGATTTCTCTAGCCTGCCCGCCCACCCGCCCATCCGCCCGGGCTTTTCCAGTCTTAACTTGGAAGGAGATGTTTTTTTTCTTGTTGTTGACACCAGATGATGATGAGCAGAACTAAACAGGTGCTGGTAACGTACTCTACGACAGGACGGATGGACGGACAGACTGAGAACCTGGCTGAATCCAATGATGTTGTACTGCCCAATGAGCTGCAATTGCTGCTCAGGGCTTGCTCAGGCTTCACTGCTTCAGTCAAGTAAAATTCATGGCTGTTGGGCTCGGGGACTGTAAGTTAGTCTGTAACTTCTGTCTAGTACAAATATTCCAAACAGGTTAATTTCAGGGGCCGTGAGCGTAGAATTTTGTACAGGACAACTGCGCCATGGAACAACTGAACCTGCTGCAAAGATGGACCAATGGTGATCATATGGAAAGCCAAGTGGTCATCCTTGGTTGCTTTCACTTACTTCCAACTTACACTAGGTGGTGTCAAACCCACACCTCAAATCATGCACCACTAAGGCCGTAAGGTAGTCTGCTCCTAAAGAGCTAAACGTGGAACAAGCTAAACTCCTGGAAACAATTCCAGTAAATTCTTGTAGGAAGGAAAATGGAATTGGCATCAAAACCAAGTCATTTCATGGATTTTTGGAACCTTTGTGAAATTAGCATCAAACTCAAGTCGTTTCATTGATTTTTTGAACCCTCGTGAAATTAGCTACTAATTTTTTGAAGTTGAAGCAGAGCGACCACTTCTTAAAATGTATATTGTTGGTACATTGAAGAAAGAAAAATGTACCTCTGTATCATGATTGCTTTTTAGAGCACGGTCACCTTTAGAAGAAACTACCTTAACCCCTAAAGGCCCAAGGCCTTTTTTCTGCCAAAAAACACCCAAAACTGCCATTTTTTTAGCAAAGTGTGAAAAAAAATTAATTTTTTTTTTGCACATCTAACCGTAAGATCTTACACCTAACTAATAAGAATGTGTGAAAAAAATTTCAGAATTTTTGACCGCACAGATTCCAAGATATCTACATTTAAAGTGAAAAAAACAATTTTTTCAGCACATTGTGGGACTGGATTTTTTGACTTTGAACATTTTTAACTTAAAATCTTTACACTACAGAGTTTTGAGATTTAAATGTTTATAGTGGAGAATTGAGTTGAAAATCTACCCCCAAAAAAAAAAACTCAAAAAAACTTCATTTTCATTATTGAAAAAATTGTTAAATAGCAGTAGGTACGAGATAGAAGGAAAATCTAAAATTTTCATATATTTTAGATGGAATTAAAATGCACTAATCCCAATGGTCAGATTTTTCTAGAAATTAAACTCAAACACGCAAAAAATAAAATTGAAAAATTTGAAAAATTGCATTCAGAAATGAATCCTACAATTATTCTTTTCAAAAAGGTGCTCTAACTGCCCAAAAAACAAGAATGTCCATAACTTTCTCATAACAAATCCAAATGAAATGAACCAAAGATTTTTAGATAGACCAAAATATAATCTATGAGAAAAAAAATACTAAAAAAAAAAAAAGTGCAAATTTTTTTTGCTGCTCGCCGTCCCTTGTTTTGAGCTTATTTGGTCATAACTTTTGTTCCCGGGCACCGATTGTGAAACAAATTATATTCCCATGAAGCTAATCAGTTTTTCTACCTTCCAAAAAAGTTTCAAAAAATTAGGAGAAAATTTCAGCCCGTAGATACCTGCCTGAAAACGCATTTGTCCCCCAAAGGGACAACGGGCTTTTAGGGGTTAAGCAAGCCAAGGAGGATTGAGTCTCTTATTGCCCCAATGGTAAATGTAAAAAATCCCTACTATTTTGTGTAACATTAATTCTATATTTCTTCACCTTTCCTAGTGAATTTGAGACCTTTGATTCCGCAAATTTCATCATGGGTGGCAAATAGAACTTTCCAGTGTTTTTTTCAAGGATTTATTACGGGGCAATAAGAGAATCAATCCGCCCTCGTCCACTAAGCATTGAAGGAGAACTTTGAGTTCAACTAGAACTAATCGAGAAACTTTTCTTTTTTCTATTTCTTTTTTCACACACGTAAAAGAAAATTTGACTTGGAAGATCATGTAAGGTGGATAGACCAAAAATTAAACCTTCATCACTTTGTATACATCTCCAAAATGAATATGTACTTGTGTAGAAGAAATGATTTAGAATTCTACCACAAAAAAATTTAGATCCTCTATATGGTATCAAAATGTCATGTAATTCTTTGGTGCGTTGGAACTTTTTTTCACTTGCCAATAAGAAAATACAAAAAATTCATTTGTCTAATAATAGTAACTCAATAGCAAAAAGTGGAGGTTTGGGGGATGTCTAATTTATAAGTGCCTCTCCTCAAGGCAAACCAAAGAGGGTGGGAGAGACCTTCAGTTTTACTTTCACGCTAACTAGATTTGTCATAATAGAATGTGTGGGTTGAGGTGAAATTAGCATCACATTTCATGAGATTCTAATATGTGATTCATAAATTATTAGTCCACAATTTTAGTTGTAGATTTTAATTGTTTAGATCAATGTATACAAGGAATGCTTTTGTCATCCCATTCCCACTAGTAAGGTGAAATATATGAAGATTTTTAGTTTGTGGGCAACTACATTATCAATACTAGGTTAGTAAACTTTACTTTTTAGTTTGTGGGCAACTACATTATCAACACTAGGTTTTATTTTGACTATAAATTACAAAATTTGTTACTTTTTATTTAAACATGTATAATTCAATAATAATCTATAATTATGTGTTGAGAGTTAGATTGAAACGTTATCAAAAAATTGTCAAAAAAATCACATCAAAGTTGTGAGAAAATTGATAGCTTTTGCATCTCCTATTATTATAAGATTTGATTGAATATACTACCTTGACTACCAATAAAATTAGCTTACAAGTAGCTAATATGACCTTTATTGTGATGGACCTTCAACTTTTTATAGTTCTAAAATTTCACACTAAGAAGAATCAAGGTTTGTTGATTATAGACAATATGAAAAAAGAGGCGTTTTAGTTCAAATGCAAATATATTTCAATCTACGTAGCTACTAATTTGAAAAAAACTCTACAAGAACTTACAACTGCAATTTCTTCTATTTTGAATCTTTTTCTAAAAAAAGATAATATTGGAATATGCTTTTGTGAATCATAGGTATAAATCTTTAGAGATTAGGCATATTTACACTTCAAGGGTTTTTATTTTATCTATTATTCTCATCTTGTAAATGATTTTGAAAAGAATGTCATTTATATTTTGAAATGTCACGTTGACTTTGTATCTATTTAATTTTCACATTTGAAAGTTTACATTTAGAAATTTTGCTCTCAAATTTATCTTCTTGGCACTTCAATGTTTTACAACCATCATCTGCTATAGAAAAAGCATATATTCTATAATCCATATTTAAAAAATTTATAGTGTATCAAATGAAAACTTAAAGACATTGATGATTTATTCATCAAGAATCATAAATTCAATAGTCAATGTCTACATAATATAGATGAAACATACAAAGGGATTAATGCACAACTAGCCATGTAATCCTTTGGTAACTACCAAAAACAATTGTAAACTTTTATAAAATAATGATATTACGCTTGTACATTGTTTATTGAATAACTTAAACATTGATTATGGGAACCTGAGATGATTTGATAAAAAAATTGAGTAATATAACAATAAGTGCATAAAGTCATTAATAGTTTTAAAAATAAATTATGACAACATACTTTGATAAAAAAATAAAATAGAAATGATTTTATATTTCCCAAAAAATGCTTAAGAAAACTATTCCACCCATTGAAAATGATTATTTCATTTAGACTAAACTATTTTGTCACAAGGATGTACTATTCAACATCAGCTTTAGTATTGGAGTTGTAGCATTATTGGTGTGCAAGGGTGGTGCATTCTCCAAGTGCATTATTAGACACATAATTTCATGCTAGTCAATTATTTACCCATACGAAATAACCATTGAAATAAAAATCACATTCCTACAAAGCTCACGCATTTTTCTATTTTCAAAAACAAAATCAAGAAATCATGTCAAAAAATTGAGGTCACATAAGCCTACCCAAAATCCTGTATTTTACTAGGGGACTTTATGACTCTAGGGGTTAAAATACACAACGTTTGAACTTTTTCTATTAAATTTCTCTTGGTATGAGTTGAAGGAGTGTACCAATTACACCGTGATGCTTATCACTACCATCTTCAATTTTGTTAAAATTCCACATTATTTTAAGCATTTATAATATGTTAATGATTTTATAAATTATTCTTTAAAAAACATCTAAAAATCATTTTCATGTTTTTAATTATGAAAAAAAATAAGATAAAATTATATATATTACAAGTGAAAAATATCAAAATTTGAATGTATGTTAAATATTAAACACTAATGAAATTTGACTGAGTAAGGAAATTAATCTTTTTGTGCTTAGGAATGTATGAAATGTAAGATATAAGGTAAACCAACCCATTGTGGTCGGATGACCCATAGTAGACACCTAATGATCCCATGACAATTTTTTTGGCTACAATCACTGTCTAATCTGACACCAATGGAGTGATTAGTGACTTCATTAGGAACACCTACTTTTTCAGTGTAAATCATTATAGGAGGTGACTTTTCACGGTCTTCTACATTAGAAATTATTGTGACCACTTTAGGTGATTAAGAAGAGCTTATTAAATACAATTTTTGTTGGTTATGGGATAGTCTACTGACTCTTTTAGACATATCACTTCAAAAATCCGTAACAAATTCATACTTTGTTTGAAAAATATAATTTCAATTGCTCTCATTGTTTCTTACACTTGTCTTCATGTGGAAAAAAAAATTGAAAACTTTCAGCAATGGCATGACGGTAGATTCCAAATTTTGACCACAATGAGTTGGTTTACCTTACCTAGGGAGGATAAAATTTGTACAAACACTAGATTTCATTGTAAAGGTTGTCCCCAATTGTAATAGTGGTGTCAGAGGAAGGTTCAACTAAGAATAGTAAAAAAATATATATATCACCAAATTCCATTAGATCCTAGTTTTGATGCTCCAAAGAGTTTCATCTTGTATTTTTTTCAAATTTTGACTCCTAATCCGGTATTACACACACTTTATGATCAATATCAATTTCTACTTTCATTTCAAAATTCAATAATAACTTACACAATTTAAGAGATTTTTCAAAAATTTAAACTTATAAAATTATCCAAATAAAACTATATTTGATATTTGATATTTGATTTTTGATAACCAACCATTAACAATTTCTGACCTCAAGACTCACTTGTTTTATTTCAAAACAACCTTCTAAATATATGAAAGTATTGCAAAGTCAATTACATTTTCAAACATTTTCTCTTAAATTTGTCCATAACTTTTTATTGGAGGCTCAAAATCTCAAACAAATTTTTGGAGATGAAACTTAACTTAATTTCACAACTTTTTTTAGTTCTAAAGTTTTTGAATTCTTTTATTATATTGTGTCTAAATGAAGTCTGAAAGTCTACTTCAAACATAATTCCTACTTTTGACTTAACTCACATGAGCGGTTGAGAAATGCCAAATTCTAATTTGCATATTGCAAATGGGTTGTTCCACCTCATACCACCCCATGTATATATAAAGAGACTTTTTTCTCACTCAAAAACTCAAAATAAGGTATTGAGGGCAAATAGTTAGATTGCATTGGTATACTATTCAATATACTCTTTGGGTTATTGGCAAACCAATTTTTTTTACACAATTGTTTGTTGATTTGAATATTTGATCCTAGAAATAGAAAAAGAATGGAGCATACCATAAATCTACTGTCACTATCCGGTACAAAAACTTACTTTACTATATGTGGATGAATTTTGTAGATGAAGATTCTAGAGAAGGAAGGGCAGTCTCTCTGAATGCTATACAAAATAGTGAAATTAGGTTGCCCTATATAAATATGTACAGTCATTGCAAAAGAATGCAATAATGAAAGAACTACATGTGTTGTATGGGTTGGTGCACTGTTCATAGCTTGAGTTTAGATAATTGCATGCGCCTCCATATGGACAAGCAATGGCTCATGAGCTAACTTCTGTCAGTGAAGGCAATGTAATTGTTGAGGCAACCCAATTTCACTATTTTGTGTACTGAATGTTATGTTGTGAGCCTCCTCTCTCCTGACTCGTAAAAGACAACAAACGGAAGAAAACTGCTTTATTTGTTTATTTATTTTTTGAACAAATGGAGAAACCATGGCAGTAGAAAACTGCCTTATGATGGAACTGGTGGCATGATCTATATTGGTGAGTATCTGTGATAGCGTGGCAATGAAGGACAGCCTGCACAGACTAGAAATACAAAAGAAAAATAACTCTGTTCTTAATGACCAGCATGAATGAAGAGTCTGTTTGGATATAGTTCTACTATCAAAACCATGAAGGCTTAACTTAATTAGGAAACACATAACTTAATACGGAGGAAACTTGAGGGCCATGAGGGCCATTGTGTGCCAGTGCATCTTCTGCTCATCTAATGTAACTTAACTTACATCAAAAGCCACGTCTGACTACGGCTCTGAGCTTGAAACAGCCAAAGCCAAATGGGTGCGCTAAGAGCCTCATTATTCCTCGCAATATGGTATTAGTCTAGTCTAGTTTTAGCTTCCAAGGTGCAGCCCTTTAAATTGCGTCGCTTGTCCTTCCATAAAGTGTTTGATTGCAAATGGCAGGGGGACTCATAAGCACGCACACAAAAGCATTCAATGCAGTAAGACAGAAAGGGAAACAAGCTTACCCATGCACAACTCTTGTGGAAGAGAGGGCAGTGTCATTTTGTCATTCTGAAGACCAGTAAGTTATTGATGTTCGACCCCTGTGAGAAAACAAAATCCTTGCCTTTACTTGTGTAAGGAAAAAAAAAAAAAAAAAATCCTTTCAAGACCAACTGATGAAAATGCCCCACATTTTTGGGCAGAGAAACCGAGTGCGGATCCTGTGTAACTTAACTGAATTATCCTCACCGAGTAAATTTACCGTCTGCATCTTTTTCAACCCTGCTAGTGCACTGCAGCACCTCCTAGGGCCAGTTTCCATTTGGAGTACGAGCTGGTGAAGTGCACAAATCAATGGTGGAATGGGAGTCTGTTTTTTTTGGAATCCAGGCTAGTGAAGCGCACCAATCAATTGTGGAATAGGAGTCTGGTTTTTTTGAAGTCCTCATTCCACCATTGATTAGTGGGCTTCACCAGACTGGACTTCAAATGGAAGATAGCCATGAAGGTGCGCATTCAAGAAAAAAATTGGTGTTTTTAGCTTAGGATTTCTTTAGCTTAGGGTTTCGGCAATGGTAAAGTAGAGCTCAAATCTCAAAGAGAACCAATGATTTACCATCAAAGGCATGCTCAACTCTCACGAGGTCTTCCATTGTCCTAGAAAGTGGTAGCATTCCTAAACTTTGGGATTTTCATTTAGGGTCCCTATCATGAGCAATTCAAGAAGATTATATTACTTGAATTATGAGAAACATGGTATGTGTAGACTACATAAATGACCCTCGAGAAGACCAATTAGACTAATTGTTGGTCTTCCACTAGTCATTGACTCTTTGCTAGTATATTCCCATGCTTGTGCAAAAGCACATCCCTTCTATTATTTATACCCAAATAAGTCATTGTTTGAATATACTACAATTTTATGGTCCCAATTGTTTATAATTATTGATTCTCACTACAAATGCTGTGAGGAAATTGGACAAGACACCACCCTGCACCATGAATAAATGAGTCGGGGATGAATAAGATTAGATGTGTCTTTCCAAGTTGCCGGGCCATTAACCAAATTCTAGTACTGAATATTTAATATTGCAATATTGGCAATTTTCATATATAAGAAGAGAAAATCACAACCACAAAAGACTTAAATAAAATAAATCTAATAGAAAACAATAGGAAATCTAGAGGCAATAGAAATTTAATTTCCAAATAAATGTTTTCTTTGTTTTGGCACAATAATTATACTACAGTGTAATAATAATGATAAAACTTTGATATATAATTTAAGTTTAAATCTCAAAATCAAATAATACAATAGTAACCAAAATAACCTTATTTTTCTTTACCTCTAAAATTTGGTAGATATATAACTAGTAGAGTATAAAAGGTAACATGAACATAAAAAATACAACCTTCGTGATTCTAAATACCAATGCTAAAAGTTTGGAATGATGCCAATTGCTATCAATAAGTTTTCTAAATTCCAAATACATTATGCTTTGTAACAAATACTCTTTGTAGTGTTAACATCTGAATTTTGAATATTGTTATTGTTGGAATTTTTCTTTAGGCACCTCAAGTTCAATGAGCAATTACCAAAGGGATTTCTGAAGTTTATCAAAAGAACTCGTTGTAGTGCATTGCAACAAAAAAAACTTGTGTATTGTAGCCTGCATCCCTACCTTCCATGCAACAAGGTTCATGTTTTACGTTATAGCTAAAACTTTGAATTTTTCTTTCACTTTGATGCCAAAAATGTAATCAAATGATGAAGAGAATGAATTTCTAAAAAAATAACAATTTTTTGTAAGAAGATTCTTATATTGCCAAGCTAAGCTCATTAAAAATATATAATGATTGGAATTAGTAGAAAATTTAGAAAATAAAAAAAGTTGAAAATTTGGTAAGATTGCAACTTTGTCACAAGGAAAACATCCAAAATTATTCTTAGGAATATGATCTTCATTGGTAATTCCTACCACAAAACTAAATAATAATTCACTAGAAAAAATCATTAAATTCAATCTTTTTGTCTTTAAATATTGAATACAAAAGATACAAAAAAGTATGAAGTATATATATGAAGAATATAAGTCATGATGTAAAAAAACAATAAATTTTAGACTATATCAAAGAAATTACCCTCAAAAGACCAATTCCATTGCCATATGGTCAAATATCATTATTGGCAATTTAGCCCTATAGATTATATACAATGTTTGATCTAGTGTTTGTACAAAGTCTAAACTTATTGCATCAACTAATAAGAATTAATAGTTTTAGAAAACATTAAATTCAAAAATTGCCGTAGCAACTAGTAAGAATTAATTGACAAGAAAGGAAAACATCATGTCATAATAAAGCGGGAGGTCTCATTGGTTGTCTTTCTCTTGCAACTTTGATGATTTTTTTAATGATCTCCATTTTGGCTTGCTTTACTTACTCTTTTTACAAAATTATAGGCCATTTGACAAAATGCGCCTTGATCCTATTTTGTCTTGCAAAAGGTGTTTTGTCTACAATTCATTTATGCCATCATCTAAAGGAAAAATTGATGAATGATTCCTATTGTCTAGATTAAATAAATAACTTTCAAACCATCAAAAAAATTAATCCTATTATACAAAGTTTGGCAAAATCCAATTCTTTTTTGCTGAAAAAAAAATTAACATTTCAAAATAATGACTTTTTGAAAGAAAAAATATCCAATAATATCAAAATATTCACATATGTCCAAAAGACGTGTCTTAAAATACAATGTAATTGAAAATATCGTGGCCAATTTGGAAGGCCAATTTTGTCAAAATACTTTGCGGGATTGCATGTGCAATAAAGATAAGTGACTGAAGAGATGATTCACCATTGATTTTTCTTTACACTTTGACTCAAATTGCATGGAATTGTACAAAGCCAATTTAAATGCATCAATTGTCAAATCATAGGTTAGGTCTATTCAGGAGATACTCTTAGGCCCCCCAAATAATTCTAAAAATACATGCTAAAATTTTTGGAAATTAATTTCGTAATTTTTTTGTGGGGACAAAAAAAAATAGGAAATGTTGACAAAATATTACTAATTTTTGGTAGATTAAATCATTGTTTGGTAGGGAATTAATGTTGAACTTGTCCTTTGGGCAATGTAATGCATTTTTGGTGAAATAAAGATGTTGACAATTTCAAGGCCCCTTTCCATGTTGTTGATTTGAATTGCTTAAAAAAATTATTTTGATTGAATCCTTGCCATCAATCTTGAATACAATACTTACGGAATACAACATACAATACACGACATATAATACATATACAAATATATGGGTATACAATACATGATATACAGATATATATGAATACATGGTATATAGTATATAGATGTGGATATGGTGTTGATAGCTCATATCAATTGCAGTGACAATGGCTTGCAAAAAATTTAAGGATAGGGGGTGACAAAATGAAATTCACAAGCACATTGTCATCGTCAATTAATTAATCAGCAAATTGTAACAATTGAGTCACTATGCTATTATGATCTTCAAATTTCCTAATAGTAGTTTTGTATGTTGTATAGGTCAAAGTATTCTATAGCTTCTCAACCTATGAGCTAAACAATCTGATGGGACCATAGTTGTTTGCAACCAATTTTCTAATTTCTAATGCGAGAAAATCTTTGAAAGTCAATATTTCTTGCCTCGTTGGCCAAAACGGTGCAAGACTTACTTTGTCCACACAACATCCCCGAGGACTTCCGACCAACACCGAGGAAGCCCCTAGTAGCCTAGCAATTTTAGGAGATCCCTATGTAAAGTAAACCGGATATTTACCGCACAACAATCCATCCAATTACCAAACACTAGCTGCACAATTTAACTACCAATTCAATTGTGATGGAAACAAAATTTCGTATCACTACCCAATGACCGCATATTGTGCGGTGAAGAATTGCAAAGACTTTTTAACTAGATTTCAACTTCATTGCCTTTAAATTGCAATAAAATTTGTAGGAAAAAACTCCTTTTGCCTTTTGTTTTTTAAAGGTGAATCTTAACATGACATTTAATAATCATGCCAAATTTTAAAACATGCAAGTCTCTATATTTATGTAGAGAAGAATTTAAATTCTACTTGTGCGGTAATTGACAAGTTTACTATGTCACAACCCAAACCAAACCAAACCAAACCACTGTCTTTACCCCTCAACACCCTTGTGGTGCAAAATACGCCCTTCACGATTCTTTGATATGAGGAACTCATCTACTTTTGGTTGTCATAATATCAAGATCAGGGGATCCAGGGCCCATTCAATGAGCAATTGAAGTGGTTACTGAAATCAACGGTGAAATGTGCCGCAAACATACACAGTTTCCACAGTTCAATGATTCATAAGACGAACTCAGAAAGCGTCCAAAACACGCTGAAAAGGCAGGGGTGTTGTGGGGTTAATAGTATAGATACTGTAGATTTGATAGAAAACTTTGTTGGGTATGATTTTGAGTGGTTGAGGATATCGATCAGCAGAGTTTCTGAGTGCGACTTGTACGTACGTACATTTGCCTCGGCTTTGTAACCAATGAGAGCAAGTTCCAGCTGTTCCAGCTGTCAATTTATGAGCTTCAAATCTTTGTAAAATGTTCGGTGAAATCACACATTGCTGCAAAATATTGGTGGCGAAAGTAAGGTCGATAAATCCACTGTAACTTTAGTTATATCTGCATCCAACTTGATGGAAGGCGTGTTTCAAGAAGAAGAAGAAGAAAACTTGATGGAAGGCTTGTCACATTGCCCTCTCACTGCAAATTCTTCAACACCTGAACGACCAAAATCTGATTGATAGATTGAAAATGGAAAAAAGAGAGATGCACAGGACACACGTACAACCAGGAGCTGGTCAGGTACTATCATACTGTTGGTTTCCCGTTTTGCACAAGAGAATAATAAAGGTTCACTTTCATTTGACGGAAGACAAATATGGAAAAAGAGAGAAACGCGCAAGGGCAAATTAATACCATCCTCAAGACTTTCCACAAGTACGGCAAACCTCATCAAGTACTCATCATGGAGAATTTTTCCTCTTGAGTTTGCGGTGGGTTAACTCACTTTTTTCAATAGAGGCAACTTCCACGTTATTATTCGATTGGAACATGTCTCCTTTGTTTCTCTCCTTGGTTGTCTCCTTTTTTTTAGTGGGACCCAAAAGAAAATGATGTTTTTTATATATCTTCCTTTTAATATGTAGTGTGGTTATTTTTTTTCCAGATAGAATATTGATGAAATAAATAAATAGGTCAAAGAATAGGGAGAAGTTCAAATTTGGATTATGCTTTTGGATGTGTGTTCTACTACTACCTTTGGGAGTCCAACTTGGGGCCATTTTGTAGTTTGTAGGTGTTTTTATTGGTCTAAAAGAGTTTTGGGGGGGAAGATACTTTCTACTTTATAATAAATTATTGACAAATTCATTCTATATGAGCCCTCTCTTGATGAATGTCTTCATTTGTACAAAACCAAAATTGAATTTTTAGTATCTTCGACTCTCTCACGGTTTATTTATATTTTCAGAGTACCTTTAGACCCGTGAAATATTCATTTTAAAGACAAACAAAATATTCATTTTGAAATTAGAATAGTGTATTTTTACAATTTTAGATTATGTTAGTACATACCATGTTATTTAATTAACATGTATAATCAACAAATAAGATATTGCACTATAAATTTAGAATTAGCTTTTTGGATTGAAGAGTGGATTTATTCAAAATCGGTAGTTTTTTTTTGTCTATGGGACAATAATAAAGAAATCAACAAAAAAATTTTGTTCCTAATATCTCTATGCATAGTCTTTCTACCCTTCATGTATACTTTAAGAAGAATTCTATAGTGTTATTCAATAAATTCCAGTATTGCATATGGAAAAAAATGACTATAATTCACAACAACTTCAATAGAAGTCAATGCCCTTCTTTCTTTGAGGAGGATGTCAACTAATTATCTTTTTAAGAGCAACCCCACGGCGGCTCTTCCAACAGACCAAACATAGTGACTAGTTGTGCCCGGGCTGTGGCGGTGTTCTACGGCGGCTCTTCAAGCGGGTCAAAAATGGCTAGGCTCTTTATATTTTGAAGAGCACACGGCCAAATGGAGAGTCTTGCAAGGGTGCGCAAACTACTCCAATCGAGAAGTAGGTTCAGCATCCAAAGCAGGCGTGGCAATCAACTATTGAGGAGCGCTCAACCAAGAATTATATATACCCAGTTCCGCGTCCCAAGTTCGTGTCGCTGTAAGGTGTAGGTGCTACATACAGGCCGAGCTCAGTGATTTGCCACGCCAAGTGCGGGTTTGGCACCCCTTTTCCTCATGTCAGCCATGCAGATTCCCTAAGGCCATTGCTTTGGACCTCTATATATTGAAAATGTGTTAATTTACTTAAGAACTCCAGCTATAGTTGGACACATCATAGTAATAGATAATACATAAGACCCTTGAAAAAAATTGTACTTTCTTATTGATTTTCTTAAAATATACAATTAGTGCACCAATATTCATTTTTGTAAAAAAATACATACGTATATATACAAAATTGATTTGCACTAGATTATAATAAATATCTGGCACATCAAAATAGATAACAATTTGAAACTACTAGAAGTTAGAATTAAATCAGAAATTTAACATTCATATTGGTGTCACTTAGGATTTAGTATGTCATATGGCTATCCAAAAATCAGAAGCTTGAATATGTGAATCTCAAAAATTAGAAAGCATATTTGGATATTTTAAAGCTATACAACATTGAAAATGTCCTTGATCTAGTGGATACTAGCTCATTGTCATTAGAAGAGATTTGAGGGCATTGGAGGATCATTTCAGGCCCGTTCTCCAATCTGGCCAGATCTGTGAATAGCCGGTACGGGCAGTCAGAATTTCTAAAAAATAGAAAATAAAAAAAATCTCTCCCAAATATCATTTCAGGCCATTTTTTTTTCCGAAAATGACGTGGCACTCTTTCGACCACATCAGCCAGTAGCTTTCCTCCATTCCCGTAGTCTAAGAACGCATGATAACTTGCGGGCTCTTGGAGGCCTCAAATCTCTTCTAATGCATTACAAACAGACACTTTATTCACGCCGGGCTTCTTTGAAAACTAGAGTTTCTATCTATCTAGTGAAAATGTTGTAACAAAGTGATATTTTTTCAATTTCTATGATTTTTAGACCTTTGCACCAATACAATTTATTAAATCTATAAAATATTAGTATGGCTAGAGAGAGACACACACATATATTTTTTTGAAAAAAAAATTATAGCTCATTTTAAGATTTTATTATTTATCATTCAATCACAAGTTTGGCATGTCACATCATGTCTAAGACAATGAATGTATTAAGTTTGCAATGAAGAAAATGAAATTTTTAATCCATATTTTAAGCGAATTCAACAAGACAATGCAAATTCTTCATCATTGATTCCTAAAAAGTGAAAAAAATTATTATATAAAACTTGGACCTTATTTGCATTGGTTAATGAACATTGAAACATTGAAAATTGTTTAGGCCACTTCTAATATTAAAAATAAATCATTGATGGTATTGCCTGCTAAAATTTTTAACTTTATTTCTAAATCACTACATTTCACTCCAATCATTCCATCACTCCAATCACTCTACCATAGTTCAAAAATGCACATCTCTAATATATACTAAAAAGAAAAAAAAGTGTTTTTAATACCTATCTAGGACTTGCATATTGTCTCTTTTTAATACACCCATAGTCTAATAAAGAGGAACATTAGGGTCTTGAGTGTGGCTAAGATAAAAGACATATAATATCCAGTCATTGAGTCAATTTTAGGATGTAGTTTAATTCATGAGATCGACCTTGGAAGAATAGATGGAAAGTTTCAATGAGGAAAGTGACATTTCAATACTTTAAAAAGGTTTTGTTTTTATATTTTGGTTGAATATTACAAACCCTAAGCACTCCAAAGTCTATATTGTAGATAGTAAGAGTAATAAACTCAATTCTTAGAGTGCACATGAATAAAGAGTCTACTAAATTAGTCTACTATTTATCTTTGAGTTTGATAATTGAAGTTTGGATAAGTGTCTATGATCCCAATTTTAAATGATCTTTTTTGAAGCCTTTTTTTTGGTGTAGGAGAATATATTAATTTCAATAAGAGCCCAATTTGCATCTACATATCAAAGATTTTGGTGTTGAAAGAAAGAATCTAAGATAAAACCTTGTAAATTTTCTAGTCTAGAAGATTAAGAATACAATTTGGACATAAATTGAGCAAACAAAATTATTTTTATTTTATAATTCAACTACAAAAAATTGCCATAATTTGCTATAGGAATGTGCAATATTTTTTGGAAAGTTTGATGATGCAGATTGCATGATTGTAGCATTTGACATATAAAACTTAAAAATTGCATGAGTTTACCTTGCATGCACATAAAAGACAAAATGGTGAGATTCATCCACCTTGATTGCATGGAAGGAAGCTCTCACCCCTATCTTTTTCCCAAGTATATTCACAAAATAGTGTTCTAAATAATTCTCAAGTTTCTACTTGTCGATCTCCAACATGATATTATTAGCAATGGTAGTAAGGTATCTTTGAGATTCAAGCAATAAGATGTGAACAATTCACTAATGTAAATTTAAAATCTTTTAAAGAAGACTATTTCTAACTTGTGTGAAAATATCCTTTATTGTAGACACTCATTTGATCTCTAAATGCCTGAGGCACCAAATTTTGGTGTCAACAAAACTCTGAAGTTAAATAAGACCTAATGGAGTATCTATTTTCAATAGTTTATATTTTTGGCAAATTCTTTTTGAAGTCTAATTTTAGCATCAAAAACCCGATTTTAAAAAAGGAATGACTATGTTTTTTTGTTTAAGATTTTGTGCAAGGGTACCCATTGCAATCTTGATATTTTGTAGTGTTGAGGGCTCTTGGAAATGAGCCTCAAATACACCAGATCTTGGAGAAAAAATCACACTAGAAATTCATTTAAAAAAATTGTAGAATAGATTTTGAGAAGCCATAAATTGAATAGAGTTATGCGTATTAGGCCCCTCAACCTTATATTTTTTTGGTGATAATTGTTTAGATTTGACATGCAAAAAGAGAGCTGACAGATTTTCATAGTTTTAACACCCTCATGATCAAACATTATAATCTTTTAATCTTTAAATGATATTGTTGTGTTTTCTTTTCCTATGTGATCTCTAGCTTGTTTAGTTTGAATTTGTCACAATTAGAATTTGAAAAATAATTGATTTAACTTATCAAAATTTTGGCTTTTTGTTCAATTTACAACAAATTCGATGAAGCTCAAAACAAGCCTTGGGCATTAAGGGGTTAATGTGCTTCTTGACTATCGTACATGATGCATGTATATATCTCTTTCAATATAAATATTGTAAATGAAGGACAAAGTTGATACATCTTGTCAATGTTTAAATAAAATAAAAGACATGTATGCCAAAACCTAGGAAGATGCTAAAATAAATTTACTTTTTAAGAATCTCTTTTCTTCCTTACAATCTTTTGTTGGAATAGTTATTTCCAAGTCATTTTTTCATTTGTTTTTAAAATTAATTCCCATGGAACTTGCTTTATAACTACAATAACTTTTTTTATGTTGATAAATTGAAATGACAATTCTTTTTTAAATTAAAAAAAAAAAGAAGTTGACTTTTATTCTTCAAAAAGTATTAAAGAGAAGTAGGTATGAAATTGAATGAAAAATTGAATTATTAATAGCTATAAGATGAAATTAAAAATCACTAAATTACAATAGTGAGATTGTTTTAGCAAACTAACTAATGATGTTGAACATTTTTTGGGGTTGAAAACTTGTGAAAATTGCATTAAAAAATAAGCCCTACAAATGAATTTTTCAAAAAGATGTTTAGATTGCTTAAAATACAAGATTGTCCATACCTTTTTCATCATTATTCCAAATAGAATGAATCAGATCTTTCCATATAGACAAAAAGACTATTTACAAGAAACAAAATTTTAAATATTTTGTTTTGACTTTCTATGACTTTTTTTGTGTTGCCTAACAAACTATGTTTAAAGCTTTGGGTTGCAAAACTTTTGCTCTTGGGCATCAATTGAAAGAAAAATTATGTTCCCATAAAGCTAATGTGTTTTTCTATCCTAAAAATATAATTCAAAAAATCACAACAAAAATTGAGATTGTTGGAGCCTACCCGAAATCCATTTTGTCCCCTGAGGTGACAATGGGTATTTATGGGTTAAAATAATGTTTGATGTATGTTGAAAATAGAAGCACTTTGCCAGATTCATTTTCTTCATACAATTTTTTGGGAAAGCAATGTCAATAAATTGGGGCATATTTTTTTTTTATAAATAATTTCCGCTAACAGCTATGGTAATGTATTGCCTTGCTATATAATACTATGAAAGTGGACTGACCTCATCTTGTGTGAAAATCATGCAGGGTATGATTTAAATTTTTTTCCTTTTTTTTTTTTTTGACCCAAATGACATCCCCTTTATTGCAAGAGTAAAATAAGGTACAACGGCCCCAGCTGAACAGAGCCTGGTCTTGGACTAACTTCTCCTCAATCTGGTTATGCCCAATCTATTCATTAGCATATATCCACAGATCTTCTGGCATCGCATTGCAAACATTGCTCTTGATCCATTGAAGGGGACGTGCTTATCGAGAAACCGGACAGATTTAAGGAGCATAAACGTGGTGCAGAAAGTAGGGATCAAGTTGACCCAGGAAGCCCTTTACTTAAGCTTAGCTATACGCAAAACTGACACTGACTTCATTATATGGTTGAATCTGCAGGGGCCGTTTGCGCATGCAACGCATGTGCAACTGTGTTAACGACCAACGCCCTTCAACGGGGCTTCACAACGCATTCAAATGCCTTGAATTCGACATTCGTGGAATGCCATTCTTCTTGAAGGAAACTCTTGCCATCATTTTGCATAAATTATGCGCCCCAAAACTTCAAGTCGGGTAGTCCAATTTGGTACCAAAATATATGAAATTTGGAAAGGCCTGGAAAAGTTTTTGGAGGTCTTAGCAACTTCTTTAGTTAGAGCATAGACCCTCCTAAGGTAGGAAATCCATTGTGGACCATTTGGTTATTGAGCATAGTTCCACTTATTAGATTTTTAATAATACATGGCAAAAGAATAGGCAAATCAAGGGATATTTCACAAGTGTTTTGGTCAACTTATTTTTGAAAGAAACAACATTATAGGCAATCAAAGTCAAAGTTGCATAGCTTTCCACACGGACCCTGGGGTGGGTGGGGACTATTCACATGCCCTTTTGGATGTTAATGTGGCTTATTTAATTTTCTGCACGGTTCTAATGGCAATCCAAAAACTATCCCTTCAAATTGTAAAATACTTTAGAAATCTATTGCCGTGTACAAAAGCCGCGCGGTGATGTTTGTTGAATTTATGAAGTGGTGATTTTTCAACCCAATTCCAATCCTTTGAATCATCACACTCTGTGTGCAATTTGTACTGCTTTAGGATGCAAGAGAGCAAAATATGGGTTCTTGACTCAAGCTCTAAATTGGGCTCTGGTCCATAGTAGGTTTGTCTATCTAAGTGCTTCAAATCTATCTATATTTGTTGAAATTTCATATACACATAAATAAACTTCAACCTTATACTTTCATCCTCTACATCTAATAAGTCCATCGAATAGTTAATAAACGAATCACAAGGAGAATGTCATAGGAAATTTCATCACATTTTAATTATGCACAAGTATTCCACCAACTTAAATTAGGATTGTGCCGCATTCTAGGCTACTATGACGCCCACTAAAGATTGAAAATTCTAGTATTTTATTTTTGGCTTAGGAGACTTTAGCAACAAAAATTCCAAAAGTTAGTCCTTATACAAATGTGGGAATCTAGAAATAGCAGTCATTGAGATTGACCTTGGAAAATGTCCTGAACCTCTCGTCTTCAGTGCACATATGCACATGTGCCTTCATCATCAATATGACAAAAATTGACATCTTTAGGGTGATGTGAAATGCAATATCCAAAAGCGCATATTATCGCAAAAAGCCCGCATAAGCATCAATCTAATTGTTGCATGGTGTCTGAATACTAGCATAATAGCCCGTCATGAGTGGCCAACCATATTTTCTAATTAATCCTTGATGCCATGATCCATGGTCATTGCGTATGAAAGCTTAATAAGTCTTTCACCCAATTATATTTGGTTTCAAACTTGGTCAAAGTTTCTAAACCTCTTTCCAAACTATAATAGGGAGTTCCAAAACAATAAGGCACTAGATTTCCTATACATTCTTCAACAAAAATAGTCTTTACAAAAAAAAAAAAAAACCTAGCAAAAGTGCTCTAAGATTGTGTTTGTCATTGCTCCACCAAATCAATTGCTATAAATTCTCTACCACAACATTTATGCATCTTGCAACCCAATTGCAACATCAAAAGCGCTCTTCTATAGATCCTAAAGTACTATTCATAAGATCAAACAAGCAAGGCACACTAGAGGTTGGGTCTTGCATTGTAAAAACCAAAATTGGTTTGTTCTTGTAATGAGAGGTATTCATTCATCCATGCTAAAAGTTTTATCTAGTTTGGAGTTGTATTTCTATCCAATCAAACAATATTTTTGTGAATTCTCCAACAATCTTTCCACCTTTCAAATAATCAAGATTGTTATACCTTATGATACATTTAACAAAATAAAAAGAACAATATGGAGCTTTTGTGTTGCATTAAAATGGAAATATGAATTTTTAAAAATTTAAGAGTTGGAATTGCATTAGTTGAGTTTCATGATACTTTCATTTTAAAGTAAGTAGGGAGAAACTACACTTTCGAGTAGCACGCCTTGTTGTCAAACAAAAAACATCCAAAATATTCAAATTCACTATCAAAAATAGTTAACTAGTTTACATTTAAAGATGAATATTAAATATTGGAATATTGTTGAAATATGTGAACAATTAATTCATTTTAATATTGAAACCCTTTTTCAATTACCAATATTTTGCTCTCATGACTAGTTTTACAAAGCATTCTTACTATTGGCAATAAAATATAATATACAAAATGAATCTATAAATAATAAATAAAACCTGAGTTGGAAATGATTCTCAATTTTCAAAGGTCAAATTTAATTTTATTAAAATAATTTTAAAAGTAGAATTGTAGGTGCAAAAACATACAAATTATTTGAATATATAAGACAAATTGTAAATTAATTTGTACCTAAAATAGATTCTCAACTCGCAAAGGTCTAATTTATTTTTATTAGTTTATTCTTACAAAAACAATGCAATTATGGATGAAGGACACTCAAATTATTGAAGCAATAATTGTAGTTGCATTTGTGTGCCTTCATTTTATGATTTCACTTATGTGACAATATGATTCTATTGATTCCATGTACGTATATGTCATGAATTCATTTCATAGCACTCATCATTTGGCCTCAAAATTCCATGGCAAAGTCATGTTTATTTGTCTCTTCACAATTGATGCACCCTATACTCAAAAATGACCCCTCAAAAACATTTGAAATAACAAGTAAATTTAAATCGTACAAAATCACCATAATTAGATCTTAATATTGTAAAATTTAAAGAGGAAATGTCTTGTGAAAATTACAAATATCAGCCTACAATCAATTTTAGAAAGAATTTTTAATTGATTTAATTGTATGGATATTATCTATGGATCATACTTTAAAATTTTTGTTTGAAAGTCATCATTAAATTATTATTCTAAATTTTTTTTTATGGTGCACCTTTACAATTTCAGAAATCTGGACCATCCCTTGGTCCTTAAGGGGATAAGATTATTAGATTTAATGTCACTAATTATGTAATTTGGATTGTTCTAGAATTTGCACAAACTCTTCAAAAAGAACTAGATTGAAGTTTTCAATTTTTCAATTCATTATTTGAATGTTCAAACATTGTTATTTTTAAATTAAAAAAGGAAAGAAATATTAAATATAGTTTTGAAGATAGTAATTCTACAAGTTCTACTTACATTTAGATCCTATCATAGAAATGTTTAAATTTACTTTCAATTTTGTGGTTGCGTAGAACGCCTATCCCAATGGCATATACATTTACACAAACTCACACAAAATATTACATGTACAAATATTCATCTCCTTTCTTTTTTACTATCTTCTATCCAAACCTACTACCGTATGTTCATGTCAAATTCGGCACATTAGTGACAAAATAATTTAATTTTAGAATTTGGACAATTTGGTAGCTCAATTGGAATGTTATGGCTTTTGGCACTTTGCTCTTTCTAAATTTTTGACACCCCTAATTTTGGATTTAATTTTTTCAATTCATGCATAAATGTGCTATTTTTCTAAGAAAATTCAAGAATAATTTTTGGAATATTCAGAATTAGCAAAAAAAAAAAATTTTAATCTAAAAAATAATTGTACAATTTTAAAAAATTTAGACATATTCCAAATTTTCCCTAATTATTTACGAAATTGACCTACATATAGGGTAATGCCAATTACCATGCATTTCATAATAATTTATTATATACAATCTCATATGCTTTATTTCAAGTGTATTACATGATTATTCAACAACTTTGCATTTTATAAAGTAATGGATTGTATTCATGACCGATGTTTTTTTTCAAACTATCTACATGTGTTGTGTATACATTTTAATATGTCCATGTCATTTCTAACTTCATTTAAAAAACAATATAAATTTCAATATTTACATGTATTATACTAAATACTATAAGAGTATATATATGTCATGACACTATGAACAATCCAATGTTATCTTGCTAGTATATCCTATTATTTTGTTTACCAAAGTTTGGATTTTAATAGTTTGCCAAAAATGCATATACACATATTCATTTTAAGTTGGTAGATTTGTATTTTCATTTTTTGAATACGTATTACCTAAACTTGAATACCAAAAATCAATATCAAAATCTAAATATTTGAGGATATATTATTAAACCCCTTTAAAATTGTTGTGTATGCAACAAAGTATCAATTTATTCTTGTCAAAAATGGTATATATTTGAAAATACACAAAAAGTCAAGATATTAAGATAAAGTCTTTTTTTTATTACATGTTCCTTTTTTTAAAATTTTGCTATAATAGATTTTGAAATGAATATGTCCAAGTAGTGCAATTTTCAAGGATCTTTGCTATAGTTCATGAGAGTATTCATTTGTGAATAATCATTATTACAAAATATTTTAGTAAGTCCTTAAAAACTTGATAAGAGCATTACTAAATGTAACACTTCAAGCTTTTATAATGAGGGTGATTTGGAGTGGGCCTTTTCCTATTGAGTTCCAAATACACTACAATTATTTTATAGCAATTTTATTTCAATCCTTCAGCCTCTTCCACTTTTCAAAGTAACTTCTAGTAGATAAATGGATCTAACATGGCTTGAACCTGTCTCTCAGATTTTGCTTCACTAATGCTAAATTAGTGTTTAGAATTTCAAAATTTTGCCTTACATAGAAAGCTTCACTAACTTATGAAGAGTCCTATTTGATGATGCCATTTATGGAGGAAACATTGGAAACATTAGTGCTATAGTTATACAAACAACCCTTAAAATGGGTGATATGGAGACTCAAGCACATCTTCTTAGTATCATTGTCAACACAACATGGCACCCTAGGTTAAGGTAGCATCCAAAATTGTTCTTATAAGCCTTTAACCATGATTTCCATTATTAAACCATTTAAATTTTGTAGGACTGTCTTGACAATAGAAGTGGGTTATAGACTTCCTTTAGCATGTTTTTTTTAATACCATATGAATAAAATATAAAATAGTTGAAGGTAGGTGTCCAAAATCAACCCTAGCTTCTCATGAATTGAAGTTGCATATTTTTGGTAATTATGAATCATGTAGGCATAAGGTAAGCAAACCCATTGTCGTATTCAATCCAATTCGGAGCTTTACTTCTAAATCCAATTTGGTCATGTTGCATTCTAATGTAGTTTTTATTGCATTGATGAGTATACAATTGGGGCTCGAAGTTTTGGAATTGGGGTGGGAAGTCACCATTTAATGAATTCAATGAATATACTCATGCAACTTCTACACATGCCCAAAGGTTCACTCATAGTTTCATTGTTCATAATGTTTTTTTTTTCTTCTTTTTTTCTTTTTTTTGAAACAAATGAAACGGAATTTCATTGCATAGAGGTGCTTTTGGATTTTTATTGGAACCATGTAGGGAAGTAAAAGAGCCACATTAAAATTCAAAAGGACAAGAATAGTCTCCCCCTAGAGTCCCAAATAGGAAGCTACATGATGTTCTTGCTTTGACTGCCTATAAATGTACCATTTCTTTTTCGAAAATGGGTTGACTCAAATACATGTAAAATAACCCCTGATCTGCCATTCTTTAGCAAATAAAAAAATTTGAATTCAATACCTGTATCTATGCACAGTGACCAAACGGTACACAATGCGCTTCCTATCTTTACTTAACCTTTTAGAATACAATACAGACCTGAAAACCAGTCTGCATAACAATAATAATTATCGACAAAACTCAGTAATTAAACCAATTCATTCCTCTGAAGTCATCAATACCATGAAACATTTTGACAATATACTGAGACTATACTGCAATTCCGCATTTCCACAGCCAGGCTTTCTTATTATTTTACTTTATTTGAAAAACCCGGGGAGGGTCTTGAAGGAAGCTCCCTGTGGACAAGTCTGTCAGCCCACAAGTGTTGGGAGTCCTATAAGAGTAAAATATTACTTTCGAAAATTAAGTCATTGAAACTCTAATTACCATGTCGTTTTTAATATAATTTTTTTCTTTTTCAAAGTACTAAGTGTAATTATCAATTGACAGGGACTGAGTAAGGTCTACTGCTGGTTTTGCTGAATTTTATACGTAGTTTGAACCGTTGGGAAGGGCCAATATTCCATCAGTACAGGGGGTGTAAAATCCCATTGGGATCCCATGACTATGTCCTCACTCCCCATAATTACATCACTGACCCACTCTGCAAAAGCGTCACTCCCTGCCCAGGCAGACAGCCTACTAATTTCGTTTAGGCTGTAACAATAATAATTAGAGACAAATCACCTCAACTGAACGGGAAAGGGACATGAAGCCAAGCCTGAAATCTTCGTTTAAGTCTGTGCCGAAAAAAACACTAAAAAATAAGAAGAGAAAATGACAGGAACTGGCTGAAAGGAAGGGCAGCTCACAGAGCTCAGCTTTTCTCACTCTGAATATGAATAACTTCTTGCAATGAATTAAAAGAATTTGATTAAAAATAAATAATAAATAAATAAATATGAATAACATAATGGTCAAATTTGGGGAGCAATAGCACCTTCCAGTCCGTCCTTCAGCAAACCTTCCTGTGACTTAGCAGTGATATTAGTGTTAGTTAGGTTAATTAATTGGTAGATCTGTGATTATTCCTTTCAGGGGATACCGGTTTTCAGGGGATACCGGTAGTAGTGACAAAGCAAACATGTCTATTAACCCCTCACCGCCCAAAGTCCAACCATGCTTAAAAAATGCATGCCTTTGCATGTCTGAAAAGTCAAAATTAGAGTGAGGTATGAAGATCTCAACCGTACAATATTGTCGTGTGTATGCTTTAGATGGTGTGGAACAAATTTGGGATCATTTGACCGTTTAGATTGAAAGATTATAATGTTTTAGTGTTCAAAAAAGGTGCTGAAATTTTCTTAAAAACACATTTGGAGGTGAAATTCAATTTCTAAACCTACTCAAATGAAAAAGCTTCAAGCTACAAAGTGATTCAAAACCATAATATAAACACTTTGGTGAAAAGAATTTCATAAAAAAGAATCATTGTGTCTACAAAATGGATTTGAAATGTCCCAAAATAGTGAAAAAAGGAGCAAAAAATCACATCTACAATTGAACCTCCTTTTACAAAAATGCTTCTCCGACAATCAAAACTTCTTGGATTGATATGAAATTTTAGCCACAAGAACTAGACAAGTATACGCAACTTCCCCAACAAGAATTTTTTTAAAAGGATCACGTATGAAGTAGTTACAAGCTGCCAAAGTTGACTAGAATGCAATAATATCTAGATTTTGAACTTCGAATTGTTCCCAAGAATTCAAAACAACTTGGATTGGCATGAAAATTTTACCACAATAACTAGACCTTAAGGGATACAAAACCCTAGACATTTTATTGAAAATGACCATTTTGAAAAAAGATACAAGCCCCCAAAGTTGCAGTTATCACAACGCAGTGTGCTGAACAAAAGTTGACCTTGTGAACTTCAAATGGCTCTTGCAAACTCAATTCGTCTTGGATTGATCTGAAAATTTTACCATAGAAACTAGACTGGTATGCGCAACTTTTCCGACAATTTTTGTTGAATTCAAACATCGGTTGCAAAAGTTATAGTGCTTCAAAGTTTGTGTGGGGACACTTTTCGTCCTCTTGGGCGGTGAGGGGTTAACCCGTAAGAGCAGCCCCACTCTTAGAAGATCAATGGCGTAGAACATTTGAAGAGTTGCTTCCTTGTGTTGGAGTGGGGCTACTCTAAATGGTTATGTGTGCCTTGTATATGAATCATTTATTGTACATTTAATTATTTTGTTTTGTTTTGTTGAATGAGCACTAAAATTTTCTATCAAACTGCACACTTCTAAGTTGCATTGGACATGTTACTAATTTTGTAAATATTGTGAAGTAGTATCTCCTGTACATGTATTTCTCAAGAAATACATACTTTAGCATGTTCAACAGCATTTCATTTCAATAGTAAGCATTGCAATATGTTTCTAAAAACATATGGAAATCAATGACTGTTGTACCTTTGATTTTGTAGTTTACATATTTGGCCAATACTTCATGGAGGTTGGCAAATACGGGTTATATATAATTCCAAAGGATATAATGTGTTCTCTAAACCACTTAGGGATTAACCCCTAAGGGACCGCCAAAAATCACTCAAAATTGCCATTTCTATAGCAAAATTTAAAAAAATTTGAAAAATGTTTTCTCTTCACATAAAACCGTACGATCCTATAACTAACTAGTATGAGAGTGTATGGAAAAAATTTCAGAATTTTTGACCCCACGGATTGCAAGATATCTGCGTTTAAAGTGAAAAAAACAAGTTTTTCAGCACATTGCGGGACTAGATTTTTTGACTTTGAACATTTTTAACTTAAATTTTTTGCATTATAGAATTTTGAGCTTTAAATATTTATAGTGGAGAATTGAGTTGAGAGTCAAGAGAAAAAAAATAAATCCAAAAAAACTTAATTTTCATTCTTTAAAAAATTGTTAAATAGAAGTAGGTACGAGATAGAAGAAAAATCTAAAATATTAATATCTTTTATATGGAATTAAACAACACTAATTCCAATGGTGAGATTGTTCTATAAATTAATATAAACCATGGAAAAAAAATTGAATTTTTTTAAAAATTGCATTCAGAAATGCATCCTAGAAGTTATTTTTTTCAAAAAGATGCTCTAATTGCCCGAAAAATAAGAATGTCCATAACTTTCTCATAACAAATCCAAATGAAATGAATCAAAGCTTTCCAATAGACAAAAATATAATCTATGAGAAAAAAGATATAAAAAAAAAATTCAAATTTTTGTCTATTTTTTTTGGTTGCCCGCCGTCCTCTGTTTTGAGCTTATTTGGTCATAACTTTTTTTCCCAGGCACCAATTGTGAAAAAAGTTATATTCCCACAAAGCTTATCAGTTTTTCTATCTTCATAAAAAGTTTCAAAAAATCACGACCAAATTTCAGTCCGTAGGTACGTGCCCGAAAATGCATTTGTCCCCCGAAGGGACAATGGTCCTTTAGGGGTTAAGGTAGCATGCTCTTAAAGCGACCTTTCAAGAGCTAATTGCATTTGGAGGGAAGCTAAACTCCTTGAAATAATTTCATACAAATTTTGTAGGAAGAAAAATGGAATTGGCAACCCATGTCTTTTTATATTTTTGGACCTTCATGGAATGAGTTACAAATTTTTAAAGTTGACATGCAAAGATCACTAAAAACAATCACCTCCTTCAATGTACAATATTGGTACATTGAAGAAAGTAAAATGTACCTCTATGTTAATGGCCACTTTTAGAGAAGGGGCGCTTTTAGAGCACCCTACTTTACCAAGCAAATTTGCTATCTAGGTACCTTTAATAAGCTATTTGTCAACCACGTACTTTTCAAAGATTGAGAAGTTTGAGAGAAGTCATTTGCAAGTAGAATAAAGACATCTTGCAATAAGAAATGAATTTTGTGTAATTTTCCAAAATTTGTTGGAACTAAGAGCTAGCTTACATGTGGAATAGAGGACCGGTAGACTTCACCAATGATCAATGGGATCTGAACTCTAGAAAAAGCGGACTCGCATCCCACTAATGATTGGTGAGGTCCACTAGCCCTTGACTTCACATGTAAGCCAACTCTAAATTGGTAAAGCGTGGGTAGACCCATGCTAAACCACATCAATGCTCACATGTCTGCTTTCTAAGTGCATTATCATGATGCTAAAAGGTTGCTAAGATTGTAGTAATCGGAGTGGGTGGGTGATTGTTGCAAAGGGGAGGGTCTAATAAAGTAATCATACTAAAATCACACGAATAAGCTTTATAGCATAACCAATATGCTCTAGAAAATTAATAATAATTTTTACACATTGGTGAAGAACCATAAATCCAAATGCAAGTGGTTCCATAAGTTTTGGAAGCATCGTGAACTCGTTACAAATTTACAAAGATGCAAGGTGTAGAGGCTAAAATGGAGTCATGTAGGTGATGTCAAAATCCATTTGATGCACATAAACCCTGTAAGGACAGATTGGTCTCTATAGAAATCATCCTTTTTAATACAGTATGCATCATCTACTTTAAGAAACCAAAAGCACATTTGAGGACAAGCTACTGTAGAAGGCCTCCCTTTCTTGCACGAAATTCCAAGGATGAACAATTGCACTTTTGTCCTACATGTAAAGATTCTTTGTCTTTCATTGGACACTTAGTGTCCGCGGCAACGTTACAAGGTTAAGAAATGACACTAGTAGTGTCAAAACATGCCATGGAGAAGAAGATAAAACATAAGAAAGTATACCCCAACCAACCCTTTATAAGGTTGTCATATTCACGATTTGGAGTATCCTCCATGTTCACTTTCCCTTCAAAAGTAGGGGTTGGGTTTTGGAATGGTTGATTTTATGTGTGGTTTTCGGTATTTTATTTACCTTAGATGTCAGAATTGGGAGATTGACGACATTGGATTGTTCTACCTTATTCCATGACAGGTGTCCAAGTTGTATTCTGTAATGTTGCTTCTTTGTTTATGTGAAGGGACAAGGATTCTAAAAACAATTTTTTGGCCAACTACCTTCCCTTCACTTGCCACTTTTGCTTGTTTTGCATGGTCCTTTTCATTTGTTTAGTTTTTAGTTCTGAAGCACAAAGAGGATGTTTTGTATTTTGGTGACAAGTACAACCTGACTTCTGAAAGTACCGAAAGTACTGGCCCAAATTTGTGTGCTTTTAGTTGACATTTCTGTGGAGAAGATAGGATCAAGCGTGATTTTACACTTATTTCAGAAGTTGAAATGAGAGGAAAAGAAACAATAATAATAATCTGAAAAATGGATTTATTATTATTTATTGATTTTTCAAAATTATAACTTTGATCTAGAAAGTTGTATGCCTTGAGAAAGGCTTGTACAGTTCACTCCATTTAGGAGTTTGAAATAATATCCATTAGAGGGGATTTGAGGCCTATTGGAGGGCCGTTTCAAGCCTGTTCCCGCAATCTGTTCCCGCAGTCTATTCCTCTATTAAAAACCAGCAATAATGCTGTTAGAATTTAAAATGAAAAAATGAAAATGAAAAAAAATCTTCCCCAAATATCATTTGAAGCAATTTTTTTATTTTATTTTCCTTCTAAAATGACGTGGCACAGTCTCGGCCACATCAATCAGCAATTATCCAGCATTCCTGCAATCTAGGAACGCAGGATAACTTGCAGTCTCTTAGAGGCCTCAAATAACATCAAATGTAATACTATTATGGAATTCAAGTTCAATTTGTGCACCGAATTGCACCCCAAAATAGAGAGGTCTAATCAGGCTCCTTAGGTTGTCAATACCTAGAGATGGTTGTACATACAGGTTACAACTAGAAAATGTGAAATAAAAGGAAAATTGGACGATAGGTCTTCCGAGACAAAATAAAAAGTAAACTATAAAAAGTAAACATCAAGATTGTTTGTTTTTTAGAGTTTATCGTAAAGTATGTGCAATGCTAGACCCTGAGTCGGAATTTGAGAAAAACATAGGACATAATATTTTGGGTTTGATGGAGTTTGGTGTTGTGTTTCTTTTATATTGTTCTAAGTGAAACCTTCTTCTAACACCATTGTTACAACTAGGGACAACCTTTACAATTAATTATATTAGATCTGTGAAAAATTTGATGTATTTTCCTTCACTAATGAACCCTAAAAAAAATGTTGTGGACATTTTGTGTCTAATGGATGAATTGGAGCGCTTGATGGAATTTTTTTATTATTTTTATCCAAACATTTAGGAAGTTACGTGAAAATATTTTGTTTGATGTTGGAATACCTTCATTGTGGTAATATCAATTTTTTTAAAGTAGAAGATGTTTAATGCTTGGACAACATTCACTTGCTTGGACGATAGCCCAAGGGGCAATCAGAAATCTCCTTAGAGTAGGGTGTGGGTCTTGTTGCTTGTCCAAAGTTTGTGTAGTTTGTACATATAAAAGTGAATAGTGAATAGTGCTTGACTTTGTAGTCTTAACCCCTAAAGGACGATTGTCCTTTCGGGGTATAAATGAGATGTTGGGCAGGTACCTATGGGCTGAATTTTTGTTCCATTTTCTTGACACTTTTTATGCAGATAGA
This sequence comes from Neckera pumila, assembly GCA_963969595.1. Classification (NCBI taxonomy): domain Eukaryota; kingdom Viridiplantae; phylum Streptophyta; class Bryopsida; order Hypnales; family Neckeraceae; genus Neckera; species Neckera pumila. The sequence continues at coordinate 4,779,244 of OZ018412.1, read as the reverse complement.
AAAAAGATAAGCTTTGTATCACTTTAAACAAAATATGATTTTTTTTCAATTGGTGCCTGGGAACAAAAGTTATGCCCAAATAGGCTTAAGATAGGAAAGAAGAGGTAGCAAATTTTTTTTTGCAAAAAATTATTTTAAAAAAAAAGAAGAAGATTCTCCTATAGATTCCATTTGGATTTGTTATGAGAAAGTTACAAACAACCTTATTTTGGGGCACTTAGAGCATCTTCTTGAAAAAGATAACTTGTAGGGTTCATTTTTAAATGCAATTTTTACAAATTTAAAAAAAAAATTCCCTGTGGTTTAGGTTTTTTTGCTAGAACAATCTCGCCATTGGGATTGGTATCTTTTAATTCTATATAAAAGATATTAATAATTTAGATTTTCTTTCTATCTCATACCTACTCCTACTTAACAATTTTTTTAATAATGAAAATTAGTTTTTTTTAAATTCTTTTTTGCTAGATTCTCTACTCAATTCTCCACTATAAAAATTTAAAGCTCAAAACGCTATAGTGCAAAAATTTAAGTTAAAAATTCTCAAAGTCACAAAATCTAGTTGCACAATGTGCTGAAAAACTTATTTTTTTCACTTTAAACGCAAATATTGTGCAATCTGTGCTGTCAAAAATTCTGAAATTTCCCCCCCACATTCTCATACTAGTTAGGTGTAAGTTCGTATGGTTAAAATAATAATTTTCAAATAATTTTATTCTTTGCTATAGAAATGGCAATTTAGAGTGATTTTTTGTAGGAAAAAGGCCTTGGGCCTTTAGAGGTTAATGTGGTGCTTGGCAAGCCATATTCATTGTAGAAATAGGTCCAATAAATTAAAACATTCCAAAATAATCCAAAAGGCACTTCTTGTCAATGATTTTCATAGAACCTTGGAAGCCCAAAGAAAGTGGCATGTTGTTAACCCCTAAAGGTGAGAGACTATGTTTTCACAAAAACACTCCAAAACCGCCATTCCTAGTACAAGTATTAAATTTTAGAAAAAAAACATTTTTGGACATATGTAACTGTAGGATCTTGTAGTAAACTTGTTTGAAAATATGTAGGAAAAATTTCAAAATTTTCCACCACGTAGATTGCAAGATATTAGCATTTAAACTTCAAAGCAAGTTGGCTACATGCTTCAAAAATTTCAAAAATTTCAGATCATTTGGATTGTACAACATATAGGAAAAAATTGGTTGTAGAAAGAAGTAGAGAATGATTCAAAAGACTAAATTGTTAAGAATTTAATTATGGAATTCAAAAATGTCAATCTCAACGGTTGTAATGTTTCAATAAACAGTATACATCATTTTTTTTTTTTTTTTCTAAAAATATTAAAATTGAATTAAATAAAAGACTTTAAAGTAAATTTTATTTTAGAGTAGGAAATCCATAACTGCCCACAAACTAGAACACTTCATAACTTTCATCTCATAAATCAAAATGGAATACAAAGCTTTACACGTATATAAAAATAAAAAGAACCAATTTCAAATTTTTATTTTTTTAAAAAGTGATTATTCAGAATTTTTTTGAGCTACCTGCCGACCGTTGAAAGTGACATATCATCCAATAACTTTTTAACCATGTAGTCAAAAGTTTTGAAAATTGTTAGACCTTAAAGTTACTCCTTGGGCATATGTTGTGTAAAATTTTCAAAGAAAAAAAATAAAATTTCCATTTGTAATGAGCTACCCAAAATTGCTATGTTGCCAAAAAACACCGTTTGGTCCTTTAATCCCTAAAGGACCGGAGGGGTGTCCAGATTTCCAAAATTGTGAAGATCTATTATAAAATGCAATTTAGAAGAATATTTTAATGATGAATCTCAAACAATAGTTGTAAATGCTATTTATAGATCACATCCGTACAATTAGATCAACAAAAATATACACCAATATTTTTCAATAAAATTTGAAGCTAGAAATTAGAAATTCCTTCTAAAATCAATTGTAGATTGAATATTTATGATTTTGAAAAGATTTTTTTTCTATAAGTTCAAAATATTGAGTTCTAATTATAGTATTTTTTGAAGATTTTTATTTTATTTTTTTATTCAAGTCATTTTTGAAGGGTCATTTTTTGAACTGAAAAAGTTACATTTTTGAGACTAGACCTCCCAATACCTTTTGAATTACAAAATATTTGCAAAGTAAAATCTTCATAATCTGAACTGTATAAATGTTAAAGAACTAATATAAGAATCTTTAAACAAAACTGATGGATGAAAAAATGCATTTTGGTGAGTTTAGGATGTATTTCCATTCATTCATAGTTCAAAATCTGCACTCATGGTCCTTTTAGGGGTTAAGGATTAAAGTCTTAGAGGGAATTTGGAGGCCTTGGAGGGCCATTTGAGGCCCGTTTGCTAATCTGGTCAGATTCTATGAATGGCAATACAGGCGTGCCAGAATTTTTTTTTATTACCAAAATATCATTTTAAGCCATTTTTTTTCCAAAAATGACGTGGCAGTTGCTGTGCCATGTCAGCCAGCTGTTGCTGCTGCGTTTCCGCAGTCTGAAAATGCAGGGGAACTTGCAGCCCTACAAGATCCCCAAATCCCCTCTAATGGGTTAACTCCTAGAGAATGGACTTGTGAGTACAAATCTAAACATTAAAATACATAGTTTACTACATTTCATTACATTTTGTGATTGTTCATGAATGAAAAATTTGTATCTATTGTAAAGAGATGAAGTTGCATGCCTACCTTAAGTAATAATCTTTTAAGTTATTTAAAACAAAATTAAATTATTATGAACTTTTGAAGGAATTTTTAATTTTTTAAAATTTTTAATACAATGAATTTAAAAAAAATTCAATATAGATGTATACTATAGTGCAAAACATTATGGTGTGAACCAACATTCTGAATCATTTTTTAATAAAGAAAATCAATAGCCTCCTAAAATAGGTCTACTTTTCACATTGCAAAAGCATAGTCTATTAAGAAATTTCTTAAAATTTCATATTTGCTTAGAAATTAAATCTCATAGACTTCTGCCCATTATTTTAGCTCAATTTAAAAAATAATAAATTTCTAAAGCTAAGATTCCAATTATGAAATTATTGCTAAAGGTGTCCATAGTATATAATACCATGATCTTCAACTAGTTTTTTTAGAATTATGCCCTCATAAAAAATAGAGAAACAGTCTTTATGATTTGACCTTGACACAATGGTGTGGCACATCCTTCAATTAAAAGTCAACAACAAAATAAAATAATCATCATCTTTGAAATTGGTCCTTGTAATTCATGCGCCCAAAATTCATTGTAAGGGTGAATGCAAGAAACACTTGTACTATTTGTTGCGTTTTGGGTTTTTTCTCTTCCAATATTACGTGTACAACAAGTATTATGAATACTAGGAACGTCACAACAGGGGAAATTTGGACCGTTGATTTAATGTTGGATGCAATACTTAGGCGGCACGTGTTTGCTTCTCATTTGTTCACAAAGTCGATTGACAATTTGACTGCCTCAATTTCCGGGCGATTTCCATCCAAAGTGGCCTTCACCAATACTATGTATCGCTACTCACTACGATGGATTACTACTTTCAATAATTTGTAATTTGTAAAAGATGACAATTCTAGTTTTTCATTTTTCATAAATATTTAATGACTTAAAAAAATTAAGGAAAAAAACGTTCATTTCTTCTAAGTCATTCAAGAGGGCATCCGCACAATCAAAAGTTGAATTTGTTTTATGAGTTTTTCAGAAATTACCATTGAAGTCATCACATTTTAGGACCTTCCAGACGGCACTAGAAGCAATGTTTTCAAAATCCCTCGCCTGAGAAGTTGGAAGGGAGTCATACAAACAAGCATGCCAAGTTACAACTTCAATGACTTCAGAATGGGTACTCCACTACTCCATAGTACTAGAAACCTCCAAAACTGAATTTGTGACATTTTTTTGAAATTCACTTTCTCCTCCACAATTAATATTGGAAGAATCCAAAACAAATGCAGCACGTTGGGGACGTGTATGTCCAACTTTGATATGAGTTTTAAGTTGTTTGCGTCATTTTCCAAAAACTTATACCACACAACGACTTTCGATTTGAAGGTGTGACATAAAATAGTACAAGTGTTTCTTGCATTCACCCGTAAAGGAGAACCCACAACACTTTGGGATTAATCCGCGGATACATTTTATAATGTGTTCAAGCCACTTTTTGATGTGAATTTTAACCACGATAAACTTTTTTTTTTCTTCAATTTTAGTTCAACTTATAATGAAATGAAGTTAATCAAGTGAGGTTTATACTCCAATTCAAAAAATTGTAAATTCTTATAACATTCAATATTTGATTTGAATTTTGGATATGTATCCATGGTAGGCTGATTTTATAATTTAAAAAAATATAATAACTTTGATTTATACCACAATTTTTTGCACTATAATATAACACTATTATAATTTTTTTATATGCTATAATATAATACTTTAATGATTTTAAGCATATTTTGTATTTGATATAAACAATTTTTCCCTTTTTGAAAAAATTCTATGTATTTTCAAATTTTCACAAAAAAATGTGAAATTATTTTTATTCATCCAAATCATGCAATTTCATCTTTGAAAATGAAGTACAAAAATTTCATTCATGTCCAATTATATTCCAAAATGGCAGAAAACAATGTGAAGGATTGTGAAAAAAAATATGTGGTCACGTCCTTCCAAAGTTAACCTATAATCAATGATCCTTCCAATCTTGTTGTGAAAAGGAAAGGTCTTCTACAGTGGTTTGACTTCCAATGAGAGCTTTTGCAATTTTTAAGGCAACAATTCTCATGGTATCCAAAGGGATGATTTTCAGGTTACAAATCCGTCCTTTAAGGGTTAATTATCTATTTGATTATTTGATTTTAACCCCTAAGGTCCCAAGGCCAATTTTCTGTCAAAGACCACTCAAAATTGCCATTTTGGCTACGATTACCCAAGAACACCAAAAAAAACGTTTTTTTAGAATCTAATCATAGGATCTTGTAATTCACTTGTCAAAAATCATGTGGTATAAATTTCATGAAGTTTGACCATAAAGATTGGAAGATATTAGTATTCAAAGTTGGAGAAGAAAGTTTTTTTGAACACCGACCTATAATTTCAATGACTTTGACCGCCATTTGTGGAATTTTTTTGCACTAAAGACTTTGAATTTAAAGTTTTGTACGTTGAAGATGTAAGTTGAAAGTCTACAAATTTTTTTTTCAAAAAACACACACTTGATTTTCATTATTTAAAAAATTATTAAGTAGAAGTAGGTCCAAGATTCTTTGAAAAACTAAATCGTTAATAGTTCTTAGATGGGATTGAAATACAATAATCCCAATGGTCAGATTGTTTTAGCAAGCAAATACAAAATTCTCAAAAAAGAATTTGCAAAAAATTGTGAAAATTGCATTCAGAAATTAATCCTACAAGTTATTTTTTCAAAAAGATGCTTAGATTGCCCAAAAAACAAGATTGTCCATAACTTGCTCATTATTAGTCCAAATAAAATGAATCAAAGCTTCATATGTAGACAAAAATATAAAGTTTTAGAGAAAAAAAAAATGAAAATTTATTTTGACTTTTCACAAAATTTTGGTGCTGCCCGCCGAGTTCAGTTTGAGGCTTTTTGTGGTATAACTTTTGCTCCCGGGCACCAATTGAAATAAAAATTATATTCTCACGAAGCTAATCAGTTTTTCTATCTTATGGAAAAGTTTCAAAAAATTTCACTAAAAATTGAGCCCGTAGGTACTTGCCAAAAATCTGATTTGTCCTCCGAGGGAACAATGGGACTTTAGGGGTTAATATAAGGATAACTCTGAATAAATCATAGAATATATAAGCAATTGTCTTCTGATTCATCCAATTTCTTCATCTGGTATTTAGTGAAAATGAAGGAGAAACGGCAAGATAAATAGAAACAAGTGAAAATTTTGGACATCGTGTAAAAGGCTCTAAATCATACAGTAAACAAATATAATTTGGCTTCATCCATCTCCCTCCGGTCCTCGTCATCCTATTATGCCTTGTCGGTGAGTCAACATTCTGGCATGCCCTCCTACGTCACTGCTGAAGGAAAAGATGCTGTTGTTCCGGATTGTGTAAATTAAGACTTTGTACAATTAATTAAAAATTTCCAAAGGACATTCCTTCGCACAAAATACGGTAAATTCTTACCTGCTAGGTTGGTCTTAGTGATTCATATTCCCGGTAGAGTAGGTAACGACATTCCTCGATGTTACAAGCTGCTGTTGTTTGCAGAAAATGATGGTTTCAAAATCGCAATGGGGCCTTTATGTCACTTCTACAACTGAGCAAAGTTCAAGTTGTGCTCCAAAAAAAGGAAACTGTTCAAAGATCTCGTCAGACCCTTCTGCAGACAGATGGTTTTGACATTGCGCAATCAGTAAACTGAATGAATATGCTGCCGAAACTCCATTTGTGTAAGAAATTGCACTCATGCTGGCTTGTGAAGAAAGACAGAATTATTGCTCAACTACCCGAGTAATAAAATAAAATAAAAATAAAACAAAAGTGACTAGAACAAAATAAACTAAAATATTTAAATAAAAACCAAAAATGAAAAGGAGAGAATAGAATAAAAACAAATAAAAGCACGGTTCCTCTTCTGACCTCTTCTGCTTATTTGTTTAATCTCCAATTTCGGAACGGGGCCTCGCCCTGTTTGTGGCCCCCCAAACCCAACCCCCAACCCCCAACCCCTTCAACGGGACCGTACGTACACTCCATTACTCCAAGGTTGAATTTAAAGCTGAAAAACACCTTTATGCATCCAAGCCCTGGCCTTCCCCTTGCACGAGAACCCAATTTGCAGAAAGCCGGAACTTTAAACCGACAACACAACGTGCATGCTCAAGGTTGAACAGCCAAGGTTGAAGTAAACATCGATGCCTGCGTGTACGTCACTCAAATATTATTTAACTTACGTATACGACTCCCTCAGAACCTCAGTCAAAGTGAACTGTGTTGAATAAGAACCCGATGTGTGCTTCGTCTGCATACTGCGAGTCAAGGAAGTCCTACAATACCGCGACTCAATTCCACAGGTAAGATTAATTAACCTCGATGGACAGTGTCTCCTCAGTCTGCCTCGCAAATCTGGACTTCGAAAGGACTGCTGAGTTCTGAAGCCACAGGTAGGAAGAAGAGAGCAGAGGCTAGGATTATGCAAAATCAACGAGGACGTGCACGTCAGAGTGATCATACCCTATAGCCCATACCGTAGCTGCTGGCAAGCTTCCTAATAAACCAGTGTCAGACAGAGTCCTTGCTTATGATGAGAGCCCCTGAGTAAGAAAGAATCATTGCAAGTTAGGCTTTCGTGTAAGTGACTTCGGGTTACGCTCTGACCTTCAGCATGAGCAGGAAGAGATGAGAGTTAATGTCGGTGGAGATGGATACCCCAAACCACGATCACTCCACTACCTTCTCAGCCGTTTTAGACCTCAGCACCGTAAATGCTTCTCTCTATTCGATCCGGTATCTAACAAAGACTCCAAGTTACTGTAAACAGCGAGTTGAAATTCTATCATTCAATTAGTTCGAACTTACCCTGTGTTTTATCGTTGTGGCTTGAAGTCTCCAATGAGTGGATCGGACCAGAAATGGCATGTGCAACTGGGGCAACCACTTCAACTCACATGCTCGAACGTAACAGATCGATCTAGGAAAATCTATTGTAAAGACCCTTTGGCAGATGAGCTACATACTTATGAATAAGAACAGATAGCAAACTGCACAAATCTGAGAAGGCTCTGCCCACAAATCTCTCGATCGTAGCACCGGCGCTGCAATTGACAATTGAACTTCGCCTTTCAACTCATTGTGTACCAAGTCATCACTTGGCACACGAAGAGACATGCAGTATTGGAAGTGACGCTACAGCCGAATGACATATTCAGAAAGGTACAGTTTCATTGGATCAGTTGGTTAGTTCCAAAGCAGGATATCTCGTCGTTCATAGAACGACAGAGTAATGTTCGCTGGACGTGCACAGGAAAAAATCTACTGCTAGCATACGGAGATATTGCCATATAAAAGGAAACATACAGCAACGGCCTGCGCCAAATCGGAGATTCGAGGTACAGAAGCAAAAGCATCAGTTCGACAAGTCGACCAAAACCTACCCAATGGATGTCTGAGTACAAATCAAGTCAGGGTACAGTAGGGTTGGGTAGAACTCATAAAACACCCCTATCATCTCACAGGTTTGCACCAGAAAATGACATCAAACACTCGTACACGTACCAGGAGACAGTTGAAAGAGGCCGCCGACTGAGACTCAGCTTCACGCTCCAATTTCTTGTTTTGCTGTCTCCTAGCCAGACGAAAATGCACAATCAATAAATCAATGTTGGTAAATAATCGCAATTACTACTCGTAGCAGAACTTCGAACATGTTGTAAGCCACATTGCATGTTTGCAGCAGAGTAGCCGCCCCGACGCAGTTGGCATAAAGCTCAATTGTACGAGCCACAGCATTACCTGCCTCCAGAATCTATGTACTAACACTTTTAATAAAAGGTCATTAGAGTCGACTGCACCGGACACTGCACAGTAAGGTAAGAAATGACCAAAAGAATGACACTTGGTACTGTTGGTAGTTGCTTTATCACTTGGGTATTAACTGATGTAAAAGACGCACGATAAAGATAACCTGTCTACATATCAGTCACTTACCTTTATCAAGCTTTAGTAAGAGAGGTGGATTCCTGAAAGGAGATAAGATGGCTTGATTCTTTGTAGATTTTGTGCTGTCAGTTTGATGTAAATCATAAATTCAGATGGCTGAAGAAGTCACAAGTGAATACAAACTCGTTTATGTACATGTCCCTAGCTTCCTCAGTATAATTTAAGCCCGTGTCCATGTCCGTAAAAGCAAAGGTACTAAAACTGAAGAATTCTGACAATACTGAAAAAACACGCAACCAAACGTCTAATCATCATACGGTACTGAATTTCAGTTATGCGACACATAATGTACGTGGTCATCTGATACGACGCTTTCAGTGCGCCCCTCCAAAATTCCATAAATCAACATCCTTGCTGTGCCCTCGTAGTACCATTAGTCTCTGAATTTAGCAGAGGTGAAGAGTAACGTACATTTTGTATGGATTAACTTGATCAACTCTGCAGCAGCTTTCGTATTCAATTCTTATGTGCTGGAGCCCTGGAAATTGAACGACTGGTGAGTTTCAAAACCAGGCAGCAGTCTGTAAACGTATATGAATCTTGGGAGTTCGGGGAACTAAAGCTGTTGGAAAAGAACTTGGATGAGGAATTAAAGAACTTCAATGATCGTGTACTTCACATTAAGCAAGAAGACAATCATTCCAAGCAGCAATGAAGACCTGTTTCGCGGAAAACGCTATCAGCCACTCGGAACGTGAAGCTTCAAAAACAGTCGATGCTTCATCTGCAATTTGAACAGTCGCGGGAGTTGATCTTCAGCAGCTTCAAAAGCGGGCAACGGCCAAGTGCGGGCACTCGGAAGATTTATTTCCATCTTAGAATACGGACTGCTGCTCCCACTCCTAGAGTCGTACAACTCTTTATCAGGAGTTGAAACTCTTGTGGACTTTACTCCTGAAGCTCCGACTTGCTCTTAAGGCGCCAGTACTACTGCATAGACTTGTTTTGTAATTAAAATACTTCAAACTGCATGAGTTAGTACTGCGATCGAATGCTATTCTCCAAATTGCAAGGTATTGCAAATCCTTGTGCCGGTCGTGCTAGGCAACCGCTCTTAAAGTAGTCCTTCTGCCATTGTTCAAGATATCCATAGTCTTTCTGCTGCAAATCGCCGTTTCGTTTGCACTTAACTGATTGCTGCATTTCATGCTTCGAATAATTCGAAGCGTTGTAATGAAGAAAATGCGAGTTAAGAGTAGAGAATCAATTGCGAAATCAGATTTCACGGTCAATTTACAGATAACTCACAGGAGTAGTTACTGCTGCTGATCCGCTTGACCGCATCCCGAAAACCTCCATCTGAAAGCACAGATTCCGTCATCTCCCTTCGTACGCTAGAAGTGAAACTCTGCTGGTAAAAAATGACGAGTCGGGATCTCGGCGACAATAAAGGTGATCTCATTCTCTTTTGGGTCATCTCTCTTATCGAGGGCTCCGTTTCCCTGCTAAACCCTAACATCGCATAAAATAATAATATTTAAAAATTTAAATGAGTTTTTAATACAATTTGACAGCGTTCATTCTGGAGGACGCATATTCCGGCAACGTTCGATTTCAGTTTCGGTTAATTTCCGTTTCAAAGCAAGAGCAGTTTCAGATCCGTTTCAGAGAACCTGTTCCGGAGGTTGCTGTGGGCATCAGCGGAAACGGACGGCCAACTCCAAAAGTAGAATCAATATTATTTGAGGAACAATTTGGCAGTCTGTCGCTGCAGCTAATCACCATTACCATTCATAAATCTGTGTTGTCCTTTTAGAGTCTATCCTTGTTAAGGATGAAAAATATGGAGTAGTATCTAACCATATTCTGGACATAAATACGTACATCGAGATTGGGCTTATCCATGTTATTCATCAGATAGATATTTTCTTGATTTCGAAATAATTTCCTGCATCACTATGATCGCTGGCGTTGCGCATACTTTTCGGCAAAACATTCTTCGAAGTTTGCATATTCATGTTAACTATCATGCGTCTACTTAATTTAAAATGAATTCCAGCATACAGAATGTCATTGCTCATATTAAGTTCCGGTCGGCGGGAAATTCTATGGCTCTGGCAATCAACACGACGTCTTTCCGTCGCGATGACAATTGAAACACGCCAACTTCAGAGCATTAACACGAGTCGCAGTGGCTATAATTGAGCTGTTGTGAGCCAGTCACAAATGTCCTGACACGCACATGAGACGCACATGAGCATGTCAGGTTTCGTCTTGATGAGACGATGATGCCGAAGAATATTTCAGTGGCTTCGAAATGCAGTCCCACTCGGCATTAACGGCACCTTATGTACAGCGGGGGAGATTCTTACAGAGTGAACTCAGTGCACGACTCTCATCCGGCTGGCGCACGACTTCAGAGCGCACAGATCTATTTCCTTTGTCAGTCGGTCAAACATAGCACACTAAGGTAGAAGCACCAGTTGTCGACCACGCCCAGTACCCAACTTGTAGGGTGCGCTATTTCCAACCTTAGGTTGGAAATCAGGTTTGAGTGTTGTTTTTCTGTCCTTTTCAAGGTTGGGACTAATATGGTTATGACACATGTTCCGAAGTAGTGAGCATCCTTGACAATCGGGATTGGAAGACTCTAGACATTGTCTACTAGTGAAATGCACTTTCTGGCTCCCAAAATTCACTGTAATTTCGATTTTGGGAATTAAATTCTGAAAATTTTGGAATCTCCATATGTCCTATCTTCCTACATGGGAAAAGTTTCCACTGCGCACAATCTGCTCCAAAACTCCTTAAATGATCGACTACTGGTGCTTCTACCTTACCTCACTTTCTTCCCGTCTCCTTCGATTACTAACCTCCAAAAGCAGCATGCAAGAGTACAATGCGACTTCCGTCTCTTCTTGTACCCTCCCCTTTCCAAGCTAGCAATTAATTAAAGCGGTCCTATCCTGACAAACAGATTGGATGGTGCAGTGGCCCTGAGGGAAAGACATAAAGCGCTCGCTCGCACACGACAATCTTTTGACTGTAGCAGCGCAGACCTAACGTGGTCAGTAGGCAACAAAGCTTGCGACAATTCCATCAAAGACCTCCCAAACCTTATCACAAGCACTTCATAAGCGTGACATAATAGCGAATTGACACTTACGAAGATGTCTTGGCGCTGATTGAATTGACGGGATGCTGGCCAGACACTCCTGCACGCAATTGGTAATTGCATCTTTTTCGAACGGCGGCGGGCTCAGATGGCTGTTGAATGCACAGCGAGTGAATGGCTGCATCAGGTCATCAGGTTTGTACGCTTGTACTAAATGCAGAGCTAGCTCGGTGTCCGTCTCTAAAGCTCGACAGGAAATTCGACTCAACAGCCTCCAGGCTAGCTCCAGGCTGTGCGATTCTAACATTAGGCTCCTCGGCGTCAGGAGTTGTTAGGGTTTTCTGCACCAAATCTTGGAGAAGCAATGATGAACTCTAACTTACTGTATCTCTCACCTCCGATTTGCTTACGATTATTCTGACCGGATCAGCGGAATCTCTGCTGATCGTGATCTGTGCGCCTTCAAACTAATATGCAAGAAATCAATTCCAGAAATTGTGGAGACGCTCCAAGATTAGCCAGTAAGGATCAAAGGACGATTGCATTCTTTTCACAACAAGCTCCAGATTTGAGTTTTCGCAGCAAAATCTCAACAAGGCTGCTACAATTGCAGGCGCGATCTAGTGGTGAAGCAAGAAAATCTTGGAAAATGAATGTCGTAAAACAACGGCTTAGAGAGATCTAGAGGGAGTGTGGCTTAAAACGTTCGGTAGCTCCTCAGTCTCCTTGAACGGTTCACTACTTCCTTTAAATCTAATTAAGGAATTGCATCGTAAATTGTCAGAATAAGCATTCGAGCATAGTTTCAAATATGTTGAAATTTCATTGAATCATGTTGAAAGTCACAAGAGAATTTAAGATTCTCTTCACATGCATTGTAGGAGTAAACTGTGAATTTTCAAAGTGCTAAAAATTGGCACATCCAATCAACCCTAGGTTCTCACATTCGGAAGGCTCACCTTTTACGCAAGAATGTTAGTTTCAATGCAATTTGTGTAATCTTAAGACAAATTTAGCTATATAGAATCATTTCACTTCTAATATATTTGTACTAGTGATGTGACAATTGGGTGCACTACCTAATAATTTCACATTGAGATTGAAAACTAGATATGTAGGGGAGAGCCATAGGTATATTAGACATGTCCTCTTCCAAACTAAATCGAGACCATCAAATCTTAGAGACATAGTTTTTTCAAAGAGTGTTGGAAAGATGGGATTATGACTCTTAACCACCCTCATTCTTTTCTCCTACATTAGGTCATGTGACAAAGAAAATGACATGCAAAGGTTTTGTATAGAACAAGTAATCCCCATAACTTTTTTAATAGGAATAATAAGAAGGGTACCAATCCAAGTTGTTTCTATGAACCACCCTCTGAGATTGCTTTGCAAATGGAAAGAACTAAGAACTCTTCCTATTCTAGAAGTAGTGATCTCAATATAGGAAAGTTGCAATATAATGCAATAATTGCGCTTTTCATTAGTAACTTATTGTTATAAAAAATACTTCGAAGTTCTTTGAGATTTATGTACATATTGTAAATATTTGCAAAGTCCTTGGGTCTCCTAAAATAACATTAGCACACAATGTACGCATTAAACAATCAATTGCAAATGTCACACAGTGTATATACATGTTTAGTTAGCAAAAGTCACAACTTGTAAAAAATATAATAGTCAAAGTTACTTTCTACCAGGTACACTATTTTTTGAAAGAGTAACTCTAGCCCTAAACTAGTGTGGCCAAAGAAACTTGGAGATAAAACATTGTGGACCTATATAGCAAGTACCATCCTACATGCATCCTTCTGAAGGTAGACTAGCCCTTAAAAGACGCCACGGCCATTTTATGTCCAATGAATGACAAAGAATCCTTCTATGTAGGACAAAAGTGCAACTATTCATCTTTGGAATTTGAATGAAAAGGGGACATCTTGTACAATAGTTTGACTTCCAAGGAGTATTTTTGCATTTTTTTTTAAGCCCATGATTCACATGGTAGCAGAAGGGATGATTTCCACAATCACCAACTCACCCTTTAAGGGCTAGAAGAGGAGAAAAGAAACACCTGAACATCAATCTTTTGAACTTATCCAATCAAATGCACCTATTGGTTCAAAAATCAGATCATTTTTGGCAAAGTACCTTGGTGATAGGTCTCATCCTTCAAGGTTACAGAAGATACAAGCTTACATTATGGCTGGTTGGAATACAAGAACAAGTTCTTGAAAACACGGACTAAATACTGTCAACAGCACAGGGATTCAAGCTACTAGACTAGCAGAGAGTACGCACAATTAAGAAAAAGGCCGCCAAGAAAGGCGTTGAATTTCAGGAGGATTAATATTCGTAATCAATGTCTGCTCAGAAGTCCTTCGACTCCCAAACAATCAACTTCCTCACATATCTAGATTTCATGTTACAGTTTTCACGATGGAGTAATAACAAGGGGAATTCAGTAGAGTTCAGTATTGTCCTTGAATCCTAAACTTTTATCTCTACTCTCTTGGCACAATAAATGGAGGGTCGGTGGCTAGCTCTCCAAGCAAACTTCTTCGCCAACTCCCATTCTTCGTCTCCAATGCTTGATATAATCAGTTTCAACAAGTTTGTTGAAACCACAAAGAGGGACAGTTGGTCTAGCCCCTCCCAAACCGGTGGAACATCAGCACTTGAAAATGCCGTTCTGATCCGCCACACCACCAAACTGCCAACAGCGTGGATAAGTGAAAAGTTCCCCCAAGAGATCTCTGAGGAGGTCACATCCGCAATTAAGGGAGCGCACAACAATGACTCCCACAAACGTAAATTGGCATTGCACCAACAATTCAAAGGCCCGTCTCCCACAAAGTGGAAAGTGGAAAGAATCTAAAAGGGGAGCTGGCAGCAAACTAAGACGCCCTAAATCAAATAATGCAATATTCAACAAGTCACAAAAGATTAGTCCCTGTCTGGGTCCCTTGATGGTCCGCCCTTGGGCCCAGCAGCACTCTCCCGCCTATCTTTGCTGTTTTTTGGATTCCCTAGAGCCACAAGGGTGGGAGAGTCATCCAAGAGTGCACTGTCTTCATCCAACGGAAGAGTATGCTTTGGGCCTTCTATGGCAACTCCAGGGATGATGAGGTTCGGATCAACAGTTGGCCGACTGGGTGCTGCAGCTTTCTGTGCGTTGTGCTCAGTTGGCTGTTGAGTCCACGGATCGCCACTGCTTGCGCTTGTACTTGCTGGCGACTCCCTCCACGGGTCACTGGAGCATGCTGCTGCCTCCAGAGCTTCTTCCCCACTGGCATTGTTTCCATCCCTTTCTGAGATTTTCCATGGGTCATCAATGGTAGTAGCAGTAGTAGCGGTACTCCCACCAACAGCTACGTGAACACCTACGTGCATGTCATTCACATTCTGTGCAATCTCCACTTGGTGCTGTTCAGTGGTCCTCACAAATGCAGCATCTTCATCAAGCAAGTCACTGTGAACATCCTTCAGAGCTTCTCCCCTCCTGACATTCTTTGCATCTCTTTCCGATGTCGATGGCTCTTTCCATGGGTCATCGATGGTAGTCGTAGTGGTACTATTCCCAACAGCTACATGAACCCCAACGTGCTTGTCATTCACTTTCTGAGTAACATGCACTTGGTGCTCTTCAGTGGTCGTCGGTGATGCAGCAGCTTCATCAGTCAGGTCACTATGAACATCCTCCAGAGCTGCTTCTTTCCTCGTGGAATTCATTGCATCTCTTTCTGATGACGATGGCTGTTTCCATGGGTCATCGATGGTGGTAGTAGTACTATTCCCAACAGCTACATGAACCCCTACGTGCTTTTCATTCACTTTCTGTGTAACATGCACTCGGTGCTCGTCAGTGGTCGTCAGTAATGCAGCAGCTTCACCAGTTAGGACACTGTGAACATCCTCCAGAGCTTCTTTTACCCCCCTGGCATTGTTTTGATCTCTTTCTAAAGTCGATGGCTGTTTCCAAGGGTCATCAATGCTAGTAGCAGAATTCTCAACAGCTATATGAACCCCTACGTGCTTATCATTCACTTTTTGTGTAATCTGCACTTGGTGTTCTTCAGTGGTTGTCGTCTCTGCTGAGGCAGCGTGATCAATCAGGTCACCGTGAACACTGCGAACATTCTCCACAGCTTCTTCCCTATTGACACTGTTATCATTTCTTTCTGAAGAGTCTGCCTCTTTCCATGAGTCATCAATGATACTAGTAGTACTACTCCCAATATTTACATGAATTCCTACGTTCTTGGGATGTGCAATCTGCACTTGGAGCTCTTCAGTGGTGGTCGTAGCAGTATTCACATCTTGATTAGTCAGGTCACTGTGGACATTGATCTTTATAGAGGGGAGTGAAGTCTCGCTCTCTGGTAAGGCGTCGACGTCGGTCAGACCCACGTTGTTGGAGTACAAGTGTGGCACCTTCTCCTCGGGCATCTCCATAACGAGTTCAGTAGCTGGAACATGAGTTGCAGCAACAGGGTGCCCATTCTCATGCAATGAGCCCGCCTTAGTATGGAACTTGACTAACGTCTCCTCCGTCCCTGCGTAAGTTCTGTCCATTAAATTCTCACGCACATCAGTCTCCAGAGGAAGGCTATCACCAGACCTTGTGCGGTCTTCGTTTTGTTGCACTGGAACAGATGTCTGTAATGTCCCATTAGCTACAACTTCCTTCGGTTTCGGGGGTTTGAGATCACTTGGCTCCTTGGCTGATTCTTCATTTTCATTATCCTTGGTTGACGCTGCTGCCTTATCGTCCTTGGCAAGCTGTTCACTGAGCCGTAATATAGTGTCTTGAATATCATCGTTGTCGTCTTCATCCTCATCATCAGATGCCACTTGGGAATCCAACAGCAGCAAAGGCCGCCGCTGGGAGTGATTCGCATTCCGCATGTCACGAAATGGAGAGCTTCGTGACTCGGTTTCGTCCATAACTCGTTGCACGGAACGAATTGGCGTTGCAAGACGAGCACCGTGGTGGCTGATCACCTTAAGCAAGTCCAAGAGGATGATCTCCTGCAAGGTCATGCAATTTAAAAGAACAGTTGAAGTGCATCTGAGCCCTAAAACCTAAAACTCTAAAACCAATTCTGCCCAGACGACACCAATCATTTGGAGATTCATTGCAAAATGGTGCACTCTCACAACGTTCTTTATCCACTACTTTTGAGAATCGGATCACCGTCACATGACTGGTCTAAGATTGGCTGACTTTCTAAACTTGAATTTTCTTAAGCATTCTCCTACTCCCATATGCAGCACCTATTGGCTCTTTGCAATGTTATTAAGGCAAGATAGCAAGTCAACGTACAAAATTTCACGAAAAACACATTGATGGATTTGGGTACAGTAGAGGGCTTTTTCTAAGAATGCCATAATGCAAACACGTCGGTGAATTTATGACTGACCTTAACACGAAGATATTCTTCAAAATGAGAAGTCTTCACGAAGGCTGAAATTAAGATCTGCACACGTAACAAGTTCATCGTTAGTTGACAGAATTCATTTCATGCGTTAAGGAAACTTGGTTGTTCAACTGATAAGTAAAAGGATGGAGCGCTAACCATCAAAGCTTGGTTCTCAGGATCAATTTGGTCAAAAAAGACACGGCGATGCAATCGTCGTTGTTCTACTTGAGGGTGCTTCGCCAAGACTTTCCGCATGTCTGCCACAATGGGCTGCAGAAGAAACATAGCCCCGCCAATTATTACCAAGTACTCCAATTGAGTCTCGAATAACGCATGCCCTCATCATTCGTAACAGACCGAGAAATGAAATCACTAGTTTAACAACTCCGTGAATGGCAAGAACAAGAATCTCAACTTACATTTATTTTGCTGACGTCAAGATGACTGATTCCCAAATGCGTCTTGATACGCCAGTGGGTCTTTTGACTCAAATTCCGAACTACGCTCACACTGAACTTGTGATTAGGAATGTGAACAGCTTCACGATCATCCCCTCGAATGACAGTCGGAGACCACCACCCAACGTGCTGCACATACATTTCAGAATTCAATGTCATGTAAACCGAATGACTTAATTTCGGAGCCAAATCTGCAAGGAATATATACTTTCATTGCCTAAAAGATTCTTAGAGGAGCTGCCTTAACACTCTTGGAAAAGGAATCCAAATACTTTCTGTACACAATCTTGAGCAAATCTCAGGTACCCAAAAGCTCTAGGAAGAAGACTTTCATTGATCACTCACTAAGCGCAATGCATGGTTTCTTCAGTGAATGCCAGACTTTTGTCATTCTTTTGGTTGCCATATACAGTGGAGAAGGGTGAGCTCTCAAAATTTCTAAAGCATGATAAATATTGACTCTCCAATAAAACTTCAAAACATGTCAGATTTAACCAAGCTAACCAAAAAAACCCAATGAAAGTCTCAACAGGGAGTCGCCATTACGAAAACAAAGTTCACCACCTAAGGTATTCAAACAGTGTTTATAGCCATCCGCAGAAATTTTCATTTGTATATGGTGATATTAGACGATTCTTCAATCAACAATGATTGTCAAGTGTTGCAAAAGAAACGTACAACATGCAATTACTCGCAGAGCACCATGCAAGAACAGCAACACAAGAACCATACTGTATAAAGAAGGAAGTCATGAGCTCACCTCAACAGTTCCAGAGACCTCCTGACCCTCAATCTTCGTCTGTATCCATTCATTGTCGACAAATGGCCTCGTTGCATGTATCATTATGCTAGATAAAAAGTTTGTGAAAATCTGCAAAAATGCACAACCTAGAATAAGCCAAAATTATTGAAAGAAATTTAATGTTCTGGAAGAAACATCTACCGCAAGTTGATCTAATCTCGATGACCCACGAAGACTGCTAGACTGGACCCTTTGAAGAGGGTTATCACACTAGACTAACACTAGAGGAATGGCAATGAAGAAGAAGCTTGTCATTGGTCGACTACAGGAAGCGGCAATCACACAAGCTGAACTCTAAGAAAATTGAAACCATTTTCTCATTCAAGAATGCTTCAGGCATCCTATATGGCATATGAGAGATGGCATGGCAAAGAAGAAGTAAGTGTTCGTCTGGGGCCTATTGTTTTAAGGGACACAAAAATGGGAAAACGGAAGAACTTATATTGGCATTGAACCAAAGGGAGGGGGCCTTGTATTGACATAAAAGAAGTCTACAGAGAATGTGAGAAAGTTAGAGTAGGTTTCTACAGGGCAATAGAGCCACTCCTAGAGTCGCTGCTTGTTATTCTTGCCAAGTGGACCGGGTCAAGTGTAAGTGCTAGTGCCTGTCACTGCTGTACTGTAGTGTGGTGACACCCTTAGTATATGATATGACAGAAATAGACTATCATTTCTGCTATATATGGAGATTATTCTCTAATCATCCAATTTAAGAAGGTACAGAACATGATCCCGTACAACTCGCAGTGAGGAAGTTTTAAGAAATCACCTCTCGGCCTGCTAATGTGATGAGCACAGTTCCAAATCCTCCAGCTGTAATCCATTTTTGAGTTGAGAATCCCAATAGCTCCATGAACAGGCACACTGCAGCAACCCAAACAGCGGTGTATACAGTGTTGCCTATGAATTGCACACCGACCTGCAAAAAAGGGACAATTAATAATTGCCTCATCCTACAAATTTCCAGGACAGCAACTGCAAATTCAGAAAAGAAAGTGATTTCTTTAGGACTTGTAGCTCCCTTGGAAGTAGAGAAAACTGGGGTAAATGAGTCCACATCAACCAAGTAGCGCCAAGTAACTAACTAGTCTGTTAAGGGCCATTAGCTCGTTGGAAATAAACTAACATATTGTGTGCCCACACTTGCAAGTTGACTAATGGGGAGTTAGACTTTCAAGTAGGCTAATTGCTGTTCCTTCGTTGGTGTAGGCAAATTTAGAACTTCAAACCATTGGCATATGCACAGTTAGTTTACTTGCCCAATTTTTGAGAGTCAAGTTAATTGGCAGAAATGAATGTAAATTCATTGCAACCAAATTAGCGGAAGTTAGTTAAGAGACACAACTTGGGCAGTGCAAGCAGTTAGTAACTAATTCTAGTTCGCTATTTGGCGTTACTTGGTTAATGGTGATGGGGCCTGAATTGCATTATATCTCAACTTCAAGAAGTGACATGTGGATGTAGAATATATCAGGAAACAAGGGACTTACGTTGCGCGCCTCTTCTGCATCTTGATTCTCCATCATAAATCTCTGTACTTGCTGTGTCAGACTGTGCAACAGACAGGCAAGCACTTATGATTTAGACGAGCTCACCACATAACTCAACCAAAGTGGGTACACTCAAGCCTCTCTCACATGGCCTTATCCAAAACAACAATCTGGAACATACTGTACACTTGTCACACTATCATTAACAGCAGCACACTTGGAACACATTCAAACTATGTCATAGTCATATTTTGGGGACCCCAAGAAGCCAGATTAGAGAGGTAAAGGTGTTCATGCATCATACAACAATTACGATCAGTGAGATGCCTCTACCTTGCAGTGCAGAAGGCAAAAGCCAAAACAGTTGACAGTGATCGAACAAAGTTGACAAAACGCTGTTTAATTGCTTGACTCGCCTCTGTGCCCAATATAACTGGGTCAAATGCTCTGCAAAACAGCCAAAGAGCAAACTGTGAATAAGTCCCACTCAGTAATGATATTCGCAGTCAACGACATTGCGGAAATAGGCCCGTAAATCAATCTCGTAACTTTGAGGTCATCTACCACCTAAACATTAAAAGCCTATTATTAGTGATGTCGCAAATGGAGATTGAACAAGCTACTCAAAAATTAGTATTTCCAATAACTAGCTACAATTAAGGAGAGACTGCCACGTCCCCAAAACTGGTGATTGCCGAAAACCTACTAGACCAGCAGCTATATAACAAACTAAAGGCATTTAGAATAAGGCCTTTTGCGCGGCCACTTGTAGCAACCAAAGGTTGAATTAACTAAGTTGCTTTAGGAGCGGAGTCAAAGATTCTTCCTGGTTATCTCTTGTCATTGAGTCACATGTACATCACCGGGTTTTCATTCACCAATTGAAATGACTGCCGAGTGCTCTAAACTACCATGAAAGTCAAAGCATTGAGCGGACGTTGTGACAAAAGTAGTAGTTTAAAGATACCTGCAAATAAGAATAATTCCAATCCACAATAATATAGGTCGCATGTAAGAAGCCACAATGTTGTACGTTCGGCTTTCATCCCACTTCTTATCATTCCTCTGCACAAGACATAGCGCATCCTCTTAGCTACAGGTCAGCAAGTTCATAATTGGTACTCAAAGCAAGCACTATAAGACAAATAGATACTGGTACATGCAGTCAAGGTCGGCATATTAAGCAAAGAAGGATTTCCAAGAACATAATACATACTACCTCTGTCCCACTAAAAAGCTCCTAATTTTATCTCATGTTTTTCTTATACTAATTTCATTGACCATGTTGTAAAATGTATAATTCAGAATGGTCTAAATTTTATATCACCACAATCCATGAAGAACATTGTATCTGTTCAATGCAACCAAAATAAAAATTGGACCCAAGCAAGCTTCCAATATGCGTACTCAAAACTACTAAAAAAACAGGAGGTAAAATCAAGAGCATTTTAGTGGGACAGTGGTAGTATACAACAAGGCAAGTGGATAAATGTAAATAAGAAAGAGATAGAATCAGACTACTCAAGACTACCTTCAACACAGTTTTGCGTAACATTCTTGTCGTGGGTCCCAAGCCCCAAATGGAAAATGCTACGAGTCCGACAGCGGGGGTCACACCGACTACCAAAGGAGGGCACCTCTGAATCAGAGCGGCAATCCTGCAATGAATCATGAAACAGCACGTGATGAGAAGGACTACATTTCCAAAAACGCACCTTACAAAGGTCAAACTAAATCGGTTTGGATGACAGGAAAGCCTACAATTTGATTGGAATTTGCATCAATCTCTCTTTTATTTACGTTACCTCAATGTCAACTTTACACTAGTCCTAGGAACATGGAGAAGTGGCTTGTACGTGGCTCCTAAGTGGCATGCTAAAATATTTGGGATAAGAAGGTTTCAAGTTACCTCTTTGAGGTAGATTTGAAACATGTTACCCCAAATGCGATGGGTTATTGGCTCTAGACCACAGGGGAATACGCCTTGCATTTTGAATGCTCCATCTACAGCGCATGTGAGGAAGTTTGAGAAGGTTACTACTCATAAACCAAATCAGCGGTACAGTGTAAGACGCACTTCACAAGGACAGAGCCTCTCGAAACATGACTGCTTGTGTATACTACCTCACTCCTAGTTGCACAAGATGTTGGTTTAAAATTTTGTTGATCTCAAACTCAATGTCTTCGTCTGGTAATGTAAAGTGACCCTCAAGATTTGGTATCAAGAGATCAACACTGTATACATATATTGATTGTAGTGCTGAGAAATAGGAGGAGTTGCAGACTACACTCAGACATCTTTATTATCACTTCTAAAACATCTGGAATATCTTGCAAACTTGTTACACTACTATTGACAAAACATACTTGTCAAAAATTCAAATCATAGTCATTTTTTTAACCCAGGCATATTAACCCGAAGCGCTCAAGCCATAAATAGAAAGTTCACTTTGGTAGCTATGAATCGATAATTATTGTAACTTTTAAAAAAAGTATTTTCATTGTTCAAAATTATACGGAACGATTTCTTCTTTCTATTGATACATTTTCGTTACCTTCCTCAAAGCTTCGTAACTGATTTAAATCAACTCCTACAGACATGGAAGAGGCCACTTTTGACCATTTGGGCACTTAGAGGTTACAGAGGTCACGGTTGTAACTGATTACAAACCTACAAATTAATACAAGTACTGGTTGAGAGGACTGGCACCTTCTCAGAAGATGACCACCGTAATTGACAAAGATCGCGCCGATCTGCTTGATTTCCTGCTCCATGGGAATAGGTCGAATAGATGAGGCCGCAATTTGCAAGCGGGAAGCTCTCACACGAGCGTTGCTCTTGGAGATTAAGAGGTGACTCCATAACGGACAACAGAACGCCCCTCCTCCCTGGAGACTGCCCACCTGCACTTTGTAACATCTCTTGGTATCAATTGCAAATTCAAACGGTAAAACAGTAACGACAAGCATTCAAGCTCTCAGAAGCATCACAAGCATTCAAGCGCTCTACTATACTGTTGCATTCCGGTGTGAGCTGACAGCATGGAACTATTCCACAGAGAACATACCCTTGCCTTCGATGTCATCTTTAAACCAGATCCATGAAATGGACGACTATGCAATACCACTCTCGGGCGTCGTCCCTGTCACAACGAGAAATCACTCTCAGTTCTTCTGCACCACCCACTATATAGTGCTTCAAGTGGAAGAAGAAATACAATAAAAAAGAATTGCAAAGAAAGATGAGCTGGAAAATTTCTTCTTTGGTGGAGAATTTGATATCTAGGTAACGCCCGCTGAAGATATACGGCCTTGTGCAAATGTAAAGAATGAATTTCGAACGTTTTCATGTAACCCTACATATAGACTCCGTGCTGACATACATTGAGTTCAAGATTATAAGTTCATTCTTCCGCACCCTAAGCCTAATAGGGCCTCGAAATGGTAGAAAACGTAATACTTACAGAGACGGAAAACGAAGCAGCATGATGATCCCGAACTCCTGCAACGCGCACAAGCTGCAGAGAAACCAGAGTCGCCATGATTACGAACCAAGCTCCCTCATTACCCTTCTTCGAGCTGCCGATCGCGTCCGTCCAATTCCCCCCTGCCTTATCAGCTTGATACCTGATCCGCAAATGTTCTACCCTAATGCAATTCGAAACTCGCAGAATGCTTTGTTCCACAAACCTCGCAGATCGCTGTTTCTGCAAAATTCCTTGTCCTGAATACTGCCGTCAAAATCCGTGTCTGCTTCAATTGAGTGCTGCACAAGCAAAAACGGATTTTATAAACCTTTTGCGCAGTCTCGCATTACAATTCCCACTTTAAAGCATGTACGCAAATTTTTCCTCAAATTCTTGAGAGCTTGATACACTGGAAATGAATACTAATTGAAAAATTGGAGCTCTACAAACATATTTCATTCCCTGAGCTTTCACAACACCGAAACAACGCAGAATTACAACAATTGAATAGGTGCTAACTACAAAGGACCTTGATCAGACTCTAAGGTGAAGCTTAACTTCATGATTGATAAAACAAGAAAAACGAAATTAAAAATGAACTTAAAAAATGAAATAAATTCTTGAGGAGAGGTCCACTGGAAATATTTCCTCGGACTTGCAGAGCAAAAATAAACCCTTGCACGCCTAAGTCTTCCGAAACTAAACCCCAATGCCCTTGCTCAACCCTATCCTTCAAACAGTAACCTATCGCTGAGACACAATGAAGAATAATACTTGCTTAAAAATTAAAGCACATCATTTCCTCGCGCTTTCACAACACCCGAACAAACGAAGCGTTTCCAACAATTGCAAAGGTAAGAACTACAAAAGGCCTCGATCCGCCTACACAACGAAAACCTGAAACGGCACTTCATGATCGCCAAAGAGAGAAACTAAACCTTCAAAAATCGTGAGGTCTACTGAAACCGTTTCCTGAAACCCTTGCCCACCGACATCCTCCACAACCAAACCCCAGTCAATGCGCCCTGCTCCACCCCCGATGCTTCTCCCTCGTAACCCTCTCCACAATCCTCCGCGCACAAAATCCTGAACAACTTGATCGCTCAAGCCTTCAATCGCTCACATCCAAACCAGCCAAAGCACCGCCCTTCTCCATCTCCCGCTTCCGCAACCTCCACGCCGCCCCACTAGCCACTCCTGTTTGCAGCCCTAACCCAGGCATTTCCAACAAATGGCAACACTGTGACAATTGAAGTGTCGTATTCACTTCACCTGGCCTCCAGTCTCGGGAATTTCGTTGAATGGGTACTTGGCAAGCTCACATGCGCCATACTACGACCTAGCCAGCACGCCACAATGCGGAAAGGAGGAAAAAGAGTGGAGTAGCACCTTCGGGGCCAATTTAGAATGAATTTGTGCAGAGTCTGATGTGCGGGATGCGTGGAGAGGACAACCGACGATCGGGAGATGGAAACGGGATTTGGAGTTATTTCCGCGTGTTGGGGAATCGAAAAAGGGAATTTCAAACCGTGGTGCTCGTGTTGGTGGATCCACTTCCGACCCCCGATATGTGGCCGGCGGAGGGCGGGGCCACGGACTATGATGGCGCAGGAGCAGGACTAGAAAGTGTTAAAAATAAAAGCTCTATCTTTTACATAACATACATCTATGACACATTGACACATGCATGTACTTATAATTATTTATAGGATCTATAAATTTACTTTTTTTATGAAGTCTTATATAAACTTTTAGTCTTTCAATTGCAACTATGACATACACATGTGCTTAATAGGATCTATAAATTCATTTTCTTATGAATTCTTTTGAAATTGTAGTCTTTCAAATGTAACTACAAAATACACATGTACATATTAATATTTATAGGAAAGATTACTGGAAGGCCTTTCCACGTGGAGGTTGGGGATTGGGGGGTTCTAGATTTTGCGGACATGAAGCACTACTCCACGGTGGCAATCCGTTGATTATAACCGACCACTTGGAGCCGGACTCCATTGGGGGGGGGGGGGAGCAATTTTTTTGCTGAAAAGTGATGATTTTATTTTTCAGAGATTATTTAGGCAATATATTTCTGTTGTCACACAATATGAAATCGGAAAATGCTATCAAATTTTGGAATCATATCACTCTAGTTTGGATGAATGTACATTCTTTACGATGAAAAAAATAAAAGTCATCTATAAATTATAGCTTTCATCTATCCATGGATGTAAATAGCTTCCTCACTATAATGAAGATTGCTTTTGGCACTGCACAAAATGAACGGAGAAAAAAACCTATTTCTGGACCTCTAGGAGTCAAAGACCGTCTAAAAGGAGCCTGCACGTTTAGGTCCACTAATAAAAAAACAATGTCCAAATCAACAAAACATCAACAAATTTTTGTTGAATAGGATACTGTATCGTCCATTTTAACAGTTTTTTGTTGATTTTGGTACACATTAACAAATCAACACCTTTTTTTGTTGATTCAGATACTTCAACTCTAAAGTAACAAAAAAATCAACACTTTTTTGTTGATTTGGATATTTCAACTAAAAAAATCAACACTTTTTTGTTCCTTTTGACTTACAAGAATTTCAAGTAATTTTTTTCATTTGAAAAATGTTTAAATCACCACGGTTAGTATTCTATGTACAATTTGTTTGTTTTTTTAGAACTTAATCATTCACAATTCGGTATTTTCTTAAATCAGCAAACTTCAAAGGCCATTTAGGCATAGTAAAACAACTTTTTTCAAAAAACTTTAAACCAATAAAAGTTGCAAAATCAAGTTAACTCTTACCTCCAAAAATTCTTTTGCGATTCCAAGTCTCTAGTCAAAAGTTATGGACAAAATTCAGAGAGGGTGTTTTAAAATGTTAAAAAGAATGTTCGTTCCAACCCCTCTCTGAATTTTGTCCATAACTAGAGACTAGAGACTTGGAATCGCAAAAGAATTTTTGGAGGTAAGAGTTAACTTGATTTTGCAACTTTGTTAGTTGAAAGTTAGTTGAAAAAAGTTATTGTACTATGCCCAAATGGCCTCTGAAGTCTGTTGAGTTTGAAAAACATTGAATTTAACTAGCAATAACTAAATAAATAAAAACAGAAACTCACATGTATACATGTACATGGATGCTTGGTGTGTTGGTAAAGGCCTTGTACTATAAGCAAGGGGTGCAAGGTTCAAATCCCATCGGCACCCCTTGCTTAGGTGGCCACTTGCCTAGGTGGCAGCTCCCTATTGGTTTGACCAGCCTAAGTGGCGGCTTGTCTAGGTGGAGGTTTTCCATTGGTTTGAATTGCCAAGGTAGCACTTTTGTGATGATGTGGCACTTGCCACGTGTCAATTTTTGTATGGTCAAGTTTCCTTTAAGTTTTTATTTTTTTCTCATTCTTAAACTGACCAAATCAACAAAAAAATCATCACTTTTTTTATTAAAAGTCAACACTTTTTTGTTCACAAGTACCCAAATCAACTTGTCCAAATTAACCAAAAAAATCAACACTTTTCTGTTGAATTTTTGTTGATCTGGTTACTAAATTTTCTACTAGTGGCCAAGCCCTCACATTGCCATTGGATCACCTGGACTTCAAAAACCGCGTCAAAGAATCCACAAGGCTAAAGAATTTGGCACTTGGGTTGCCAAGATCAATAAGCACATACGAGCTCGCAGTTGCATCTTCTTCCGGCAAAAAGTGAATCATTTTGTAACACACAAATAACAAAAAAGGAATCATTTTGTTTTTTTCTTCAAATATCCCCATCCAGGCTAAAATCCAGGCCCTCAAGCTTTGCAAAGCCAATTTGCAAGGGCTAGAGGCTGGAGGTCTGGCCGGAGTTTGCTAGGCAATGGAGAGTGCCTGGACCTCCCAAACCTAGAGGTCCAAACCTAGACCTCGAACTAGGAGTCCAATGGAGACGCACTCTTAACCCCTAAAGAAATCTCGGGTAGGTTCCTACGATGTCATTTTTGGTCAGATGTTCATGAAATTTGAACGCAATGTGTAAATCTGTACCTCCTTGGTGAAAAACTAAATTTTTCCAATCCGGTGCCTGGATCGAGAGTTATGCTGCCCTGACTTTTTAGGGCAATTTGGGCAATTTGGAAATCTTTTGGGAATCTTTTGCAAAAAAGCTCATCAACTTTTGAAATTTGGCGTATATGTAACTAATAAAATATAGCATACAATTGTCCAAAAAATAACAACTTTTAGTTTTCAAATCACATTCTAAGAGGAGTCAAACTTTGTTAGCTATGTTGGGGTGGTTTCAAGAAAAGACATTTTCTTCTAACTTCAAGTGCTACTATCTTGCAATCTTTGAAGTCAAAATTCTTGAAATTTTCTTACATATTCTAAATGTTTGTCTCTAATTTTTCACCATTTGGATTTCAAATAAAAAAATTTCTTCATTGCACAAAAAATCATCAAAAAATGACTAGTATGTTGTCAGTTTACGAAACCTCCTTGCATTGTAGGGTAATTTGGTGTAAGCTAGACATCTCAAATGCTACTAAAATTTTTCACTAGTAAAGCTAACATCATATACTTATGAATGGTCAAAATCCTCATTTTTGTATAGAGCAAAACTTTACTCCAAGAGGGCCCAAAGTTTGCTGACCATGTTTTGCAGGAATGAAAAAAAGTTTTTTTTTTCACTTCAAACATTATTATCTTTCAATTTGCACAATCAAATGGGTTGCTATGTTTTCCACACTCTAACAAAATACTTTCATTTAACTTTGTATGGTTGAAGTTTCAAAAAAAAGTTTCAATTTTCCATTTGAAAAACATACCAAAAAATTGCAATTTTTGACAATGTCTCCCTGAAAAAAAAACTCCGTCCTTTAGGGGTTAATCAATTCTAGACATGATTTGGCGTAGTAGAAGGCAAAGCAAATATTTTTCTATGTGCAAAGATAGAAATGATGGGGATTGCAAAAAATTTGGTAATTTTATTGCTTAAATTGAAATTACTATAAAAACTGAAGTCAAAAGTTAGTCTGGACCCATGTTCAATGTCTTAACTATTCCAAAATGTCTTGTTTACTATGGCACTCTAACCAAAGACATGTATAGTGACAAGAATGGAGGAATTGATGGTTGGAAATTATTCCTAGCCTCTCTAGAATTTTAGACATTTTATTAATTGATGATGGGACAATAGCTGGTAATGAGTGCCTTCACATTAACAGTGGGGTTGCAGAGTAATATTGTATCTAGTGGTCAGGTCCGGCAAAAAATTAATACAAAAAATAGATGTTGGAAGTTTTGAAATTTTTCTTAAAAATTCTTTTGTATAGGGAAAAAATGAATCTTATGGAGTATATCTAGTTTTAAGAATCCACCGAAATCCTTTTCACAATTTTATTAAATGATTAAAAAGAAAACGCCATTGGCTACGGTGATAGCTATATGGTGAGAACTTGCAAGTGATTTTATACAATTTTTATATTCTGCATTACATCTCAAATATTCTCAAATGAAATAAAATCAATTAAAATTCAATATTGGTTCATCATAGCAACAAGTATACTAGTTTGTGCTAATGAGGAGGTATACAATAATTAATATCATCTACAAAATTATTATTAGTATAATTTATACATTTCATGGAAATTAGTACAAGACAATAGTATTTTAACTTGCACTAATTAAAAATAATACTCCATATAATTTTTGGTAAATCAGTGCCATAAATATTAACGTGACAAATCAATTGACTTCAAAAAATTGGTTTTTAAAAGAGAATACATTGCACGATACACTTCACTCTCAAAGACTAGGAGTGCAAATTTTGAATGCAAACATCTTCAATTGCTTATGTGGAATCGTTTTTCTTCACATATTCAATTATTTTTCATGCTTGTGCTAGTTACCTAAATATTATGTAATATAGTTTAAAAACTTCTCTCTACAAATATTCAATACCGGTAGTTCAAAGATCAATATATTGTATTTCAAAATCAAACTACACAAAATAGTGAAATTAGGTTGCCTTATCTGAGATAAACTTTCTCATGGATCAATGCTTGTTCCACATGGAGGTGCATGCCACTCTCTGAACTAAGTCTTAAACTAGTGCACAAATTTAAGATATATACATGGCTCTGAATTGATTGCTTCATTGTACAAAAACAATGAATATTTCTATAGTGTGGACTGTTGAGAAATTAGTGTGGGGCAACCTAATTTTACTATTTTTTGTAACCTTCCGGTTCAAAACAGAGTCTTCAATAAATGCTTCCAATAAATTAACAAGATACTTTATCTTTTTGTCAATTTTTTCTTAGAACTCCAAATAAAACTTTTAGTGCCTTTACATATTAGTATACATCATTTCAGATTGTTGTACACAAAAATTGAAAGAAGTTGACATTTACAAAATTTGAAATATCTATACTTTGGCAAATATGCAAATGTTATTGGTTCTCACAATATCTGAATATTTTTTTGGAACTGAGAGCATGGGAGTGCATTCGCCATTGTAGAGAGAGTATAGGTTGCAACATGGACCATTGTTACATCTTAATGCCCTAGCATTTGAAATATTTATTGAATAGGACAATGCGTTCAATTTATATTTTGTAGTTGTATAATGCGTTTCAGTTAGGCTCAATTTTTTTGTACATAGACTAAAATTCATGATGCATACAATTAATCCAACAAATCTTGAATAATTAAATTCTCATTTTCAATATCATCCCAAAGTTGAAAATTGCCAAAAAAAAATATTGCTCGTAACAACATTGTATTCTCGAGGAGCACCTAGCCCCCAGCTCTCCTACAAGATAACTTATGGAATGCCCTTTTGGACTTAGATAGGGCAGCACAACTCAAGGCCCAGATTAATTCTTGGCAATGTCTCCAACAACACAATATCATTTGGTCCAAGTTTGATATTATATGGCTCCAATCTCTTGTGTTAGCTTTTTGAAGTGGATTGACCATCGTTTGGAGTAGAAAGGGCCCTACCATTTGTTCCTTCACTTAGTTCTTTTGGTTCTTGCTCCTCTCTCTGTTTTGTTTCCTTTTCTTTTTTCTGTTTTGCTCTTATCACTTCATTTGCCAGCCTCGGCTTGGCTGTCGTTCTTTGTTTTATTTAATGTAATGGTATTTTCTATTTGTTTTAAAAAAAAATTGCCAAAAATTACGCTAACCTTCAAAAAATTGGCGGTTTTTTATATGATATTGAAAATGATATCAATAAAATTCACAGGTGGCCTGGCAGGGAAGTAGTTTCTACTTCCTTTTTGGGTCCTTTTCAATGTACAATACAACTTCCACAAGATAATAGCCATGGAGCCGGAGGAGATAATACATTAGAGAGGTTATTGATTTAAGAAGGGCTGCAACCTTAATAACATTTGAAGACTTTTTTAGTGGGCTACAATTTTGTGGCGCTCCTGGATTGAAGTCATGTTAACCAGAGCAACATCTAACTAGCAGTTCATGAATTTTTTTGGATTCTACCTGCTATTTTCCATCAATTCCCAAATTGAACCGGTTTATCAAGTACAAAGTCCGATTATTTTTTCAATTTCTTTTATTCAAAAGAAAAATCTTATAGATTCTTTCACTATTTTTTTTGTTGATGTTTTCAAAGTGCAACCCTGTTTTCTCCCAATTCCACGGGCTAACTTTGAACTAGCCACCAATTTTTCCCTAACTTCCAAATTCAATGAAAGTTGCTATTTATTTTTTTTTCTTATTTTGTACATCTTCAACGTGTCCATGCCGAGATCAAAGGAATAATATCACTTTAGAGAGGTTATTGACTTCTAGAAGTTCTACTATATTCAATTGGGAGAAATGATGCACGCGCATTTGGTCCTTCAGTCAAGTGAGGTAAGCTTCAGCTTATTGGTCTTTGGTTCCTTTTCGGATGAGAATGAACCTTCAATCACGACCTCCGTCAACTCCAAAATACCGAACATCATCATCACCGCAGAATAATAATAATACGACCCACAATCTCAGCAGATCACATCCGGCATGTCGACTTCGAAAATCTGGCCTGCATTGATCTGCCAAAATTGAACAAGATGGCGGAGGTGCACCTGCGGACCTCAGTAATGTCGAACAACCTCGGACATGCACGTGAGAAACATGCAGTTCCTTAACACAGCGTTGAGGAAGTTTCCGGAGCTGCCGAGCAAATTTGCCTCTGCTTTGTAGAACATGTGTTTTATTTATTTATTTTATTCACATTTTTTTTTTTCAATTGGCTACATCCAAAAGATGTTGGCTATTTTCTTAGAAGGAAATATTTATTTTTTTCAATCAAAATAGCCATATTTGTGCTATACTTTAAGACCAATATTTAGCCAAATTTTACCTAGCTATCACATACTTCTGATGTCACTATCACCAAGTATCACATGAATATTGAAGAAACAACTGGGTACTTCCCCAAAATGGGAAAAAAAATAAATTTGAGAAGGAGCCAAGGATTTTTCAAAGGATATCAGTTGCATCTTTTCCTTATCAAAATCTCCTAATTCATTTATTTCAATACCAATATCAAATTCTCACCAGCCACTTTCTTTCAAATTCAAATTTGCAAAGGCTATAATCTTCTTTCAAAGACATGTTGGTTTTGAGATTAAACTCCAAATTTCATTATATTAGGCAAACACGGATGACAGAATAAGGTTTAGTCACTACGATCAATTCTAAAGTGATACTTGCCCATGCCTTGCCCAAGCATTCCAAGCCCTTCAATGTCCAACCCTAAAGCAATACCTGCCTTGTCTAAGAACATACATGCATTCAGCAACTTGGGCAACCACTTTGGATTTGAATGGCAAGTGGTTGAAATGTAATAATTTATGAAAGCAACAGCTATATATCCACTTTTTTATTTTTGCACATTGGTTGGTTTAGGGTCCTACTAATTTTTGGTCTAGTTTTGGATCCTCTATTTTTAAACTCAAGCCAGTTACTTTCCAAAGGCACTATCGAAAAATGAACTAACCAATGGTTTTCTCCAAACATTGCTACAAAAAATTTGGTGTGCACTTGATGCATCCATGCATGACATTGAAGAAAGTAACTTGAGGTTGCAATACTACTGTAGTACACAAATAATGGAAGTTAGTGATTGCAACAAATTACAAGATTTAACACTAATTAAATGTCCACAACACCGTTAATGTTACCAACACAATATGTCAATACATTGACTGTCAACTAAATTTCTACCAAAAAAACTACATTAGTATTGAAATAGGTCAACTTGCACTAAATTAACGTTTAACATTAACATATTGTCAATAAAATGAAAATTACGGTAGAGTTAGGCAATTGGGTACATAAAAATGTGGGTGATATCATTCTAAATTTCATTATAAGTATAGTGGTGAAGCATTAGAAGAGATTTGAGGCCTCCAAGAGTCTGTGAGTTATCCTGCGTTTCCGCAGCCTTCCCGCAGCCTTCCCACGCAGAAAAGCTGCTAGCTGATGTGGTTGAGAGAGTGCCATGTCATTTTAAAAAAAAAAAAAACTTGGCCTGAAATGATATTTGGGAGAGAGTTTTTTGTTTTGTTTTGTTTTTTTGAAAAAAAAAAATTCTGACAGCCCGTATCGACTGTTCACAAATCTAGCCAGATTGGGGAACGGGCATGAAACAGTCCTCCAATGTTGTCAAATCTCTTCTAATGGTAGTTTACAATGACTTTTTTTTTTAGAAAATGTCAATATGTTGATCACTTAAAATTTGGCAAAGCATTGTATTCCTACGTTCATTTGTTTTTGCACCAAAAATCAACCCCTTTTTTACATGTGCCAAATTCTTTATTGTCACATTTGCAAGCAATTTCTTGTGACATAATCAAATACTCTATACTATAATAGACTACTTTGATTATATGAGGCTATATTAATGTATAATTTTTAATTTTCATGTGACACTTTTGGCAGTGTATAAATATGCTACGTACACTCTTATTTTTATCTAATAAGATGTATTCAATTTTAAATCATTTTATTTCTTGCACTAATGACCTTGCATAGCCGTGATTTAATGGGTTGATAACAACACTACATAGATTCCCAAGCTTCAATAATTAGTTAGAAGCTCACTATATTTATTACCCTTATTAATTAGACAAAAGAATATATCTTACAATCTCATTAGACACAATAGATGAAGGCCCCATTAAATTTTTACTCACAATTGTACATGTGTAATACATAGGTGTATGGTGTGTTCAATGTTACATTGTGAATATGGTTTAAATTATAATTTAGGTAAGTTCATTTTCTACAATTTGATGAGAACTGAAACAAATAGATGTATCTTAAAGAAGGTGATCTTAACCCTCTCAATATTCAAAATCATCAAATGGGATTTTCATGGATTTTGGGTAGATTCCTATTGCATCAAATTCTACAATAAATTTTTGGAATTTTTTTTGGAAAGTACAAGAATGTACTTGCTTTCCAAGAATGTAATTTATTTCAATAGATGCCTAGGAAAAAATGTTATGCCCTCAATAGCTCAGAATGCTTGACTTTGGATAGCACCCCCTCTAAAAATTTAAAAGTTTAATTTTAATTCTATTTTCTCATAGATTATATTTATATCTATATGAAAAGATTGGCTTCATTTAATTTGGATTAGTGATATAAAATTTGTATAGTGTCTTGTTTTGGAGACAATGAAGGCAAATTCTTGAAAATAATATACATGATTAATTCATGAGCTCAACTTTCACAACTTTTTAAAATTGAAAGGTCCACCACATTTATATTACTTAATAAAACAATCTCACCATCAAGATTGACACGTTTCAATTCCATTTTAGAACTAATATTGATTGAATTTTCCCTTCCATCTTGTTTCTACTTCTACTTAACAATTTTTTAACTCCTAAATGCTCGAGACATCCAATTTTGGTGTCGACAAAACTTTGAAGTTAAATAAGACCTAACCAAGTTTTTAGTAGTTTATATTTTCAACAAATTCTTTTTGAAGTCTAGTTTTAGCATCAAGAATCCGATTTTGAGAAGGAATGATTATGATGTTTCCATTCAAGATTTTGTGCAAAGGTACCCATTGCAATCTTGACTTTTTGTAGTGTTGAGGGCTCTTGGAAATGAGCCTCAAATACATTAGATCTTTGAAAAAAATCACACTAGAAATTCATTTAAAAAAATCGTATAGTAGACTTTGAAAAGCCATAAATTGATTGGGTTTATGCATGTTAGGCCCATCAACCTCATAATTTTTGGTGACCAATATTTCTAGATTTGATATGCAAAAAGAGAGTTGAAAGATTTTCATAGTTTTAACACCCTCATAATCAAACATTGTAATCTTTCAATCTTTAAATGAAATTGTTGTGTTTTCTTTACCTATGTTATCTCTAGCATGTCTAGATTGAATTTGTATGGTTAAAAATTTAAAAAAAAATTGATTCAACTTATGAAAATGTTGTCTTTTTGTTCAATTTAAAGCAAATTCCAAGAAGCTCAAAATAGGCTTTGGGCATTTAGAGGTTAAGGGACCAAAAAAAAATTTGAATTTTTTTGATAGATTCTTAACTCTATTCTCCACTACAAAGATTTAAAGCTCAAAACTTTGCAACGAATTTTTTTTAAGAGATGAAGGTTCAAAGCTTGAAATTCAAGGATTGGAAGCCATTCAAAAACCTTGTTCTTTTCACTTGGAATACTAATATCTTATAATCTATATAAACAAAGTTCTTGAAAGTTTTCCACACATTTTCATACAAATCTTGTGCAAGTTCCTAAGGTTGAATATGAAGAAAAAGAATTTTTTTTCCATAATAACTCTTTGCACAAGAAATGGCAGCCTTGGTAAAACATAGTCATAAATTTGTGGCATGTGGGGGGCTTTAGAGGCATTGATGTGTATTGAATAATTAATTTAAATCCACATAAACTAAAAAAATTCAAACTCTATCCAGTTGGAAGTGATGTTTTAAATCTACCCAAAAATGACATTGAATTTGAATTATATTTCTGTATGTGAAAGGCAAGGTCACACATCTCTGTTGAATAATTATTTTTTCCAAAAAACAAGTTCAACAAATGCTACTAGTAAGAGAATCCCAAGATTTTTTTCTATATAGTATGTTTATCTTGTAAAAATATAATTCTTTATTGATATTTTGGCATTTATTTTTAGGATTATTTTTTGTCAATTCTATCTTGTAGCTACAATAGTGGTTCTTTGGGTATAAG
The DNA here is from genome assembly GCA_963969595.1 of Neckera pumila. Classification (NCBI taxonomy): domain Eukaryota; kingdom Viridiplantae; phylum Streptophyta; class Bryopsida; order Hypnales; family Neckeraceae; genus Neckera; species Neckera pumila. The sequence goes on along the minus strand of OZ018412.1, from coordinate 4,743,622 downwards.
AATGACTTAGTGAATGACTTAATTGAATTCTATATAGATGGAATAGAAACTCTACAAAATCTAACAAATACCAATTCAAAAGTATTTCTTCAATGTGAATAGTTACTAATATTAATTGGTGTACAACAATGAAAATAAATATACCTATTCTTTTTCTTAAGCTTTGAGTGTATTTGGTTGGAGTAAATCAATTTCTTTCATGAGGACATGAAAGCAACAATTCCAATAATTACATTGATTTTTCCTATTAGCCAGGGGGAGAAAATAGCATCAACAAAAAAATGATTGTCACCATGAAATTTTATTTTTGTATAAATTGGTATAATATCGTAAGATTTCAATGTGCACTATTATAAGTGAAGGGTAGGGTTGGTACTTCTCTACCAAATAAATATTCATTTTCAAAAATTAAGGTTCTATATCTGTTATAGTAGTTTTGGAATATTCTTTTCTTCACCTTACAAAACTTTATTTTTTGAAAAAATAATTTTCCAAAAATACAGGCATCGATTATTCAAATTACAATAGAACCTCCTTAAGTCGATCTTCCATAAGCAAGTGAACCTCCCTAATTGATCTTGTCTAACCAATCCTGGACTTGTCCATATAACAAAGGTTATGACTAGAAATGACCCTCAATAAGCAAATAAACCTCCCTAATTGATCTTGTGAGACCAGTCCCGGACTTGCCAATATAACAAAGGTTATGACTACAAATGACCCTCCGCAAGCAATAGACCTCCCTAATTGATCTTGTCTGACCGCTCCAGGTCCTACCGATTTAGAGGTTATATGAAATTTTCCTTCAAACCTACCCTACCACCTAGGATATTTCAAAACAGTGTGACCAGATAAATTAGTGTCACACACACACTGTTACAACAAATCAATGTACTTTGACCCATGTGGAGAAAAAACAAGAGCATAAAGAAAAAGAAAAAGAAAAAAATGGCCCTTTGTCCTTTCACTAAGTAAGCTAATCCTTGCAGGCGCGTAGCGTGTAACTTGGCCTGTACTGTACTGTACTGTACAACAGACCGCGTGCGTTTCTCCAGAGGAACGGCGTCAATCAAGGAGGATGTTACGGCGACGGGCGATGTTGCTGATTCGAAGGCTGGTCGGCGTACAAATATCCAACCCACTGAAGGCTTCAAAGAATTGAAAGACCCGCCAGGCGCATGTGCTCGGCCGGCAGCAGCGGTGCCGCTTCGATTCAATCAACGGAAGCCAACGAAAGCAAATCATATGGTCCAAACACCTGTTCGATGCCCACTCCTGCATTTTCAGGCTACATTATCAATGTCCGTGTTTTCTACTTTGGGCAGAAAGACTCGGTTGGACCCACCCAGGTGCTTTTCGCATGCTGGACTTGTCCTTCATGGTGGCGCTGTATTCAAGAATGCTAGAATCCCAATCGACTTCCTTGCTGTGTCGGAATAGGAAAATAGTTGTTGTCTTCGCTTGAATTTTATGATGCTTTTACTACCATGTGAGTAGGGAGAAACAATATTTCAGGAGTAGCTTTGCCTTGTTGTCAAACTCGAAACAACCAAAAAGTTCATCCCAATGTTAAAAATAGTTTTCATGAAGTTGGAAAGATGCCTTCCCTGCTTTTCAAGAGCCTCTCCCTCAGAGTTTGCTGGCCCATTATTCTGATTTTCCTCTTGCAAATGTTGCTCATTGCCATGTAGAATTCCGGAATTCCCTTTTTTTTTTTGTAAAATTTGGACGATTTTTGAACATAAGAAGTCCACCCTAATATAAGAAGGATCGAGATTACAGTGTCGTTGACAGTCGAACAGCCAGGAGTTGGGCATTTTCGTGTACGGAAGAGCAGAAATCGCATGTGCACGTTCAATTTGTCACGAATTTCGGGTTTTCAAGCAAGAGTGAGAATTTGAGAATTGAAACAGCAAGCTTCTGAGATTTTTCTTGGGTCTGTGTCGACGACAGCAAAGAACAGTCACCAGTAAGATCGATCAAGGGCGATCACTTTGTGTCTGTACATTTCAATGTTGCATACATGAGCAGCACGCAATTAGAAGGTCCAATGAACGAGAAATATTGGTTTGCAAAAGGATTCAATGCACCAGATTTGATCTGGAGTGCCACTCCATTTTGGTTAAAGCAGGATCCACTTCCACTTAAGAAATACGTGGGAACGTGCCTATTTTTCTGCTGAATTACAAAGATCTTACCGCTTATTACTCGACAAAATGAATGGAAGCTGTTTCCTGTCCTCGTAGTTACGAAACATGCAATATTTCTGCAGAACATTTCATAATTGCTTAGAGCACTCGCCTGATGCCAACGATTGTATCTTAGCATGACATACGAAGTGCTTACTGGAAAAGCCTTTTTTTTTTTTTTTTTTTCTTTTCGGCTTGCGTTCCCTGCGTTCTCAGGTCTCATGGCCTCTTCCAGGGTTCAACTTTTTCCTAATGCAAAATGCCTGTCATCCAACAATGTTCAGCATTCATCTGCTCAAGCATAGATACTCGATCTACAACTTCTCAAACCTCACTATGACATTTTCAACAACAAAACCACTTAAGTTAGAAAGCAATGAACAACACCGTAATTATAGATGTTGGCCTTGAAGAGCATCATAGTAATCATGGTTGCAATCATGGTTGATCACCTTGAGCAGCATGGCAATCCATTTTATGTCAAAGGATAGAGTGGGTGGAATTTGTCAAAAAGGTATTGAAAAGTCATAGTGTGTTTTGGTTTGTAACTCCTCTTTGGAGTCTACATTGAACACATGTTGTCTTTTCACTAGATTGTATTTGAATCCTTGTTTTACTTGAATTGTACTCTTTTGGAATGACAACTCATAGTTGCATACAATTTAGTTTGTCCTTGCATCTTTGACCGCAAACAAGAGTCCCATGAGCTATTTGCACTTCAATGGTTGCTAAATTGTTGTTGATTTTTTATCTTATTGCTTGTTGGATGCTTTTAGTCTAAAAACCAAATTTGCAACATTTGTATGAAACCATCATTAAATAATTATTCTCAGTTGCATTTTATCATGCACCTCCACAATTTTTGGAACTCAATCTATCTACAAGTCTCTTAAGGGATTAAATCAAAACCAAAAATTTATACTTATGAAAGCCATAATCAAGTTTGACCAAGGGTGCATCTACTTTAGGGATGTGACGACTTTTAAGTGTTAAATGCAAAAAAGAGGTTTTAACTTGCATCTCAGAACGAAAATCTTTGCAAAATTTCAAAACATAGTTTCAACATTGGGCATCACCTTATTTTGCCTAATGAAGAATGAATAGGCTACAATTATGTCAACATTGGCATCCTCGTTAGTGTGCTTCTCTAAGATGGCTAGTCTACCAACACCCATGTGACATGTTTTTCCATCTATAATGTTTGGGAGAAAGTTGTTTGAATTCATTTTCAGCAAATGGTGTTGGATTTTCTCTCCTAATGATATTTTTTGACTTTCCTATCTAAAAAAGTGGCAAATCCATGGATCAGCATGTAACTTATTTTGGCAACTTTTGTTCCTTTATCTTTATGTGAATTTTAGCTATAAATTTTTTTTGAATATTAGTCCATCTGATAATATGAAGCTTATCAATTTTAGTTCCGACTCCAATTTTAACCCTTAAAGTCCCATTGTCCCCTCGGGGGACAAATCAGATTTCACATTAGATGATATTTGGAGGTCGCGGAGGGTCGTTTCAGGCCTGTTCCTTGATCTGCCCAGATCTAGTGAACGCCGGTATGAGTGTGTCAGAAAATTTTTTTTTAAAAAAAAAAAAAAAAAAAAAAAAATTTTTACCAAAATATCATTTTAAGAATTTTTTTTTTTTTTTTTTTTTTTTTTTTTGAAAAAAGTGACGTGGAGTCGCTCGACCACGTCAGCCAGCTGCTGCTGCGCGTTCCCAGATTGCGGGAACGCAGCAGACAGCAGGAGAACTCACAGTCTTCTAAGACCCCCGAATCTCATGTAATGAGGCAGGTACCTACGGGCTCAATTTTTAGTGAAACTTTTTGAAACTTTTCCATAAGATAGAAAAAATGATTAGCTTTGTGGTAATATAATTTTTATTTCAATTGATGTCTGGAAGCAAAAGTTATACCACAAAAAGCCTCAAACTGAAGTCGGCGGGCAACACACAAAATTTTCCAAAAAGTCAAAATAAACTTTAATTTTTTTTTCTCTGAAAATTTATATTTTGTCTACATGTGAAGCTTTGATTTATTTTATTTGGACTAATAATGAGTAAGTTATGGATAATCTTGTTTTTCGGGCAATCTAAGCATCTTTTTGAAAAATAACTTGTAGGATCCATTTCTAAATGCAATTTTCACAATTTTTTACAATTTTGTTTTTGTGTTTGCTTGCTAAAACAATCTCACCATTTGGATTTTTGTATTTCAATCCCATCTAAGAGCTATTAACAATTTAGTTTTTTTTTAAATCTTGGACCTACTTCTATTTAACAATTTTTTAAAGAATGAAAATCAAGTGTTTTTCTTTTAATTTTTTTTGGTAGACTTTCAACTTACATCTTCAACATAAAAAATTTTAAATTCAAAATCTGTAGTGCAAAAAAATCCACAAATGGTGGTCAAAGTCATCTGAAATTACAGGTCAATGTTCAAAAAATCTTTCTTTTTCAACTTTGAATGCTAATATCTTCCAAATCTATAGGGTCAAACTTCATGAAATTTTTACCACATGATCTTTGGCAAGTGAAGTACAAGATCCTACATTTGGATTCTAAAAAAATTGTGTGTTTTTTGTGTTCTTGGGTGAACGCAGCCAAAATGGCAGTTTTGAGTGGTTTTTGACAGAAAAATGGCCTTGGGACTTTAGGGGTTAAAAATTTGAAAATTGCCTAAATGTGAATATTTTAAATTGCTATTTGAACTAAAGTCCTATTACCATGGATTGTGATTTCCTTAATCTTAGTGTGGCACGATAAATTAATTTGTTCATGATGTTCTACACTATGATATACAACCAGAAGAAATTTTCAGATATTTCAAGCGAATTTTGTATTTTAGATGATTTTCTTTCAATTCATATTTAAAAACTCAAAGTAATTTCAAATTTTTACAAGAAATTTTAAGATGTATAGAAAACATGCAATTACACCTCTATAAAGTAAATATAGTTCAAATATCAATCATATATAGTTGCAAAATGGGAGCACAAAGGGAGAGGAACTTTGAAATTTGAAAAAGTGGTCATTGGTCCTTCCTTTCATGGTTAACATACTCTTCATTCATGATGGTCTTACGAGCAAAGTTTCTCACCTTCTATATTACCCGAAAGGTCGCAAGAAAAGCCTTATGGTAGTGCCATTGTAGAAAGTGATCAAAGTGGAAGGGGGAATATTTGAGTCAACGGTTTGAAGCATTCGCAGTAATTCACAAATCTGTGATACTTTCAAACGAAAGATCAAGCAAGAGCTGATCGAAGATCTATGCATTCAGCTGAATGGAGAATCACCAGTGATCTTGAAGATGGCTTGAAGCTGGACGGACCGAGAGCCAAATGGAGAAAGCTAAGCATGGAATATATGTGGCAGCATGAACAACGCACATAACAGAAAGAGCGAGATCCATCGCAAAACTCGAAAGTTCATGACGGAATGTTGCAATTAAGTGCTTGTGCTGCAAACTACCCATTGAAAATTGTAAGTTCTGTGGTGCTCTTGGTTTCTTCGATCATCAGTGATATGCCTGAAACAAAATTCTCTCTATGATCCAGATTCAACTGAATGCAGTAAGACGAGGTGTCACTACGAACATCTATAGTACTAGTAGGCAAGATTTCATTTTAACTTCAGTGCTATGCACTGAAGACGATGTGACTCCTATGATGAATAAGAAAAATTAGTCCAAGCTAAGATAACTTCACTTCATACTCTTGGCAGTGCAGTTGAACCATGATGGCATTCGGAAAACCAATTTAAAGTTGACAAACTGAAGATGAAAGAGGAGAGAGGACCACTTCATCTCTAAACCAGCGCATCACATTGCACTGCCTACTCTGCATTCTGAAACGAAGACATATTTCGGACACCACTATTTCAGTTCGCAAACCAAGGCACGTTGCAAATTCACTCGTAACGACGCTTTTCCAAGTTAGTCTCTCCAGATAGTGCCACGCAGGGATTACCCATTTTCATACAACAAATGAATATTGAGATATTAAAGGGAGTAGAGCTAATGCAAACTCAATCATCATAGAGATGAAAGGCTATCCAAATTTCTAATCCAAGTGGAAAAACTTGCTATAATTTAGAGCCAAAACTTGATAACATAAGAGACAAAACGAAGGTTTGACGTGCGACTCTTCCCCGTGCATCCCTCGCATCAATCTCTCTTGACAAGAACTAGGATGACACTGAGACTGCAAATTGAAACACAATATAATTAAGTCTATTGTCATGGCATTTTTGCAGTATCTCAAGTGAATCAAAGAGTCACTCCACGAGATTAAGTTCCTCGGAGTGGACTCTCTCAAGCTGACAAAATAGAAGACATATTCTATCCAAATTTTTAACTAAAATAAACAATTAATAAAACCCAAATCTTTCCAAGTGAAAGTATCAACTTGTCAAACCAGGGGGCAGGAATTGCAAGTAGGAAGCATGCGCTCTCTAGAACAAATGGTAGTCCAAGCATAAATATCATCCGTTCAGAGCTACCGCCATCACATTGTTGTCCATCACAACAAACCACGCATCAGTCTGCAATATCCATAACCAGGATATTTGCCAGACAAGATGTCCATCTTCACAAGCTTCGTATTCCATACATAAATCAAAATGCTTGCCCACTTGCACCAAACTTCTGTCAAGATCAAGTCTTTCCGTTCAAACCAGTTGTCCTTGCAAGAAGCAAAAGATCCGTCGATTCTCTGATTTCTCCCAAGGTTGATGGAAAGGGCTCGCGTCAATGTAGAAAAAACCCTCGTGTGGTAGTAACTGGAAATCTTGACCCCGATCTCTGACAAGTTTCTAGTTCAAAATCCGGCTGCATGTTGGACGCTATCTTCAATGCGTGAGTTGGGGACTGACCCAAGATCATAATGCTCGCTCCGTCGACCAATCGTCGTTGTAGCTGTGCCTGATTTCAGTCACTTGGAATCAGAAGGAGAGGCAGTCAGCCCATCACCGCACAGTTGAACCGATAGAATAGGTTGAGGTATAACTCCAGAAGAAAACCAGGAGTGTCGCTGTGCTTTTGATATAGAGAGCTCTGACTTTCCTCACTCCCCTGTATATTCTAGCAACCCAACACATCCAAGGTATAGAATCGAGGCAGCTTCCCTAGCGACACAGGGAGACGTGACAAGTTTGAACAATGCCACAATTCTAAATCTTGGATCTGAGACAACTGACTGACTGATTCGATCAGGAAGCTCGACCAACTCATGAAAACCATGCAGAGTAAGCTCTTCAAATTTGGGAGCTTCCAGAGTGTGTTCGGCAATAAAGCCTTCAAGCCGCGACCATACCCGTATATACGAAGGCTTATTAATTGCGACATGTGTTTGAACAAGTCTGGGGATTTGGATCAACAAGTCTTGAGCTGAGGGCGAGGGCGTAGATGCTCGGGAATGATGAGCAGCTTGAGCACATTGAGATGATCAAAGTGGAGTTCCTCCTTCATCAATAGTAGCTTCCGTAAGGACCCGATCGAGAAGGTCACTAGACTCCAGAGCATGAACTTCAGTATTCGAAGACTGGGAAAATTGCTGAACCCCTTGATGGTCTCAAAGAAAGCAGTCAACAATGCTCGATTCTTAAAGGGAGGTCATGAACCATGCAACCTTGCGATGAAAGATTCCTCAAGCCTGGCAAGTTCATAAGTTTGAGTCTCTTCAATTTTTATAAATTGTTGATTGTATCAGGCAAGCTCTTAAGGTAACAACAATCCTCTATGTAAGTAGCACAAGCTAGGATAGATTGTCAAGGGACGGTGGAATCTATCGCAATTCTGAGCAACCTGATAACTCTAAGACAAGCAATCCATCCAAAGCCCAAATTTGTTGTATGCCCATCCCTGTGATCATCGAGTCCCTTATATGTTGCCATCCCAATTTCTTCTCCGAACACTTGAAAAGGCGAATAATCATCACATACTGAGATGTATTCACGCAGTCAAAACCAAAATTGCCAACTTAGAATATTGCTTGGACGGATATCTTGATAGTGCCACAAGTGCCTTGTTGAATTGGCCACGGCTTCAAAAATATCATAGGATTGTCCTTTATCATTTTTTAGTAACAAACCTCGCATAGAAGAAGAAGAAGAGCTCTGCACTCATATACCAACCAAACATTTCAATGCATGTAAACAATTTACAACTTAAATGAACTCACTGGTGCAAAACACTGGTTTTAATGACATGCTGAAATGACATTTTTTTCAAAGATGTCATTTCAACCATGCCATTGAAAATTTGGTAGATTTTAGAAGAATTATTGATTCTAGAATGTTTGTTTCAATCAAAAATGAGATTAATGTCATTTGGTGCAACAAATTTGGTAGATTTTAGAAGAAAACATTATCCCATAACAATTGTCATGGGGAAGACAATTAATAGAAATAAATGACACTAGTAGGATATTCCAAGACATAAAAATTTCTTTTCCAATATATGAGTGAAGAAAGGTACATATGTTTAGACTGCATAGAATTTTGGAAAGTAAAATCTACATTTTTTCAAAATTTAGGAAAGTAAAATCAACAAATTTGGAAGATGTTGAAAAGTAAAATCTATACCTTTTGAAGATTTTGAGAATTGAAATATACATTTTTTAAGATTTTGGAAAGTGAAATCTACTTATTTGATAGATTCTGAAGAACTAAAATGTACACTACAAGTATGTTGAAGTGACATCAAAAAAATGACATTTTAACTGACATTTGGATGACATTTTAAATGACATTTGGATGTCATTCAACCACCTTTGCGGGTGGCTTAAATGACATCCAAATGTCAGTTAAAATGTCACTAAAACTAGTGTTTTGCACTAGTGACTTTACTGTAAGAAAAACAAAACAAAACATTGATTGTAAGAAATATGTCACAAAATAAAAGTCAGCAAATAAGATTTCCTTGCATCATTTCCTTTGAGTGAGCATTGATATTCTAGCAAATTCCAAGAAGCTCAAAAAAGGCCTTGTGTATTAGGGATTAATCCTATGATAATCTTTTGATTTCAGTCATGTTCTTGAGATTTTTTAAAGGTCTCGACTCTGACACGGTTCCTTTGACTCCAGAGTGGTTCCTTACTCCGGAGTGGTTCCTTATTTCCTTTGATTCTGATTCCTTTGATTCTGATTCCTTTGATTCAATGATAAATTTTAAGATAGTCTAGTTCCTATCTCCTAATTTTTTTGGCCTTGCCATTTATAAGAATGTTTAAAATGTGAAAATGATTGGAAGCCTTTGAATTCCCTTCACATGCCAAAACCCTATAATTGGTCACTAAAAAAATATGAGGTTAAAGGTTATATCATTCACAGCCCCAATCATAGTGTAGTTGAGGCTCTTTTCCAACGTCACTCTACATTAGAAAATCAAAATTGGCAATGGAAAGCCTTGCACAAAATCTTGAGTAAAATAGTCATAATCATTTCATTTTGAAACTTGGACTTTTGAGCTTAAACCAAAATTTGTTGCCTCAAGTATTAAGGGTAAAAAGTCAAAAAGAATTGCAAAATAGATAAATGCAATTTTCCTATTGGTTTAGGGATAATTTTTTTTCTTAGAAGAATAGTAGGAACTTACATTGTTTCCTTCCCTTGGATTCCTGCTTGCCTTGAATTTGTACCTTGGATTCTTTTTTGGGATTTTATTTTTTTGCTAGTGGTTTTTTTGATTCCAAAGACATCTTGCAAAATTCTAAAAACTGGCCTTGACATTCTTTTCATTCCTGCAAGTAATTTCTAATCCTTTTGCATTCTTTTTGAATTTGGAGTGAATTTCAGATACATTCAGTGCATTCTTAACTCTGGAAGAATGCAAAGGACTTATAGTGTCCTTCGTAAGGTTACAAAATTACTCTTTTTTATATTCACAAATGCATGACTTTCATCCAATTTTTGAATGCAACTTTATGAACGCTATATTCACATTATTAAGTTAAGTTCAATTCATATTATTATTTTATTATTTTATTTTATACATAATACCACACGTGAAGGTTTGATTCGGCAGTGAAGTGCCTAATTAGTTTCTTTTTCAGATGCAAAGGGATTTAGCAGGTGGTATATTCTAGCAATTCACTTGTAATGTTTCATAAATTTCACATGTAATATTTTCAAAAATTCAGACATCCCAAAAAATACTTAATTTATATCTGAATCTGACCTTCACGTAGGGTATATATATATATATATATAAATGATATTCCTATATAATATTTTTTTTAAACTATGAAGTTTTTTTGCTCTCAGACTTGATTTTGACTCAAAATGATTTGTTTTTCTTTGAATAAATCTAAAAAAAGGAAGCTTCTATAGTATAGCTTCTATTTCACTCAAAAGTTTGAAGAATTAGTTGCTAACATTAGAGCAAAAATCAGCCCTCCGGAGGGCTGCTCCAAGTTGACATGCCAAGCTATTTCAAGCTTGGCCTGTCAACCTGGAAAAGTACCCCTGGTGAGTAGTCAGAGTGTATGACTACTTGCTGGAGCAGTTTGATTTTGCAAATTTTTTTCTTTTTTTTTTCTTTGATGTGAGGTGGTTAGGCTTCTAAGCTCCTGTAAAAGCTTGATTAAAAGCTCTCATTTTCTCCTCTTGATTTGAGGTCCACTTTGCAAGTGATGGTTAGACTTCTAGGCTCATGTGAAGGCTTGATCAAAAGCTCTTTTTTCTCTGATTTGAGGTCCACTTTGCAAGTGATGGTTAGACTTTTAAGCTCATGTGAAGGTTGGATCAAAATCTATTGTACTTGAGAGAAAGTTTTTCGTGAAAGCAAAGTATTTTGGCACTGATGGCTTTGTCACTATCCACTTCTTATAGTTAGGTGAGGCCCTTGTCCTCATGAAATGGCTTAGAGCATACAAACAGGGATTCTTATCCTAAACTCTTACTTGTTTTTCTTAGAAAAAAAGATTTGTATAGGATGTTGGTTTTTTCCCAAGGGACAATTTTAGCCACTATTGAGCCTTTATGCATGGTCTCTTTAGACACATGTTGATTTTCATGTAGAGATATTTGTTTCTAAGAATATGAGACTTCAATTCTTGTATTGTTTAACTTATGCATAATTGTTGGCTACTATCTCATAGTCTAATATTTCTCTGTAAAATGCTAAGATGGATATTTGGGTGAAGAAGACTAGTTTTTTGAGGAAAAACTTGTTTACGATACTATATTGCATTTGAAAAGACGGGATCAGATGAATTCTCTTTTAAAGAAATGTTCTAGAAAAGGCTTTTTTGATAATTTTTTATTTGTAAATTTGGGATCATGCGTCACAACAGTTTTAGCTGCTCGGAAATAGGGGAAAAAATAAATTTTCAGACCCGATAAACAAAATTTCAAGGTTCTAAAGGGGTCCGTGGAAGAACCTTTGGAGGGCTGGTTTTTCCTCTAATGGGAGAATTTTTTGTCATTTGAAGTTGAAGATCTAGAATTACATTTTCAAATACTACAATGTTATGTATTATAATTTTCTATACTAGAATGTACTTATACTATTAGAATTTAAGATCTTTTAAACATTTTTATATTTAACACAAATTTTTTTCACATCTTCTTCAAAAACTCGTGATAATTTGAAATTTTCATAGAAATAACTAAATATTTATGAGTGAAAATTTTTAATTTTAATTTTTACATATGAAATCACATGCTTAATATAATTCTGTATAACATATATTAAACATGTGATTTCAGCTTTGAAAATTAAAACTAATAAATCCACTTTTAAATAGCAATAGAATGGAGGATTTTAAGGTTTGATTGCATTGTTATGTGCTTTGTCATTTAAGTGTTTAGAGCTAGACATTTATGAGATGCTTTAGAAATCCTACAAGAGTATAAGATTTTCTCTTTTATATATACACTAGCGGCTGGCGCTTGCTACGCTACGCATTCATCATTAGAATTTTATTAGATTTTTTATGTATTAGATAAAATGCAGAACAAAAACTCCAATAAATCTTCAAATAAAAATTACTAAAATCTTTGTATAATTTTGTTTATAAGTAAGCATATATAAAAATGTACAATAGAAATTTATTGAATGATGAATGAAATATATGCAATGGTGAATATTGTAAAAGATAAACATTTATTGTAATGCATTCAAAAGTTGACTCAATTGTTACAAACAATGGCAACCCAAAAACTTGGTGAATTGAAAAGAAAAACTTGTAAATTTCAAAAACTTCATGAACAACTTAATTGTTGTGAAATCCAAAATCGCTTCAATTGAATAAATTTCTCAAATCATTTGGTAGTAGCAATAGAATTTTGAAATTATAAAAGCTGTAAAAGTGATATCACAGAGGTGATTGCAAACTACTATTCTATTTCTGTAATCTAACATTGTGTGAAAATATTATTTTTATATATGCATGATTGAAAGTATTTTTACAAAATATCAAAATTAATTATTTCAAAGATTTATTGAAATCATTATCATGCATTCTATTCAAATATATCAGAATTTTACTAATATGTGATACAATGAATGCGTAGCATAGCAAGCATGAGCCCCTATTATTAATGGTAGCATTTGTGATATTACAGAGGGAGTTATGATTTTAGTAGTATGATTACAATGCTTTAATTTTGAATTTATAATTACTACATAATTTCATGACATGTTGTCTTGTATTCTATGGAGATGGATCATATTTTAGTACAAGGCTAGAGAAATATGACATCTACTAAAAATGCCTTTAAAATTTAAAGTCTAATGTTATTTCAATTGAAGGAATTTCCATCTATACAATTTGAAGGTGTACCATGTAGTGAGCTGGTGGTGAAAAGTAGCCTAGTCTAAGAGCATCCTTATTAGAGATGCTCCTTATTCCTATCTAGATGTATTTCATTTGGATAGGAAAGACCCCCCATGAGGGGCTTGCATCCTTTGTAGAACTTGAAATCACCTTTTTGTGTACTAATGATAGTAATGTTGTGGTAGCTTATTGAACGACACTTGTGGGAAGGGCATACTCTATCTCCATATTTGCTCCCCTTTCATCTAGATGGGGATAGAGATAGGGAAGAAATGGTGGGGATGCTCTAAGACAAAAACTTAGCCAATAGAAGGTCTTCATGGATGGATTCTAGCAGCACTAATTTAAAGACTTGTTCAAAGTGCCAAAATAGACCCTCACCAATCTAAACCTTAACTTAGGTTGTTTATTTGTTTTGTTTTATTTTGTTTTGTTTGATACTCTGAGATCTAATAAACTATGAGATGTCCAAAGGTGTTTTTGAAACCGCTAGAAAGCTCTTGAGAAGGAAGAGTGCACAGACTTTGTTTTGTGGCATTTAGACCTATGGTGTGAAAGTTATTGAATTTCAAAGCTTTTATGAATCAAAAAATTGAATTAAATAATCTTTTATTTAAAAAAAAAAAATTACTTTCACAACATGTGTCCAAATGCCAGGAAACAAAGCCCTTGCACTCCTTTGTGCATAGAGCTTCCTATTCATACAGGTTTTTGGCGTTTGGACCTATAGTTTAAAAGTTATGAATTTTTTTAATTGAATTATCTTTTATTTTGGAAAAAACATAACTTTCACATTGCATGTCCAAATGCCACAAAACAAAATCCCTTCCACTCCGTTGTGCATAGAGTTTTCTATTTGTGCTCGGAACATAAACTCTCACAATGCGGTGAGAAGATTATTGAATTTAAAAGTTTTATTGAATTTGAAACTTAAAATTATTTTTACTTTTTCTTGGCTCTGACAATGGTACAGGGCACATTAGTTTTATATGAATAAAGACTCTTTTATTGCTAAGAGATTGAGATGTCTAGAGGTTCTATTTTGTTTCAAAATACTTTTTCTAAAGCAGGGCTAAGATCTTTATTTTATTTTTATTTTTAAAATCCAATCATAAGACATTTTAGACTTTTAGTCAATTATTTTGGAGAATATTGGTCTCCATAAACCTGTTCAGATCCTCGCATCCAAAAAATGAATGGCCTTTAAGTTGGTCGACCTTGATTGTAACTTTCAAAATAATCATTTTTGATGTTTGATTTAAACTAAGAAAGTGAAGCTTAACATGATTAGTTTCTAATTCTTTTTAATTTTGTAATAATCAAAAATCAAAAGAAATATTGCAATTGCAAGCTCTAAGTGTTAAAATCCAAATTACTTAATATCACGGGGGGTGCACTTAGTGTATCTAATCCAAACTACATGCGACCAAAACTTTGTACCCCCTATATTATATCCTAAAATTTAAATAAATGAAAACAAAAAAAATATGAATATATTTTTCTAATTTGAAAGTTTATGTTTTGAATTGTTGATATTTTTATTTGCTAATGATAATTAGTTACAAATTTTTGAAGTAAATAGATACACTGTAGAACTGAAAAATAACTTTCACACCCCTATATTATATCCTAAAAAATTGTCTAAAAAATGAACAAGAAATTCCTAAAAGTAACTCTCTATTAAAAGCTCATTTTGAGTTGAATATTGATGCAATGGTCATCTAAATGTGTTCTCTATAAATATTTGAGTTGAAAAATATGCCATTTTAGGTTCATTTTCAACCTCTTCTAGAAATCATTCCATATTTCATTTGAGTTGGAAATTTTGGCAATAGAAACCTATAGTCATTACCAAAAAATGCTCAAAATTTTAGGTTGAAATTATAGTTTATTAGAAACTACTTGTTTGCACGTGGTTTGTAGTAGTAGAACCAAGTGCCCTCCCCGAGCTTAATATTGTGTTCATTTGTATGCTCTTTTTTCAAATTTGACTTTTGAATAAATATTACAAAATTAGATTTTCTATTCTAACCTTCATTTATTATAAAAGTTTAAATTTATTCAAATATATATTATGATTTAAATAATTTTATTTTCATATTTTACTTTAAAAAATCACAGTCCTTTTATTTTTCCATCAAAAATTCTAAAAGAATCCAATTCCAATAGAAAATATAATATTTTAGTAGTGAAAATATCGAAATTTTATATATCAATTATGTAGTATAAAAAAAGATAAATTTATTGTGGTGGTAGCATTTGATTTAAAGGTCATTAGCAAAGGTGTTTTGGATGTAAAATATAAAATAACTAACTAATTAGTAAATTCTTACAACAGTCTTCATTGTAATTGCTATTTGTACCTTTTGACCAAAAAATCAATTGAATTGAGTTATTTTTGCTGTATTTATTACTTTATTTTTTGCTACAAAATTATAACAATGAAAAACTTTCACAAAACTTATTGATTTTATCAAATGATAGACAATCCATAATATCACATATTAAAAATACTCTATAAGAAATCCGTGTTTAATGTGACGTTTTATAATTTTAGCAAATGGATTTTCTTAAATGTTTTTTTGAACAAATGGGAACTCCACTGCATTAAAAAGAAACCAAAGAACAATAGCCAAGCCAAATTAGCTAGACAAAGAACCGAACAAGAATAGCCCAAAAAAAAAAAAAAAAGACCGCTAAAAGAAAGAGCACTCAGGAGGGCTCACCCTATTCCAGAACACTTCTTTTTCGCCCTTCCTATAAATCAAGATGGGAGATTGAAGCTAGACACGCTCAAACCTACTTTAAAACTCATTATAGAGTTGGGGATGATGGCGTGCACTACACACATAGCTTACATTTGCGCCGCCTGACCAGCTTCTAAAAGTACTTCTTGCAATGCTTGTTGACAGTTACCTTTAGGCCAAGAAGCATTAGCAAACACCTTACTATTATAAGAAATCCATATAATCCATAATACTTGACCTCTAAGTGGACTCCAAATAATCCTGAGTCCGGTAAATCTACTTGGAAGCTTGGTACCAAATATACACTGAGTAAAACTGAACCGGCTGTGAGGTCCCATAACTGGTTGAACTCCTTGTATATGGTAGAAAATCGACTGTGCATACTCCCAAATCTCCTGAGCATGGGGACAATGGTAGAACCTGTGGATCAACATTTCTTCTACATTGTCTATACAACAATTACATCTGACATTGATAACCGTGGGTTGATCCGTGCTCTCCATGAATGAACCGCCACCGCATTGTGCGAGACAGACCACATAAATGCTGCTTCTTTCTGAGTTCCTGATTTGTGGCAAAGATCCCACCAATCAAGTAAAAAGTCAAGAGGGAGATGGCCTGGCCATTTGGAAGGAATGGAACGCTTGAGTTGACTTTGCTTGGTGAGGAGTTGGCGACCCAAGGATGTTGTGCAATTTGACAGCAAAAGTCCAGGGTCAAACTTCAAAGACTAAATTTCGCCCGAATAGAAACAAGTAGGAGTTCCACCACTCTTTTTACAAAATTCTAATACTTGAACTCTTCAAATATAACCTTCATAAACTTCTTCTCCAAAAGGTGATTGAGTATTGATAGTTGCTTGGAGCTTGGGCCAACTATTGCTAAAATTGCCTCTACTGATGGGGAGAAGACTTGTAATTGTGATGGACAAATTTTGAAGTTAGATCCGTTCATCAACCATGTTAATCTAGGTAGGTCGTCATCTATGTTGGTGTAGAGATCCAACCATTGTCCCTCCTTGACAAGGTGGGCCTGGCAAGTCAATAGAGTCACCCATTCCTGAAATATATGTAAGATAAGAAACCGCCATTGGTGGATTTCAATGTCGATAAGTGAGAAGATAGCTGAGATTGCTGCCCATGGTCAAAAGTCTTGTCTATCCTTGTCCCATAAGTCAGCAATTGTTCTAAGTCCCTGCATAGCAAGCTTTATAGCCCTTGATCTTGTGAACTGAAAGTAACAGATAACAAACAAAGTTTAGGTGACGTTGAATAGAACAACTTGTATTTCTATATCAACGATAACGTCCAATGTAACATTAGAAAAGAGTTTGTGGAAAGAGTCGTCCCACTTTGATATATTTTAAATACATGGATGTGCTTGAGATTTTAAATTTTAAACTTCCAAAAGCAAAAAGACTACTTAGTTTGTCTCCTATAAATAGAATTAATTGTGAAAAATATTCACCGTTGGATTCTTAGATTATAAAAATCTTAAAAATCAACTTATAGGCCAATAACCAAATTCTAGAGAGCAAAAGATCTAAGAAGATGAAGAATACCTATTTACCTTCCCTCCACACATACTCCCTCCAAAAAAGATACTTAGATAGGAATCTAAGGCAAATGTAGCATTTTTATAATTTAAAAAATGAACAAAATCTCTAATTCATACACATTTTTAAACAAAAGTGAGTACTGAAAAAGCCAAAATTGACCTAATTGGATCCTACAATATTTAATAATATACTAGTGTGACTCTGTGCCGTTGGCCCAATTTTCATCTACTCCCGGTTCCACTCCCGGTTCCACTTCTGGTTCTACATCCAATTCTACTCCCAGTTCTACTCCCGGTTCCACTCCCAATAGCAAGAACGCCACCAAAATCAAAGTAAAAGTAATTTTCTAATTTTTTAATCAATAAATACTTTGAAATTCAATAACTTTTGCACGGCCGCTCCAAATGCCACGAAACCAAGCCGGTGCACCCCTCCTCGGCGAGAGCTTTCCGACGATACCAAGCACGTGGCCGGGGGACGCACGGTCAGGAAGTTGTCCACGCTACAAACAAAACAAACAAATAAACAGCCTCATTTAAGGTATATATGTGCATCAACTTTTGAAATTCAATGGTTGATACTATCAACATGTCTCTTGGAACATCTTCAAAAATAAATTCCACCAATCCTTTCACTTAGAGCCTATCCAAAATTTATGCCTGCTCCCCTCTATACAAGACTACATTTTCTAAAAACAATTTGCAATAGTTCACACATTAAAATTGTGAAAATACCAAAATACATCAAGTATGTCAACTTGTTACTCTATAAAACCATACATTACAAAATATTGAGATTGTTTCACACTATCATTAGAAGAGATTTGAGGCCTCCAAGAGCCCGCGAGTTATCCTACGTTTCCGCAGCGTTCCCACGCTGTGGAACGCAGGAAAGTTGTTGGGCTGACATGGTCGAGAGATTGCCACCTCATTTTCGAAAAAAAATAAAAAAAAATTGCTTGGAATGATATTTTGGGCAATTTTTTTTTTTTTTTTTTTTTTTTTGACAGCTCGTACCGGCTGTTCACAGAATCGGGACAGCATTGGGAACGGGCCTGAAACGGCCCTCTAATGCCCTCAAATCTCTTCTAATGCAAAAGTTTGCCATTGAAAATTTGATGAAGACACATTTTGTCCTCTTAGGTCTTGAGGGATTAAGTCTAATGTTTTAAGAGCACAATATTTTTAGTATTCTATTTATAATTATATTTTATTTCTATTATTTTGGTTTGTTTTCAAAAGCTTATGTATTTTTTGGAGTTTGATATAATCCCTAAATGCAAGTATGAGATGGAATTAATAGACGGATGATTGTAAGAAAGATTTGTATTATATTCCATAATATCTTGTATGAATGAGATGGAATTAGTAGATGAATGAATGTAAGAAACACTTCAAGTATTATTTTCTATCACACATTGCGTGCTTATTTGTTTTTTGGCCATAACTTTTGTTTTTTGGCTCCAAAAGACTCAAGGTTTATAAGTAAGGTATTCATGACTATTATTCACTTTGTAAATGACCATTTCCATAGAGTAGTTACAAATGGACATTTTTTTATTCAACTTTTAAATTTTTTTTTCTATTTTTTATAAATTAAAAACGTTAAAACACCTATTTTCTTGAGATTTTGCACGGTTTAGTTCTCTTGCTTTCTAGGCTTTATCTATCTAGGGTACAATCTTCTTAAAGGTATATACATTGACCGTATTTAATATAAAAAATTTAAATTTTTTTTCTTATTTTAAAGTATTCTAGAAATGAAAGCTTGAATAGAGTGAAAACACAACACAACTAATAAGTGTTTCTTGGAATCACCTCCAATAGAGCCATGAAACTAGCAAACGCAAGAAAAAGTGGTCTCACACCAAGGTACTATAAGTCTTTTTGACAACTAGTAAAAATAGCACCGCACTGTAGAGGGCACCTGCTAAAAAATTTTCAATATATTCCGTCCAACAACAAAATCTTTGAAACTTTCAACTATTTTTTAAAAAGGAGGCCATCCAAATTTCCAAACAACCATCAAAAGTTGTGGAGCGTCACAAAAATGCTAGAAGACTTAGTTACCAACAACAACCAAAAGTAATTAAAAAAGTCACTTAAACATAAATATATATACTAAAAATACATGGAAAGAGTAGTGAAGTGTCACAAAATTCTTTCTAGGAAAGAGAGGTGATCTATTGAAGCTAACACAGTCATGGATATTGGCCATAATAATTTTTTCCTTAATGATTTGAATGGAAAAGAGGTCAAGAGAAAGAAGTCAACGCTTGGAACAAGACAACATTTACAACAAAGTAGTACAACATATTCATTGAACAATGAAGATCTGGGGTCTCCTTTATTTTATTTGTTCCACATGTGAATGTTCACATGACTACCTAGAGTAGCCTAGGTAGAAGGCCAGTGGATCTTCTACCTCATCAAGCTCTTCTCATTCACTCTATCAAAACAAGAATGTAACTTGGTATCTAGCAATGAGGAGCATTAGCACACAAAGGAAGAGCGCATTCCACATCGGCATCAGCCACCCAACCAATCTTTCCACTATCGGTGACGTGTAACCACCAAGGGTCAAGCCCAACAACCGAACTTTTGACCCGACAACTAATTTCTATGATCCTATTTGCTGGAATCATGGTGTAGATGGATGTCCCCACTCCGGACTCCTCTTGCAATTTGGTGACCCTTAAAGTCTTGCCTAGAACGTCGCCGTATGCCATGTTTGAGAAGCAAGTGCTTGCTACGAGCACGGTCAAAAGAAAAAGCATGGGCAACCTCCTACAAATCATTCAACCAAGAAATGAACAATGCTATTATAATCATACAATCCGTGCTCTCTTTGAGTTGGTACTCATAATAAATAAAAAGAATTCATATACCATTCACTCGTGCTATGTGCATCAATTCAACTATAGTAGAAAAGTGGAGCCACAAACAATCTCTAGCTTGTATGTTCTTCATAATTTGCAATTAAGAATAGAAGCATAGCAAGGAACCAACCAATTGCAGCTTGTAAGATGTGCAAGGGCATAGAGCATTACCTTGTCGTCGTCATGGTGACTATTACTCTATGGCCTACTTGGATAAGAAAATAGTAAAGGAAACTATGATGGGGTGAAGTACAAGCAAAACACACAAAAGATGGAAACTACCACAAGAAGTGGCTTGGAGACCTTCTAACAACTATAGAAGCAATGAAGTGTGAGGGAAGAAGAGACTAGCTAGTATTTATAACTCTCAAAGACCAACTTCACAAAAAGTGAAGCGGTGGGGTTCCGGAGAAGTTTCCGGAAAGGTGCCGTAAAAGAAACTTCAAACACCTATAAAAAGTGGTGAAGTTCTTGTACCTACATGTGAGCTACAAAAACGCTGTAAAAGATTTTCAAAGATCTTTTCATTATTCTAGGGCAATGAAAAATTCCGCAAGCCTTTTCAAATGATTTGCCAATAAAGGACAAGAACTTCACCAATGCTTGAAGGATAAGTTTCTTGAAAAATTTCAACAATGTCTTCAAAAGATCTTAAAGGTGATTGCAAGAAATATATGTACTATTTTGCGTGATAATTTGTTTTTGGCCATAACTTTTGCATTCTAACTCCAAATGACTCAAGATTCATAGGCAAGGTATTCACCACTATTATACAACTTGGCTAATTTGTTTACATGTTTCAAATATACTTTAATATCCAAAAGCAATCCCCAATTTTTGTCACACTTGTCAATTTGGAGGGGGGGGGGGGATAGTATCAATTAGTATCCAAAAACAAATTTGGAATTGAAAATTTGAGGGGATGGTCTTTTCGTAGACTTGCAACTATCTTTAAAAGGAATTCTTCAAATAATTAATTATTTGGTGTGTAAAAGTCTACAATGTGGGCTTTTTTTTCCTTGCAATTTGAAACATGTAAAACATTACTTTGATGGTTCTTTTGGTGAATGACCATCTCCATAAAGTGGTTAGAAATGGCCAATTTTCATTTTTTATTTTCATTTTTTTCTATTTTTTACAAATTAAAACATCAAAATATATATTTTCTTGAGGTTTTGCAATTTTTTAGTTTTATTAAATAGAGAATTTTTCCATGTTTTTTTTTTCATGGTACAATCTTTCCATAGGTGTGTACATTGGATGTTTGATTTCTTAAAACTTGAAAGTTGGTTTCTAAATTTTAAAGTATTCCAAATAATTTAGCACAAGAAGTATAAAACGCATTAAATTCAGCAAGCGTTTCTTGCAACCACCTTTAAAGTATTTAGCGATGAAAAAGTTATAGTTTTTTGTGTGCATAATCCAATAAGACTATGGCTAGGATGCACTTTCTTTCAATTCAATATGTGGTGACAAATAACAAAACAAGTATATGTAAACGCCTTAGACAAGAAATAAATATATAATTCAGTAGGGATTTTCTTACAATGTATATAACATTTGAATGCATTTGTGGAACCTTACTACTTGAGTGGGTTTTGAATTCTTTTTCAATATTCTACTTAATAAGTTCTTACAAAAGTGTTTTGGAAAGTGCACAAGAATTCTAAGTTATGAATGCTTGAGGGACTAATTAGGTTTGGAGGTTATTAAGGACAAGTCTCCAAAAAATGATTAAAAAATGATTCTTTTGAAAGAAACTTTGGAGTTAGGAGACCAAAATACAATTGATATTTTGGAATTAGTATTTGATACTTCATTCTCAATGACCAAATTGTACTACCAACGACTTCTCAATTTCTTGTATAATTATTTATCAATGACAAAAAAAAACATTTTCAATGACAACTAGGCCATTGAATGACATGGATTAAAGTCTATTTTTATACACTAAATCTTGAGCTGGTTGTATCTTTAAAATGTTGCATAATTACTCATGATCACCAAGGTGATTTTGTGCGGAATCGTTCTCTATAAATCTCTACCTTCAGTCTTTTTTTATCCTGTAATGCAATGTCTAGGATGCATTCTTTTGTGACTTCAAAAAGTTTGAAGTTCATGTGTCCTTTGCATATGTGTAATTTTATTTGTTCATATTGTTATGAAAACTATAAGAAAACAGTAGTTTATGTACTTCATAGAAACAACAATATGAACCTTAAATCTATAAAGTAGTAAAAGTTGTTTCAGAAGTAGTTGTAAGATATAGTTGAACTCTATTCATACTATTGGAAATACATATTGTTAATTGACATGTTTTTTTGCCTTCTATGAGTAAAGTGTGTATAAAAATATGGACCATTCTAACTTATGAAAGTTAGAATTAGATAGTAAATTTATAGATTCAAGGTAAGAATGAATAATCCACAATATATCAAAGCTCAATATCTCTTGGGTCGTATTTTGATTTCTAATCCACTAGACAATTCATCATCAAATTGCTTTAGCAAGGCATCTCTTTATTTGTTGAAGTTTTTTAAGGGCTTCTTTATTGTTCCACAATAATTGCCACATTGACATGTTTGTTCAAAACTTTCAATATGAAAAGTGTGGTAGTTAAGCAACCATCTAGAAAGTGATGAAATGTTATCTTTGTACAAACAATATTGGTATTCTCATTGAATTTTTTCAAAACATATCCTTTCAATATATATAGTTTAGTAGAACTTTATATATCTTGAGTCCAAAATATAATTTAATTCTTAGCTTTCATCCTTATGTTTTATAACAAATTCTATAAATAATTTGCATTTTCTATGACTTTCAATTTGGGGTGCTATTTTTTATTTCAATCAAGTTAAAATTGCCACCAAGTAGAATCTTCTTTTGCAACACTTCACTATTCCATATTCATGATAGTTGAAAAGTTTCCTAAAAAATGCTAGATATTAGAAAAATGGAGAATAAAAGGTTCATTAGAAAGTATCAAAGAAACCTATTCTATGTAATACTTTCCATGATCTTTTTCATCTTTTAGAGCAAAATTTAGGAATTTATTTTCATTTTTATTTAGAATTCTATGATTGCAATGAATTTTGAACAACTATTTGATTAATAATTCACAAGAGTCAAACCAAAATTACCACTAAATAGAACCTTACGCAATGGAACTTTGTCATTCTTCATAAATAGTGGTTGGAAGCTTTATAAACATTTACATCCCACACAAAATCAAACAATCAACAATCTCTAGCACGGATTGATGGAGGCTGTTCAATAAAATCCAATTGCAATGACTCAACTATGCAATTCAAAGAATGTTTCGCACAATTTACAAGGATCCCATAACCATTCAAATAAATATTTTCTTTATTAAGGACAGGCCTCACTCAAGACTGAAGGTAGAGATTTATAGAGAGTGATTCCGCACAAAATCACCTTGGTGATCATGAGTAATTATGCAACATTTTAAAGATACAACCAGCTCAAGATTTAGTGTATAAAAATAGACTTTAATCCATGTCATTCAATGGCCTAGTTGTCATTGAAAATGTTTTTTTTTGTCATTGATAAATAATTATACAAGAAATTGAGAAGTCGTTGGTAGTACAATTTGGTCATTGAGAATGAAGTATCAAATACTAATTCCAAAATATCAATTGTATTTTGGTCTCCTAACTCCAAAGTTTCTTTCAAAAGAATCATTTTTTAATCATTTTTTGGAGACTTGTCCTTAATAACCTCCAAACCTAATTAGTCCCTCAAGCATTCATAACTTAGAATTCTTGTGCACTTTCCAAAACACTTTTGTAAGAACTTATTAAGTAGAATATTGAAAAAGAATTCAAAACCCACTCAAGTAGTAAGGTTCCACAAATGCATTCAAATGTTATATACATTGTAAGAAAATCCCTACTGAATTATATATTTATTTCTTGTCTAAGGCGTTTACATATACTTGTTTTGTTATTTGTCACCACATATTGAATTGAAAGAAAGTGCATCCTAGCCATAGTCTTATTGGATTATGCACACAAAAAACTATAACTTTTTCATCGCTAAATACTTTAAAGGTGGTTGCAAGAAACGCTTGCTGAATTTAATGCGTTTTATACTTCTTGTGCTAAATTATTTGGAATACTTTAAAATTTAGAAACCAACTTTCAAGTTTTAAGAAATCAAACATCCAATGTACACACCTATGGAAAGATTGTACCATGAAAAAAAAAACATGGAAAAATTCTCTATTTAATAAAACTAAAAAATTGCAAAACCTCAAGAAAATATATATTTTGATGTTTTAATTTGTAAAAAATAGAAAAAAATGAAAATAAAAAATGAAAATTGGCCATTTCTAACCACTTTATGGAGATGGTCATTCACCAAAAGAACCATCAAAGTAATGTTTTACATGTTTCAAATTGCAAGGAAAAAAAAGCCCACATTGTAGACTTTTACACACCAAATAATTAATTATTTGAAGAATTCCTTTTAAAGATAGTTGCAAGTCTACGAAAAGACCATCCCCTCAAATTTTCAATTCCAAATTTGTTTTTGGATACTAATTGATACTATCCCCCCCCCCCTCCAAATTGACAAGTGTGACAAAAATTGGGGATTGCTTTTGGATATTAAAGTATATTTGAAACATGTAAACAAATTAGCCAAGTTGTATAATAGTGGTGAATACCTTGCCTATGAATCTTGAGTCATTTGGAGTTAGAATGCAAAAGTTATGGCCAAAAACAAATTATCACGCAAAATAGTACATATATTTCTTGCAATCACCTTTAAGATCTTTTGAAGACATTGTTGAAATTTTTCAAGAAACTTATCCTTCAAGCATTGGTGAAGTTCTTGTCCTTTATTGGCAAATCATTTGAAAAGGCTTGCGGAATTTTTCATTGCCCTAGAATAATGAAAAGATCTTTGAAAATCTTTTACAGCGTTTTTGTAGCTCACATGTAGGTACAAGAACTTCACCACTTTTTATAGGTGTTTGAAGTTTCTTTTACGGCACCTTTCCGGAAACTTCTCCGGAACCCCACCGCTTCACTTTTTGTGAAGTTGGTCTTTGAGAGTTATAAATACTAGCTAGTCTCTTCTTCCCTCACACTTCATTGCTTCTATAGTTGTTAGAAGGTCTCCAAGCCACTTCTTGTGGTAGTTTCCATCTTTTGTGTGTTTTGCTTGTACTTCACCCCATCATAGTTTCCTTTACTATTTTCTTATCCAAGTAGGCCATAGAGTAATAGTCACCATGACGACGACAAGGTAATGCTCTATGCCCTTGCACATCTTACAAGCTGCAATTGGTTGGTTCCTTGCTATGCTTCTATTCTTAATTGCAAATTATGAAGAACATACAAGCTAGAGATTGTTTGTGGCTCCACTTTTCTACTATAGTTGAATTGATGCACATAGCACGAGTGAATGGTATATGAATTCTTTTTATTTATTATGAGTACCAACTCAAAGAGAGCACGGATTGTATGATTATAATAGCATTGTTCATTTCTTGGTTGAATGATTTGTAGGAGGTTGCCCATGCTTTTTCTTTTGACCGTGCTCGTAGCAAGCACTTGCTTCTCAAACATGGCATACGGCGACGTTCTAGGCAAGACTTTAAGGGTCACCAAATTGCAAGAGGAGTCCGGAGTGGGGACATCCATCTACACCATGATTCCAGCAAATAGGATCATAGAAATTAGTTGTCGGGTCAAAAGTTCGGTTGTTGGGCTTGACCCTTGGTGGTTACACGTCACCGATAGTGGAAAGATTGGTTGGGTGGCTGATGCCGATGTGGAATGCGCTCTTCCTTTGTGTGCTAATGCTCCTCATTGCTAGATACCAAGTTACATTCTTGTTTTGATAGAGTGAATGAGAAGAGCTTGATGAGGTAGAAGATCCACTGGCCTTCTACCTAGGCTACTCTAGGTAGTCATGTGAACATTCACATGTGGAACAAATAAAATAAAGGAGACCCCAGATCTTCATTGTTCAATGAATATGTTGTACTACTTTGTTGTAAATGTTGTCTTGTTCCAAGCGTTGACTTCTTTCTCTTGACCTCTTTTCCATTCAAATCATTAAGGAAAAAATTATTATGGCCAATATCCATGACTGTGTTAGCTTCAATAGATCACCTCTCTTTCCTAGAAAGAATTTTGTGACACTTCACTACTCTTTCCATGTATTTTTAGTATATATATTTATGTTTAAGTGACTTTTTTAATTACTTTTGGTTGTTGTTGGTAACTAAGTCTTCTAGCATTTTTGTGACGCTCCACAACTTTTGATGGTTGTTTGGAAATTTGGATGGCCTCCTTTTTAAAAAATAGTTGAAAGTTTCAAAGATTTTGTTGTTGGACGGAATATATTGAAAATTTTTTAGCAGGTGCCCTCTACAGTGCGGTGCTATTTTTACTAGTTGTCAAAAAGACTTATAGTACCTTGGTGTGAGACCACTTTTTCTTGCGTTTGCTAGTTTCATGGCTCTATTGGAGGTGATTCCAAGAAACACTTATTAGTTGTGTTGTGTTTTCACTCTATTCAAGCTTTCATTTCTAGAATACTTTAAAATAAGAAAAAAAATTTAAATTTTTTATATTAAATACGGTCAATGTATATACCTTTAAGAAGATTGTACCCTAGATAGATAAAGCCTAGAAAGCAAGAGAACTAAACCGTGCAAAATCTCAAGAAAATAGGTGTTTTAACGTTTTTAATTTATAAAAAATAGAAAAAAAAATTTAAAAGTTGAATAAAAAAATGTCCATTTGTAACTACTCTATGGAAATGGTCATTTACAAAGTGAATAATAGTCATGAATACCTTACTTATAAACCTTGAGTCTTTTGGAGCCAAAAAACAAAAGTTATGGCCAAAAAACAAATAAGCACGCAATGTGTGATAGAAAATAATACTTGAAGTGTTTCTTACATTCATTCATCTACTAATTCCATCTCATTCATACAAGATATTATGGAATATAATACAAATCTTTCTTACAATCATCCGTCTATTAATTCCATCTCATACTTGCATTTAGGGATTATATCAAACTCCAAAAAATACATAAGCTTTTGAAAACAAACCAAAATAATAGAAATAAAATATAATTATAAATAGAATACTAAAAATATTGTGCTCTTAAAACATTAGACTTAATCCCTCAAGACCTAAGAGGACAAAATGTGTCTTCATCAAATTTTCAATGGCAAACTTTTGCATTAGAAGAGATTTGAGGGCATTAGAGGGCCGTTTCAGGCCCGTTCCCAATGCTGTCCCGATTCTGTGAACAGCCGGTACGAGCTGTCAAAAAAAAAAAAAAAAAAAAAAAAAATTGCCCAAAATATCATTCCAAGCAATTTTTTTTTATTTTTTTTCGAAAATGAGGTGGCAATCTCTCGACCATGTCAGCCCAACAACTTTCCTGCGTTCCACAGCGTGGGAACGCTGCGGAAACGTAGGATAACTCGCGGGCTCTTGGAGGCCTCAAATCTCTTCTAATGATAGTGTGAAACAATCTCAATATTTTGTAATGTATGGTTTTATAGAGTAACAAGTTGACATACTTGATGTATTTTGGTATTTTCACAATTTTAATGTGTGAACTATTGCAAATTGTTTTTAGAAAATGTAGTCTTGTATAGAGGGGAGCAGGCATAAATTTTGGATAGGCTCTAAGTGAAAGGATTGGTGGAATTTATTTTTGAAGATGTTCCAAGAGACATGTTGATAGTATCAACCATTGAATTTCAAAAGTTGATGCACATATATACCTTAAATGAGGCTGTTTATTTGTTTGTTTTGTTTGTAGCGTGGACAACTTCCTGACCGTGCGTCCCCCGGCCACGTGCTTGGTATCGTCGGAAAGCTCTCGCCGAGGAGGGGTGCACCGGCTTGGTTTCGTGGCATTTGGAGCGGCCGTGCAAAAGTTATTGAATTTCAAAGTATTTATTGATTAAAAAATTAGAAAATTACTTTTACTTTGATTTTGGTGGCGTTCTTGCTATTGGGAGTGGAACCGGGAGTAGAACTGGGAGTAGAATTGGATGTAGAACCAGAAGTGGAACCGGGAGTGGAACCGGGAGTAGATGAAAATTGGGCCAACGGCACAGAGTCACACTAGTATATTATTAAATATTGTAGGATCCAATTAGGTCAATTTTGGCTTTTTCAGTACTCACTTTTGTTTAAAAATGTGTATGAATTAGAGATTTTGTTCATTTTTTAAATTATAAAAATGCTACATTTGCCTTAGATTCCTATCTAAGTATCTTTTTTGGAGGGAGTATGTGTGGAGGGAAGGTAAATAGGTATTCTTCATCTTCTTAGATCTTTTGCTCTCTAGAATTTGGTTATTGGCCTATAAGTTGATTTTTAAGATTTTTATAATCTAAGAATCCAACGGTGAATATTTTTCACAATTAATTCTATTTATAGGAGACAAACTAAGTAGTCTTTTTGCTTTTGGAAGTTTAAAATTTAAAATCTCAAGCACATCCATGTATTTAAAATATATCAAAGTGGGACGACTCTTTCAAAACGCTCTTTTCTAAAGAAGTTGCTAGCCTTTTGGGGTTATGAAATAATTTCTAACCATTCCGAATGACTTGATAGAGATGAGATTCTACAAACTTTGAGTATATGACACTAATTTTCTCAATCCCCTCCCTCCAAATCTAAACTATTGTAGTTTGTACTATTACATAATTATTTTGTAATTAAATAATCAATCAAAATCAAAATTTAGTGACATGATTTTTTTGAATTACACTAACATTTTTGCAATGTTTTTTGCCCTTATCAATTGGATTAATCATTTTTGCAAGGACTAAGTTGAAGTCCTAACTATGTTCGATTCAAACATTGGTAGGGGAACTTATTTAGTGTAGAGAAATGGATCTCAATGAAGATGTTTCATAATTTTTGGACCACTGTGGAATCACTTATGACTGTTCAGTCATTAACCATAGCTAACTATTATTTCTTATTGATGAAATGAAAGCCATTTAATTATGTATTTAAATGAACCTTCAAGCCTCAACATCAATCTTAAAGAGTCAAAAAGTAGATCAGTAGAGGTTCGTGATGTCTATTTCTTCAACTTTGTTGATTCCTACACATTCATAAATCAATGTGTATTTCTGTAGGACAACTAAATTGTTTATGTGCAATAAACTTGATTAGAAGAAACAATTTCTTTACAAAACTTGATTAAATTCAGGCGCTTCAAAGAATCAACACGACAATACTAATTAAGATCCATCAATCTAGAGATCAAAATTACATTACAAGAGAATGAGGGTGTTTTAAATGAATTTTTAAGTATAGTCCTAGACATAAGATTTTAAGTAATGCTCTTAAAGGTCATTACTTGAAACCTTATGTCTAGGACTATATTTAAAAACTCACTTAAAACACCCCATTCTCTTGTAGTGTTAGTAGCATTGCTTTTATGAAACAAAAGGTGGAAACTCAATTTGGAGTGTGCTCATGCATTATACGACTTTGATTGATAATTGGTGCATATTTCCTACCTGGCTACTGATTTTGAAACCTTGTAACTATACTTCTCTTTTGTTGCAAAAAACAATATTTAATGCAAATATTACAACTACTAAAAGAGTCTGCACACACATGCCATAGTTGGAAAGTTTATACATATAAGTATCATACATAGACAAAGTTAGTCACATACAATCAGAGCCTTAGCCAAAGAAAGAAACGCAAAAAAAAACATATTGTAAGGAAAAGAAGATGGCATGATTCATGCGCAAAAATTAGGTAGTGAGGACAAAAGCCAAGAAGCAAAGTGGATGCCACATATGGAGAGAAAATTGAGCAAGACTTGCATTATCATTGCTCAGTTGCCCAATTTTTGAACTTTCCCCTCTACCGCTTAATATTATTGATTGCAACTATTGAATTGAATTTCAAAAGGTGCCTAATTCAAAATTGTTGGGTGAGGTTCTCAAATACAAGGGGCCTTCTGAAGGCCTAATGTGTTTCCTAACTTAGCCAATGACCTATACAAGCAAAATGTTTTTTGAATTTTTTTTGTTAGAATCTTACCTAATTTTGGCACTAACTATTTTAATACTAATATAATATTTTAAAATATTTAGAAAATAGATAAAATTGTCAAACCTTTTTCAAGAAATTGCAAAATTTGCCAATATTTGGATGAAGTTTATTATTAATAATTTGTGGATGCACGTACACAAATGGATGATTCTATCCGTTTTTTCCTTCTTCTCATACATACTAGGATGCAAGTTGCTCTACCACAAAAAAGAATTAGAAGAATTGGCTAGGCCAATCCTTTCAAGGTTAGGGTAGAACTACCCATTATCACCATCCATCCAGTTCTGCCACCTACAGGATCCTTCCCTTTGATTCAGTGGCACCTACAAGATCCTTCCATTTGATTAAGTGGCCCATCCATTACTACAATCTTAGCACCCCTTTTTCATGATGGCAATGAGCGAACATGTCAACCCACACTTTAACAAGGCGTCCATGCTTCAATAAGGGTCTATTCAACTTTCAGGTTCCAGCTTTGAAAAATCACAGAAAATTCACTTCTTGTCAAAATGGCATCATTCTTTTTGCAAATGACTTTTCTCAAACTGAAAAGTATGACAAATAGCTTCTCCAAAGTACCTGGATACCAAATCTGTATGGTTTGGGGGGCAGTTCTATCTTACCACTGGAACGTCCCCCTACAGAGACTACAGTGCGAGCTGCAGAACCCCAACTGCAGGCACCGACTTGGAACGCCGGGAGCCGCAGAAAGCCGCGTGAAGATGCCTGACTTCGATCAGGTCTGGCGGCATCCGCCCGCATATCCAGGTCTCCGTACCTGACGTAGACGTAGTCCTCTCGCAGCCCGGATTTGCACGGCAAGTGTACGAGTCCTATATCCTTTCCACCACCCTCGTCAGCTCCGGCTCCGAAGTCTCTGCTCCACCACGTTTGCAGATCAGTGGCCAGCTCCAGTAGTGAAGCTCACCCCTCCTTCACTACTCACGTCCTACTTCCCTTGCAAGCTTGCTCTCAACTCTTTTGTGCGCTGCGAGCTGGGGAATCGTTCAACTCCGACGTTCACCTTCAAACTCTCGCGCAGATCAGGTTCGTGTGTTTCCAAGATCTGTCCTTTGCAAATGATGCCAAATCATGTCGAATCATGCCGACCATGCTGAATCATTCTGAACTATGCCAACCTTGTGAGTCTCTGTGGCGTACGAGTTTTTCTCGGAGGGATGAATTTGGTGTTTGTGTTGGTAGGTGGCTGCTTGGTTGTGGTTACAATGTGTCTATGAAGTGGAGACGATGGGTCGGTATCCGAAGTGTGGGTCAGATCCGCTTAGTTGGGGATCGTGATGGTGAGCCTTAGCTCGGCGGGGTTGTCTCCAGAGACAACCCCACATTGAAGAATGGTGGCGGTTCCAAGTCTTGACTGAGCAAACTTTGATTAAGCATAACCTGAGAAGTAGCTAAAGATGTTCTGGCTTTGAAATATTTCTTGCGATTTACCGAACAAGTATTACGCAGAGTCTGAAAAGAGGCGAAGCTGTAGTGGGTTTGAAATCGCTGTTAGGAAGGAGCGATGGGGTGTTTGAAAAGGATGTCACGCTGTGCTCTGCATTCGTATTGGAATTCACGAGCTCAGTCTTCTAACTCACTCTGTGTGAAGGGTATTGTGAGTTACACTTTGTTGTCGCAGAAACGTGGCAAATGCTGAGTGAAATCCTTGGTTATAATTGCGTTAATTTTGAATGAAGTATTGTGTGCGAAATTTGCGCCAGAATTTGGCGTTGGCAAAGTACCGTTAATACGAGTCTTGATGCTTGGGCTCTATTGCTATGAGGAAATCCGGATTTGGAAACACTCATATCTCTTTTATCTTGCCACTTAGGGTTCCAGCTTTTTCACTATGACATTGATTGAATGGGTAAGAAGTGTGCTACGGTCAATGATAGTGTCGCAAGTGTGCAGGATAGTCTAGAATGCCATTTTAGAGGGGTCCATAATGTAGAGGTTCGAGTGTAGAATGTGGGCTTAGAGCTCTCCAAGTGGGTGGATTTTTCCAAACTTTTTCGTTGTTCTTGGGTGATGGTTGGACATTCAGTAACTTAGTGGGGTGAGACTGTGCTACAGGAAGCTCACAGCCATGGCGAAGACTCTGTTGCACGGGACCTTGCATGTGACGATCTATGGGTGCCGAGGGATCGCTGCGCCTAAGAAAACAGGAGGATTCTTTCGAAACGTAAGTTGAGCTTCAGAAGTGTCAGACAATTTATAATCTTCCCTCTTTGATGACCCTGGTCTCAGTAAGCGTAATGCTCCATATGGATTCTTGACTATGGCCTCTATCCAATGCTAATTTGTAATCGATGGCAGCATTGCTTCCTCTGCAAGAACTAACCAATCTGAGTGCTTGACGTTAGCTGCTGCATGCACTGTTTTGATGTAAACCAGGAGGATGTCTTGTATGGATGCTTCGCTATGGCCGCTATTCAGAACCTAATTTGTAATGGATCGCAGCATTGCTTTCTCTGCAAGAACGAACCAGTCTAACGAACCAATGTTTGGCATTAACTGCTCCTTTGCTCTTTTTAAATGTAATCCAGGATCTCTTGTATGGATGCTTGGGTACGCCCGCTATTCAGAACCTAAAATTTAGTCGATTGCTTTGTCTGCTGCTCTAATTTTTGGTGTCCTTCGAATTGGAAACTCTGGGGATGCAGATTTTGGACAGCGCCCAGGACGCAATCCGGGGAGACGGCGAGTACTACGCCACCGTGGACTTGGACTCGACCCGCGTAGGTCGCACCCGCGTGCTCAAGGATAATACGGGCGAGCCCATTTGGAACGAGTCCTTTCGCATTTACTGCTGCCACAATGTCTCCGAGCTCACCATCTCGATCAAAGACGGCGCGATCATCGGGACCGTGGTCATCGGTCGCGCCAAGGTGCAAGCCGATCAATTGCTCACCGGGGAGACCGTGGACGATTGGTACCAGCTCTTCAAGGGGGAGGATCAAATCGACGAGAGCCAGGTCCATTTCCGTCTGCAGTTCTTCGAAGCCTCGCACGACCCTCACTGGGGTCTCGGCGTCTCCGACCCCCGTTACAAGGGCGTCCCGTACTGCTACTTCCCGCAGCGCAAGGGATGTAAAGTGACGCTCTACCAGGACTCCCACATGGCGGAAGATTTCCTGCCGCCGATCTACCAGTCAGGCGGACAGCAGCGGCAACCCACGCGCTGCTGGGAAGACGTCTTTGACGCCATCAGCAACGCCCAGCACCTGGTGTATATTACCGGCTGGTCGGTCTACTGCGAGATTTTGCTCGTCCGCGACCCACGTCGTCCGGTGCCCGGGAGCGAGGGGGTCACGCTCGGGGAGCTTCTGAAGAAGAAAGCCTCCGAGGGCGTGCGCATCAACATGCTCGTGTGGGATGACAAGACGTCCATCGAAGTTCTGAAACGCGACGGCTTGATGGCCACCCACGACGAGGACACGGAGAATTACTTCCAGGACTCGCAGGTGAACTGCCACTTGTGTCCGCGCAACCCTGATGACAGCTTGAGTGCTGTGCAGGGGTTCACCATCGGCACCATGTTCACGCATCACCAGAAGACGATCATCTTGGATGCGCCGCATCCGGGAGCAGACAATGGACGCAGGAGGATCATGAGCTTCGTTGGGGGACTTGATCTCTGTGATGGTCGGTTTGATAACCAGAACCATTCGCTGTTCCGGACGTTGAATGATATGAATATGAATGACTTCCACCAGCCGAACTACCCTGACGCCGCCGCGGCGAAGGGGGGACCCCGAGAGCCGTGGCATGATATTCATTCCAGACTCGAAGGCCCTGTTGCGTGGGATGTGCTCTGGAATTTTGAACAGAGGTGGCAGAAGCAGGCTGATGCGGAAAAGCTTCTCCCCGTCAAGGACCTGGACAACCTTGACCCCCCTTCGGCTGTGGCTCAAGAGGACGACCCGGATACCTGGAATGTGCAGCTCTTCCGTTCCATTGATGAAGGTCAGTAATCTAAAACTTGTGTAACCATTTCAGGGGTTCGGAGTCGCTACAGATTTCAGCGAATTCTAAACTTCATTTCTATGTCCTTGCATCTCTTCATCCCCTAAACTCTCTCGGTCATATAAAATGACAGACTAGGTGGCAAGCTCTATCACATTCTCCATGCAAACTTTCTTTTGTCTCCAATGCTGGATGAATTGGGTTTCGGACAGGTTGTTGAAAGCGGTATAGGTCTTAGTCGACCACGTCGAGAGACTCAGGAATGGGGGCCAACACACATACGACACTTCCCTTATGACATGGATTTGAATTTCTTACTTATACCACTGACATTTTTTGTTTGGTTTGGTGTTGCAGGTGCTGCATTTGGCTTCCCCGATGACCCCGAGACCATTGCCAAGGCCGGGTTAACCAGCGGGAAGGACAACACCATCGACCGCAGCATCCAAGACGCGTACATCAACGCCATTCGTCGTGCCAAGGACTTCATCTACATCGAGAATCAGTACTTTCTGGGGAGTTCGTTCAACTGGAAGGAGGACCAAGACGCGGGCGCCCAGCACCTGATCCCCATGGAGCTCACGCGCAAGATCGTGACCAAGATCGAGGACGGCGAGCGGTTCACAGTGTACGTGGTGGTGCCCATGTGGCCTGAGGGCATCCCCGAGAGTGGCTCCGTGCAAGCCATCCTGGACTGGCAGAAGAAGACGATGGAGATGATGTACACGGAAATCGCTGCCGCCATTCGGGCCGCGGGGGTGGATGCGCACCCCAGGGAGTATCTCACCTTCTTCTGTCTGGCCAACCGAGAGACGCACCAGGAGGGCGAGTTCCAACCCACGGAGAGCCCGGAAGAGGGAAGCAACTACAAATCCGCGCAAGATCACCGCCGGTTCATGATTTATGTGCATTCCAAGTTTATGATCGGTGAGTTCTGAACCCTAATTCTTGTCTCAATTGTGGTTGTGGGAGGTTCTTGACCAAAGGGGCCCAATTACATCAACACAAGCTTGAGGGTGAAAGTTTCAGTGGTTGCTTACGTACAGTGATTGTTGCTGTTCTATTTAGTCTTGTGACCTATACAAAGTTCACAGAGTAGTTCTCTGCCTTCATACGTATGCTTCTGTTAACTAAGCCCTTCAACATATGCCTTTGTCAGTGGCTATTTCCAATAAAAAAGGCTACAAGCTAAAGTAATTGGTGTTAGTATCAACACTAATTTAATAAATTGTGTCCTAAGAACCCTGAGCCGTAGTCTCTGCTATGAAGTAAGATACATCTAGAGTATAATAAGCTAGATTGCAAAGTCAGCTACAGTGCTTCTTATAGCTTCGCAAATTACACGACGAAACGGACAGAGACTCCTGTAGACTGCCCTTTTGAAAAGTCGAAGAACATTGATTAATTTTGCCGAACATGTGTCTGTTTGTGTGGTAGTTGATGACGAGTACACCATCATCGGATCCGCAAACATCAACCAGCGTTCTCTCGACGGTGCTCGAGACTCCGAAATTGCGATGGGCGCCTACCAGCCGTTCCATCTGGCCATCGACCGTCCTCCGCGCTCGCATGTCCACGGCTTCCGCATGAGCTTGTGGTACGAGCACATGGGCAAGCTGGACAACACCTTCTTGCAGCCGTGGACCGTGGACTGCATCCGCAAAGTGAACGAGATTGGGGACCAGTACTGGGCCATGTGGGCTGGGGAGGAAGTGGTGGACATGCCGGGCCATCTCTGCTCCTACCCCATCGTCGTCGGGGAGGACGGCACCATCTCCAACATCCCGGGCTTGGAACACTTCCCGGACACGCAGGCTCCTATTCTCGGCACCAAGTCGGATACCTTGCCTCCAATCCTCACCACTTAAAAGACTCTTTCCGTGGTTGTGGAATTGAGCCAGTTTGGACGCTGGATCATATCAGTCTAACAGTCTGGTGCAATTGGAAGAACTTTTCATGGAGTGGAATCTAACATGATTAGACTGATGCTGTCAGGCTGTTGGATTGATCGGTGTAGTTAACTAGCGCAATTATGGAAATTGCTCCGTTTAGAAGAGAGTGAATGAGGACAGGATTTCCACTTGATAGCGTGTGGCCAGTGTAGAGTGTGCTCGTTTCTGGCTGGATGTTGTGCAATCCGGAAGATTGGGGTCTTGAGTCTTGAGGAATGGACGTTGGGCTACTTTATGGTTCTCAAGATTTGGTTCGCAGTTTTAGTCTTAACTCCCCAATAGACTGGAGCTTTTTATGAGATGCTGGGCGTCGTATTTGTCAGCAAGACTCGAGGAATGTGGTTTATCTGAATGCAAGCGTTTGGTTGTTGGCGTGTTTGCCAAGTACTGTGATTGCAGCTGTTGCTGTAGATTTTTGCACCTGGGAAAAAAATGATCCCATCTGTACCAGGTTATTTCCAATCTATTCCTATGTTGTATTAGAAGTTATGTCCACAGTCTCGTCACACCCAAGTGAACCAACCGTCGGTAAGAGCATGTTCCCTTGTTGCCGCTGCGAGTCTGTGCAAAGAATGACCCATTTTGTCCCTATGGACTGATCGGATTCCCAGGTCATTTTTGCAATAGAACGACAGAACAGAGAAATTTTCACATCTGTATTGGTCAACTCATTTTTGAAGAAAAAAGGACACGTTAGAGATTTGGAATTGAGCAAAGATATATAGCTTCCCATTGTTGTCCCTAGGTTGTGACCACTTTGCATCCATTTGAATTCTAATGTAGTGTTTTTGACTCCCTACATGGTTGTAATGGCAATCTAAGAGCGTCCTTCAAGATTGTGGAATGAGTAAACTTTTTGCAATGTATGGAAACCGCTTGACGTGTTCATTTGGAAGTGATCGTGGAATGAGCGAACATTTTGCGATGTATAGAAACTGCTTGTGGTGTTCATTGAAGTGATCAAATCATGACATTTTAACTCAATTCACTATTTTGTAGTCATTCTTGTCAGTGCAGTTATTGTGGACAAGTCATTTATACCCTTCTTTTTTCGTAGTGATTCTAACCCTTTCAACCCCAATTCTACATTGAAGTTGTCATAAAGTCAATGCTTTAGAGATTTTTCTACATTACAATGCAGCATGGATCCAAAAGTAAGGCAACTTTGTATCTATTGTAATCAGTAATCATAGAACTTGCTCAATATTATCCCAATCAATATTCTACACGCTTCTTAATAAAAGAAAAAAAAAAAATTCCCCCCTCCTAACAAAATAATTAATTGAGTTCACCAATCCCTTTCACTTATATAAAAACACATCAAACTTTCAATACAAACTACACTAAAAATTATGTATATACTACATCACTAATAATGTTGAAAATTATAATGCTAACAAAGTAGATAGAACAAAGCCTCCCTCTTAACCGAGGTATATAATATTGGAGTCACAACTTAAATTCTAAAGCTATCATCAAGGTACTTTGCCAAAAATAAATCTGATAATTTGATTTGTGAACCAATAGGTGCATTGCTCATTTCTACATTGATTTAGAAAGTCATCCATCAACTACTTCTTAGCTACATCGTTCTTACAAGATTAACCATTGAAGGACAAACCTATCTGAGGAGCATGGTTTTAGGATCAAACATAAATTTCATATAGTTTTTTATTTTAAATGTCGTAGAGCTTGACTAAGAAAATGTAGTTCCAATAATTTTATTTTTATTTGTATACATATTTTTTAAATTGTTAAAATTGTAATTTTTGTGACACCTTGAAGGGAGCATCTTGAAAACTTAACCTTAAATTTTTGGCCATTTTGAAGGTGTTTAGAATCTCAATTTTGTAAGTTACAAAGGGGTGAAGCTCAAAGTATGATGAATCATTTTTAGGCAAAATTAACCATAGGATCTTGTAGACAACCAAGTCCTTATCATCTATATAAAGTTTGGTTTCAATCCAAATCATAGATTGGAAGATAATAACGTAATTGTAAAGGTACTACAAGGATATCAATGTTTTGGAGTAGTCAAAATTGTGCTTTGACTAGCTCTTTTGGATACATAAGATTTTAAAGAGTTAGCATCCTATGCTCATTCTTAAAGTAGCCAAGTTCCACATGCATGGAAACGGGTCTTGTATTTTTAGGACCAAAAATGAGTGAGAAAATGGTCTTGCAATGGTGACCACTTCATTGTTAAATTTCAAAAATTATGAGAGAAATAGAAGATTTGTTACAAATCTAGAGGCAAAATTCAAGATCAAACATAGTAGAGTGAAGGAAGATAAGAAAAACACACAATAGGAAAAACAAATTGAAAAAACAACTCAAATCCGAGTGCAAAAAATGTACTCCTATGCTATTTGTACCCACAAACCAGGCAAAGTTAAAAGGGAGAGGACAGTGCCGCTCTAAGTCTGATCTATTATTGGGCAGCTCATTGAAAAGGATCATGAACAGCCTAAACTAGGAACCAATTAGAATTCCAAGCATCATCATTACTCTTCCACCTCTCTTCCATCCCAAAGGTTGGGCCCAGCCTTGCTAATACAAGATGATACAATTTTGCCCCTGCCTGCCTATGAACACATACCTCTACTTCATGCTTTAACAAAGTTTCTTAAAGCATTGACTCTTTGTTAGAGCCCCAAGACCACCCATGCTTTGTAAACTTTTGTAAACTCAATAGTGACTCTTTTCCTAAATCTAAAATCACCACTAGATAGCTAACTTGATCCTCTTGAAAATGAGCCCAACTTCAAGTGACTCTTTACATTCCTAAGTTCAAAAATGGCCATTCTAAAAATGGATCAACCCATTTTGAGTCACTGAAAAATTTAAGGGTTAAAATACACCACTTTTAAACTTTTCAATTGAATGAATTTTTCTTAGTATGAACTCAAGGAGTTCAACAATTACACCATGATGTTTAACACTAACATCTCTAATTTTGCTAAAAATGTTGTACTATTTTAAGTATTTTTGTAATTATTTTATTTTTACAAAGAAATTACTTAAAATAATCATATAAATCTTATTTTTAATGTTTTTAATTATAAAAAGATGAAGTTAAAGTTTGGATATATATTACTACATGAGAAAAATATCAAAATAAGCTGTTTTTTAATGATTGAAATGTAATGAAGTTTGACCATATAGGAACATGGAATGTCCTTTAAGGATTCACCAACCACATGTGTTTAGTTATGGAACCTAGTGTGAACAAGCTCTTTGGGGCTGGTTTATATTAAGGCCAGAACAAGGACCAGAAGCACTCCAAAGTACCCTACTTTGTTACAGATGTGAATACCGGTATGTGACCATGTAAAGCAAGAGCCCAAGACAAAAAATAGTAATAGCACCTTGCATGGTCTTAGTATGTATAAACCCCAAAGAGCCCATAGCAATGCTATATCTATTTATTGTTCGATCTGACATTGTCAACCACAAGATCAATTAAATAGTCAAAATCTATGGTTGTGAGGTTCTAGTCCGCCAGGATCTCTTAGAAATACTGTTAGGCCTACCTCACAAAGGTGGTTAAGAAAAAAGCTCCTAAAACTCTGCAAAACATTATCTACTTTGTCCATGTCGGATTCCAAGTAGACTTTTCATTCATGAAAAAATGGCATGGGCTTTGGTCAAAGTGTAAACCCAACTTGGACATGCCTATTTCTCCACCAATCCCTGCTCTGATAATTCAAGAGGGTCTTTGATCCCGCCCTGGTGTAAACCAGCTCTAAGTTATGCCAACCTTATAATTGGGATGGAGTTTATTATATCTAAGCTTATGGCATGAGCAAATCCATTTGCAAGGCTGAACCTCGGAACCTCCAGTCCAAACTCCAAAGTGCAAAGTCCCAACCAGTCTGGGACGGCTTCAGGCCTTCAAGTGCTGCTCAACTGAAGGTGGGGCCTTGCCTTGCTTGCCGCAGCAAGATTAGTTCAAGCCTCGCCTCGATTCCCCTGTTCCCGCTCCCGCACCCCGCGTTACCACTTGCACTGCATCGATCTTCAAGCTCTTTTAAGCTAGAGCCTCTTGGCACCGCTTTGGACAGTCTCGCAGTGAGCACGGACATCCACTGGGCCTTCCACCGACGCCGATCTGGTGAGTAGTCCGCATCCTGTGGAAAATGGAAACCTCCACATTGCCGGGATTCAGGTCAGTGTGGGGGAGTTGGAGAGCGAGCTAGGGAAATGGTTGCGAGGGAGAGGGTGGGCTTAGTCTCTGTGGAAAGGTGAGATGATTTCCTGCAGAATTGGGTGATTGTTTGCTTGATTTGGTTGACTTCGGAGAAAATGGGAACTTTGGAGTGGATCAGGTGAGTGGGGGAGCTAGTTAGGAAATGGTTGCGAGGTGGAGTGTGACATTAGTCTCTGTGGAAAGGTGAGATGATTTCTTGCACTATTGGGTGCTTATGTGCTCGATTTGGTTGAGTTTTGAGAGAATTGTGGACTTTTCAGCGAATCGGGGGAGTGAGCTACGGAAATGGTTGAGAGTGAGAGTGTAAGCTTAGTCTCTATGGGAAGTTGAGGTGATACCCTGTAAGATTGTGTGATTATGTGCTGGATTTGGTTGTGCTTCTGAAGTCGAAATTGTGCAAGAGGTGGAAGTAATCCCGAAATGAGCGATCTTGGGACCGCGGTTTGAGGGGGCCTATTTATATTGTTACTTCCGGTTTAAAATTTCTGCCCTCTTGATCCTTGCCTAGATTTTGAAATGGCAAGTTTTTCAAATTGCGGGAACCGTGGAAAGTTCTCATTCCGGGAGCTGTGGCAGGTCTTTGCGACAGAAGGAGGAAGTCAAGTGGGGTGGACAGACGCTTGTGGCGTGAAAGTTCAAGACCGGATCGTTCGGAGGGTCAGTGCCATTTTTCCCACGACGGAATCCATTGTGGTGAGTGGCATTCGAGATGAAGACGACGACAAGTAGCTAACAAAGGTGCGCCCTACTCTTTGCGAGCAAGGCATTTCCTTTGATGAGTTCCTCGTCTGGAAATTTGGGGTATGGTGTCCTTGTTTCTGCAATCTTGCTATTAGGGCAGAGCTTTTCGATCTTCGTTTAGGGCGCCGTTGCCAGGGCTCATCTCCTCTTCTTCTTCGTCTTCGACTATACGTTTTCTGTCCCCGTTCTCGTTTCCAGGTGCACGTCATGTCTAGGCATATTCCTTATAAACCCAAAACCTTTAATCTGTTTTCCTCATTGGGATCGCGACATTCCCTTCTTGGTGAAGCGAGGATATGATCTTGACTCTCCAAGTGGAACAGAATTTCAATTAGGACACTATGTTCACCTGTTTGATGGGCCGCTTATGCCGTGAGTGAAGAGTGGAGGTCGAAAGTAGAAAAAGAAATGCAGAGACTGATGAATGTTTTTTTCTTCCATTTTCGACCTCCTTTACGCAGTGAGTAGTTAAGGTACTACGCGGCATGGTGCGATCGTCGCTTCCAGGATTTGAAAACCCTGATTCGTGTTGTCATTGTGTGCCCTAGGTAGTCAAATGCGGACAACCCATTCCACCTCTCATCACAGCATTGTTCCTGATCAAGAGCAAGTCCAAACTTTAACCTGACTTTCCAAAATGGCAACCTTCTTTTGCCACTCCCTGACCGCGATTCGCCGTGTAGACGCCCTGATCTACTTCTTCATCATCGTCTTCCTGGTGAGCTACGTCTCCATCGACATCTACATCCGCACCTCCACAGACTACGACACCGGCCTTTGTGAGTCCCTGTCGGCCGAAGCCGTGGCCCTGCGAGAAGCCAAGCTGACCGGCGAGGACGCGCAAGCGCTGTTGAACAAGTGGACGTTCCAGGAAGACAAGCATTGTGGTTCCATCGTGGGCCACCTCCCCGCAAAGAACAACTGGTCGCTTCCCCAGGGCCACCAGAGTGCGAGCGACGCGTGGCGCCAGATGAAGTGGGTGGGGAAGCCGGCGGTGTGTAGGGTCAAGGGGCATCAGATCGAAGCTCTCGATGATGTGCACAACTTCCGTCGAG
The DNA here is from genome assembly GCA_963969595.1 of Neckera pumila. Classification (NCBI taxonomy): domain Eukaryota; kingdom Viridiplantae; phylum Streptophyta; class Bryopsida; order Hypnales; family Neckeraceae; genus Neckera; species Neckera pumila. The sequence goes on along the minus strand of OZ018412.1, from coordinate 4,701,453 downwards.
GGTATGCGCTCAAGTATACGTGGGATGTGGAAGACAAGACGCACATTCTGCCCTGGCTGCTCGGGAACCGGTAAGGCGGACGAACCTTGTATCCAATCTGGATTCCCTGGAGAATATGCTAAGAGTTCACAACATTTTCAGTTGTAGACAGACAAATCTTAATGTGGAAAACGCAAGTTGAAACATAGTCTTTTGATTTTTTACTGTGCTTCTTGTAAGTTTACTTGGAAACACAGAATTGTCCATAGATTGGTCCATAGGAGCCATGACTTATCATGCGTTTGTTACATACAGTATTTGATTTATGGCTCACAGATAATAATCCTTTCCTAATAGTTATAAAATTCAATCTAAATTGTCGATGTCGTGGCACAATCGATTCCAAGTCGATGGTGAAGGGTAAACATGAAGTCGGAAATTGGGGTGGTTTCATAGAGGTCAGAATAGGGTTCTGGACCGAAGTGGGTAACTTCATCTCATGAAAACATCAATTTCTCATGAGACATCAAAGGGGAACCAAAATCATTGGATTTGATTTGTTGGCTCCGGGTCGAAGAGGAGGTGGCTTTGCATTGACAGAAGCTCGCCTGAGGAAGTTTGAGGAAGTTTGAGTAGCTACCTCACTCGAAAATCGAAGAGCGAGTCGGTGGTACAGGAACAGAGCCTGTGGTAGAGTAGTTGCTTGTTTTAACTACGTGAAGAGACCACTGCTGTTTGTAATCAAAACACCAAATAGTGAATCTTTTACGTGTCTGTTACACTTCACATATGAGATCTAAAGAGCTACATTGAAGTTGCCTACATCTGAATGAGACTATGATTTGAGACTGTTTCTCACCTTCCATTGATGGGATGTTATTGTGGCCTCCATTCCAGGGTGGATCTCAACCTGCGCAAGCGTCGCGTGCTCCTGGACCTGGGTGGCAACATGTTCAACACGAGTATCCAGTGGTTCATGCGCATGTACCCGTGCGACTTCACGGAGGTTCACGTGTTCGAGATCGACAGGAAGCTCTTCCAGTTCCCTTCCTCCCCCTACGAGGAGGAGTCCAACGTGGCCGAGCCCAACATGCTGGCGGCGGCCGTGAACGAGACGCCGCGCATCCCTTCGTGGATGATCCAGCGGATGAAGCTCTACAACGTGTTCGTGGCAGACGGCGACAACGTGGAGCGTAACATGATCAACATCACGCGCTTCATCAAAGAGGAGCTGCGGCTCATGGCGGAGGATACGGTGGTGGTGAAGATGGACATCGAGGGCAGCGAGTGGGACATTCTGCACCGTTGGACGCAGGATCCCGACATGGCGGCCATTGTGGATGAGCTCTTTGTGGAGATTCATTACAGTGATTTTAGCATGGGAGGGTTTGGGTGGTTTCAGTTTCAGGAGCACACGAGGGAGCAGGCTGTGCATCTGCTGGCAGGGTTGAGGGCGAAAGGGTTCTTTGCTCATGCGTGGCCATGACTTCATTTGTTATCTATCTCCTGTCAGTTTCACTACCGCAATGCGCAAAATTGCAGTTTGAAAATGGGAGGTGGTTTAGATTGAAAGAGGTGGAGGTCTCCAAGCTGAATCCACACTCTTTGTTGAGCTTGCAATCTTTGAAAGAGCCTGAGAATTCCAAGTTTGGAGGAGAGGGTTATGTCTGATACCCTTCCTGGACCTAACAGCGCTTGTCTGATTCTGTAGTGTATATCAGTATTGGAGGGCCTTTTGCGCTTGCTAGGACTTCTAGCAACTTTTAGGGAGTATTCATTTTTTTTATAGCCCCGATTTTGAGCCTGCAAGCATGCCTGTTCTACTTACCCTGGGATTAGTTCATGGAGCTCTTCACGAATGCTTTGCTCTCGAAAATTGTGACCCAGGCATCCCCAGGAAGCATCTTTGACGTCTTCAGGGAGGAAATGACTCTGGTATATAGACGTATTGACTGGTAGATCAGATCCATTTTTGTTGATTATTTTTTAGAGTAGGTGAGATGACGATTACTTCAGTGAGATTTCTTTCAATTGTAGCCGTGGTTCAACGAGGTGGGCCTTGGTGGATGCTATTCTCTTTATCAGAATAGCAACCGGGATAGCAAAAGTGTGAGTAAGCTTGGACCTTGCCTTTGCCTTTGATCTGTGCAAGGCTGCAGCAAGCTGGCAGTCCGATTATTTTAGTAAGTTTCTTGAGTGGGGTTTCGATTTTTATTGGATCGCCAGCATGTCCTATTTCTGGAGAGATTATGAAGGATCTGAGTAATGGAGCATTCATATGTTTTCAGTGATTTGGAGTGAGGATTCCTGTTTCATCAATTTTGGATGTTTGTCTTTTTATTCCTGGATGTTTAATAGGGAACATTGCCTTAACTCTGTCTGCTGTGCCAGTTGAGGTTAAGAGTGACGCAGTTGGATTGGAGATGGGCACTGTTGCCCCGCCAGCATTGTAACTCTCTTAAATAGAGGAGCAGCAAATGTGCAACCATTCATAAACCCCAAGTACGGCTGTAGGTGACTGTCTTGAATTATACTCCGTATATTGTCTGTTTTACCTCTAGATGGACAAAGATTAGCTTAATTAATTTCATCGGTCGAATTTATGTCAACAGAATCAACAGAATCAACAGTATTGCATGTGTAGGTGAAAAATTGGACGAAAGAAAGTTTTCATATGACTGCAGAAAAGTGCTAAAAAAATATATATGGGACCCAATTGTATCACTTTATTCTAGGAGTATTGATGCAAATTTACAGTGGCACTAAAGTAGAACCACCCAAAGCCGATCACTTAACCCTTAAGCGCCCCAGTGCCTCAAATATGGCCTCTCCAAATTGAAAGATGTTCTTGTTTGACTATTATAATCTTTTCAACGGAATAGTCAAAGGACATGTCCCTTTTCCTCGAGCTCTAGACTTGTCTCCACTACCAATTAGTATGGTCAGTTTATGTTGATATCTTTTTAGGTGATAGTTTGATTAGAATGAATTGATAAGGGTCTGGATTTTAGTGAATATAAGGCACTCAGGGGTTAATCTCTGAAGTCCCAAGGCCATTTTTCTATCAAAAACACTCGAACTGTCATTTTTGCTGCATTCACCCAAAAAAGCAGAATTTTTTTTAGAATCTAATTGTAGGATCATGTACTTCACTTGTCTGAGATCATGTGGTAAAAATTCCATTTAATTTGCCCAAAGATATTAGCATTCAAAGTCAAGCAAAAAGTTTTTTCTAAGAACATGCTTAGATTGCCCAAAAAACAAGATTGTCCATAACTTTCTCATCACTAGTCCAAATAGAATGATTCAAAGTTTTAGGGGAAAAAAAATTTAATTTTTTTTTAATTTTTGTGATTTTTATTGGATTGCCTACTAACCTCCATTTTTGGCTTTTTGTGCCATAACTTTTGCTTTTGGGCACCTATTGAAATAAAATTTATATTTTCAAGAAGTTTATGTATTTTTCTAGCTTCACAAAAAAATTTAGAAAATAATGATGAGCATTGAGACCATATGAGCCTACCCAAATTTGCATTTTGGCCTGTGTAGGACCAATGGATTTTAGGGATTAAGCAATTTTGTGACAGATTATGAGCAGTATGAGGCTATGCAAATTTTTCAAATAGAAAGATAGGAAATATGGGGACTAAATTTTTTTTGTAATTTTATTCCCAAAGTTGAAATTACTATGAATTTTGGGAACCAAAAAGTGCTTAGAGCCTATAGCCAATTTCTAGACTCTTCCAATTGTGATCATTCAAGAATTACTTCCCCACTCACTACTTCCTACTTTCTTGCTCACTACAGTACTTTAGGACATGTGTCATGACCTTATTAGTTCCAACCTAGGAAATGAGAGAAAAAAGCATTCCAAGCTTTGGTTGGAAATTTGTTCCAACCTTGGTTGGAAATGGTTGCACCTTACATGTTGGGTATGGGTCCTTGGTTGAGAATGGATGTTTCTATTTTAAATTTCTATGTGCTTTTGTGTGTGAAATTAGTACAATTCAATAATAGCCTAATATTCTAGCTTGCACAAATTGAAACATTTTACAAATAATGTAATGTAGGTAAATAATTGTTGCACATAAGTGATAGGAGATATTTGTGTCCCTTCAACAAACTCCTAGAGATCTTAACATAGAATCTACGTTATACCGTAGGGAGTGGTCAAGGTTGGCATTCCTTGCTGAATAATTAATTATAGTTGGCAAATGTGATTGACAAATGCTTGAAACTAAAGCAAGATTCTTTGTATTCCAGTACATTATTTTAAAGAGTCGTATCCCAACAATTCCGGAATCTGTTTGCACGTGCACTTGCTTGACTATCGGTACCATATTGTACTAAGTTACATCTAAAGCTTCCTGTTCAGTACGGCGACCAGTCCGATCAGAGCCGGGGAAACAGGGAAACTTCTGAAACACGCACCTCATATGCACATGGCATAAGGTCACTTTGGGTCTCAGTGTACAGTCAGATCTGGTTCATTTACAAACTGCCTTCCGATTTAAAGCATTCTATTTTTTCTTACAATGTGTAGAATAATTGGTGTATTTTGGTAAGCATAATTATCATTGCATCCTTACACAATCCCAATTAAGCATACCAAATTTTGATTTCAAAAAAGTAAAATTTCATTCTTGGTGAATTTTTGAAGTCAACTTTCACGGTTTTACATAATATTTTTATTGAAAACAATTGGTGATGAATTTCTTAAGTTCAATTGTGGATATATATATGTAGTGAACATCTCTACGCAGTATAGCTATCCCTTCACAAGCATCTCCCCAAAAGTCTTGCAATTCATTCTATAGAGGTTTTAATGAAGATATCTCTTATTATAATTAGATTTTTTTATTTTCCTCTCATGTAGTAACTAATTTTGTGGATTTGAGCATGATGGTGCATTCACTTTGACAAAATCTAGTTAAAAGGTAAATATATCTATTTCACAAAGTGTGGTCACATGAAGCCTCATATTGAGCCCTTACTAAGAGTATATATTTTGTTACTTAATGGGATGTTTTTTAATATGAAAGATGTGTGTATGGATGTTCCCTACATATCTAAGCAATCAAATTAAAAAAATTTATCACAAATTGTTTTCAATAATATGAATAAATTATTATATAAAACCATGAAAACGGACTTCAAAAATTTCACCAAAAATGGAGTTTTACTTTTTCGAAACTAAAATTTGGCATGCTTAATCAAGATTGCATAAGAATTGGATTTTAATTATGCATGACAAAAAATTCCATTTTTTTCAATACTATGCAATAAAAATACAAATGGCCCAAATCGGCCGTTTGTAAATGAGCTGTACCCTGGCTACTTTTGAGAATCCATTTTATACATGTGAATCTCCCCCTCCCGTTGGAACCCTAAATACTAAATACTATATCCTTGTAAGGAAAAGTAAACCTATTCTGCATTATACGTTGAGAAAATTTATTAATTCCAGTTTTTGAAGGGATTGCATGTCCAACAGTCACCTCAATAGGTGTGACTCATAGCATTTGCATATCGCAATTACATTCACCATTACGATGATTGTAACTGCCCCCTTCGCAACACAAAGCCAAAGCTAAGAAAAGCAAATGGTAGCAGAATTCAGCCAGAATTCCCGATGGGTGAAGCAAGCGATATCTCCACCAAGTCTCATTCCACATGGCCCCAAGTGCACACGGCATTAGCAATGATCTTCATGTCAGAGCTTATGGTGAAAATAAACAAGGCCTTCAACAAGAAGAAGGGAGGTCATTGGGCTTTGGATTCAACAAATTGAAGATTCACTCTTCTGGATGGTGTGCATTCTCCAAAATGTGAGAAATTACGTTAGAATGAGACTTGAATCATGACTTTCTTAAGTTTTTCAATGAATGCACCCATCTTACGTACTTTTCCTCGTACAACATAAAATAGACCAGGATTTCAGTTGGATTAGGTGAATCTCTTCTTTCTCACTATAAGTCTCAATCTAAGTGTCACTCCAGGAGCTACAACAAGGGAGCTCTTGAAGTGATTGATGTTTGGGACTCTTCCAAATTTCTTGAACTTTGTCAAAATTGTTAAAGCAAAAGATAGAGCATCTTGGATACCTTGATTCTTCTTTGAATTAGAAATGCGACGTAGATGTTAGGATCAAAATGTTATGATTCCAAGAGATTCATGTACATGTGGCCAATGGTGCAATTACAATTCAAATGGTAAAACAACATGTAATATATAAATCTGCAATTCCTGTGTTTCAAAGGTCACACAAAAAACATTCTACAACTCGAACCAACTCAATTGCAAGAAAGTTGGTGCTTCACCAGTGTTTACGCTTACAAGCAACAGAAATAACCATTATCAATGGCAAATTGTAACTCGCCTTTTAGTTTCTGGAGTCCCGCAGTAAGTCCTCGTAAGCCAGTCCAATACGAATGCAACAATACCAACTCCGCTCGGATTGTTGACCGAATACAACCAAACTCCAAAACTCCTTTCCCACTCGACAGGCCACCTTCATACACATGCACCTCCACCAAAAGCTCCAATGACGACACCACCACCGACTCCAGCAAGAAGGAGCCCTGTTGTCAACATGCACAACCCAAAACACCAACTCTTCGAGTTCCCGCAGGAGGAGGCTTCAAGGGCGTCACTTACAAACACAAAGTGGTTCTCATGAAGAGCTTGGCCAAGCCAGGGGAAGGTTTGGTCGCCACCAAGTATGGTCAAACCTGCCACGACTGTAAGAAATACAGAGCAGACAAAGTAAAACCAATTGAGAAGTTGATTGCAGACACAAGGAAAAATGGTAAGCTGCGTGCAAAGTGTGCGTGCCATGCAAAAGAGAAGGAAGCGAATTGTTTGAAATCCAAGGGGCATTTGAAGGGGGAGGAGAAGGCTCCTGTTGATAATTGTTGCATGGAAGATTGCGTGGGAAAAAGGGTTTATAACAAAGCAAGCTTGAAGAAGAAGCAGGTTCCAACTGCAGTTCGTCTCATGGATTGGCCTTGGTACTGGTCGAGGTACTTCCCTACTGTAGCTTCACGAGTTGCCAAAAGGATCATCCAAGCCAAGGTGGATGCTCAGAATGCCAAACTACATCCTCAACCTGTTGCAGAATTTGAAGTTTGTCTACTTCCCCCACCACCAAAATCTGTTGCAGAAAAACCGACTGAAAAAACTCCGGAAAGATCTGCACTTGTTGAGATTAACTTTGATGTTCGGAGTTGTGTTTGATCGCAGTGCAGTTTGATGTCCTTGGAGCCCAACTACAAAAACTATGTAAGGTCACTGCACCAAATTGTGAGCTGAGTGCTTCAAATACACAAATTTGTAAGGTAACTGCACCTAGTTGTGACCTATCTCTAAAATTAACCCCAACAAATTCTTACTCAATTTTCATTCATGACAGTCCGGGATCAATCTTATAGCAAGAAACACTTGTACTATTTCTTATCACACGTCACAAGCTGATCCTATTTTTTGGCCATAATTTTTGCATTCTTGCTCCAAATGATTCAAAGTTTATAAACAAGGTACTCATGAGTACCTTGTCTAATTTTTTAAGTGTTTTTAAATTTTTTTTACTATCCAACCTAATTTTATGTCACAATACTCAATTTTGGGTTTTTTTGAGCAAAGTCATACCCAAGAAAACAAATTTGGAGCTGAAATTTGGTGGAGATGGTCTTCTAGTAATTTGTAGCTATTGTCTAAAGTAATTCTAAAAATAATTCATTTTATGTAGTATAGAAGTTCACAAAATGAGCTTCATTCAGCTAGCATTTCAAAATATATAAAATATTATTTTGGTGGTTCTTTTGGTAAATGACCATCTCCATAGAATTGTTATAAACAAACAATTTTTGTTTTATTATTAATTTTCTCCTATTTTTAATTAATTAAAACATCAAAATATTTGTTTTCTTGAGATTTGGTACTTTTCTAGTTCTCCTACTTAGAGAAATTTTCTATGCTTTTGCTTTGGTGGTTACCTTCATCTTAAAGGCGTATACATTAGCCATGCTTTTTTTTGAAATTCAAAATTATTTTTCTATATTTTTAAGTACTCTAGAAAAAATCATGAGTATTGTTAAAAAATGCAACAAAGAATACAGGTGTTCCTTTGAAATTTCGCAACTTATTTACACGGTGTCAAAAAAATGCATATCAAGAATACCTAGAATCCTTTTTTGACTCCCAACGAGAATAAATAAGGAGGCAAAATAGTTAGCCTTTAGATTATAGAAGGCAATTAGTGCCTCTTTTGAGCTCATTGCTCATTGTGTGAAAAACTGTCACAATGAGCTCAAAACAAGTTTTCATTATTTATTATAGCTATTAATCCCCCCAATTGTCACAAGTTTTCATTTGAATTTAAATTAATATGTGTTTTAATCCCCCCTCCACCACCATCCCAACTTGTATTTCCCAAAAAATAATTCCAATACAATCAATATGGGATATATCCATATTCAAATTATGTATTTGTACCCAAAACCATACATGTATCCATATCTATATCCATATTCAGTGTCCGTATTCTACATCCATATTTTGTATTTGTATCTGCATTTATATTGTGTATCTGTATCTACATTTGGGCGGATGAGATTGTCCATTTGACATCCACGGCTTTGATTTTTCCAAAAGATCAACGGCATTGCTGAGAGGGGTGGGGAATTTTTTCTGAACTCAATCAACAGTTGCTGATTTTTTGGGGAGGGAGGTGGGAAAAAATTGGACCTGGAACATCATGTTTGCGTCTTCTGGTTACATTGTTACATTGTTACATTTTGTAACAAGTTGAATTTTCAATTGATAGGTCAAGAGGGAATGAGAAATTGAGATCATGCATGTGAATCAAGTCTCTATACTAAAAAGTAGACATTGACAGTAGTCGGCAAGAGCTCTTCTACAATAGTGGTTTCTTTATGATTTTATCTTAACCCCTAAAGTCCCAAGGCATTTTTCTATCAAAAACAAAGTCAAAAACAACTCAAAATTGCTAGTTCTGCTGTATTCATCTAAGAAAAGAGAAAAAATAATTTTTTTTTAGAATTAAATCGTAGGATCTTGTGTTTAACTTATCTCAAATCATGTGGTAAAAATTTCATAAAGTTTGACCGTACAGATTAGAAGATATTAGCATTCAAAGTTGGAAAATTTTGATTTTTGGAACATTGACTTGCAGTTTCAGATGACTTTGACCGCCATTTGTAAAAAATATTTGCACTACAGACTTTTGAATTTAATTTTTTTTATGTTGAATAATTGAGTTGAGAATCTAGGAAAAAAAATTCCAAGAAAATACACTTGATTTTCATTCTTTAAAAAATTGTTAAGTAGAAGTAGGTCCAAGATTGAAAGAAAAACTAAATTGTCAATAGCTCTAAGATGGGATTAAAACACTATAGTTCCAATGGTGAGATTGTTTTAGCAAGCAAACTTAGCCCTACCAAACAATTTTTTTGAAAAAATGTAGAAATTTCATTAGGAAATGAGTCCTAAGAGTTGTTTTTTCAAGAAGATATTCTCATCGCCCAAAAAATAAGATTATCCATAACTTTCACATAACAAATCCAAATGGGATGAATCAAAGCTTCCCATATAGGTAAGACCACAATCTATGAGAAAATAATTTTTAAAATTTTCTTAAAATTTTTGTGTGTGAGAAGATTTTTGCCCGCCGCACCAAAAAAAAAAGGACCTTTTGTGCCATACTTTTACTCCCGAGCATTGATTGAAATAAAAATTATATTCCCATAAAGCTAATGTGTTTTTCTATCTTCATAGAAAGTTTCAAAAAATAATGATGAATATTGTAGCTGTAGTAGCTTGCCCGAAATCCATTTTGTCTCCCGCAAGGACAATGGGACCCTAGGGGTTAAATCGTGTCTGAAATAATTTTTGGCATGAAGAATAACGGGCACAGTGCCACTCTTGTTGTACGGTCAAGTTAGGGCTGTCAGGTACCACTCATTTATAAACTACCTATTTGAGAAGTTCAAAGCTTTGTTCATAACATATAAATAAAATTGGCATTGTTTGTCTTGCATAATTAATATTGAATTTTTACCTACTCTCAACCAGGGCTTTTTGTTTGGCTTTCTGGTGCCAAATTACATTTGAAAAAAAAAGGTTGGCTAAAAAACGGCAAAAAATCATAAAGTTTTTTGCCATAAAATCTGGAATTAAAAAGAATCTTGGATAAAATCGCCAGATTGTGGATGAAAATCGAATTATAGACATGTGATTACACTATTGTAATATTTTCTATCCAGTATGTAGATGAATGTTGAAATTTGGAGCTGCACTTTAACATTTTATATTGCCACTTTGGCACTTCATAAAAAATGAAAAAAAGAAGCCCTGCTCTCAACCAAGCATACCAAATTTCAATTTCAAAAAAGCAAAATTGCATTTTTGGCAAATTTTTCAAGTTAATTTTCATGATTTTATATAATATTTTATTGAAAACAATTGATGATGATTTCTTTCAATTCAACTATATAGATATGTAGGGAACATGCATATGCACATTTTTCATATTAAAAATCATTGCCTTAAGTAAGAAACAAATGAGCAATGAAGAGTTCAATGAAAAGTGTCGGTTGACCAAACTTTGAAGAAATGGATATCACTAGATTTTAACAAGATTTTAGCAAAGTAATTGTACCATCATGTTCAAATGTTACAAAATTAGTTACCATGTGAAAGGCAAGTAGAAAAATCGAAATATAAGATGATATATCTTTTGTACAAAATTTGAAGACTGTGACCTCATCATTGAAATCTTTATAGAAGGAATTATGGGACTTTTTTGGAGATACTTGTTTGAAAGCTAGATGTGCGTATGGATGTTTCATACATATCTATGCAATCAAATTAAAGAAATTCATCACCAATGTTTGTCAATGAATTAACTTATATTACCCCCGATATTACCATGAAAATTAAATAAAAGATTCACCAAAAATGGAGTTTTGGTTTTTTGAAAGTGAAATTTGGTGTGCTTGATTGCGATTGTGTAAGGATGGAATGATAATTATGCTGACCAAAATAAATAAATTTAAATCCACATTATGTAAAATTTTCTGAAGGGCTTGAATAGGCAATTCGTAAATGAGCAGTACCTGACTGTACAACATTACGATAGTCTAAATGTCTTAAGGACTAGTGGTGCAAATTTGGATGATGAATGAATTCAAATATGTCCCATGTGCATAATAAACTTGGATTTTTTCATACTTAGTAAATATTTACAACTGCAATCTTCAAACTTCTGCAAAGAGCTTGAAAACAACAACTTTCATTGTCCAAGTGTTTCCATACCAATGAATCTATTGCCACTTCATCGATCACACCAAGGTGCAACGACCATCATTTTATTACTCAAAGCAACCGTGAAAGCATCCTAGTCGTCACTTGTCAGCGATTGCAATGCAGGAAATCTGCTTACTCCCAATGCCACTATAGAAACACGCAGTTGACAGCAAGAAAGAAACAATGAAGATGGCAATGAGCACAAACGAATTAGCAGTAACTTGCTTCCTTGCAACATTTATGGGACCAATCTCAAGGCTACACTTTCCAGGATTGTAGGTCATTCTCCCGTCATCCTTCACTCTGAAACACCTGATTATTGCAACTATCGTGTGACTTTCAAACATTCTTTGGAGGTGTCAATTTCTTTTGAAGTCACAGGAATAATCTGGATAGGCGCTACAGACTCTTTTGCTGGGGGGTGAGCCAGTCCTTTGTTGTCTCCATGCACCATTACCATAGTTCCTATCTGCAACCAGGGAAAACCATTGCAAGAATATCAGAGAATTCAGAATGCAAATGACGAAAATATTGATTACACTGAAAGAAATTGACAGGGTTGATATTAATTTGTATCCATTAAATCATAACCCACGTGGCGGACAGAAACATGCTACGATTTCACTTCAAACCCAAAGATGGAGCACAAGCAAATACTGGTGGAATGACCCACTAATTTTTTCACACCATTGAAATATAACATTCATTCATATTCTCATCCTTGAAATATTTGTCGAATATCTTAGCGTTTAGCTTTTCCCAAAGTGTGACATAGCCCCTGGCACACCACGCCCAATGGCAGGAACGGGCCCTGGCGTATTAAAACAACGTGATTAAGCAAAGCAAGGATTTCAAATGTAGTCACATGTCTGAACCATCTCCTTGGTCCCAATATGCGCAGACAGGCAACTAGATGAATAAAATTGGGCTTGACTCGGCACTGCAAAAAATGTCCTGAAAGCCTTAATTAAAAAGGTTACCGCTACAGAGGTGGTACTTCTCGACCTCACCTTTCACATCCTTGATGGTTGGAACGGCTAAAACTAGCTCCTCATAAACCCATTGATATAGCTCCAGAACCTGATGCACAAATCCGTATATAAGTTCACCATCATGGAAAGGTTTTAAAGAAAAAAATCACATCGCAACCTAAAATTCAAAGAAAGGTTGTCTTTTGAATTCTGTGCCATGAGATGAAACTGATCAACCTCTACGTCTGCTTCCTCTTTGTGGCGAACGCAGTATGACTTTTTTGCCAAAGAAGTCACGACTTCTGCATGAGGAAGCGAAATACTTGCATAAGATTTGCCGGATTCATTTCCAAACTTCATTGAAACAGTTTTCTTGTTAAGTTAGATCATGGAGGAAAAGACTCTGACAATGTAAACCAACCTATTGCTGACTACTGTTTCTCCAATACAAGTTGTCCATTTCCTACCAATGATGATTTCCTTGATATGCATGGCTAATTGAGAACTCGTGTGATCAACAAATAAAAAATGCTTTGAAATTCAGTTGTCGAAGATACTCTGAAAATTTCGAATCTTCTAACTGAAGTCCTAACTCATGAAAGGGGTGGGGTACTTGAACTCCTAGCTCATCAAATTGCACCATTGGTTTGATTTTGATTGGAAAATCTCGATGACCATGAATTCATTTTGTGAAAACAGGGTACTTGACTGTTTCACTATTGGGCGAAGAGCAAGATTAGGCTATGCCAGATCGAACTGTCGCGACTTTGTCACCCTCGCAACCTGGTCCATGCAAACATATTAAGCTAGCTAGAGATGTAAGAATCAAAGAAAACTCAATGATCATAAATTCATAATGAAATGAGGCTTGATACCCTAAAGTTTAGAAACTCAAGAGATCCGTCTAAGTTCTTCAGGGACAAAGCATTCAATGTGCTCTTCCTCCTTTGTCAACGTCTTGTCCGAAACAGTCAAAGTACAAATTTTGAACACCCATCTTCTGATCTCTTGTCCAGAAATTCTTGCAAACACCCCCCTAGTCAATATCAAATTCGACACCAAAGATGCAGTCTAAAATCCAACTGGGGATCATCCTAATCCCTGAAGGACCAAGGATTCATGTTCACGAAACGTTAAGATCAGGTGTGAGCGATTCGCAGCTGAATTGGTTTGCAGAATCCGCCGAAGGAGCCGATTCTGCATGGGAACGCCAGCAAAGAGCCGATTCTGCATGAGAACGCCAGCAAAGGGCCGATTCTACATGGGAACCTGCTCTTAACGCTAGGGAACGCGTCCTCTAGGGCACGTTTTCTAGTACAATCATGTCGTGAAATGAATAGAATTCATGTGGGATCAAATTGGCATGAAAACATGAGGTCCAAGTTGGGCTTCTTGGTCCATAGGGCTCTTGCTCATACCTTCAAGGATTCCCAAATAGAATACAACCAGGGCTGAAGAATGTAAAAGCTAAACAGATTTGTCCTAATAATAGTGAAGGGGAAATTAGCATCACCTAGACAATTAGTGCCACCTCAAATTTTTGTGGAAATTGGTACAATACAGGAATATTTCAACTTGCACTAATTTAAATTAGTGTGACTTTGATTCAAATTGACTGTTCTATAGCACAAGAAAATCTCATGTAGTTGTAACAAAAAATTATATAAGGTAGACAAGCCTATTCATTAGAAGAAATCTAGACCCTGCTGAGGGCTGTAGCTATAGTAAAATGTGCATTTACAGAAAAAAAAATTAAAAAAATTAAAAAAAAATTAAAAATTCTCAAAAATGTTGTCAGGGTATGTGCCACGCAAGACTGGGACTAAAAAAGAAAAATTCTCTAGATTTGTACATTTGGCGGCTAATCAGACGGCCCTCACAGGGTCCAAACTTTTTGTAATGTGCCACCCTAGTTTGCAATCTAAATATCTTGGGTCCAACTCCAAAGGTGTGCACTTGTTTCACAAATGAAGCCCAGTTGGAATTATGATTTTTCAATTAAAATTGTAATTTTTGTGAATTCTAAAACGGTCTACCCTAAAATAACAAAATTGCTCATAGCTCATAGAGTAGTCATAAATGTTCTGAAAACAACTTATAACCTCCTTTTTATATATCCAACATTTGGTACATAAGTATTGACTAAAAGACCAAGGCCTTTTTTCTGCCAAAAAACACTCAAAATTGTCTTTTATATAACAAAGAGTAAAAATAATTTGAAAACATTTTTTTTACACATCTAACTATAGTATCTTACACCTAACTAGTATAAGAATGTACGGAAAAAATTTCAGAAACTTTGAACTCACAGATTGCAAGATATCTTTATTTAAAGTGAAAAAAATAAAATTTTCAGGACATTGCGGGACTAGATTATTTGACTTTGAACCTTCATAACTTAAATTTTTTGCACTACAAAGTTTTGAGCTTTAAATATTTATGGTGGACAATTGAGTTGAGAGTCTAGGAAAAAAAATCAAAAAAATATAACATTCATACTTCAAAAAATTGTTAAGTAGAAATAGATACGAGATAGTAGGAAAATCTAAATTATCAATATCTCGAAAAGGGAATTAAAATGCACAAATCCAAATGGTGAGATTGTTCTAGCAAGCAAACTAAACCATGTGAAATTTATTTTTTTGAAAAATTGTAAAAATTGCATTCAAAAATGAATCCTACGAGTTATTTTTCAAGAAGATGCTCTAATTGCCCGAAAAACAGGATTTGAAAAGGACTCCATCTTGAAAAGTTTCCTTCATATTTCGGAATTCTGTTTGCAAAAATCTTGCAGTTGCCATTCATGCAGCTCACGAGCAGTGACAGCTCATGCTTGCCGAAGTGTAAAATTGATTTAGACTTGAAATTTTTTAAGCCATCTCAGCGCCATATGGAAAATGAAAAGAGAAAGGGTTTGGTTCTGAGTTTTACCCTTCAACACTATCAGTAGTTGTTACTATTCAGGGGATATTAAGGGAATAATATGGAAGATTCTTGATCAAAAGATATGCAAGAATTAAATTCCAGAAATAAATGAACCACTACACATACACAAAATAGTGAAATTAGGTTGCCCCATACTAATTTCTCAACAGTCCACACTACAGAAATATTTATTGCTTTTGTACAATGATGCATTCAATTCAAAACTATGTATATGGGATAGATTTGTGCACCAGTTTAAGGCTTGGTTCAGAAAGTGGCATACGCCTCATGGAACAAGCATTGATCCAAGGTAATTTATCTTAAGTAAGGCAACCTAATTGACAAGGCAACCTAATTTCACTATTTTGTGTACGTTTACTTAAGAGGAATAACATTTTAGTAAAGTGCCTCTTGCATGAAGTAGTTGATCAGTGAGGAGCTTGCAAACATTCAAATTGACAACTAGATCTATGCAAACTAAGATAATGCCTCGCTTCAAGACCCTATATGTCCTGCTATGTTGAAATATCCTCAAAGGCATCAATACCTTAAATGAGGCTGTTTGTTTTGTTTTGTTTTGTTTTGTTTTGTTTTGTTTTGTTTTGTTTTGTTTGTAGCATGGACAACTTCCTGACCGTGCGTCCCCCGGCCGCGTGCTTGGTACCGTCGGAAAGCTCTCGCCGAGGAGGGGTGCACTAGCTTGGTTTCATGGCGTTTGGAGCGGTGGTGCAAAAGTTATTGAATTTCAAAGTATTTATTGATTAAAAAATTAGAAAATTACTTTTACTTTGATTTTGGTGGCGTTCTTGGTACTAGGAGTAGAACCGGGAGTAGAACTGGGAGTAGAATCGGAAGTAGAACCAGGAGTGGAACTGGGAGTAGATGAAAATTGGGCCAACGGCACAGGGTCACACTAGTGTCTATTAAATTTGCAATTCTCAGTTTTGTTATAGCATAATCTAGCACAAATTCTACTATTCTAAACTTAAAATCTATAATTTATTTATCAAAATAAATATTGCTTATCATTTTTGCTAAACTCATCTTTGTCAATCAGAATTGCCAATTTAATCAACATTGCCATGTTAAGACACTATGTACTATGCACTCAAAATTGTTAGCACATTCTTCCCAGAACTTTACAACCATATAGCATGTCATTGAGATATTAGTACAAATTTTCATGACTCGGTTCCTATTTATAATAATAATCTTTATAATGGATCCAAGTCTCTTCAATATATGATTTGTAGGTGATTCACTAGGGCCCATACGTCTTGTTTCATTTAAAAGACTCCATCTTGAAAAGTTTCCAATAGAGAAGATAGAAGCTGAACAATCTTACCTAAGAGTAAGGACCAACTTCTATGTGAGCCCGGTAGGCAGCTTAGCAATTACAAGCCAAACTAAAGATAAAATTGTCTTGCCAGGGCGGTTAGGAAAGCTGAGGTTGAAGCTTTATCAATGTCAACAGACATCCCTCTGGTGGAGACTAGTCAATCTTGAGAGAATCTAACACGTGCGGATTTCTTATTGTATCCCTCCCCACCTACCGGATCCACGTCCAATTGCTATTTTCATCTGCAACACCACCACCCTGGAAAGTTTCCCCACCCATTGATATATGTAAGGAGGTCCTATCTTAATCCGATGCTCACTGTCCTTCTGCTTGGGTTTCCTCGCCATGGCTGCTTACCACCTAAATGCGGAGTAAGTACCATCAAAGGACCCAAAATTCTCCTAAGGTAGTGTGCTGTAAAACTGACCCACTCCTTCAAACCGATCCTATATTTAGTTGTAGAATCGATTGGAGGTGATCCTTGAATGGACCACTTTAGCTATTGAATGCATCAAGGAAAAATTGTTTTTCTATAGCAAGAGCCAATCATAGACCTTGATTTCCTCAAAGCACTTTAGAAGTTGCAAAGGACAAATTTTGGGAGACCTAGGTTTACAAATAGGTACCTACAACATAAATCTTTGAAAATTCATAACTAATTCAATTATGCTTCAAAAAATATGAAACCCCTTGTGTTATGTTCGGCATCTATTTTGCTTTCTCTGAAAAATGAGCTAAAAACATTTCTTGATCATGCAAACCTATAAAAATGGCAAATCAGTCCTTAAAGGGTCGCTTTTAGAGCCTACTACCTTACAGCCGATATTTCCAAGCCTACAAAGAGTACAAGGGGGTCCTGTACTGAAGTTCAAAAGACTGATCAGAGTGTCGGTCAAGGCATTCCAAATTGGCCAAACTCCCTGCACAAGAAGACACGTGGATGGGTCGGTGTACAATAAGTTATAAACGAAACCAGCCTATAACAGGAAGACATGACAGACACCTAAGGTGAACCAGCCCGCCGATTACCACCACCTTTCTCAATGCCTTCCCCATGTACTTCTAGTGTACATTTCCCCTCTGAATTGTACCCCATGGATATATGATGGCGGAATTGAGAAGGATAGTGGTAATAGGTTGGTTCACCTTAACCCCTAAAGGATCAGCATGCGATTTTTTGGCTACATAGCAATTTTTAGGCAAGTACGTGTGACTGGAGGTATCCATATTTTGAGCCCAAATTTTCATCGAAGGTGGGGACAAGGAATATCTTTCATGTGCATTCAATTGGTCATGTCATTTGGAAATATGAGTCAAAAGTTATGGCATGTATGTTAATTCTGTTTTGTAAATGGGCAGTCCGGGCATACCAGAAAAAATCACTTTTATAGAAACAAGATTTTTTAATTGGTTTTCTAGAGTTATACATCCATACCTCAAGTTTGGTGTTTATTTTGTTTTGTTTTGTTTTGTTTGTTTGTTTGTTACGTTGAGATCTCATAGACCATGCGTCCCCCGGCCGCGTGTGTAGTACCGTCAAAAAGCTCTCGGCAAGGAGGAGTGCATGGGCTTAGTTTTGAGCTACAGTGCGGAAGTTATTGAAGTTTGAAGTATTTATGGATCCAAAAATTAGAAAATTACTTTTACTTTGCTTTTAGTTGTGTTCTTGGTACCATTGAAAAGCTCTTGGCAAGGAGGGATGGACGGGTTTGTTTTGTGGCTTTTGGAATGACATT
Organism: Neckera pumila; assembly: GCA_963969595.1. Classification (NCBI taxonomy): domain Eukaryota; kingdom Viridiplantae; phylum Streptophyta; class Bryopsida; order Hypnales; family Neckeraceae; genus Neckera; species Neckera pumila. Next base: position 4,683,178 of record OZ018412.1, on the reverse strand, counting down.
GTAAAAGATATTGAATTTCAAAGTTTTTATTATGAATTAAAAAATTAGAAAATTATTTTTACTATGATTTTGGTTGTGGCAACGGCACAGGGCACACTAGTACGTGGAAAGCTTTGAACCATTCCATTTTGATCACTAATTCAAAAGTTATGAGGAGTTTTTTTTTGCGGGCAATTATGGATTTTCTATTCTAAAATAAAGTTTGAAGTCCTTTATCTTACCCAATTTTCAATATTTTTCAAAAAAATAAAATGACAGGATGTAGGTTGTTTATTACAACATTGCAACCATTGGGGTTTGGCAATTTACAATTCCATAATTAAATTCTCAACAATTTTGAACTTTGAATCAATCTCTACTATTGTCTATTTACTTATTTTTCCCTATATGTTGTACAATTCCAAATGATGTGAAAACTTTCAATCATGTGGCCAACTTGTCTATGAAAAAGAATCCGAAAGAGCACCACCATTTTAGACATTTTTCCATAGAAAAGTGAGCTTGTGAAGTGCAACTGCCCCTATTTTTCGCAAGGCCAAAAAAATGATTTCAATGCATTTGAATGCTTTAGTTATATCTTGCAATCCACATGGTGGAAATTTTTGAAATTTTTACCACATGTTTTCAAGTTAGCATGCTACAACATGCTGCAAGATCCTATGGCTCCATGTGTCAAAATAGTTTTTTTTCAATAATTTAGTACTTGTACTAAAAATGGCAATTTTTGAGCGTTTTCAATGAAAACATAGTCATGGAACTTTACGGGTTAATTAACATGATAGACACCTAATATGACAAACTCCTCAATTGTTGCAACGAAGTTAGGGCATTGGAGTTAGGGGTATGACTGAGATGAAGAGACTTTATTTTGGGAAGATTGAAAACAAATGTAAAATTAAATTTTTTATACACTTTTATATTCCTTATTTTTTTAATATTCTATTTTTTATTTTTTATGAATGAAATAGTGTACAAACAACAAAATTTGAATTGATCTTATAACCAACTTTCTCAATTGACAATGTAGGTATCCAGACATGGCCTCAAAACATAATCTAATTGGTCATAGCAGTTGGATTTAAATTGGATTTGGGAAGGAATCTTGATTGGAAGCTTAGGTGCACTTCCTAGGGAACCTATAAAGTTTGTTTTACCATATTTGTCTTACATTGTACTATACATTCATGCTATCTGTTGTTTCAAGCCTAAAGGTCAACATTACATCCTAAATTCCATATTGAAAGTGTGAGAAGACATTACTTTAATATTCTCTTATTCCTTTGTTATCCCTGTATTTTTATATGTCCTTATTAACCCCTTAAGTTCCTCCACTATGTTTTCATTAAAAATGCTCCAAAACTGCCATTTCTATTGCAAGTAGTGGAATTTTTTCACAATGATTGCCATACCTGAGTGTACATCTCGTAATAGGATGGTTCACAAATATATGTTATTTTTTTTTGAAAGGTTTAGTCACGTGGATTGTAAGAAAATAATGTTTAGGGTGACAGAAATATTATTTTTGGTGCTTGAAAATTGAAGGCAGTTGCGCTTTAGTAGGACTAATTCATCTTCAAATAGTCCGTGTCACTTGTGCTTCATTAAATTCATTCTTCATGGTAAGTAAGGTACATGCTCCAAAAATTTCAAGTTGTTTGGGATTGTACAACGATACCAAAAAATTGAAATGTGCAAAGATGTTTGTCCAAAAAGCCCTACTTTTGCAAATCCTAAGAATTTCATTTCTTCTTCCTAAAGATGTTTTTTTTCTAATATTGAATGGTCATCACCTTCAATGTCATGTCTTTTATCATAAGAAATGATTTCTAATCAAAATTGGTAAAATCTCAGCTATTTGTGAAGGAGATTGAGAACTACAACCTATTGCTTCTTAGGGCAGGCTGAGCACAGAATTTCAAGTTTCAGAAGTGCCGGGTCCATAAGTTGGCTAAGGCAGGGGCTAGGGAAGGCTAGTAAGAGCTAGCCCTTTTTTCTTTGGTACCATGGAGCCAGATTGCACCATTTCAAAATATAAACGTCTACTTTTTGCCAGATAAAAGTGATCTTTATTTACCCAAATTTTTTCATTTCTATTAAAAATGTGGATGAAGTCGCCAAACTTGGATGAAAAAGTGCAAGAGTATACTTGAAAAGCGTTTTTTGGTCCCAAAGATGGATGAATGTAGAAATATAGTGCTTCACCAAATTTCAAGTGATTGCCATTTTCAAAATAAATAAAAAAGGGCTGGTCGGAGCTAGCCGGCCGGCAACACTGCATCGCAGGTGGCAGGTGACGGCTTGGGGGGCAGGCGGGGGCAGGTAGGGACATGAGGGGGCAGGAGGAGGGCAGCAGGGGAGGGAGGGAAGGCCAGGATTGAGGGTGATGGAGGCAGCCTTTGTTTTTTGTTTTTTAAATTTTACGGGCAATTCTCTTCAATTCCCAAATTGAAGGGGTTTTCCACGAACCAAGTTCCCTTAATTTTTCTATCTTCTATTTTATATTAGGTTGTTTGTTTTGTTTTGTTTTGTTTTGTTTGATATATTGAGATCTAACAAACAATAAGTCTTTCGGCAATGTTCTTAATACCGTTGGGAAGCTCTTTGCAAAGAGGGGTGCACAAACTTTGTTTCCTTGACATTGGACCTATGGTGTGAAATTTATTGAATTTCAAAGTTTTTATGAGCGAGGAAATTGAATTAAACTATCTTTTATTTTGAAAAATTCATAACTTTCACATCACATGTCCAATTGCTGTGAAACAAAGAACTTGCACTCCTTCATGCATAAAGCTTCCTATTTGTATCAAGAATGCAACCTCTCACATAGCAACAAAGCCCATATATTCCTTTGTGCATAAAAGATATTGTATTTCAAAGTTTTTACAAATTAAAAGTTAAAAAATTATTTTACTTTTATTTTGGTTGTGGCAATAGCACAAGGCACACTAGTTTTTATTGGTTTTGTGCCGATCTTTTGAAACGACAAGAATTTATTTTCCCAATCCCACCACCTAACTTTGAGGTTGTTGCCATTTTCTCCCAAACATTGGATGGAGGTATGCAAAATTGAGCATATGAACTATTACAAAATTTAGTATTTTCTATGTAGTGATTGAAGTAAATGCATCCTTTCAAGTCATACATCACTTTTCATGAGTCCTTTCTTCAATTGAAATAAGGGAGAATCTATACCTTAAATTTGTTTTGTTTTGTTTTATTTGTTTGATATGTTGAGATTTAACAAACCATGAAGCACCCGGCAGTGTTTTTGGTACCTTTGGAAAGCTCTTGGTGAGGAGGGGTGCACGGACTTTGTTTTGTGGCGTTTGGACCTATGTTATTGAATTTCATACGTAGTATTTTTTATGAATAAGAAAATTGAATAAAATTATCTTTTATTTTGGGAAACCATAACTTTCACATTGCAAGTCCAAACACCACAAAAGAAAGCCCTTGCACTCTATTGGTGCCAACTTCTTGGCATTTGGACCTACGGTGTGAAAGTTATGGATTTTTTTAATTGAAAAATTAAACTAAATTATCTTTTATTTTGGATAAAACATATTTTTTTCAAAGTTTATGTCCCAATGCCACAAAACAAACCCCTTGCACTCTTTTGTGCATAGAGCTTTCTATTCATACCAAGAATGCAACCTCTTACACGTCTATGGTGTGAAAGTTATTGAATTTCAAAGTTTTAAGGAATTAAAAAATTATGAAGAAAGGAAATTGAAGAAGCTAAAGACTGAAAATGAATGGGATGGAGGGAAAATCTATACCTTAAATTAGGTTGTTTTTCTGGTTTGTTTTATTTTGTTTTATTTTTTTTATTTGATACGTTAAGATCTAAAAAACTATGAGTCTCCCGGCAATGTTTATGGTATCGTTGGAAAGTTTTTTGCAAAGATGGGTGCACGGACTTTGTTTCGTGAACCTATTGGGTGAAAGTTATTGAACTTCAAAGTCTTTATGAATTAGAAAAGTGAATTAAAATTACTTTCTATTTTGAAATAGAAAAAACATAACTTTCATATTGCATGTCCAAATGCCACAAAACAAAGCCCTTGCACTCCTTTGTGCATAAAGCTTTTTGTTTATATAAAAAATGCAACCTCTTATACCGCTACAAAAGCCCTTGCATTCCTCCATTGTTTCTTGGCGTTCCCACTCATCGTAGAAAAGATACTGAATTTCAACGTTTAAAAAAATATGAATTAAAGAATTAGAAAATTATTTTTTATTTTTATTTAAAGTGTGGCAATGGCACAAGATACACTTGTACTATTTAAAAAAAGAAAGAAGGAAAAGAAGTTAAAAAGGTGAAGAAGGGAAAAAGAAAATAAAAAAGGTGAGGAAAAAAAATTAAGAAGAAAAAGAAGAAGGTAATTAAGAGGGTGAAACCTGTGAGGAAGGAAAGAAGCTAAGCATCAAACTTTCTAAAGTGAAGACCTTGTTTGTACCTTAATTAGACAAAAAGTTGCTCAAGCTACTAGTGAGCTACGATAGACCATATTATGCATTGTCCTAACTAGCATTTACAGATCTCCACAAGCATCTTGCTATTCTCCTTTGTTTACAATTGTCTTAGGGCCTCTTGCAATGCTGCATCAGTGGACAAAGTTTGTAGGGGGAGTTACAAGGTTCAAGTGAGCAATTGCACTAACATGTGGAGGTCGTTGCAAGAATGACCTTCCGTTTTTGTTCCACTTTGGCCGCTTTCAGCCATTTTTGGGGGAATACTATAAAAATAGAAAAACATTTTTAAAAAAATATAAAAAATATTAGAAATGTATACACCTATTAAAAAAAGACATCCTATGAAGGAAAAGCAAAAAAAAAATTTCGAAATAGGAGAACTAGAAAAGTGCAGAATTGCAAGAAAATACATACTTTCACATTTTAATTTGTAAAAAATAGGAAAAGTAATTTAAAAAAACCCTGAAAAATGCCATTAGAGAAGACTTCATGGTAAAGAGATTTCACCAAAAAAATGATCTTAAAACCATCTTCAATGTTCAGAATTGCATGCGCAAGGGAGACCACTTTGCATGAACGTAGAGGATATAAAATAAAATATTTTTTAATGCCCCTTGGTAGAAACATGAATTCCTACTATGGGAATAGACCATAGAAATTTCAGCTCCAAATCATTAAATTTTGGGACTCCTTACATAGTAAAACCCTAAAACTAAAAACGTGACAAATTGGTTTAAATGATTTTTAAATATAAAATGATTTTTTGGAAATTTCTGAAAAATATGAGATATGATTAAACTCATAAGAAGAATCTCTACTAAAAACATCAAGTTCATACGAGTCATGCTTCTAAAGTTATTGCAAAATGAAGCTTTGGCATTGGCTTTGTGACATTGTTTCAGTACCGGTCTTTTATGCAATCACGGACCCAGTGGGTGGAGAAGGATCCAATAAGAATTCCACGCATCTTAATTGCAAGATTGCTTGTATCTTCTTCTTACCAGGCCACGTGTGGCTAGCAAGGCTTGTATATTGCCCCTTTAAAATGAAATTTTGTTTTATTTGTTTCAATATAAAATAAAATAAAATCTCCCCAAGTAGCACGTGTGGAAAAAAAGTAAACATGTACCCATTCAGTAGCATGTATTTTTATTGCTTTGACTTTAGAGTAGATGATTAGGCTATTCCACATCCAACAATCTGCCAGGGTGAACCAACCCTCTCGCTTGTCTCCGATTTTATCCATCACAAAAACACAAGAACTTTTTATTTGCCATCCATGGGTGAATGCAAGAAACACCTGCCAATTTTGTTGCAATTTACAGTACTCATGCTTTTTTTTTTGGAATACTTTAAAATTAGAAAAATAATTTTAAAAAATAAAATATTAAACTAATGTATACACCTTCAAGATGAAAGTAACCACCAAAGGAAATGCATAGAAAAATTCTCTAAGCAAGAGAACCAGAAAAGTGCCAAATCTCAAAAAAATGGATACTTTGATGTTTTAATTAGTTAAAAATAGGAAAAAAAATAAAAATATATATAAAATAAAAAATTGGCCATTTGCAAAAACTCTATTGAGATGGTCATTCATCCAAAAAACCTCCAAAATAATATTTTGTATGTTACAAAATATACAAGCAGAAAGAAGTGCACTTTGTGGACTTCCACACCACATGTAATTAATTAATTAATTAATTAATTTTAAGTTTCCTTTGAAATTAATTAATTTTAAGTTTCCTTTGAAATTTATTAATTTTAAGTTTCCTTTGGCCAATAGCTACGAGTCTACTAGAAGACCATCCCCTCCAAATTTTAGCTCAAAATTCATTTTTTTGGGTACTAAATAACGATAGTGAAAACCTCCAAACCTCCAAATTGGCAAATGTGACATAAAATTGGGGGCTATTTTAAGACAATAAACTATTTTTGAAAATTACCAAAAAAATTAGGTAAGGTGTATAATGGTCTTGAGTACCTTACCTATAAATCTTGAGTCATTTGGAGCTAAAATGCAAAAGTTATGGCCAAAAAACAAATCAACATGCAAAGTGTGATGCAAAATAGTACAAATGTTTTTTGCTGATTACTCCCATGATAAAATTTTCAAATTTTGAATTCATATTTGCAATCAGAGGACTCAAATTAGCCAGAAGAGGTGTAGAAGATAAATTAATCAAGCACCAAGTAAAATAGGGGGTCTTTTTTGTATGCGCACACCTGGAATGACTTCGGGAGGACAGCGAGAGGCCGGGGTCGGTTCACCCCGGCCCAGCCATGATGCCCAGGGACTTTCCTGCACTATCGGGAATGTTGTCTGTAAACCTGAGCATTCTATTCCGGTCAAGAAACCTTGGGTCTGTACAAAGACCTGGGTCTGTCAAAGACCTTGGGTCTGTATAAAGACCTTGGGTCTGAAGCAAGCAAACCATTGTGGTCTGAGTCGGATCCTAGAGGAAGAGGACGACCGTCGTTTCATTTCGTTGGCAGACTGCACTACTCATATACGCATCCGTCTGCAGAGAATCGATCCTTGAGTGAGTATACGTTTTGGAGTCGGAGTTGTCGGAAGCGGTGATATTATGCACTCCGTATCGATCAATTTATTTCTTCGCTTGCATTGATTGAGGAGTGTTGTGGCAGGGCTTTGCTGTGTAACAATTGAGGAATGACATCGTTGCTCTCCTTGTTTTTCCCTTTCTCAAACACGGGCTGACTCTGTTTTGGGTTCAACATGCAGTACGTGTAGCTTCATCAGTATATCTATTGTCGGTAATCCCATCGATCGGTGAACAACGTGGTTTTGATCTGCACGGTCGACCTTGTGGCCTTGTGGGTGAAGATCAAATTTCGTCCCCTCTTGCGACAAGATGGAGGTCGTCGTCGCTCTTGCGCCCGTTTTAGCAACATTCTTTGGTAAATTGGTAATGAGAGGCGTGGATATGTACAAGCAATATCATGCCAACCGTGCCGATCGCCCCGGGAGACGCCCCGACGACAGACCCCGTCTTCCGGCTCCTAAAATCACCAACGAAATTACAAGTTTTTCGCAGCAGCTGGTTGTTCGCAGAGCCGCCCCCCAGCAGCTGGCTGTTCGCAATGCCTTGCCCCAGCAGCTGGCTCACAACGCCTCCAAGCACAATTTCGGAGGCGTAATCATTGTGACTCCCAAGCAGCAGGCACGAGACACGCATAAGGATAAGAGCAAGTACGGTGTGAACACAGGTAAGGCAAAAAATTTCAACTGAAACTTGCAAAACTCCGGATTCAAAGTCAGTTCAGTGGAATAAGCATAGGAATAATTTTGAAACTGCTTTCAGTGAAGGTTTCAGGTTTTAACGGAATTGACTTTCAAATCGCTTTCAATGAAAGGTTTAGGGCCAATTCTGTTAAATTGGCGGTATTCCATACGCCATTTTGAGATATGCAAATTTGTATGCAACTTACCTTAACATCATCACAACATTGTGCACCTTTACGCTAGGATTTCCACCCACCCACCCACCCTCCCGGATCCCTAAATCATTTTTTTCCTTGCTTGAAGGTTCACTGGGCGTTAATTCCTAATGGAATTGCGCCAATTGACGTTTCATTTTCTCCATTGATATCTATCACGGATACGGGTGTTTCTCCTATCGTTCATTCGCCGTTTTGACTGAAATTTCCCCATGTACTTGAAATTCTTTAAAGGTTCAAGGCCCAGTAAATGGGCTAATAAGGACTCCGCCGAGGCCCACTGGAAGTCCCTCAAGTCGAGCGACTCCGGCGTGAACACCGCCAACAACGCCAGGGCCGTGGCTGTCGTGAACTTTACCAAATTCAGCGTCACGATGTTCGTGGAGGATTCGAAGCAAAAGACGTACTACCGGAGTTACAAGGTCAAGTCCTGTCCCGACATCGCAGGCTTTGTATTGAAGTACCGACAGCGCGAGGTGTTCTCCGGAGAAACCGTCGGCGGGAAGCTGGTCAGATGCAACCACGACATGACGCAAGTGGAAGACGATGGCGAGAATGTCGTTAAATCTACGAATTGCTGGAAGAAGTTGGGAGTGAGTGCAGCGGGAATTAAAACAGAGGTGAAACGAGACCCCATCTTTGTGCAGATGGTGCGAGGAGCGGTGTTTGGATTGATTTGTTGTGTGCACAAGAATAAGCCGAGTTCCATGAATGTAAACATGCGGTCAATGGACAATGGACAGGCCTTCGTGCATGTGGATACTGATGTGGGAGTCAAACTGGAGAGAGGCCGGGATTGCTGTTTTAGCGTCTTCAGGATCGGCAAGCCACGACATGAATGGGTGAAAGAGAAGGTGCTGGTTGGCTAGAACAGGCATGTCGACGTTAATTTCTTTCGTTCAATCTATATTAGCTAGGCGGTATAATTCCAGTCAAATACAGTAGTTTGGTACTATACTTTTCAGTAGGAGCGTTTTGCAACATAAACTGACCGATTATCTTCCTCAGACGTTTTGATAACACCTGGCTTAAGTTCATTCAAGCCTCAGGTGGCTTGCGTTCTCTGTCAGGCCTCCTGCCGTGAGTGTTCAGTTTGCGTGCTCTGCTTGGTTCGTTTTGCTTAAAAATTAGTGATTAAAAGAAAAAAAAAAAAAAAAAAAAAAAGAGGAGTAAAGACTGGTATGATAGTTGAAAAAGGAAAAATGTGTTTTACCCCCGGTGGGTTCGCTGGGGATCCTGTCCCGTGCTTCTGTGTATTGTTTCCTTCTTTGCAATGGAAATGGTCTATGTGTTTCAAAAAAAAAAAAAGCAAAACTTAAACTGGATTGGAGAATGTTATGCACATATTGGAAGTCTAATTGCTTTTCAAGCAAAATTCAAGACCTCCCCTTTTCAAGCAAAAGTCCAAAGATGAATAGTTGCACTTCCTCTATCCTACATAGAAGGATTTTATGTCATTCATCACCAAAAAATGGTTGTGGTGTTGTTTATGGGTTAACTATTAACCCTGTAAGGATGGGCTCATGACCACTTATGTCAAGCTTCAACTGTCATTATTCTGTTTGATGCCATTTTGCAACTAGATATGAATGAAAAAATTTAAGTTTATTTTTCAAAAATGAAGTCATATGTCTACCACAAGTTATGAAGTTTCAAATTTTTTGGAGAAAATTGAAATTACTATGAACTTCCGGGGCTAATGTATGTTGGCACTTGGTGTTAAGGGTGATATTTGCAATGTGAATCCCATCCAGAAATAGATCTAAGTTCGTTCGTTAGTAATAGCCCTCTTTTTAACACCAAGTGTGAACATGCCTTTAGGGATATGAATCTCCAGGAAGTGGAGGAAAGTGTGAAGGTGAGGAGGAACGGAGACAAAGGACAACGCTGCTAAAATGTTGACACTTCACCAGTGGCTCTCGTGTATCAGATAGAAGAACTGTAAGAATGTTCACAGTTCAAGTCAGGAGTCCCGAAAGCTACAGTCTAAGGACGGAGACTACGTACGCTAACGAATGGGAAATGTACTGTACACGAGTCATCCATCTGATGACGGACTGAACCCGAACGTAATGAATGTACGAACTCCATTTGTTTACAGAAGGAAGAACTACAGTACTTACTCTTATGCCAACTTAAAACTCTAGGCATGCCCGATTTGAACAGGAAACCCTTCCCATGGTCTCCAATGGTCTCGCCGAAGATCATTCGCTGTTGCTTGGTCTTCTGGCCCATTTGAATTGGTTGGGTAAAGATTTGCAAATGCTTGGAATGTTCCATGCCCTAAACTGAAACGACGCATGTTGGGTAGTCGGAAGGTGGATCTTCAAGTGTCCCATTCGTTCCAGTTCCCTCTCTGACGTAAAGAACCGTTTCCATTCCCCAGGACGCGTGGATCTCAAAATGACAGTGGAACAACCAAACTCCTGAACAATTTCCATAAATTTGAAAAGTCGGCCTTAGATTAGACTAGAGAGGGCTTTGGTTGGGGTGGGTGGGTCTCTGTGTCAATTGCATGTTAGTTGACACAGAAATGCATGTAAATAGAGATTACTAGGACCGACTTTAGATAATTACCGACACAAAGAGAGTTTGAAGAGTTTACCATGAAGGAAATGAAACAGAGTTTATCCATCTCAATTGAACTCCATTTCATTACCATGATCACGGTAAACTCTTCAAACTCCCTTGCGAGAGATATGTTGATAAGGAGTGGCACGTTTTTAATCTGAGACCTTGATTTACTCCCTTTTTGTTTAGGCACATGAAATTGTCTCAGTGAACTGCAATTCTTTTGGCAGACTTATCTGCAGTCTTGCTTCAAGGTTACTAAATGATACTGATAGTGTATGAGAGAAAGATATATATTCTCGTACCTGGATTGTCGGCTCGAAATCGAAGAGCAATCCAGCCCTCGTGGGGGACAACAAACGTGTTGCGCAATGGAGGATTGACAAGATTGAAAGTGGCAGGGCTGGTTTCTGCATCGTAGTTGCCAGTCCCTGTGCCGACGATATAGAAGCTGTATCCATGGATATGGAAGGGATGCCTCTCGAACACAATCATGTGTGTATTCTGCAATATTATCTGCACCAAACTAGACACCCGTTACAACACATTGTAGGTGCATGGTCCATACAAGTTAAGGAAATTGAATCTGGCAATTTCGTTCGTCTCTTTTCTCAAGCGAAATCTTGTTACCCACGTACTACCCTGGAGCGATCTACTGTAAAGAGTCCAAGTTGTTACGTAAAAATATTTGCAATGGATTTATCGGCTATCGAGTGTCTCCTACGTACCTAGTATGCTAATAACAGTAGAACAGTAGGTTAGAAGTGACCTGCACGCTGGCGTCAAAATCGATGTCAGTCAATTGGGTTGCATATTTACTAAACCATTCAGACATGGGTAATTGGGTTCCAGTGTAGTTGTAAGTCTTTTGGGGCTGACTGGGGAACGATAGATCAAGAGCTGATGTCGTTGACACGACGCTATCTCCGTGATTCTCCAAGTAAGCATACTCCAGTAGTGACTTCCCTGTGTTACTGGGTACAACAAAAGATATGTTGTTTACTGCTCCAATGATTCGGTATTGATCTTCATATCCATGGATGCACGTTTCGAAAGGAGGACAGCTGCTCGCACTGTCCAATCCATAGCCAACTGTGAAAAAGAGATCGGTGTCCACAGTTTGTGGGACGTCTAGAGTTTGATAAGTGGTGTTGATGCTTTTTTGAAGAGAATCAAAGTGGTTATGAAAACTTATGTTATTGGCGGCTGGAAATGAAGGCATAGAAATGGTTTCAACGTGGGAACTTCCTTCATAGTCCAAGCGAGCAGTTGCTGGAGTTTGAGGAAATGGAATCTGCGGGCAAAACAAAAGTAGCACCCTATGAAGTCTGATTTAGTATTTGAAGAGTTCATTTAAGTTCTAAGCACTTCAGCAATCTCACAAGTAGTACAACCAATATGCGCAGGAATGATGTAATCAAATGTATCTAGTCCTATAAAGGATGTTTCAGTTATGAGCTATATACAAATTCGCCCAGACCTTCTCACAATCACATTTTCTCATGTCAGATATTTACCAAACCCCAGGAAATGGATGTTCTTAATTCAAAACTCATCCTATATTCTCACCTTCACAATACAAAAAAATACACACAAAGAGTTCAACAGGTGTGAAAGAGTGTCTAAGCCTTCCTTACTTTGTGTTAACTAAGTACTCCATACAATGTTATTATAATGCTATAATGCTACAAAGTTAACTTCTTCTTAAATTTATGTTAACCTAGCACATTATATCACAATGCAATAAAGTTTACATAATCATTTGCATTTGGGACACCAGAGCAATGACAATAAAAATGATGTACCCTTGAGACTTACAATTTCAGTAGAAGCCACTGAATACACCGAAGCAGCCATGTAGTACCTCCCAGTCGACTGGTTTGCAGTTAACAAGGCATCTAAGGTTTGTCCTGGGGCAATAAGAACTGTATTCGCTGTAAAGGGCGCAACGTAAGCAGAGTCTAACTGCACCACACTGAGGGAATGGTTGGCGACTGCAAAGAAGAGTTCAAAATTGAGGCATGAGTTCACAAGTCGAAGAAGATATGTCTCTCCTTTTGTAACTTTCACCGTGTGAGCATCTGCATACCAGAAACAGTCCCTAGGTTGTGACCACTTTGCATCCATTTGAATTCTAATGTAGTGTTTTTGACTCCCTACATGGTTGTAATGGCAATCTAAGAGCGTCCTTCAAGATTGTGGAATGAGTAAACTTTTTGCAATGTATGGAAACCGCTTGACGTGTTCATTTGGAAGTGATCGTGGAATGAGCGAACATTTTGCGATGTATAGAAACTGCTTGTGGTGTTCATTGAAGTGATCAAATCATGACATTTTAACTCAATTCACTATTTTGTAGTCATTCTTGTCAGTGCAGTTATTGTGGACAAGTCATTTATACCCTTCTTTTTTCGTAGTGATTCTAACCCTTTCAACCCCAATTCTACATTGAAGTTGTCATAAAGTCAATGCTTTAGAGATTTTTCTACATTACAATGCAGCATGGATCCAAAAGTAAGGCAACTTTGTATCTATTGTAATCAGTAATCATAGAACTTGCTCAATATTATCCCAATCAATATTCTACACGCTTCTTAATAAAAGAAAAAAAAAAAATTCCCCCCTCCTAACAAAATAATTAATTGAGTTCACCAATCCCTTTCACTTATATAAAAACACATCAAACTTTCAATACAAACTACACTAAAAATTATGTATATACTACATCACTAATAATGTTGAAAATTATAATGCTAACAAAGTAGATAGAACAAAGCCTCCCTCTTAACCGAGGTATATAATATTGGAGTCACAACTTAAATTCTAAAGCTATCATCAAGGTACTTTGCCAAAAATAAATCTGATAATTTGATTTGTGAACCAATAGGTGCATTGCTCATTTCTACATTGATTTAGAAAGTCATCCATCAACTACTTCTTAGCTACATCGTTCTTACAAGATTAACCATTGAAGGACAAACCTATCTGAGGAGCATGGTTTTAGGATCAAACATAAATTTCATATAGTTTTTTATTTTAAATGTCGTAGAGCTTGACTAAGAAAATGTAGTTCCAATAATTTTATTTTTATTTGTATACATATTTTTTAAATTGTTAAAATTGTAATTTTTGTGACACCTTGAAGGGAGCATCTTGAAAACTTAACCTTAAATTTTTGGCCATTTTGAAGGTGTTTAGAATCTCAATTTTGTAAGTTACAAAGGGGTGAAGCTCAAAGTATGATGAATCATTTTTAGGCAAAATTAACCATAGGATCTTGTAGACAACCAAGTCCTTATCATCTATATAAAGTTTGGTTTCAATCCAAATCATAGATTGGAAGATAATAACGTAATTGTAAAGGTACTACAAGGATATCAATGTTTTGGAGTAGTCAAAATTGTGCTTTGACTAGCTCTTTTGGATACATAAGATTTTAAAGAGTTAGCATCCTATGCTCATTCTTAAAGTAGCCAAGTTCCACATGCATGGAAACGGGTCTTGTATTTTTAGGACCAAAAATGAGTGAGAAAATGGTCTTGCAATGGTGACCACTTCATTGTTAAATTTCAAAAATTATGAGAGAAATAGAAGATTTGTTACAAATCTAGAGGCAAAATTCAAGATCAAACATAGTAGAGTGAAGGAAGATAAGAAAAACACACAATAGGAAAAACAAATTGAAAAAACAACTCAAATCCGAGTGCAAAAAATGTACTCCTATGCTATTTGTACCCACAAACCAGGCAAAGTTAAAAGGGAGAGGACAGTGCCGCTCTAAGTCTGATCTATTATTGGGCAGCTCATTGAAAAGGATCATGAACAGCCTAAACTAGGAACCAATTAGAATTCCAAGCATCATCATTACTCTTCCACCTCTCTTCCATCCCAAAGGTTGGGCCCAGCCTTGCTAATACAAGATGATACAATTTTGCCCCTGCCTGCCTATGAACACATACCTCTACTTCATGCTTTAACAAAGTTTCTTAAAGCATTGACTCTTTGTTAGAGCCCCAAGACCACCCATGCTTTGTAAACTTTTGTAAACTCAATAGTGACTCTTTTCCTAAATCTAAAATCACCACTAGATAGCTAACTTGATCCTCTTGAAAATGAGCCCAACTTCAAGTGACTCTTTACATTCCTAAGTTCAAAAATGGCCATTCTAAAAATGGATCAACCCATTTTGAGTCACTGAAAAATTTAAGGGTTAAAATACACCACTTTTAAACTTTTCAATTGAATGAATTTTTCTTAGTATGAACTCAAGGAGTTCAACAATTACACCATGATGTTTAACACTAACATCTCTAATTTTGCTAAAAATGTTGTACTATTTTAAGTATTTTTGTAATTATTTTATTTTTACAAAGAAATTACTTAAAATAATCATATAAATCTTATTTTTAATGTTTTTAATTATAAAAAGATGAAGTTAAAGTTTGGATATATATTACTACATGAGAAAAATATCAAAATAAGCTGTTTTTTAATGATTGAAATGTAATGAAGTTTGACCATATAGGAACATGGAATGTCCTTTAAGGATTCACCAACCACATGTGTTTAGTTATGGAACCTAGTGTGAACAAGCTCTTTGGGGCTGGTTTATATTAAGGCCAGAACAAGGACCAGAAGCACTCCAAAGTACCCTACTTTGTTACAGATGTGAATACCGGTATGTGACCATGTAAAGCAAGAGCCCAAGACAAAAAATAGTAATAGCACCTTGCATGGTCTTAGTATGTATAAACCCCAAAGAGCCCATAGCAATGCTATATCTATTTATTGTTCGATCTGACATTGTCAACCACAAGATCAATTAAATAGTCAAAATCTATGGTTGTGAGGTTCTAGTCCGCCAGGATCTCTTAGAAATACTGTTAGGCCTACCTCACAAAGGTGGTTAAGAAAAAAGCTCCTAAAACTCTGCAAAACATTATCTACTTTGTCCATGTCGGATTCCAAGTAGACTTTTCATTCATGAAAAAATGGCATGGGCTTTGGTCAAAGTGTAAACCCAACTTGGACATGCCTATTTCTCCACCAATCCCTGCTCTGATAATTCAAGAGGGTCTTTGATCCCGCCCTGGTGTAAACCAGCTCTAAGTTATGCCAACCTTATAATTGGGATGGAGTTTATTATATCTAAGCTTATGGCATGAGCAAATCCATTTGCAAGGCTGAACCTCGGAACCTCCAGTCCAAACTCCAAAGTGCAAAGTCCCAACCAGTCTGGGACGGCTTCAGGCCTTCAAGTGCTGCTCAACTGAAGGTGGGGCCTTGCCTTGCTTGCCGCAGCAAGATTAGTTCAAGCCTCGCCTCGATTCCCCTGTTCCCGCTCCCGCACCCCGCGTTACCACTTGCACTGCATCGATCTTCAAGCTCTTTTAAGCTAGAGCCTCTTGGCACCGCTTTGGACAGTCTCGCAGTGAGCACGGACATCCACTGGGCCTTCCACCGACGCCGATCTGGTGAGTAGTCCGCATCCTGTGGAAAATGGAAACCTCCACATTGCCGGGATTCAGGTCAGTGTGGGGGAGTTGGAGAGCGAGCTAGGGAAATGGTTGCGAGGGAGAGGGTGGGCTTAGTCTCTGTGGAAAGGTGAGATGATTTCCTGCAGAATTGGGTGATTGTTTGCTTGATTTGGTTGACTTCGGAGAAAATGGGAACTTTGGAGTGGATCAGGTGAGTGGGGGAGCTAGTTAGGAAATGGTTGCGAGGTGGAGTGTGACATTAGTCTCTGTGGAAAGGTGAGATGATTTCTTGCACTATTGGGTGCTTATGTGCTCGATTTGGTTGAGTTTTGAGAGAATTGTGGACTTTTCAGCGAATCGGGGGAGTGAGCTACGGAAATGGTTGAGAGTGAGAGTGTAAGCTTAGTCTCTATGGGAAGTTGAGGTGATACCCTGTAAGATTGTGTGATTATGTGCTGGATTTGGTTGTGCTTCTGAAGTCGAAATTGTGCAAGAGGTGGAAGTAATCCCGAAATGAGCGATCTTGGGACCGCGGTTTGAGGGGGCCTATTTATATTGTTACTTCCGGTTTAAAATTTCTGCCCTCTTGATCCTTGCCTAGATTTTGAAATGGCAAGTTTTTCAAATTGCGGGAACCGTGGAAAGTTCTCATTCCGGGAGCTGTGGCAGGTCTTTGCGACAGAAGGAGGAAGTCAAGTGGGGTGGACAGACGCTTGTGGCGTGAAAGTTCAAGACCGGATCGTTCGGAGGGTCAGTGCCATTTTTCCCACGACGGAATCCATTGTGGTGAGTGGCATTCGAGATGAAGACGACGACAAGTAGCTAACAAAGGTGCGCCCTACTCTTTGCGAGCAAGGCATTTCCTTTGATGAGTTCCTCGTCTGGAAATTTGGGGTATGGTGTCCTTGTTTCTGCAATCTTGCTATTAGGGCAGAGCTTTTCGATCTTCGTTTAGGGCGCCGTTGCCAGGGCTCATCTCCTCTTCTTCTTCGTCTTCGACTATACGTTTTCTGTCCCCGTTCTCGTTTCCAGGTGCACGTCATGTCTAGGCATATTCCTTATAAACCCAAAACCTTTAATCTGTTTTCCTCATTGGGATCGCGACATTCCCTTCTTGGTGAAGCGAGGATATGATCTTGACTCTCCAAGTGGAACAGAATTTCAATTAGGACACTATGTTCACCTGTTTGATGGGCCGCTTATGCCGTGAGTGAAGAGTGGAGGTCGAAAGTAGAAAAAGAAATGCAGAGACTGATGAATGTTTTTTTCTTCCATTTTCGACCTCCTTTACGCAGTGAGTAGTTAAGGTACTACGCGGCATGGTGCGATCGTCGCTTCCAGGATTTGAAAACCCTGATTCGTGTTGTCATTGTGTGCCCTAGGTAGTCAAATGCGGACAACCCATTCCACCTCTCATCACAGCATTGTTCCTGATCAAGAGCAAGTCCAAACTTTAACCTGACTTTCCAAAATGGCAACCTTCTTTTGCCACTCCCTGACCGCGATTCGCCGTGTAGACGCCCTGATCTACTTCTTCATCATCGTCTTCCTGGTGAGCTACGTCTCCATCGACATCTACATCCGCACCTCCACAGACTACGACACCGGCCTTTGTGAGTCCCTGTCGGCCGAAGCCGTGGCCCTGCGAGAAGCCAAGCTGACCGGCGAGGACGCGCAAGCGCTGTTGAACAAGTGGACGTTCCAGGAAGACAAGCATTGTGGTTCCATCGTGGGCCACCTCCCCGCAAAGAACAACTGGTCGCTTCCCCAGGGCCACCAGAGTGCGAGCGACGCGTGGCGCCAGATGAAGTGGGTGGGGAAGCCGGCGGTGTGTAGGGTCAAGGGGCATCAGATCGAAGCTCTCGATGATGTGCACAACTTCCGTCGAGGGTATGCGCTCAAGTATACGTGGGATGTGGAAGACAAGACGCACATTCTGCCCTGGCTGCTCGGGAACCGGTAAGGCGGACGAACCTTGTATCCAATCTGGATTCCCTGGAGAATATGCTAAGAGTTCACAACATTTTCAGTTGTAGACAGACAAATCTTAATGTGGAAAACGCAAGTTGAAACATAGTCTTTTGATTTTTTACTGTGCTTCTTGTAAGTTTACTTGGAAACACAGAATTGTCCATAGATTGGTCCATAGGAGCCATGACTTATCATGCGTTTGTTACATACAGTATTTGATTTATGGCTCACAGATAATAATCCTTTCCTAATAGTTATAAAATTCAATCTAAATTGTCGATGTCGTGGCACAATCGATTCCAAGTCGATGGTGAAGGGTAAACATGAAGTCGGAAATTGGGGTGGTTTCATAGAGGTCAGAATAGGGTTCTGGACCGAAGTGGGTAACTTCATCTCATGAAAACATCAATTTCTCATGAGACATCAAAGGGGAACCAAAATCATTGGATTTGATTTGTTGGCTCCGGGTCGAAGAGGAGGTGGCTTTGCATTGACAGAAGCTCGCCTGAGGAAGTTTGAGGAAGTTTGAGTAGCTACCTCACTCGAAAATCGAAGAGCGAGTCGGTGGTACAGGAACAGAGCCTGTGGTAGAGTAGTTGCTTGTTTTAACTACGTGAAGAGACCACTGCTGTTTGTAATCAAAACACCAAATAGTGAATCTTTTACGTGTCTGTTACACTTCACATATGAGATCTAAAGAGCTACATTGAAGTTGCCTACATCTGAATGAGACTATGATTTGAGACTGTTTCTCACCTTCCATTGATGGGATGTTATTGTGGCCTCCATTCCAGGGTGGATCTCAACCTGCGCAAGCGTCGCGTGCTCCTGGACCTGGGTGGCAACATGTTCAACACGAGTATCCAGTGGTTCATGCGCATGTACCCGTGCGACTTCACGGAGGTTCACGTGTTCGAGATCGACAGGAAGCTCTTCCAGTTCCCTTCCTCCCCCTACGAGGAGGAGTCCAACGTGGCCGAGCCCAACATGCTGGCGGCGGCCGTGAACGAGACGCCGCGCATCCCTTCGTGGATGATCCAGCGGATGAAGCTCTACAACGTGTTCGTGGCAGACGGCGACAACGTGGAGCGTAACATGATCAACATCACGCGCTTCATCAAAGAGGAGCTGCGGCTCATGGCGGAGGATACGGTGGTGGTGAAGATGGACATCGAGGGCAGCGAGTGGGACATTCTGCACCGTTGGACGCAGGATCCCGACATGGCGGCCATTGTGGATGAGCTCTTTGTGGAGATTCATTACAGTGATTTTAGCATGGGAGGGTTTGGGTGGTTTCAGTTTCAGGAGCACACGAGGGAGCAGGCTGTGCATCTGCTGGCAGGGTTGAGGGCGAAAGGGTTCTTTGCTCATGCGTGGCCATGACTTCATTTGTTATCTATCTCCTGTCAGTTTCACTACCGCAATGCGCAAAATTGCAGTTTGAAAATGGGAGGTGGTTTAGATTGAAAGAGGTGGAGGTCTCCAAGCTGAATCCACACTCTTTGTTGAGCTTGCAATCTTTGAAAGAGCCTGAGAATTCCAAGTTTGGAGGAGAGGGTTATGTCTGATACCCTTCCTGGACCTAACAGCGCTTGTCTGATTCTGTAGTGTATATCAGTATTGGAGGGCCTTTTGCGCTTGCTAGGACTTCTAGCAACTTTTAGGGAGTATTCATTTTTTTTATAGCCCCGATTTTGAGCCTGCAAGCATGCCTGTTCTACTTACCCTGGGATTAGTTCATGGAGCTCTTCACGAATGCTTTGCTCTCGAAAATTGTGACCCAGGCATCCCCAGGAAGCATCTTTGACGTCTTCAGGGAGGAAATGACTCTGGTATATAGACGTATTGACTGGTAGATCAGATCCATTTTTGTTGATTATTTTTTAGAGTAGGTGAGATGACGATTACTTCAGTGAGATTTCTTTCAATTGTAGCCGTGGTTCAACGAGGTGGGCCTTGGTGGATGCTATTCTCTTTATCAGAATAGCAACCGGGATAGCAAAAGTGTGAGTAAGCTTGGACCTTGCCTTTGCCTTTGATCTGTGCAAGGCTGCAGCAAGCTGGCAGTCCGATTATTTTAGTAAGTTTCTTGAGTGGGGTTTCGATTTTTATTGGATCGCCAGCATGTCCTATTTCTGGAGAGATTATGAAGGATCTGAGTAATGGAGCATTCATATGTTTTCAGTGATTTGGAGTGAGGATTCCTGTTTCATCAATTTTGGATGTTTGTCTTTTTATTCCTGGATGTTTAATAGGGAACATTGCCTTAACTCTGTCTGCTGTGCCAGTTGAGGTTAAGAGTGACGCAGTTGGATTGGAGATGGGCACTGTTGCCCCGCCAGCATTGTAACTCTCTTAAATAGAGGAGCAGCAAATGTGCAACCATTCATAAACCCCAAGTACGGCTGTAGGTGACTGTCTTGAATTATACTCCGTATATTGTCTGTTTTACCTCTAGATGGACAAAGATTAGCTTAATTAATTTCATCGGTCGAATTTATGTCAACAGAATCAACAGAATCAACAGTATTGCATGTGTAGGTGAAAAATTGGACGAAAGAAAGTTTTCATATGACTGCAGAAAAGTGCTAAAAAAATATATATGGGACCCAATTGTATCACTTTATTCTAGGAGTATTGATGCAAATTTACAGTGGCACTAAAGTAGAACCACCCAAAGCCGATCACTTAACCCTTAAGCGCCCCAGTGCCTCAAATATGGCCTCTCCAAATTGAAAGATGTTCTTGTTTGACTATTATAATCTTTTCAACGGAATAGTCAAAGGACATGTCCCTTTTCCTCGAGCTCTAGACTTGTCTCCACTACCAATTAGTATGGTCAGTTTATGTTGATATCTTTTTAGGTGATAGTTTGATTAGAATGAATTGATAAGGGTCTGGATTTTAGTGAATATAAGGCACTCAGGGGTTAATCTCTGAAGTCCCAAGGCCATTTTTCTATCAAAAACACTCGAACTGTCATTTTTGCTGCATTCACCCAAAAAAGCAGAATTTTTTTTAGAATCTAATTGTAGGATCATGTACTTCACTTGTCTGAGATCATGTGGTAAAAATTCCATTTAATTTGCCCAAAGATATTAGCATTCAAAGTCAAGCAAAAAGTTTTTTCTAAGAACATGCTTAGATTGCCCAAAAAACAAGATTGTCCATAACTTTCTCATCACTAGTCCAAATAGAATGATTCAAAGTTTTAGGGGAAAAAAAATTTAATTTTTTTTTAATTTTTGTGATTTTTATTGGATTGCCTACTAACCTCCATTTTTGGCTTTTTGTGCCATAACTTTTGCTTTTGGGCACCTATTGAAATAAAATTTATATTTTCAAGAAGTTTATGTATTTTTCTAGCTTCACAAAAAAATTTAGAAAATAATGATGAGCATTGAGACCATATGAGCCTACCCAAATTTGCATTTTGGCCTGTGTAGGACCAATGGATTTTAGGGATTAAGCAATTTTGTGACAGATTATGAGCAGTATGAGGCTATGCAAATTTTTCAAATAGAAAGATAGGAAATATGGGGACTAAATTTTTTTTGTAATTTTATTCCCAAAGTTGAAATTACTATGAATTTTGGGAACCAAAAAGTGCTTAGAGCCTATAGCCAATTTCTAGACTCTTCCAATTGTGATCATTCAAGAATTACTTCCCCACTCACTACTTCCTACTTTCTTGCTCACTACAGTACTTTAGGACATGTGTCATGACCTTATTAGTTCCAACCTAGGAAATGAGAGAAAAAAGCATTCCAAGCTTTGGTTGGAAATTTGTTCCAACCTTGGTTGGAAATGGTTGCACCTTACATGTTGGGTATGGGTCCTTGGTTGAGAATGGATGTTTCTATTTTAAATTTCTATGTGCTTTTGTGTGTGAAATTAGTACAATTCAATAATAGCCTAATATTCTAGCTTGCACAAATTGAAACATTTTACAAATAATGTAATGTAGGTAAATAATTGTTGCACATAAGTGATAGGAGATATTTGTGTCCCTTCAACAAACTCCTAGAGATCTTAACATAGAATCTACGTTATACCGTAGGGAGTGGTCAAGGTTGGCATTCCTTGCTGAATAATTAATTATAGTTGGCAAATGTGATTGACAAATGCTTGAAACTAAAGCAAGATTCTTTGTATTCCAGTACATTATTTTAAAGAGTCGTATCCCAACAATTCCGGAATCTGTTTGCACGTGCACTTGCTTGACTATCGGTACCATATTGTACTAAGTTACATCTAAAGCTTCCTGTTCAGTACGGCGACCAGTCCGATCAGAGCCGGGGAAACAGGGAAACTTCTGAAACACGCACCTCATATGCACATGGCATAAGGTCACTTTGGGTCTCAGTGTACAGTCAGATCTGGTTCATTTACAAACTGCCTTCCGATTTAAAGCATTCTATTTTTTCTTACAATGTGTAGAATAATTGGTGTATTTTGGTAAGCATAATTATCATTGCATCCTTACACAATCCCAATTAAGCATACCAAATTTTGATTTCAAAAAAGTAAAATTTCATTCTTGGTGAATTTTTGAAGTCAACTTTCACGGTTTTACATAATATTTTTATTGAAAACAATTGGTGATGAATTTCTTAAGTTCAATTGTGGATATATATATGTAGTGAACATCTCTACGCAGTATAGCTATCCCTTCACAAGCATCTCCCCAAAAGTCTTGCAATTCATTCTATAGAGGTTTTAATGAAGATATCTCTTATTATAATTAGATTTTTTTATTTTCCTCTCATGTAGTAACTAATTTTGTGGATTTGAGCATGATGGTGCATTCACTTTGACAAAATCTAGTTAAAAGGTAAATATATCTATTTCACAAAGTGTGGTCACATGAAGCCTCATATTGAGCCCTTACTAAGAGTATATATTTTGTTACTTAATGGGATGTTTTTTAATATGAAAGATGTGTGTATGGATGTTCCCTACATATCTAAGCAATCAAATTAAAAAAATTTATCACAAATTGTTTTCAATAATATGAATAAATTATTATATAAAACCATGAAAACGGACTTCAAAAATTTCACCAAAAATGGAGTTTTACTTTTTCGAAACTAAAATTTGGCATGCTTAATCAAGATTGCATAAGAATTGGATTTTAATTATGCATGACAAAAAATTCCATTTTTTTCAATACTATGCAATAAAAATACAAATGGCCCAAATCGGCCGTTTGTAAATGAGCTGTACCCTGGCTACTTTTGAGAATCCATTTTATACATGTGAATCTCCCCCTCCCGTTGGAACCCTAAATACTAAATACTATATCCTTGTAAGGAAAAGTAAACCTATTCTGCATTATACGTTGAGAAAATTTATTAATTCCAGTTTTTGAAGGGATTGCATGTCCAACAGTCACCTCAATAGGTGTGACTCATAGCATTTGCATATCGCAATTACATTCACCATTACGATGATTGTAACTGCCCCCTTCGCAACACAAAGCCAAAGCTAAGAAAAGCAAATGGTAGCAGAATTCAGCCAGAATTCCCGATGGGTGAAGCAAGCGATATCTCCACCAAGTCTCATTCCACATGGCCCCAAGTGCACACGGCATTAGCAATGATCTTCATGTCAGAGCTTATGGTGAAAATAAACAAGGCCTTCAACAAGAAGAAGGGAGGTCATTGGGCTTTGGATTCAACAAATTGAAGATTCACTCTTCTGGATGGTGTGCATTCTCCAAAATGTGAGAAATTACGTTAGAATGAGACTTGAATCATGACTTTCTTAAGTTTTTCAATGAATGCACCCATCTTACGTACTTTTCCTCGTACAACATAAAATAGACCAGGATTTCAGTTGGATTAGGTGAATCTCTTCTTTCTCACTATAAGTCTCAATCTAAGTGTCACTCCAGGAGCTACAACAAGGGAGCTCTTGAAGTGATTGATGTTTGGGACTCTTCCAAATTTCTTGAACTTTGTCAAAATTGTTAAAGCAAAAGATAGAGCATCTTGGATACCTTGATTCTTCTTTGAATTAGAAATGCGACGTAGATGTTAGGATCAAAATGTTATGATTCCAAGAGATTCATGTACATGTGGCCAATGGTGCAATTACAATTCAAATGGTAAAACAACATGTAATATATAAATCTGCAATTCCTGTGTTTCAAAGGTCACACAAAAAACATTCTACAACTCGAACCAACTCAATTGCAAGAAAGTTGGTGCTTCACCAGTGTTTACGCTTACAAGCAACAGAAATAACCATTATCAATGGCAAATTGTAACTCGCCTTTTAGTTTCTGGAGTCCCGCAGTAAGTCCTCGTAAGCCAGTCCAATACGAATGCAACAATACCAACTCCGCTCGGATTGTTGACCGAATACAACCAAACTCCAAAACTCCTTTCCCACTCGACAGGCCACCTTCATACACATGCACCTCCACCAAAAGCTCCAATGACGACACCACCACCGACTCCAGCAAGAAGGAGCCCTGTTGTCAACATGCACAACCCAAAACACCAACTCTTCGAGTTCCCGCAGGAGGAGGCTTCAAGGGCGTCACTTACAAACACAAAGTGGTTCTCATGAAGAGCTTGGCCAAGCCAGGGGAAGGTTTGGTCGCCACCAAGTATGGTCAAACCTGCCACGACTGTAAGAAATACAGAGCAGACAAAGTAAAACCAATTGAGAAGTTGATTGCAGACACAAGGAAAAATGGTAAGCTGCGTGCAAAGTGTGCGTGCCATGCAAAAGAGAAGGAAGCGAATTGTTTGAAATCCAAGGGGCATTTGAAGGGGGAGGAGAAGGCTCCTGTTGATAATTGTTGCATGGAAGATTGCGTGGGAAAAAGGGTTTATAACAAAGCAAGCTTGAAGAAGAAGCAGGTTCCCACTGCAGTTCGTCTCATGGATTGGCCTTGGTACTGGTCGAGGTACTTCCCTACTGTAGCTTCACGAGTTGCCAAAAGGATCATCCAAGCCAAGGTGGATGCTCAGAATGCCAAACTACATCCTCAACCTGTTGCAGAATTTGAAGTTTGTCTACTTCCCCCACCACCAAAATCTGTTGCAGAAAAACCGACTGAAAAAACTCCGGAAAGATCTGCACTTGTTGAGATTAACTTTGATGTTCGGAGTTGTGTTTGATCGCAGTGCAGTTTGATGTCCTTGGAGCCCAACTACAAAAACTATGTAAGGTCACTGCACCAAATTGTGAGCTGAGTGCTTCAAATACACAAATTTGTAAGGTAACTGCACCTAGTTGTGACCTATCTCTAAAATTAACCCCAACAAATTCTTACTCAATTTTCATTCATGACAGTCCGGGATCAATCTTATAGCAAGAAACACTTGTACTATTTCTTATCACACGTCACAAGCTGATCCTATTTTTTGGCCATAATTTTTGCATTCTTGCTCCAAATGATTCAAAGTTTATAAACAAGGTACTCATGAGTACCTTGTCTAATTTTTTAAGTGTTTTTAAATTTTTTTTACTATCCAACCTAATTTTATGTCACAATACTCAATTTTGGGTTTTTTTGAGCAAAGTCATACCCAAGAAAACAAATTTGGAGCTGAAATTTGGTGGAGATGGTCTTCTAGTAATTTGTAGCTATTGTCTAAAGTAATTCTAAAAATAATTCATTTTATGTAGTATAGAAGTTCACAAAATGAGCTTCATTCAGCTAGCATTTCAAAATATATAAAATATTATTTTGGTGGTTCTTTTGGTGAATGACCATCTCCATAGAATTGTTATAAACAAACAATTTTTGTTTTATTATTAATTTTTTCCTATTTTTAATTAATTAAAACATCAAAATATTTGTTTTCTTGAGATTTGGTACTTTTCTAGTTCTCCTACTTAGAGAAATTTTCTATGCTTTTGCTTTGGTGGTTACCTTCATCTTAAAGGCGTATACATTAGCCATGCTTTTTTTTGAAATTCAAAATTATTTTTCTATATTTTTAAGTACTCTAGAAAAAATCATGAGTATTGTTAAAAAATGCAACAAAGAATACAGGTGTTCCTTTGAAATTTCGCAACTTATTTACACGGTGTCAAAAAAATGCATATCAAGAATACCTAGAATCCTTTTTTGACTCCCAACGAGAATAAATAAGGAGGCAAAATAGTTAGCCTTTAGATTATAGAAGGCAATTAGTGCCTCTTTTGAGCTCATTGCTCATTGTGTGAAAAACTGTCACAATGAGCTCAAAACAAGTTTTCATTATTTATTATAGCTATTAATCCCCCCAATTGTCACAAGTTTTCATTTGAATTTAAATTAATATGTGTTTTAATCCCCCCTCCACCACCATCCCAACTTGTATTTCCCAAAAAATAATTCCAATACAATCAATATGGGATATATCCATATTCAAATTATGTATTTGTACCCAAAACCATACATGTATCCATATCTATATCCATATTCAGTGTCCGTATTCTACATCCATATTTTGTATTTGTATCTGCATTTATATTGTGTATCTGTATCTACATTTGGGCGGATGAGATTGTCCATTTGACATCCACGGCTTTGATTTTTCCAAAAGATCAACGGCATTGCTGAGAGGGGTGGGGAATTTTTTCTGAACTCAATCAACAGTTGCTGATTTTTTGGGGAGGGAGGTGGGAAAAAATTGGACCTGGAACATCATGTTTGCGTCTTCTGGTTACATTGTTACATTGTTACATTTTGTAACAAGTTGAATTTTCAATTGATAGGTCAAGAGGGAATGAGAAATTGAGATCATGCATGTGAATCAAGTCTCTATACTAAAAAGTAGACATTGACAGTAGTCGGCAAGAGCTCTTCTACAATAGTGGTTTCTTTATGATTTTATCTTAACCCCTAAAGTCCCAAGGCATTTTTCTATCAAAAACAAAGTCAAAAACAACTCAAAATTGCTAGTTCTGCTGTATTCATCTAAGAAAAGAGAAAAAATAATTTTTTTTTAGAATTAAATCGTAGGATCTTGTGTTTAACTTATCTCAAATCATGTGGTAAAAATTTCATAAAGTTTGACCGTACAGATTAGAAGATATTAGCATTCAAAGTTGGAAAATTTTGATTTTTGGAACATTGACTTGCAGTTTCAGATGACTTTGACCGCCATTTGTAAAAAATATTTGCACTACAGACTTTTGAATTTAATTTTTTTTATGTTGAATAATTGAGTTGAGAATCTAGGAAAAAAAATTCCAAGAAAATACACTTGATTTTCATTCTTTAAAAAATTGTTAAGTAGAAGTAGGTCCAAGATTGAAAGAAAAACTAAATTGTCAATAGCTCTAAGATGGGATTAAAACACTATAGTTCCAATGGTGAGATTGTTTTAGCAAGCAAACTTAGCCCTACCAAACAATTTTTTTGAAAAAATGTAGAAATTTCATTAGGAAATGAGTCCTAAGAGTTGTTTTTTCAAGAAGATATTCTCATCGCCCAAAAAATAAGATTATCCATAACTTTCACATAACAAATCCAAATGGGATGAATCAAAGCTTCCCATATAGGTAAGACCACAATCTATGAGAAAATAATTTTTAAAATTTTCTTAAAATTTTTGTGTGTGAGAAGATTTTTGCCCGCCGCACCAAAAAAAAAAGGACCTTTTGTGCCATACTTTTACTCCCGAGCATTGATTGAAATAAAAATTATATTCCCATAAAGCTAATGTGTTTTTCTATCTTCATAGAAAGTTTCAAAAAATAATGATGAATATTGTAGCTGTAGTAGCTTGCCCGAAATCCATTTTGTCTCCCGCAAGGACAATGGGACCCTAGGGGTTAAATCGTGTCTGAAATAATTTTTGGCATGAAGAATAACGGGCACAGTGCCACTCTTGTTGTACGGTCAAGTTAGGGCTGTCAGGTACCACTCATTTATAAACTACCTATTTGAGAAGTTCAAAGCTTTGTTCATAACATATAAATAAAATTGGCATTGTTTGTCTTGCATAATTAATATTGAATTTTTACCTACTCTCAACCAGGGCTTTTTGTTTGGCTTTCTGGTGCCAAATTACATTTGAAAAAAAAAGGTTGGCTAAAAAACGGCAAAAAATCATAAAGTTTTTTGCCATAAAATCTGGAATTAAAAAGAATCTTGGATAAAATCGCCAGATTGTGGATGAAAATCGAATTATAGACATGTGATTACACTATTGTAATATTTTCTATCCAGTATGTAGATGAATGTTGAAATTTGGAGCTGCACTTTAACATTTTATATTGCCACTTTGGCACTTCATAAAAAATGAAAAAAAGAAGCCCTGCTCTCAACCAAGCATACCAAATTTCAATTTCAAAAAAGCAAAATTGCATTTTTGGCAAATTTTTCAAGTTAATTTTCATGATTTTATATAATATTTTATTGAAAACAATTGATGATGATTTCTTTCAATTCAACTATATAGATATGTAGGGAACATGCATATGCACATTTTTCATATTAAAAATCATTGCCTTAAGTAAGAAACAAATGAGCAATGAAGAGTTCAATGAAAAGTGTCGGTTGACCAAACTTTGAAGAAATGGATATCACTAGATTTTAACAAGATTTTAGCAAAGTAATTGTACCATCATGTTCAAATGTTACAAAATTAGTTACCATGTGAAAGGCAAGTAGAAAAATCGAAATATAAGATGATATATCTTTTGTACAAAATTTGAAGACTGTGACCTCATCATTGAAATCTTTATAGAAGGAATTATGGGACTTTTTTGGAGATACTTGTTTGAAAGCTAGATGTGCGTATGGATGTTTCATACATATCTATGCAATCAAATTAAAGAAATTCATCACCAATGTTTGTCAATGAATTAACTTATATTACCCCCGATATTACCATGAAAATTAAATAAAAGATTCACCAAAAATGGAGTTTTGGTTTTTTGAAAGTGAAATTTGGTGTGCTTGATTGCGATTGTGTAAGGATGGAATGATAATTATGCTGACCAAAATAAATAAATTTAAATCCACATTATGTAAAATTTTCTGAAGGGCTTGAATAGGCAATTCGTAAATGAGCAGTACCTGACTGTACAACATTACGATAGTCTAAATGTCTTAAGGACTAGTGGTGCAAATTTGGATGATGAATGAATTCAAATATGTCCCATGTGCATAATAAACTTGGATTTTTTCATACTTAGTAAATATTTACAACTGCAATCTTCAAACTTCTGCAAAGAGCTTGAAAACAACAACTTTCATTGTCCAAGTGTTTCCATACCAATGAATCTATTGCCACTTCATCGATCACACCAAGGTGCAACGACCATCATTTTATTACTCAAAGCAACCGTGAAAGCATCCTAGTCGTCACTTGTCAGCGATTGCAATGCAGGAAATCTGCTTACTCCCAATGCCACTATAGAAACACGCAGTTGACAGCAAGAAAGAAACAATGAAGATGGCAATGAGCACAAACGAATTAGCAGTAACTTGCTTCCTTGCAACATTTATGGGACCAATCTCAAGGCTACACTTTCCAGGATTGTAGGTCATTCTCCCGTCATCCTTCACTCTGAAACACCTGATTATTGCAACTATCGTGTGACTTTCAAACATTCTTTGGAGGTGTCAATTTCTTTTGAAGTCACAGGAATAATCTGGATAGGCGCTACAGACTCTTTTGCTGGGGGGTGAGCCAGTCCTTTGTTGTCTCCATGCACCATTACCATAGTTCCTATCTGCAACCAGGGAAAACCATTGCAAGAATATCAGAGAATTCAGAATGCAAATGACGAAAATATTGATTACACTGAAAGAAATTGACAGGGTTGATATTAATTTGTATCCATTAAATCATAACCCACGTGGCGGACAGAAACATGCTACGATTTCACTTCAAACCCAAAGATGGAGCACAAGCAAATACTGGTGGAATGACCCACTAATTTTTTCACACCATTGAAATATAACATTCATTCATATTCTCATCCTTGAAATATTTGTCGAATATCTTAGCGTTTAGCTTTTCCCAAAGTGTGACATAGCCCCTGGCACACCACGCCCAATGGCAGGAACGGGCCCTGGCGTATTAAAACAACGTGATTAAGCAAAGCAAGGATTTCAAATGTAATCACATGTCTGAACCATCTCCTTGGTCCCAATATGCGCAGACAGGCAACTAGATGAATAAAATTGGGCTTGACTCGGCACTGCAAAAAATGTCCTGAAAGCCTTAATTAAAAAGGTTACCGCTACAGAGGTGGTACTTCTCGACCTCACCTTTCACATCCTTGATGGTTGGAACGGCTAAAACTAGCTCCTCATAAACCCATTGATATAGCTCCAGAACCTGATGCACAAATCCGTATATAAGTTCACCATCATGGAAAGGTTTTAAAGAAAAAAATCACATCGCAACCTAAAATTCAAAGAAAGGTTGTCTTTTGAATTCTGTGCCATGAGATGAAACTGATCAACCTCTACGTCTGCTTCCTCTTTGTGGCGAACGCAGTATGACTTTTTTGCCAAAGAAGTCACGACTTCTGCATGAGGAAGCGAAATACTTGCATAAGATTTGCCGGATTCATTTCCAAACTTCATTGAAACAGTTTTCTTGTTAAGTTAGATCATGGAGGAAAAGACTCTGACAATGTAAACCAACCTATTGCTGACTACTGTTTCTCCAATACAAGTTGTCCATTTCCTACCAATGATGATTTCCTTGATATGCATGGCTAATTGAGAACTCGTGTGATCAACAAATAAAAAATGCTTTGAAATTCAGTTGTCGAAGATACTCTGAAAATTTCGAATCTTCTAACTGAAGTCCTAACTCATGCAAGGGGTGGGGTACTTGAACTCCTAGCTCATCAAATTGCACCATTGGTTTGATTTTGATTGGAAAATCTCGATGACCATGAATTCATTTTGTGAAAACAGGGTACTTGACTGTTTCACTATTGGGCGAAGAGCAAGATTAGGCTATGCCAGATCGAACTGTCGCGACTTTGTCACCCTCGCAACCTGGTCCATGCAAACATATTAAGCTAGCTAGAGATGTAAGAATCAAAGAAAACTCAATGATCATAAATTCATAATGAAATGAGGCTTGATACCCTAAAGTTTAGAAACTCAAGAGATCCGTCTAAGTTCTTCAGGGACAAAGCATTCAATGTGCTCTTCCTCCTTTGTCAACGTCTTGTCCGAAACAGTCAAAGTACAAATTTTGAACACCCATCTTCTGATCTCTTGTCCAGAAATTCTTGCAAACACCCCCCTAGTCAATATCAAATTCGACACCAAAGATGCAGTCTAAAATCCAACTGGGGATCATCCTAATCCCTGAAGGACCAAGGATTCATGTTCACGAAACGTTAAGATCAGGTGTGAGCGATTCGCAGCTGAATTGGTTTGCAGAATCCGCCGAAGGAGCCGATTCTGCATGGGAACGCCAGCAAAGAGCCGATTCTGCATGAGAACGCCAGCAAAGGGCCGATTCTACATGGGAACCTGCTCTTAACGCTAGGGAACGCGTCCTCTAGGGCACGTTTTCTAGTACAATCATGTCGTGAAATGAATAGAATTCATGTGGGATCAAATTGGCATGAAAACATGAGGTCCAAGTTGGGCTTCTTGGTCCATAGGGCTCTTGCTCATACCTTCAAGGATTCCCAAATAGAATACAACCAGGGCTGAAGAATGTAAAAGCTAAACAGATTTGTCCTAATAATAGTGAAGGGGAAATTAGCATCACCTAGACAATTAGTGCCACCTCAAATTTTTGTGGAAATTGGTACAATACAGGAATATTTCAACTTGCACTAATTTAAATTAGTGTGACTTTGATTCAGATTGACTGTTCTATAGCACAAGAAAATCTCATGTAGTTGTAACAAAAAATTATATAAGGTAGACAAGCCTATTCATTAGAAGAAATCTAGACCCTGCTGAGGGCTGTAGCTATAGTAAAATGTGCATTTACAGAAAAAAAAATTAAAAAAATTAAAAAAAAATTAAAAATTCTCAAAAATGTTGTTAGGGTATGTGCCACGCAAGACTGGGACTAAAAAAGAAAAATTCTCTAGATTTGTACATTTGGCGGCTAATCAGACGGCCCTCACAGGGTCCAAACTTTTTGTAATGTGCCACCCTAGTTTGCAATCTAAATATCTTGGGTCCAACTCCAAAGGTGTGCACTTGTTTCACAAATGAAGCCCAGTTGGAATTATGATTTTTCAATTAAAATTGTAATTTTTGTGAATTCTAAAACGGTCTACCCTAAAATAACAAAATTGCTCATAGCTCATAGAGTAGTCATAAATGTTCTGAAAACAACTTATAACCTCCTTTTTATATATCCAACATTTGGTACATAAGTATTGACTAAAAGACCAAGGCCTTTTTTCTGCCAAAAAACACTCAAAATTGTCTTTTATATAACAAAGAGTAAAAATAATTTGAAAACATTTTTTTTACACATCTAACTATAGTATCTTACACCTAACTAGTATAAGAATGTACGGAAAAAATTTCAGAAACTTTGAACTCACAGATTGCAAGATATCTTTATTTAAAGTGAAAAAAATAAAATTTTCAGGACATTGCGGGACTAGATTATTTGACTTTGAACCTTCATAACTTAAATTTTTTGCACTACAAAGTTTTGAGCTTTAAATATTTATGGTGGACAATTGAGTTGAGAGTCTAGGAAAAAAAATCAAAAAAATATAACATTCATACTTCAAAAAATTGTTAAGTAGAAATAGATACGAGATAGTAGGAAAATCTAAATTATCAATATCTCGAAAAGGGAATTAAAATGCACAAATCCAAATGGTGAGATTGTTCTAGCAAGCAAACTAAACCATGTGAAATTTATTTTTTTGAAAAATTGTAAAAATTGCATTCAAAAATGAATCCTACGAGTTATTTTTCAAGAAGATGCTCTAATTGCCCGAAAAACAGGATTTGAAAAGGACTCCATCTTGAAAAGTTTCCTTCATATTTCGGAATTCTGTTTGCAAAAATCTTGCAGTTGCCATTCATGCAGCTCACGAGCAGTGACAGCTCATGCTTGCCGAAGTGTAAAATTGATTTAGACTTGAAATTTTTTAAGCCATCTCAGCGCCATATGGAAAATGAAAAGAGAAAGGGTTTGGTTCTGAGTTTTACCCTTCAACACTATCAGTAGTTGTTACTATTCAGGGGATATTAAGGGAATAATATGGAAGATTCTTGATCAAAAGATATGCAAGAATTAAATTCCAGAAATAAATGAACCACTACACATACACAAAATAGTGAAATTAGGTTGCCCCATACTAATTTCTCAACAGTCCACACTACAGAAATATTTATTGCTTTTGTACAATGATGCATTCAATTCAAAACTATGTATATGGGATAGATTTGTGCACCAGTTTAAGGCTTGGTTCAGAAAGTGGCATACGCCTCATGGAACAAGCATTGATCCAAGGTAATTTATCTTAAGTAAGGCAACCTAATTGACAAGGCAACCTAATTTCACTATTTTGTGTACGTTTACTTAAGAGGAATAACATTTTAGTAAAGTGCCTCTTGCATGAAGTAGTTGATCAGTGAGGAGCTTGCAAACATTCAAATTGACAACTAGATCTATGCAAACTAAGATAATGCCTCGCTTCAAGACCCTATATGTCCTGCTATGTTGAAATATCCTCAAAGGCATCAATACCTTAAATGAGGCTGTTTGTTTTGTTTTGTTTTGTTTTGTTTTGTTTTGTTTGTAGCATGGACAACTTCCTGACCGTGCGTCCCCCGGCCGCGTGCTTGGTACCGTCGGAAAGCTCTCGCCGAGGAGGGGTGCACTAGCTTGGTTTCATGGCGTTTGGAGCGGTGGTGCAAAAGTTATTGAATTTCAAAGTATTTATTGATTAAAAAATTAGAAAATTACTTTTACTTTGATTTTGGTGGCGTTCTTGGTACTAGGAGTAGAACCGGGAGTAGAACTGGGAGTAGAATCGGAAGTAGAACCAGGAGTGGAACTGGGAGTAGATGAAAATTGGGCCAACGGCACAGGGTCACACTAGTGTCTATTAAATTTGCAATTCTCAGTTTTGTTATAGCATAATCTAGCACAAATTCTACTATTCTAAACTTAAAATCTATAATTTATTTATCAAAATAAATATTGCTTATCATTTTTGCTAAACTCATCTTTGTCAATCAGAATTGCCAATTTAATCAACATTGCCATGTTAAGACACTATGTACTATGCACTCAAAATTGTTAGCACATTCTTCCCAGAACTTTACAACCATATAGCATGTCATTGAGATATTAGTACAAATTTTCATGACTCGGTTCCTATTTATAATAATAATCTTTATAATGGATCCAAGTCTCTTCAATATATGATTTGTAGGTGATTCACTAGGGCCCATACGTCTTGTTTCATTTAAAAGACTCCATCTTGAAAAGTTTCCAATAGAGAAGATAGAAGCTGAACAATCTTACCTAAGAGTAAGGACCAACTTCTATGTGAGCCCGGTAGGCAGCTTAGCAATTACAAGCCAAACTAAAGATAAAATTGTCTTGCCAAGGCGGTTAGGAAAGCTGAGGTTGAAGCTTTATCAATGTCAACAGACATCCCTCTGGTGGAGACTAGTCAATCTTGAGAGAATCTAACACGTGCGGATTTCTTATTGTATCCCTCCCCACCTACCGGATCCACGTCCAATTGCTATTTTCATCTGCAACACCACCACCCTGGAAAGTTTCCCCACCCATTGATACATGTAAGGAGGTCCTATCTTAATCCGATGCTCACTGTCCTTCTGCTTGGGTTTCCTCGCCATGGCTGCTTACCACCTAAATGCGGAGTAAGTACCATCAAAGGACCCAAAATTCTCCTAAGGTAGTGTGCTGTAAAACTGACCCACTCCTTCAAACCGATCCTATATTTAGTTGTAGAATCGATTGGAGGTGATCCTTGAATGGACCACTTTAGCTATTGAATGCATCAAGGAAAAATTGTTTTTCTATAGCAAGAGCCAATCATAGACCTTGATTTCCTCAAAGCACTTTAGAAGTTGCAAAGGACAAATTTTGGGAGACCTAGGTTTACAAATAGGTACCTACAACATAAATCTTTGAAAATTCATAACTAATTCAATTATGCTTCAAAAAATATGAAACCCCTTGTGTTATGTTCGGCATCTATTTTGCTTTCTCTGAAAAATGAGCTAAAAACATTTCTTGATCATGCAAACCTATAAAAATGGCAAATCAGTCCTTAAAGGGTCGCTTTTAGAGCCTACTACCTTACAGCCGATATTTCCAAGCCTACAAAGAGTACAAGGGGGTCCTGTACTGAAGTTCAAAAGACTGATCAGAGTGTCGGTCAAGGCATTCCAAATTGGCCAAACTCCCTGCACAAGAAGACACGTGGATGGGTCGGTGTACAATAAGTTATAAACGAAACCAGCCTATAACAGGAAGACATGACAGACACCTAAGGTGAACCAGCCCGCCGATTACCACCACCTTTCTCAATGCCTTCCCCATGTACTTCTAGTGTACATTTCCCCTCTGAATTGTACCCCATGGATATATGATGGCGGAATTGAGAAGGATAGTGGTAATAGGTTGGTTCACCTTAACCCCTAAAGGATCAGCATGCGATTTTTTGGCTACATAGCAATTTTTAGGCAAGTACGTGTGACTGGAGGTATCCATATTTTGAGCCCAAATTTTCATCGAAGGTGGGGACAAGGAATATCTTTCATGTGCATTCAATTGGTCATGTCATTTGGAAATATGAGTCAAAAGTTATGGCATGTATGTTAATTCTGTTTTGTAAATGGGCAGTCCGGGCATACCAGAAAAAATCACTTTTATAGAAACAAGATTTTTTAATTGGTTTTCTAGAGTTATACATCCATACCTCAAGTTTGGTGTTTATTTTGTTTTGTTTTGTTTTGTTTGTTTGTTTGTTACGTTGAGATCTCATAGACCATGCGTCCCCCGGCCGCGTGTGTAGTACCGTCAAAAAGCTCTCGGCAAGGAGGAGTGCATGGGCTTAGTTTTGAGCTACAGTGCGGAAGTTATTGAAGTTTGAAGTATTTATGGATCCAAAAATTAGAAAATTACTTTTACTTTGCTTTTAGTTGTGTTCTTGGTACCATTGAAAAGCTCTTGGCAAGGAGGGATGGACGGGTTTGTTTTGTGGCTTTTGGAATGACATTGTAAAAGATATTGAATTTCAAAGTTTTTATTATGAATTAAAAAATTAGAAAATTATTTTTACTATGATTTTGGTTGTGGCAACGGCACAGGGCACACTAGTACGTGGAAAGCTTTGAACCATTCCATTTTGATCACTAATTCAAAAGTTATGAGGAGTTTTTTTTTGCGGGCAATTATGGATTTTCTATTCTAAAATAAAGTTTGAAGTCCTTTATCTTACCCAATTTTCAATATTTTTCAAAAAAATAAAATGACAGGATGTAGGTTGTTTATTACAACATTGCAACCATTGGGGTTTGGCAATTTACAATTCCATAATTAAATTCTCAACAATTTTGAACTTTGAATCAATCTCTACTATTGTCTATTTACTTATTTTTCCCTATATGTTGTACAATTCCAAATGATGTGAAAACTTTCAATCATGTGGCCAACTTGTCTATGAAAAAGAATCCGAAAGAGCACCACCATTTTAGACATTTTTCCATAGAAAAGTGAGCTTGTGAAGTGCAACTGCCCCTATTTTTCGCAAGGCCAAAAAAATGATTTCAATGCATTTGAATGCTTTAGTTATATCTTGCAATCCACATGGTGGAAATTTTTGAAATTTTTACCACATGTTCTCAAGTTAGCATGCTACAACATGCTGCAAGATCCTATGGCTCCATGTGTCAAAATAGTTTTTTTTCAATAATTTAGTACTTGTACTAAAAATGGCAATTTTTGAGCGTTTTCAATGAAAACATAGTCATGGAACTTTACGGGTTAATTAACATGATAGACACCTAATATGACAAACTCCTCAATTGTTGCAACAAAGTTAGGGCATTGGAGTTAGGGGTATGACTGAGATGAAGAGACTTTATTTTGGGAAGATTGAAAACAAATGTAAAATTAAATTTTTTATACACTTTTATATTCCTTATTTTTTTAATATTCTATTTTTTATTTTTTATGAATGAAATAGTGTACAAACAACAAAATTTGAATTGATCTTATAACCAACTTTCTCAATTGACAATGTAGGTATCCAGACATGGCCTCAAAACATAATCTAATTGGTCATAGCAGTTGGATTTAAATTGGATTTGGGAAGGAATCTTGATTGGAAGCTTAGGTGCACTTCCTAGGGAACCTATAAAGTTTGTTTTACCATATTTGTCTTACATTGTACTATACATTCATGCTATCTGTTGTTTCAAGCCTAAAGGTCAACATTACATCCTAAATTCCATATTGAAAGTGTGAGAAGACATTACTTTAATATTCTCTTATTCCTTTGTTATCCCTGTATTTTTATATGTCCTTATTAACCCCTTAAGTTCCTCCACTATGTTTTCATTAAAAATGCTCCAAAACTGCCATTTCTATTGCAAGTAGTGGAATTTTTTCACAATGATTGCCATACCTGAGTGTACATCTCGTAATAGGATGGTTCACAAATATATGTTATTTTTTTTTGAAAGGTTTAGTCACGTGGATTGTAAGAAAATAATGTTTAGGGTGACAGAAATATTATTTTTGGTGCTTGAAAATTGAAGGCAGTTGCGCTTTAGTAGGACTAATTCATCTTCAAATAGTCCGTGTCACTTGTGCTTCATTAAATTCATTCTTCATGGTAAGTAAGGTACATGCTCCAAAAATTTCAAGTTGTTTGGGATTGTACAACGATACCAAAAAATTGAAATGTGCAAAGATGTTTGTCCAAAAAGCCCTACTTTTGCAAATCCTAAGAATTTCATTTCTTCTTCCTAAAGATGTTTTTTTTCTAATATTGAATGGTCATCACCTTCAATGTCATGTCTTTTATCATAAGAAATGATTTCTAATCAAAATTGGTAAAATCTCAGCTATTTGTGAAGGAGATTGAGAACTACAACCTATTGCTTCTTAGGGCAGGCTGAGCACAGAATTTCAAGTTTCAGAAGTGCCGGGTCCATAAGTTGGCTAAGGCAGGGGCTAGGGAAGGCTAGTAAGAGCTAGCCCTTTTTTCTTTGGTACCATGGAGCCAGATTGCACCATTTCAAAATATAAACGTCTACTTTTTGCCAGATAAAAGTGATCTTTATTTACCCAAATTTTTTCATTTCTATTAAAAATGTGGATGAAGTCGCCAAACTTGGATGAAAAAGTGCAAGAGTATACTTGAAAAGCGTTTTTTGGTCCCAAAGATGGATGAATGTAGAAATATAGTGCTTCACCAAATTTCAAGTGATTGCCATTTTCAAAATAAATAAAAAAGGGCTGGTCGGAGCTAGCCGGCCGGCAACACTGCATCGCAGGTGGCAGGTGACGGCTTGGGGGGCAGGCGGGGGCAGGTAGGGACATGAGGGGGCAGGAGGAGGGCAGCAGGGGAGGGAGGGAAGGCCAGGATTGAGGGTGATGGAGGCAGCCTTTGTTTTTTGTTTTTTAAATTTTACGGGCAATTCTCTTCAATTCCCAAATTGAAGGGGTTTTCCACGAACCAAGTTCCCTTAATTTTTCTATCTTCTATTTTATATTAGGTTGTTTGTTTTGTTTTGTTTTGTTTTGTTTGATATATTGAGATCTAACAAACAATAAGTCTTTCGGCAATGTTCTTAATACCGTTGGGAAGCTCTTTGCAAAGAGGGGTGCACAAACTTTGTTTCCTTGACATTGGACCTATGGTGTGAAATTTATTGAATTTCAAAGTTTTTATGAGCGAGGAAATTGAATTAAACTATCTTTTATTTTGAAAAATTCATAACTTTCACATCACATGTCCAATTGCTGTGAAACAAAGAACTTGCACTCCTTCATGCATAAAGCTTCCTATTTGTATCAAGAATGCAACCTCTCACATAGCAACAAAGCCCATATATTCCTTTGTGCATAAAAGATATTGTATTTCAAAGTTTTTACAAATTAAAAGTTAAAAAATTATTTTACTTTTATTTTGGTTGTGGCAATAGCACAAGGCACACTAGTTTTTATTGGTTTTGTGCCGATCTTTTGAAACGACAAGAATTTATTTTCCCAATCCCACCACCTAACTTTGAGGTTGTTGCCATTTTCTCCCAAACATTGGATGGAGGTATGCAAAATTGAGCATATGAACTATTACAAAATTTAGTATTTTCTATGTAGTGATTGAAGTAAATGCATCCTTTCAAGTCATACATCACTTTTCATGAGTCCTTTCTTCAATTGAAATAAGGGAGAATCTATACCTTAAATTTGTTTTGTTTTGTTTTATTTGTTTGATATGTTGAGATTTAACAAACCATGAAGCACCCGGCAGTGTTTTTGGTACCTTTGGAAAGCTCTTGGTGAGGAGGGGTGCACGGACTTTGTTTTGTGGCGTTTGGACCTATGTTATTGAATTTCATACGTAGTATTTTTTATGAATAAGAAAATTGAATAAAATTATCTTTTATTTTGGGAAACCATAACTTTCACATTGCAAGTCCAAACACCACAAAAGAAAGCCCTTGCACTCTATTGGTGCCAACTTCTTGGCATTTGGACCTACGGTGTGAAAGTTATGGATTTTTTTAATTGAAAAATTAAACTAAATTATCTTTTATTTTGGATAAAACATATTTTTTTCAAAGTTTATGTCCCAATGCCACAAAACAAACCCCTTGCACTCTTTTGTGCATAGAGCTTTCTATTCATACCAAGAATGCAACCTCTTACACGTCTATGGTGTGAAAGTTATTGAATTTCAAAGTTTTAAGGAATTAAAAAATTATGAAGAAAGGAAATTGAAGAAGCTAAAGACTGAAAATGAATGGGATGGAGGGAAAATCTATACCTTAAATTAGGTTGTTTTTCTGGTTTGTTTTATTTTGTTTTATTTTTTTTATTTGATACGTTAAGATCTAAAAAACTATGAGTCTCCCGGCAATGTTTATGGTATCGTTGGAAAGTTTTTTGCAAAGATGGGTGCACGGACTTTGTTTCGTGAACCTATTGGGTGAAAGTTATTGAACTTCAAAGTCTTTATGAATTAGAAAAGTGAATTAAAATTACTTTCTATTTTGAAATAGAAAAAACATAACTTTCATATTGCATGTCCAAATGCCACAAAACAAAGCCCTTGCACTCCTTTGTGCATAAAGCTTTTTGTTTATATAAAAAATGCAACCTCTTATACCGCTACAAAAGCCCTTGCATTCCTCCATTGTTTCTTGGCGTTCCCACTCATCGTAGAAAAGATACTGAATTTCAACGTTTAAAAAAATATGAATTAAAGAATTAGAAAATTATTTTTTATTTTTATTTAAAGTGTGGCAATGGCACAAGATACACTTGTACTATTTAAAAAAAGAAAGAAGGAAAAGAAGTTAAAAAGGTGAAGAAGGGAAAAAGAAAATAAAAAAGGTGAGGAAAAAAAATTAAGAAGAAAAAGAAGAAGGTAATTAAGAGGGTGAAACCTGTGAGGAAGGAAAGAAGCTAAGCATCAAACTTTCTAAAGTGAAGACCTTGTTTGTACCTTAATTAGACAAAAAGTTGCTCAAGCTACTAGTGAGCTACGATAGACCATATTATGCATTGTCCTAACTAGCATTTACAGATCTCCACAAGCATCTTGCTATTCTCCTTTGTTTACAATTGTCTTAGGGCCTCTTGCAATGCTGCATCAGTGGACAAAGTTTGTAGGGGGAGTTACAAGGTTCAAGTGAGCAATTGCACTAACATGTGGAGGTCGTTGCAAGAATGACCTTCCGTTTTTGTTCCACTTTGGCCGCTTTCAGCCATTTTTGGGGGAATACTATAAAAATAGAAAAACATTTTTAAAAAAATATAAAAAATATTAGAAATGTATACACCTATTAAAAAAAGACATCCTATGAAGGAAAAGCAAAAAAAAAATTTCGAAATAGGAGAACTAGAAAAGTGCAGAATTGCAAGAAAATACATACTTTCACATTTTAATTTGTAAAAAATAGGAAAAGTAATTTAAAAAAACCCTGAAAAATGCCATTAGAGAAGACTTCATGGTAAAGAGATTTCACCAAAAAAATGATCTTAAAACCATCTTCAATGTTCAGAATTGCATGCGCAAGGGAGACCACTTTGCATGAACGTAGAGGATATAAAATAAAATATTTTTTAATGCCCCTTGGTAGAAACATGAATTCCTACTATGGGAATAGACCATAGAAATTTCAGCTCCAAATCATTAAATTTTGGGACTCCTTACATAGTAAAACCCTAAAACTGAAAACGTGACAAATTGGTTTAAATGATTTTTAAATATAAAATGATTTTTTGGAAATTTCTGAAAAATATGAGATATGATTAAACTCATAAGAAGAATCTCTACTAAAAACATCAAGTTCATACGAGTCATGCTTCTAAAGTTATTGCAAAATGAAGCTTTGGCATTGGCTTTGTGACATTGTTTCAGTACCGGTCTTTTATGCAATCACGGACCCAGTGGGTGGAGAAGGATCCAATAAGAATTCCACGCATCTTAATTGCAAGATTGCTTGTATCTTCTTCTTACC
Organism: Neckera pumila; assembly: GCA_963969595.1. NCBI lineage: Eukaryota > Viridiplantae > Streptophyta > Bryopsida > Hypnales > Neckeraceae > Neckera > Neckera pumila. Next base: position 4,641,568 of record OZ018412.1, on the reverse strand, counting down.
AGGCCACGTGTGGCTAGCAAGGCTTGTATATTGCCCCTTTAAAATGAAATTTTGTTTTATTTGTTTCAATATAAAATAAAATAAAATCTCCCCAAGTAGCACGTGTGGAAAAAAAGTAAACATGTACCCATTCAGTAGCATGTATTTTTATTGCTTTGACTTTAGAGTAGATGATTAGGCTATTCCACATCCAACAATCTGCCAGGGTGAACCAACCCTCTCGCTTGTCTCCGATTTTATCCATCACAAAAACACAAGAACTTTTTATTTGCCATCCATGGGTGAATGCAAGAAACACCTGCCAATTTTGTTGCAATTTACAGTACTCATGCTTTTTTTTTTGGAATACTTTAAAATTAGAAAAATAATTTTAAAAAATAAAATATTAAACTAATGTATACACCTTCAAGATGAAAGTAACCACCAAAGGAAATGCATAGAAAAATTCTCTAAGCAAGAGAACCAGAAAAGTGCCAAATCTCAAAAAAATGGATACTTTGATGTTTTAATTAGTTAAAAATAGGAAAAAAAATAAAAATATATATAAAATAAAAAATTGGCCATTTGCAAAAACTCTATTGAGATGGTCATTCATCCAAAAAACCTCCAAAATAATATTTTGTATGTTACAAAATATACAAGCAGAAAGAAGTGCACTTTGTGGACTTCCACACCACATGTAATTAATTAATTAATTAATTAATTTTAAGTTTCCTTTGAAATTAATTAATTTTAAGTTTCCTTTGAAATTTATTAATTTTAAGTTTCCTTTGGCCAATAGCTACGAGTCTACTAGAAGACCATCCCCTCCAAATTTTAGCTCAAAATTCATTTTTTTGGGTACTAAATAACGATAGTGAAAACCTCCAAACCTCCAAATTGGCAAATGTGACATAAAATTGGGGGCTATTTTAAGACAATAAACTATTTTTGAAAATTACCAAAAAAATTAGGTAAGGTGTATAATGGTCTTGAGTACCTTACCTATAAATCTTGAGTCATTTGGAGCTAAAATGCAAAAGTTATGGCCAAAAAACAAATCAACATGCAAAGTGTGATGCAAAATAGTACAAATGTTTTTTGCTGATTACTCCCATGATAAAATTTTCAAATTTTGAATTCATATTTGCAATCAGAGGACTCAAATTAGCCAGAAGAGGTGTAGAAGATAAATTAATCAAGCACCAAGTAAAATAGGGGGTCTTTTTTGTATGCGCACACCTGGAATGACTTCGGGAGGACAGCGAGAGGCCGGGGTCGGTTCACCCCGGCCCAGCCATGATGCCCAGGGACTTTCCTGCACTATCGGGAATGTTGTCTGTAAACCTGAGCATTCTATTCCGGTCAAGAAACCTTGGGTCTGTACAAAGACCTGGGTCTGTCAAAGACCTTGGGTCTGTATAAAGACCTTGGGTCTGAAGCAAGCAAACCATTGTGGTCTGAGTCGGATCCTAGAGGAAGAGGACGACCGTCGTTTCATTTCGTTGGCAGACTGCACTACTCATATACGCATCCGTCTGCAGAGAATCGATCCTTGAGTGAGTATACGTTTTGGAGTCGGAGTTGTCGGAAGCGGTGATATTATGCACTCCGTATCGATCAATTTATTTCTTCGCTTGCATTGATTGAGGAGTGTTGTGGCAGGGCTTTGCTGTGTAACAATTGAGGAATGACATCGTTGCTCTCCTTGTTTTTCCCTTTCTCAAACACGGGCTGACTCTGTTTTGGGTTCAACATGCAGTACGTGTAGCTTCATCAGTATATCTATTGTCGGTAATCCCATCGATCGGTGAACAACGTGGTTTTGATCTGCACGGTCGACCTTGTGGCCTTGTGGGTGAAGATCAAATTTCGTCCCCTCTTGCGACAAGATGGAGGTCGTCGTCGCTCTTGCGCCCGTTTTAGCAACATTCTTTGGTAAATTGGTAATGAGAGGCGTGGATATGTACAAGCAATATCATGCCAACCGTGCCGATCGCCCCGGGAGACGCCCCGACGACAGACCCCGTCTTCCGGCTCCTAAAATCACCAACGAAATTACAAGTTTTTCGCAGCAGCTGGTTGTTCGCAGAGCCGCCCCCCAGCAGCTGGCTGTTCGCAATGCCTTGCCCCAGCAGCTGGCTCACAACGCCTCCAAGCACAATTTCGGAGGCGTAATCATTGTGACTCCCAAGCAGCAGGCACGAGACACGCATAAGGATAAGAGCAAGTACGGTGTGAACACAGGTAAGGCAAAAAATTTCAACTGAAACTTGCAAAACTCCGGATTCAAAGTCAGTTCAGTGGAATAAGCATAGGAATAATTTTGAAACTGCTTTCAGTGAAGGTTTCAGGTTTTAACGGAATTGACTTTCAAATCGCTTTCAATGAAAGGTTTAGGGCCAATTCTGTTAAATTGGCGGTATTCCATACGCCATTTTGAGATATGCAAATTTGTATGCAACTTACCTTAACATCATCACAACATTGTGCACCTTTACGCTAGGATTTCCACCCACCCACCCACCCTCCCGGATCCCTAAATCATTTTTTTCCTTGCTTGAAGGTTCACTGGGCGTTAATTCCTAATGGAATTGCGCCAATTGACGTTTCATTTTCTCCATTGATATCTATCACGGATACGGGTGTTTCTCCTATCGTTCATTCGCCGTTTTGACTGAAATTTCCCCATGTACTTGAAATTCTTTAAAGGTTCAAGGCCCAGTAAATGGGCTAATAAGGACTCCGCCGAGGCCCACTGGAAGTCCCTCAAGTCGAGCGACTCCGGCGTGAACACCGCCAACAACGCCAGGGCCGTGGCTGTCGTGAACTTTACCAAATTCAGCGTCACGATGTTCGTGGAGGATTCGAAGCAAAAGACGTACTACCGGAGTTACAAGGTCAAGTCCTGTCCCGACATCGCAGGCTTTGTATTGAAGTACCGACAGCGCGAGGTGTTCTCCGGAGAAACCGTCGGCGGGAAGCTGGTCAGATGCAACCACGACATGACGCAAGTGGAAGACGATGGCGAGAATGTCGTTAAATCTACGAATTGCTGGAAGAAGTTGGGAGTGAGTGCAGCGGGAATTAAAACAGAGGTGAAACGAGACCCCATCTTTGTGCAGATGGTGCGAGGAGCGGTGTTTGGATTGATTTGTTGTGTGCACAAGAATAAGCCGAGTTCCATGAATGTAAACATGCGGTCAATGGACAATGGACAGGCCTTCGTGCATGTGGATACTGATGTGGGAGTCAAACTGGAGAGAGGCCGGGATTGCTGTTTTAGCGTCTTCAGGATCGGCAAGCCACGACATGAATGGGTGAAAGAGAAGGTGCTGGTTGGCTAGAACAGGCATGTCGACGTTAATTTCTTTCGTTCAATCTATATTAGCTAGGCGGTATAATTCCAGTCAAATACAGTAGTTTGGTACTATACTTTTCAGTAGGAGCGTTTTGCAACATAAACTGACCGATTATCTTCCTCAGACGTTTTGATAACACCTGGCTTAAGTTCATTCAAGCCTCAGGTGGCTTGCGTTCTCTGTCAGGCCTCCTGCCGTGAGTGTTCAGTTTGCGTGCTCTGCTTGGTTCGTTTTGCTTAAAAATTAGTGATTAAAAGAAAAAAAAAAAAAAAAAAAAAAAGAGGAGTAAAGACTGGTATGATAGTTGAAAAAGGAAAAATGTGTTTTACCCCCGGTGGGTTCGCTGGGGATCCTGTCCCGTGCTTCTGTGTATTGTTTCCTTCTTTGCAATGGAAATGGTCTATGTGTTTCAAAAAAAAAAAAGCAAAACTTAAACTGGATTGGAGAATGTTATGCACATATTGGAAGTCTAATTGCTTTTCAAGCAAAATTCAAGACCTCCCCTTTTCAAGCAAAAGTCCAAAGATGAATAGTTGCACTTCCTCTATCCTACATAGAAGGATTTTATGTCATTCATCACCAAAAAATGGTTGTGGTGTTGTTTATGGGTTAACTATTAACCCTGTAAGGATGGGCTCATGACCACTTATGTCAAGCTTCAACTGTCATTATTCTGTTTGATGCCATTTTGCAACTAGATATGAATGAAAAAATTTAAGTTTATTTTTCAAAAATGAAGTCATATGTCTACCACAAGTTATGAAGTTTCAAATTTTTTGGAGAAAATTGAAATTACTATGAACTTCCGGGGCTAATGTATGTTGGCACTTGGTGTTAAGGGTGATATTTGCAATGTGAATCCCATCCAGAAATAGATCTAAGTTCGTTCGTTAGTAATAGCCCTCTTTTTAACACCAAGTGTGAACATGCCTTTAGGGATATGAATCTCCAGGAAGTGGAGGAAAGTGTGAAGGTGAGGAGGAACGGAGACAAAGGACAACGCTGCTAAAATGTTGACACTTCACCAGTGGCTCTCGTGTATCAGATAGAAGAACTGTAAGAATGTTCACAGTTCAAGTCAGGAGTCCCGAAAGCTACAGTCTAAGGACGGAGACTACGTACGCTAACGAATGGGAAATGTACTGTACACGAGTCATCCATCTGATGACGGACTGAACCCGAACGTAATGAATGTACGAACTCCATTTGTTTACAGAAGGAAGAACTACAGTACTTACTCTTATGCCAACTTAAAACTCTAGGCATGCCCGATTTGAACAGGAAACCCTTCCCATGGTCTCCAATGGTCTCGCCGAAGATCATTCGCTGTTGCTTGGTCTTCTGGCCCATTTGAATTGGTTGGGTAAAGATTTGCAAATGCTTGGAATGTTCCATGCCCTAAACTGAAACGACGCATGTTGGGTAGTCGGAAGGTGGATCTTCAAGTGTCCCATTCGTTCCAGTTCCCTCTCTGACGTAAAGAACCGTTTCCATTCCCCAGGACGCGTGGATCTCAAAATGACAGTGGAACAACCAAACTCCTGAACAATTTCCATAAATTTGAAAAGTCGGCCTTAGATTAGACTAGAGAGGGCTTTGGTTGGGGTGGGTGGGTCTCTGTGTCAATTGCATGTTAGTTGACACAGAAATGCATGTAAATAGAGATTACTAGGACCGACTTTAGATAATTACCGACACAAAGAGAGTTTGAAGAGTTTACCATGAAGGAAATGAAACAGAGTTTATCCATCTCAATTGAACTCCATTTCATTACCATGATCACGGTAAACTCTTCAAACTCCCTTGCGAGAGATATGTTGATAAGGAGTGGCACGTTTTTAATCTGAGACCTTGATTTACTCCCTTTTTGTTTAGGCACATGAAATTGTCTCAGTGAACTGCAATTCTTTTGGCAGACTTATCTGCAGTCTTGCTTCAAGGTTACTAAATGATACTGATAGTGTATGAGAGAAAGATATATATTCTCGTACCTGGATTGTCGGCTCGAAATCGAAGAGCAATCCAGCCCTCGTGGGGGACAACAAACGTGTTGCGCAATGGAGGATTGACAAGATTGAAAGTGGCAGGGCTGGTTTCTGCATCGTAGTTGCCAGTCCCTGTGCCGACGATATAGAAGCTGTATCCATGGATATGGAAGGGATGCCTCTCGAACACAATCATGTGTGTATTCTGCAATATTATCTGCACCAAACTAGACACCCGTTACAACACATTGTAGGTGCATGGTCCATACAAGTTAAGGAAATTGAATCTGGCAATTTCGTTCGTCTCTTTTCTCAAGCGAAATCTTGTTACCCACGTACTACCCTGGAGCGATCTACTGTAAAGAGTCCAAGTTGTTACGTAAAAATATTTGCAATGGATTTATCGGCTATCGAGTGTCTCCTACGTACCTAGTATGCTAATAACAGTAGAACAGTAGGTTAGAAGTGACCTGCACGCTGGCGTCAAAATCGATGTCAGTCAATTGGGTTGCATATTTACTAAACCATTCAGACATGGGTAATTGGGTTCCAGTGTAGTTGTAAGTCTTTTGGGGCTGACTGGGGAACGATAGATCAAGAGCTGATGTCGTTGACACGACGCTATCTCCGTGATTCTCCAAGTAAGCATACTCCAGTAGTGACTTCCCTGTGTTACTGGGTACAACAAAAGATATGTTGTTTACTGCTCCAATGATTCGGTATTGATCTTCATATCCATGGATGCACGTTTCGAAAGGAGGACAGCTGCTCGCACTGTCCAATCCATAGCCAACTGTGAAAAAGAGATCGGTGTCCACAGTTTGTGGGACGTCTAGAGTTTGATAAGTGGTGTTGATGCTTTTTTGAAGAGAATCAAAGTGGTTATGAAAACTTATGTTATTGGCGGCTGGAAATGAAGGCATAGAAATGGTTTCAACGTGGGAACTTCCTTCATAGTCCAAGCGAGCAGTTGCTGGAGTTTGAGGAAATGGAATCTGCGGGCAAAACAAAAGTAGCACCCTATGAAGTCTGATTTAGTATTTGAAGAGTTCATTTAAGTTCTAAGCACTTCAGCAATCTCACAAGTAGTACAACCAATATGCGCAGGAATGATGTAATCAAATGTATCTAGTCCTATAAAGGATGTTTCAGTTATGAGCTATATACAAATTCGCCCAGACCTTCTCACAATCACATTTTCTCATGTCAGATATTTACCAAACCCCAGGAAATGGATGTTCTTAATTCAAAACTCATCCTATATTCTCACCTTCACAATACAAAAAAATACACACAAAGAGTTCAACAGGTGTGAAAGAGTGTCTAAGCCTTCCTTACTTTGTGTTAACTAAGTACTCCATACAATGTTATTATAATGCTATAATGCTACAAAGTTAACTTCTTCTTAAATTTATGTTAACCTAGCACATTATATCACAATGCAATAAAGTTTACATAATCATTTGCATTTGGGACACCAGAGCAATGACAATAAAAATGATGTACCCTTGAGACTTACAATTTCAGTAGAAGCCACTGAATACACCGAAGCAGCCATGTAGTACCTCCCAGTCGACTGGTTTGCAGTTAACAAGGCATCTAAGGTTTGTCCTGGGGCAATAAGAACTGTATTCGCTGTAAAGGGCGCAACGTAAGCAGAGTCTAACTGCACCACACTGAGGGAATGGTTGGCGACTGCAAAGAAGAGTTCAAAATTGAGGCATGAGTTCACAAGTCGAAGAAGATATGTCTCTCCTTTTGTAACTTTCACCGTGTGAGCATCTGCATACCAGAAACATTCTCAGCAAAATAATTCTCCAAAAAAAGTACAAAAACAGTCACTGTAGTCCTTGTAAACAAACACTTGTTACTTTGAGCGTCAAAGTTACTTTGAGAAATCAATATCTCAATATCCCAAGATTGGTTTCTTGAATTTTAATTTTATTAAGCATTCTGCTACTCCCATACATTCCTATTGACTTCTTCAGTTAATGACAAGACAAGAAGTTGACATACAAACTTAAGTTGAGTAAACATTTGATAGAATTTAATCGGATTGATAGATTCAGATTCTTTGAGTGTTACAAAGGACATCTAAGAAATGTTTTGTATTTGATTTCAAAAATCTATGTGATATTGTAGTAAAACCATCCCCATGTTACACTCTTTATTTGAGTGAGCGTAAAACCTACACAAATCTCTTCTTCTTCGCAAGGATGCTTCAATAACTGAGAAATTAGTTTTTAATTTCTTCTAAGCTTTATTTCTTTTTATTGTTACGATTAAAAATTGCAATAAATCAGAGTTTCATTCTACCTTCTGCGGAGAAGTTGTACAAGAAACCGGGTTGACCATTTATAGTAAGGGCATCAGAGATATTATACCCTCCACCTGCAGCCAAAGCTTCTGCAATAACATCCTCCACATTGTTGTTCCACCATTCACCTGATTCAAGACAAGATCAGTGTGATGTTCTGAAATCTTTTAATTCTCAGCACACCAAAAATAACTAAATTAAATCCACTTTCTGTAGCAGCTGGAGCCTGTGTAATTCCATGTCATGGTATAATCTAAGTAGTGAAGAAGAGGATCAAAGTTTTTTTTCGACCACATGAAGAAAAAAAATTTGGAGTCCGTGGATTCTTACTAACTGTGCCACATGGACATAGATGGCAAGTGCCACTCTACTTATGGTTTAAATCCATCTTCTCCTGTCACAAGAGGCTATGTACTTTGGAACTTCTTTTTATTTCAGACTTGAATGGAAGTTCGGATCCCCTAAACTTTCATATTGGAAGTGAGTTTCCTGCATACAAGTTCTGCACTAACTTGTGCAATGAAGTCTTTGTGTCACAAAAACTTGATGGGCCCTTACCAAGCATAATAGTTATCTCGCGGTTGGGTAAAGAAAACGGATATCGTTGAGAGTCTCTTGGTTGAAGGACTATTGGCCCATGAACAGTTGCTCGTAACCAAGAAATATGTGCATGGTACCACATTGTTCCTGTTTGATTAAGCAACTGGAACCTGAGTAGTATGGCACTTTTGGTCAGTTCTCTTTTCACAATTCTTATAAGAGACAAACACAATTGGAGACCATTCATAGAGCAAGTAATACTCCTCGGGTTCTTCGTGAGTTGGCACGCATTCTGAGTGTTCTTTCATGGTCTTTAATGGAAGCTCACACAGCAAACTAAGGGAGGTACACAAGATCTACAAACAACTTTTAAGACAATAATCTCATTAAGATAGACTGACGAATTTTTAGTAGATATAGTCCTTATGCAATGGAATGAACAACAAGACTCTAGGTACATTTCTCACTCAGTGACCAATATCACACAATTTAAGAAGAGACCCGTAAATTTTACACCCTTGCGATTGAAGATTCTATTTTCTTTGTCACATGGACATAGGTAACAAAGCGCTACGCTTGCTGCCTTGCACACCATTTATATATTATGTTGTGACAGCAAATATGTAAGGGATGCAGGCAGAGAAATTTGGCTCCTGAAGAAATTAAACGGAGTCATGAAATCGATTTTCTCAAGTTATGCTTTGAAAAGAATCACCTGTGCGAAAACGATTGATTCTGTTGGATAGGGCACATCGTAATGTAGGGAACACCATCTGACCAACATGTACCCAATTGCTTGACACCATGCCTGTAAAACTCAAATCCACTTACAAATGATTACAAGACGGAATGATCGTCGTATGAATGTCGATCTAGTTCTTTTGGTCATTGATCATTCTTGAAGTCACATAGCACATTGCAATGCAATAGATTATACCCTGAGTGAGCTGAAGATTCCTTAGTACTATCACAGACGCACACACCCTTCTGGAAAAAAAAAAACCCCATTGGAACGTTGTTTCAACCAACAAGGAGGTTGAGTTTTGAGTTCTCAATGTGCTCTTCATACTCTTACAACATAAGGTTTGCACTAGTGTATGCTGAGTTACGCAAGATACAAATGACCTAAATCCCTGATGTCTCTCACTTGAGAGTCCTCCTCTACAAGGGAGATGAACATTCTTGATTGAGGGAGTTCCAAAGCATGCCATATAGCGGACAATCACAGTACAATAAAATTCTAGACAATTTCAATGAAGTGCTTTTCACCAGTGGATTGTGATGGGTGATGCAACAAGGTTTGTGACATTGACAATGACGATGTCACCCTCCTGAGCATGGATAGCAGGTCCTGGAAATTGTCCGTTCACCACAACCATGGCCTTGGAATGGTTAAGCCTCGTGAAGTTTTCATAAGACACCTGCAGAAGCAAAGCACATACCAAATGACAAGACAAGTTTCAGTGATTTGTTGGAATAAAAGGTGCACATTGTAAGCAATAAGACACTTTGTCTCGCTTTTTGAGTATGGTAGCTACTCAAACTTCCTCAGGGTAGCTCCTCCCCTTTGGTCCAATAAAAAAATCAACTTTGATAAGGGTTTAAAATATGGATCATTGAATGTGATTCAACCCAAAACCCTACCTCTGATTTCTACAAGTTTGTTGAATCACATTCAACAAATGCAGTGGAGAAACCCACTCTCACATTGCAGAGAAATCAATACTACGTAGACATTCACATCAAAGCACTAATTCACAGAAGCGGTTCCAAGATCATTGACCTAAAGTTGTAATGATACTCTCCAAGGAAATATTAATAGCCAATTCTCCTTACCGTAAAATTGTAGTGGCGCGTAGTGATTCCTGAAGATTCGGCTCTCACAAAGTAATCTGTTTCTGGGGTGCATATTACCAGACACAGAAGCAGAAATAGTTGGCAGCAGATTCTGCTCCCAAAGTACATTCTGCTATATAGCAATCCCAATTCCATGCTTCGATATATAGTCTCACGAGCTGTTCACATTTCATAGACGTCCAGAATAGATAACTTAAAGCCTCAACTTGAATCCACTTCTGTTGGCACGACACTGATTTATCCTATCAGTAAGACTGCAAAATTATTGTCACTCAAAATACACGAGTACAACAATTAGACCAACAGTAATTAAAATACTGCGACTTTGGTAAATTGGTGACGTATGCACTAATACTATGTACTGGAGTACCGTAGAAATTGAATTAGAAAGCATTGCATTGTCATTTGGTCCCCAAATCTTGATTCCTCACACTCTCTACTGCACCACCCTTGAAGAATTTTGCTTTTGCATGAAGAAATGAACTAAATCTGATATAAAATCCATTACAAACTCTCAACTTTGATGAGTCTAGAATATGAACCTCTTGACACCGACATGGATGGTCAACTAAGTGGGAACAGATTCACTCCAGAAGGACCAATTTATTCACAAAGTCTTCTTCTAAATAATGACATTCATGAGAGCAGCTGCTTCTGGTTGACGTAGACTGTATTGCTAATTGTACTCTAATTCAAATTGGTTAGAAACTGATATTCTGGGGACAAGTGGGTAGGAGTACCAGGAGTTCTGCTCTTGGTGGAATGATTCATGTCTATTTAATACTATGAATTGTGTTGAGCACACTAAAACCATGACACATGCATTCATCATTCATTGATGCTATTAAGAACCAAAGGAAAACGGATTAATCGCTTTAAATCATGACCATGAGTCAGCCAAGTTACATTCATTCAATTGCAATGCAATCCTTGCTGAGCCAAACTTCGGATGATTGATAGAAACGTAATCCAAAAACTAAAAGCTAACGTGCAGATCAAGCTTCACCTGAAGTTTTGGTCACTGGGAAGCAACTAGGCTGTTGTCTGTTGCTGTTCTTGCCACATGATTTCAAAACCAGCATCTCTATTCATGTTGAAATTTTAATGAAACACAATCCATGCTGAAATTGAGGTGAATGTTGATGGGATCATCCAATTACACACAACAACTGACAGGACAATGTCGTGGGCGATTGGGCACCAATGTGAGTCAGCCGTGTTCGCATTAGCAAGATTACCAGATGAACAGCGAGACCTCTTTAATGTCACAGCATCTAGATGTTGAAAATGCATGTGAGAATATAGAATTTATAGCATCTCTACAGAATTTATACTACTGTAAGTTCAAACCATCTCTCACATCTTACTTAGGGGCAATTTATACCAAGGCTGGACGCAGGGATCATTGACACGGAAAGGTAATTTACTTTCAGTTAGATATGACTATGAGAAGCGAGAGCCCAAGATGAAAAATGTTAATGACATTTTGCATGATCTAGGTGTAAATCCAAGAGACATAGATAAACCTTATCTTTCTATTTTTAAATTAAACATAGTGAATTGCAAGATCAATTAAATAGACAAAATTTGTGGTTGTGAGAATTCACGTGTTGTGAGGCCTTACTTCAAAAAGGTAGTCAAGAAACAAGTTCCTAAAAATTGGCAAAACATTACCTACTTTGGACACATAGGATTCCAAGTGAACTTCTTATCCATCAAAAATGGTACAGGCCTTGGTCAAAGTGTAAACCCAACTCGGACCCTACCTATCTCTCCACCAATCATTTGCTTTGATAATTCAAGGCCCTCCCCTAATGGAAACTGGCTCTCACTAAGTGATCTCTACAAAGATTCAAACTAAATTTTGTCAACTGATTTTCAAACATCCCTACACTATCCATCGTTATTCTAAATCCTTTTGCACTAATATGATTTGTGAAATCTAGAATTGAAATATTGTGTATTCATTTTAACACATATAGGAAAAAAATGACTGCAACCTCCACCAAGGTAGTGATGAATCAGAAGTGAATTCATGTGAGGTGGCATATAGAAAAATTTGATCTGTCTAAATTAAGTGAAATCTATTGACTGAAATCTATTGTACCATAAATGGAAAAATTGTATACTTGTCACAATATTTGTTGAAATCAAAGACAACATAGCTAAGCCCATGAGGACATAGGTAGTTCAAACTAGAAGAATAGTTTCATAATGATTTTCTAGCAAAAGTTGTAAAATGTAATTCACAGATTTGTATCATACCTTTGGATCTACTACTACACTAATCCAAATTTAAATCAATAAAAGAAAATTTAACTAGAAATTGGAAACTCCTTCTAAAACTTATTACATATTGAATATCCATAACTTTTACAAAGAAAAGATACTTCAAGTTTTACAATGTTGATTTGTAATTATGAATATTTTAAAGATTTTAATTGAAGTGTGTATTCAGGTCGTTTTTGAAGGCTATTTATTGAATTGCAAAAGTTGTTTTTTCTTGAGGTGAAGTATACATGTACTATGTGATTATAGAATATTTGCAAAAAAAAATAAAAAAATAATTTAATAATTGCAATCCCTAATTGGCCAAAATTTGACTAGCTAGGATTGCAATTTATTTATTTTTTTAATTTTTTAATTGTGACATCATTGCTAGTCCACATTTTAGGGCTTCTTTCAGACCTCATTCTTCTTGTAATGCTTTGTTAGCATCATAAACAACTAGTAAATGATGCTCTAAGACTTTCATAGTCGTAGTATAACTTATCACAACCTCTTGTGAAGGATGCAATGGGTGTAAATTAGAAACAATTAATATCTTCCTACGTATGGAACTCTCTGCCTAACCATAATGAAAAAGGAATGAATATTGAAGGGAGTAATACAGCCTCTCTAGTTCACTTGATTCACCCCAAAGTTTTGTCCCACTTTGCCAATTTACTCAGAACGAAATCTTCTATTCACCAAAAATATGTTTCTTCTTAACATGTGTTGGCCCAAATCAAAATAAGCTGAATAAAGAATTTGTGAACCAGCTTTTCCAAAATTTTCAGAGATTGCCACTTCAAAATTGCAAATTGTTGCGGGAAATTGCCATTTCACCAATCACCACCAATTACATGTTAATTTTTCATCCATGAAAAAGCCATGATGAAAAGCGGAGTCTTTGAGAATTATAAAAAAGTATTTGGAAGGTCTCACTTAAATCTCACCCATTAGATTTTATTTATAAAATCAAAATGACAAGTATTTTACAATAAGGAGTTGTGCAGAATTTCAAAAAATAAATAGGAAAGTTTTTACTTAAATCTCTACCCTTTATTTTTATTTTGAACATGCCAAAAAATACATAAATAGGATGAGTTTTTGAGAATTACAAAAATTAAATGGAAAATTTCTTATTTAAATCTCTACTTTAGTTTAAAAAAATCAACATGATTGATAACTCATGATTAAGAGGACTATTTAAAAATTGCAAAAAAACAAATAAAGAAATTTTGACTTAAGTAGCCATCTAATATTTTTATGTTTAAATCAAAATAAAAAACAATTTATGATAAGAGAATTGTGAAAAATAAATAGTGAAGTTTGTACTTAAATGTCTACCCTTTAGTTTTTAGTTTTAGATCAATATGACAAATACTACATAAGTAGGATGATTCTTTGAGAATTGCAAAAACTAAATGAGAAAGTTCTACTTAAATCTCCACTCTTTTTAAAAAAAACATCAATATGACCAATAATTCATGATTAGGAGTAAATAAATTACAAAAACAAATAGAATTTTCTTGACTTAACCTGCCATCCAATAGCTTTATATTTAAATCAAAGTAAAAAATAATTCATGAGTGGAAGGTATCTTTGGAAATTGCAAAAATTAAAAGGGAAAGTAATCAATAAACACTCCATCCATTAGAGGTTTTTTAAATCATTATCTCAAATAGTAAACGAGTAGGATGAATCTTTGAGAATTGTAATAAATAATAGGAGAAGTTCTTTTTCAAATCACCACCCTTTATTTATTTTATTTAAAGTCAACATGACAAATAATTCATGATTGATTATTGTAAATGATTGACCCTTCACTCCTTAAAAAGAATTTTGTTGCCCTCTACAAGCTCGTGGAGGTTGGGCAACCTCCAAAAGGCCAACCTCCAGAAAGCCACCGCGGACAGTTGAAAAAGACAATGTCCTTTGAAGGACATTTCTTCCTTCAAGGGTCACATGCAGATAGAGGAGACACTTGTGGTGGGGCGACTGCATATAGTGGAAAAGAAAAATGTTCTAAAATTGTCTTTCCTCAAGGAGCACGTGCAGGTGGGGCGATTGCAGGTAGAGGAGAATGCTAGGGGTGGAGCAACCGTGCATAGTAGAAAAGAACAATGTATTTGGAGGGACATTTTTTTCCTCAAGGGACATATGCGGGTGGGGCAACTGCGGATAGAAGAGAATGTTGGGGTAGGCAACCGCATCAAGGGGAGAATGTAGGTAGAATGACTGTAGCTAGAGGAGAACGCTAGGGTGGAACAACCACACATAGAAGAAAATAACAGTGTGCTTTGAAGGGCGCATGCGTGTGGGGTGACCTCGTATAGTTGATGCTTGGGGTGGAAAACCACGTAGAATTGAAAAGAGCAATGTTCTACAAAGGACATCTTCTCCCTCAAGGGGAACATGTAGATGGAGGGAGCATATAGGTAGAGTGATCACAATAGTGGAGAACACTAGGGGGAAAAACCGCTCGTAGAAAAAAAGAACAATGTGCTTTTAAGGGCACATGCGGGTAGAGTGATCGTAGGTAGAGGAAAAAGTTGCAGTAGGGCAACCACTCAGAGTTGAAAAGGGCAATGTCCTCTGAAGGACATTTTTTTCCTTCCATGGACACATGTGGATGGGCCGTCCACAGGTTGAGGAGAATGCTAATGATAGGGCAATCGCCTATAAAGGAAAAGATTAATAATGTTCTTTGAAGGACATTTTTTTGCCTTTAGAGGTGTATGCGGGTGGGCATCTGCACGCAAAAAAGAACATTGGCGGTGGGACAAGCACGCATCTTAGAAAAGAAAAGTGTCCTTTGAAGGACATTTTTTTTCCTTCAAGGGGCATATGCGGATGGGCTTGACTAAGGATAGAGAAAATAGTCCATCTCCTTTCAAAGATTTTATTTCTCGCTCAAGGGGCGCATGCGAGTTAGGAGGTTGGCAACCATATGAATAGCAACTATGGAAGAGGCAACCCAAAGTAGATAATAGAATTATCTCCTTCAAAAATAATAGATAGAGATTTAAATAAAAACTCAACCATTTATTTTTTGCAATTCTCAAAGAATCATCCAACTTATGTATTATTTGTCACATCAATTTTATAAATAAAAAATAGATGCTAGAGATTCAATTAAGAACTTTTCTATTTATTCTTTGCAACTTTCTAAGACTCTTCCAATCATAAATGATTTTTCACTTTGAATATATAAATATTTTTTTTATATATGAGTGATGGTTAAGTAGAAACTTCCACTTTTAAATTTTGCAATTCTTTCCTTGTCCTACTAATCATGAATTATTTATCCTTGTTGATCTTAAAAATAAAAAAGAAAGGGTGGAGATTTAAATTGAAACTTCCCCATTTTATTTTTGCAATTCTCAAAAACTCATCCTACTCATGTACTAATTGTCACACTGGTTTAAAAGAGAAAAATAAAAAATAGGGTTGAAGTAAGAACCTAACCATTTATTTATATAAATTTCAAGGAATCATGCTACTCATATATTATTTAACACAATGATTTTAATAATTAAATATAAAGGGCAGACGTTTAAATAAGAGCTTCACTATTGAGAGAAAATAGGTGAATCACAATTATAATAAACATATGGACATAAATAATTTGGCCAATTTGGTTCTTTTAGATCTAATGTACCATGAAGTAAAAAGATCCTAGGCTAGGACTATGAATAGGCTACGGTCTGTATTCCTGCTAGGTATTGTATTAACCCCTAAAAGCCCGTTGTCCCTTCGGGGGACAAATGCATTTTTGGGCAAGTACCTATGGGCTAAAATTTCTCTTGATTTTTTGAAACTTTTTTGGGAGGTAGAAAAACTGATTAACTTCATGGAAATATAACTTTTTTCACAATCGGTGCCCAGGAACAAAAGTTATGACCAAATAAGCTCAAAACAGGGGACGGCGAACAGCAAAAAAAATTTGCATTCTTTTTTTTTTTATATATAGTATTTTTTTTCTCTTAGATTATATTTTTGTCTATCTAAAGAGCTGTGATTCATTTCATTTGGATTTGTTATGAGAAAGTTATGGACATTCTTGTTTTTCGGGCAGTTATGGACATCTTTTTGAAAAAAATAACTTGTAGGATTCATTTCTGAATGCAATTTTTCAAATTTTTCAAATTTTTTTTTTCCATGGTTAATTTTACTTGCTAGAGCAATCTAATCATTGGGATTAGTGCATTTTAATTCCATCTAAAATATATGAATATTTTAGATTTTCCTTCTATCTCGTACCTACTTCTACTTAACAATTTTTTCAATAATGAAAATTAAGTTTTTTTGAATTTTTTTTTTTGGATAGATTGTCAATTCAATTCTCCACTATAAAAATTTAAAGCTCAAAACTCAGTAGTGTAAAAATTTTAAGTTAAAAATGTTCAAAGTCAAAAAATCCAGTCCCACAATGTGCTGAAAAATTTGTTTTTTTCACTTTAAACATAGATATCTTGCAATCTGTGCGGTCAAAAATTCTGAAATTTTTTCCACACATTCCCATACTAGTTAGGTGTAAGATCCTACAGTTAGATGTGTAAGAAAAACATTTTTAATTTTTTTTCACTCTTTGAAGGCTATGTTATATACTGCATTCCAGTTGATTTTCTGTTTGATCTTGTTGTTTTGTGTTATTTGGGTGCAATAATCACATTCATCATAGACACTAAGTATGTTTTGAAATCCTACGCAATGGCATTAATATATGATAACCTCTATGTGTCCACAACCTTCATTTGTAACTCAGTTTGTTAGATATATATCAATGTTCTATAGTAGCATTGATATCATGTATTTTGTGGTATTTTGTTAGTTATAAGGCATTAGAAGAGATTTAAGGCCTCTAAGAGACTGCGAGTTATCCTGTGTTTCCAGACTGCGGGAACGCAAAAAAGTTGCTGGCTGATGTGGTCGAGAAAGTGCCACATCATTTTTGAAAAAAAATTTAAAGAAATAAAAAAAAATTTGGCCTGAAATGATATTTGGGAGAGAATTTCTTTTATTTTTTTATTTTTTTATTTTTTATTTTAAAAAAAATTCTGACTGCCCATATTGGTTGTTCACAGATCTAGTCAGATTGGGGAACGGGCTTGAAATGGCCCTCCAATGCTCTCTTATCTCCTCTAATGATATAGTTTTGTTATATATAAGGTGTTTTCAATTCAAGATCTTTTAATCTTATGAAGTAATGGTATGAAAAATTGGCCAATCTTTCAATTTCAAAGTAAGTGTAAGGTACTTAAAACTATGACAAATTAGAAAATAAGGTAATGATATGGTCTATTTAACTAGTCTCCTCTATCAAAATACAACCATAAATAATATCCCTCGGTCACACATGATATGCAAATCCCTTTAAGAGTCACCTCTATGCTTTTCTATTTATTTCTTGCAATTCTTCAAGACTCCTCATAATCATGAATTGTTTGTCGTTTTGGTATATAAATAAAAATAAAAGGTGAAGATTTAAGTAAGAACTTCAACATCTTATTTGAATTTGTTATTTTCAAAGAGTCCTAATTTTGAATTATTTGTCATGTTGATCCAAAAATTAAAAAATAAAAGAGATTTAATTAAGAACATACTTCTTTTTCTCCATTCTCAATAATTCATCCTACTTGACTATCATTTGTCATATTTATCATATTGGTCATATTATTTGTCATATACTTTACTACTTAAAAGTACTGGATGGAGATTTAGGTTTAGACTTTCTTATTTATTATTGGCAACTTTGAGAAGACTTGTCTTAATTATGAATCATTTTGTCATTTTATTGTTTTCTAGTTTTAAAATTTAGGGGGAAGTTTCAAATAAGAACTTATCCATTTTAGTTAAGCAACTCTTAAAGAATTCATTTTACTAAATAATGAATCATTTGTAATGTTGATCTAAAAATAAAAATAAAAAGTTGAAGCATTAGATGATATTTGGGGGTTGTGGAGGGCCGTTTCAGGCCTGTTCCCTAATCTGCCCAGATCCAGTGAACGCCGGTACGAGTGTGTCAGAAATTTAAAAAAAAAAAAAAAAAAAAAAAAAAAAAAAAAAAAAAAAAAAAATTACCAAAATATCATTTTAAGCAAGAATTTTTTTTTTTACCAAAATATCATTTTAAGCAAATTTTTTTTTTTTTTTTTTCAAAAAATGACGTGATAATCACTCAACCACGTCAGCCAGCTGCTACTACTGCGTTCCCAAACTGCGGAAACGCAACAGACAGCAGGGGAACTCAAAGCCTTCTAAGACCCCCAAATCTCATGTAATGATTTTAGTAAGACCTTCTTCTTTTTGTAATTTGCAATTTTCAAAAAGCCTTCCTAATCATGATTTATGAGTAAAATTTCACATTGATTAAAAAATGAAAAAAATTTATGGTTGTGATTTATGTGAGAAATTTTCCTTCTAGTTTTTTACTTTTTCTAAAAGCATTCATAATTATACTTCATTTGTCTTGTTGATGATATTGATAAAAAATAAAGAACAAAGATTTAAGTAAAAACTTTCCTATTTATTTTTTGCAATTTTCTAAAACTCCTCCTAATTATAAATGATTTGTCACTTTGACTATAAAAATGAAAAACAATGGGTGTGCATTTATGTAAGAAATTCTCTATTTTTTTTTGTAGTTCATCAAGTCTCCTCCAAGTCATGAATTACTTGTCGCTTTGATTTTATAAATACTAAGTAAATAATGATGATTTAAGTAAGAACTTTTCCTTTTAATTTTTGCAATTTTTCAAAGAGTCTTTCTAATCATGAATTACTTTCAAGTTGATTTTGAAAATAAAAAATGAAGGATACAAATTGAAATAAGATCACCCCAATTTATGATTTGTAATTTTTAAATAATCATCCTACTCATGTATTATTTGTCTCAATGATTTAATAATAAAAATCAAAGATGGAGATTTAAGTAAAAACTTTGATTTCTTTTGGCAATTCTCTAAGATTCTTCCTAATAATGCATTATTTGTCATTTTGATTTTACAAATAAAAAATAATGGCTCAAAGCTTTAAGTAAGATCTTCTCCATTTTTGTAATTCTTAAAGAGTCCTCTTAATTTTGAGTAATTTGTGATATTGATTTTTAAAATAAGAAATAAAAGGTAGAGATTTAAGTAAAAACTTCCATATCTATTTTTTGTGATTTTCAATGAATAATCCTACTTGCGTATTATTTGTCACGTTGATTCAAAAATAAAATATAGATATGGAGGAGATTGAAGTAAGAGCATGTCCAATTAGATTTAGCAATTCACAAAGAATCATCTTTTTCATGTATTATTTGTCACGTTGGTTTAACCCCTAAAGGACCATTGTCCCTGCGGGGGACAAATAGGATTTTGGGCAGGTACCTACGGGCTGAATTTTTGTCGTGATTTTCTGAAAATTTTTTGGAAGATAGAAAAACTACTAAGTTTCATGGGAGTAAAATTTTTTTCAATTGGTGCCCAGGGAAAAAAGTTATGCCCAAATAATCTCAAAACAAGGGATGGGGGCATCAAAAAAAAAATTCAATTTTTTTTTTTTTTTAATTTTTTTTTTTCTTGTAGATTATATTTTTGTCTATTTGGAAAGCTTTAATTCATTTCATTTGGATTTTGTATGAGAAACTTATGGACAATCTTGTTATTTGGGCACTTAGAGCATCTTCCTGAAAAAAATAACTTATAGGATTCATTTCTAAATGCAATTTTAACAATTTTTCAAAAAAGAAAGTTCCACAAGGATTAGTATTTTAGCTAGAGCAATCTTACCATTGGAATTAGTGCTTTTTGATTCCATATAAAAGATATTAATGTTTTAGATTTTCCTTCTATCTTGTATCTACTTCTACTTAACAATTTTTTAGTAATGAACATTAAGTTTTTTTGGATTTTTTTTTCTCTAGAATCTCAATGCAATTTTCTATTATAAAAATTGAAAGCTCAAAACTCTATAGTGCAAAAAACTTAAGTTAAAAATGTTCAAAGTCATAAAATCTAGTCCCACAATGTGCGGAAAAACTTGTTTTTTTACTTTAAATGCAAATATCTTGCAATATATGCGGTCAAAAATTCTGAATTTTTTTCCACACATTTTCATACTAGTTAGGTTTAAGATCCTCTGGTTAGTTTTGCAAAAAAAATAATTTTCAAATTTTTTTACTCTTTGCTATAGAAATGATAGTTTTGAATGTTTTTTGGCAGAAAAAAGGCCTTGGTCCTTTAGGGGTTAAAAAATAAAAGGTTGGATATTAGTTGGTTTGCACTAACTTGTTTAAATAATAAAATTCCTTTTTAATTCTTGAATTTTTTTAAAGTCTTTCTAATCATGAATTGTTTGTCAGTTGATTTAATAAATAAAAACTTATGGATGGAGATTAAGTTAGAACTTCCTCATTTATTTAAAAAAAATTTTAATGCCCATTTTACTCACGTATTATTTGTCATGTTGTTTTAAATTTTTTTAAGAAGGACAATTAAGTAAAATCTTTAACTTTTAATTTTTGCAATTCTTCACTAAATTTTTTTTACTTAAATTATTTATTTATGATTTGTATTTCATGTTGGCCTTTCACCCACCCATGGTTGCTCCTTCACCTACTATCATGCCTTCATCCACCCTCAAGTGCCCCCAACCATAGTTGTCCATGCTGACATAGTTCTGCTTTTCCATGTAGGACCAATCCATTTATTAGGAGGTAAAAATTTTCAAAACCCTAAAATCTATTTGACTTGCAAACTTAATGCTTGTCAAATATGAAATGCAACCTTAGACATCCAATACAATGCCAAGATCCAATTTTTGTTCAACAAGACAACTTTGACATATACCAATGACACATCTTTCAATATATTGAAGAAGAAGATTTTGTAATTGTGGGTGACCTGATCCACCACAATCACCAAAGAAGAAGCTATGTTATGATAATGAAGTAGAAGAAAGA
This sequence comes from Neckera pumila, assembly GCA_963969595.1. Taxonomy (NCBI): domain Eukaryota; kingdom Viridiplantae; phylum Streptophyta; class Bryopsida; order Hypnales; family Neckeraceae; genus Neckera; species Neckera pumila. The sequence continues at coordinate 4,620,313 of OZ018412.1, read as the reverse complement.
TTAGATTTGGAGATGGTAGTCCCCTCCTTGTTTTGGCAACTAGATCCAAAAGACGTAGAGATTTCAAATTCTCCCTTTGTGTTTTGGAAGGAAATTGCTTCACATACAAGGCCGATGTCCATACTTACTACTTAGGAATCATTGCTACATTGGGATCACAACCCTAATTCCTTAAATTTAGATTGAAGGGATGGAATACCATCACTCAAGGTCAAAGTCAAAGAAATGGAAGTTTGCTCCAAACATCTAAACTGTCAAGGTCAAAGAAATGGTGTTATACTCTTTTGGTTGGTAGCTACAATCTTTCCTTTCTCTCTAAAAACAAATAGTCCTCATTCTTCCTGCTCTTCTTGTTCTTGTCACAAAAGACTTGAAAGGTCGTATTGTTAATCAACTCATTCCATTCCTTACAGGCTACTAGCATCTTGCACACATTGGATACCAACAAGAAAGAGAGCATGCACTCCATGACGTTCATTAGAAGGTTGTTGCCTATAGCGTAGCAAACCTAAAGTTTAGTCTCAAAGCTTGTTATCTTGCAATAGTTCATTGTACACTTAATGTACAACAATTTACACTTTCTTTTTAAATATATGTTGTGCAATTATAAGCCAATACTAGTAGAAAAAGGGATATCAATGACTAGTGTTATTGACTACAAAACCAATCATTTAGAACACTTATGACTTGAAAATGACTAGAGTTTGATTTCAGGATTTAAGTCATTTTAGACAAGTCTTTTTGTTTTCACTAGTCATTTATTTGTAACAATTTATTTCCTATCCGGTTGCTAATGTAGAAGTTCATTAGCCTTTGATACCGGTGCTGAAGGAGTTGTTATATTGGTCAATGTGGCCAACTAGGCTTGGTTGACGTGGGTTGTGGCGTACATCGTGTCTACTAAGGTGGATCTGATTGGTGATTGATTACCGCTGATGTGGCATCCATCGTCCAACATGGTTGCTGACGTGGCACAAATTACGGACAATCATTTAGTTGATGTTGCATCCATTCTAGTCATTTTTAGTATATTGTCAGTCATTGTCCAATCATTTTTAGTCATTTGAAAAGTCATATGTTAGTTACGCTATAGTTGTGCATATGATTACTACCAACATTGATTATAAAGGAAGTGGCAACTAATCTAAATCCTCACTTTAAAATCTTGAGGCCAAAAGAAAAAGAAGAAATAAGAAAATGATGACTAGCAAGAAGCAAATAGAAGAATTTGAATTATTGCATTAGGAGGCAACAATGGACCTAAAAAGCTTGTGGTTAACTGAAATCTTAAATAATTGTGAATGAGAGAGACAAAATTTCCACCGTTCACCTTCAGAAGCTGCAAATGCAATCTAAAGCTGATACATCACAATTGTCACAATGTGTTTTATGACTATACTATGACTAACTATATATATCTAATCAATGACTAGTATTGAGATGCACTTACATCATGCCATATGTTAGACACCACTAGCTTAGTGGCATATGATTAGTTCCATAACTTTCCAGCGTGACTAAAAAATGACTATATTATGACTACTATGATCGGCGGATAATATATTTGCAAATATGACTTGCACACAAAAATATACTAGAAAAGCTCCTCCACATTACAAAATGTATAGAAACAACTTATCTATAATTTTATACAGTTGTATTATAATTATTTATAAGTCATTTATAGATGATTAAGGAAATCAATAACTACTGAGTGATTGGATTCTAAATTTGTATTATGTTGGTCTACAATGTTTGTGTTGAATAAACTAAGGCTTTTCATAAAACATTCTTAGACAACCACAAAGATTTAAAATCAATATCCCTAAAACTTGAATTGTCCACAATGAGCTTAATGATTTAAAGCATACGCAATATGAAGACAATATGTAGATACATCCAAAGACATGTAAATTTTGAGAGCAAAAGTGTAAAAAGAAGAAGTCCAAGTTCTTATTCACCTTGACATGATGAAATATAGCTATTTGTTAGGATTCAAAAAAGGGTTAGAATGACAAGAATGTGTTTAATTGTACACCCAAGAATATAAAAATTCAATCAACATGAATATAAATGACAATGAAATATATTCTATATAGTTAATCAGTTTGCATTCATTTTTTGTATTTTCATAGTAAAATCTATTATGTATTTTACATTGCATTTGACATAAAAGGTGAATTGATTTCTACTGATGTGGTCCTTGGTAATGCTTGCTATGAACTTCAAGTATTTTCCAAAATGGCTACAATCATTGTTGTTTAGAATATACTAAGTGCTAGCAATTCTTAATTAGGAATCCATTTAAATTCTAAAAAATAACTAAGACAATTGGAATTTGAATTATATAATTTCCACATTAGCATGTTTGACTAGGACTAGTTATAGTTTAGTCATAGTTTAGTCATTTTGTGAATGACTGCTTTGTTTCTATTTTAGTCATATAATGCTGGTTTTTGCAAAATAAAATATGTTTGCTCTATTTAGTCATTCTTTAGTTGTTTTATAGTTAGCTATTGCAATGAGTTTATATTATAATTGAACAATTGAAAAATGACTAGGCGCACTCCACATCAGCAACAAAGGCTTAAGATGTCATTTGAACTCCTGATCAATAATTGTACTGCGCAATGTGCAATACATTTGCTTTGGTCATTCTAGCAATTGTTGTTTAGTCATTTTTAGTAACAAGTGATTTTGTCACTCGTTACATTTGACCCTCTTTTCTACTAGACAATCTCTTAGTCTCTTCACACGCCAACCTACATCCTTAGAATATAAAGAAATATGAAAAGAAGCATAGGCAGCAACTTTTGACCTCCAAAACAAATACTAATGCAATGTGTCTACAATTCCAAATAAAAGGTTTGAAAACATACCTCTTGAAACTAGAAGATGGTGAAGAATCTTCAACCATTTGATCAATTGACTTGGTCCTTGATTTGCAAGTTGAGAGAAGTCTCAACCTCTAGAAATATGCTCAATTTGATTGATATGCCATTCTCAAGAAGAGATAAAATCCAAAGAAACCTTAGGTTAATGAGATCATGCTTTGTAAGAAATTGAAGCTTCTAGTAAAAGTTGAAGATTTTTAACAATGCATTATAATAGAATGTATAAGTCTTGTATATAATACATCTTGTATAAATAATTGTCATTTTCATTTATTTAAAAAATGTTCTTATTGAAGCACAATCACAACTTCAAGTGCAAGATTTGTCATGCTTCTTGGGTTCAAGACCCTTTTATTGAAATAAGTCTGAGCTTTAGTCAAATTTTGTAGAAAACAAATTATATATATTGAATATCTCCTAATATAAATTTATGCATTATTATTATTACCTGATATTTTAATATGTTGACTATTGATATACATATCTATTATATTAAATGCAAAGGGCCACGACCATATGTCATGTTTTCATCCAATTATTTCATCCATCAAATATCATCCAATATCTCATCATATATCATTTTCATTCATTTTGTTGGCATTTGTAAGTTTTGTAAGCTATTTTTGTTCATATACAAATTGACAATTTCTTTCCATCTACATTCATTGCAACGATGTTCTATAATATTTAGTCAGTTTTGTGTTGTATAGCAACAAGTCTTTGCTAGTATATATATATACACACACACTCACACACATCATATTAGGATACACATTGCAAAAGGTTTTCCATCAAGAAAAAAGGTTGAATTTCACATAAAGTCAAGAATTCGTTGCTGCTAAGTATCAACCCACAACCACACCATTTAATTTAGGTACTTACCTAATAGTTTGGGATCATCTTAGACTACATTGATAGGTATTTTCAACTCGTTAGCATACACTTTGTAGAATTTTTATAATTAGATTATGACTTTTTTAAATTGTTGATTTCTAAAAGAAACCACCATCTCATTTATTCATTTAATGATCTCCAAAATGGCTACAAAATTGAGTATATTGGGTGGTATACTTTGATATTCACTCACTTTGAACAACAATTACTTTTGAATTGAATCCTTTTCTACATTGTTCAATATTATGTCACATAAGACAAATCTCATGCTTGCAATTTTGGATTTTATTTATCAGTGGATATGGTAAGTAAAAGACAATATTGTAAGCATGAAATTTGGGGAAATTAAAAATATAACAAGCTTGATTGTGAGTCATTGTACATTACAATATTGTTAAGTCACTTGAAATTTATGTAGCCAAAATTAAATTGAAGATGGCTTAACCTCTAAAGTCTTAAGACCTTTTTGTCATCAAAACTTAGTCAAAAACTTTCATTTCTATTGCAAGAGAAAAAAATTCAAAATTTATTTTTCTTACATATCTAACTATAGGATCTTGCACTATATAATCTAGTATAAGAATTTGTAAAAGAAATTTTAGAAAATTTGATTGCATAGACTGCAAGATATTGTGTTTAAATTAAAAAAATATAGAGGTTTTACATTTGATTTTTTTGGGTTTTTTCCAGCTATTCTACGCAGTGCCAAAAGTAATCTTCTTGTGAAGAAGCTATTTACATCCATGGAATAGATGAAATTTATAATTGATGGATGAAATTATCTTTTTTCATCCAAAAGAGTATACACTCATCCAAAATTGAGCAGTATAGTCCCAAAATTTGGTAGTATTTTACAATTCCATCCATCGCAAAAGCAAGAGAATATCGCCAAAATATTCCTTAGAAAAAAAATCATCATTTTTTTGCAAAAAAAGGCTAACAAAAAAACTTTGTTTTACACCTTTAATATTTCCTTTGTTGTTGAACTTGATGGAGATATAAACCATAATTTTCCAGAAGGCAAATTCAAAATTCTTTGTAAAAAAAAAAGAATATTTTGCCAATCTCTTGCAATATATTTTTGGTCCCAACCAAAAAAATTGTAAAACAAATTTCTAACTTTCTTAGCATTATTTATTATAGTTATTTTATGCCAACCCTAACCACCAAGTACAATAGTCAATTGAATCACCTTCAAGTCAAAATTATTAATTTTCTAAATCAATTCATGTTTGCATATTCAAAACAAAAAACAAAAATTTCAATGAATTTTAGCACTTTTGCCTTTTTGTTCTTTATACTTGATTCTCACATTCAAATGATATTCATTGCTTCTCAAGAAAACTTATAAAGTTAAACTTTTATATCTAACTAGGAGTTGGCGCTTGCTATGCTATGCATTCATCATTAGAATTTTATTAGAATTTTTGTGTATTAGATGTATTAGATAAAATGCAAAACAAAAATTTCAATAAATCTTCAAATAAAAATTACTAAAATCTTTGTATAATTTTGTTTATAAGTAAGCATATATTGAAATGTACAATAGAAATTTATTGAATGATGAATGAAATACTTGCAATGGTGAATACCTTAAAAGATACACATTTATTATAATGCATTCAAAAGTTGACTTAATTGTTACAAACTATAGCAACCCCAAAACTTGGTGAATTGATAAGAAAAACTCGTAAATTTCAAAAACTTCATGAACAGCTTAATTGTTGTAAAATCCAAAATTGCTTCAATTGAATAAATTTCTCAAATCATTTGGTAGTAGCAATAGAATTTTGAAATCATAAAAGCTGTAAAAGTGATATTACAGAGGTGATTGCAAACTACTACTCTATTTCTATAATATAACATTGTGTGAAAATATTATTTTTATATATGCATGGTTGAAAATATTTTTACAACATATTAAAATTAATTATTTCAAAGACTTCTTGAAATCATTATCATGTATTCTATTCAAATATATCAGAATTTTACAAATATGTGATACAATGAATGCGTAGCATAGCAAGCATGTGCCCCTATTATTAATGGTAGCATTTGTGATATTATAGAGGGAGTTATGATTTTAGTAGTATGATTTCTACTCCATTTGAAAATATTATTAAAATGAGTAATCCTATAACAAAAAATTTACAAGTATAGGAATTTGGTTTAGACTAGTATGGTTTTCTATTATATAACATATCCCTCAGGTGAAATTCTTGGATTTTTTCAACATGTAATGTATTTGGTATGAAATTCCATCACATTTTCTTCAATATAACATGGTAATTTCAAATTTTCACCTAAAAATCTGTTTTTTTTGTAATTTATAGAAGACATGCAATATCATCTTTGAAAAAAAAAATACTCATTTACATATGCAAAATCAAGTTTGCAAAGTGCATGATTTGAAACTTGACTACATGGTCTATATGATTACATGGTTATTCTATATAAGGACAAACATTAGAGCAAAAATTAGCCCTCCGGAGGGCCACTCCAAGTTGACATGCCAAGCTATTTCAAGCTTGGCCTGTCAACCTGGAAAAGTACCTCCGGTGTGTAGTCAGAGTGTATGACTGCTCGCCAGAGCAATCAAATTTTTTTATTTTTTATTTTTTTATTTTTTTTATAATAATTTTTTATTCGTAAATCTAGATTCCTACGCCATTGTCATTGCAATTTCAGCTGCATGGGAATGGGGAAAAAATAAGTTTTTAGACCCAATAAACAAAATTTTAGGGTACTAAAGGGGTTTGTAGATCAGCCCTCTGAAAGGCTAACTTTTTCTCTAATGGAGGAACACATTGAAAAAAACTAGATGAAAAAATACATTTATCTTTGTATCATATTTTTTATTTAAAATTCTCTATGATTGTTTATAGAAACAAAAAAATCATATTGTTTATTTTAGCACTTTTGTTTTCTTGTCCTAAAAATTTGATTTTGACATTCAAAATGAAATTTTTTGGACTTAAACTAATCCTTATAATCAAGCTTCTTAGCTAAAAAAAGGTTTTTAATTATCAAAACTGAGTTTTTTTTATTGGAGTTTGAAGATGAGAGCCTCTAGTCATATTTCTAAATATGAAATTATACAAAATTTGTATAACACAAGGTTGTTCTTTATTATCAAAATGAATTATTTTTGTCCTCTTTCAAGATATGCTATGCTTCTTGTACGAGTACGCTTTCTAAGTTGCTTTGATTCTCATCATGACCTAGAAATTTGAAACATCTTTGTTATTTGCCCATTTTCTTGATTTCTCCACCAAAATAATTTATAAATATAAATATAGATAATTTTTGGAAGAAGCAAAGTAGGTTTAGGACTTATGGCCGTTGGTTAATTCCTAAATGCACAAGGCACCAAGAGTCCAAAGAGATTTGCGGAATTCCAACAATTGGTAGAATTGACGGAAACTAAGGGGTTGAAAATATTACGCAATGTGCAGACCCATTGGATGAGTCTAATCAAGCCATTGTCTGAGTATTGTGCTTCATATACAAGATGCATGACAATAGGCTTATAAGAAAATGTGAAGGCCAAGATAAGCATTTTGCACTTAGTTCTTTTTATATATATTTATATTTTTTTTCTGCTTGCACATTCTTGCAAATTAATGCGTTCTTGATTTATCATACTTAATTTCCAATATTTGTTGAAAAAAATAAAATTATAGGATGTGAAATTTTTCAAGCATGTGGCCAACATGTGTAGGAAAAAGAATCCAAAGAAGCACCACCATTTTGGACATTTTTGCATAGAATAGTGAGCTTATGAAGTGCAGTTGTCTTGTTTTTGGCAGGGCCCACAAAATGATTTAAGTGAATTTGAATGCTTATATCTTGCAATCCATATAGTGGAAATTTTTGAAATTTTTACCGCATGTTGTCAGGTCACTATACTACAAGATCCTACGGTTATATGTGTCAAAAAAAAAATTCTCAAAAATTTGGTACTTGTTCTAAAAATGGCAATTTTTGAATGTTTTTGGTGAAAATATAGTCATGGAACTTCAGGGTTATCAGTTGTAAGGACACGGTGGCCTAAAAATGTCTCATAGATGAGTGTAGAAATGAAGAATGCACCTATTGGTCCAAAAATTTGATTGATCAGTTTTAAGTAACTACCTTAGTCATAGGTTGGTGATCTTTTAGGATTATCGATCCCTAGATGATAGAGAAATGGTGACCAACCCGTCCTTTTTGGATTAAGGTCATATAGGTGACACTTAAATAGACACATATTTGAAGAAATGGGGGGTGAATGGAATCAGGTAATTCTACCTCAGCATGTTGTAATGTAAATAACATAACATTGTATACAAGCCCTTGAGGTTCCCCAACTTGAAGGTCTAACTTTATAAAGATACCTTCTTTGCTGTGACTTTGGTTGAATTCTGAATTTGAGATTGGTTGTTGTCTCTTGTTCTATAGTGTTGTCAGGCACACTTCCAATTATATCACTACAATAGTCCCTAAAATGGAGGGAGCAAAAGGGAACCCCGCAACATGGCTTAAAAATGTTATGAATGGATGTTAAGGTAGCCAATCCCTTTCCGATCACCCTCCTATTTCCAATCAGTAGATTGATTCATTAATCCAATTGTAACCATAGCTTTATAGGCCATTTGATTCTTATCTGATTATTTTGTAATGATTAACACATTGACACCTAATAAAGTTGCCGTTGATTAAGAATGAGCTTGCCTATTGATCGGAAATAGGAAACCCTGACTTTTCCACTTCTTTAATTTTTACTAATTCTACTCTATATAAAAATTTACCCAAAAATGGCAATCTTCCTTATTCCTATTTCCTCACTGGAGAAAATTTTCTCCTCCACTATTGCTCAATCACACATATGCTGAAATGCTTAACCCTTAAAGGACGGACCGGTAGCCATGGAAATCATGTATTGTGATTCCGTGTGACATCATCTACTTTGAAAAAGCTTAATACATTCATTGGAAGTCAAAGAACTGTTGAAGATCTTTCCTTCTTACTCCTAATACCGAGGATGAAAAGTTGCACTTCTGTCTTGTAGGGAAAGATTCTTTGTCATTCAAAGGACGCAGAACGTCCTCGGCGGCGTTCAAGGGTTAAGTTATCGGAAATGGGTTGGCTACCTTACACGTAATTGCCTCACGTAATTGCATCTCAACACATAACCCTCCCTCATTGCAGGACTTAAAAAGCTAGAGTATCCAAGATTTAGGATCTGGAATAAAGTGCCCGTGTATTTTGACACAATTGAATGCGGTCAGCAAGCACGAAGCAGCCATTCAGAATAGCAATACTAGTACTCAATCGATACCATAGAATGTTTCAGTTTGTTATTCCGATAGATTGAAGCACATTTCCGAGCATATTAACAGCGGTCACTGTGATAGCCAGTATCCACGAGAGTCTGGGTCTCTGGGAAGCGCAAAAGCCATCAATCTAGCTATCTCAGAAGGTTATATATACTTACGGTTCGATAAACATTTTCAGTTGCTGTAGTGATGCTGCACAAGCGCACAATTGCGACATAGTTATGAACTGTAGAGTAGCCTGATCAATCTCTGTTGTAGGCCTTGGTTTCTAGATGGAAGCATTACCAAAGTTTGTAACGCGTTGGAATCAAGACCTACCGTCTTGAGAATCGGTCGGTGGCAGCTAGATTAAGGTTTGTTGCAGCTTTGTCGAATGTACAAGAACGCCGTTTCTTAGAACGCGAACCGCTTTATGGTGCCGTTCATGCTGCCACAATCCATGACGAGCCTTCTCCGGCTGCGAGGTGATGAACCACGAGCTGCCGATGACATGGAAACCGCGAGCTTCGAAATGGACCTTTCAGCAGCAAGGATGCGTGAGTAGTGCTCCTCGGAAGCTTTCGAGTGCGACACCGGTGTCAAGACATAGGCAGGGACTTCGGTGAACTTCGCCGGGGTAGGAGACGCCGCCTTCTCAACCGGCGGGCTGTCGGATGTCGTCGTGCACACTGAAGTGTTTGCGGAATCTGCTTTCTTCGCAGTAGCTGGCCATGGAGACCGTTCCACTAATTTCCGTTTCGAAGTCGTCGTGAAGTTTCTTGTGTCAGCCTTTCGTAGAGAGTCTGTTAATAGGCTTCGGGGGGTTGCAAAGACTCGTCTGGAATATCCAGACGTGAACGTCATTGGCGGTTGTTGCGTCAGCATTGTGTGATCGCCTAAAACTCCAGGAGTTTTCTTCCCGCGACTGCTTGCTGTAGGGCTCATGAACCTTGGAACTTTTCTACAAGGCGATATCGCGCTGGAATCTGTTTCCTGCGGCTTCTCAGAGTTGTTGCAGGAGATTGATGGATATGGTGAAATGGCTGAGGCGGCACATTGTTGATCGGAAGTCTGTCGAGGCGACGTCTTTCCGCTTTTTTGTTTTTCGAGGGAGGATCGCTTTTCGCTTATGAGGAAATTGAGTGACTTGATTTTGTTGCACAGAAGTTGGCACTCGCTCTCATAAATGCTCATTTTTCCGAAGAGATCCGACATAGCCTTGGCTTTCTCTTTCTCTGCGCCCTGAAATCAAAGCAAACTTGCATTAGATTCAAATGTTAACAACTATTGCTTCTTTCAAGAAGACGAGAGTCACATGCGATGGTGTAAAGAATTAGGTACCGCAGAGAGCTCATGCCCTAAATGTGTTCCGCGAACACGTGTGGCGAAACTGAGTGAGCAGATCGTCTCTCCCAAATCGTTGTCGTTGGGACTCACATGCACAAGCATCAATGTCTTCGAATCTTCACCTGCAGATATTCAAGAAGGATCAAATAGTTATTTCGTGCCTCCTATAATCAAGAGAACTTTCACTGGACCTTCTTAAAATTCTCTCGGTAGGAAAAATTTTTAGGCCGGTGATCGTACCTAAACTGTCTCGTAGAATTTGCGTAAGCTTGCTATTCCTGCAGTGTAAATCCCCATGTAGATCACAATCATCAGATCTCTTAAATTCTCAATTGATAAAATCTTGAAATACCTAGACAGCTGCATTCTGATAGATCAGCTTCGACTAGCTCAATCATGCTTAATTTAAGTTTGGATATAAAGGATTTCAATTAATCTGTCGGGCAAAAGTTTCAAACCTGTAAGGCACATGCGGTTGCCTTCTTTGAAGTGCACTGATGACGTCCCCCAAGGCTGAGAGAGAAACATTAATAGCCCGTCCCTCTTCCATAGTCAGCCCTTGTGCGTTAGTTTTCAGTAGCCGCTCACTGCCTCCAAGGTCGATCAGCCAAAGCTTGCTTACACGTCTCTTCTTGTCAGGTGCAGAAGTGCCCGCTATGGTGATTCGAAGTAAACTGCCGATAGGACAGAATTCAGACAATGTCCTCACTGAATGGGCTTCAAATTTGATTGTCATTGAGGAAGAAAAGCTCACAAGCATGTAAACTCTGACCGTGCGCAATGGGCTACTAAATTCAAGGTTTTAGCAAAGGAGGTAGAAATTATACCAATGCGAGCGGCTGGAAGCATCGTTGGCATTCGTCCACGCTGTTGAGCGCCGTCGCGAGCCTAGTAAATATAACCGGCTTGCCTCTTGGACATCAGCAATAGGAACTTCGGTCAGGTTTTCCACTTCAATAAACCCCTTGGAGCCCATTTGAATGGACAAGCTGCACTCATTTACACGATTGAGCTTTGTTAGTGCATATTTTTTTTTAGACATCGTAATCCTCAAGAGACATTCATGCCTTCGCTGGACCAGATTATAAAATTAATATGTTAATTGCGAAACAATAGGTAGAAGCTCTTACCACTTCGTGGCATGATTGGAATGGCGAGTAGGGCGAGCGACCAGCAAATCTCGAAGCGAGCCTTTGTACACCTCAAGCATACTCAAGGAATAAGAATACTGCACATTAGTGTCGCGTGCTGCTTCCTCAAAAAGGCGCTGAAGTGAACGTGGTACAACGCCTGGCTCATCCTTGGAGCCTTCCTGCGTAAACCAATTAAGGGAATCAGACTCGTAATTTGCACTTAGAACTACACACGACTCATTCGGGCAAATCCTAAGACCAATGCAAAATACTGTAAGAGATGATTTAATGTACCACTGACCATTGTGAAGGTTTTGCCGGAGCCAGTCTGTCCATAAGCAAAGATAGAAACATTGTGGCCATCCAAAGCAGATCTGATAATCGGCTCAATTTCAGCGAATACATCATCTGCCGAATGACACACGAAAATCACAATTCATGAGGAGCGATCTTCAATTATAAGAAATCATACTAGGTGAACGATGACAATGGGCTTTATGAGGAACGTGAAGAGTAGTCGGCCCTTACCTTGCACAGAGCTTGGATCAAAAACTTTATCAAACTCGAATTCCTTCCTGGCTCTTGGAACCTTGACCCAATCCACATCCGGTGCTGTCACAGGCCCTGTTCTCGCATGCTTCTCAGAAGGTAGAAATGGTCTTACTCGACAGAACACTCGGATATTCCCTGGAGTCAAGCCACATCAGAGCAATCTTCTCGTAAGCGACACTAATTTTCTAAGAACCTCGCATTCAAAGTCTCTACATGAATGCCTCTTCCTAGTTAAACAATCATAGCTTGTACTGTTGAAACACGGCAATTGTAAAGAAAGCAGCAATTCACAGGTTCAACTTTGAATATTCGTCAACTGTACGAATAGATAGTCCTGATTGAATTCCCGATCGTGGTATTGATTGTGTACATTTATGGAATAAGTGCAGAGAGAATCACTACAAGTAAATACTTTTCTGTAACCATTTAAATTTAATTAAATAAAATAATCGGGTAACGAAATTTTACCTTTCAAGTCCAGCATTTGGTTTAAACTACTACGGCGATTTGAATTTGACGCTCGCAAGGCAGTTCGTACCACATTCAACTCGCCTGCAATGTCCCAAACCAATTAGCATCAATGTTTGCGGGTAATATTGTCAGTCTCATTATCTAAGAAATTATTTCATTGAATCAACCACATTAGTAACAGATAGTAGAGCCGAGGTTTTCACCTTCCAGTTTCGCAATTTCTAGGTCAAGGCAGTGTTGCTTATCATGATTCACATTTTCGCCATGATCTGAGCCTGAGCTGGAAGATGTCAACGACAATGAGCAGCCACTGCCCGTCATGGGTGATCCACACGCTGAAGAATTCATGATAGAACGCACCGAATCGGCCCACTCAGTTGTCAAGGACGACTTCGACCCTAAGAGGGAGTCCAGGCTTTGGGAGAGCGAGAGCGGCGAAATTTGCCTTGAACCATCATGATCTTCCACCGTGGGAATTATGATCGTCCTCATCTTGCTGCACTGTACATCACCGAACGCGCATTCCCGTGAGAATCATGTCGTGAGGACGAAGCTCCGGCGGATTTAGCAATGCAGAACTTCTTTTTGAAATTTCTTTGACGAAAAAGATGTACAAATCAGGAGAGTTCCGTTAACTGATTGAGAAGAGAGGTCACCTGATACTTGAAAGAAGCGTGAACGAAGTGATCCGTCAACTTTTCGACTTGCGGAAATCGACACCCAAAACTAATTATTTAAGTCATTGATGCAGTCAACCTCTAACATTCCCCAAAGGACCGCCAACCTCTAAAGTGCTTCAGTGTGCAATTCGTGCCATCCTGCATGCCGCCTTTTGAAAGCAAATCACAACACATCTTCAGACTGTGAGTCTTGCGGTCAAAGAAATAATGTGAGCCCGAGCTCCAATTTCCGCGATCACTGAACTGGATAGTCCATGTGTCGGCAACAAGAACATCGAGTAAGCACTTGAATGGCCACCACGCTCCACATCGTCCGGGAGATTCTCTCAAACAATGTCATCATATCCCTCTTCGAAATGAAACTTTCGAATGATTAAGGACACAGCTCGTCGCGATCGAAAGTCACCATTGCTTGCTGAAGAGCCCAAGTACCTCGCATTTGAGCCTCAAAACCTCCCAACTCTTCTCGCAACTCGTAAACCGACCATCACCTACCAAGACAAGATCATCGTCACATTTGTGAAATCCCTTTCAATGGCCGGTAGTAACGCTGCGCAGTACGATCGACAGTCACAAGGAAAGGATAACCTCTCCGTTGAAGCTAAAAGCTGCTGTGCACGAGTAGCACTCGAAGAAACGCTATGAAAACAATACTAGGCTTCTACTACGAAACCGTCGTTCGCCATAGACAGAAAAAGTGTACAATTTGTTAGTTTCTGGTCTACAACGATTAAATGCATACATATTTCTTTGGAGCATAGAACATCAAGCACTCCGCGTAGTTTTCTTCAGCGTCTTCTTGCATTGGACCTCGGAACGCCATTGTTGCAAGGAGAGGTACGAAATGTGCTGGACTAATAAGTGTAAGTGCAGAATCAAATCTTAATGAGTAAACGTCACTAGAACATTTGATCACAACTAGGCTATATGATTTTCTAGAGCAATGCTCTCTGTTCTACTATGCGTTAAACATGGCCAGTACCAAGCTCACATTCCTCGTGCCTACTCACCTCACTTGTAATAGTACCGTCCTTTTCTCCCCCGTTGCAGTTGCACTTGATCATTAGCTCACAACGCAAGCAACACTCCCTCCCTCCTATGCCGCCAATCTCCCTAGAACAAGAATTTCCCCCCCAAGTTGTAGAGCCTGAGCTTGATGTTGCAACAGTGAGAGCTTCAGGAGCTAGTCAAGATCCAAACGAACCATCAATCACAACTTCCGCTTGAGAAACTACACCCACCTAGAGCAAGAATTTCAGTCACAAGTTTTAGATCATGATGCACGTACAAGAGCTTCAGGAGCTCACAACCAACAAAGAACCCAGCGAGTAAAACAGTTCAACACACAAAATGAGTAACCACCTATACCACCTACACTCAGCAAGAATTTCAGTCCCAAGTTTTAGAGCTAGTACCGATCCCAAATTGTCCAAGGGTGCAATCGGCACTGTGTTAGCAAGAGACGAAGAGTAGTGAGGGACACTCGTGGGAGCTGATCGAGAGGTGCAGTGATCGTGATGATGAGCTCCTGCAGGGAAACGTGGTGGAGCTGCTGGCTATGGAGGTGCCAGAAATCGAGTAAGAGCGGCGTCGCAGGCACACAAAGACTAGGCTGGCAGACAGACAGACAGACAGACACAGGGAAAGTGGCAGAATATCACTTGGCCAGACAAGGGGATCAGAGAAGGACGACCATTGACCGTGAAAGGCTTTGAATGCTGCTGCACTTGCTGCAAAGAAGAAGACTTCATTGGCTTCACAGGTTCTGACACATGATACACTTATGTGCGCAACATCTTTCCTCTTGGCTTGACCCTTTGAACCAACGGAAGAAAAAGGATTACTGATTTACTGGACGCCCATAACTTAGATCTACCTCCAATTACTGATTGGTAGTCTGCTCATTGCTGCTTTCTTGGATCCCTGAAATACAACTTAAATCGGTTCTAGAAACATGAACATAACACCAAAGTAATCATTTCAAGCAATCATTCAAGCAATCGTTTTCAACCTTAAGGTGGAAGTAGCCATAAATTGGCGTTTCTCTCCCAATTACGAGACCTACAGGATGTTCTGTAATGTAGTTCTTTTGCATCTCAATGTAGTCAGAAGTGTAAAGAGATGGAATTATGCACAATGTAGTGGTATAATGGAAGTGAAAGTGTCCATATTAGGATACAAAATGGTGGTTTTGAAACAATCATCATTCAGAGATCAAATATTGTCTTTGTCTAATATCTAGAATGACTCTTTATGGTAATTGTCACAGTGGTAAACTAAGCCAAATTAGGATTGGATAGGACAAGAACAATTCCTTCAGTCTATTGTTAGCAATAGAAAGTTATCCTAGTTGGGTGCAACTTGGAGTGAAATGTGTTTTAGTAACCGTAATTTGCCAAGACCACTATAATTTTTGTCTTTTAGCTAACTTTTGATGAAGTTTATTTTTTTGTCCTTTGTCTAAATTTGAGATTTTATGGACCTATTCAAAGAACTTTTGAACATCTTTCCAGTGACAAAATTTTTAAATTCTAATTACTAAGCAATGAAAAGTTAGAGTTATAATTGGCAAGGCAAATTCCCGAGTCCATTGAGGACACCCTAAACCCTACATTACGGATCTTTATTGACCTTCGAGGAGGGAGTCTTGAGAAGGTTAATTTTAAGTTTTCCTTCTACTTGTGTATCTGAAAAATCCATATCTGTAGCTTATCGTTGATCAAAGACTAGGACACATCAAAGTAAAACCATTTTTAAATATCACCCTCCCCTCATTAACCTAAAAAATTGTGCCACACTTGGCTTGAATCTCAAAACCTGGTATTATTCTATTCAACCGTCCACCAACACCTCTCTCTCCAGGTGACATTCTTGAGATGCAGAAGTTTTCCAATCATATGTGTTCCCAACAAGACAGGTTCTGAGGATGCACAGAGAATGTGCAATTACAGAGTGTAGGGTTCAGTGTATGTTACCAGTGTTAACCAATTGCAGACATTCAAATAGTTTTTATACCTAATATACATCTAAATACTACAGATTGCAGGTATTTTCTGGAGATTGATTTGTTCACTACTAACAGGTACAGTGACATAGTAAGTCTGAAGTAGGAGCTTAGGCTTTCCTGCACATAGAAAATCTGCTGAGATAGCAGAAGTGATAGCAGACTACAGTAGTGGTGCATTTCTTCCATGACGTACTGGTATAACTTGTGTACATGGGACTAGTTTCAGTTCAGCCACACACAGACCTGGTGAGAATTGATTGACCGACCTTGGTTGTAAGGGTGCTCCAGTGGAGATTTTGCTTCCTTTTTCAAATGGAATAATACGGTAATAGAAACCTGTACATGTCTGATTGTCTGTTGTCTTCTTCTCAACAACCCAGATAGCAAAGTATCTTTACTGCAGTTTATAACGGACAATTCCATCATGAAACGCATTTCCTGTGTACCAACTACAGTACCCACTGTCTACCCAGTTCAGATGGAAGACTGAGGTGATTCAATATAGAACTCTAAGTTAGTTCTTTCTATTGAAGGCAGTAGAGATGTCACCACCACACCAGGGTGCCAGAGCTCTGTGCTGCTGTATGTGGTCATCCTTCTTGGAAAGGTTATGTTCATTACCCATTTAGTCATTCCTTTCTTGCTCTGTACTCATTTCCCACACCATTTGTTACATGGAACATTACATTCAGTAGCAGTCACTGGTACTGCCTTCCCCAGACGGAATGATGTTGAATATACCACATCATTTCATCCAAGGGATGAAATGGTGTGGTATATTCCACACTAAATCAGTAACTACAAAGACACTTGGCAAAATTTGTCAAAACTCAACTGGGTTCTTGGGTCAGTTACAAGGTTGCAGCTACCTATTGGGGTCAATGACAAATGAAGTACTTTGAATAAAACTATAAATAAAGTAGCAAACTTTTTCAAAATGGCAATCAATTTACAGAGATAAATTATCTCAATGCTTGAGTTACATCACTTTGATGTGATAGTCATTCATGTTTTGTGTTTTTAAGTGACAAGAAGCTCTTCATATACCCATGGGATGGTAGGAGGTAGAACAACCCATGTAGGATAAATAAACTAGAATTTGTAGTTCTCAAGCACATAGTTAACTCAAAAATAAAGAAATGTGTTAAAAGTAGAATTTCAGACCTCATTTATGCATAGTAAAATAACTTTTCTCAAAAAAAATTGAACTAAAAAAAGTTGGTAAATGAAGATAAGTTTCACCTCCAAAAATCCGTTTAGCATTTTGAATCTTCCAATCAAAAGTTATGAACAAATTTGAGAGAGGGATTGGAATGAACATTTTCTTTAACAATTAAAAAAATCCTCTCTCAAATTTATTCATAACTCTTGATTGGAGATTTCAAATGACAAACGGATTTTTGGAGGTGAAACTTATCTTCATTCAACAACTTTTTTTAGTTCAAAGTTTTTTGAGAAAAGTTATTCTACTATGCATAAATGAGGTCTGAAATTCTACTTTTAACACAATTCTTTGTTTTTTTGACTTAACTATGTGCTTGAGAAACTACAAACTCTAATTTATTTATCCCACATGGGTTGTTCTACCTCCTACCATCCCATGGGTATGTATAAAGTTGTTTTTTCACTTGAAAACCCAAAATATGTTATTGATTGCAAATTGTTGTAATGCATTACACATTGGAATCTTTGCCAACATCTTTTTCTAGAAACATTAGTTGATTTGTATGTCTGGTCCTAAAGTTAACAAAAGAAAATGAAACATATCACAATGTATTGGCACTACTTTGGTACTCAAACTTACATTAAATATGTAGCATGAATTTTGTGGATGAGGACTCCAGAGAGGGAAAGGCAGCCTCTCTGAAGGCTACTGAATGTTATGAAGCTTTTGCAATTTCATCTTATATTTGCACTTTTGCAGCGTGGTGGGAGGCTGGTAAAATATTGACCTTGAAGTTCCTTCCCTTAGCTTTGTAAATTGAAAGTTTGAAACACAAAGTCACGTATGATGTATGAATGCATATTATGCCTTTGTTTGTTAATTGATCTTCGGTTTTTGTCCTCCCAGCTTTCTGAAGTTGATATTCACGAGTGGTGACCCATGACGCGACTGAGGAGAGTCCAGACATCCCGACAGACCATCCTTGTTTCCAAGAAATGCCCATGATCAAAACTAATGTTTCCGATGACCTAATCCCCAAGTCCTTCCAATTCTCCAAATGCTCTTTTTGCATGCTTTTGATGATGAGTCCAAAAAATTGGTTGGGCAGCAGACAACATCGTTCAGCAAGCCAGAGAAGTAGTCTGCAGCAACTCACTTTTGACAAACCCTTAGGTGGAGGCATCTGCCTCAAATTTGTACAATACCTGTGTTTAGAGTTGTGTAAAATAACCGTGAAGTGGAGGCCAAATGCAAGTCATTGACAAATATTCAAACCGCCATTTTTAGTGGTTGGCATTGTATCTCATTACAAATGCCACATTACTTAAAAGTTAGAAACAACCTGATAGAAATTGAGTTTTATTTGTTTAAAAAAACAAAAACAAAAAAGCAAACCTGATACCCTGCATTGACTTATGCGTACCCCTCTCACAATATTATTAGTGTGCTTTTAACTGACTGTCTATTTTCAAAATTTAAAAGCATTCAGCATTGACTTCACCTGCTGGCTCTAAATGATTGGACCTGCTTAGCTGACGAGGAAAAATCAGATGTGCAATTTGTACCAAGGCCGCATTTAAGATGAACTTACTGTGTGGAAACAGGGATTCTAACTTAAATTATCCAATGTTAGTAGTACAATCTTGAGCACGATGTTAAATCCATCTCACGAAGTGTGACCAGCACTGTGAAAACGCAGGAAATTATCCTGGAGAAAACACAGGAATTTTTAATTGCCATACATGATAAAATTTGCAAATTTGGAATTCATATTTGCAATCAGGGACCCCAAATTAGCTAAGAGAGGTCTACAATATACCTTAGAAATGATATAAAATAGGGGACTCTGCATTTTTAACGTTCTTCTAACCTTGACGGGAGTGATGAAGCTATTTACATTCATAAACATGTAGATTATGGATGAGATGTCACTTATTCATCTATATATTTGTGCATAAACTTGAAGCACTTTTTGCAAAATATTTTGATATTTTTATCCAAATTTACAATGCAGCAAAATACAACTACAAGTCAAGTTCCTAGATGCAAATGATTATAGAGGCAATATGTTGATTAAGTTACTATTGATGAACATTTTGATCTAAGTAGTGTAGCCCATTGCTAAGTATACAAGAAGTTCATATTTCACACCCTTAACCCTTTCAGGACTAAACATTCAAATTTCAAACAACATGTGAACGTAATCACATCCCAAGGACAAAATAATACTTTTTTTCATTTTGAAGATTCTTGTTTTAGTTCTTTAACATTTATATGGTATAGATTCTCAAGCTTTGCTTTGCAGAAATCTTACTCCCTTTGTCCCACTAATAACCTCCAAAAAGCTTCCCCCAAAGGGATTAACTACAGTTTTAGTATTTGTGCTAGTGATACAGGCATTCAAAAACCAACAACCCATCCTTTAGATCTATGCAAAATCTCCAGCTTAGGCGCCATCATCAAAGCACCCAAAATCCATGCGGAAAGTATCATTTTTAGCATAAATTGTAAATGTTGCTAGCTCCATCATTCTTGATGATTTAAAAGTTGGTGGCAACAATGGGATTTTAGATATATGTGCCTCAACCTAAATATCCACAACAAAGAAACCTAGACCACTTCATGAACAAATCCTTGTAGCACCTAAGTGGTCACCAAATACATCATCAATACTATTGTCTCAGGAAGCACAGCAAGTACAAGATGCCTTATATGGACAAGGCCAAGCTTTCTAGGAAAAAAATGCTCTTTGATTGCTTGACTTGCTTCCACAAGGTTGCCCAACCCAGCCAAAACTTACTCAACAATCAAGATGAGGAAACACAACTTGTTAGTGGGACAAATATTTGGCCTGATTTTGAGGGTTGTAGTGGGACAAAGGGAGTATAATTTAGAAAGTTCTAGAAAGTCTAGCCTCAAATCATTACTATTTTAGTTCAAAAAATGACCTTAATCTCTAAAGGACCAAGGAACATTCAGATTTCAAAAATTGTAAAGATCTATTATAAAATGAAACTTAGAAAAATATTTTAATGATGACTCTCAAATAAAAGTTGTAAAATATAATTAATAGATCACATCCGTATGGTTGGATCAACAAATACACAAATCAATACTATTCAATAAAATTTGGAATCAAAAATTGAAAATTGAAAATTGTAGATTGAATATTTATGATTTTTACAAGATTTTTTTCCTTTAAGTTCAAAATGTTGAGTTCTAATCATAGAAATTTTTGAAGATTTTTATTTCATTTTTTGATCCAAGTCATTCTTTACATTGAAAAAGTTATTTTTTGAGGCCAGACAAACCAATACCTTTTGATTTACATAATATTTGCAAAGCAAAACCTTCATAATCCATGTTGTACAAATATTAAAGAACTAACACAAGAATCTTCAAACAAAATTAATACATGAATAAACACATTTCTGCAAGTTTGGGATGTCGATTTCGTTCATTCATTGTACAAAATCTGTATTCATAGTCCTTTAGGAATTAAAAAACAACTTGAAATTTTTTTTTAAAAAAATCCTCAAAACTTACCATTTTGAACTTAAGAAAAAAAACTTGTAAAAAGCAATCTTTAATCGATTCTAGAAGGAATTTTTAATTTTTGGCTTTAAGTTTTATTGAAAAAGATTGGTTTGTGCACTATACATTAGAGAAAAAAAATTCTTCATCCAATGTTTTTTTATGAAGTTGCTAAAGTACATTTTTAGTAGAATAGTAATGTAAATTCCTTCATTATGGTATTAAATTCTTTCATTATGGTATTACTAACTTTTCTAAAGAAAATGTTTAATCGTTGATCAACCTTGTAGTGTGCTTTAGTCATTTCTTGCAATTAACTCTTGATGTAAAATGTAGCCATAAAAATGGTATTTTTTGAATTTGAATCCAAGTAATGAAATAAGTCTTATTAAGTGCCGTTTCTACTCTAATTGGAAATTTTGAAAAATTCAAAAAATTCAATATTTTATAGCAATATGAACTTTGGACATACAACTATAGTTTGTTGATTCTATAATTTTGGAGTGATGCGACAACTTTTGTTTATGTGATGATGTTATATACTGAATAGTATAATAGTCTATATAAAAAAATAGATTTTTTGTGTATATTTTGCATTTGATATGAATTTTCTTCATTTAAAAAAAATTCATGGTAATTTCAAATTTTCCTCTAAAATTTGGAAAAAAATCTTATGATTTGTAGTAGGCATATGGTTTCATCTTTAGAAAATGAATATAAATTTTTTCATCATATCTAGTTGCAAAATGGTAGCAAATAGGATAATAGAAATTGCAGCTTGAAATCATTAGTCATGGGTCTATCTTTCTAGAGTTAAGCTTACAACAAGAGGTTGGTTTTGACTGCTTCAAAGCATCACCATTGTTTTACGGTAAGAAGGCCTAGCTTGCCATAGGGCATGCTTGGCCTTGATTTCTTCCCCTTGCATTAGTATGCCTAACTTCTAAATTCACCAATGGCATATTGGCAGTTAAGCTCGCAACGCCATCATGTCGCGCCCGCTCAATTTGACTTATTGTTTGAATGTTGAGGAACATTCGCTTTTCATTATTTTGTCTTTTTTTTGTCTTAGAGTCTAAATTTGTGGTAAATAGTGGCTCTTGAATTCAAAGTAATGCATAGTGACTCCCATGAATCAAACAACAATCTGATTTCAATGTTTGTTTTGATTAAATCTAACTCTTGTTGAGCCATGGCATTGGTCATGAGTGGGAGACTAATCCAACTTATCCCACATATTTTGAAATAATGAGCCTAGCCAACTGCTTTGGCATGCCATTTTGGTCGTATAATAGTGGAGATGATTTAATTAGTCAAGTCAAATAATGTTAGAGCATTTCCTTTAGAAGATTACAAAATTGGCCTGGTTTGGAGCACTTGGTGTGTTTAACCCCTAAAGGACCATTGTCCCTTTAGGGGACAAATGGGAATTTTGGAGAAGTACCTGCGGGTTGAAATTTTGTCTTGATTTTTTGAAATTTTTTTGAACATAGAAAACTTGATTAGCTTTGTGGGAATATAATTTTTTTTTCAATTGGTGCCTGGGAACAAAAGGGGGGGGGGGGGGGGGGGGGGGGGGGGGAGAAGAGGGGGCAATAAAAAATAATTTCAAAAATTTCAATTTTTTTTCCTAATTTTTTTTCTCATAGATTATATTTTTGTCTACTTGAAAAGCTTTGATTCATTCCATTTGGATTTGTTATGAGAAAGTTATGGACAATCTTGTTTTTTTAGACAATGAGAGCATTTGCTTGGAACAATAACTTGTAGGGTTCATTTATGAATGAAATTATGCATTTTCATTCCATTTCAGAGATATTCATAATTTAGATTTTTCCTCAATCTTATACATACTTCTACTTAAGAATTTTTGGAAGTATGAAAATTAAGGTTTCATTATTTTATTTTCCTAGACTCTCAACTCAATTTTCCACCATAAATATTTAAAGCTTAGAACTCTGTAGTGCAAAAATTTAAAGTTAAGAAGGTTCAAAGTCAAATAATCTAGTCCTGCAATGTGCTGAAAAATTTGTTTTTTTCACTTTAAACGCATATATCTCGCAATTTATGCAGTCAAAAAATTTTGAAATTTTTTCCACACATTCTCATACTAGTTAGGTGTAAGGCCCTACAATTAGATGTGCCAAAAAAAAACAGTTTTCAAATTTTCTTACTCTTTGCTATAGAAATGGAAATTTTGAGTGTTTTTTGGCAGAAAAAAGGCCTTGGTCCTTTAGGGGTTGAACCAGCTTGAAGGCCTAGCCTCTTACTCAGGCCTTCACTAGCAGTTGCACAATCCCGAGTTCCAAACTTTTATATGCAAGCTTTTCCTATTTCTTTGTGAACTTTGAGAAGGGCATCGGTTTTGTTTGACTTCTTTACTAGAGTTTTTATCAGATGTTTGGCGTAGGTTAAATAAATACAACCCTATTCTTTCATCACAATGTTTAGATCCTACAATTTGTCAACAATTATCATGTGGTTATTGTTGTTTCATGGATTTGCATATTAATTACAATTTATCACATCGTTAAAATGCATTACTTTGCATTGTTATCGCATTGTTACAATGCATTACTTGCAACTACATTGTAACAATGCAAAGTAATGCATTGTAATGATGTGATAAATTATAATTAACGTGCAAACTCATGAAACAACGATAACCACATGATAATTGTTAACAAACCATAGGGTCTAAACTTGTGATTTTCAAGTGTGGTAATGAAAATTTGGAGAGACCTAACATTGAAAATTCATAAAGTCTCTAATTGGTGGAATTGAAGAATCCACCTAGGTGCAACATAACTCTAAATAAGGCAGTATTTTGCACCCCGATGGAGATGCTCTTATACATGTGCATTATCCCTTATCATGCAATCAAAAGTCAAGATCTAGGCCTAACTTAACTTAACCCCTAAGCGCTCAAGCAACCATTTTATGGTCGCTGCTCGACTTTGGGCAAAAATTTTGGACAAATTTTTTTTTTTTTTTTTTTTTTTTTTTTTTTTTTCTCAAAAGATTGGGTTGACTATCAATGTTTATACTCAAAACTCAGATCACTATGGACAAACAAAAACTATAAGAGGAATAGCACAAAGTGTCTAGATTTGCCTAGTGTTAAAAAATTTACTGTATGGGGAAAGTATTGGTGTTTACATTACTAGATCTCATGCATTTTTTCACAAGTCAATAGAAGCCATAATTTTGACCCATCAACAAAAAATTCAAACGCTAAAAATAGAAATTATATTTTTGGTGAATTTTTGAAGTTATATTTTCAAAATTCATTTTAAAAAACTCTAAAATTAATTTTATAATTTTGACCATACGGATGCTTTCTACTTTTTGTGCTTTACATTATCTTCTTGGATGCAAACTTCACAAAAGTTTTAGAACTCATATTTTATAACACATTTGTATTTTGTCCAAACCCTTGGGCTTTTAGGAATTAAGGTAACTACACCTAAAATCGTACGTTTCCTAAAATTGCGCACTGGATATTCTTGCCTAAAATGTATTTCCATTATTCATATGCCTCTATGATTGTTTGTAGGTATACCTATTTTTAGCACTTTATAAAATTTGTAGTTTTTCACATGGTGTCCAAAAAATGCATTCTAAGAAAATCTAGAATCCCGCTTTGACTAACAATGGGACCTCCAAAAAATTTCCATATAATAGTGAAAACCATGCTGAATCATGCTGGATTGCTTAACTGTACAATTTAACCCCTAAAGAACCAACATGCATTTTTTGGCAACATAGAAATTTTGGGCAGGTACGTGTGACCATTAGAAGAGATTCGGGGGGACTAAGGGCCGTTTTAGACCTGCTCCCCCGACGTTGTTTCCCTGGCAGATCGGGGAACGTCGGTTGTCTCTCTTTCTCTCTCTCTCTCTATATATATATACTGGTGACGTGGCAGTTGTTCTGCCTTGTTATGCAGTAGCTGCGAGGCTGTTCTCCCGACCCTGGTAGCCTAGGGAACTCACAATCCTTCAAAGGGGCTGAAAAACATCTAATGTGGAGATTTGCATATTTTGGGCTGAAATTTTTATAGAAGGTGGAGACAAGGAATATCTTTCATGTACACCAAATTTCATGACATTTGGAAATACAAGTCAAAAGTTATGGCCTAATATGTGGGTTTTTTCTCAACTCGGGCAGTCCGAGAAGATAAAAAAAATCACTTTTTTCAAAAATAAAAATTTGAAATTGGTTTATTAGATTTATATATACGTGGAAAGATTTGAATCGACCCATTTTGATCAATGAGTCAAACATTACGAGGATTTTTAGTTTGTGTGCAGTTATTAATGGTCTATTCTAAAATAAACTTTGAAGCCGTTTATTTCACTCAGTTTTCAATATTTTTCAAAAAAAAAGTAAAAATGTAGGATGTAGATTGTTTATTAAAACATTGCAACCATTGGGATTGGCATTGTTCAATTCCATAATTAACTTCTTAACAATTTAGTGTTTTGAACCATTTTCTATTTCTTTCTACAACCTATTTTTTTCCTATATGTTGTACAATTCCAAATAATCTGAAAATTTTCAAGCATGTAGCCAACTTGCCCTGGAGAATGAATCCAAAGAAGCACAACCATTTTAGATTTTTTTCCATTATAATCTGACCTTGTGAAGTGCAGCTGCCCGTTTTTTTGCAGGGCCAAAAAATTTACTTTTGCCACTTCACAAATGCTAATATCTTCCAATCTACATGATGGAAATTTTTGAAATTTTTTCCACACATTCTCATACCATAGTACTACAAGATCCTATGGTTACATGTGTCCAAAAATGATATTTTTCAGAAATTTGGTACTTGTCCTAGAAATGACAGTTTTGGAGCATTTTTGATGAGAATACAGTCAAGGAACTTTAGGGGTTAAGGTGTAGTTCCCTTACATGACAAATGAAGTGACTTCTCAATTCTCGTCAAGTACTGTAGAGCAGCAGGGGGTTTAGAGAAATTTTGCACTTGTTAGAAGGTTTAAGTCCGGTCCAACTCTTCCCCCAGATTTGCTCCAGTGATCTAAAAGCTTCTGCGACACTTGTCCCAAAAAAAAAGTGCTTTAGGGTACGTTAGTAAGCTTAACTTCAGTTTATTATGACTAAAGCCAGCAGTCAAGTTAAACAACACATGCGTTAGTTCCTTAAGGTAGGATGCTCTAAAAGCGACCATTTAAAGGCTGGTCCGCCTTTTTCGTAGGTTTTCATGATTAAAAATTATTTTCACTCATTTTTCAAAGAAAGAAAAATGGATGAAGAACGTACCCCAAGTCGTTTCATATTTTTTGAAGCTTTTTTGATTTAGTTATGAATTTCCTAAGATTTTTGTTGTAGTTACCTATTTGTGACCCTAGGTCTCTCAAAATGCGTCCATTTACAACTTCTAAAGTGATTTGAGGAAATCAAGGCCAATGATTGGCTCTTGCAATAAAGAATACTTTTTTGGGGGGTCAATCAATGACTAAAGTGGTCCATTTAAAGACCAACTCATATATTTTCAGTACCATTTTGTAGGGTTGATTTGAAGAAGCCGGTCGCATTTAGAGCATCCTACCTTATCATGTAATCAACGTCCCAATGAGGCCTGACTCACGAGTTAAAGAAATGTCTTAAATTGGTCTGAGGGTAGTAACTTAGCTCAAGTTTATCAATTTTAACTATTCAATCAGGCATTTAGGCTAGGAGTCTTGGGACAGGCAGCATGTGAGAGTCTGTACCAGCAAGTGAGATTTGAGGGTAAGAGTAAACATTCCTATTACGGTACCACTGAGCTGATTTGCTGTCTAAGTACCTTGGAGAACCTGTTTGTCAATTTTGGTTATTTTTTAGAGATTGAGAAGCTTGAGAGAAGCCATTTGTAAGTAGTAGCAAGACATTCCAAAAAGAAATGAGTTTTCTGTGATTTTTCAAAGTTTGTTGGGACTAAATGGGTGAAATGTGAGTAGACCCATGCTAAACCACACAATGATGTGTCCCTTCTCCAAGTGCATTGTTGTGATGCTTATGGACTGCTAAGATTGTGGTAATGGATGGGTGACTGACACGAATGGGAGGGTCCAATAGATGTTCGAATTGGGCAATTGAAGGCATTGCGTTGTTTTTCCTTAACTTCCTAAGATAAAGGCAATCATAATCAACATTCATCACAACTAAGCATACTTACTATTATTAATCCCTAAAGTTCTTTTATGTTTAGAGGTCCAGAACTGCAGCTTCAAAATACTAGTCTTCAAAGCAAAGCTAAAATCTTCATCTATATTTATTTTTTAGCAAATCCAATTGTAGGATCTTGTAGTTAACCCCTAAAGGACCAAGGTGATTTTCCTACCAAAAAACACTCAAAATTGTCATTTCTACTGCAAAGAAAAAAGAACTTCAAAAATTGTATTTTTTGCATATTCAACCGTAAGATCTTATACTTGACTAGTATATGAATACATGAAAGAAATTTCAGAAACTTTGACCATGTAGATTGTAAGATGTACGCATTTAAAGTGAAGAAAACAAGTTTTTTTGCACCTTGCTTGACTAGATTTTTTGGCTTCGAATCTTTTTAGTTCAAATTTTTGCACTACTGATTTTGATTTTCTACTTATTTATGTTAAGTAGTTGAGTTGAGAATCTACCAAAAAAATTTAGGAATAAAAGCACTTAATTTTCATTCATTAAAAAATTGTTAAGTAGAGGTGGGTTCAAGATTGAAGAAAAAACTAAACTATTAACAGCTTTTAGATGGAATTGAATCATAATAATCCAAATGGTGAGATTTTTCTAGCAAGAAAATCTAACCTTGTCTAACCATTCTTTTTGAAAAATTCTAAAAATTGCATTCAAAAATGAATTCTACAAGTTATTTTTTCAAGAAGATGGTTAGATTGCCCGAAAAACTAAGATTGCCCATAACTTTCTCATAATTAGTCCAAATTGAATGAAACAAAGCTTCACATGTAGAAAAAAATATAATCTTTGAGAAAAAAATTTGAAAAAAGAATTGTTTTGAGTTTTTGTGATTTTTTTTGTGATGCCTGCCAAACTCCATTTTTGCTTATTGAGCCATAACTTTTGCTCCTTCGCATCAATTGAAATAAAAAAATATATATTTACAAAGCTCTCGCAAAAATACACAACCTCAAAAAAACCCATAAAATATCACTGAAAATTGAGACAATAGGAACCTGCCCAGACCCAAATTGTCCCTGAGGGGACAAATGGTCCTTTAGGGGTTAACTTGTTAGAGTACACTCTTTTGAAATTTAAAAATTTAAAAACCTTACCAATTGGAAGATCATGATGCTTTGGTTTCTTTTCAATTCTTCCCAAATGTTTAAATTTCATCTTTCAAACATTTTATCTAAAAATATGTAGATCCTATAATATATTGAAGAAATAAGTTGGGAACACATATAAAAAATTCATTTTTTTTTTTCATATTTTTGCTTGAAAATAATATTAAGTAGAATTAAGAAGAGAATGATTCCAAATTCTAAATTGTTAAGAATTTAGTTATAAAATCCAAAAATGCCAATTCCAATGGTTATAATGTTATAATGAGCAATCTACATATTTTTCTTTTTTGTTTCTTCCAAAATAAAGGACTTTGAAGTTTATTATGAGTCCTTTATTTAACTCAATAAAGGACTTTGAAGTTTATTTTAGAGTAGAGATTCTATAATTATCCAAAAACTAAAACTCCTCATAAGTTTCATCTTCTTAATCAAACTGGAATGATTCAAAGCTTTCCATATATGTATAAATCTAGAAAACAATCTCAAATTTTTGTTTATGAAAAAAATGATTTTTTCAATCTGCCCAAGCTGCGCAAGTTGAGAAAGAAACTACATATCATACAATAACTTTTTAATCATGTAGTCAAAGTTATTAAAATTGTTGGGCCTTAAACCTATGTTATCAAAAATTGCTATGTTGCCAAATAGACGCAATTTGGTCTTTTAGGGGTTAAACCTAAATTGGTTTTATTGAATCCAATTGACAAGTGAAAGAGGATTTTAACACACTTGAGACTTGTTGATCAAAATTACTTGACCTTCAGTAAAAATTTCTAAGAGAAAACTACACAATACCAATAAAAGGTTCTCTGTATCATGCTCAAAATGATGTTAGTATGAGGTTTACGTCTACTTTCTAGTGAGAGCACAATTGTGTTATGAAGGATATGCACTATTTGTGTTGACTGTTTGCACAAGCCAAATTATGGCTTCACAAGTATGGATGTTTTACACAAATACCAACTTCATTTAGTTGAAACTTGTACATTAGGGCATCCTTAACCAAATGATCAAACATCGCATGTTTGAGCTAAATTATGCCTATTAAATTGTGTTTGAATATCAAACCTGTATTTTTAATACGTGAAGTTATGAATTGTCTATCATTGTGTGAAAATTTTCAATTGGTTTTGTAAATTTTTTTCAAAAGATACAAGTAGAAATGAAGATTAGTGTAAAAATTTCTCAGTTAATAATTTTATATTTTACAACCAAAACATGCTTGCCAAAAAATTCAAGTCAAATTCCACTATCAAGCTACATTTATCCTTTTGTATAATGGATTTAAATTTTTTTGATAGTTTTAACTCGTGAAAAAGTATATTTTCTTTTAGAGACGTTTTTTTTTTAGAATTCTTGATAGAAAAATGAAATTCTTGTAATTTCTTTTTAAAAGGTAGAAACAAAACTTTGTCAATCCTAATATATTTTAGAATAATTTATTTATTTACTATAATTGAAGGTTAGAACAATAAAAGTAAATTTATAATTCAAATTTAAAAACAATTTGAAAAAAATAAAGTATGAATGAAAAATTCACAATTGTATTGTATAATTTGGATTTTAACACATTTCGCTCGTAATTGCAATTTGGAAGTTTTTCAAAATTTCAATAGGAACAAAATCA
This sequence comes from Neckera pumila, assembly GCA_963969595.1. Lineage (NCBI taxonomy): Eukaryota > Viridiplantae > Streptophyta > Bryopsida > Hypnales > Neckeraceae > Neckera > Neckera pumila. The sequence continues at coordinate 4,590,408 of OZ018412.1, read as the reverse complement.
GAACTTATCAAACTTCATTAAGCTTTTGAAGCAATTTTTTTCATTGTTTAATGTTAATGTTTAACCCCTAAAGTTTCATGACTATGTTCTCACCAAAAACGCTCCAAAACTGCCATTTCTAATACAACTACCAAATTTTTGGAAACAAACAATTTTTGACACATGTAACCAAAGGATCTTGTAGTATGATATTTTGAAAACATGTGGTAAGAATTTCAGAAAATTCCACCGTGTGGATCATAAGATATAAGCATTCAAAGTCTTGAAAACCAGTTTTTCAATCCTGCGAAAAAACGGGCAGCTGCACTTTGCAAGCTCACTTTTCAATGATAAATTGTCGAAAAAGGTGGTGCTTCTTTGAATTCAGTTTCCTAAACAAGTTGTCTATATGCTTGAAAAATTTCACATCATTTGGAATTGTACAACATATAGGAAAAAAATAGTAAGTAGAAAGAAGTAGAAAATGATTCAAAATACTAAATTGTTAAAATTTTAATCATGGAATTTAAAAACACCAATCCCAACGGTTGTAAGGTTGTAATAATCAATTTACGCCCTAGGATTTTTTTTTTTCCAAAAATATTGAAAATTGAGTTAAAAAAACGACTTTAAAGTTTTTTTTAGAGTAGAGAATCCATAACTGCCCGCAAACCAAAAACCCTCATAACTTTTGACTCATTGAGTGAAATAGAATGACTCAAAGCTTTTTGAGTATATATAAATGTAGAGAACCAATTTGAAAAAAAAAATTCCGGAAAAAATGATTTTTTCTGATCTACCCAAATTGCCTAGTTACGAAAAAAAGCAACATATTAGGTCACAACTTTTGACTTGTATTTCAAAATGTCATGAAACTTGGTACACATGAAGATATTCCTTGCCCCCACCTTCTATTAAAATTTCAGCCTCAAATATGGATATCTCTAGTCACACGTACCTGCCCAAAATTTCTATACGGCCAAAAAACGCATGTTGGTCCTTTAGGGGTTAAACCTGAGATTTTTGGTCATATTTGAAGTGCTTTAAAAAATTTTCATGGTTATCATTTTATTTAATATGTTTATGTTATTTCATATATGATGGCATAAACAAAAGATTAAAATTTTCATTACTAAATTATTTTTTATATGATAATAAAAACTTTATTTAGTTTTTGATGGACGAACGATGGGAATTGAACCCGCGCACAGTAAATCCACAATCCATTGCTTTCAATGATAGAAATTCCAAGTTCTAATTACAAAATAGTGGAAAGTTAGAGTTATATCTGACGGGGCAATTATACCAAACTATTGAGGATGCCCTTTGAGGCATTTCACTATATTCTAAGTCCCACTAGATTCTCAAAATTTAATTGGTAGAAAGTTGAAAACTAAAACTTGGAGATTTATAAATTTACACTACCATTAGAGGATTTTTGAAGCCTTTGGAAGACCGCAAGTTCTTGAACTATAGGAACTATAGAAACTGTAGCCTGAACTCTATGGAAACTCTACCACATTACCAATCTAACATGGTTGAGAGACTGCCACATTAAGTGTTATTAATTAATAAAATATTTAATACATTTTAAAACAATATTTTTCTAAATTATTGTTTTTATTTATTTGTTTATTTTTTTAATTTTTTGACAATATGGTGCTAGTTCCCAACAAGGGAAACAACTCTTGGAACAACTCTGAAATAGTCTTCCAAAGGTCTCAAATCTCCTCTAATGATTCCAAGTCCCACATCACTCAAAAATGCCTATATGACAACATTTTGGGGATATTTTGGCACTACAGAAGTAGGACTTGGAGGCTAAATTGTATTTAGCAAAAGTAAAGACCCGGCAACTCAACCTCTAAGATCCAACTATAATTTTGAATAAAAAATCGGGAAAAAAACACCATGTAAACCACTTTCACTGGTTGAAAATTTGTCCAAATCTATCTGAACCATATTAAATGTTAAAAGTGTCCCCAAAATGAGTTTTTGACTTTTGAACCCATTTTGGGGGGTACTTAATTGCTATAAAATATTATACAAGAGAGAAGTTGGGAAATAGAGTTGAGATTTTAGCCTTCACACTAAAAATCCCCAAGTCCCGCATTTGATCATTTTGATTCACCTTCTACAACCCAAAGAAGTTGGGACTTGGGGCATAAGGTAGACTAGTCCATTTTCGCCAACTACCTATTACCGTCATCCTACTTTTGGACACAATTCCACCACAAAACTCATCCAAATTCGTTTGTTTTATGACAAAATCAGTGCATTAATGATAACAAGGGGTAACATGTAAATCTTTTATTGGTGAATAATTAAGTGCTAATAGATACATTGAATAGTGCAATTAGGTTGCTCCAGACTATATGTTGACCATGCTTGAATTTCACATGGTTTACAACTTGAAGGTTGTTGACCATGCTTGAATTTCACATGGTTTACAACTTGAAGGTTGTTAATTTATTTTTTGGCAGCTTTGTAGTGATTGCAAGGCCTTTTAAATATATATATATATATATATATATATATATATATATATATATTTTTTTTTTTTTTTTTTTTTTTTTTTTCTTACAACAGTAAAAGTGTAAGATATGAGAAATTAGCGTGGGGCAACCTAATTGCACTATTTGGTGTACATGAAAAGGCAGTTATAAGTTGTTAATAGGATGTTTATGACTTCACATTTTGTAATATTAGAGGAGACCACTTCAAAAATTCACAAAAATTACAATTTTAATCAAAAAATTATAATTTCACTTGAGTTTGATTTGTGAAACAATCCCATACCTCTGAAACATATGTACCCCTCTTGCAGTTGGCCCCAAGACTTCAGATTGCAAATCAGGGTGGTAATACTGAGGCCTATCTACCTTACCTTAGTGTGAAGCGTCCTTTAAGATGGAGAAACTCGGCCTTTAAGATGGAGAAACTCGGCCTTTCTTCTGTCTCCAGTCTCCACAGGACTGTCCCCAGACAGGTGAGACTACCGTCTCATTCCCAACTGTCAGAAATTAAAGACTGGAAAACAAATCAAACTTCCAGCTCAGGAGCTCCCTAGCTTGAGGTTTCACTGCAAAGCAGACATGGAGCACATGGACTGAACCCTGATAAACTGAACAAGGACTTACAGACTGAACAAGGGGAGTGACAAGAACTTACTAAGGTAACTACACCTAAAACCAACCGTGTTCTAATTGCGACCCCTATCTAGGAAGGACTGACATGTTGCTTGAAGTATGTTCTACTGTCAATGATGAGTTAGGTAGGCTTAAATGGTCGCTTTAAGAGCATACTACCTTAGTGGAGTCACTTTCAACATTTTATCAAGGGTATGAGCTAAGCTAAGTGTGATTATAGTTATTGGGAGATCTACTGTGAACGGAGTTCACTTGGAGTTCTGCAAAAATTGGTGGTGGATATGATCAGAATCAATTTTGTGAAGATCAAATGTTTCTCTCAATGTGCACATTTCTTATGGAAGGTGAAAACATCCAAAATCGTCCTTGTACCTATTCGTGATAAGCAAACTTCCATTACCCCCCAAAGGATCATTGTCCCTTTTGGGGACAAATGGGACTTCGGGCAGGTACCTACGGCTTGAATTTTTGTCGTGATTTTTTGAAACTTTTTTTATTGATTTTTTGAAATAAGAAAAACTAATAATCTTCATAGGAATATATGTTTTTTTTCAATTGGTGCTTGGGAACAAAAGTTATGCTCAAATAAGCTCAAAAGAAGGGAGAAGGGGTAGCAAAAAGAAATTTGTAAAAATTTAAATTTATTTTTTCTTATAGATTATATTTTTGTCTATCTAGAAAGCTTTGATTCATTTCATTTGGATTTGTTATGAGAAAGTTAGAGACAATCTTGTTTTTCGGGCAATTAGAGCATCTTCTTGAAAAAATAACTTGTAGGATTCATTTCTAAATGTATTTTTTGCAATTTTTTCAAAATAAAAAGTTCCACATGGTTTAGTTTGTTTGCAAGAACAGTCTCATCAATGCAATAATTGTGTTTTAATTCCATCTAAAAGATATTAGTATTCTAGATTTTTCTTCTATCTTGTACCTACTTCCACTCAACAATTTTTTTAAGTTTGGAAATTAAGTTTTTGTAAAGGCTATTTTTTTTCTTAGACTTTCAACTCAATTCTCCACCATAAAGATTTAAAGCTTCAAAAACTTGTAGTGCAAAAAATTTAAGTTAAAAATGTTTGAAGTCAAAAAACCTAGTCCTGCAATGTGCTGAAAAACTTGTTTTTTTCACTTTAAATGCAGATATCTTACAATCTGTGAGGTCAATAGTTCTGAAATTTTTTCTACACATTTTCATACTAGTTAAATGTAAGATCCTATGGTTAGATGTGCAAAATAAACAATTTTCAATTTATTTTACTCTTTGCTATAATAATGTCAATTTTGAATTATTTTGGGCAAAAAAAAGTCGCCTTGGGCCTTTAGGGGTTGAAATTGTCCTCTGAAATGTCATTCAATTGTTCATGTATTTAAATTTGATTGGTAGACTATTGATTTTTCTGAATTTTGGTTTAGAACAAGCTATGTGATGGTTTTAGTGGTCTAGGGAGTTTGACTTTGAAAATTCATAGAAACTTACATGTCTTATCCAAAAATTCTATTTTAATTTTGGAAATTCATGGTTTTCATTTGCTAATACTATAAAAATATATTTTCTAGATAAAAGTGCCTCCAACTATGTTGAACTGCTTGTTTTGACATTTTTTTGTTTTCACCTTATAATGTAAAGTGGGAGTTTGTCAACAATAACTAACAATCAACAATCTCATTTCCATTCAAAGATGAATGATTGTAGATATGTAGCCAAATCACAATAGTATGACTTGGTAATAAGCCAAACTAAGTGTATAAATAAGCAAGTTGTTGGAAATATGGATTAATTCCTAATTAAAGCTCTTTCCAAAGTGATTTTGAGGTATTTTGTACATCTAAAGTGAAGTATAAAAAAAATTCTCTTATTTTTTTTGAAATTAGAAAAACAAACAACCTTCTAGAGAATCTAATTTTTACAAAGATCTATTAGTTGATGATTTTTTATTTTTTATTTTTTTACCTTCAATTTGGGCTTGTGGGATAGAGCATCATTTTGCTTTGAAAATTTCCATACTCTTCCTAACATGAGGCTCACATACTCAAATATTAATGTCTTTAGATCTCTTTGCAAAGTAGACTTTGACTCATAGAACTCAAAAGCTTAAAAAACCACATTGTCTAAAACTGAGGCACCCTTGAAAAAACATTATGTTGCTCTTTGCTTGGCCATATCTCATACATTAATTTTTGACCCAAATTTCTTGGCCAAGACCCTTGCACTAGTCAAGAATAAGATTATATGGTTACAAATAAAAAAGTAGATAAATTTTGACGTACAAGTCTATTTTAAGAGATTTTTTTTCCCACCCCAATCTCAAGAGTATTTTCTAATTTTTGGGTTTTCAGAAGAATCTAGGGGTTAAAGTTTTCAATCTCTTAAACTATATGAGGTTTTGGAACATTAGATTAATATCTATAAATTTATTTTTATATTTTCTTTGTGAGCATTTTTTTTAGAAGGCATTTGTTGTAACAAATGAAAGACCATAAGTTGTATACAATCCCAAATTTGGAAGTATTTATTATTTATTATTCCATTTTCTTAGACCAAATGCATAGTTTCTTGTAAATTCTTGAAGCATGTGTGAAGCTACCATATGGCATTAAGTCTTTTTATCAGGCCTTCCTTTCATTCAATTAGACTAAGATTCTATCAAAGTATACTAAACAAAGAATTTTTAACTAAACAATGAGCTTCTATTGGAACCAAATTGAGGGCAATTGGAATCAAGGTACGAAATGATATCCAAGTTGGTATTAGACATGGTTGACTTTACACTTTATAATTTGAATAAGAATAGGAATTTGTTTCTAAAATGCTTTTACCTTGAAAAAATATACTCTTGTCTCTTTTACTACCAACAATCTAAAACAAGAATGTAGACTAGGGTTTCAAACACACCATCATGTAACCTTCTTGAAGTTTCATTATAATATACTAATAAATCTAATGTTCAACATTCTAAAATTTATACAAGCATGGACTAGATAACCTTCAAGATTCAAAGATCAAAAGGATAATTAGACATAATGCTAAGTTGCAAACATCAAAGAATAAATGTTTCAAGTCGTTATAGAGATCACACTAAATGCACCCATTATTGGTTGCAACCTTCTTGCACTCAACCAAAGAAAACATGACATAATACGCAGTACTTTGATAGGTCAATTTAGCATTATTTACTAGTACTTAATACTCTTTTCGTATACCGGTAGTTGGATCTCCAATTACTAGCACTTCTTTTTCACCAATTTGATTAAAAGAAAAAAAATTATAACTTTAATTGACCAAGGGTATAAAAGGGTTAATGAACAAAGAAATTAGCCAAAACTTATCAAATTCTTGGATGAACAGGTACATTCTACACCTCCTTAAAAGTCATTCATCGTACTTTTTCAGTCCTTGATGTCCTTATGAGGGAGGAGGGAAGGTATAAAAGATGGCTGCCTTTTACCATAATCTGCTAAAAGTGTTAAATATTAAGCTTAGTACAACAAAGAAAAATAACTGACCCAGGACAACGGACGTACTACTCAATGCCCTTGACGATAACTGTGAAGCTGATGCCTGATAACCAGGTACCCAAGCTTATGATGCTGCTGCTGTCTAGTCTCGAGGACATGTCCTGTAAGCTTAGATTTGGAGTATGTTGGCCATTACTGTTGAAGCAATAACAAATTGGATGACTCAGGTACAGTACTGCTACAATGCAAATTGAATGAGCTATGAATTCAATGCATATTCATGTTCCAACAGGTCAGACTCACAATTGAGTATAAAATGGGGATTTGGAAATGTCTCACAACAAAAAACATGTATATGGTTTTAACTTACTACCATAGTTCATAAACTATTGTCACTAGTCAAGTCAAATGCAGTGACTACAGTTTGAGAAGACCTCAAAGATGAGTTCTGGAGTTCTCAATTTCTACCAAGTGTACAGTTTCAGGTCAAACTCAGGATATGACAGAACAAGCCTTTGCAGTTCATCAATCTTGCTGACTCTTGTTTGAGAAAACAAGAGATGGGTAAACCAGCAAAAGAAGCAAGAAAAGCACTCGAGACTAATATGACATACTGCAAGAAGAGATAACAGGTTCATTAAAAACAAAAAAATATGTCATTGAAATTACGGGCATTTGCCATGGTGTCTGTTTTTCATATCTCAATTACCGGTCATCATTCAGCGACAACACTAACCCTTGGGTTATCAGTCAAACCAATTCGACCAATAATTACAGATATCACAAAAGATTTTTTCTGATTTTTTTTTTATTTACTAGTTATCATCCATGATATGAATAATATCAATGTGTACATTACTAAAATCTAATGTCCCATCTATTCTTAGAGGTCAAAACTAAAAACTCCAATATTTCTAAGAAAATATCAGATATTTAAGAGTTAACAGGTTCAAAGTTATTATATCGATTTACATGTTCAAAGAGTTAACTAACAACTTTGGAAATTCAGTCTGCATTTCCACAGGATTGAGGACAAATTATACCAACTCAAGACAGTAAAGAAAATTATCACGGCAGCCAATAAAAATTCTACCACTTATCATGACTGGCGAGGAGAAAACTTCACCAGGCAGCTTAATATGATTGATTACTTGAATCTTGGGAAATTTTTCCTCCTGCAAAATCGATTTGTTGTCCACTGAAGATACTGGCGATGATTGTGGATAATTGTGGGAGCCCCTGGGCGTTATTGGAGTTGGTGCACATAATATACGTACTTGTCCAGAAGTACTTGCAACGCATAGGAGTCTGCAAACATGCAACATGCACGCTAAAGTCTTATTGCTGCGATAAAGACACAAAACATGTAACGTCATGAAGAAAAGAGAATGCTGTAATAAAAGGAGTTGGTACTGAGCAGCAGATCCTCCGGCTCTGTATCAAATCAGGAACCCAGGCTGGCCGTAGAGTGAAGAACCTTTCTGAGATATGGACATTGTTGCAGTCTTGTAACAAGACCGGGTTCTCTTCAACATAGGCGGAAGATGTGATAGGACCGCCTACATCATGCTTCCAAATAATATTTCCATCTTGCTGCATTCATGTGGGTGCCATTGACGTTACAGAAACTCAATTGGTTTGAGCTAGGCAACGGAAACTTTCCATATCACACAGGAAGAGAGAAAACAAGAAGAGTTGCATCATCATTCAAGCATCTTAAAAGAACAATCGTAACCCTCTTTTGTGTATTCAAGATGTACTAGTAGAGAACCTACCCCCGAGGTATTCTAGAAAATCAAGTCATAATACAATTGATAGAGTTTATGTTAAAAATTCCCTTGAATGGCATTACAATGATAGGGGTGGACGTGGCTGAATTTTTTAGAATATTTTTAAAGAGGGGATTTTACTAGTGAGAGGTTCAGAACAACATAGTGCAACAACCAACTAAACAGATGTAACTGCCGTCATGGTACAAGTTTTTCTAATTATCATGACTATTACAGAACTGACATATCCGTTTATTAATTCTCAGGGCCACTATTTTCAATGTGAACCGATAGAGTCCCCAACAATACACAAGGTTATGAGGACATACTAAATTTAGGCAGTACAGATGAGAGTCTCCCGAACTCACGAGCACCTGGCAAAGATATCGCCACAACGTTATTACACGGTCCACAAAATGATACCCAAAGAATGAGAACTATATCAGCGGATTGGAGTCAATCCTACCTTAGAAACAAGGGCAGACGAGATGGTTGCTCCGGCAAAAATTGGGCCGTTTGTATTAACCTGCAGCATTGAAATTTTAGCCTCTCATGTTCTCAAGATACGCAAGAGGTGACTCTAAGGAGCCCAAAAAAGTGAGCCGCCAAAAAAATTGAAGACATTGAAGAAAGAAAAGCAATCTGATTCAACAAGGCCCGTGAGGTCTTCAACGCATTCACATCATCAAAGAAGACAGAAATGAAAGTATAGAAGTCTTGAGGTGAAGGATTGCAAAAGCATACCTGCCAAGCTGGTATACCATCAGATTTAAGCGCAGTCACACTGCCACTCACACTTGTACAAATAACTGCTTTGAACATGAACACAGAAGAGGAATCAATGCTCGTCCTCACATCCTGTTACGTAAACTAATTGAGGAAAGCTCTCAGAATTGCTGGTAGATTTCCAGCACTCCAGGTTGTTCACGCACCATGTTCTGTAGAAGAGTCCACTGCAAGGGATCCGAAAATCGGTGCACCACATTCATAGGACCATACAACACGAATCGTCGGCTGCAAATGGATTAACATAGATGTCAATATCCATTGAACATACACTTCTATTATAAGCAACCGCTAGAAATATCTCCAGTTGTAAGTAAAGCTGCATATGCAAATTCGGGTAAAACAAGAACTAGGTGATCCCATCACTTCCTTGAGGAATCTAACAACAATTTTAAAAATCAGAAATAGAAACAAAAGATAATCAAGACGATATCGTTCACACCCTCTACAAATCATTCAATGAAATACTGCCAAAAATGCCAATTCCACCTGAATTTGGATGGCAATGATAGTGCCCCTGGTTGTGCCAACATACAGCGTTTTGTTACTCTGCAGAGACAAACCATAATTGTAAGTCCCAATTTCGAAGGTCAGCTTGCTCACCAGATGCATCTGACTTGTATCTACCAAGTTTGATAGTAGAAATAAGAAAGAACGCTCAAACTGACAGTATAAGGGTAGGAAATCAATCAAGATATCCATACACTAAGACACTTCAAATGAGGCTTGTAAAAAAGAAATACCTCACAAAATTTGAGGACGTGCATATCGTTCAAAATAAGCAAACTATGTTGAAATGCTAAGATTCTCTAAGCAAATACCTCATTAAAAGCGGGTGAACCGAAAATGCTTCCTCCACAGTCATGCTGCCACACGCATGTGTGGGAAATCGAATCAAGGGCATAAATGTGGTGGTCATGTGATCCACACCTGCCAGGTCAAAAACATCAACGCTCTCTTTATATCCATCATGTTTCCCTGATGCATTGTAGTTGTCCACTGATCTCTTTCTCTTCATTGATTCCCTATCCTGCCATCAGGAGACTCAACTGCCAGATGTCTGTAAACTAGGCATTGATGTTCCAGCATCCAAATCGTACACGTCCAAGAGAACATATATTTCGTGAAGAATCAAATGTGGTAAGAATATACCATACTAATCCTGTCCAGGGATCCAAAGCCGGTTGACATTTCACCTGCCATCAGGAGACTCTAGCAAATGTTATTTGGTTATTTTAGAATTTAGACTGATTTCCACAAACAGCATAATTACTGGCACCGAGATAAAATATTCACATGTGGCATGCGAAATTAAACAGAATGCACTCAACAAAACTGAGACTAAGCACGCGTTACCATCAATTGCATATCATCATTTACGTAGATCTGCACACTCTAAGATTCACAAATTTCAATGAACATTCACATATTTGGGCATTTCAAAGAGGTCATACGCAATATATATGTGACTGATACCTCTCCGGCAGTTTTGAAGCTCCAAAGCTTCAGACCGCTCCAGAAATCAAGGAAGTAAATGAATCCATCATAGCAACCGACCACCACCTGCAGACAGCGCAAGAGTCACATTTCTCAGTATCCTGATAAAACGAGGTAGTCCCTTCTTGTTATGGGCGGGTCTTATAAAAAGAAGGAACACTTACAACACAATGATGTGTTAAAGTTGAGAGAGTACTTGAGATACATCCTGAGTTACAGCAGCGCTGGATTCAACGCGTCCTCCCAACGTAGCCTCCCATTGCAGTTTACCACTGTTGCAAATCCTGGAAGTAGTTAGACGAATGGGAAAGATAGATACCCGGTGAATTCCTGAACAAGTTCAGATTTATCACTGCTAGAATCCTCCAATTTAAAAACAAGAGAAAGTTCAGTTTGTGAATTCAGCTCAAGAAGGATGTCCTCAACTCAAGATGCACAATATTTAGTAGGTGTCCGTCATGAACAAACCTGGTAGCATCCAGACTCAAGAAATTGTGTGAATGAGAGCCGATAAAAAGCCGTAAAACTCCACCGTGTAGTACCACTAAAGGTGAGGCATCTACACAGGCTTCTAACGAGAATTTCCAACACGACTGTATACTCCTCGCCTCCTTTGAAACTTCCCTCTGTACTAGCACATTGCGATCAACAGTAGATGGGCATTCCTCAGCCAATGAACGCAAAACCACAGTCCTGTTACAACGTGAAAACCCGAGTGATGTACCAGTCCAGTTTGAGGAAGTCCATGTCCAACAGTCTTCCTGTATAGGCCTCCTTGACACGATACCAGTCTCCTCAAGTTTCCTCTTTCGTGATAGATGACCACCGACAGGTTTTAATTTTAGATGCACTAAGGGCCCGATATCTGTGACACTTTCAGTACTGTTAAATACAGGAGGTTGGTAGCCTTGTTCCTGAGTTAATACAGGGTCACCTAGGATGATCTTGCTTCTGCCCTGAATGGCGTTATAGAGAAGAGTGGCTGATGGGTACATGTACAGAAGCCGCATGTCTATGTCAAGAATGTGGGCAGCATGAGCTGCTGAAATAGATGTTCCACCCCTAGAGAAGAAATCGTCAGTGTTTGAGAGGTCCTCTACGTCCAGAACACGTGCAAACACCTGCATCATAGCACGTCCAACAGAATCAAGAGTGATCCGAAACATATCAAGGTCGTATTGTGTACTCCACGTCTGCATTGGTTACAGTATGTCATCCTGTCACATAACCCATCCTTAGAAAGTATCATATGTAAACCGCATGCCTATGAGTGCTGAGTTTACGCTTAGGCTGTGATGGAAGCAAAAACAGTAATAAAATCAAGACTAATTTTCCTTACAAAAACGGAGAAACTATGAGCAGGTGTATTAAAGGACCCACAGCCCGTCTTGATCAATCATCTAAGATGATCAATTGGACACAATCTGAAGGTTCAGGATAAGTTGAGGGCCCTCACCAGTTGTATGTGATCAATTCCTGGAAACCTCTGTTCTGTGAGTGGATTGCTAAAGAATTTAGCAGCGGCATCCGAGCATCTCATTAAATTAAGGAGAGCACTGGTATCTACTTTTCCTGAATCGTTCAAGGGAAGAGCTTCTAATGGGATACAAATCTGAGGAATCATAACAGAAGGCAAGCTTCTCTCAAGCCAAAGCTTCAACTCATGACTCAAATCCGGCTCAGCCTTGGGCCTATCATTCATCAATATAACATTTTCTTCTAATGAATTGGCACTTTTACAAACCACAAAAGCCACCAGAGTTGCCTCACCGTGCACAATGACCACACAGCGACTCACTTTAGGGTGCATCTCTAAATTGGCTTCAATTTCTTCCAATGCTATCCTGTTCCCACGAATCTTCACTTGTCTGTCAATTCGTCCAAGTAACACAACTGTGCCATCGGGTAATTGCTTTGCCACGTCACCAGTTCTAAAAATACGTAAATCAGAATACCTGAACTTGACGCTTTGAAAAATGCTTTCTTTGAGCTGCCTAAGGAGTAGGATAGAATCTGTTGCTTCATCTAAATCTATGAATTTTTGTGAGGTGCTATCACGGTCATTCAAGTAAGACCGTGCTACTCCCAGACCTCCAACCCAGAGCTCGCCTTCTTCATTAACCCCGGCTAACTTGCAACCATCCAAGACAATATACTGGAAACAACCGCTGATAGGGTCTCCAATGGGTGTAGAGCTCAGTCCGTTATGCTTTAGAGCCTGCATACAAGTTGACGAAGGATCCCATAAACCGGAACAGTCAAAACATGATGAATCGCCAGACACCTGAAACCTCCACAGACTCATAGGTCAGTGATATGCAAGGAAGGGCATAACAATGTAAATGTCCTAGAAACTTTCAACGACAACTTGAAATGGTTTCCCTCCTAAATATACAAAAGTGACCAGTCAACATTTCAAACCTGAATTCCAATAAACAGTTGCCCTACCTCAGTGCTCCCATACAGATTCAATATTCTGGTATGATCAAATATGCTGTGGAGCTCTTCCAGTAGATTCAGTGAAAGCGACTCTCCACTAAGGGTGAGGATTCGCAATGAATCTGCTGCATGTCGACGATAAGATTGCAATGCTGGGAGCAACGCTCGAAGAATTGAGGGAACAGCTGTTAGTCGCGTAATTTTATAAGTCTGTCAGTCAATTGGAGTAAACTTCATATTAAAAGAACTCAAAAGAAATACGTGAGAGACATGATCCATATAGTCAACAACAGGTACCATTTCGTTTTGTCAATGTGCTTTAACAATTTCAACTGACTCTCGACCTACTGTAATAACTCTGTGCAGTGTAAATATCCTCCATAAAACTTCTCAACGAGGTCAGAACATACAAAGCTAGTGGATAATAATACCGCTATGGACCTGATCTTGTCTCCTCTACTAACCCCAGTTTCAACAGCAACTCATATATTCATACACTTGGCTGGACTTATTAGCAAGCAGCGTAAGCATGACTTGTCTACATGTCATTGAATGAAAATGGGGTATTCTAGTGTCACATAAAAGTGGTCGGGAACCTCCGCTTTAAAGTTGCCTAAGAACTTCATACACAGTGATCAAAATTCGATCTCAACAGATTCGTCTCTTGTTTCCAAAGTGATCTCTCTGCAGCTCTATAGTGATCTCCCAGATATCACTCTCCAACATATGTTAAACTGCTTGAATGACGAGACGCAAATAGAATCTCCTAACTCATTTAGAGAAAGATAGCTATGAAAGATAGGAGGATTCGGTTCAGCTGTGAAAGCACCGTAGGACTTCAACAATGAATTTCATTGCAAGTAAAGACAGGGTTTAGTTTTCCAACCTACCTCAATATAATTCAGCAGAGCAAGCAAGTTCCCCTTGAGGATCTCCGGAGAAGGTATAACGAGAGGAACGCCAGCAAGCAGAGGACCCAGTGACTCTGTCAGATGATCAATAAATCCTACTGATGTCTTGAAACATCCCACATCTGCACTCCCATGTGGGTATACGGATTCCATCCAAGAAAGTCTGTTCATCAATCCTGCACATTATACCCACACCCAACATTACAATCTTGAGCCAGTTCTAAGACCATCCTGGTGGGAAGAACATCATGTGTAGGCTTATGTGGAACCAAAAGAACGATCGAGAGAATAATGGAGAGGGTGGTGAAACAATCTCACAACTAAGAGAAAAATGGAGAACAATTTGTAGGAGCCAACAGTAAGAAGCAATTATAAGGTAGGGACACCCAAAATCATCACCCTGAATCTTACACAATAGTTTCATATTTGATTATGAGGATGTAAACTACCTATCCATATGATCTAATCGTCTATTTAACTGTCGATTTTAGGTCAACTACCTATACAATTTTGCGCCTCCATAACTTCTGCATACAGCATTCCCATAGCGCATTCTTTGGTGCGTTGGAATCCTCTCATTTGCTAATGAAAACATATAATTTCTTTACCAATCTAAGAGTATGCTCAGTGCTATAGTGGCGATTTTGGGTCTTCCTATTGAACACATACCAATGACCGGTCACATACGACTTAGCAGTAGTTTCTTAGTCTGTGGATACTACTAAAACCTTACTATTTGGGAAATGCTGAATACTAATGGAGTTGGCTCCCAGGTGAAACAAGAATATTACGATTTTTTGGAAAAAGTTGTGACCTTTCTCAATTTGAGCTCACATAAGTTTGTAGCTACTATGAGAAGACGCCATTGTCCTTCACCGGACAATTCAATATGCCTGATGAGTTGTCCGGTTATTGCAAGTGTCCGTTCATTGGCATGTGTACGATACCTGGATCTCCACAAATTTTTTTTGCATAATCCAAGTCATGAAATGAAGGAACGAATGTCTTACCTTGTTCCGTTCCACAGACTCCCTTTGGAGCTCCTGATGACCCCGAAGTATAAAGGATATAACAAAACGATTTCCTAGCACATCCACGGTCATCTTCCCAAGCATTCCCTTGCTTTCCTTTCTTCACAAACCCTTCCGGTAACCACCACAGCTGACAATCAGCTGCCTCCAAAGCCCCAATCTTCGCCTGAACGAAGCTTTGGGGCGACCAGAACGTCTGTCGACATGCAAGAAGAATGGCAGGCTGCGCACTTTGAAGCACACTCTGCAAACGACCGACAGGCCACGATGGATCCAATGGTATGAAAACACCGCCCACCTTGAGAACAGCCAAAACAGACACCAAATACTCCACCGACTGTGCCATCCAAATGCCCACTCGTCCAGACTCAACTCTCCTCAGGCGTTGCCCTAATGAATCAACAGCTCCTTGAATCTCCTCAAATGTGTACAACACATCCCCCGAGTGGCCCAGCAACTCTCCGGGCATTTCATTTCCATGAACTCCAACTTGGGTTGATGAGTCTCTGCTTTGGTGAAGAAGAGAAGAGGAAGGAGAGACGTGGATGATGGCAATTTTTTGAGGATGAAGAGCAGCAACTGTTTGGAATGTGTGAGCTAAGCAGCAAGGATTCTCCAGAAGAGGCTTGATCGCTTCCATCGCTACAATACATACACCAACATGTTTAAACGAAAACAAGCGCTCATAATTCAAGCGTGCGGGCACTTTGAAAGATTGGTACTTCACATTGTCAAGCGTACTTTACAATGACTGGTCTACATTATTAGTCAAACTCCCAGAATGCGCTCTCGAAGAAAGCTCATCGTCGGGAAGGAATCCTTGATCCCACGACCTGGTGCTACGATTAAACCCTAAGACGGCATCTGGGTTTAAGACCTCGCGTCGAATTGAGCATACAGCTGAGATCGAAACTGCGCAGTCCGATTTCTTAATTGTTTAGGGTACCTTAGTGCTGTGTATCTCCATTTCAGTTTTGATGATGTCAAGATGGACGTGGATGCGCAATTGGCAAGTGGCAAGTGTCGACAACCGTAACGAGTGAGTGTGTCGGTAGTGGGCATCCAGAGACTAAGGATTAGATAACGCTTTAGGCGGGAGGCAACAGCGTTATGGGACATAAGGTGGGTACACCCAAAACCGTCACAAATTGGGCTGTGGGTAATTTGAAGGCTAGATAGCTAATAATAAAAACAAGACAATAAAGAGATGTGTAGAAAAAGAAGAAATGCGTAATCAATTTTCTAATTCTGGCAAATATGAGATCATGGTACGGGTACAAAGTTTTGAAAGTAGAGTGATTAAATCAGCTCATAGGCAACCTTCAAGATGAGCAACCACATTCAAAAGTTCTCTTTTCCAAGATGACATAAGTGATAGTCATCGAGCTAAAATCGTATCTTTAATATTCAAAAAAATATGCAAGCTTGTAAAGCAACAAGCCAATCTTAATGCAACAAGCAACAAGCCACTCAAATGCAGTTTACATCATACTACTAAAATCACAAGGTCCTCTGTAATGTCACATTTTTACAGTGTGTGATATTACAGAGTCCCTATCCCTCTGTAATATCATGTTTTAACACTGTGTGATATTACAGAGTTTCAACGGCCACTGCGCCTCTGTAATATCACACAGTGTAAAAATGTGACATTACAAAGGTACAGTGATATTATGAAGGTTTAGGTTTTCTTGGCTTCACACTTCATTTCGCTTCTACGATTCTATGATTTTCTAAGCTTTGAGTATTCCCGATTCTAATGTGTTGTTCTTACTATCAAATGATTTGAAACTTTTTTGAGATTGAAGCAATTTTGGTTTCCACAACAAAGTATTCACAAAGTCTTTGCAATTTGAGAAATTTGCATTTCAATTCTTCAATTTTAGTCACCATTGGTTGTGAAGGAAGAAATTGATCAAGTGGTGGTGTTCTTGAGCTCAACAATACCTCCAAGGTATCTTCTTTACATTTGTTTTGAGCAAATTTGGAGTTCATATATAGAATGGTGGTTTGAACATTGAGTTTCATTTGAAAAATTTGAATGTCATTTAAGTTTCAATCTAATCTAACATAAGAGATTGATGTATTTAGACCCAAATTAGAGCAATTGGAGTATTCTTGGAGCATTCTTGGAGCATTCTTGGAGCATATTGGAGCATTCTTGGAGCATTCTTGGAGCGTTTTAATCTAAGGTGAGTAATATAAGCTTCATTTGAGCAATTTGTGAGCAATTTGATCAAAATTGAGTTTAATTTCAACAATTTGACCTAATGTGAGGAATTTGAGTGTAATTGGAGCAATGTATCCTAATTTGAGCTTTATGTCAACAATTTGACTTAATGTGAGTAATTTGAGTGTAATTTGGAGCAATGTAACCTAATTTGAGCTTTATGTCAACAATTTGCCTTCATGTGAACAATGTGAGCTTAGTGTGAGCAATTTGAGTGTAATTTGAGCTTAATGTCAACAATTTGAGTGTAATTTGGAGCAATGTAACCTAATTTGACCTAATTTGAGCTTTATGTCAACAATTTGAGTGTAATTTGGAGCAATGTAACCTAATTTGACCTAATTTGAGCTTTATGTCAACAATTTGAGCTTAATGTGAACAATTTGAGTGTAATGTGAGCAACTTGAGTGTAATTTGGAGCAATGTAACCTAATTTGACCTTATTTGAGCTTTATGTCAACAATTTGAGCTTAATGTGAACAATTTGAGTGTAATTTGGAGCAATGTAACCTAATTTGAGCTTTATGTCAACAATTTGCCTTCATGTGAACAATGTGAGCTTAATGTGAGCAATTTGAGTGTAATTTGAGCTTAATGTCAACAATTTGAGTGTAATTTGGAGCAATGTAACCTAATTTGACCTAATTTGAGCTTTATGTCAACAATTTGAGCTTAATGTGAACAATTTGAGTGTAATGTGAGCAACTTGAGTGTAATTTGGAGCAATGTAACCTAATTTGACCTTATTTGAGCTTTATGTCAACAATTTGAGCTTAATGTGAACAATTTGAGTGTAATTTGGAGCAATGTAACCTAATTTGACCTAATTTGAGCTTTATGTCAACAATTTGAGTGTAATGTGAACAATTTAAGTGTAAGTTGGAGCAATGTAATCTAATTTGAGCTTTATGTCAACAATTTGACTTAATGTGAGCAATTTGAATGTAATTTGGGTAATGTAATCTCATTTGAGCTTAATGTCAACAATTTGACCTAATGTGAGCAATGTAACCTAATTTGAGTTTAATGTGAGCAATTTAAGTGTAATTTGGAGCAATTTGACCTAATTTGATCATATTGTCAACAATTTGAGCTTAATATGAACAATTTGAGTTTACTTTGAAGCAATGTAATCTAATTTGAGCTTAATGTCAATAATTTGGCCTAATTTGAGCAATTTGAACATCATTTGATCTAATTTGGGCAATATGAGTTTCATTTGAACAATATGAGTCAAATGTTATTAACGCAATGTTAACTAATGTCAGTAGTTTGTCTTACTTAGAATCAAATTTGAATAACTTTAAGATTTTTTGATGCAAACATAAACAATTGAATATAATTTCAATGGTTTGATCAATTTGATGCTCATTAATTTGAATTTGATCAATTTTGCCAAATTTGACTTAAATTTTGAAATTGATGCCAACATCCAAAATTTTGTTGTTGAATATATGTTGATGTGTTATGGATGTTAGGAGACAAAAAATTTGGAGTGAGGTGGAGCATATTCAAGCGATATATATTTTTGGAGTACAAGTTATATAGGTGCAATTTTAAACCCATTTTCTTTTTGTGATTTGAAAAGTTTATACATTTTAAAGTATAAGTTTTAGGATTCAAGATTGTCATATTTTGTAGACTATGGCTTGAGCTTTGTTTACAATCGATGACTATGTAGATGTTGACATTGATAGTAATGGATCTATGTCTATCCAATGTCCGAAATGTTTAGCATTTTGTTTTAGGAAAGAAAAAGCAACAATTTGTTGTTACAATGGCAAAGTTGCCAGTGAACATGTTAGCCATCCTACTGTTCATCCGATGCTCAATGAGCTTTTTATGGATATTACACCCAATTCTAGAAGATTTCTTAAATCCATTAAAAAATATAATCAAGCATTTGCGTTTACAAATATGCGTAGTAAATTTCAATTTGGCCAGGCCGAGAGTCGAGGAGTATATACTTTTCATGTAAATGGAGAGTTATACCATCACATTGGAGATTTGGAACCCGAAATAGATCATGGTGCAAGATTTGCACAAATTTATTTTTTAGATGATGATTTGCAAACCAATCGTTGCTTAGAGATTTTTGATGATCTTGATCGTGAGACCATTAATAACATCCAAGAGGTCTTAGAATCAATCAATGCATTGATTCATGGGTTTAAGTCTTCACGTCATGTTCTTTTGGGAGGACATAACATGGGACTCCGTATCTCTGGTGAGACTCTTGTCGGTGAACATCATCGTCGATACAATTGACCTATGGTTTCAAAGGTTGCTGCTGTTGTTCTTGATGAATAACATTTAGAATCCGGTCGAGATATTATTTTTTATCAACAAGGTGGAGGTTTACATCGGATAAAGGAAATTGATCCAGCCTATGATGCTTTATCTTACCCTTTGTTGTTTTCGGATGGTCGATGCGGGTGGTCACCCACTTTCAAAGCAAATACTGGAATGACTTTAAAATCATATGTCCAATATATGCTTTATAAGCGACCCGAATCTAATGTACTACATAGGGCCGGTAGATTATTCCAACAATATGTAGTAGATCAATATTTGCGTGTAGAACATGAAAACTTGCTCTTCATTAGACATCATCAAGCAGAACTTTGAGCAGAATGTTATCAGGGCATTGTAGATGCTATGCACGACGACAGTACAAGATGCATTGGGCGTCGCATTGTTTTACCTGCAACATTCATTGGATCTCCTCGATACATGCAGAAACTCTTTTACGATAGTATGGTCTTAGTTAGAGTTTTAGGCAAACCGAATTTATTTGTCACAATGACATGTAATCCAAATTGGTCTGAGATCATTAGTAAGCTTGAACCAGGTCAAAGTCCTTCTAATCGTCCAGATGTTGTAGTGCGTGTCTTTGAGTTCAAATTAAAAGCAATGATGGACGAAATCACAAAGAAAAATGTATTGGGGGAGACAATTGCTTTTTGTTATACTATTGAGTTTCAAAAGCGTGGTCTCCCTCATGCTCACATTCTTCTTTGGTTGAAAGACAAGGTCAACAATTGTGACCTTGTAAATAGAGTTGTATGTGCTGAGATTCCAGATTCGAATAGGCAACCGCAACTTTATGTTGCAGTTGCTAAGCACATGATGCACGGTCCATGTGGTTTGGATAATCCCAACTGTCCATGCATGGAGGATGGAAAATGCTCTAAGCATTATCCAATGCAATCTCGAGATATCACCGAGATGGATGGTGATGGTCATGTTTTGTATCGTCGTCGAAATGACACTCGCTATGTTGAAAAACGTACGCGAGGTCAAATAGTCCATTTAGACAATCGATGGGTTGTGCCATACAATCCATATTTAATAGGCCGTTTTAATTGCCATATTAATGTAGAGGTTTGCAGTTTAGTAAAAACTGTGAAATAGCTCCATAAATATATTTTTAAAGGGCCAGATCGAGGCGTTGTAGAAACAGATGAGGTTGTTGATGAGATTAAGGAATTTTTAGAGGGACGCTATGTCGCCGCGCAAGAAGTATGTTGGAAGCTCTTTGGTTTTGAAACCAACAATAAGAGTCTTAGTATTTGTCGTTTACCCATTCATCTTCCCGGTCAACAATATGTTACCTTCCAAGAAGGAACATCTTTGCAATCAGTGATTCATCAAAACACTAAAATCAAACTTACAGAGTTTTTTGAACTCAATCGCCGCATTCGTGTCTTGATTGCTTCTGGCAATCAAAGCAATCATATGCTTCTTCGATACATGGATCTTCCATTGCACTATAAGTGGAATGAAAAGAAAAATTTGTGGGAAAGAAGACAACGCAAGATAAAAGTTTTTGGTAGAATAAATATGGTTCATGTAGGTACCAAATTATTTTATCTGCGTTTGTTGTTGACTCATTTTGAGGCACCAACTTCCTTTGATGACCTATTTTGTTTTCAAGCTACGATACATCCGACGTACAAAGCTGCTTGCATTGCAAGAGGACTTTTACAGGATGATGGTAAATGGGACAATTGTCTCTAGGAGGCAACCATCATTGCATTGCCTAGACAAATTCGACGATTGTTTGCAACGCTTTTTGTGTTTGGACAACCATTGGATCCTCTTGGTTTATTGAGGAGACATATTGACGCTATGTCTGATGACTGGCGTAATGATCAAAATCGCTATAGCAAAGCAATTTTGTCTATTAATGAATATTTATCATTTAATGCTAAACGCATTGAAGATTTTTTTGACATTCAAGATTTGAACGAATTGGATTGTTCAAATGTTGTTGATGTTGTTGATGATGCCAATGACAACAATAACTTAGATAATTTAAATATTAACTTTATAGTAGAAGACGTGGACAAACTAAATGAAGAACAGCGCATTGTTTTCAATACAGTTACTAATGCCATTTTAAAACCTCATCCTCCGTGTAAGTTGTTTTTCTTGGACGGCCCTGGAGGTACCGGCAAGACTTTTGTATACAATACTATATTAGGTTATCTTCGGGGTTGTGGTATTAAATGTATGGCAATGGCAACAAGTGGAATTGCTGCTTGTCTTTTGCAAGAAGGACGAACAACACATTCTTCTCTTGCCATTTCATTACAATTGTATGAAAAGTCAACATGTTCGATTAGTGCCCAATCATCATTAGCTAAAAGTTTGCGTGAAGTACAATTAATTGTACTTGATGAAGCTTGTGCTGGACATAGATTTATGATCGAAGCAATAGATCGATCATTGCGAGATATTCGAGGTATTGATATTCCAAATGGCGGTCTTGTAGTTTTATATGGTGGTGATTTCTGCCAAACTTTACCTGTTGTTGTAGGTGGAGGTCGTAAGCAAACTGTTGAAGCTTGCTTGCAACATTCATATTTGTTTCCGCTAATGCAACATTTTCATTTGACCACTAATATGCGTTTACAGAGTCAACCAGATTTTCAACAATTTTTATTAAAATATTGGTGAAGGCAAAACCGGTTCAAAGGTAGAGCTACCGATTGGGATGGTTGCGCATGAAAATTCTCTAAATGGACTCATTGATGCAATTTTTGATGACCCGGTTGATTTCTCTGAGCGTGTAATTTTGGTTGTCCGAAATGATGATGCCCAAGAAATCAACCGTAAAATCACTGACCGTATGCCTGGTGATGTGCATCAATGTTTTAGTGCTGATTTTATTCACGAAAATGATGAACATGCCCATCATTATCCAATAGAGTTTTTAAATTCTCTACATCTTAGTGGTTTGCCACCTCATCAATTAAATCTTAAATGTGGTCAATATGTGATGTTGCTAAGAAACTTAAATCCGGCAAAAGGTTTGTGCAATGGTAGTCACTTACGTTTGTTACAAGTATCTCCATCTGTATTATTGTGTGAAATTGTGGAAGGGTGTCATTGTGGCCAAGAAGTGTTGATTCCAAGAATCACACATCATTGCAATGATAGTCGCTTGCCATTTACACTATGTCGGAGACAATTTCCTATTACTGGTGCTTTTGCAATGACAATCAATAAATCGCAGGGCCAATCATATAATCGAGTCGGCATTTATCTTCGAAATGAAGTATTTAGCCATAGTCAATTATATGTGGCTTTGCCTCGTGGTAGACATCCTGCAAACATTAAGGTTGCTAATGATAATTCACATGCCGTGGGAACGGTAAAAAATGTGGTTTACCATGAGGTTTTTACATGACATTGTCTTGGAGATTCCTATATATTTACACCTGAATCAGGTGGATGGAAAAGTTAAGAGTTTGTTTCAAACTTTGCATGTTTAGGGTTCATGCACGCTTCGGCAACGTCCCCTTCCATCCAAATGCATTCTTTTGGTGTCCATTATTATTTCATTGTCTTAGTTGATACAACATATTATATCAATAAATATGGTAGGATGATATTTGTAGCCATTTTGCTACTTTCTTTTATAGTCAAAGGAAGAATATTCCAATGCATGCATCTTTCGATGCAAATCTATTTATAAAATTTATCACTTTTCTTTGAGAGTATGCAAATAGCCAAATATGCAAAGATTCTAATGTATAAATTTTAACTTGGATATATCTTTTTTTAATATTCTAGATTGCAATATATTCAAATGATTATGAAGATATTTATAATTTACTATTTGGATCTTTTGAATATCTTTTAAGTATCTTAAATATTATTTAAATCTTTTATTTTGTAATAAAATTTATCATATAAAGATTTTTGCTTAATTACTTTCTATTGCACTATATATATTTTCAAAGAATATTGTATGAAGATGTCAATATTTTCCTTTAGAAATTATACATAATTACTTTATTTATCTACATTCTATCACATGAATAATTGATGAAAGTAATATCTTTTATGCGTAGCAAAGCAAGCGCCAACTGCTAGTCATACTACTAAAATCACTCATACTACTAAAATCACAACTCCCTCTATAATATCACAAATGCTACCATTAATAATAGGGGCTCATGCTTGCTATATTACGCATTCATTGTACCACATATTAGTAAAATTTTGATATATTTGAATTGAATGCATGATAATGATTTCAATAAGGCTTTGAAATAATCAATTTTAATATTTTGTAAAAATATTTTCAATCATGCATACATAAAAATAATATTTTCACACAATGTTATATTACAAAAATAGAGTAGTAGTTTGCAATCACCTCTATAATATCACTTTTATAGCTCTTATAATTTCAAAATTCTATTGCTATTACCAAATGATTTGAGAAATTTATTCAATTGAAGCGATTTTGGATTTCACAACAATTAAGTTGTTCATGAAGTTTTTGAAATTTACAAGTTTTTCTTTTCAAATCACCAAGTTTTTGAGTTGCTATTGTTCGTAACAACTGAGTCAACTTTTGAATGCATTACAATAAATGTATATCTTTTACAGTATTCAACATTGCATATATTTCTTTCATCATTCAATAAATTTCTATTGTACATTTCAGTATGCTTACTTATAAACAAAATTATACAAAATTTTAGTAATTTTTATTTGAAGATTTATTGAAATTTTTGTTCTACATTTTATCAAATACCTAAAAATTCTAATAAAATTCTAATGATGAATGCGTAGCATAGCAAGCGCCAACCGCTACACTAAAATTGGTAAATAGTGTTAGCAACACTAATTGTCCCACCTAACACTAATTGTGATTTGCAAGGTTAGTGTTAGAACATTATTTACCCATTCCAACACTATTTTAACTTTATAGTAAAATTTGGTCATTTCAACTTTTTGACGAGAGTGCATTTAGTGTTAGATAGGAAATAATCCTTGAAATGCTGAAAAAATCACTGAAATGCTAAAATAATCCCTAAAATGCTGAAAGAGACCATGAAATGCTTAATTAAATAATAAAATGCTATAATAATCCCTAAAATGCTGAAAGAGACCATGAAATGCTTAATTAAATAATAAAATGCTAGAAAAGACCATAAAATGCAGAAATAATCACTGAAATGCTGAAATAATCCCTAAAATGCTGAAAGAGACCATAAAATGCTGAAAGAGACCATAAAATGCTGAAAGAGACCATAAAATGCTGAAAGAGACCATAAAATGCTGAAAGAAACCATAAAATGCTGAAAGAGACCATAAAATGCTAAAATAGACTATAAAATGTTGGAAAAATCATAAAATGTTGAAAAGACCATGAAATGCTGAAAAAGGCCATAAAATGCTAAAAAGACCATGAAATGCTAGAAAAGTCTATAAAATGCTGAAAAGACCATGAAATACTGGAAAAGACCATGAAATGCTAAAATAGACCATGAAATGCTGAAATTGGTCATAGTGTATGTATAAATTGCTAAATATAGCAAGAACAATAAACACAACATAATAATCCTAGTTGTAGGCCCCAAACTGAAGGAGACATATAGTAAAATATCAAAAAGGACTTTTAAATTGCCCTATTGAAATTGGGCACCTCTTGCCTTTGGAAATATTGCAAATGTTTTACAATAATCTCTTGGAGATGTGGAAACAATTGCCTGCACTCCAAGATCCATCAAGTCCTAATGCCAAGCCACAACAAATCATTGCTTTTTTAGCATAGGAGATGTTGTCAACATTCACCTCTCAATTGACATTTTCTACACTATCTACAGTCAATTGTAGAAAAAAACGTTTCCCCGGATTTGTCAATTTTCCTGACCATTATCCATTTGTCCAAGGTGCATTTTGCCAAGCATTGAATTGTATCAACTCAATTTTCTTGGCTTCCCACCGTTTTGTCCATGCATCCTTGATTTTAGCAATGAGAAACGTATTTGCTGGTTGGCAAATATGAATAGAACATAGAGGCAGAAATTTAAAAATCGTATTTTTGGCAGCTAGGACAGCAGCCAATGTAGGGGTCACAATATGTCCGCTACAATTATCAAGCCATATGATCTTCATGCGTTGATGAAGATCGGCCTGATATCCACGAGGTTCTAAGAAATACTTGGGTAAGATGGTTTGGTCCATTCAACCTTTAAGGCCCAATCTATAGGAAACCCCGGGAATATTATCCATCAAACCTGAATAGGATAGCTCCTATTCTCATTTGAAAAAATGAGCATAGAAACTTCTATTGTAGCACGTCGGCCCCCTGAAATCCAAACCACCATGATCATGGATTCCCCACCCGAGACAACTTTGGCATATTTTACAGTGATATCTCCTCTAAACCCTAAAGTTCGGCTATTGTCAAGGTTGACAACAAAATGCGTTTTATCCAAGTTTTCCATGAGGTTTTCATCCAATTCCCCGGATGAAAAGCCCCTTTGCAAGACCTCCAAATGGTAGGTGGTCTGCATTTCGATTTGAAGCTTTTTTTCAAGGCTACAAGTCAAACGACCATGTTGGGATAGCAAGATAGTGTTATGATTGTCCATAAATTGATTGATCCAATTCGTTGTGATTTTATTGACCAATAAAACATTGTCTTTGAGATCAACAGAGTGGTTGGTGAAAATGGATCCAGGAGCTACAAGAATGGATAGGGTCAATTCATGAAGGAGGAATGCTGAAAATTTGACACCTGATTTGCGGAGGCGGTTGAACTTTTTAAGCAAAAGCGGGTACAAATATTGCACTCACTCACTCTTCTTCTTGCCTCGACCCGGCTTGGCCTTCGGAGAATGGTGCCTCCTTTTGCCCAAGGAACTTTGGCTACACGAGAATGGAGTCACGGGGCCTTCAATATTTTCTTCGAATTGGCCACGCTGCTGCCACTACTAACTGACTTTGATTAGGTTGGTCTGGCGCTGCCCACAAAAATGTTTGAATGACGCGGGCATTGAGGCCAAGCAAGCCATGAACGCCGACGTCCTCAATCATCAAATTCGTGACAGATCGTCAAGTGGCCAGACTTGAAACTTGCTGAAATCGCCGGACAAGGGCGTCGAGAGGATCTCAGTGAGCGGGGGTCGGTCCATGGTCAAATGCTAGAATGAAGTAAAAATGCACTTGTAAAAAAAATCATCGACCAAAAAAAAAAAAAAAATTTGAGGAAACAGAGGACAAGAAGACAAATCCAATCGTGTCATTGAAAGTGCAATCAGGTACCTCAGTCAAAAGTTATGGACGTCGGAAGTTCGAATTTTAGCCTTGCAGGCGGGAAGTTTGAATCCCCAGGAGTGGCGGAAAATGACGAACTATACCCCCTCCCCCTCTTGAAAACCAATTCAGTCTCACAATCCAGTGAAGGAGGAATCCAGTGAAGGAAGAGAGCAATCCAGGGAAGGAGGAGAGTTGGGGCCTCCAAAACCGGTCCCACCGAAATGCGAGCAAGCCGCGACAAGCGCAGCATGGGAAACAACCCCAACAGCACCTTCTCTGATGAGGAACCTCCGGAACGACACCGACCAGCAAGCTCCAATTTTGTTGGGCCCAACAAGCTCCAAGTTTGGCTGAAATGTTTGGTTTCTTGGGGAAGGGCCAGCTTGCGATGGCGGAAGTCTGGAATTTTGCATTTCCCAAGGAAGGGATAGTTTTTGACGGCGTGAGTTCAATGCTCCAATGCTATTTTTACATAAATTGGTGAATAGTGTTGGGGGTAAAAAATAGGGAGCAACACTAATTATTATCCAACACTATTTACCAATTTTAGTGTAGTTAACCCCTAAAGTTCTATGACTATGTTTTCACTGAAAAATGTTCAAAAACTGCCATTTTCAGTACAAGTACCCAAATTTTTGAATTTTTTTGGCCACATATAACCATAGGATCTTGTATTATGCTGACTTGAAAACATGTGGTAAAAATTTCAGAAATTTTCACCACATGGATTGCTAGACATAAGCATTCAATTTCATTGAAATTGTTTTTTTTGCCTTCCAAAAAACAGGGCAGTTGCACTTCACAAGCTCACTTTTTGATGACAAAATGTCCAAAATGATGGTGCTTCTTTGGATTCTTTTTCCTAAATAAGTTGGCCACATGCTTGAAAAATTTCAAATCATTTGGAATTGTACAGCAGCATATAGCAAAAAAAAAGTAATTAGACAATAGTGGAGACTGATGATTCAATATACGAAATTATTAATAATTTAATTATGGAATTGAAAATGCCAATCCCAATTGTTGCAATGTTGTAAAAAATTGATTTTCATCCTTGATTTTATTTTTTTCCAAAAATATTGAAAATTGAGTAAGATAAAGAACTTCAAAGTTTATTTTTGAGTAGAAAATCCATAAGTGTCCGCAAACTAAAAATCTTCATAACTTTTGACTCGTAGATCAAAATGGGATGATTCAAAGCTTTTTACATATTTATAACTCTAGAAAACCACTTTCAAATTTTTGTTTCTGGAAAAAGTGATTTTTTCTAATATGCCAGGATTGCCCAGTTACAAAAAATTAACATATTATGCCATGATTTTTTACACACATTTCCAAATGTCATGGAATTTAGTGCATATAAAAGACATTCCTTGTCTCCACCTTCTATTACAATTTGGGCTAAAAATATAGAAATCTCCAACCACACCCAAAATTTCTATGTAGCCAAAAAATGCTTGTTGGTCTTTTAGGGGTTAAAAGCTGTTAAAGACTTGAATCCTCATATTATATGAACGTTGTTGCCTTTCAATACTCAATTGTAATCCATACTTTAAGTTTGGCTGTTTGTTTGTTTTGTTTGTTTTGTTACATTGAGATCTCTCGAACCATGCGTCCCCCAGCCGCGTGCTTGGTACTGTCGGAAAAAGCTTGGCGAGGAGGGGTGCATGGGCTTGGTTGTTGAAGTTAGAGAGTGACTTTAGTTAGGAGTTGTTTGTAGCCAACCAGCGTGATATTAGAGAGGGACAATGTGATATTAGAGAGGGGCAGCCTTCTATGTTGATATAACCCATAAGGTTAGTCATGGCACTTGTTAGTAGAATAGTATAAGAGGGCAACCCCTTGCTTGGGTTTTTCACCTCTTCCTTGTACTTGTTTGTGTCATCTTTTCATTGGAATACAAAGCCTTTGTGTTCTTCTTACAATAGGTTATGGGCCCACTCATGTGAGTTGCTATTAGAGATGAGATCGCTTTGCAAAGGTGTGTTGGAGGCGCACTGCTGAAGTTGAGAGCAGGTGGAGTTGGAGGTCGTTTTTTGAGTTGTTGTGATCTTTTGGAGTCACATTGGAGAGATTGCAACCACGTGAGTGTTGGTTGTGGGATTTGAGAGCCATTGAGGGTTGATTTGAGTTGTTGTAATCATTTGGAGTCACATTGGAGAGATTGCAACCACGTGAGTAATGGTTGTGCGATTTGAGAGCCATTGGGGGTTGATTTGAGTTGTTGTGATCATTTGAAATACATTGGAGAGATTGCAACCGCGTGAGTGTTGGTTGTGAGATTTGAGAGCCATTGAGGATTGATTTGAGTTGTTGTGATCATTTGGAGTCACATTGGAGAGATTGCAACCACGTGAGTGTTGGTTGTAAGATTTGAGAGCCATTAAGGGTTGATTTGAGTTGTTGAGAACTTTATTAGAGTGGAAGACGTGGCACTATGGCCACAGGTGAGGGAGAGGGTGTTTGGATCATTGACAAGTTCAATAAAGAGAACTTTGGCTTGTGGAAGTTCAAGATGGAGATGATCTTGGCGGAGAAGGACTTGTGGGAGATTGTGGAGGACTCTGAGGAGCCTCCTCCTTCCGACACTGATCCCAAGGCCAAGAAGTCGTACGAGAGGAGGGTGAAGAAGGCCTTCTCCATAATTGCTTGCAATCTTGTGGATAGGCAACTTGCACACGTTCGATCTTGCAAGGGACCGGCAGAAGCATGGAAGGTGCTTTGCAACATCCATGAGACTAAGAGTTTGTCTAATATTCTCTTTACTCGCCGCAAGTTTTTCACGTGCAAGATGCAAGAGGGAAAAGACATGCTTGAGCACATCAACAAGGTCAAGGGGCTGGCGGACCAACTTGTTTGTTTGGAGGCGCCTTTGACGGATGGAGACATTGTCATGACTCTTCTCGAGAGCTTACCCACTTTTTTTTAGTATCTCATCACAGCTTTGAAGACAAGATCCATGAAGGAGCTCACCCTTGAGTATGTGACGGCAAGATTGATGCATGAGGTATCCAAGAGGAAGGAGAATGAATTTAACGAAGGAGGGACAACTCTTATCTTACGACACGGGAAATGAGAGGCCTCTCAACCACGCAAAGAGACACGTACATGCTACAATTGGGGTCAACCCGGCCACCTTGCAAGGAATTGTTGGAAGTCTAAGAAGGAGAGTGCCAACAAAGCGACAGTCACTGAAGTGGAGGAGGATTTTGCATTTGCGACAAGTGATGGCTATGATGACCGCAA
Source organism: Neckera pumila (assembly GCA_963969595.1). Taxonomy (NCBI): domain Eukaryota; kingdom Viridiplantae; phylum Streptophyta; class Bryopsida; order Hypnales; family Neckeraceae; genus Neckera; species Neckera pumila. The sequence goes on along the minus strand of OZ018412.1, from coordinate 4,560,348 downwards.
CATGTTCAAATGGATTATTGATTCGGAGCCACGCAACACATGACACCACAGAGACAAGCTTTTCTCACCTACCAACCCATTAGCAACTGCAAGGTGTATTTAGGTGACAATGGCATGGTGGAGGCCATTGGCATGGGATGCATTGTAGTGGAGGTCAATGTCAAGGGGGTGATGAAGAAGATTCGCATTTAAGATGCATTGCATGTGCCCAAGTTGCATGCCAATTTGCTCTCGGTGAGCAAGTTGGTGTCACAAGGCTTGAAGATGCAATTCAACAACCAAGGTTGTATTTTGAGGGCACCAAATGGAGAGCTGATTGTCTTAGCACCCAAGCAAGGCAATTTGAACCAACTTGAGTTCAAAACGGTGAATGGTTCAAGTTGGGCTTATGTAGCTCAAGATGCAATGGTGCAAGACATTGTGGAACTTTGGCATAAGAGATTGGGGCACCTAAATGTGAAGAGTGTAAAGGCTCTTTCAAGCATGGTGGGTGGCATGCAAGTGAAGAAAAGCGCTTGCGATTTGACGTGCGAGGCTTGCATTGAAGGCAAGCAAGCGAGGAAACCATTCCCGACCGAAGGAGCAATGAGGGCAGCCAAGGTATTGGAGATTGTGCACTCCGATGTGTGCGGCCTCCTGAAGACCACTTCTATAGATGGTGCAAGATATTTTCTTACATTCATTGATGATTTTTCGAGGAAATTGTAGGTGTTCATGCTCAAATGCAAGACTGAGATGTTTGAGAGGTTCAAGGCATGGAAGGCCCTTGTAGAGAATGAGAGTGGTCATAAGCTTAAGGTATTGAGATCGGACAATGGCGGTAAGTATATGTCCAAGGCATTTGAGGCCTTTATGAGGGAGCATGGCATTCAACATCAAACTTCAGCGCCACACACTCCACAACAAAATGGTGTAGTGGAGCGTGCCAATCGTACGCTTGTAGAGATGACTCGAGCGATGTTGCATGCACAAAGCCTCAAATATGAGTTTTGGGCGGAGGCTGTATCCAATGCAACATACATACGCAATCGGTGTCCCACAAGTGCGGTAGCATTGATGACACCATAAGAGGCATGGAGTGGAAGAAAGCCTAACATTGGCCACATGCGCATCTTTGGATGTATGGCCTATGCCTTAGATTTGAGCCCTCAGCGATCCAAGCTTGATGCCAAGGGCACCAAATGCTTGTTTTGGGACTATTGGGAAGGCTCCAAGGCTTATCGGCTCATGAATTTGGAAACTAAGAAGATCTTTAAGAGTCGAGATGTGACCTTCATCGAAGATAAGAGGGAGGGTAGCGAGTCTTTGGAGATGTGTCCAAGTGGGAGCAATGGAGACCTTGAGGTGGACAAATCTCCAAGTTTGCAAGAAGTGATAACAGAAGACAAAGACGAGCTGGTGACAACATTAACACCAAAGAAGAAAGTGAGTGTAGCTCCAAGTGATGATGGTGGTGAAGAAAAGACGTCCCAGGAGCCAAGATATCCCATAAGAGAGCGCAGGCTACTTGGAGAATGGTGGATGAACCACGTTTTGCCACAACACCAAGTGGAGCGTGCAAATGTAGCGTTTGTGATAGATCCAAATACCATAGAGGAAGCCATGAGAAGTGCAGATGCAAGCAAGTGGGAGCAAGCCATGCAAGCAGAGTATGTCTCGCTTATGAGTAAAGGTACATGGGAACTTTCTTCCCTTCCTTCCGATCGCAAGAGTATTGGATGCAAATGGGTGTTTTGCACTAAGAGAGATGCCTTGAGCAACATTGTGCGCTACAAGGCCAGATTGATAGTCAAGGGATATTTTCAAGCCGAGGGGGTGGACTTCAATGAGACCTTTGCACCGGTGGCCAAGTTTTGCACCATTCGATGTATGGGGGCCATAGGGGCAGCCATGGACTTGAAGATGCACCAAATGGATGTCGTCACGACGTTTCTCAATCCACACCTTGAGGTGGTCATCTTCATAGACCAACCCAAGGATTTTATTCAAGAAGGGCGAGAACAACTAAAGTGTAAGCTCAAGAAGGCCATCTATGGATTGAGACAATCAGGGAGAGCATGGTACATGGATATAGATGCCTTATTTGCAAAGGCAGGTTACAAAAGGAGCCACGCGAACCATTCTCTTTACATCAAGCAAACAAACAAGTCCTTGGTGATTATCATCGTTTATATGGATGATTTGATCATCATGACAAACACCATGAAGATAATGGAGGAGGTCAAAGCCATATTGAAGAGTGAGTATGACATGAGTGACCTCGGTGAGCTACAATATTGCCTTGGCGTAGAGTTTCAAAGGCAAAGGGCGGCGCGCACCATTACCATGAGCCAAAGCAAGTACATTAAGGAGGTGTTGAAGCGCTTCAACATGGAGAAGTGCAAGGCCATTGGCACGTCACTTGATGTGCATTCAAAGTTGGAGAAGCTCGCGGATAAAAAATATGAAACTATGAAGGTGAAAATGCAAGATGTGCCATACAAAGCTGCGGTGGGGAGCTTAATGTATGCCATGGTAGCCACAAGGATTGACCTTGCATTTTCCATGAGTGTGGTGAGCCAACATATGGCCAAGAGCGGTCCAAAGCATTGAGCCGCGGTGAAGAGGATCATGCGGTATCTCTAAGGCACATTGGAGGCCAAATTGGTCCTTGAAGGCAAGAGTCTTGCATTGGTAGGCTTTTGTGATGTAGATTGGACTGGAGATGCAAGCAATCGCAGGTCTACATCGGGCTATGTATTTATGCTTGGAGATGGTGCCATTTCGTGGAATTTGAAGAAACAACCCACTATTGCATTGTCTACCACCGAGGCGAAATACATGACCATTAGTCAAGGCACAAAGGAGGCGATTTGGCTAAGACAGTTGTTAAGTGATGTTGGCCTTGAGCAAGAGAAGAGCACACCTATCATGTGTGACAATCAAGGCGCCATTCCTTTAGTAAAGAACTCGACTCACCATTCTTGGAGTAAGCACATTGACATCCAACACCATTTCATTCGAGAGAAGGTTGAAAGCAATGTGATAGAAATGAGGTACATACCTACAGAGCGCATGGTGGCGTATGTGCTTACCAAGGCTCTTGCAAAACCTCGCCATGAAGTTCTTCGCATAGAGATGGGTTTGACATTGTTTGACAACAAACAAAGTGGGAGTGTTGAAGTTAGAGAGTGACTTTAGTTAGGAGTTGTTTGTAGCCAACCAGTGTGATATTAGAGAGGGACAATGTGATATTAGAGAAGGGCAACCTTCTATGTTGATATAACCCATAAGGTTAGTCATGGCACTTGTTAGTAGAATAGTATAAGAGGGCAACCCCTTGCTTGGGTTTTTCACCTCTTCCTTGTATTTGTTTGTGTCCTCTTTTCATTGGAATACAAAGCCTTTGTGTTCTTCTTACAATATTGGTTTCGTGGCGTTTGGACCCACGGTAAGGAAGTTATTGAATTTTGAAGTATTTATTGGATCAAAAAATTAGAAAAATACTTTTACTCTGGTTTTGGTCGCGTTTTTGGTACCGTTGGAAAGCTTTTTGGCAAGGAAGGATGGATGGGCTTTGTTTTGTAGCGTTTGGAATGACAGTGTGAAAGATCTTGAATTTCAAAGTTTTTATTATAAATTAGAAAATTAGAAAAATAATTTTACTATGGTTTTGGTTGTGACAACGGCACAAAACAAACTAGTAACGTTGATGTAATCAAAAACTACCATATCTTACTCATTGACAATTTCTAGTAGGTGCTTATATCATTTTGGAGCTTATTTTAGGGTGTGGTTTAAAGCACAATACAATTTTAGGGTACCCATTGTAGTCCCTATAGTTCGTCACAAGTCTATATTTCCATTTTTTTCAAATCTAAGGGTGTAGAAAGAAGGACATATTATGAAATATAATACTTATTTAACTATCCAATGGAATGGTGACAAATTTGCCTCAAAAAACGGCGGGTTTGAAAAAATTGGGCATTACATAGACTTTTGGAGGTTGTAGGGCATTCTTTAAATTAAATGGCATGCATTCTTGTGTACGTAGTAAACTAAATGAAGTTGAATTATTGGCAAATTATTGAGACCTTGTAGTGACCATAAACAAGAACAATGCATCGGATGAAGTCTTGTGTGATTCGGATTTTTCAAGGCACTTGTGACCAATTATTTGATGCAATTTTTTGAATTTTAAAAAGGTTTGTCTTATAAATATAATTCTTATGTCAGAAGAATTTGCATAAAAAGAATGATGATTGTAAGAACTTTGAAAGTGTAGAATTGATTATAAACAAAGTTTTTTTACTTTACAATCTCAATATCTTTAATGTAGTCACTTTTTCAGCTAACACTACATTGTCACAATATTACAATGTTATGTGACTATAAGAAAATCTCCCTGTCAATTGTATTATCTTTATTGACTTTGACCCCAATTGTTTCAATTAGACTCAAATTTGTGGTGTATAGCAATGAGAGCAATAAAAAAAATTCTTCTTTATAAATAATTTTTTAATTTTTACACCTTTAATGCATATGCCACTACATTTTGATGTGAACAATATTTCGAAGTTAAATGAAAATGTATCAAATTATTGTTTTTCATTTTTTCATGATTATCCTTTCATTTCTATTTCTTATACTGAAAATTATATACATCAACAATTATGATTTTTAAATTTTAGAGTTTGTGCAAGGGAGTCCATTATGAATTAAAAGTGTGTGCTCAAAGAATCTTATATCTAATTTTGACTTCCAACAAAAATAATCTAAAATTTCAACAATTTATTTATAGGAAACAAATTTAATCTCTCACTTATTTGGTCAATTCTACTATACTTAGTGGTAAAAGTGAGGCATTTTTTGTCAATTAATTAATTAAAGTTGGAAAAAGTGGCTTGATAATGCTTTAAATATAAATATTTGGTAAGATTTGTTTTTCTCCATTCAAATAAATTGAAAGAAGAAATAACAAAATTCTTGAAATTTACATTTAAGAAATATTTTTTTGCTAACCTTACCACCCTTCTAAAGCATTATTTTCTGGCAATATATAATAGAAATCCTTATCTACCTTCCCGGTCATTTCTCTTCCAGCTGCATTCTAAATTCTCATTAGGCCTTTGCACGAAAACTCTAGGAAATTTGGAGGGTATACTCCATTTTGCCAAATCCATCTACACGAGGGCTAAGAAGTTACCAGATCTTTCTTATTACAATACACCATGAAACACAAATAGAAAAATATAATTCCAAACAATATAAAATGTTGTTACCTTGGCTCTTCTAAATGGTAATCAACTAGTAAGTTTAAGATATACACTAGAAGAAAACTACGTTGCTCTTTATATGCTCTCAACAAAATCTAACTGATGTTTTTTGTTAGAAACACACTAGAAGAAAACAATGTTGATTTCAACAAAACCAACTTGACGTGTTTGTTGTGTCCAACGCAAAATCTTCTTTGAAAGAAGTTGAAAAACGCAGATTTTGCATTGGACACAACAAGCACATCAAGTTGGTCATGTAGAAATCAATGCAGTTTTCTTCGAGTTTTCTTCTAGTGTGTTTCTAACAAAAAAACTTCAGCTAGATTTGTTGAAAGCTTGTTGAGAGCATATGGAGAGCAATGCAATTTTCTTCTGTGATACCAACCTAAAACTGCTAGTTGCCTATTTACGCTAGGCTACTATTGGCCCCAATTCCACCACCAAAAATCCATTCAAATTCATTTACTTTTTTGACAACATCAGAGCATTCATGCCACAAAGGATAACGTGTCAATCTTTTATTGGTCAATACTTAAGTGCTAAGAGATACATAGAAGGATGGTTATAGTTGTTAATAGGATGTTTACCAGTATGACTCTACTCTATGGGCAGTTTATAATTTGAGGGCAGCCCACTTCAAAAATTCACAAAAATTACAATTTTAATCGAAAAATTGTAATTCCACTTGGGTTTGATATGTGAAACAAGCGCACACCTCTGAAGAATATTTGCCCCTCTTGGAATTGGCCCCAAGATATTCAGATTGCAAATCAGGGTGCTAATTGGGCTTGTCTACCTTAGTGGAAGGACGCTGTATGAAAAGCACAAGAGAACAGACGATGTGATATTAAAGAAGGTGATTTTAAAGAGGTGCGCATATCATTACCTGCAGAAGTGAAAATTTGCCTCAACAAGAGATCCCCGGTACTTGCCATCACCTTCGTCTTCCCTCTTCCAATCCCCTGAACCCTAATTCTGCTTCTCATCTTCACACTCTGGCATATCTCGCACGAGATTGATGAAGAAAATGATGGATCAACCCTTCCATGACCTCTGCGATCCATGACTGCATTCTTGTAGATTCCAGCATCGAATTGCTCAAGCATGGAGAAGACCTGGCGATGGATGCTAGGCATGGTGTACGTGATCGCAGTTGCAATCATCTGGATCATCGCCAGCTTCGTGGTGCAATCCGTGGTGGGCGCCGGCGTCTCCCCTTTCCTCATCGCCTACCTCTGCAACTCCTTGTTCATCGTGTACTTGCCCCTCGTGGAAGGCAGCAACGTGTTTTGGCAATGGCTGGAGCGTCGCCGGTGGAAGCAACAGCACGAGAGGGAGAGTGTGGAGAAGGAGACTGTGCACTTGCTGGAGGATCCTGCTGTTGTTGGAACAGAGGAGGTGAACCCTAATTCTGGTGTGGTGAAAGAGCAGGGCGTTTTTGAGGTGGCGAGTGAGGAGAGTTTGGTGAGTGCGCCTCGCGAGGTTTCGAATCGGGAGTGGAGTCGACGAGAAATTGCTCAAGTGAGCTTGCTGATTTGCCCATTTTGGTTCCTGGCGCAATTTACGTTCAACCTGTCGCTGCGGTACACCACTGTGACGGTATGTGTTTTTGACCGCAATCTTTCTGGTGACCTCTGTTTCTAGAATTCTTATACTAAGGTTATCACACCTGATTGCGACACTTTACGCACGCAGTACAGTTGCAATTATTAGAATGGTCGGATTTTTTGAATGTTTTTGTTGGAGAATCAAAAAGGATTTTGATGTGGTAAAGAATGTACCATTTGGATACCCGTATGGAAAGTTATGATGATTCAAAGTTTTATCAATTGGTTGATGACTAAAATTAACACTTTTTTGAAGTGATGTACTTTTTCAAATCAATATGCACTCATTCTGCAAGATCTTTTGGAATATTGCATTTAGGTAGGTGTTGCAGTTAGATGTGTTTCCTCTAAGAGGCAAATTTGCTAAGCTTAAACCGAAATAGTGGGTATAACAATAGAGAGATCACAGCAAGCAAGCAAAATTTTGTGGTGGTCGTGAAGACAGACTCCACTGAGAGCCAATAAGCAGTTTTTTTTTGTTGAGATTAGTCGTTCCTTTCTAGGTCAAATTATGCGAGCGGTAGCTTGTTGGAAGCTTTGAACAATACGATTCCAACAAGCCATTACCCGTGTTCTGATTCAGATCACAGCGACCTATTGAAGCTTTCTGGCTAGGGTTTCAAATGACGTGAGCAGTTCTCTTAATTCCTGTTTAAATTAGTTATGGGAGATGAAAACACTCTCTGCAAGATCTTCCTCAACACAATTCTTAGGGTTTGAAGTGTATATTCTTGATTAGAATAGTTGGCTCTCTATACTAGGGGTTATTTGATGCTTCTTCAGGTATGGATTGAATCTGAATACTCTTGTGTTGTTTTTGTTGCTATTGTTCTGCAGTCAAACACGATCTTGAGCAGCTCATCCAGCCTGTTCACATTCTTGTTTTCGTTGGCATTGCTAAATGAGCAGTTCAAGTGGTCGAAACTTGTGAGTGTGCTTTTGTGCATGGTCGGAACCATCGTAGTGACACTTGCAGATTCAACCGAGGTGGGGGGTTCGTTTCGGAGAGCCGGATGGGGGGATATTCTGTGCTTGTTCTCTGCTTTGGTCTATGCCCTTTACAGTACCTTGCTAAGGAAGCGATTACCTGACGAAGAAGCTGGCGAAGGAAAAGCCAGTACAGCCCTCTTTTTTGGCTATCTAGGCCTTTTCAATGCTCTTTTGCTCGCACCTGTAGCCCTCGTTGTCCATTTCACCGGAGTGGAGCCATTCCATCGGCTGACTTTGTCTCAAGTTGGCCTCATCGTTGGAAAAGGTGAGTCAAATTTTAGCGATTTATGTTCTTTCGTTCATTTTGGTATCTCACGGTATCTTACGCGAACAACTGAGTCTTGAGCTCAAGTTTTTGCAATGCGTGGAATATTCTCACAGTAGGACTTTTGAGAGATATTCAAGTGCATGCTTTGATGGTCATAGTTGTTAGAATGGTGGATTCTAGAGTGCCAAAAATTTGCAATCAAGTGCCGAAAACTCTGAACACTTCGCTCTTCTGTCTGTTTAGTATAGCTTTTGAAATAAGGTGGATGTCTTATCTGTCATTGAATGAAGGCGGATGCCTTTCCTGTCATTAAATTGTGTTGCAATTGAGCCATTTGATTCGAAAATAGATGGATGTAAGATGATCAAAATGCAGTAAAAAAATCTCTCAAAATAAAATGGGTCACGCAAGATACACTTTAAAAGTAGAATGTGCAAGCAGTTAGAGCTTTGAATACTAGGGACTTTCAAGTGGGTTTTGGGTGGCCAGCGTAAAATAAATAAAAGATAAAAGTATTGATAAAAGTTTCAACTTGACTCCAGTTTCATGTTGGGCAATGCAAAACGGATCCAGTTTTCATTCGGGCAACTCTAAACTGCTCCAGTTCCTCAAAACTCAATCTTTGCTATGCCCGTCAATGTCACGAAGTGCCGCCGTTTTAATGAATATGGATATATGATAAAAGCGGTCTATGTACTAGAGCATCTGAATAATACTATATTTGACCTGGATAAGGGCCTTCTATTCATCGTTTTTCGCAGTGTCTTCATATAATAATTTGATTATCACGGCACGCTTTGTGGTTACTCTCTTGGCTCTGGTGAGCAAGAATGAACTGATGGGAGAGATGCTTGTAGGACTACTTGATAACGTGCTGAGCGACTACCTTTGGGCTAAAGCTGTGTTGCTGACGTCGCCAACCGCAGCGACTACCGGCCTCACCATTCAAGTCCCCATTGCAGCTGTGGTGGATTCGTTGCGTGGGAAGGTCCCTCCTCCGTTGAGCATTGTTGGTGCCGCTGCAGTTCTTCTAGGGTTTTTTGGCATCAATGAGCCTGCTACAGGGTGTTTTGGATCTTCAGGAGAGGATTCTGACGACTGTGGTAATGATGTGAAGCAAAGTGCAAACGCTATCTCAGCTTGAAGATGTCCTGTTGCTTGTACCATAGTAGGCGTAGTTTCCCATTCTTTATACTCGGTCTGGTAGACCATCCGGGGTGTACATTTGTGATACCTTCTCCATCTCTGGTGATTGCTCAGAAAATTCTTGTGCTCTGAGTGTTGGGATCAGTTCCTGTGAGAAAATCAGCTTAATTTCCAAGTTTTGTTGCACAAGAGTGTAAATAGTATCAATTGAATTTGACCGTGTCCTTCAAGTTGGTACCGCGGGAGTCATAAATTAAGTCCATTTTGTAAAAAAAAGTGCCACATGTCATCTTGGTGTGAGGTGACGTGGACCCTCAGAATCTGACGTGGAAACTCAATTTGGGCACCTTGAGTGCCGAATCAGACCTTCGCGTAAGGTAGCTTGCTTGCCCTTCGGTGACTTCATCCATGTGCAATGTATCAACCAAGATGATTAACTTAGGTTAATGCTGCATTAATAAACTTTCTGCGACGTCTTGAGATTTTTTGTGTGCTCTGTCGTCTTAAAGACCTCATACACAAGATAATGCTTTCTTGCTAATAAAGGCATAAGGAGAAGGATAACTGCTGAGCGTTCCTACACAAAATAGTGAAATTAGGTTGCCTTATCAATTAAGTCACCTAACCTTATCATAAATCACCTTATGACTCAATGCTTGTCTACATGGAGACGCATGCAACGCTTTGGACCGGATCTTGAACTCATGCACTAATCTATGTCATACAGATGGCTTTGAATTGAATGCATCACTATACAATAGCAATGAATATTTATGTAGTGTGGATTGTCAAGAAATTAGTGTGGGGCAACCTAATTTCACTCTTTTGTATAATATTGGATCTTTTACAGTTGAATGGCACTTGTGATCTGAAAACAATGATGTGTTTGTACAGATTGAAGATGGGGGCTAATATCTTACATTGTTGCTTATAATGCTCTCATCCTCATGTAAAGGGAAAAATAATGACAAGAGAAGAAGCCAAAAAATTGATGAAGAACAAGTATAAGTACTCATAGGATGATGGCTTATTTCAAAGACAATAATTATCTACCAAAGTGATGTCTAGTGATGCCATAGACAAGAGATGGGAGCCAATCTTTGTTATTTCTCTAGCATGTGTGTATGCACACTCCATGCATTGCACTCCATTCAATCGAATCATAGAGAAGATCATCCAATCCATTTTACGCATATGTAGACCACCCTAAATTAGCAAATCCAAGCACAAGCAACAACCAAGATGGAGAAAGTTGTCTCTCTTGTTGGTGCATATGGAAACAACATTGTGATCTTCAAGAATTGAGAATTATCTAGAAAATTAAACAATGTACCTAACAAACCATCATTCAGCAGGACTCATGCGTTAAAGTTCTTCAAAGGCAATCCTACAATAGAGGATGCTTAGACTACTAAACCACTCTATATTGACCTTGTAAACTCCAAGAAGAATATCATGCACAAAGGACATGCAAAGTGAGAGAAATAAAAACAAATGGTACGTTTAGGCAAATTCTATTTCAAGTTGAACGAGACATCTTTTTTACTTTTGGAATGAACTGTACCCATACTGATAAGGTGTTTATCTTATGGCAGCATCTCGTAGTTTGCCATAATTCATATTTTTGGGAACAATACGACAATGTAGCAATTTGGAGTTGCCAAGGTATAGATAACTCACACCATACTGCTAAAATGCATACCAACTTCACACTCAACATTGTAAAGTCCAAAAAAAAAAAAAAAGTCCCTTCATCCAAACATTTTAACATTAGTATTGTATCATTGCTCATAGGTTCAGAATTAAAGAGACTGCTCTAAACAAAGTTGAATTTCAAATATTAAATGGTGATGCAGCCGTTGCTGCAAGACAAGAAGCATTAGTGAATTCCTTTGCAGATGCCCATGGTGCCCTATAGCATACAAAATGCACACATATAGGAAGAAATTAGATACCAAATCAAGAAACAACTGGAATTTGAATTGTATGAATCTTAGTCTACTTAAAATAATAGAATAAATCGTAGCTTCTTTAACCCCTAAAGGACCAATATGCGTTTTTTGGCCGTATAGATTTTTGGGTAAGTACTTATGACTAGAGATTTCCATATTTTTGGTTGAAATTTTAGTAGAAAGTGGGAGGGAGGAATATCTTTCATATGCACCAAATTTCATGACATTTGGAAATACAAGTCAAAAGTTATGGCCTAATATGTTATTTTTTTTCGTAACTGGGCAGTTCGAGCAGATAAAAAAAAATCACTTTTTTTTAATACAAAAATTTGAAATTGGTTTTCTAGAGTTATATATGGGTAAAAAACTCTGAATCATCCCATTTTGATCAATGAGTCAAAAGTTATGAAGATTTTAAGTTTGCAGGTAGTTATGGATTCTCTACTCTAAAATAAACTTTGAAGTCCTTTATCTTACTCAATTTTCAATATTTTTTGAAAAAAGTAAAATCATAGGATGTAGATTATTTATTACGACATTGCCACCATTGGGATTAGGATTTTTCAATTCCATAATTAAATTCTTGACAATTTGTATTTTGAATCATTTTCTACTACTATCTACTTACAATTCTTTTCCTGTATGTTGTATAATTCCAAATGAAGTGAAAATTTTCAATCATGTAGCCAACTTGTCTAGGAACAGGAATTCAAAGAAGCACCATCATTTTGGAGATTTTTTCATCGAAAAGTGAGCTTGTGAAGTGCTGCTGCCCTGTTTTTTGTAGGGCCAAAAAAATGGTTTTAGTAAATTTGAATGCTTATATCTTGCAATCCACGCGGTGGAAATTCTTGAAATTTTTCCCACATGTTCTCAAGTCACCATACTACAAGATCCTACGATTACATGTGTAAAAAAAAGTTATTTTTCACAAATTGGATACTTGTACTAAAAATGGCAATTTTTGAGCATTTTTGGTGAGAATATAGTTCTGGAATCCTAGGGATTAAGGGGAGAACTAAAGTAGTAGATTAAAACTTATTTTTCTTCAGTTGATTTTCACGGGAGCATTGCTGACATTCACAATCCACATCTTGAACTCTTCTTTTTATTCTGGCCTAATTTGAAAAAAAAAATTTAGCCTAGTGTCTTCAAATGACTATTGTAAATTAAGCCGACCTCAATGTCTTCTTTGCGGTCTTCTATCTTGTAGTCGAGGAAGACTGGTATCTCCGACAAAGTTTGCATAAAGAATCAATCTATCAATGTAGTATTGGAAGCCAGAGGATTCATGATCCACTATCGTCTTGACAACGTCTGGGCCATCTACACTCTTTGGATCTCAGCATCAGTCCATAAATCAAATAATGTTGGAATGACATAATTGAAGACAAGCATGTGAGCAATCTTGTGAATATCTCCTTGAACTTTAGAAAACAAGTCCACAAAGATGCCAAGAAGTAAAAGCCATGGTGAATGAATGCCCTTGTGACTTGCATTTGACCTCAAAGAACCTTTGAAAGTCTTTCGAGAGCTTAGTACAAAAATTCTTGTTCGTTGCCATGTTGGAAGGAGCAAGTTCAGAGAATCAAATAAGGGAAGAGAATTTTGAGTAAATTTTTCATATCTTGATTGTGGCCCTGATGGTATGAAATTGCACTTTAGAAAAAAGCACTATCTTCTAGTAACTCTTTATGAGATTGACTTCTATAATTAGCCTCTTCAATCTTTGTATCTAGAATAACTATAATTCCAAGAATGCTCCTTAAATAGTTGGATCAAACCAGTTTTCACATGAGGAAGGGTAAAGATCCCCCAAATAATATGCTCAAATGAGAAAAATAGAAAAATGACCTAAAATGCGAGATTGAAACATACAACATCATGTATTCACTTATGTAAATTTTCAAGCAGCTAACTGAAGCATAGGAACTAAAGGATCAAGATAGAGTTGTCAGTACATATAGGCATGATGGATGAGGTCTCTGGAAACTATCCCTGCCCTGCTAAAACAAACTTTAATACCTTTGCTTTATAACTCCTTGCAATACAACGACTGCCAATCCTCATTACATCCCTAGCTTGCATGCCTTCCTCTATGACCTAAAAAGATAGAAATCCAATAGTTAACCTCTACCTTGAGAGGCACAACATCCCCTTGCTCTTGTCAATGTATATTAGAGCACTTTCATTATACTACTCTAAGTACCCATTGTTAGAGTCTAGACACATCTAACCAAACGCAATCAAAAGTCTATTAAAAGGACACCTAAACCATGGTGCAATCATTTGCTGAGGTTGCCAAAAAGGGAGAAATCCTGGAAAGAGAAGCCTTCTTGCAATCTCGCATGAACCGCAATTACATAATATGGATTGCCTTCTTAGAAAGGTACAACTTATTCAAGATTTGTATGTAATACAACTCAAACCACTCAGTTGGTCGAGCTCTTGGAGCTATCACTTATAGTTGTTCAATCTAATAGCAAGGACAATGAAGATTTCCTAATGGCAACTACAATCATTATTATTAAGCATCTTTGGGCAAGGCGCGAAAGTCAAGGCCTCATAAAGGCCTCATTATTTTTCTAATGCTTCTTCAAACTTTGAAGTTCCTTACTTTGTGTATCCTTCCATTTTGCAACTACGGATAATTAAAGATGCAATTACAAAGATGTAATTTTTTTGTTTGTTTTTCAAAGATGTGATTACATATCTTCTATAAGTCTTTAATAATTTAGATTTTTTAATGAATATTTTTAATTATTATATATTTTTGAATAAAAAGTGAAAAAATCTTATCAAGTACAAAATATGCTTTAAAAAATTGAATTTTTCCATTAGTGAATGTTATCTAGTGTAGAACACCCACTACAAGAAAATGGGCCTATAAATGACTGGGGCGGAATGATTGCATGTCCGGAATGATTGCATCTTGACTGGACCTCTTTAATTGCACCGCTTTGCTATGTTGGATGTGTTGGAATCATTTCCCAATCATTCCTATGACTAATAGATGAAGAATTTATGAAAACCAACTTTGGGCCCTCCTTTTTGTTCATAGTTCATTCAATATTGTTTTATGAAAGACACAATCATATATTGGGATTGCACTTGACTCAAATGCAACTAGAAAATTATTCATTTAATTATAACTGACTGACATCTTTAATGACTTTCAAGTATCCGACGTAGATTTCAGGATTTTGACATAGCTATAGGCCACTATAAGTCATTTACAATTTTGCCAAATAGGTATGTCCTCCTCATAGGCTCCAAGTATAACACCGTCAACCAAAAAAACAAAATTTAAAAGTGAACCAAATCAATGTGACCAAATCAACAAAAAAAATGAGTTTTTTAATGGTGAAGCTCGTCGTTTCCTAGTCGCTTTTAAATCATACACTAGTTGTTTTTTAGTCGTTTTCTAGTTGTTTTCTAGTTGCATCCAAAGTTCATTTCCATTTGTCTTATATCAATTGTCCCATATCAATTGTCAAGAGTACCATTAGGTTGGGTATATAAGACTGTAAGTTGTTGTAGTCTTATACAATGAATTTTTTTGATTTAATTCTAAGATTTCTACAATTTGTAGATTTCTATAGAGTATAGATTTCTACGATTTGTAGATTTTTGTAATTTGTAGAAATCTACAAATTTAAGAAATTTAAGAAATTTTAACACCTATGATATTGTTAGGTTTACTAAACCAATAAAATCTATTAAATATCAATATTTGAATTTTTGAAATCTAGGAATAAGGTACATCTAGAATTTTGAAATCTAAAAAAAAAGGATAGATCTAAAATCTAGAAGAATTGTGGATCTAAAATTCAAATATTGAGAACAAAGATAGATCTAAAATGATTCTCAATTAACTGCAAAATGACTCTCAAATGATTGCTGACGTAGATGTCCACCTCAGACTTTCTCATCAAATGCTCATACAAAGTAAAAACCAATGGTGATAATAAATTTTGCAGTCATTTATAAAGGACTTGTCTATAGTGACTCCAAGGCCCTGAATCTTTCTTTAGTCAAATATGTCTGAAATGGCTACCTAAAGTCAATTTTGAGTCATTTTGGGCAGTCATTTATACACCCATTTTCTTGTAGTGATTATGGTACAAAAAATGATAGTGTCACTCTAAAATAGTCTTGGCGGTTGAAAACTAATAATGTATGCCTTAATAGTTGGAATTGCTTGATCAAATTTGCTAATTGATCAAATTGGAGTGGAAACTAGACTTCATAAGTTTTATTTCCTATATTAGTCTCAGTGTCAAATTCAAAATAGATCATTTTAATGGCTAAAATTTGGCTTAAGAGATAGGAGTAGAAATTGCCAAAACACACTACATGACTCTTAGATTTGCCATTTTTTAATGTTGAAAAGTCAAAAAATATCTTAAAGAGGGAACATCCAATATCATTCATAGAAAATAAATTCAAGGAACTTTCTATTGTTGAAGCATCTTTAAAATCATCCAAAAGACATAAAACATCCTCTCATGCAATTAATCCTGAAAAGGTGCTAAGGCCCAAAAGTGGTTGGTTGATGATTTTCAAGATTACTGGAGGAATGAATAAATATGCACCTACTGTCCTATTGGTTCATAAATTGGATCTTAGCAAAGCACCTTGATAATGGATCTTGTAAATCTTGGACCTTAACATATCACCAAGATACTTTGTTTTTTAGACCAATAGTTGCATTTATCATTTCTACAATATTCTTGAATACCATCTATTGACCACTTTTTGGTTTCATTGTCTTTCTAGGGTTAATAGTTTCATAGTGCAATTTTGATCACAACATGGTGATTTTTTTGTGTTTGAAATAAAAAATCCATAAATTGAAGTATATAGTAGTGACAAAATTTTACATTCATATTGAGCTTGATTCAATGGCCCATAGCATTATAAAATATGGATCATTCTTGCACCCCTAAAGTCGCAGAATCGTCACATATTCTAGGCACATTTGGTGTTATATTTGAGAAGAATAAATTTGAGATCTAAAAGTAACATCCAAATGGAAGATGCTAATTGTTGAATTGTAAATCTAATAGTATATGTCTTACTACATTTTCGTGCATAGTTTTCAATCCAAGAATCTAAAAACAATACTACATATACAATTTTTCAATGACCTTTAATTAAAAGTTAAAGGTGACCCCGTATATGACCTTTCATCTCAAATCCGTCCTTTTGTATCTACAAGTACATTTTTGAACAAAAATGAACCTCATAGATATATGTGGTTGAATAATTAAACTAATGACAAAAATTAATTTATAATGAAGGTGGACAAGACCGGCTTTTAAATTATGGTTTTTATTTTCTTAGAATGTCATGTGCTAATTAAAATGTTTTTTTTTTCCTATTTTGTTACACTTTTAATTTTTATGGATTTTAGGACTTTCAAAGACCTAGAAACGAATCTAGGGGTCACTTTTTGAAAGTACATTCACACCAAACACCTACAAATAAAATTCAAAAGGAGTCTAAATATACAGTAAATTTTTTTGCTTTCCATTTGAGAATAAAGAAGACTCTAGTTGCACAAATTTCTAAACATTCACAAACACTCATCCATCACATTTTTTAGTGGAATCTCATATCACTTCGGTATTTACAAAAGGTTCATTTTTATTTTGGAAGAAACATATGCATTATTTACTAGCAATTTCAAAATCTAAGTATCTATTTTCAAGCCTGTTTTTCCTAATACAACATTTGTCCAAAACTATAGGAGAAATTATTTTTGAAGCCTGATATTTTAAGAATACAACGTTTTTAGCATTAGAGGGGATTTGGGGCCTTTAGAAGGCCATTTCAAGCCTATTCTCCAATCTGGCCCGATTCTGTGAACAATAGTATGGGCTATTAGAATTTTTTAAATAAATAAAATAAAATAAAATAAAAAATAAAAAATGACGTGGCACCATTTCAACCACATCAGCCAGTTGCTTCCCTACGTCCTGCAGCCTAGAAATGCAAGGAAACTCACAATCTTCCAAAGTCCCCAAATCCCTCTTAATGTGTTCTATTAAATTGTTCATATTTTATTTTCATTGTTTTAGTTTGTTTCAAATGAAAAATTCTCATTTTTTTTGTAGTCCAAATACTATTTCTAAATGCAAGTATAGTATGAGCTAGAATTACTAGATGGACGATTGCAAGAAAAATTGTACTATCCTTATAACCTCCCTCCGTCCCGCAATGATTGTCCCCTGACAAACTTTTTTCAAGATTAAGGCAAAATTTGAGAATTTGGTAAAATAATGAATGTAGACATGTAGATTAACTCTTGATTTGCTAAGCGGTTTGCAAAAACGGCAAGATTAAGTTTAAAGCTTGAATTACTTGAAGCAGGAAAACTGAGGCTGCAGGTTCATATAAGAAATTACCCGTTAGCTTACAATTTTCTACCGAAATTGACTATTGAGCAAGGAAATACATTATTTCCATCATGTCTTTGTACCATATAGAGATTCTGTGACAATAGTTTAGGATTAGCTTGTGATTAATAAGCTGCTTGTGTAACTAAATCTGATCATTTCAAGATTTGTGTCTTTGCGGAACTGACATTGACTACTTCATGAATTGTGTCTTCATCTAAATGAAACTCTTATTGTGCCATTAAGACTATTTCATGAATTGCATCTTCATGAAACTAAATTTGAAGAAGTGGACAATAATTTCTAGACATCTAGTTTTGAAAAGCTGGACAATCATTTTAAGACGGAGGGAGTACCAAGTATGTTAGAATCAATATTTTCAAGCATAACTTTGAGAAAAAAAGATTCCATTGTAGCTTAAATTCATAGTGGTGAGGGATATAACCTCCTCAAACATCAACATAGAAGCTTTTGAAAGCACATGGATGAGAATCCCAAAATATATATCTATAAAGAAAAAAAGAATACTCTGGAAATTAGTGAAATAGTAAAGATTCTAACATCAAGTGAATATAAGAAACACTTCTAGTACTACTTTCTATCACATATTGTGTGTTTGTTTGTTTTTTGGCCATAATTTTTAATTGTGGCTCCAAAAGATTCAAGATTCATAAATAAGGTAGTCATAGCTATTATTTACTTTGTCTAATTTTTTCCCATTTTTCAAAAACAGTTTACTATCTACAGTAGCCTTCACTAAATGTCACACTTGCCAACTTTGAGGTGGGATAGTACTGCTTTAAGCCCGAAAACAAATTTGGAGCTAAAATTTGGAAGGGATGGTCTTCTAGTAGATTAGCAGCTATAGTTCAAAGGGATTATTAAAATGGTTAATTCTATATTATATAGAAGTCTACAAAGTGATTTTCCTTTTTCTTGCATTTTGAAACATGGAAAATATATTTTGGTGGTTCTTTTGGAGAATGACCATTTTCATAGAGTGGTTACAAATGGACAATTTATATTCAATTTTTAAATTATTTTTTCCATTTTTTTCCAATTTAAAACATCAAAGCACCTATTTCCTTGAGACCTTGCACTTTTTTAGTTCTCATGCTTAGAGAATTTTTCTAGGCTTTATCTTTCTAGGATGCACTTTCCTTAAATGTGCATACGCTAGCCGTATTTAATTAAAGAATAAAAAAATGTTTTTTAGTTTTAAAATATTCCAAAAATGAAAAGCTTGAATACTTTGAAAACACAACACAATCAACAAGTAATTCTTGCAATCACCCAATAGAGCAAATACAAGAAAAGTGAAGTCTCACATTGAAGTACTATAAGACTTTTCAACAACCAGAAAAAAATAGCAATGTACCATAGAGGGTGCTAAAGGTTTCTCAATATATTATATTCAACAACAAAATCTATAAAAAACTTTCATTAAAAGAGGGCCATCCAAATTTTCCAAACAACCATCAAAAGCTGTGAAGTGGCACAAAAAGATGCTAGAGGACTTAGTTACCAACAACAACCAAAAGTAATTTAAAAAGACACTTAAATATAAATATATATGAAGAGGCATTATGAAAGATACATGGAGAGAATGGTGAGGTGTCACAAAATTCTTTTTAGGAAAGAAAGGTGATTTATTGAAGCTAACACATGGATATTGGACATAACAAAATAAAGATTTTTTCTTTAATGATTTGAATGAAAAAGAGGCAGAAACAAGACAACACTTACAAGAAAATAGTATAACATATATCCACTCAACAATGGAGATCTTGGGGTCTCCTTTATTACATTTGTTCTATATGCAAATGCTCACAATCATGACTACCTAGAATAGCCCAAATAGAAGGTGGGTCTTCTACCTCACCAAGCTTTTCTCATTCACTCTATCAAAGCGCAAAAGCAACTTGGTATCTAGCAATGAGGAGCATTAGCACACAAAGGAAGAGCGCATTCCACATCGGCATCGGCTACCCAACCAATCTTTCCACTATCAGTGACGTGTAACCACCAAGGGTCAAGTCCAACAACCGAACTTTCGACCCGACAACTAATTTCTATGATTCTATATGCTGGAATCATGGTGTAGATGGATGTCCCCACTCCGGACTCCTCTTGCAATTTGGTGACCCTTAAGGTCTTGCCTAGAACGTCGCCGTACGCCACGTTTGAGAAGCAAGCGCTTGCTACGAGCACGGTCACAAGAAAAAGCATGGACAACCTCCTACAAATCATTCAACCAAGAAACAAACAAAGCTATTAGAACCGTGCTCTCTTTTAGATCACACTCATAATAAGTAAAAGAAATTTATAGACCATTCACTCATGCTATGTGCATCAATTCAACTACAGTAAGAAAAGTAGAACCATAAATAGTCTCTTGCTTGGATCTGGACTAGATGTTCTTCACACTTTGTAATTAAAAGTAGAAGCATAGCAAGGAACCAACCAATTGCAACTTGCAAAGTGTGCAAAGCATGGAGCATTACCTTGCCGTCGTCATGGTGACGATTACTCTGGCCTCCTTGGATAAGAAAATGGTGAGGTACAAGCAAAACACAGACAAGATGGGAACTGGCACAAGAAGTGGCTCGGAGACCTTCTAACAACTATAGAAGCGATAAAGTGTAAGGGAAGAGGAGATGGTGTCCGGCTAGTATTTATAGCTCTCAAAGACCAACTTCAGAAAAAAGAAAGCGGTGGGGTTCCAGGGTCTCGAAAGGTGGTAAAAGAAACTTCAAACACACCTATAAGAGGCGGTGAAGTTCTTGTGTCTATATGTGAGCTACGAAAGCGGTGTGAAAGGTTTTTAAAGATCTCTTCATTATTGTAGGACTTTGAAAACTTTTCAACAATTTCTTCAAAAGAGCTTAAAAGTGATTGCAAGAAACACATGTACTATTTGGATTTGTTTTTTGGCCATAACTTTTGCATTCAAGCTTCAAATGACTCAAGATTTGTAGGTAAGGTACTTGTGACCATTATACAATTTGGCTAATATTTTTGCACACTCCAAATATCTAAAAATAGACCCCAAATTTTGTCACACTTGCCAATTTGGAACCTTTTTAGTACTATTTAGTACCCTTAATAAACAAATTTGGAGGGGATGGTCTTCTACTAGACTTGCAATTGTTGTTTTAAAGAATTCTAAAAATGATTAATTATGTATTGTATGGAAGTCTACAAATTGGGCTTCTTTATACTTGTATATTGAGACGTATAAAATGTTACTTTGATGGATGGTTTGGTGAATGACCATCTCCATAGAGTAGTTACAAATAGTCAAAAAAAAAAAAAATTCCTATTTTTTACAAAATAAAACATCAAAATATCTATTTTCTTAAGATTTTGGGCTTTTTCAATTTTCCTACTTAGAAAATTATTCCATGCTTTATTTTCTTAAAGTACGATCTTTGTAAAGCCTATATATGTACATTGGCCATATTTTGTTTAATTAAAATTAATTTTTTGAAATTTTAGAGTACTCCAGAAAAGTATGTATAAAAATTGTGACACTGCAATAATAATCAATAGGTGTTTCTTGCAATCACACTCAAAAATTAAGGATAGGAATAGTGGAGGAAATTTCCATTTATGATCTTGTAAGGCTATGCTAGGATGCTTGCTCTCTTGATCACAAATTATTTGAAGTTCATGTCAAATTTTTAATTTAATATGGTCATAATTTCAAAAAAAACTATTAAAATTACCAATAGTTTCTTTACTTTATAACAATAAGTGAACATGATTTTTGAATTCTTTTAAGTGATAACAATATTTACAGAATTACTTGTATAATATAGTTGGACATTTTTCATATTAGTAAAATTTTTCTGTAAATTATCAAGTCTTCTTAATTTGAAATGATCAAAGGCTATAAAATCATTGGTCTTTCCATGTTATAAAAGATACAGCTAGTAGATTTATAAATTCAAGGTAAGATTGAAATAGTTTGAGTTTTGAAGGCTAATTTTTAGACCAATCAAGTCAAAAATGCCACCAAGTAGAACCTTCTTTTGCAACACTTCTTCAATCCTTATAAGTGATAGTTGAAAATTTTTTAGACAATTTTGTCCTAAGAAATTAGAAAAATTTAAAAAATAGACAGTGATAGGTTCATTTGAAGATTTCAAAAGAACCTATTCTATATAAAACGTTACATGAATTTTTTCACCTTTGGGAACAAAACTTAAGAATTTGTTTTCATTTTTATTTAGGATTCTATAATTGGTATGTACTTTGAACAACTATTTGATTAGTAACTTGTAACAGTCAAACCAAGATTAGCACTAAAAGGACCTTATTCTATAGCACTTTGTCATTCTTTACACATATTGATTGGGAGTTTTTTAAGCATTTTCATCCTATTACAAAAACAAACATTAAAAATTTCTAGTATGGCTTTAGCTTGTTCAATATATCCAATCCAATTGTGATGCTTCAATTGTGCAACTCAAAGATTGTTTAGCAAAGTTTGTTTGTCAAGGATCCTATAGCCACTCAAAAATTGATAAATGGATATTTTCTTAGTCAAAAAGAAGACTCCAATTCTAAAACAAAGGTAGTGAAATGAAATTATTGAGGTGATGTTTTGTTAACTATTGAATTTATCAAAACTTCTAAAATTGTGTGAATACAGCCAAACCGTATTGATTTTTCATGTAGATAGTATTACATTGTTGGTAGCGGCACGGATGACCTTGTTTTTATTATTGTGTCTTGCAAAGAACAAGTTAATGATTAAAGTGTAGTTTTGTTTTAGAAATCTTATTGTGGGTATACTTACACGTTCTACAAATCATTTAATAATTTTGACTTATGAACTTCCTTTTAATAACTTCAAAAATTTATGAAGAGCTCCACCCTACCGCGGAAGCGCATATGGTGCATTTTATGTCTTTATAGGTTGAGTTGCTTGCCTCTAAGCTGCTTGCAGCTGGGTTCTTGGTCTCTTTTTTTTGCTTGTAAACATTTCTTTTATTCGTGTCAGAAAAAAAAAATTAAGACCAAAGTAACAAAAATATACTATAATAATAACATTGATTACATGATTAAGAAAATAATCATTGAAAGTTCTAATGCTGCAAGCATAAACATTTAGAATGTTTGTGTAATACATGAATTTAATAGATATATAGATGATAAGTGATGATTGAATATAAACAAACCATAAGCATGGTTTTTAAAATTCTTGAAGATTAAATCCGAAAAAAATTTAAACATGTTTACTAAATTAAAGTGAAAGCAAATCTAAAAATTTCTTTTAAATCTTCTAAATTTCTTTCTTATAAGACTAGTTTTTAAATGGTGAAATAGTATAAAGAAAGTTTATAAAATTTTAAATGCACAATTGATGAATTTTGATTTGAAAGTCTTGAATCCAAGAAAATATCTAAAACCAATCAATCTATAGTTCAATAATTATTTTTAACAACAATGAAATTTTTTGTTTAGTTTGTTGCATTGAAACGCCATGAAACATTAATTCTATATAGGTAAATGAAGGACATCATTGGATAACTTTTGGCAAGGATGGATGCATAGACTTGATTTTGCATAGTTATTGAACAATCACAATTGTAAGAAAATAATATGGTACTTCACTAGTCCACTTGTTTTTTTAGCCCTTGAAAAAAATTACTACCTCAGTTTGTTCCAAGACAATGTTGCAATGCTTGTAGTAATCAAAATAATCCTTGCAACAAAGTATAACTATACACTTTTTGCTTGATCTATGTCAAACACTAGCCCGTCCACAAGTTATTGGAAGTATGTCTTGTTTGCAAGATTGAAAACAAAAAATTGCAAAAGAAACATAACTAATTTTTTTCAAGTGGTGAAGTTCCATCAAAATTTTAATTGTGAGAAAAGTTCTCAATGAATTATTGTTGAAACATCAACTCATTGCTTCCTTTGGATAATTACCTCTGTGAAATGCTTTAGTTGTGAATTTTTCTAAAACACTTTCATCGCTTGTTTTAGAAAACCTACCATTTTTAAACACAAGTTCTTTCAGGAATTCAATTTGATTCACTTTATAAGTTAGAATGTGATAAACTAACTCTACACAATGCTTTCCTTCTTGTCTTACTTGCTTCAACGGAAAATCTCTTGAGTACCTATCAACCTACAAAAAGACTTGTAGAGAGTGATTTTGTACAAAATCACCTTGGTGATCATGAGTAATTATGCAACATTTCCAAAGATACCAACTCAACGTGTGTTGTATAAAGGAAGAGCTTAATTTATGTCATTCAATGGCCTAATAGTCATTAAAAATGTTTTTATTGTCATAAATATACAATTCCACAAAAATTCTACTGAATTGAAAAGTTGTTGGAAGAACAATTTGGTCATTGTGAGTGAAACAAATTTCTAAACTTCAATTGCATATTGGTCTCCTAACTCCTAAAGCTCTTTCAAGAAGTAATCACCATTGAAGAGTCTTTTGGCGACATGTTTTGTTAATCAAAGCTTCCAAACGTAAGTTGTTCCTTGAGCTTTCATGACCTTCTAGCCTTGTATTCTTTCAAAAGCACTTTTGGTAGGAACATAAATCAAATATTGAAAAAGAAATTTTTAAATCCACTCAAGTGGTAAGGTTCTACAAAATGAATTCCACTGTTATATCTATTGTGAGAAATTCCTAATGAATATATCTTTCTATATATACTTATATACAAATTATTGAAGACAACTACAAACTTTTGTACTGTTAGTTGTTGCCCCACTTTGTAATTAAAAGAATTTGCATCCTAGCCATAGCCTTACAGGATCATAAATGGAAATTACCTTAATTATTCCTATCCTTATTTTTTGAGGGTGATTGCAAGAAATACCTACTAATTATTATTGCAATGTCACAATTCTTATGCTTAGTTTTTTGGAGTACTTTAAAATTTCAAAAAAATTAGTTTAAATTAAACAAAATATGGCCAATGTATATATAGAGACTTTACAAAGATTGTACTTTAACTCCTAAAGTCCCATTGTCGCTTTGGGGGACAAATCAGATTCCGGGCAGGTACTTACGGGCTCAATTTTTAGTGAAACTTTTTGAAACTTTTCTATAAGATAGAAAAACTAATTAGCTTTGTGGGAATTTAATTTTTATTTCAATTGGTGCCCGAAAGCAAAAGTTACACCACAAAAAGCCTCAAACCAAACTTGGCGGGCAACACAATTTTTTTGCAAAAAGACAAAAAACCAAATTTTTTTTTTTCTGGTGAAGTATAAAGCTTACAAATTTTACTTGATTTCCCAACTTCAAGCAAAGCTTATTATATTAATTTTATTAATATATTAATCTTATTAATTTTATTAATATATTAATCTTATTAATATATTTATTTTATTTTACTTTTCTCTAAAACCTTATATTTTGGTCTACATGTAAAGCTTTGATTCATTTTAATTGGACTAATAATGAGCAAGTTATGGACAATCTTGTTTTTTGGACAACCTAAGCATCTTTTTGAAAAAGTAACTTGGAAGATTCATTTTTGAATGCAATTTTTACAATTTTTTACAAATTTGTTTTTGTAAATGTTGTGTTTTCTTGCTAAAACAATCTCACCAATGGGATTATTGTATTTCAATCCCATCTAAGAGCTATTAACGATTTAGTTTTTTTTTTCAATCTTGGACTTATTTCTACTTAACAATTTTTTAAAGGATGAAAATCAAGTGTGGTTTTCTTGAATTTTTTTTGTAGACTTTCAACTTACATCTGCAACATAAAAAAAATTTTAATTCAAAGTTTGTAGTGCAAAAAATTTCCACAAATGGCGGTCAAAGTCATCTGAAGTTGCAGGTAAATGTTCAAATTTTTTTTTTTTTCAACTTTGAATGCTAATATCATCAAATGCATATAGTCAAACTTCATGAAATTCTTACCACATGATCTTTGACAAGTGAAGTACAAGATCCTATGGTAAGATTCCAAAAAAATATTTTTTTTCGTGTTCTTGGGTGAAAGCAGCCAAAATGGCACTTTTCACTGGTTTTTGATAGAAAAATGACCTTGGGAACTTATGGGTTCAGAGAATAAGGCATGGAATAATTTTCTAAGTAGGAAAATTGAAAAAGCCCAAAATCTTAAGAAAATAGATATTTTGATGTTTTATTTTGTAAAAAATAGGAATTTTTTTTTTTTTTGACTATTTGTAACTACTCTATGGAGATGGTCATTCACCAAACCATCCATCAAAGTAACATTTTATACGTCTCAATATACAAGTATAAAGAAGCCCAATTTGTAGACTTCCATACAATACATAATTAATCATTTTTAGAATTCTTTAAAACAACAATTGCAAGTCTAGTAGAAGACCATCCCCTCCAAATTTGTTTATTAAGGGTACTAAATAGTACTAAAAAGGTTCCAAATTGGCAAGTGTGACAAAATTTGGGGTCTATTTTTAGATATTTGGAGTGTGCAAAAATATTAGCCAAATTGTATAATGGTCACAAGTACCTTACCTACAAATCTTGAGTCATTTGAAGCTTGAATGCAAAAGTTATGGCCAAAAAACAAATCCAAATAGTACATGTGTTTCTTGCAATCACTTTTAAGCTCTTTTGAAGAAATTGTTGAAAAGTTTTCAAAGTCCTACAATAATGAAGAGATCTTTAAAAACCTTTCACACCGCTTTCGTAGCTCACATATAGACACAAGAACTTCACCGCCTCTTATAGGTGTGTTTGAAGTTTCTTTTACCACCTTTCGAGACCCTGGAACCCCACCGCTTTCTTTTTTCTGAAGTTGGTCTTTGAGAGCTATAAATACTAGCCGGACACCATCTCCTCTTCCCTTACACTTTATCGCTTCTATAGTTGTTAGAAGGTCTCCGAGCCACTTCTTGTGCCAGTTCCCATCTTGTCTGTGTTTTGCTTGTACCTCACCATTTTCTTATCCAAGGAGGCCAGAGTAATCGTCACCATGACGACGGCAAGGTAATGCTCCATGCTTTGCACACTTTGCAAGTTGCAATTGGTTGGTTCCTTGCTATGCTTCTACTTTTAATTACAAAGTGTGAAGAACATCTAGTCCAGATCCAAGCAAGAGACTATTTATGGTTCTACTTTTCTTACTGTAGTTGAATTGATGCACATAGCATGAGTGAATGGTCTATAAATTTCTTTTACTTATTATGAGTGTGATCTAAAAGAGAGCACGGTTCTAATAGCTTTGTTTGTTTCTTGGTTGAATGATTTGTAGGAGGTTGTCCATGCTTTTTCTTGTGACCGTGCTCGTAGCAAGCGCTTGCTTCTCAAACGTGGCGTACGGCGACGTTCTAGGCAAGACCTTAAGGGTCACCAAATTGCAAGAGGAGTCCGGAGTGGGGACATCCATCTACACCATGATTCCAGCATATAGAATCATAGAAATTAGTTGTCGGGTCGAAAGTTCGGTTGTTGGACTTGACCCTTGGTGGTTACACGTCACTGATAGTGGAAAGATTGGTTGGGTAGCCGATGCCGATGTGGAATGCGCTCTTCCTTTGTGTGCTAATGCTCCTCATTGCTAGATACCAAGTTGCTTTTGCGCTTTGATAGAGTGAATGAGAAAAGCTTGGTGAGGTAGAAGACCCACCTTCTATTTGGGCTATTCTAGGTAGTCATGATTGTGAGCATTTGCATATAGAACAAATGTAATAAAGGAGACCCCAAGATCTCCATTGTTGAGTGGATATATGTTATACTATTTTCTTGTAAGTGTTGTCTTGTTTCTGCCTCTTTTTCATTCAAATCATTAAAGAAAAAATCTTTATTTTGTTATGTCCAATATCCATGTGTTAGCTTCAATAAATCACCTTTCTTTCCTAAAAAGAATTTTGTGACACCTCACCATTCTCTCCATGTATCTTTCATAATGCCTCTTCATATATATTTATATTTAAGTGTCTTTTTAAATTACTTTTGGTTGTTGTTGGTAACTAAGTCCTCTAGCATCTTTTTGTGCCACTTCACAGCTTTTGATGGTTGTTTGGAAAATTTGGATGGCCCTCTTTTAATGAAAGTTTTTTATAGATTTTGTTGTTGAATATAATATATTGAGAAACCTTTAGCACCCTCTATGGTACATTGCTATTTTTTTCTGGTTGTTGAAAAGTCTTATAGTACTTCAATGTGAGACTTCACTTTTCTTGTATTTGCTCTATTGGGTGATTGCAAGAATTACTTGTTGATTGTGTTGTGTTTTCAAAGTATTCAAGCTTTTCATTTTTGGAATATTTTAAAACTAAAAAACATTTTTTTATTCTTTAATTAAATACGGCTAGCGTATGCACATTTAAGGAAAGTGCATCCTAGAAAGATAAAGCCTAGAAAAATTCTCTAAGCATGAGAACTAAAAAAGTGCAAGGTCTCAAGGAAATAGGTGCTTTGATGTTTTAAATTGGAAAAAAATGGAAAAAATAATTTAAAAATTGAATATAAATTGTCCATTTGTAACCACTCTATGAAAATGGTCATTCTCCAAAAGAACCACCAAAATATATTTTCCATGTTTCAAAATGCAAGAAAAAGGAAAATCACTTTGTAGACTTCTATATAATATAGAATTAACCATTTTAATAATCCCTTTGAACTATAGCTGCTAATCTACTAGAAGACCATCCCTTCCAAATTTTAGCTCCAAATTTGTTTTCGGGCTTAAAGCAGTACTATCCCACCTCAAAGTTGGCAAGTGTGACATTTAGTGAAGGCTACTGTAGATAGTAAACTGTTTTTGAAAAATGGGAAAAAATTAGACAAAGTAAATAATAGCTATGACTACCTTATTTATGAATCTTGAATCTTTTGGAGCCACAATTAAAAATTATGGCCAAAAAACAAACAAACACACAATATGTGATAGAAAGTAGTACTAGAAGTGTTTCTTATATTCACTTGATGTTAGAATCTTTACTATTTCACTAATTTCCAGAGTATTCTTTTTTTCTTTATAGATATATATTTTGGGATTCTCATCCATGTGCTTTCAAAAGCTTCTATGTTGATGTTTGAGGAGGTTATATCCCTCACCACTATGAATTTAAGCTACAATGGAATCTTTTTTTCTCAAAGTTATGCTTGAAAACATTGATTCTAACATACATGTTATTATAGAATATATTACAAATTTTTCTTTCAATCACCCATTTACTAAGTCCATCCCATACTTGCATTTAGGTTTTAGTATTGAACGACCGGAAATGCAAGAATTTTCCGAACCAAAAGAAAACAATAAAAATAAAATGTGTAAATCTTAATAGAATACTTAAGCCTCTATAGTGTTAAAACATTAGGCTTAAAAAATAATTTATGCTATAGTTTTGAACAAATGAAGGATTAGGAAAATTAACAATCTTGAAACCACTTTTGGGCCTTAGCACCTTTTCAGGATTAATTGCATGAGAGGATGTTTTATATCCTTTGGATGATTTTGTTGTATATGCAATTGTATACAACAATTATATACCCAACAAACTTCTAAGTTTTCACTCCAAAACAACAGGGCCAATCATCATTTTCCAATTGATTTACCTTCTAACTGCAAACAGAATCCATATGCAATTAGGCAACAGAACTCACAATCAATATCCAAACATTAAACACTCCAATTGGATCCATTAACACTCAAGCCATACACTTCTAGAAACACAAGTAATTCATACACTTAATTCTAAATCAAACTTTCATCTTACACACGCAGAAACACACGCATTCTAACTTATGCTCAGCGAACATCCAACCTCTTACAATTCCAGCTCAGTAACAAACAAAGCCGCATACATATACTAACTCCACTTTCCAATTAGGCTACACAACATTCAATTTACATAATACACACACAGTCACAACTTCAAATGAGACATTAAATAACCAACTGGGCATCATAGACTTATAAACAATACAACTTGGAAAGCAAATTAGCACATGCAGAACAATCAAATAACTCAATCAATAACACACTTAACATACAGTCACTCCATCATCACTGTTAAGGATGCAGATTGGAAATTCAAGCTTCAAGGAAACAAATTGACCCTATGTCCTGGCTCAGACTTCCAGGCTCTCAAAGGTTATCTAGTCCGATATCTTTGATGTTAAGGTACAAAAAACAAGAACACGGTGGGACATCTCTGTGTATAAATATTTCAAATTGATCGCGTGGAAAGCACAGGTTGAATTAGCCTATCAGGAGTAAGCACGGTGATATCCCTGACATGACGCGAAAAATCCAGCATCTTGTAACAACCACATCAAAATTTGTTGGCATCCGGTGCAGATACTCTCATAGATGAAAATAAATTGAAGCCTCGAGACACGATCATTGTGCTGTCCAAGCTGTCTCATCCTAAGGCCACCGCCATCTAGGAGAAGCTTGCGCCACTAGAACACTCAGAATAAGGTTATCGTTGTGATTTCATCAAAGTATGCCCGGTAGGGATAAATGTCAACATTTGATAACAGCTAGGCAGATTTGGCAAATAACATCCAAAAATATAAAAGAAGAAAACAGAGCCAAATGGGGGATTTGATGCCAACGTTAAAAAATAAAATGCTGGATGTTGAGCTGAACAACTGGTGTCAAATGGGATGAATGTTCTCATTGTCAACACCAAAATTTGGTAATTATTCAGTTGAACTACTCTGGTGGAGATGCACTAACTAAACAATTCAAACCAGGACCCAGCACCATGTTCTTCTACCAGTACCAGATTGGGAGTAGACAAGGAAAGCTCACAACTGAAATCTCCACCTCACTTCAGAAGCTGCGGAAGTCCGGGTGTCCCTTCAACTGCGTCAAAAGTTCTCTCTAAAACAATTTCTTTTGGCGTGTCCTTCAAACCAGCTGCAATGAAACAATCGAATTGACCATGTATGAGTGATAGTTTCATGCCTCATCAAGCTACCCCTTCAACAACACACCTAGATCGGCAACAGCAAATAACAAACCATTTTGAGGAAAAACAGAAAAGGCTGATCTTGTCCAAGGCACAAAATACTCTAATGCAATTACATTATTCTGGATGAACGAGGCTTGTTAGTATTATATGCACAAGGATTGGGTTAAGTTGAACCTAGAGAGGGGCGTGGTTTGCGTCTCTCGAGCAATATTGCTGGGCGAGGTATGATGCTCCCTGATGCTGTCCCTCCCGTTGACACTCGAACTTTGGTTCCGTCCTCCAAATATCTGTAAGTAACTCGGCAAGGAGCTCTGCAATCACATAATCCCGGAAACGGAATTTTGTTATTATTTGAATGTACTTGAAAACCAGTCCGTAACATATTTGAGAAGCTCCCATTGCACCCTTGCATTTTGCACAACATCTTAGCTCAAAATAAGAAGCTTAGCCTAAATTTTAGTTTTTTATTCAGTGCACTCTACAGTGATCGTTAGGCTTTTGGAATAAAACAATCTTGCACGGTGACCAATGGGGATGTACCTTTCCCACTGCTCTAGAATACTATGTACCAGGATGGTTATTGGACCCTCTAGACTAAATCCTACAAACTAAATCAAGAACATCAAATCTACATCAAATCTTGGAGACCTACGGCTCTTTTTGATTGCGAGGATGGGGGTTATGACCCTAGACCCTCCACTTTTCCAACCGAATAGCACCATGTCACAATGAAAGCAATAGGAGAGAGTTGCAAAGATAAAACAATTCTAAAGAAAACGTGCAAAGTGGATGTGCAGAATGGATACACACCCGTTGACAGGATCGATCAGCTGCACATTTGAGACATGCATAGGAGCCTCCATGGTTATGATGCCTCCAGGGTTCCCTTCTGTCTTTCTCAAATGCTTTTTGACCTGACACACGAAAATGTGACCAAAGCAATCAAAATACCTTCTTGACCTAGTCAGAGATCCTGAACACAATACCTTTCTAGCTAATGCGCATTCGAACTGGTATGGCCTGTGCTATTGATCACAACTACGGCAGCTGCCTATGCGGAGGCAAATTATGTGAAGAAATTCTATATTTTGGGTTACATGCCCTACTTTCTTGTAACTTTATTAAAGAAATAATTACTTTCAAATTCCCGACCTATGAATACAACTGGCATGAGACAAAAATTAGGGCAATCCTCCTCATTGAAGGCATTCCTACGGTGCCACATTGCAGGACTCACATTTTGTAAGATCTCAACTTGAAAAACAAAACAAAACAAAAAATTGACTTCTTTAGAACAGTTGAAGTTTGCATCCTTGGTGTGCAATTTCTAGGTCAATCGAAAAGTACCAGATTTCTTCCTTCGATAATAACACGATTCTGAGCGCGAATCACTCTCATTATAGTCCCGTCAGCCCTGCATCCTTGCCTGCCATCACCACGACCTGCACGAAAAGTAAAACTCCATGAATTCTCCAAATCGGCAGTACCTTCTCAAAGCTCTGCACCCAAATGACGAAATGCCGACATCGAAACAGAGCTGAGGTAGAATGTACCTTGTCACCACGGAGGATTTTCCATTGCTTGAACACCTTCACCGCCGCCTTGTGACCCATCTCTGCAAAACTCTCCCTCCCCAGCGAAACTCACTGCAACCAAAACCCTAGATTTCAACTCCTCGAAGCCAGAACAAATTCCAGAGTCACGACACCATCCAAGAAGCAGAATGTAACATCCACCAAAACCCAATTCAGCAACCGATTTCGATCTCAAGCATTCCATAGTGCATCTCCAATAAAACCCGCTGATGGACTTTGTTGCTACTTCTCGTTCGAGGAGGACGAAAATAATTTCTCGTGGTCGTTGACGGACTACAAATGTGTTTGCGGTACATACGTCTAACCTACTCTGATAATATCCTTTGAACACTTGTTCCGCAATGAAATTTATGTGAGGGAAGGTTTAGCTTACCTATATTGAAATATGAAATTTTGGTCGGCAGCAAAAGCGGATTTTTGTTTTTGGGTGTGTGTATTTGTAATGTTTCTTCCGTTGTTGGCATTGATGATTTAAAAAAAAAGATAAATAAATAAATTGATATCTCTTCCTTACAACACAATCATCAATACGGGTAGCAATGTGAAGTCCTAGTGAGAATTAACTATGAAACTTTTAACCCCTAAATGTCCGAGGCATCCAAATTTGGTGTTTGCAAAACTTGGAAGTTAAATAAAGCCTAAGCAAATTGCTATTTTTAGTAGTTTATATTTTTTTAAAGTTCTTCTTGAAGTCTAATTTTAGCACCAAAAATCCGATCTTGAAAATAAATGATAGTGATTTTTCTATTTAAGTTTTTGTACAAGGGTACCCAATGCAATCTTGACTTCCCGTAGTGTTGAGAGCTCTTGGAAATGAGCCTGAAATACACTAAATCTTGGAGAAAAAATCACATTCAAAATTCATTTAAAAAAACTGTAGAGTAGATTTTAAAAAGCCATAGATTGATCAGAGTTATATAAGTTAGGCCCTTTAACCTCATATTTTTTTGGTCACCAACTTTTTAGACTTTATTTGTGTAAAGAAGATTGAAAATTTTTTGCAGTTTTAGCACCCTCATGGTCAAACATTAGAATCTTTCACTCCATAAGTGATATTGTTGTGTTTTCTTTTCCTATGAGATCTCTAACATGTCTAGTTTGAATTTGTACAATTATAATTCAAAAAAATTGATACAACTTATCAAAATGTTGTCATTTTGTTCAATTTAGAGCAATTCCAGGAAGCCAAAAATAGGCCTTGGGCATTTAGGGGTTAAAGTCAAAAATATAGCATAATGCTCTCAATACATTTGAAATGTTCACTTTCAGTACATTAAATTTTCAATATCTACCCATGTGTTAGAGGGTGCTTCTATAGCAGGAGCAATACTAACCTTGTAAGAATGTTGTACACCTAAAAGCAATAGATGACTTTACTATTAACTATAGAAACAAAGATTGCACCTATTGGTTCAATAATTAGAGTATTTAGGTGATGTAAAAAACACTTAATTCTAAGGTTAATGTATGGACAAATTAAATTTATCGGAGGTTCTAAACTAAGTACAAAAGTAGGATCATCCAACTTCGAGCGTGTTTTCCAAAAACAAATCCTAAACAATCCAAAGAATATATAGATGCTTCTTATACAACATTCAAATTGTCAACATACAAATTAAAGCGTAGATTTTAGAAAATCCACCACTTTTAAGTTTGTCCACTTGTAACTTTTGCACATCATATTCAAATACCATTCTTAGATTTTGCCACAGCAATTGCAATTTGTTTTCAAATCACTAAAATTAGAGCTCCTCAGTACAACCATAACAATGGTTGTCACAATATAGGTAATATAAACTCTCCCTTCTAATAAAGACATGTAATCTTGGAATTACTCGTCCTATTTTTTAATGTCAATTGTCAGAACTTAGATGAATAGACTCTTTGAATGCCAAAATGTGGTTGGTATTACCCTCCTAAAGGAAAACCTATTGTGAAATGGTCAAACATTAGCATCAAACCGGATTTAAATTTAGTCTTGTAAATTGTGTTTATATATCACTCTTTTCTTTTTAATACATGCTATTATGGATGTCCATCAGTGTAAAAAAGTTCAATTTTTTTATTGGAAAATTGTCATTATTTTAGTAAAATTGAAATTAAATTATTTAATGAATATAGCAAAAACAATCCAATTAGTTTGATTTTTTTTCAAACAGTACAAATAGCAATGAAACTATGTGAAGATTTACTAGATAATTTTTAATATCATAAACCCCAAATATCCATGGTAATGACCTTCAAGTCAAATTCTACTATCACGATAAATTTATCCCTTTATGTAATTGATAGTGTATATTTTGATATTTTTAACTTGTGAAAGAATGTTTTTCTTTTATGATGGTTTTTCAAAAAAATTGATAGAAATGAATGTTGTGATTTTCTGAAGTAAAAAAAAAAAAAAAAATTATACCAATTATAATGTGTATTAGAATAATTTGATATTTTTGTTGTGAATGAAGGTTAGATTGAGAATCTCAATTTTGTAATTTAAATTTAAAATAATTTCAGAAAAATATATGAAAGAAACACACACAATGCTATGTAATTCTAACAAATTGAATTTGCAATTGCAATAATTCTTTCAATTTTTTGGATTTCTTAAAATTTTAAAATGAAATAGAAACAAAATTTGTCAAGCTTGATTTTTTTTTAATCAAATACCAAAAATGATTATTTGAAAAATTAAAATCAAGGTTGAATAAGGTGCATCCTCTTTTGGGATGCATGGACCTTTAGGGTTTAAAGTGGGTATATCCAAAATTGTACCTTGTCTAAAACCAAGGTTGGGGTAGGAGTAACATAGAAGTTGTGGGTTATAGAAGGCGACGTATTGAGGGCCTTATTGTATTTATTAAATCCAATGAGATCAATCTTATTGAGGGACCCTTTCTCTTAAATATTAGACCTCAGTGGGATGGGCCTGTTAACCCTGGAGCGCCGCAAACGCCATTCCGTAGTGTTCCGATGACAATATTGTTGAGCTAAGAAAGTTCAATAGCATTTTTTTTCATCCTCCTTTTCCTTGTTGACCTTTCACATTGGGTTATCAAGAGTACCCAATTGAATTTGTACTCTTTCCAATTTTTGTCTTCACGGAAATGAAAAGCTTTAAAAAAAAACGGATCACAAAATGTGTTATTTTAGAGTATTTTATGAAGTTGTTGCTCCTTGCTTTAAATCCGAAATTTCTCCACAAATATGACATTTTTTGAGTTTGAGTCAAACTAACAAGATGAAGTTCATCTACTCTCATTTCTACTCGTGTTTCTATTCCAATTTGAATTTTGAAAAATTCCTAATAATGCACATTTTATTGCAATTTGAACATTGGGTGTATTTTCAATGCCTATTATTTTCTAATTATAGGATGACACAAAATTTAAGTTTACGCTATGATGTTTGTCATTGTGATATACACTTATGGTGAAATTTTCAGATTTTTGGAAATATTTTTCTATTTAATATGATTTTTCTTCACTTTTTCTTCAAAAATTCTTTAAAAAATTAATTTTCCGTAGAAAAATCTAAATTTTTTCTGAAGTAAAGAAGACATGTACTTTCATCTTAAAAAATAAATATAAGCTTTTTCATACATATCTAGTTGCAAAATGGTAGCAAATTGAGTGATGGACAGTGAAGTTTGAAATCAGTGGTCATGGTTCCGTCATTTAGGGGTTAAGCTAGCAGCCATTCTGGCCTTATCACAAATCTACCAGCATTTGTTGTATAAGAAAAATCTCATATCACTTTGTGTTCAAAATCTTAGTTTCAGATCCTTAACTTCAAACTTCAATGAAATGTTCTCTTTTAAGGAATTTTTCAAATTTTCTGAGCTAGTGGAATAGAAACTAAACTTCAAAAGCTTAATTTTTTTTGCTTTGCTCAATTTTTTTTTATTATATATATCAGAATCAAGTTTTTTAAGGAAAAAAGACTCAAGGTATTGAAAAATACTATCTAGTGTATCATTTTTTTTATAAACTATCCTATGCAAAATTGAAAAAATAACAAAATTGTTTTGAACTTAAGTCAATGAAGTAGATATAACATCAAAAAAGTAGCA
Source organism: Neckera pumila (assembly GCA_963969595.1). NCBI lineage: Eukaryota > Viridiplantae > Streptophyta > Bryopsida > Hypnales > Neckeraceae > Neckera > Neckera pumila. The sequence goes on along the minus strand of OZ018412.1, from coordinate 4,524,154 downwards.
CATACAAAATCAGATGAAAGTTATCCATTCTTCAATATGCACAAAGCTTGTTTGACCATCCAACGGACACAAAAACGTCCTTGGCGTCTGTCCTTCCGGGGGTTAGTCAGCTTGTAGGATTTGTACAAGTGTCTCCTTGTTGCATTATTTGCAGAATCATAAGCTGATTATTTTCAATCTGAGCGGACTCTTGGATCAACTCGTAAGTTCCTTGTTGTAGGCTTCACTAAATCATTGAAGTAAAGTTGCTGCCGTGTGCAGAAACACTTCGCGTGCATCCTTCATCACTGTAAGTTGTGTGCTATGGAGCTGCTGTACAAAAGTAGTCTGCTTTTAAAGCGACCATTTAAGAGCTGTTTGCCTTTTCAAGGAAGCTAAACTCCTTGAAACAATTTTCATTAAATTTTGTAGGAAGAAAAAATGGAATTGGTATCTAACCCAAGTCATTTCATCTTTATTGGACCTTTGCGGAATTAGTTACGAATTTTTGGATTTGAAACACAATGGCCACTAAAAGCAACTGTCTCTTGAAATGTGCATTGTTGGTACATTGAAGAAAGCTAAATGTATCCATGTGTCATGGTCGCTTTTAGAGCAACCTATCTTAACCCCTAAAGTTCCATGACTATGTCTTCACCTAAAACGCTAGAAAAACTATCATTTTTAGTACAAGTACCCAATTTTTGGAAAAAAACTTTTTTTGACACATATAATTGTAGGATCTTGTAGTATGCTGACTGGAGAACATTTTGTAAAAATTTCATAAATTTCCACCACGTGGATTGCAAGATATAAGCATTCAAATTCACTGAAACCATTTTTTGGCCCTGCGAAAAACAGGGCAGTAGCACTTCACAAGCTCACTTTTCGATGAAGAATTGTCCAAAATAATGGTGCTTCCTTGTATTCTTTTTCCTAGATAAGTTGGCCACATGCTTGAAAAATTTTACATCATTTGGAATTGTACAACATATAGGAAAAAAATACTAAGTAGATAGTAGTAGAGAATGATTCAAAATACTAAATTGTCAAAAATTTAATTATGGAATTGAAAAATACTAATCCCAATGGTTGCAAAGTTATGATAAATAGTCTACATCCTATGATTTTATTTTTTTTAAATTTTTTTGAAAATTGAGTAAGATAAAGGACTTCAAAGTCTATTTTAGAGTGAGAATCCATAACTACCCGTAAACTAAAAATCTTCATAACTTTTGACTCATTGATCAGAATGGGATGATTCAAAGCTTTATACACACACACACACACACACACACACACACACACACACACACACACACACATATCTATATAAAACCAATTTCAAATTTTTGTTTTGAAAAAAGTGACTTTTTTTTTATCTGCCCGGACTACCCAATTACAAAAAGAAATAATATATTGGCCATAATTTTTTACTTACATTTCCCAATGTCATGAAATTTAGTGCACATGAAAGATATTCCTTGCGTCCACCTTCTATTAAAATTTCAGCCCTAAATAGGGAAATCTCTAGTCACATGTATTTGCCCAAAATTTCTGTACAACCAAAAAAAGCATGCTGGTCCTTTAGAGGTTAAAGTGAATCTGCACATCACTAAACAAATTAGAAACGAATGTGTGACATAATGGTAAGGTGGGTAACTCCAAAACCGCCACTTTTGCTATTGTGCCTATTTATTATTATTAGATTTAAAATTTTCATAGTTTCTTATTGGCAAGTGAAAGGAGGTTCTAACGCACCAAAGATTGTGACATTTGGTTATTGTATGCAAAAATTATAAAGGATTGAAGTTTTCTTCAATTGGTTGATGTTTGAAAATCTTTTCTTCAATATATATATACATATTGATTTTAGAGATGTACGCAGACTGATGGCAATTTTAGGCAAGATGCAAGGTCAATTATTTGACATACTTCTACATTTGCAATTTTAGAAAATATGCACTTTGGGTCCAAATGAGGTATTAGGAGCCAACTTCGACGTAACGACTGCTTTTTTAAAACTATTATTGATTGTGTAGCTCAATTTTTTTTTGGATTTGCCAAAAAGACACATGCCTCATTAATCATAAATGTTATAGTGTCACATTTGAATCATGTCTAGTCTATGATATCTTTATTTCATCTAAATTTAAGTACAAAAATTCTCCAAATCAAGCACATAACTAGTGCTTAATGAAGTATAAAAAGGATGAATTATACTCAATTGGATGTAAAATAGCCACTTTAATGATGTTTATGGATAATAAATAGATAAATGAAGCTATACATGAATGTATAGGCATTCCAAGAGCTAAATGGACAAAAATTCAAATTCAAATTCCAACCAAAGCAGTCCAGTAAGCACTACAAAGCATGTTGTGAGTGGCTCCTAATACCTCACTTAGACCCCTTTACTAACACCAACTCCAGTTGTTAGATAAGACAACAATTTGATAAAGTATCTCCACAAATTAGGATGACTTTCATCCAAGCTATAATGAGAATGAACCTTGAGTTTCAATCTGTTCATCATCCAAAAATTGGACATCGGAGTGCTTAGGGGTTAATAGCCACCATGAAACCCCTAAAGGAATGTAAGCCCATTGGAAATTTCTTGCATTTTTTCCACAAGTCATTATAAAGTAAATAATTTAACATTTAACCCCTAAATGTCCAAACACTGCTTTTGGCAACATAGCAATTTTGGGCAGCTTACTATGAATGGAGATTTTATTTTTTCCCTTTAAATTTTTCACACAACATTTTCCTGAGGAGTAGTTGTAAGGCTCAACAATTTTCATATCTTTTGAATGCATGGTTAAAAAGTTATTGTATGATATGTGATTTCCAATGCTCGACGGGCAGCTCAAAAAATTCTTAAGTAATCACTTTAAAAAAAAAAAAAATTGAAATTGGTACTCTAGATTTATATATACATGGAAAGCTTTGAATTATTCCATTTTGATTAATGAGATGAAAATTATGAGGAGTTTTAGTTTGCGGGCTGTTATGGAATCTCTACTCTAAATTAAACTTTGAAACCCTTCATTTAACTCAATTTTCAATATTTAAAAATAAAAATAAAAACTTTGGATGTAGATTGTTTATTACAACATTACAACCATTGGGATTGGCATTTTTCAATTCCTTAATTAAATTCTTAACAATTTAGTGTTTTGAATCATTCTCTACTTCTTTCTACTTACTATTTTTTTCTATATGTTGTACAAATCCAAATAGTCTTAAAATTTTCAAATATATAGCCAACTTGACTTGAAAAATGAATCCAAAGAGTAACCACAATTTTGGACATTTTTTCATACAAATGTGACCTTGTAAAGTGCAGCTGCCCGGAATTTTGCAGGGACAAAAAAATGATTTTTCTCAATTCAAATGCTAATATCTTGCAATTTCCACGGTGGAAATTTCTGAAATTTTTTTCACATCTTCTCAAACCAGTGCACTGCAAGATCATATGATTACATGTGTCCAAAAAAAAATTCCTAAATTTCGGTACTTGTATGAGAAATGGCAGCTTTGGAGCATTTTTGGTGAAAACACAATCAAATACATTTAGGGATTAATAAAAATCTTCTCTACAGTAATGTAACTGCCATGTTACTTGCTTTCTGGCTTTGCATTTTTTTTTCTTGATTTAATGAAGTGTTATAGAGTTACAAGTTGAAATGTGTTTAAATTAGCATCAGCTCAGATAGCTAAAAAAATGATGTATTTTAATTAATTTTTGAAATCCACCGTAAAATCATATAGCTAATTCTTGAAGTATATTGAGTTCAAATTTCACCTTTTTCAATTGTAAGGTATTTTAGGTTGGAATTTGAAAAATGTCTATAGATATATAACTTTGCAAATGCATAGTTCATCTTTCAACAAAATTCCATTCACATCAATTTTTCTTCAATACTCCTAAAGGGGACTTAATTCTTAAATACTGAAGGCTTGTTTTGAGCTTCTTTAAATTTGCTCAAAACTGAACAAAAAGACAACATTTTGATAAGTTGAATCAATTTATTTTGAATTGTAACCGTACAAATTCAAACTAGACATGTTAGAGATCACATAGGAAAAGAAAACATGACAATATCATTTAAGGATTAAAAGATTATAATGTTTGATCATGAGGATATTAAAACTACAAAAATCTTTTAGTTCTCTTTTTGCATGTCATTTCTAAAAAATTGGTCACCAAAAAAATATGAGGTTGAATGGCCTAACATGCATAATCCCAATCAATTTATGGATTCTCAAAATCTACTCTACAATTTTTTTAAGTGAATTTTTAGTGTGATTTTTTCTCCAAGGTCTAGTGTATTTGAGGCTCATTTCCAAGAGCCCTCAATACTACACAAAGTCAAGATTGCAATAATTACCCTTGTACAAAATCTTAGACAAAAAAATCATAATCATTCATTTTCAAAATCGGATTTTTGATGCTAAAACTAGACTTCAAAAAGAACTTGTCAGAAATATAAACTACTAAGAAAAGAAACTTAGTTAGGTCTTATTCAACTTCAAAGTTTTGTCAACACCAAAAGGTGCCTTAGGCATTTAGGGGTTAAATACATTTACCGTCATGGTGTAGAACATTCATAATATGATACAAAGATATATTTGAAGATGCAAGAAAGTTCTTATTGACTTGGTTTTTTTAAAAATCATAATTTAAGTGTTGCACAAAAATTGATATTTTTTGATTTTGAAGTGCAATTTTCAACTTTTTTTTTTGCAACGGGAATGTTTTGATATCTTGACATGACACAACTGTTCATATTTTGAACATCAATTATGTCATTTGCCTTGTCAAATTTGGGTTTCTTAACATTTTCAAGAACTTGTTAGTTTTTAATTTCTTTAAGGAGCTAAGATCCCTTCACCTTTAGTATCCACATTTTTATCCTATTTCAATACACTATTGTGTGGGGTATTTAAGGTGAACCAAAAATACTCTTAAAAACAGTAAATAATTCTCTTGGAAAATTATTTTTCAAACTATTTTTAGTATGGAGGACAAGAATCTTGTAAAATATTTATATTTCTATTAGTTACCAAACTATATTATCCAAGAAAGTTTTAAATACTCAACAAAAGATGTCAACTCTAAGAATTATGTACAATGAGGTGGGCATCCCCAAATGCGCCATTAGCTCCAAACCACCATTATCGCTCATTATACATTTCCAAAATCGGTATGTATGTATGTGGAAGAAATGACTTTAGAACCTTTTTCCCCAAAAAATTTTGATCCTTTGTAACTTTTGCATATTGTATCTAAATGTCGCATTCTTTGGTGTGTTAGAACCTCCTTTCACCTGCTAATAAGTAACTATGAAAATTTGACCATTCTAATAATATTAAATAGGCACCGTAGCAGAAAGTGGCAGTTTTGGGGGGTAAAAGCATCTCCACCGCCCACTTTCCTATCCGTATTCCTATTCCTATCCCTATCCCTATCCCTATGTTCCTTCTTTATCTACAAAGATGGGAATAGAAAAGCAGAGCCCCACCAATTCTTCTCTACAAGCTTGCAATTTCTCCGGATATAAGGAAGCAGTTCAAGCACAAAAGAACAATATCTATACACTTCAAAAGCCGCACAAATCAAAGATCTTGAATTAATCCCTAGAGGACCAAGGCCTTTTTTCTGCCAAAAAACACTCAAAACTGCCATTTCTAAAGCAAACAGTAAAAAAATTTGAAAATTGTTTTTTTTTTCACATCTAACCATAGGATCTTATACCTAACTAGTATGACAACGTGTGGAAAAAATTTCAAAATTTTTGACCGCACAGATTGCAAGATATCTGCGTTTAAAGTGAAAAAAACAAGTATTTCAGCACATTGCGGGACTAGATTTTATGACTTTGAACATTTTTAACTTTAGTTTTTTGCACTATAGAGTTTTGAGCTTTTAATCTTAAGAGTGGAGAATTGAGTTGAGAGTCTAGGAGAAAGACAAAAATCCAAAAAAACTTAATTTTCATCATTAAAAAAATTGTTAAGTAGAAGTAGGTACGAGATAGAAGGAAAATCTAAAATATTAATATCTTTTATATGGAATTAAAATGCACTAATCCCAATGGTGAGATTGTTCTAACAAAAAAACTAAACCTTGTGGAACTTTTTTTTTTGCAAAATTGTAAAAATTGCATTCAAAAATGAATCCTACAAGTTATTTTTTTCAGGAAGATGCTCTAAGTGCCTGAAAAACAAGATTGTCCATAACTTTCTCATAACAAATCCAAATGAAATGAATCAAAGCTTCCCAGATAGACAAAAATATAATTTATAAGAAAAAAAAAATTAAAAAATTAAAAAATTAAATTAAAATTTTTTTTGGCTGCCTCAAGTCCCCTGTTTTGAGCTTATTTGGCAATAACTTTTTTTCTCGGGCACCGGTTGAAAAAAAATTATATTCTTATAACGCTTAGCAGTTTTTCTATCTTCAAAAAAAGTTTCAAAAAATTAGGACAAAAATTCAGCCCATAGATACCTGCCCGAAATCCCATTTGTCCCCCGAAGGGACAATGGTCCTTTAGGGGTTAAAACAATATAGGTTTCATCAAAACTGAGTTTGGTATCGGCCCTTCTGTATGGGGAACTAGGACCCTCTTTCTTTAACCCCTAAAGGCCTATTATCCCTTCGGGGGACAAATGGGATTTCGGACAGGTACCTACGAGTTGAATTTTGTCATGATTTTTTAAAACGTTTTGGAAGATAGAAAAATTGACAAGCATTATGGGAATATAATTTTTTTTTCAATCGGTGTCCAAGAACAAAAGTTATGCCTCAATAAACTCAAAACAAGGGAGAGGGGGGAGCAAAAAAATTTCAAAAATTCAAATTTTTTGGAATTTTTTTTTTCTCATAGATTATATATATATATTTTTGAAACATATGGACCATTTTTATTGCAAAGAAGAAACCATACATCGAACCAGGAGCAAGCTCCGGCGTAACATTTTTACGTTATAGATTATATTTTTGTCTATATGGAAAGCTTTAATTCATACCATTTGAGTTTGTTATGAGAAAGTTATGGACAATCTTGGTTTTGGGGCAATTAGAGCATCTTCTAGAAAAAATATCATGTAGAATTCGATTTTGAATGCAATTTTTACGGTTAAAAAAAATAAAATTTTCATGTGGTTTAGTTTGCTTGCTAGAATACTCTCACCATTGGGATTAGTGCATTTTAATTCCATTTTAGAGATATTTATAATTTAGATTTCCCTTCGATCTTGTACCTACTTCTACTTAATAATTTTTTAAAGTATGAAAATTTAACTTTTTTTTAAACTTTTTTCCCCCTAAACTCTCAACTCAATTCTCCACCATAAAGATTTAAAGCTCTAAACTTTGTAGTGCAAAATATTTAAGTTAAGAAAGTTCAAAGTCAAACAATGTAGTTCCACAATGTGCTGAAAAACTTGTTTTTTCACTTTAAACGCAGATATCTTGCAATCTGTGCAGTCAAAATTTCTAAAAAAATTCCACACATTTTCATACTAATTAGGTGTAAGATCAGATGGTTAAATTTGAAAAAAAAACAATTTTCAAGTTTTTTTACTATTTGCTATAGAAATGACAATTTTGAGTGTTTTTTGTTAGAAAAAAGGCCTTGGAGCTTTAGGGGTTAAATATTTGGAGATACAACATACTGTTGGAGGTGGATCTTCCCTATCCAAATGAAATTCATCCAGATATGGATAGGGAAGCCTACTGGTGGTTATGCTCAAAGGTAGAAACACCCAAAAGCGTCCTTGTTCCCATTCTTGTACCCTAGACTACCACTAAAATGTGTTCCTAGACTTTCATTAATGTGTCCTTGAAATGCTTGAATCTGATTTGCTAATTGTTGTTTTTTGCAGGTTTCATTTTACAATCCACCTATGTGAGAGTTTTAATGGTCTAAAGAGCTGACACTTTGAAAAATCATAGAAATTACCTAGCACATCTGATTTTTACTTGCTAATACTACAAAAATATTGTTTTTAGGAAAAGGTGCCTCCACCCATTAGAGGGGATTTGGGAACATGGAGGGAAGCAAGTCCCCTGCATTCCGAGCATACCACGTCATTTTTGAAAAGATTTTTTTTTTTGCTTAAAATGATATTTGAACTAAAAAAAATTCTAACAGCCCGTACCGCTAAGGTAGACCAGCCTAATTCCGTCTCCAACCCATTTCCGCCACCCTGTTTTTGGCCCCATTTCCACCCATTCCACCATCCAAATCTGTCCAGAAGTGAGCCAATTCTATCTAGAAATCTGACAAAATCAGTGCATTTATGTCATTTAGGGTAATGTGGCAATAGCTGATTGGTGAATACCTAGATGCTTATAGGGACATAAGAAGGTGGTTATGGGTTGTTATTAGGGCGTTTATGACCCTAGTCACGGGCGCTTGAGTAAAACACTTCAAAAATTCACAGAAATTACAATTTTGATAAGAAAATTATAATTTCACTTGGGTTTGATTCATGAAACATGCGCACACCTCTGAAAAATATATGCCTCTCACGAAATTAGCCCCAAGATAGTCAAATTGCAAATCAGGGTGGTAATAGGTTGATCTACCTTATTCACGGAATCTAACCAGATTGAGGAATGAGCCTGAAACGGCCCTCCAAGGCCCCCCAATCCCCTCTAATGTACACTAAATTGCTTATATTGACGGTTTTGGGTGTTTCCGCCGTAACCACCTTATTCTTCAACAACCCCGCCCCCTTCAATGACCTTTCAGCAATTGCGGTTTCCCAGCCTTGGGGCTAATTGTTTGAACAACGCAGGCATGTTAAGCTACTCATGTCGTTGCCAGACACACTCATGTCCATTTTGTTTTTTGTTTTGTTTTATACAAATAAAGGATCATGTTTTGGGAAGCTCCTGGCCCAAAGCAAAGCAAAGCAAAGCTGGCTGGTGGGCTGTTTCTGCCCAGATCACTGACAGAGATTCTCAGTGAGCTCAGTCAGGTTTCATTCACTGCCAGGCCTTCTCCCCAGGGCCCTAGGCGTCTAACTTATCTTATCTTACAGCCCCTCTTGCACATTTCATGCACGTAACTTGAGCTTACTTAATTTTCCTTCCATCACCACTCACCAGCCAGCTCCAAGAGCACAATCCTCCATGTCCGACCATTCTCTGAATTCAGTCTGCAGTGCTGCAGCAGTGACTGTTTGGAGACAGTCGGTCCAGGACAAATGGAAACTTAACTTACAATGGGGACTTGCTATTGGGATTAAGGCAGAAGCACCAGTAAGGAAGGGAGGAGGTTCTAAAATGGAGCGGGTTCTAAAACCAATCAGGCTGGCCTACAGGGACATTTTGCACTTTCCAATGTACAAGTGGTGTGCATTGGAGGAGGTGGTCGGTTTTAGAGCCCACAAAAAGGCACTTTTCTACAACTTCAAAAATTCATAACTAATTCTGCAAAGCTTCAAAAAATACGAAACAACTTGGGTTAGATGCCAATTTCTCTTGCCTTTCAAGGAAAATTTACTAAAAAATATTTTAAGAAAATGCTTTACCTCCCCAAAATTCAGCTTCAGCTTTTAGATGAGCGATTTATGGACCTCCTACCTTAGATACGAAATATGAAGATTGCAAAATTTAATTCCCAAAATTGAAATTACAGTGAATTTTGGGAGTCAAAAAAGTGCATTTCACAAGTAGGTAATGTCTAGAGTCTTCCAATTCCGATCAATCAAGGATGCTCACTACTTCGGGACATGTGTCATAACCATATTAGTCTCAACCTTGAAAATGACAGAAAAAACAACACTCCAAGTTTGATTTCCAACCTAAGGTTGGAAATAGCGCACCTTACAAGTTGGGTACTGGGCGTGGTCGACAACTGGTGCTTCTACCTTATAGCTTACTTGAATGTCTATATTATGGAGCCTAAACTTAGTAGCTTCAAAGAAAGCATAGCAAGTCCATATAGCTCTTGATTCCGGTGGTTGTATTAGGGTTATTAGAGTCTTCTCTGGGCGGGGCTTGTCATTTAACTACCGTATAGGGATAGCATATTCGGCTTAAATTAATTAAAGCAAAAGTGCCAAATTTCTTTGCTAATTTTTGGACCAAGTAGCTAAATTTACAAATAAATGTAAAGATGGTTTGCCAAAAAATCAAAAGAATCCAACAAGATATACCAATTTGCCATTTGACCATGTATCATCAAGAATCTTCTTTCATAGGAACTTAAAGAAATTACTTCATAGATACATTGTGAGAATGGAGAGTGGAGAGGTTGTTTAAGGTAGAGCCACCCATAACCGACCAAATAAGGAATTCCAACATGGTCTGGAGTAGTGAAGGCAAAACAAATATTTTTCAGAGGTACATCAATAGAAATGTCAAGGATTGCAAAAAAATTGGTAATTTTATTGCTTGAACTGAAATTACTAGGAATTTTGGGAGGCAAAAAGTGCTCCGGACCCATGGCCAACCTCTAGATTCTTCCAATTCCGGTCATTCAATAACTTTTTACCTAATCATTATTTCCTACTTTCTTTCTTACAACTTGGGACATGTATCATGTACTTATTAGTTCCAACCTTGAAAAGGAAAAAAAAGCCACTCTAAGCTTGGTCAAAAATACATGCACCTGAAGGTCGGGAATGGGTCACTGGTCAGGAATGGGTGGCTCTACCTTATATAATGAAATTCATTATCTATCATGAATCCTCAAAGGATATGGGACAATTTGAAGATGAGACCTTGACTGCTCATTGTCAAAATGAAGAAATTGTGTTCAATGTAGAACTTTAGACCTCATTTTGGCACAATAGAATAATTTTTTACAAAAAACTCTAAACTAAGAAAAGTTGGTATATCAAGGTAGCTTTCATATCCAAAAATCCGTTTAAGATTTTAAGACTTCAATAAAAAGTTATGGACAAAATTTAGAGAGGATGTTTGATAATGTTCCTTCCAATCCTTCTCTGAATTTTGCCCATAACTTTTAATTGGAGGCTTAGAATGGCAAACAATTTTTTGGAGATGAAAACTACCTTGATTTCCCAAGTTTTCTTAGTTCAAAGTTTTTATAGAAAGTTATTCTACTATGCCTAAATGAGGTCTAAAATTTTACTTTAAACAATATTCTTGCTTTTGACTTAATTATGAGCGGTTGAGCTCCTTCTAATCGTCAATAGTTACATATCCCATATAGGTTGCTTTACCTCCTACCACTTCACTTATATAAAGATCTTGTCCTCACATCTCAATATACTCACAATATCAAGTGAAGTTTGAAACTATGGAAGATGGAAGCTGAATAATTTGTCTTTTCTTAGATTTTAAGCCAAAATTTTCAAATCTTTTTTTCTATAGTCGAATATTAATTTAGATTTTCTTAGATTTTAAGCCGAATATTATTTTGGTCTTAAGTTAAATAATTGGCACCAAAGTATTGAACCTGCTATTTGAGTACGTTAGTAAACTAAAATTAGCAAATAATAAAGTAGACAAGCTTATACCACCCTAATATGCAATTTGAATACCTTGGGCCAACTACAAGAGGGAAAAATATTTTTCAGAAGTGTGAGCTTGTTTCACAAATCAAATCCAAGTGAAATTATAATGTTTCAAATATAATTGTAATTTCTGTGAATTTATGAAGTGGTCTACCTTCAAATTCCAAAACTATACTAGAGTGGAGTCATAAACATCCCATAACAACTCATAATGACCTTTTCATGTATCTAATAGCACTTAACTTCTGTAAAGTTCCATGACTATGTTTTCACCCAAACGCTAAAAAAATTGCCATTTTTAGAACAAGTACCAAATTTTTGAAAAAAAATTTTTTTGGACACATATAACTATTGGATCTTGTAGTATATTGACTTGAGAACATGTAATAAAAATTTCAAAAATTTCCACCGCATGGATTGCAAGATCTTAGCATTCAAATTCACTGAAATCATTTTTTTGGTCCTACAAAAAACAAGGCAGCTGCACTTCACAAGCTCACTTTTTTATGAAAAAATGTCCATTATGGTGGTGCTTCTCTGGATTCATTTTCCTAGACAAGTTGGCTACATGCTTGAAAATTTTCACATCATTTTGGAATTGTACAACATATAAGAAAAAAATAATAGGTAGAAAGAAGTAGAGAATGATTCAAAATACTAAATTGTTAAGATTTTAATTATGGAATTGAAAAATGTCAATCCCAACGGTTGTAATGTTGTAATGAACAATCCACATCCTATGATTTTAGTTTTTTCAAAAAATATTGAAAATTGAATAAGATAAAAAACTTCAAAGTTTATTTTTGAATAAAGAATCCACGACTGCCTGCAAACTAAAACTCCTCATACTTTTTTTTTTCTTTTTTTCTTTTTGAACAAATGGGAAGAACCCATTGCATTAGAAAAACCACAATACAAAACAACCAAGCCGTGAGGCTAGACAAATGAAGAGATAATTCATCACTTTTGACTCATTGATCAAAATGGTATGCAAGCTTTTCACTAACCCTTCCAAAAGGTGAAGTTTTGTCTTTCAATATGTTTAGAAAACATATACATATCCTATAACTTGTGCATTTAGTAAATAGGTTTGAAAATGAGTTAAAAACTTATGTAAAAAGATTTAAACTAAAAAAACTTTCATATTCATCTTTATAAAATTTACAAAGTAGAAGGATGTATTGAATAAAAGAAAAAACTAATCTGCGAATAACATTTATAAGAAACTACAAGTTATGAACCCCAATGGTGAGAATGTTCTAGTAAACAATCAATATACTTTATTATTTGAAATTTGGAAATTTTTGAAAACTAGAAGCAAAAGACAACTTTACATGTTTTTCTACCTTCATTGCTTGCAAAATAAAACTCCTAATAACTTTTACCTCATTATTTTAGAATGTATTTTTGCTTCCCAATTGGAGCTTGAAATCAAAAAAATCCTTCCAACTTTTGCAATATTTTAAAAAATGTCATGAAACAAAGCTTTGCATGTAGACTACAATGAATAGCATCCATCCTACAAATTTCATGCAAATTTTTCCAAATTATAAAGTCAATAGAGGCTGCGCAAATTTTCAAAAAGCTCAAAGTGAGTTCCTTGGTTATGTAGGGGTTAAATAAAGGTTTTAGTACTTATAGTCATAATAGTAAGATTTTAAGTACAATTTTACTAGAAACACGTGTTTTTCTAATAATTTTTTTACTTTTTTTACTGAAAATCTCCTAAAAGGTCATTACTAGTATGCCTAAACCACCATGAAATTCCACATCTCTTATCTTCCTGCATTCCCCTGCCGTGCATGCTTGCATCATGCTGAGACAGAAAGGCCCCTGGCATGTGGATTCGAGAATGTTATGTGGCCTGTCTGCTTGGACTGCTCCCAAAATTCCCTGAACTTACATATCATATCAATTTTGAATAATTTTTTTTTCCCCTTGAAACACATGGACAATTTCCATTGATAGAGGACAATTTTGAATGAATTGTCCAACACGCCAAGCACCACTGTATCCTTTGGAAAAATATAAGCTTAATTTGTGCAGTCCTTGGTCTTTGCAACACTCACTCACTCACCAGTGCAATAGAACAAAATTTCATCCATGCAGCTTAACAGCATTGCTAACTTACTAGATGGGGTTGCAAGCTGCTTTCATAGCCATGGTTTTAATCGAACTAAACTTGTGGGTCCTCTCAATCATGTTATTCACTATCCTCAATCCCATACTCTACAGGAAAGTGCATTTATCAAAGAAGCTGTTCAGTTCCATTCTAATACTTAATGCTAAACAGCAATTCCATTATTCCACATTGCTCAATGTCTCATTTGTACGTTATCTAGTCCTTGCTAGTCAATGTAGTCCCAGGTCCAGCCAGAGACTACTGATGACAACCTCCGACCGTACATTTTCAAACTAAAGAGAACAAATTCCGTCGGAATAGGATGAGCCTCATTTGTGGGCTGAATGATTAGTCACATACTGGCCTGCCAACAACGTATTGCAGGGGAAATGTGTACAGTGCCATCATCTACACTGAATAGGGGTATTAAGGGGACCCAAACTAATTAACCCCTAAAGGACCAAGGTGATTTTCCTATCAAAAACCACTCAAAACTGTCATTTCTTTTGCAAAGAAAAAAGAGCTTTCAAAATTGTTTTTTCTTGCATATCCAACCGTAAGATCTTATACTTGATTAGTATGTGGATATGTGGAAGAAATTTCAAAAACTTTGACCATGTAGATTGCAAGATATATGCATTTAAAGTAAAGAAAACAAGTTTTTTTACACCTTGTTTGACTAGATTTTTTGGCTTTTAGTCTTTTTAGTTCAAATTTTTTGCACTACAGACTTTGACTTTTTACTTCTTTATGTTAAGTAGTGGAGACAAGAATCTCCCAAAAAAATTTAGGATAAAAAGCACTTAATTTTCATTCATTAAAAAATTGTTAAATAGAAGTGGATTCAAAATTGAAGTAAAAACTAAATTGTTAATAGCTTTTAGATGGAATTGAATCACAATAATTTCAATAGTGAGATTGTTCTAGCAAGAAAATTTAACCTTGTCCAACTATTTTTTTTGAAAAATTCTAAAAATTGCATTGAAAACGAATTCTACAAGTTATTTTTTCAAGAAGAAGCTTAGATTGCCCGAAAAACTAAAAAGGTCCATAACTTTCTCATTATTAGTCCAAATTGAATGAAACAAAGCCTCAAATGTAGACAATAATGTACTTTTTGAGAAAAAAAATTGAAAAAAAAAATTATTTTGACTTTTTGCGATTTTTTTGGGCTGCCCGCCAAACTCCAATTTTGCTTATTGTGCCATAACTTTTGCTCTTGGGCATCAATTAAAGTAAAAATTATATATTCACAAAGCTCTTGCAAAAATACACAACCTCAAAAAATCCCAAAAAATATTACAAAAAATTGAGATAGTAGGAACCTGCCCGGACCCAATTTGTCCCCCAAGGGGACAAACGGTCCTTTAGGGGTTAATCGACATCTCCCACTATATAAATATCTAAATTTATTGTACATCAATAATTATTGAAGTGTGGGGGAACTCTACATCATGTTTCAAACATCTACAGTTTTTGAGGATAAGTCCCTTTAATTTTTTGGTCCCCTTAACCCCTAAAGGACCGGTTGTCCCCTTGGGGGACAATTTGGGTCCGGGCAGGTTCCTACGATCTCAATTTTTAGTAATATTTTTTGGGATTTTTTGAGGTTGTGTATTTTTGCAAGATCTTTGCGAATATATAATTTTTATTTTAATTGATGCCCGGGAGCAAAAGTTATGGCACAATAAGTAAAACTGGAATTGTGCGGGCAGCACAAAAAAAATCACAAAAAGTCAAAATAATTTTTTTTCAAATTTTTTCCTCAAAGATTATATTTTTGTCTACATGTGAAGCTTTGTTTCATTCAATTTGGACTAATAATGAGAAAGTTATGGACAATCTTAGTTTTCGGGCAATCTAAGCATCTTCTTGAAAAAATAAGTTGTAGAATTCATTTTAGAATGCAATTTTGAGAATTTTTCAATTTTTTTTGTTAGACAGGGTTAGATTTTCTTGCTAGAACAATCTCACCGTTGGGATTATTGTGATTCAATTCCATCTAAAAGCTATTAACAATTTAGATTTTTCTTCAATCTTGTACCCACTTCTACTTAACAATTTTTTAATGAATGAAAATTAAGTGCTTTTTTTCCTAAATTTTTTTGGTAGATTCTTAACTCAACTACTTAGCATAAATAAGTAGAAAATTGAAATCAGTAGTGCAAAAAATTTGAATTAAAAAGATTCAAAGCCAAAAAACCTAGTGAAGCAAGGTGGAAAAAAACTTGTTTTCTTCACTTTAAATGCATATATCTTGCAATCTTCGAGGTCAAAGTTTCTGAAATTTCTTCCACATATTCATATACTAGTCAAGTATAAGATCTTACGGTTGGATATGCAAAAAAAACACAATTTTTTAAACTCTTTTCTCTTTGCAATAGAAATGACAGTTTTGAATGGTTTTTGGTAGGAAAATCACCTCGGTCCTTTAGGGGTTAATACCCCTATTCAATGTAGAAAGCAAGGTAACCTCTATGAAGTTTTTGTACAAACAAGAAACTGCTAAACCCTTTGACTATAGCTCATAATTTGTGATCAAGTGAGTCATCGTTACAGTCCTCAAAACATCAACTTCTCAAATCCAAAAAAAATCTTCTTCAAATCACCTTTCTAATCATTTGAACTAGGAGGTTGAACAAGTAAAGATCACCATGCAATGCAGTCATAGGGATTACCGCTTACTTTTTAGATGGCTTTGTATTGTACATGATGAATCACATGAATGTTTGTCTGTCACGCTCTAAATTTCATTGGGGAAAAAATTGGATGATGTTTTCTCGAAGATGAAAACGTGACGTTTTTCTGTGACAAGGGTCGTGTACACTGTGTACTTATATAGAGATGAGGACCAAAAAGTCCATTCTTCACTTAGACATTTCCAGAGGAGTCAATTCTCCACCAAATTTAGAACTAATTATATATTCTAAAAGCTGAGGACATGGGAAGAAATGTATTAAAATTTGAAGTGAAAATGATTGCCCTAGCATCCTTTAATATTTGCCAAAGATAGTTTTGCACTTATAATTCATAAGGAATTTGCCTTTAACATCAACATCAATAACATTGTTTTTCCTCTAAGACGCTCTTTAGAATTTGAAAGTGCTTCAAATCAAGCAAGCACCTTGTAGATTGATAATGGATTGGTTTTAAATTGGTGGAACATTGATGATGAATTTATAACAAGTTTTGGAGCCTTTTAACTGTGATTTTCATTTATTGTTTCTATTTTTTTTTTAACCCCTAAAGGACCAACATGAGTTTTTTGGCCATATAGAAATTTTGGGCAGGTACGTGTGACTAGAGATATCCATATTTGAGGCTGAAATTTTAATAGAAGGTGGGGGCAAGGAATATCTTCATGTGTACCAAGTTTCATGACATTTCAAAATACGAGTCAAAAGTTGTGATCTGATATGTTACTTTTTTTCGTAACCGGGCAGTTTGGGCAGATCAGAAAAAATCGTTTTTTCCGGAATTTTTTTTGAAATTGGTTCTCTACATTTATATATATACTTAAAAAGCTTTGAGTCACTCCATTTCAATCAATGAGTCAAAAGTTATGAGGTTTTTTGGTTTTCGGGCAGTTATGGATTCTCTACTCTAAAAAACCCTTTAGAGTCGTTTATTTAACTCAATTTTCAATATTTTTGGAAAAAAATAAAATCTTAGGATGTAGATTGATTATTACAACATTACAACCGTTGGGATTGGTATTTTTAAATTCCATGATTAAAATTTTTAACAATTTAGTATTTTGAGTCATTTTCTACTTCTTTCTACTTACTATTTTTTTCCTATATGTTGTATAATTCCAAATGATGTGAAATTTTTCATGCATATAGACAACTTGTTTAGGAAACTGAATTCAAAGAAGCACCACCTTTATCGGCATTTTTTCATTGAAAAGTGAGCTTGCAAAGTGCAGCTGCCCGGTTTTTCGCAGGATTGAAAAAATGATTTTCAAGACTTTGAATGCTTATATCTTATGATCCACACGGTGGAATTTTCTGAAATTTTTACCACATGTTTTCAAAATATCATACTACAAGATCCTACGGTTACATGTGTCAAAAATTGTTTTTTTCCAAAAATTTGGTAGTTGTATTAGAAATGGCAGTTTTGGAGCGTTTTTGGTGATTACATAGTCATGAAACTTTAGGGGTTAATTACTTCTCTTTGTTTGATATGCCTCAAAATTGAATACTTTTTGTCTCTCTTTTATAGCTTTTAGAATGTATAGTTAGTTGTAAAATTTGGTAAAGTATTGACTATGTGAAGAAGCGTCTTAATGAGGAATGAATCTTTTTGTCCCCAACTCTAATAGACTCTATCACAGGGAATGCTAGGTGGAACGAAACTCACAAGAAAAGCTTGATCAGTAGCCTGAGAATTCCAAGGTTACTTGAACAACGTGTGTGTCCGGTCTTGGGTTAAATTACAACTTGGTCTCAAATAATCCACGACCTGAAAGAATGAAAGTGTTGGCCACAAGTCAAAATTATCAACCAGATCAAACCCCAATTCGTCAAAGTCGAGATTGAAAAAACCAAAGGTTTCCACATGCAGATGAGAGAGTTTTGAAACCCAGAGGAGAGAATTTTGGGGGCAGGGTCGGGCTAACTTATTTTACTACTGTTATAACTTATCATGGCCTGCCTGGGTACCATTCTCGCTAATTATTGCGGACATGTGCATTTCGTCAATGGCGTCACCAGTGTGTGGATAAGAGATGCAGGTGTCTCATTCAGGAGCACAGTATAATCAGTGGAACTGTACTTGCTTTTGCATGTTCCGGCGGAGTCCCCTTCTCGTGGTAAGTAAGTTAAGCAGATTGAAGCTCAGCTTTGACGGTGGTTCGCAACCAACAAGGTTTACCAATGTGGAGTCAGTGCGACCGGTTGCTACTAAATGGGTTCTGATTGACAAAAAGAAGAAAGAACATGTTGAAATCGGGGGGTTCTTGTGCTTTTGAGGATGGTGTCATGGTTTTATTAGGACTAGAATAAGGGTTGCACAATGACCCGCTTCCCACGGTGCACCCGACAAAAATAGGATACCATTGAATTCAAGTAGTCTCCCCTTACTTTGGTCTTGAAGAAAATCACCCCTAGTTGTCCTCTTGAGTTGTTGATTTCTTGTATGGAGAAGCTTCGATTTGAATTCTCATGCCTTGCCAATGTTATTGTGGATTCACTAAAAGAAATTTGCGTTGAACTCAACAAAAACTACCCCACGGGTTTGTTGTGTCTAGCGCAAAATTTGCATTTTTCAACGCAAATTTTGCGCTGGATACAACAAACACGTGGGGTTGTTTTTGTTGAGTTCAATGCAAATTTCTTCTAGTGATTGGAAGGATATTCAATATTTATCTATCAAATTAAATATTATTTTGAGAAAGCACAATTTGAGACTTTTGGTTTATATTTGAGATGATAGGTTTTGTTAGTTTATTACATTTTACATCCATCAATACAAATTTTTGATGGTGAGATTTATGTGCTAATTTGTTGATAATGGGGAAAAATGGGATCAAGAGCTTGACCTTATTGTGAAATTCATTTGAAGCAAGTTGTGAATTTTTTTCATTGACTTTGTACATTTATAGCTTGCATAATACTAGTTCTTGTGTAAATTCTTGAGATTTTTTATTTTTTATTTTTATTTTTTATTTGATTATTATTTGATTAAGAGATGGAAAGCTTTGCCTTTTACTATTGGGATTTTGATTCTTCCAAAAAATGATTTCTCCAAAGAAAATTGAAATCTTGCTCATGTAGTTGCTTTAAGAGGGACATCCTCTTGGTGCAAAATGCAACAACAGTAGCATGTTAGTTTAGAAATGCAAGCCTATGAGCCTTAAGCCTAAGTGTAAGTAGGTGCGCTACAACCATTCATTTGAAGGTATCTATAACATATATACCTATAACATAGGTATCTTATAACCATGGAAGGTGCCTATAACCATTAGAAGAGATTAGAGGGCACTCGAGGGCCGTTTCAGGCCTGTTCCCCAATCTGATCAAATCTATAAACAGCCAGTACGGGTTGTCAGAATTTAAAAAATAAATAAATAAAATTCTCTCTCCAATATCATTTCAGGCCAAAAAAAAAATTCCCGAAAATGACGTGGCATTGTCTCGACACATCAGCTAGCAGCTATCATGCGTGCCCGCAGTCTGGGAACGCAGGATAACTTGCAGGCTCTTGGAGGCCTCAAATCTCTTCTAATGATAGGCACCTACAATATAGATGCCTAGCTAGGCTTATGGGCTCAAGATCTTAGGTTCACATGCTAGCAACCCTTGTGCAAGATGGGTTTGGATATGTTAAATACCTCCATTACCTTTGAAAATTGGCATGCAATTAATTAGATAAGCATAATTACTTATACAATGGTCTAATTTCCTAAAGTTGGGTAGTGCCTCCTTTTCTACTAAGTGTAAAACCAAACTACAATATGATGATCCTATTGGGCATGCAAGGCCCAAAATTTCTTTTCTTCTAACTTAAAAAATTACTATCTCACATTATGAGCTGAATAGGTTGACAAATTTTCTACAAATTCCTATAGTAGTCTTGTACGAAATTTGTATGTTTGAAAGTCTGAAAAATGTTTTTATTTTTCAATTACGCTCAATGCACTAGAAAACAACAGTTTGGGATATATAGAGGGAAACATTGCAAGTCCTTCACAAATTAATTCTTTCCAACATTATCAATTTCCTTGTCAATTTCACCTCCATCGGAAATATAGTTGCAAAGATCAGTGGAGAAATGAAAAAAAATGAAAAAAAATGAAAACAAACCTTTCTTGATATAATTTTATGAAAATGGCGTCACCATCTTATTCACCTCTTACAAAAGATTTCCATATTAGGTGAGCATTAATTAATACACACAATATTCCAAATTGAATTATAGTTCCTTTAATTTTGAAGTATCGTGTAGAGTTATTTGAAGCAAAGTAAGTAAAAATTTGCCAAATTTTACCATATATAGAATGATTGGACTACACTAATGACAGTATTTAGTGTTACCCACACTACTTGCTTTCAAAATGCCATAAATGATTAGTCTTGATGAATATTTTTATCAACGGCATTCATTGAGAATCGCAACTATAGAACATATTAATACCTATGCTCTTGGTAAAAATATTCACGAAGAATGAAAAGTTATAACATTTTGAAAACAACTAGTGTAGTAATACTATTTATCATCAATAGTGTAGTATCAATCATAACTCACAACCTCAATAAGTTTGTAGTTTGCACGAGAATGTTATAGAAATGAGTGGAAGAAATTTCCAAATATTTCTACGTAGATTGCAAGACTTTAGGGGTTTAGGATAGAAAAAAAATCTTTTTTTGCATGTTGTCATATAAGATAAGAAGACTTTAAATTCTCTTAACTTCAAATTTTTGCACTACAGATTTTCTTTTATTTAAAACATGTTGAGAGTTTCTAAAAATATTTTAAAACAAATAGAATTTTATTTTTGTTCTAAAAAATTATAAATTAAAAGTTGAGATGGAATGGAAAATACAAATTGTTAATAATTTTATGATGGAATCGACACATGTCAATCCCAACAGTATTATCATTCTAACAAGCAATTCTAAATATGATTGTTTGAAATTATAAAATTGATTTAAAAAACAAATCCAATAACATGTTTTCTTTAAAAACATGCTAAGATTGTCTTTAAAACAAGAGGCTCCATAACTTTTACATCATTAATCCATTTGAAATCATGAAGTTTTTTTACTTAGACAAAAATATATTCTTTAGGAATTTTTTTTTTTTTTTAATTAGAATTAGAATTTTAAAGTTTCTTTTTTGCGTGGACTCAGGCATTTTGAGCATAAGGGATAAAAAAAAATTTACTCATCACGAATTGAATTAGAAATTATGTTCCTAGATTGTTAATACCTATGTCTATCTTAAAAAAACACTTTCAAAAATTCACACCAAAAACTAGATCATAGTACCATGCCCTAACTTTCACTCATGTCCAAAGGACACAATATGTGACTCAATAAATTTGAAGACTTTAGGACCTTATTCAGAAAATAGCTAATGCTAGAGGGATATAGCCTCTAATAGAATAAATTATTGTTGAATAAATTTATTTTATAATTCAAAGGTAAAATAAAATCAATAAGCTTTTTTTACGGTAATCTAAATAAAAAAGAAGATAAATTATTCAAACTTAATTGGATAAGCCATTAGATGACATTTGACGGCATTGGCGGGCCGTTTCAGGTCCGTTTTCAAATATGGCCCGATTTTGCAAATAGCCAGTACGGTCTATCAGAATTTTTTTTTCCCAAATATCATCTTAAGCCAAATTTTATTTATTTATTTATTTTCAAAAATGATGTGGCACAATCTCGACCACATTAGCCAGTAGTTATCCTATGTTCTCGCAGTCTAAGAACGCAGGATAACTCGCAGTCTTCTAGAGGCCTCAAATGTCATCTAATGCTTTGTTGAAAATTGTGTTGGTCCTCTTTTGCAATAATGCATAACATTGTGTGACACAAGCAATGATCCTCCTCGTGCTTGGAAGGTATTACTATGCTTTGTTAGATACATGGGAAAATCCTATCAGTTGATTCAAGGATTGGGTTGGCTGAGGAGCCATCAATAAGACAATTTTGCTCACTGTACCGGTCCTGTTTTGTACCGGTCCTGTTTTCAAGGATGCAAAAGGGACCCTGCCCCTGCCTCATTGGTAAATGATGTTATGGCCAGCTAAGTTCAATTCCAAGTGTCTGAGACAAAAATATTTGTAAGCTTACTCCAAGAGGCAGCATCAGTACCTCCAGCAAGTGGGGTCACTTCTGGACAAAAAGCACCCCCAAAATACGTTACTGATTTCTACTTGTTAATGCGATGCCAAAGTCAAGTTGCCATTGACTTGGCCATAGAGCAGCATAGGCCACATTTGCAACAAATTGGCCAATCTATCAGTCAGTTTCACTTGAGTGGTCTCGCAATAATTGAATAAAAGTTAAAAATTAAACTTATAAAAAAAAGTCATGGAAGTAGGTATAAAACTAATATTCCAAGGGGGGTTTGTTTTTCTACGTCTTCTAGAACTTTGGCTTGGCACACTTAACATTCTTGAACAAGTTATGTTAGGTACTTTCTAGGTTTCAATAATCTTGTATTCTTCAATCATCGATTTGTGTGCATACAAGAGCTTGAGATATGAAATAGTAAGTGTTCAAGAAGTATAACAAAGAAAAGACATGTTATCTTTGTTATCATTTCACTTACGACTCTATTTTCAAGTTTTAAAAATGACTGAATTATAAATTTTCTTTCTTCCTAAGTCTTCATTTTATTATAAAATTATCCATTCACTTCAAGTCAAAAAAAATTTAAGTGCTCCTTTGACTTCTTACACAAGTTACCAAGTATGGCTATATCGTAATGGCTAGGTTGTTCACCTACAAGACAATTTGTTTTTGACTAGGTGTTTTGACCTTGAGATTCATAATAGTATTCACTAGTTTTATGGGGGTTTGTCTATAGTCCTTGCAACCCGTGGTGCCCTCCAATAGCCATTGGCTAAACATGCAGCTATAATTCAAAAACAATATAATTCAAGCTTTTCCTAGGTAAAATGGGGAAGATTATATGTCCTTCCTTGCAACCTAGGAGAGGAAACTAACAAATTATCAATTCTATATTTCCTTTGTCAAATTCATACAAATATGACTTTTTGTTGTTATATTCAATTATCCCTAAAGTTCCATGACAATATTTTCATTGAAATCTTTCAAAACTGCCATTTTCTATACAAGTACCAAATTTTTGAAGAAAAAACCTTTTCGACACATGAAACAAGATCTTGTAGTATGTTGACTTGAGAACATTTGGAAAACATTTCAGAAATTTCCACTGCGTGGATTGCAAGACATAAGCATTCAAATTCACTGGAATCATTTTTTGGGCCCTATGAAAAACAGGGCAGCTCCACTTCACAAGTTCACTTTTCTATGAAAAAATGTCCAAAATGGTGGTGCTTCTTTGGATTCTTTTTCTTAGACAAGTTGGCCACATGCTTGGAAAATTTCAGATTATTTGAAATTGTACAACATACAGAAAAAAAACACTAAGTAGATAGTAGTAGAGAATAATTCAAAATACAAAATTGTTAAGAATTTAATTATGGAATTGAAAAATGCAAGTGGTTGAAATGCTGGAATAAACAATCTACATCCTATGATTTTATTTTTTCAAAGAATACTAGTGTGCCCTGTGTCACATCCAAATTAAAAGAAAAAAATTTATTATTTTTTTATTAATAGAAAAAACTTCAAAGTTCAATAACTTTCACATCATAGGTCCAAACGCCACAAAACCAAGCCCATGCACCCCTCCTTGCCGAGAGCTTTTTGATGATATCAGACACACGACCAGGAGATGCACGGTTTGGAAGATTTCAACCTAACAAAATAAATAGTCAGTCTTAAGGTATACTAGTGTGTCAAGTGCCGTTACCACAATCAAAATAAAGTTCGCTATGCTATTGCAATAGCCAAAATAAAAATAATTGTAATTTTCTAATTTTTTTAAACCAAAAAGAACTTTGAAATTCAATAACTTTTGCACCGTGGGTCAGAATGCCACAAAACCAAGCCCATGCATTCTTCTTTGCCAAGGACTTTCCGACGGTACCAAGCACGCGGTCGAAGATCGCACAGTCTGGGAGATCTCAACGTAAAAAACTAAAATAAAGCTATCTTCAAGATATGGATTGATTGAAAATTGAGTAAGATAAAGAACTTCAAAGTGTATTTTAGAATAGGAAAATTACAATTGCCTGCAAACAAAACAATCTTCATAACTTTTGACTCATTGATCAAAATGGAATGATTCAAAGCTTTCCACATACAAAATAACTCTAGAAAACCAATTTAAAACTTTTGTTTTTGAAATAAATAATTTTTCTTGATTTGCTCGGACTATCCATTTACGAACAAAAATAACATATCAGGCCATAATTTTTTACTCATATTTCCAAATGTCATGTAATTTTGTGTGTATGAAAGATATTCCTTGTCTCCACCTTCCATTAAAATTTGGGCCAAAAATATAGAAATATCTAGTCACATATATGTACGTGCCCAAAATTTCTATGTAGCCAAAAGACACATGGTGGTCCTTTAGAGCAAGGTTTTTTTTTTGAGCGATACATCGTCAGGTGGCTTCATGAGGTAGGCTTAAATTTGGAGATACTTGTGAGCACATGTCCAAACCTTTTAGATATCGCTAAAGGATTCATTTGGCTTTACAACCACACAGTGAAACATCATTTCTAAGTTAAATTTGAGTTTGTAAAGTTTCTAAAAGTTTAAATTTATAGATGTACATAGGAAACCAATATACAAAAATATGTATCAACATTACAAAGAATCAAAATGATGAAGTTCGATTTGCAAGTGTAGCTTGAAGACTCTAAAGGATGTAGATGATCGGCCGAATTCCCGCTTTATGCATCTCTCATACCTTAGATTTGATATTTTTCTTAGTATAAAGTGAGCCAACAATTAGTTCAAGATATAAGCTAGTTCAATTTTTTCTAATAGACAATTCAAAATGACCAAATTTCAAGTAAAATGTGACAAATAATTATTTGAAGTACATCAATGATTAACTAGTAGTAATAATGAATGTCCATCCGAAATCACTACATGAGTTGAATTGTACACAAAGTATTCATTTCAAAATTTTGTACTTGGACTAGTGTGAGTCAAATTTCTTCCTAGATATTGAAAATGTAGGCACTTTTAGTTGTTTGCTTGTTTGTTTTTAAAATCTAAAGTTAGACTTTGAATGGTTTCCTTCAAATCATCAAAAACTGCCATAGGTTTTAAAGAATAATAGAAGTTGAAATATTTTAAGAGGTATTCATTTAAGGGGAATCTATTAGCATGAGTAGTTATCCAATGCTTCAAACTTTGAAAAATCACAAAATATTACCGATTATTGAATAACTACTAAACAATTTGAATTCAATTTTTCTTTAGGGCATTAGTGACTTCCTTAAGAAAAACATTCATAATTTGATTAAGGTGTTTGCACTTGTAATCAATACCAACCAATATGTAACATCTACATTTGCAACAAAAAGCATCACAAAAAACTAGATATACTGATAATGCAAGATATAAATTATACAATCAAAACATGAGTCTAAAAGAAGCTGATGTTTGTTTTAGTATACCTATAGAAAGTACTTTAAAGATTTGTAACTTATTCATATTGTGTCCAAATAATGCATCCTAAAGCAAGGTGAAATAATCTTTTACTTTTCAATGATATCCGAAATAAATAATGTATACTATAAAATGGTAACTATGCTCAATTTTAATTAGTAATGATTGCAAGTACTCATATATTATTAAAGGTTGTATAGTTAGTATAACACTATTTAGATTCATGGTTTTACTTGCTTGATCATAATAATACTATTATGACAATGTCTCTCAGAATATTTTGTACATTTACAAAAATTGCCATATTTAATTGACAAATTAGATATTTTCTATAAAATTTGGGCATATTGTGGTTTAAATTTATTTTTGAAAAAATCCTTTTAATACAAATAATGAATTCCAATTTTCTTCAGTAAAAAGAATGATAATTCTTTTTTGAAATTTGTCTTAAGAGTTTCAAGATTGATTGTTTGCTTAACGTATGTCGGGCTCTCTTTGATCACTAGGTCAATGGATGAATGTTTAGTGTTGACGGAAAGCCCTCAAGAAGGGATTTGTACTAAATAACTAAATTGTTGCATTCTGACCGATGAGATGAGAGATATTGAATTCGGAAGTTTTTATCACACTTGAAATTAGAAAATTGGTTGTAGAGAGACAATTAGGCCCATAAATTAATGAGTTATAGAACACTTCAAAAGCCATGACATCACACCAATACGTGTGTTTTTTCTTTTTTCTAAAATTTGTCCTCAAGTTTAAGTCTCTATCTTCGTATTTGATGTATTATCTACTGTCAACAATACTTTCAAGCTAAATAAAATCTAACCAAGTTATTCCTTTTAGTAGTGTGTGTTTTAACCCCTAAAGGACCAACATGCATTTTTTGGCCGTATAGAAATTTTGGGCAGGTACGTGTGACTAGAGATATCCATATTTGAAGCTGACATTTTAATAGAAGGTGGGGGCAAGGAATATCTTCATGTGTACCAAGTTTCATGACATTTCAAAATACGAGTCAAAAGTTGTGACCTAATATGTTACTTTTTTTCGTAACCGGGCAGTTTGGGCAGATCAGAAAAAATCATTTTTTCCCGAATTTTTTTTTTGAAATTGGTTCTCTACATTTATATATACTTAAAAAGCTTTGAGTCACTCCATTTCAATCAATGAGTCAAAAGTTATGAGAGTTTTTGGTTTGCGGGTAGTTATGGATTCTCTACTCTAAAAAAAACTTTAAAGTCGATTTTTTAACTCAATTTTCAATATTTTTGGAAAAAAATAAAATCTTAGGATGTAGATTGATTATTACAACATTACAACCGTTGGGATTGGCATTTTTAAATTCCATGATTAAATTTTTAACAATTTAGTATTTTGAGTCATTTTCTACTTCTTTCTACTTACTATTTTTTTCCTATATGTTGTACAATTCCAAATGATGTGAAATTTTTCATGCATATAGACAACTTGTTTAGGAAACTGAATTCAAAGAAGCACCACCTTTATCGGCATTTTTCATTGAAAAGTGAGCTTGCAAAGTGCAGCTGCCCGATTTTTCGCAGGATTGAAAAAATGGTTTTCAAGACTTTGAATGCTTATATCTTATGATCCACACGGTGGAATTTTCTGAAATTTTTACCACTTGTTTTCGAAATATCATACTACAAGATCCTACGGTTACATGTGTCAAAAATTGTTTTGTTCCAAAAATTTGGTAGTTGTATTAGAAATGGCAGTTTTGGAGCGTTTTTGGTGATTACATAGTCATGAAACTTTAGGGGTTAAGAAAATTATTTTTATATGTCTAAATTCAGCATCAAAAATCCAATTTGAAAATGAATGATTATGATTTTTCTATTCAAGATTTTGTGCAAGGGTGTCTATTGCAAATTTTGATTTTCTAGTGTTAAAGGCTCTTGGAAATGAGTCTCAAATACACTAAATCTTGGAGAAAAATCACATCAGAAATTCATTTCAAAAAATCATAGAGAAGGTTTTGAGAAGCCATAAATTGACTAGTGTTATGCATATTATATCCTTTAACCTTGTTTTTTTCTGGTGAACAATTTTTTAGGATTGAAATCTGAAAAGAAGATTGAAAGACTTCAAAACACTTTCACTATTTTAATACGTTTATGATCAAACATTATAATCTTTCAATTCATAAGTGATATTCTTGTGTTTTCTTTTTCCATGTGGTCTTGTTGAAGGAGAATAGTGACCTATTAAAAAATTATCCTTTTATTAAAATAAGTTTGTTCCATGAGAGACGGTCAAATAGGGAATCTTGCTAATAGGTTCTATATCTAAAATTGAATTATTTCAACTTCAATTCAATAATCTAACTTGGAATTCCTTAGCCAAAAACATTACTAACAACGTCATTGCACAAAAATCCAACTTGGGTTCTCACTTTGACATACATACATAATTCAGCATCCGACTTGGACACAATTACACATCCGTAAATTCTCCAACTAGGCTCACAGAATATTTCCACATTAACATGCAAATTTTATCTCTTCACCAAAATAGAATTCATATCACAAAATCTCCAAATCGCACACAACTTTAATCACATATGCACCACACAAAACATTGCACACCAATTTGGGCAGAAAATATTTTTATATTAGTGATCAGATCATCGTTACAATTGATTACTGTTGCGCCATTTTTAACTAGCTTCCCCTCAATATAATATTCCAACTTGGATTCACCGCTCATCTCCATCGACCAACACTAACTCATATCTTAAACACCAACTTGGTACTCTCCACTTCAATCACAAGCACTCACACATAAGCACAACCCACACACATAAAAAAACGAAAATACGCAGCACGATGGGTTGGGACTCTAACTGGAACTTCATCATCGGGTAACTTCCAAATTGAAAACACAGACCTAAATAAAATCCACACCCAATCAGTTACTAGGCAACTAGAAGATGACCTAACCACACAGCTAACTACTGAATTGAAATTGCTTCTCAACTTAACTTTGAAGTTCCAACTGGGCACATTGACTCCTAATTGACATGCATGCCACCTAAACACACTCAACATCTCATCCAATTTGTAACTCTATAACAAAAACTACCTCCAAATTGGTCAAACAACACCCAAAACTACCAAATTGGACACCAAACTAACATATATCCTATCAAATTGAAATAGAAGCATCATCAAAAATGCTCACAAAATTCAAAAATAATCCAAGTAGGAATTTTACAGGTCCGTAGTATGTCTAGATTGAATTTGTATGGTTACAATTCTAAAGAATTTGATAAAATTTATCAAAATGTTGACTTCTTGTTCAATTTACAACAAATTTCAAGAAGCTCAAAAAAAGCCTTGGGCATTTAGGAGATAAAGCTCAATATGCCACTAATTACAAGCAAATGGTAGGAATTTTTCCTATAAATTATTGTCCTATGAATTGAAATTTTTATAGCCATCAAGTGTACAAAAATGGATCAACTGCTCATTTACAACTTTGGAGTTGTTAACTGGAAAATTCTTAGTTTCTTCTTTGGGATGGATCTTAAGAGCTATGTACACTGAATAGGGATTTTAAGGGGACCCATATTAATTAATCAACATTTCATATTATATAAATATCTACCTTTGTTGTACATCAATAGTTATTGAAGTGTGCGGGGGCTATACATCATGTTTCAATCATCTACAGTTTTCCACAATATTATATTTTGAACCAATTAGATATTAACTTTTGATATTTGTAACTGTTTGTATAATTGAGATTTGAACCAATTAGAATTCAAAGGTAGGTAGTAATTATTCATTGCTTGGAAGATCAATTAGACAATGCTTAGACACCCACTTTAGGATTAAAAAGCAAAACACAAAGAGCCCAATTATCATTTGCAAGTCATTTTGCATTCATTTGCAAGGCATTTCAGATCTATCTTTTTTCTAGATATTTGAATTTTAAAATCTACTTAGTTTTTAGATGCCAAATTTAACTACTTTTGGACTTTCAATTGAATTCTGGACAAAATGTTCAAAAATCTCTTAATAATAACATCTGGAGATCTCCAGATGTTTGTATAGATCTTTAGATGTTTTGAATAGAACTCGAGATGTTTTACACAATCTTCCAATGATTATCTCTTGATGTTTCTTCTCCAGATATTAATTTTGGACTTTCAAAAGTCCAAAAGTAGTTAAATGTGGCATTTAGATTTTAGATATTCAAATCTACCATTTTTTTAGATTCCAGAATTGCAGGTCTACCATTTTTTTAGATTTTAGAATTCTAATATACCTTTTTTCGATTTCAAAATTCCACATCTCATAAATAAAAATGGAATAATTCAAAGCTTTACACGTGTATATAAATGTAAAGAATCAATTTCAAATTTTTATTTTTTTTAAAAGAAATTTTTAGAAATTTTTTGAGCTACCCGCCGACCATTGAAAATGACATATCATCCAATAAATTTTTAATTATGTAGTCAAAAGCTTTGAAAATTGTTGGGCCTTAAAGCTACTCTTTGGGCACACATTGTGTGAAATTTTCAAAGAAAAAAATAAAAATTTCCATCCACAGTGAACTACCTAAAATCGCTATGTTGCCAAAAAAACGCCATTTGGTCCTTTAGGGGTTAAAGTTTGGACCAAAAATATGGAAATCTCTAATCACAAACTGTATTTGTCCAAAATTGCTATGTTGTCAAATCTAGCAGGTTGGCCCTGTAGGAGAGAACTTGTTAATTTCTAGCACTAGAAGAAACCCGCGTTTTAGGTAACAAGCCCCAATTTTTTAAAACGGATTTAGATGATGTCAATTTTGACAACCAATGTTTTCATGTCAACAATAATGTCCAATGCAACATCAATGTTGACATAAAAACATTGGATTGTCAACATTGACATCACCTAAAATCCATCATAAAAAATTGGGGCTCGTTACCTAAAATGCGGGTTTCTTCTAGTGTAGCTTCAACAATTATTCTCTATCACAGAGAAGCAATCAATTTGACAATTTCCTTGCTACAAATTTCCCATCTCTAATTGCCAATTTGCATCTCACAATTAAAGTTGTTCACAACAATTGGACACTACTAATATTACAATCATACACAACCAATCCTTGACAAATAATGCAATAAAAGTGTTCAAAAAATTCTACAAAGCATATTGCATGAAAATAATTCTCAGTTTTTACGCTTCTTGATTGAGTTTGAGGGATTGGCTTTTCAACAATACTCTCAAATTCAATCAAGAATCCTCTCAATTCTCAATTTGACTACTCGAATAATGATAAGCCTCACCCTAGCTATTAGTCTATTTTAAATATCAATTTGTAAAAAGAAACCACTCTTTGATTAATCGCCTCTCACAATCTTGCAAAGTGAATTTCTTACACTCTCTTTAGGATAATTTGTCACCTAATCGACTTAAGTTGCTCATTGACTAAATGTCTATCCCTAAAATAAAATTGTCAATCTTTGGTTTCTAATTTTTAATAGTATGTCACTCTCAAACCAATTTGTCTTCAATTGATGATCTCTAATAAGAGAAATTTGTCTCAAAAATCTGCACTTGCCAATTACTATCTAACAATCATACATACAAAACAATACCAATCCTTGGCTAATAGACTTGTGTAAGAAAGCAAATGCCAATCACTAACAAATACAAGTACAAAATTTGACAAGGAGATGAGTAATCACTGCAAGTTCAAAAGAAAAATGAAAAACAAATCAACTTGTGCTCCAAGACTGTGATGACTTTGTTAATCTCAAGATCTAGTAATTGCTTGTTAGTTCATCTTTCCCAATCTCTAAGTCTAAACATTTGAGCACTGAATCCTAACTACTTCATATAACCGCCTAGTTGTCCATTTCACACTGTAAATATTTGACTTAATTTAATTCTCCAATTCTATTTGGAACTACTTTGTCCTAGTCTATTTGTCTTCTTCAAGATAATTTGTCAAAATTTCCAAATATATATATAGGAGGATGCACTTATTTTCAAGGAAAAACCAAGCTTTGATATCAATGAAAGCACTCTTGCCAAATTGTCCGGGACACAAGAAATAAATAACAAAAATTATAAAAGTATACAAAAGTTGCTTATAAGAAGTTACAATTTAATTTGATTTATAACTAGACAAGATACAAGACAAGGTAGTACAAAGTGATTACTCCAAAATTTGTATTGACAAGACTGAGGAATTATCCCTCATCTTTCATCCTATTTATAATTAGTAGTTTGAGTCCTTGGAAGAACTTCTTGGAGACAATGAAAGCTTCTAGAAGACTATAAGAACTTTCGGAGGACTATGAAAGCTTTTGGAAGATTATCGCAGCTTCTAAAAGACCATGGAATCTTCTAAAATATTATATGGTACTATATGGTACTCAATAGAGGATTATTAAGATATTCACAGCAGAAGGTCTTTGAATGTTTGTAATAATAATCACTTGAATACAATTTATACTACTCTGGTTTGCTCATATATTTAAATTTAAATATGGCAATTTTGTACAATGCAAGGATGAAGTCTATTAAGGTAACCACATTTTAGTTTTTTTGAAAATAAATAAAATTCAAATTTGTCATTTAGATTAAAAAAACTTGAATAAGTCCAAAAATTGAAGCAATATGTGGATGAAGTTTCCTAATGTTCCTAGGTTAGACTATTTTGAATGCTCCAAGAAATCAAGAATTGGAGATTTTTTTAGATTGTAACAATGCAATTCATTGATGTATTATGTAGTAGTGAATTCCACTATTACATCCATTGTGCACTATCAAACATTCAAATTACTAGTACAACACAACTATTGAATATGCTATCTATGGTCACAGTGCTTAATGGATTGTCATATGGTATTGAATTGTGGCTCACACACATGCTCATACATTGCCAATAAGCCCAGTAGAATTGCATCTTCATTGCCAACTAGGCAACAATGGGACCATTGGAAAAACATTGGACAATTTATCATTAAAAATCAATATGGGTTAGACGATGTCAATGATATGGACATAGAATTTTTTTGAGGCATCATGTTGCTAATTCTATTTGAGACAAGAAATTCTCCAAATTTCTCTAATATCGCAAAAGAAGATAAAAGGTTAACTTCAATCTAGATGACTTGCATAAATGAAGCGTGTGTTGGAAAAGACTCAACTATCTAAGCCCTACGGATTAGATGGCAATTTCCATCTTTAGTATTTCCTTTAAGAAATAAACCTTGTTAAGAACTAACATAATTCTTCTACTAATAATTTTTGAAGTTCTTATATGACGACAAGGTTATTTGACCGCCCACCTATATGGATGGACTATGGTGGAAAACACATCGAGATTAAACACTCCACCATCACCCAGATTTGAATTCATGACCACTTCACTAATGTGCCAAAGCCAAAGCCATTGAACCAAGTTAGTAGGTGCCTTTGATATAACAATTAAACTATATAACCTATATGCATGGATCAATATAGTTAAAACAACATGAATTGGCGTCTTTGTCGTGTACTTTATTGCCACATAAACAATCTAGAAAATCCCCCAAAATTACATTCATTGGGACTCCAAAATTGGTTATAGTTGTTTATATGTATTTTTTGGATACAATATGATGGCTCATGTAGTGATCATGTGCAAGATGAAGGCATCAATTTTTGCTATTTTAAACTATGTCAATCCGTTTGGATTACATAGTTTAATGTAATAAGAAAAATTTGTCAAATTCTTGGCCTTGACTTGCATGAGATTGATAGAAATTTGTCCTCCCCAAACCCAAAATTCATTTACTTTGTCGTTTTCTTTAGATCAAGTCAATGCTGGTGATGAATCGACAATACATAAAAAGTGGTTGCTAGTGTTGGTTGCACACTTGAGTATTTTTTCACTTGTAGCAACAACAAAAAAATGCTCTATACTATAATTTCATATGCATTACCAAAAATTAGGAACTGGATTTACAAAGAAGATTACTTGTCTTTTCTTCTCACATAACTCATTTGACCTTCCTTCCCACTTAGAAAAGGGCCCGGAAAAGGGGTTGTCTTGGAACACCAAGGCACACTATGGTGAGAAAGCCGAAAACGACTTGGGTGGAGAGGCGAAGCCCCCCTTCAATTAAAAAGGAACACAAAAAAGTCAATGGAAATGGAAGGTACAATGAAGTGCCAGATCCCATTCTCAAAAGTACAAAAAGGCGGTGTCCATTCCGTAGCAAATTTTTTTTAAGGTTAGCAAGAGTATCTTTGTCCTTAATAACTAGAGGGAAGTGTCTCCAAATAGCCATTTGTGCATGCAAAGTAGAAATCCATGTAGAATTAGAGTCCTTTTAGAACTAATGTCCTGGTTAGCAAATCTTACTACATCTATCAGTCTAAATGTACTAAATGAA
Organism: Neckera pumila; assembly: GCA_963969595.1. Classification (NCBI taxonomy): domain Eukaryota; kingdom Viridiplantae; phylum Streptophyta; class Bryopsida; order Hypnales; family Neckeraceae; genus Neckera; species Neckera pumila. The sequence goes on along the minus strand of OZ018412.1, from coordinate 4,489,911 downwards.
AAAAGTCCTCAGGATGTCTATGGCTGATGTTCATAAATGAACTTAGAAATTTTTTCTTCAGTGGTCGTATTAGAAAAATCTAACTATGCAGTTTGCAAGGTTGATGACGGGAGCATTGGCACAAGTCGCAGGTGATCCAAGGTACACTATGAGAGTCTCCAACATCTTTCTCTTTTAAATAACCCCTAAAGGACCAGACTGTGTTTTTTGGACTTATAACTTCTTTGGGCAGGTGCATGTGAGTAGAGATTTGCACATTTTGGGCTGAAATTTTAATAGAATGTGGGGACGAGGAATATCTTTAATATGCTCAAATTTCATGACATTTGGAAATACGAGTAAAAAATTATTGCACAATATGTTGTTTGTTTCTCAACTCGGGCAGTCTGGGCAGATCTGGAAAAAACACTTTTTTAAGAAATAAAAATTTGAAATTTGTTCCTCAGATTTATATGTACTCAAAAAAGCTTTGAATCATTGCATTTCAATAGTTGAGTCAAAAGTTATGAGGCTTTTTAGTTTGCGGGCAGTTATGGAATTCCTACACCAAAAAAAATTTATCCCTTCAAATTAGCAATTTTATTGAGATTGACAAATCTTACAAATATTAATTAAATAAATTTTTCTCTTATAACTACACTAAAAATGATATTTAGTGTAGTATGACATTTAGAGTTTTACCCCCCTACCAGCCACAACACTAAATCTGAATTGTAGCGGATTTAGTGTTGTGTTGGACTTCAATGCGCCGCCTTCGCTTCTGTCGTCTCCTTCCCTGGCCTTTAACGTGTTCTAACACTAATTGTAAACCTTTTCAGATTTCAGATTTACCATAGAGCATATTTAGTGTTAGAAATTAGATTTAGTGTTACTTACTTATGATATTTAGTGTCAAGGTTCGTAATTAGTGTTGCCAACACTAAATATCATTTTTAGTGTAGCAAATAGTCATAATAAATGGTATCTTGTTTTTTATTTTGCATACTATAAGACTTGTACACTACAAGGGAAAGGGATGTTTTAAGTGAGTTTTTAAGTATAGTCCTAGAGATAAGATTATAAGTAATAACTTTTATGGAGATTTTCAGTAAAATTTTACTTAAAATACAATTTCTAATAAAGTTTTATTGAAAATCTCCATAAATGTCATTACTTATAATCTTATTTCTAAGAAATTTTTATTGAGAATCTCCATAAAGGTCATTACTTATAATCTTATTTCAAGGACTATACTTAAAACTCACTTAACCCCTAAAGGCCCAAGGCCTTTTTTCTGCCAAAAAACAACCAAAATTGCCATTTTTTTAGCAAAGAGTGAAAAACAATTAAAAAAAAAATTTCTTGCACATCTAACCATAGGATCTTAAACCTAACTAGTATGAGAATGTGTGAAAATATTTCAAAATTTTTGACTGCACAGATTGCAAGATATCTACGTTTAAAGTGAAAAAAACAAGTTTTTCAGCACATTGTGGGACTGAATTTTTTGACTTTGATCATTTTTAACTTAAAATTTTTGCACTACAGAGTTTTGAGCTTTAAATGTTTATAGTGGAGAATTGAGTTGACAATCTACCAAAACAAATCTTAATTTTCATTATTAAAAAATTGTTAAGTAGAAGTAGATACGAGATAGAAGGAAAATCTAAAATATTATTATATTTTAGATGGAATTAAAATGCACTAATCCCAATGGTAAGATTGTTCTAGCAAGCAAACTCAACCATGCAAAAAAAAATTCTGAAAAATTTGAAAAATTGCATTTAGAAATGAATCCTACAAGTTATTTTTTTTCAAAAAGATGCTCTAACTGCCCGAAAAACAAGAATGTCCATAACTTTCTCATAACAAATCCAAATGAAATGAATTTAAGCTTTTTAGATAGAAAAAAATATAATCTATGAGAAAAAAGAAAAAGAAAAGAAAAGAAAAAAGTGCAAATTTTTTTGCTGCCCGCCATTCTTTGTTTTGAGCTTATTTGGTCATAACTTTTGTTCTTGGGTATCGATTGTGAAAAGAATTATATTCCCATGAAGCTAATCATTTTTTCTACCTCTCAAGAAAGTTTCAAAAAATCAGGAGAAAATTTCAGCCCGTAGGTACCTACCCAAAAACGCATTTGTCCCCTGCAGGGACAACGGGCTTTTAGGGGTTAAAATACCCCTTTCTCTTGTAGTGGTAATTGGTTGAAATTCAACACAATAACATGCATAATGAGAAAAGAAGTCCTAGAACACTAAGCTTAAAAGGTTAGTGCTTGGTGCAAAAGACCTAAATGGGCACTAGCTTGGTGCTTAGCTAGACATTTGACATTTCACACTCTATTAGAAAAAAAACAAATGTATTCTATTTGTAATGATTAAAGTAATATTTTATTTTCATATTTAAATATTTAGACAACTTTGATAAGACAATGCAACTTTTTATTGATGATTCTTGAAAGCAAAAAAAATTGTATATTTTTATAATAAATAAAAGTTGAACCTTGTTTGCATTGATTGATTTGGAATTTTAAAATTTTAAAATTACTTTGACCACTTTCACTATTTAAAAAGATCAGTAGTAGTATTGTTCATCTATTTTTATACATTTTATTCTTCAAAATGCTACAATTCATTGCAACCATTGTATTGGTTTACTCCCTAAAGTCCCAAGGCCATTTTTCTATTAAAAAACACTCAAAAATTGCCATTTTGGTTGCATTCACCCAAGAACACAAAAAATAACATTTTTTAAAAATCTAACCGTAGGATCTTGTACTTCACTTGTCAAAGATCATGTGGTAAAAATTTCATGAAGTTTGATCGTATAGATTGGAAAATATTAGCATTCAAAGTTGAACAAAAAAGATTTTTTGAACACCGACTTGCAATTTCAGATGACTTTGACTGCCATTTGTGGAATATTTTTGCACTACAGTCTTTAAATTAAAATTTTTTTATGTTGAAGATGTCAGTTGAAAGTCTACAAAAGAAAATTAAAAAAAAAAAACTTGCTTTTCATTCTTTAAAAAATTATTAAGTAGAAGTAGGTCCAAGATTCTTTGAAAAACTAAATTGTTAATAGCTCTTAGGTGGTATTGAAATACAATAATCCCAATGGTGAGATTGTTTTAGCAAGCAAACACAAAAACAAAATTGTAAAAAATTGTGAAAATTGCATTCAAAAATGAATCCTACAAGTTATTTTTTCAAAAAGATGCTTAGATTGCCCGAAAAACAAGATTGTCCATAACTTGCTCATTATTAGTCCAAATAAATGAATCAAAGCTTCACATGTAGAAAAAAATATAAAGTTTTAGAGAAAAAAACTTTAAACTTATTTTGACTTTTTGCAAAAAAATTTGTATTGCCCGCCGACTTCAGTTTGAGGCTTTTTGTGGTATAACTTTTGCTCTTGGGCACCAATTGAAATAAAAATTATATTTCCACAAAGCTAATCAGTTTTTCTATTTTATGGAAAAGTTTCAAAAAATTTCACTGAAAATTGAGCCCGTAGGTACCTGCCCAAAATCTGATTTGTCCCTTGAGGGGACAATGGGACTTTAGGGGTTAAATACCTCACCGTACTAGCTTGAAAATTCCATATATTAATCCCTAAAGGAGGACAAATGGGATTTTGGACAGGTACCTACGGGCTGAATTTTTTGTTGTGTTTTTTTGAATTTTTTTTAAGATACAAAAATTGATAAGCTTTGTGGGAATATCATTTTTTTTACAATTAGTGTCCAAGAACAAGAGTTATGACCAAATAAGCTAAAAATAAAGGATGGGGGGCAGTAGAAAAAAATTTGCAAAAAGTTGAATTAAATTTTTTTTTCTCATAGATTATACTTTTGTCTATTTGGAAAGCTTTGATCCATTTTGTTTGGATTTGTTATGAGGAAGATATAGAATTCTTGTTTTGGGGGCAATTAGAGCATCTTTTTGAAAAAATTAACGCGTAGGATTCATTTCTGAATGCAGTTTTTTCAAGATCTCACCGTTGGAATTAGTGCATTTTAATTCCATCTAAAAGATATTAATATTTTAGATTTTCCTTCTATCTTGTACCTACTTCTACTTAACAATTTTTTTAAGAATGAAAATTAAATTTTTTTGAATTTCTTTTTTTTTCCTAAACTCTCAACTTAATTCTCCACTATAACTATTTAAACTCAAACTTTGTAGTGCAAAAATGTTCAAAGTCAAAAAATCTAATCTCGCAATGTGCTGAAAAACTTGTTTTTTCCACTTTAAACACAAATATCCTGCAATTTGTGCACTTAAAAATTCTGAAATTTTTTCCATTCTTTTATTCTAGTTAGGTATAAGATTGTACAGTTAGATGTGCAAAAAAAAAAAATTCAAATCTTTTTACTCTTTGCTATAGAAATGATAGTTTTCGGTGTTTTTGAGCAGAAAATAGGCCTCAGTCCTTTAGGGATTAATTCCTATATATTGATATATAGAAGTTGGGTACAAAAAGTGAATTTTTAGAATATACAAGGAATTTGAAATTATAATGTGAGCAATTGGTGAAAGTCAAGTATTGGGTAATTCTTAATTCCAATAATGTAATAAAAACTTCAATAAGAAGAATTCATGATTCAAAATGTGTATCCACAATTCTAAAACGTACGATGTCCATCTCATTCTTTTTATCTATGAGTCCAAATTAGTTTGTGGAAAAATTTCCAACACACTTTGGTCTTCAAATTAGAGTTACGATAAAGTTACCATTGAAAATTAGACAGGTTCCTACAAAACCAATTAGAAACTATCAAATTTTTTATATAAAATATGGAAGGTTATCCTTTCTAGGAACTCATATGTACATATGTATATACTACATATTTGTTTATTTATTTCATGTATGAGTGTATATCTCCATCATGGCTTGAATTAAAAGTTATGACTAAAAAATTTGGGCAATGTGAGCAATTTTTGGTACAAATTTCAAAACCCCTCTTTTACTTTTTGAAATTTGACAAGTATGTAACAAATAATCCATAGTAAGCAATGGCGGAAAATGACTTTATTTAAAAAATCCTCTATGTAAGGCAAAATTTCTACTCCAAGAGGAATCAAAGTCTATTGATCCCACCGGGCAAGGCCAATTTTATTTTGTTTTATTCTTTAATCATAAAATATATGTGATAAATATTTCTAGGACAATTCACATACATTTACATAGAATTCTATTACAATTTTGATCTATGGATGTTGAAGAAGATTTTTTTCCATTTCATGCCCAATGAACTAGAAAAATGGGAGTTTTTGACAATTTCTATCCAAAGCAAAACCCATCCAAGGCTATAAGAGTTGGCATCCATTGAGTGCTTTACGAATGTTTTAGAGAACTTATTGCAAGAGGTATATAAAATGGATGAAGTAAATTCAAATATTTTAGAAGAGAAATTTTTTCTATTCTTCAAAAATGTCAATAGTCTTTTTACTTGGTGCTTCATGATTTTTTTTACAAGATTTTGAATTATTTCATAGACAATTAACCCCTAAAGGATCAATATGCATTTTTTGGCTACATAGAAAATCTGGGCAGGTACGTGTGACTAGAGATTTTCATATATTTGGCCCAAATTTTAATAGAAGGCGGAGACAAGGAATATCTTTGATATGCACTAAATTTCATGACATTTGGAAATATGAGTCAAAAGTTATAGCCTAATATGTTATTTTTTTTTGTAAGTAGGCAGTTTGGGCAGATCTAGAAAAAATAAAATTTTAAATTGGTTTTCTAGAGTTATATGTACGTGGAAAGCTTAGAATCATTCTATTTTGATCAATGAGTCAAAAGTTATGAGGAGTTTTTGTTTGCGGGCATTTGTGGATTTTCTACTCTAAAATAAACTTTGAAATCCTTTACCTTACTCAATTTTAAATAATTTTTGAAAAAATAAAATTATAGGATGTAGATTTTTTATTACAACATTACAACCATTGGAATTGGCATTTTTCAATTCCATAATTAAATTCTTGACAATTTAGTATTTTGGATCATTCTCTACTACTATCTACTTACTATTTTTTTCCTGAATGTTGTACAATTTCAAATGATGTGAAATTTTTCAATCATGTGGCCAACTTGTCTAGAAAAAATAATCCAAAGAAGCACCACCATTTTGGACATTTTTTCATAGAAAAGTAAGCTTGTAAAGTGCAGCTGCTTTGTTTTTTGCAAGGCCAAAAAAATAATTTCATTGAATTTGAATGCTTATATCTTACAATTCATGCGGTGGAAATTTCTGAAATTTTACCACATGTTCTCAAATCAGCATACTATAAGATCCTACGGTTACATGCGTCAAAAAATTAAAAACTAAATAAATTGGTAACTGTTCTAAAATGATAGTTTTGAGCGTTTTTGGTGAAAACATAGTCATGAAACTTTAGGGGTTAAAGCTAGAAGAAAAAGAAAATTTTGAAAACATAGAGATTTTCTATCTAGATTCTTATCAAGTTATAATTTTGCAGAAAAGCTCTAGGTTTGCATTTCCTTCTAACTAGACTCTCTTAGGGGAGTAAGTATTAACCCGAGTATTAGCTCAATCTTAAAAGGATGGACCCACAATCACTAATTTCAAGCCTCACTACCCATTATTCTGTTTGCTGTCATTTTGCAACTAGATATGAATTTCAAAATTTATGTTTATTTTTCAAATACAAAGTCATATATTTGCTACAAGTCATGAAATTTTCAAATTTCTAGAAATTTCTTTTAAAAAATGAGGAAAATTCATATCAAATATAGAATATACTAAAAATTCTAAAATTTTCACCATATATGTATAGTATAGTATATAAAATCATGATATAAACCAAAGTTATCATATCACTTTATAAATAGACAATCGACAAACCATGGTTGTAGGTCCAAAGTTTGTATTGCTATAAAATATTAAAATTTATGAATTTTCTTAGAATTTTCAATTGGAGTAGAAACCAAATTTGATAATCTTCCTTTCAATAGTTGGACTCAAATTCAAAAATTATTATTTTTATGGCTGAAGAATAAATAGCACAAAATGACCAAAATACACTATTAGGGTGATCCGTGAATTAATCTTTAAAGGACATTTCAGGCCCAAGAGGCATGCTGCTCAAAGAATAATAGGAATTGCGGGAGCTTGCGTCAATGATTTCCATTTTGAAAATTGTCTCATTTTCCCTCTCGTCCGAGAAGGCATGGAATGAGGTTTTGCTTCATTGGAATTTTGATCATTGCAAATAGAACAATCTTCATTGTTTTGTGCAAAGGAGGAGGCACTTCTTTCTTGATGTTGCCTAAGAGAAAGCAATTGTCCAACTTTGTTCTTTGCCTAATTCAACAGTTTGCCAAAAAACTCGCAGCTCCTTGTTACCTGCTACAAAATCACTGTGATAGATTCCTTGGATTGCTTATTAAGGACCTAAAATGTCCTTTAAGAGTTAAGCATATTTTTATTCAGAAAAGTCAGTAATACCATAATGAGGGAAATTGCAATACGATTCACTAGATTGAAAGTGTAAGGTAGGATGCTTTGAAAGCGACCATTTAAAGGCTGGTCCGCCTTTTTTTGTAGGTTTGCATGATTATAAATATTTTTCACTCATTTTTCAGAGAAAGAAAAATGGATGAAGAACGTAATCCAAGTGGTTTCATATTTTTGGAAGCATTTTTTAATTAGTTATGAATTTCCTAAGATTGCTGTTGTAGGTACCTATTTGTGAGCCTAGGTCTCCCAAAATGCGTCCACTTACAATTTCTAAAGTGATTTGAGGAAATCAAGGTCAATGATTGGCTCTTGCAATAAAGAATACTTTTTGGGGGGGTTCAATCAATGACTAAAGTGGTCCATATAAAGACCAACTCATATCTATTCAGTACTATTTTGTAGGGTTGGTTTGAAGAAGCCGGTCGCTTTTAGAGCACCCTACCTTACTCAAGCAGCATCCAACAAACATACGGTGGGAGCACCCATAACCGTCCGTTTAAGCCATGCAGAGCATACCATGAAGCCAGTGTAAAAAATTAAAAATGGAAGGCAAATATGAGAGTGAGAGATGCCAATAAAAAAATACTCTTGGATTTTAAACACTACTTTAAAAAAGCTTGGTCAAATTGCAAAGACTAAAAGCACCCATTGCCCATTTGCAAAGACCCCATTTCCGAACAGCTCCACTCCCACATGCACCAGTCCACAACTGCCACGAAACCACCTAATCACAGTAGGATGGTTGCTGGATGAGCGAATTGGAGTACTATTCCAAAAATCGGCTTCTAGGACGTGGAGGGAAATGGGTGCTCCTACCTTAATGTTTTTTTTTTCCCATACTACAGACTTGGGTGCCGAAGTCATCCCAAGGATATCAAAAGGTCCTTGAAGGGTTAAAGACTGAGCTTCTTAGCATGCAATTGACCCTTGTAGACAAGGACAGAACTTTTCGAAGTACATGATTGTTCCTTTTGTATGATAGAGCTCCCCTCCCCGGTACTGTAGTCTAGCCCTGGCTGGCTGTGGAAACCTGCAGCCGTGCAAAACGACAGGAATGGTGGTTGCAGTACTTGGCAATGGAGCTGCCCGAGGAGTAGGCAATGGGATTCAGAAACAGCTTCAAGCACTGTTGGACGTTGCTGGGATCTGCAATGGAATTCAGAAATGGCTTCATTGGCTTGGTTGGTATTAACTTATTTGCAATCAGGAGTTCGAGAAGCAATAAGGTAAGTGAGTCCATTGTGGGCAAAATGGGAACAAGCCAAGAGTAGACAAAATTGTGATGGTGGTGTACATTACTGTACATCACAAACATAAGTTTGCCCACAATGAATTGACTCCGAATTTGTCCACAATGGGCTTGCTCCGATTTTGAACACAACGGGCTCACTTACCTTAAATGCAAACACAATACCAGCTTACACAGTTTGATGACTAAAACAAGAATACTAGTTCCAGCTAACAGGCAATTTGTTACGTGACTGCAATGCTTTGAAAACTTGAGGTACCAAGCCCATGAAGATGCATGACCAATAAAAATTAGCTCCCATTCAAGGTTTGATTCAAAAATAGTGCATTCTTGTACATGAACTATAACTGTTTATATAGTGTAAATATTTATATAGTATCAAATGTTGAGAAATTTGTGAGGGGCAACCTAATTTCACTATTTTGTGTAGACAAGTTTGGCATCACCTCCCAACATGATCCCAAACTTGTGCACTACAAGTATGCCTTCATCTTCATTTTTGGTAGGAGTGGGAGATGATATGGCCTTAACTCTAAGTAGCCATCTATCCCATGTGAATGCTCTGCTCGGCAAATTATTATCCTTAACCAATGAAAATGGTTATTATCTTCTCCGCTTCCCATTCTAAACCGGGCCTTTTACCTCCAATTTTCTCAAGTTTTTTGGAACCCCATTGGTCTTGCACTTTTTAAACCCTAATAAAAATTCCATTGTCTCCTTGGAGGATGAATGAAAGTTTGGGCAAGTTCCTATGTTTCAATTTTTGGTGAAATTTTTTAAAACTTTTTCTTAAGATAGTCTAAAAACACATTAGCTTTCTGGGAATAAAGTTTTTATTTCATTTGGTGACCTCAAGCAAAAGTTATCCCATCCTAAGTATAAATTTCAACTTGTTGGGTAGCAAAAAAAATCCACTAAAACTTGAAACAAATTTTTTTAGAATTTGTCTTTTGTAGATTATATTTTTGTCTAGAACATGGAAAGCTTTGGTTTGTTTCATTTGGATAAGTGATGAGGAAATTATGGTGCATCTTGTTTTAAGGGCAATCAGAGTAGCTTTATCAAACAATAATGTATTGCATTCATTTTTGAGCTCAATTTTCACATTTTTCCAAAAATAAAGGTTCTATATTGCAAGATTAACTTTGATTGTTAGAACAATCTCACCATCATAATTAATGTGTTTGAATTTCATCTTGGAGCTATTAAAGATTTAATTTTTCTGTCTATCTCTTATCTATTTTTACCAATTTTTTTAAAGAACATAAATCACCTTGTTTTTATGAATTTTTTTCCTAGACTCTTAACTCAATAATTTATGATAATTATTTTTAAATTCAAAATCTGAAATGGAATAGTTGTAATTAAACCTATGAGGGTTTTTGAGTTTTGACTGTGTTTTCACCAAAAACGCTGCAAAACTGCCATTTCTAGTACATTTCCAATACCAAATGTTGATAAAAGAAAACCATTTTTGGACACATATAATCGCAAGATCTTGTTGTATACTAATTTGAGAAGATGAAGACAAAATTTCAAAAATTTCCACTATGTAGATTGCAAGATATGAATGTTTTAATTGACAAAAAATCCTTTTTTGGGCCCAGCAAAAACTAAACAATTGCACTTCACAAGGTCACATTTGTATGAAAAATATCTAAAGTGATGGTGTTTATTTGTATTCATTCTTCAAGGCAAGTTGGCTACATGCTTGAAAAATTTCAGATCATTTGGAATTGCACAAGTGGACAACATATAGGATAAAAGTACTTAAAGTAGTGAGTTAGTAGAAAGAAGTAGAAAATGATTCAAGTTACTAAATTGTTAAGAGTTTAGTTACGGAATTGAAAAATGCCCCAATGGTTGTTATTATAAACAATCTATATCCTATGATTTTATTTTTTTCAAAAATATTGAAAAATTGAATTAAATAAAAGATTTCAAATTTATTTTAGGGTAGAGAGTCCATAATTGCCTGCAAACTAAGTTTTTTTTTATAACTTTCATCTCATTAATCAAAATGGAATGATTCCAATATTAGACATATATATAAATTTAGAAAACAAATTTCAAATTTTATTTCTGAAAAAAGTGATTTCTTAAGAATATTTTGAGCTGCTTGTCGACTGTTGAAAATGACATCTTTTACAATAATCATAAAGTCAAAAGATATGAAAATTGGGCCTTGAAGAAAAAACTTGTCCAAAACTTGTGTGAAAATTTCAAACAAAAATATAAAAATTCTATTTATAAACAGCTATCCAAATTGCTATATTGTCCAAAAAAATAGTTTGTTCCTTTAGGGGGTTAAGGGATTCAAAGTTTTATAAACTAGTTTGCTAAAGTGCCAAAAAACCATGTTTTCTTCATTGTGAATGCAAATATCTTGCAATCTATGTAGTCAAAATTTGTGAAGTTCTTTTCACACATTCTTACACTAGTCCATTCATTCTATTGCAAGATCGATTAAATATATTTATAATTTATAATTTTTTTCCACTTTGCACTAGAAATGACGATGTAGAACATTTTTGACAAAAAAAGGCCTTGGGATTTTAGGTATTAATGAGGCGTTATTGCTTTGTCAATAGGATTTTTATTATAATAAATGACAAATGAAATACTACAACTCTAATACAACCATAACATTCTTGAATTCAGCTCCTCACACATGTGTGTGCACAATCCTTTCTACAAATACAAAATAAATTTGTTGTATTTTCTAACCCCTTGTTGTGTAAACATTTTTCAAGATTGAATTCCACGGAATAGGTGGTGAAAAATTGTTTCCATAACAATATTCTTTGATGCATGTCAATGCCTATAAGAAATTGGCATTGGATTTGAAGCTACTATCTATTGTTGATGTCTTACTATAACCATTGTATATAAGAAATTGCACCATTTTCCACTATTTTGAGTGTACAATATTTTCTGAATATATTCTTGAGTTATATATAGTAGGAGTGCCTACACTTTTTGAGTTCACAAAAATTTCAAACCATTTAAAACTTCCTTCTTTACTCAAATACAACTTGGTATCCAAAAACATGCCTACACCCAAGGGCCAAATGTATTCAGGTTCCTTTAGGGGCTAGACAATATCTTGACTTATATTTGGGAATTACAATGAATATATAGTCTTTTATATAAAATACATCTATAAAACTAAATTCTATGCAATTGAAATGGTTACCCCCTAAAGGACAACACGTTCAAATGTCAAACATTAAATAAATGCAAACATATTTCAAGCACATAGAAACTTGATTTTTCTTTTTTTGTTTTCAACAAATGAGAAACCCACTGCATTAAAAAAACAGCCAAGCCGCAAGGCTAGACAAATGAAGAGAGAATGAGCAAAAAAGACAAAACAGAAGATATAATGCATAGCGGCCTAATAAAGATTACAGCTAGGAAGGCCAACGCCTTACCATCTAATCATATTGCAGAGCGGCTTATCTTAAAGCGCTAGCGACCTCTAGACTTAAACCGCATCAGGTGGCCGCGATTTGGCTTAGATTCAATAATATTTGGCTCCACTCTAAGGTTCTAGCTTCTAGGGAGGGCAATATGATTAGATGGAAACTTGATTTTTTCATCCATCTGAAAATGGCTACATTCTTGTGTTAGTCTTTTACATTTGTATGGTGTAGATTTTTAAATTCAACTTATGGCCATTAAAAAACAACTTGAATAAATAAGTAAACAAAATTCTCAAAACACCACTATAATTGGAACTTTAGATTTTGGACTTAAAAGGAAAAAAATTGTTGTGAAATAATATAGCAACTACGTCTAAGTTCTATCTTTGCATCTCCAAATTTCTTTACCCCCCTATATTTTTTAGAGATCAAAATCTTTGCCAAATCTCCATTATTACTATTTTTTTTCCTCAATTTTGAAAAAGTCATCATAAAAAATAATACCTAGCACCTTATCCATTTTTCAATAGCACATTAGGAAGCTTGAAATTGATGACAAAAAAATATGGTGTCCATGAAATGATCATCTGAAAGTACCATTAGAGAAAAAATCAGCCCTCTAGAGGACTGCTCTTTGGACCCCTTCAATACCCTGAAATTTAGTTTCAAGGGGCTGAAAAAATATTTTTTTTCCCTATTTTCGCACAAATAAAACTACTGTGACAGTGGCATAGGAACCCAGATTTTTAAACAATTTTTTTAAAATTATTGTTACTATTATTTTAAATATTAAAAAAATAAATAATAAATAATAAATCTTTGAAATCTGACTGCTCCGACGAGTAGTCATACACTCTGACTACTCACCAAGGGCCCTTTTCTAGTTGACAGGCCATGCTTGAAATAGCATGGCATGTCAATTTGGAACGGCCCTCCTAAGGGCTGATTTTTTCTTTAATGTAATCTAAATTTTTTAAAGGTTGTTGGTCACCTGAAAACATCTTTTACTCAATTTATCTTGAAAGATAAGTAGAAATTGCATCTCACCTGCTTTGCATCACATTTTCCAAACTCTTATTGAAACAACTGTGAATTTTTGAAATAGAGCCTACCTCTGCAAGGAAGCAATAAACAATGTCCTCACCTGTTCATATTCCTGAGGCAAGGATATTCAAACTAGCCCCCCAACATACTCTTCAATTCATTCACGATGGTCTTTGGACCAACATTATTGTTATTATTATTATTACTATTGTTACTATTATTATTGTTATTATTATCATCAATATCATCATCACTATTTTGAAGTCAAAGTTGGGATAGTGCTCTAATAGAGTTCCTTAAAATGTTTACCTTGGGTACATTATAATTACAATATTTATCCATGACACACTTAGAGCACACACAATTTTAGCACACTCCACCTTCACTATATAGTAATCCAAAGAAAGAGTACATAACTTCCAATTTGGTGCCTAAAGGCTTAATTTTGAAATCAGAGTTAGAAGATGATTCATCGAGATTTAGGAAAAACTTTTTGAACAAAAATAGCTCATAATTTATAGGAGAACAACTTTTGTTCTTGGACAAATAGCATATTGTGCATTTATAGTGAGTGATTGATTGACAAAATGGAATATTGTACATTCAAAGGTAATTTTTTCAAATCACATTTACTACACCAGTTACTAAGATTTTGAAATTACTTCTTGAAAGGAAACAACTCAAAACTTATAAGAGAATAATTTTCATTTAAAGCTCAAAAGCTTATCATGCCTCAATGGTTCACAAATGAAGCCCAAACAAGTGGACCAATCTCAAAAGACGACTCATCTGAACCAAATAATTTGTTTCTAGTCTTCTATCATCCAATGCTAGTGCTTTATTGCAAAGGCTAGCCTTGCAACTTGTGCTTGTCCTTTATAAACGGCTTCTTTGCAACAATACAAGATTGATAGCCCAAACTATGGATTATCTTTTAAAGTGTGCCAACGGTGAGATTGGTTCACTCGTTTGGGCTTCATTTGTGAACCATTGAGGCATGATAAGCTTTTGAGCTTTAAATGGAAATTATTCTCTTATAAGTTTTGAGTTATTTCCTTTCAAGAAGTAATTTGAAAATTTTAGTAATTGGTGTAGTAAATGTGATTTGAAAAAATACCCTTTGAATGTACAATATTCCACTTTGTCAATCAATCACTCACTACAAATGCACAATATGCTATTTGGCCAAGAGCAAAAGTTGTTCTCCTATAAAGTCTTAGTTGTTTAAGTTCAAATTTTTTTTTCAAAATCTCGATGGATTATCCTCTAAATCTGATTTCGAAAATATGCCTTTAGGCACCAAACTGGAAGTTATGTACTCTCTCTTTGGGGCACTGTACAATACAGTACTGTACAGTGGGGAGTTTACCAAGTGACCCACTCCAAATCCAAAGCTCTTGATGAAGGATCAAAACTGAGTGGCTGAAGATGCTCTAATAAAGACTTCGTAGTGACGCTGTAATGCAGATGCTTCCAGCTTGATGAAGGACCAAAAATCTGGGCTGAAGATGCTCCCAGACTTGGTAGTGACACTGTAATCCAGTCGCTTCCATCATTTTAGTATTTTAGTATCTCTCATTACATACCGCCGAATTGCAGATGCTTCCCACAACGGATTAATCAACTGTGGACTTCGAACGGATATCGAGATTAGGGGAAGCCAGTTGATTAGTTGCGGATCCTCTCTTCCCATCCTCCCTCTAGCTGTCGTCTGACAGCACCACCCAGTTCGGTGTACACTGCACAGACCTCCCTCCCTCCCTCCCTCCCTCCCTCCGAATCCATTGGATCCCCATCGAACAGACCAAGAATCTTTCAAGGAATTGAAAACTTAATAAGACAACGGGACGCAAGCCAAGTCCCGGAAGCCCAGTCGCGAAACAAAATCATAAAAAACCCGCGCATGCACAAGAAAAAGGGTGAATGATGAGGGCGCCAGGCCTTGATCCCGGTGCAATAATTGGCCTTACCGGTACAACGAAAGTGTGAGGGAGCGACTTTCCCTTTCTCAAGCCAAGTAGCTCTCGTCCAGAAAGAGTCGCCGCTCTCTACAGTGCTGCAAGGGTCCGGTGTCTTCACAGCAGTGGCTAACAGTATTGTGCATGGGTTTCAAAAAATAATTAAAAAAGCACTGGTGCTCAAGTGCCACTTCCTGCGACGGAGCGAGGGCGAGAGCGAGAGTCCGTCCGACTAACTTAGCTGTTGGGATGAAGCTGATGGGTCCGTGGACCCGGATGTCTTCACTACAGTGGCTTACAGTATACAGGACAGTTCTCCTTCTTGTATTGTATTGCATGGTGTTTTTTTTTCGAAAAATATAAAAAAATCACTGGTGCTCACATCTCACTTGGAAGCGCAAGAGTCCGACTGTTGGGATGAAGCTGATGGTCCGTGGACCCGGCTTTCCGTGGCCCACCGGGTCAACAAGCAAGTCAATGGCCCTCCTCATGTGCCTGGTCTTTCTGCGGTCCCGGAGACGCGTCGTACATCCATTCTCGACTGCCTCTTTTTCATTCCCGTACTCAGGCTCACAAGTACACTCTCCTGATGGTATATGGAGGCCGCTGGCGCAGGGTGATGGTCAGGCTGGTTTTAATTTCACGTCTCAGGGATTGGAGCTAGCCAGGGAGCCAGTGCATCGACACTTTCAGTGTGTGTCGAGCGAACCAATGCATGAGATTTGTGTTGCGAGCTCGTGATCTCAGTGTCAGGGGATCCGGCGTGAGGGATTTTGAAGTATTAGCTGAGCTCTAGCCATGGATCAGTTGTGGAGTGGAGGCTTGGTGCTGGTACTGGTGGCCTTGTGGTGGAGTGGAGTGAATGCGCAAGGGTCATGGAAGACTGTGGTGTCCAATGCTGGAATTTCTACCATGCACGCGGCTGTGTCTCACTATGGCAATGTCATTTTGCTGGATCGGACCAACATCGGGGACAGCCAGCTTCCGCTCCCCGATGGAGTGTGCCGAGACAATCCAGACGATCGGGTGAGCCGAACTTTGGGATGCCGTTGCACAAATGGCTCACGAAAAGGGCTGTGATGGTTTCACCGACCAAAGGTCTAGAGTGGTTGAAGTTTAATGAATTTACGAAAATCGCAAGTGGTGGCGAAAGCTGCATAGACTCCAGTGAAAATGTAATCATGTTTCAGTACACGTGCTTCTAGAATTTCATATACCATCTGTGCGACCGTGTAGGATTATTTGAAATGATGAGACTCTGTTTCAGGTCTCCTTTTCTAGACTGTGTCAGTCACGCCATCTGCAAAGCTCTTTTCCTTTGGGGCTTGCTGAACCCTGAACCAGTGTAGACAAGTATGACGGTGTCAGTAGTTTAGGCTCTCAGATTTTAAGCATCCGAAGAGGTTTCTGTGTTGATGGACCACAACAGTGACTTAGGTGCTTGCAATATCAGAAGAGCTTCATTAGGAAAATAGAGGATCATGGTACATCATTTTATATTATCATTAAGCGGTGCTTGCTTCAATCGATGTGGTCACATGCCTAATTCTATCCTTTCTGTGTCGCTTCGACAAAGCATGGACTTGGGCTATCTTTGGAGGGGATTCTGAGATCGAGTCGAAGGAATTGATGCAAATAGAATCTTTACCTAATGATGCTTCGCGCGCGCGCGCGCGTGTGTGTGTGTGTGGATAGGCTGATACACATGACTGCACTGCTCACTCGGCCATCTACTCCCCGGGTTCCAACGACATTCGGCCATTGTTCATCTTCACCGACACATGGTGCTCGAGCGGGCAGTTCGATGCATCGGGAATGATGGTGCAAACTGGAGGTGATTCCGACGGAGTGGCCAAGGTGAATCACTCCTTAAATTAGTATTTAATAGCACTAAGAGATCTGCACTTGCTGAACTAATTAAATCAATTCTATCATTACGGTATTTTGATCACAATGAGACAGATTAGGAACCAGCTTCGGTTGTTCATTGCATTCCGGCGCTACTAAGAAATCTGCACTTGCTAAGCAAACTTATTGAAGTAAATCTATCCTCACAGTGATTTTTCTTTCGTGATGAGACAGATTAGAGACTTCTCACCGTGCGGCGACGGTGGAACCTGCGATTGGGTGGAGACAACGACCAATTTACACTTTGGAAGGTGGTACGCTACCAACCAGCAGCTCCCGGACGGCACCCAGATTGTCGTCGGCGGCCGGAACGCCTTCAACGTGGAGTATGTCCCCGACAAAGGACGCGGCCTGATTCCTCTGCAATTTCTCGATGATGTAAGCTTAACAACAAAACTACCCAATCTCCACTTCGCCTCTGTGATTGCATCATCCTATCATTTCTTCAAAACTTTGAGTGAATCTGAATGTTCGATTTACATTTGTGTGAGGAGCGTGATTGCATCGTCCGATTGTTTCCTGAGCAAAACTATGAGGGGATCTGAATGTTCGAAATTTTGCCTGTTTGGGGGATTTGGTTGCATCATCCGATTGTCTCCTGAGCAAAATTATGAGAGGATCTGAATGTTTGAAATTTTGCCTGTGTGGGGGGCGTGACTGCATCGTCCGATTGTTTCCTGAGCAAAACTAAGCGAAAATCTGACCGTTTGAAATTTTGTTTTTTCGTGTGTGTGTGCGTGCAGACCAATGATGCCCAGAACGACAACCTGTACCCCTTCGTCCACCTCCTCCCCGACAACAACCTCTTCATCTTCGCCAATCGCGACTCCATCACCTACAACTGGCAGACCAACACCGTTGTCAAAACCTTCCCCACCATCCCAGGTGAGCCTCGCAACTACCCCTCCGCCGGCAGCTCCGTCCTCCTCCCCCTCACCGGCCCCGGCTTCACTACCTCTGAAGTTCTCGTCTGCGGAGGCGCCGCCGCGGGCGCATTCAGCAACCCCACCGCCCAATTGGCGGCTTCCAACACCTGCGGTCGTATCAACCCGTTCGACGACACTCCCACCTGGGCGATGGAGACTATGCCCACCCGTCGCGCCATGGGCGACATGGTCCTCCTCCCCAATGAGATTGTGCTCATCATCAACGGTGCCGCAAAAGGCTCCCAAGGGTGGGGGTACGCGTCGGATCCTGTGCTCACGCCCGTGCAATACTCTCCTGGTGCGGCCGCGGGGGGGCGGTTCCAGACGATGGCGGCGTCGGCTATTCCGAGATTGTATCATTCCACGGCGAATCTGTTGCCTGATGGGCGCATATTGGTCGCGGGCAGCAACACGCACCAGTTTTACACGTTTACGGGGGAATTTCCGACTGAATTGCGGATTGAGAGCTTCTCACCGCCGTATTTGGCGCTCACGCGACCGGGGCTCACGGCGCCGGGCTCACTTGCGTATGGGGACGCGTTTGATGCGACGGTGACGTACGCGGGGACGGTGACGGGAGATATCGCGCTCAACTTGGCGAGCGCGCCCTTCGTCACGCACTCGTACTCAATGGTAAGAAACTCCAGACCTTTCACTCTTGACATCACCCTATTGACAAACTGGTTTGATTGCTGCGATGCTGCTGTTTCTTTCTCGTTACTCCAGTCTGAGAATACTCGTTGTAGGTTGGTAACAAACGAACTGTTTCGATCACAATAGGTCTGAGATTCTTACCATCAGGATCAATATGAAGATTATCATCGTCGGCGAGATTCAAGGACATGATCAGACATAATGCGTTGTTGTTTCCTCGAATCTTCATTGTCATAATCTGTGCACTTTGGTTGATTAAGGGCTCACATTCAGTAGAAGGAATGAATAACGGTTAAATTCTTCTTTCGATCAGACAATGAGTCGAATTTTCCTATTGGATTCGCATACCGATTCCTACGCGACTCCGTAACAGAATTGAAGTAACTTATCTGTGTTCATTCACATGCATTGAGTTAGCTTCTGATCGAAATAAATGAATGAGCGCTGTATAGAAGGGATGGGGTGCTCAAACTTACAAAGCCATAGTCTCTTTTGAATGTTTAATTTCCAACTGTGCTGGATATTTTCAACTTCTGTTTTGCTTGATTTGAATCAAAGTAATGAAGCTTTGAGCCCCAGTAGATTAAAATTACCATATTGGTTTGGATAATGCAATCTAGGGGATGTAGAAATCAGGGGTGTCAGACCTTGCGATTCATACTTCACTTTGTTACCGAATTGAACTTAACGTAATAATTTATTCTTTTTTCTTCAATGTCCCCTTGTAGAATTTTGGAATGTGATTGTTTTGCAGACCAGTTTTTGACAGTCACCTGATTGCAAATGATTTCGTGGTGCAGGGTCAGAGACTGTTGAAGCTGGGAGGCACTTGGGTGGCAGCAGGCGCAGACTCGTACACGGTGTCGTCAACAGCCCCCCCAAGTGCCACCATAGCACCTGCAGGCTACTACATGCTCTTCGCAGTTGTCAACGGTGGTCCAAGTGCAGCATCCTGGGTGAATGTTGGTTGAATAACCTCCAACTAGAGCAGATGGTAATTCGTTCTTTCCTCGGGGATTTGACATCTAAAGCTTGATTCGAATCCAGGTCGATTCGGTCATTCGAAGGGCACTACCGAGGAATAGTATGCGTTGTTAGTTACTGTAACATATCCAAGTTGAGTGTATACGGTAATTAGGTAGAGGTGACCATCAGTGTGAATAATTAATTGCCATTGCATTCTACATCATTCATTATTAGCAGATGGGATTTGCGGCGGGGCCAGCAGGGTTTAGTTAATGAATTCGGACGTTAATATCATTCGGGAGCGAGTGAGAAACGGATGGCGAGGAAAGCTCCCGCGTCGCAGCTTCGGTGCAGACTCGCGCTGCCTAGGATTTGACTGCCATGAGAACTTGAGTGAAAGGCTGGTTCTTTGCCGATTGGACATTTCTGAGCTCTGAACAGTCTAATAAGGTGAGGCTAGCTGTGAGCCTTGAGAAAACGAAGAGTGGTTCTCGTAGAGTGAGAGTTTGAGAGATTGTGTAAGGGATTATTAGTGGCAATTTTTTTCTGCTTTTTGGCAATAAAGATGTTGGACATGCTCCAGCAGACCTTCAATAGTTGGATCCAGCTCTCGAGAATGTGGATCACTCACTTTGTTTGGATGTGAGGTTCTAGGGTAGAGAATATTATTTGCTTCACTTCCAGCATTTCAGCATTTGAAGTAGTGTGCGTTGTGGGGTATGTTTAGAGCTCCGGAGAGATCTTTGATTGTAAGCCAGAGTCAATGATATCTCGTGAGATCGATTTTTTTCACTATGAACTATTTCAAAGTTGGAAGTTGTAGACCATTACAAGTGACAGTAGATAATCCCCAATTCATTCCAAGATCATTTTCCAGAGACATTTTGTCAAGTTAAATTTATACCACTGGCTAACAAGTCCAACCAAGAATCTGAAAGTATTTATTGCTGTTGATAACAGGGATTTCCCTAATGGTTCTAGTATCCTGTCCGAAGTCTGTAGTCTCCTGGACTTGACTTGAAACCAACTCAATCAATCTCAATAGGAAGAGTACATCTGATGATCAATTTTAATCCTTGATTGCTTGTATTTTGGTAGTCCGCTCAGCAACTGACATTTCGGTTCCTTGGAGACTGATAGGCTGGTTCTCTTACTTATTGTCTATCTATCTACACTTGGTGGTATCAGGAATGATATCCGTTAGTAATGAATTTAGATTTCTGTCTACAACCCGTGAACCACCTCCACGACCACAATCACATTCTCAACAACAGCTATTCTATTTGGGGAAAAATATTGCCAGCTGTCAACAAGATTTGAGTCAAGCTCCAAGCATATTAAAAAAAGGAAGGAAGAACGGTATAAGTTTAGCCAAATTTTAGCCAAATTTTATTGAAATATGTTGTGAATTGCCAACGATTGTAACTACCGTCTATACAAGAAATATTACGTAAAATCCTTCTGAATTAGTAAGCTCAACTAAATTCTTGGAGCCATCCCAATGAATATGAAAAAGGATGGCCAGGGAAGACGCCATATCCTCCCCTGTTTCATAGAGACTCTTTGCAGTTTTTAGTAGTGCAATGCATTCTGAGGATATCTCAAATTTAGAACCCTCCAAGATTTGAGTATTCGTAGGACAAGATTAAGATATCCTAAATCTTCGAGTGATCTAGATTCAAAATACCCTTGACCTATACCTGCACATCGTAAATTTTCGCATCAAGGATATCAAGGTCTTTCAACTCTTTGGACAATGCTTGGTTTACAGAAATGGATTCTAGTGAAGTTTTGGAGCCACTAATTTGAGTGGGTTGCAACGCTACATAAGAATATTAGTTGCTGGTCAATCATATTCATGAGACAAAGAAACTCGCTTGTTATTGTTGCAATTGGCTGCAGTTCCATCTGAATTCGTTGATTTAGCTCTTGTTCTCACTATCACCATAACGTCGTGAGGCTCTATGTTATGGCATGAGGTTACTGAATTCAGGCTTCTGAAGAAATCAGATTCGATTTGTAAACTACCGAAGTTCGATCTGTATGCTAAAATTCAGTACCATTTCGTCTGACCCAAATGAACTTTAATATTGTTTCTTGAGTGATGAATATATGAACAGCATGTGTGGTGTCATGTGCAGCTCACCGACTCATCTCCATAACCTTGGCGTAAATTAGGCTTTTTTTTCTGTTAATTTACCTTCATTGGTAATGAGCATTGAGTTCCTACATTTAACACGGTAGTTGGTAATATGTCAAAATCCCCAACCCCACCAAGCATTACTGTACAGTACACCTATGGCATGATTGAGGGTCTGTCGACAACTAATTGAGTCCAGACCTGCATTTTTTGCACGGGGATGCTTCATTTTCTGATTTTTCAATTTGAGGGATCGTAAGATTTAGCCGTAGGAGTTCCTGCTGACGTTTTGAATCCATTTTTTGAGACTTGCAATTCCCAAGTAGCTGGGATCGACGAATCCGTTTAAGAAATATGGGGATATGGCACATGCGAAGAGTCGTTCTGTCAAGCTTCAAAACAGGGGGCATGATTTCATAGACAGTGCGTTACAACAATTGCAGATACAAAATTAGAGACTTCCACAACTCCGTGGATCTGAGGGGACATAAATATATGTAAATTTTTCTCATTTTTTAGGTAACTACCACGATAGCCCATCAATGTATTCTATATAGCAATCAGTATCGAAAACTGCTATTCAACTACTAAATACATTTTGAAACTTATTTATCACTAATAGCAAGTCCATGCTTTGAAGCAACTACAAATGTCACTCTCTCATCGACTAAGAAGAGGAAGGATATAACCCGTAAGCCTCAAAACATTATCAAACAAATCATGATCCCTACAGTAGTCGGCTAGAAACAAACATTCAGCAACTGTCACTCATTAACCTTCGCCAAGTAGAGACCAACAACCTAGCTACGCACAGCTGTCTCAGCAATACCGTTTACCAACGACATCCCATCTACATATATGGGTTCATGAAGTTATACTTCTGCTCAATATGAGCCTATACTTCTGCTAAATGTAAGCCCTGCCTTTGATCAACCAAAAACAAGAAATTTTAAAATTCCATTCGGTTATGGGAGATACTGCTGACCGGTCCATAACCGCAGTCTCGCTCCTAAATCAATTCAATATCCGGTCGAATTACAATTGGGCCGGTTGAATTCTAGCTATTGAATCTTTCTACCCCCAGTAGCGCGGAATGGATTTCTTCACCGCCGTCACAGTGGCCGCATCCACTCCGAAAGACTTCTCAATGACAGCGCTGGTGATGTTGGGCACGAAGATCTGGTTGGCAGTGACGAGGAAACCGGGATTCTGCGAAGTGAGAGTGTTGAAAGTGATGGCAGTTTCGTTGCCCACATTGAGCTGGAAGTGCTGCAGCGCCCGCGGGAAGATGGTGAAGTCGCCTTGCTGCAAGGTGGACGCGTACAGCACGTTGTCGTCGCTGATGAAGCCCGTATACACGGAGCCTTTCAACACGAAGAGAGTCTCCGTTGCCAGAGGGTGCGTGTGCAGGGGCACCACGCCGCCGATGGCGAAGTCCAGGCGAACGTGGGAGACCCCCATCGTGTTCAGGCCTGGGAACTCGTTCACCGTCGCTAGGCTCGCGATGGCACCCGTCTCGGACACGGAGACGTCGTACGCTGTAAGACCATCAGAAACAGGGCCAGAGAATCAGAAACCAAGAATAGTTTAATAATTCTGTACATTTAGAACAGAAGCATACAAACTGCGTGATTGATTCGATCATTGTGTTTGAATGTTTGATTTCAGCCATCCATGCGGGGGGATTGAACTGATTTAGTTGAATAGTTTACATGGCTAAAACTTGGGAACAGAGAACGCCAAATTCGTTAAGTTGGTAGAATTCCACGACTTTGGCGCACTTAAAGATGCGCGGCCTGAAATGAGAATTCATACCAGCCCTTGTTCTTAAAGCTTCGTGTAGAAGATGAATGTCACAATAAATGGTGCCCACAATTACGCCAAATTCAACGAAATTGACCATAGAGACACTTTTAAGGAGTGAATACTAGATGGACAACCAGCAAGTGACTTAGGATCTTGGGATTTGTAAATGAATGGTATTCCAATCCTATTCCTCGGTTCAAAGATACGAGCACTAATATATACTCCGTACATGTTCATGTTTGAACTGGCATTAAATCTACAAAAGAGTGAATCATATCATACACGTAGATTGCATATCAAGGGAATTAAACAAGATTACAAATGCAGGAGTGGCTCTGGGGTGCGTGAATGAATTGAACTGGCTGCAATGAATTAATCCATGCACAGACAAGCTCACCAGGTTGGCGGAATCCGGTATATGTGAAGTCCTTGGCGGTGACATTGCTTCTCGGCTTGCACGGAAACCCATTCACCAGGGGCGCCGTGGGCGACAGATCCGCCACGCAGAAGTCCTGCAAGGGATCGGGGTCAGCAGCATGCGCAATCTGGAATGCTCCCAGCAGGAACGCACAGACGAGAAGGAGCACCCTCATGGAGGATGTGGGGGTTGTAGAGGCCATATAGTGGCTAGATCGATCAGAAAAAACAGTAAAGCTCTCAGTACTCAATTGCAGTCTCTCAATCAATTACCACGAATAACAAGTTCAGATGAAGAGTGTGTATTCAGTGAATGCCGAGGAATGGTATATATACATATCTTTGCTTGCATTGCACGCATGGGGCGTGAACCTGACGAGCATCTATATTGAGAATCGATTTGGGGGACTGATCGATTGCGCCAAGCGAGGTCGCCGATGAATTGGATGGACATCGGGTTTCTTCCAGGAACCTGACATGCATACCGTGTTCACAACCCCTGTCGGAAATTAAATATGCTACTAAGATGCTTTCCCCAGGCAAGCGTTCTACGTCGAAGAAACCGATCCTCTTTCTCGGTTGCAGCCCTCAAGCTCACTCAGTCGGTGTAATGTTTACTTTACTCGGGGTCAAGAGAATCAGTCAACGGAGTCAGAAGGAGGGTGTCAAGCGTCGTCGATCTTCGTCGACATTGCTAAAATAGGGTCTCCATGAGATGATTACTTGGCGTGACACGATCTCTGGCCGCAAAATACCATCCTTATGTACACCATCCTCAACAGACTGTACAACGAATTCGAAAGCTCGTCAAGTAACTATATTTGAATGAAAATTTATATATTTGTTTTTCACAATTGAAGTCATATAAAATTTTCAAATTTTTTGGGGAAAATTTGAAGTTGTTATAAATTTTTTAAGAAAAAAATGTAAAAAAATTCATATCTTGAAAAGACAAAATATACTCAACAAATCTAACACTTTCACCATATGTATAGTGTTGAAGGTCAAGATGTATATTATAGTGTCAAGGTTGCTATTTTGTGAGTGTACAAGTATGAGCTTGCAAGCATACAATTTTTTAAAGTGAAGACCTATGACCTTGGATAGTGGGACCTATGACCGTGGGCATTTAAATACTAGAAAATTAGGGTTGAAGTATTGAACTAATCTTTTTATTTTGTCAATAAATGGAAAGTATAGGAGATTAGATGGTGTGCATTATAGTATAGAGAAGAAATTTTAAGTCATAACAAGTAAATCATAATACAAATTGGAAGTTAGGGGAAATGGAATATTGGCTATATTGACTTTGTTATGCAAGTACATAGAGTAGGGTGCAACGACATGGACTAAGAATGGCCATTAAAGTAATAGCCTTTTTTTGTGTAAGGATAATTTGCTCAAATGCAAATTCAACAGTTAATGCCTCATCATACTAAGGCAATATATATGGTTTCTTTGAGCTTGGAAAAAATATTGGTCATTAGACTTGTTTAGATTTTTTTTTTAAATTTGATTTAATCTTAATGTATGGGTTAGTGGACTTAATAATCAAATTTTAGAAAAGATAATTTAGTAAAGAAGAATTGATTCTATATGGAAAGAACTTTGTCAAACTGAATTTCATTTTGGTTAATCACTATCATGTAGCAATGTGAATCCTCTTGGGGCCAATGAGAGGGTGCTAATAATTTCCTCTTGATGTATTGTTGTTGGACTTGTTTAGATTTTAAAATAAAAAATTTATTGATAAAATTATTTTTATATCTAATGATCTTTGTCACACTGAATTTTATTTTGGTTGATCATTGTCTTGTAGCATCATGGATCTTCTCGGGGCCAATGGGAGGATACTAGCATTTTCTTCTTGATTTGCAGCTTGGTGGACTTGCTTAGATTTTAGGAATAAAAATCCATTGACAGGACTTAATTACGTTTGGAAAGAATTTAGCCTCATCAAATTCTATTTTTGTTGATCATTATCTTGTAGCAACGTGGATCTTCTCAAGTCGGATGGAATGGTACTTTTACTTTTATCTTGATGTGTTGGTAATTGGACTTGTTAAAATTTTAAAAAGAAAATATTTGGTTGATAGAGATTATTTTTGAAAGAATGAGCTTAGTTATACCAAATTGTTGATTAATTTATCATTGTCCTCTTGTGGAACCTCCTAAGGGATCCAATTCTTTGTCTTGATCTAATGGTCATTTGGTTGATCACTCTTCTCTTGTTGCTTGGACCTTCTCAAAGGATGAAGCATTTATTGTCTTGATCTGCTACTTGTTGAACTTTCACTAGTAGAAAAACTATGTCCAGAACAATAGATTTTCAACCGAAAAGCGTTGTCCATTCAGTTGATTTGGACGCGTTGTACCGGACAAAATTCCACTGAAATCTATTGTCCAAATTCTGTTGTTTCGGACATTTTTCCAAAGTTTTTTTTTTTTTTTTTTTTTTTTTTTTTTTTTTTTTAATGAAAAAAATAATTCTTTTAGGCTGCCCGGAAAATCCGGGCAATCCGCCATGTGGCAGCCACCTAGGCAGCCCGCCACGTGGGCAGGTCACCTAGGCAGCCCGCCATGTGGGCGCGTGAAGTCATGGGCCTTTGAACCTTGGACCTCGTGGTTGAGGTCCAAGGTTCTTAGCCATTGAACCATGGCCATTACCAAGTGTATAAAGTGTGTAGAAATTTATATAGAGTTTTTGCATTAGTTTTTATTTTCTTTGTAAAATCAGCAGACTTTGGAGGCCATTTGGACATAGTCAAACAACTTTTTTCAAAAAACTTTCAACCAAGAAAATTTGGGAAACCAAAATAAATTTCACCTCCAAAAATCCGTTTGCAATTTGAAGTCTCCAATCAAAAGTTATGGACAAAATCAGAGAGGATGTTCGAAAATATCCAAAAAAATGTTTCTTGCTACCCCTCTCTGATTTTTGTCCATAACTTTTGATTGGAGACTTCAAATTGCAAACGGATTTTTGGAGGTGAAATTTAGTTTGATTTTACAACTTTTCTTAGTTGAAAGGTTTTTTGAAAAAGTTTTTTTGCTATGCCAAAATGGCCGCCAAAGTCTACTGAATTGAAAAAACATTGAATTTTTGAATGATTAAGTCAGAAAAATAAAATTCATTATACTTAAAATTCTAATTTTGGTGTTGAACTTCGAATTGCCCAAGGCACAAAATTTTTTTGTCAAAAACATTTTGATAATAAATTAAAAGTTATCAAGTTACTATTTTACATAGTTCATATTTTTTTAAAGTTTGTTTTGAAATCTTGTTTTAGCATCACAAATTCAACTTTGAAAATGAATGATTATGATTTTTCTAGTTTTGTGCTAGGGTGTGTATTGCTTATCTTCATTTTCTAATGTTGAGCACTCTTGGCAATGAGTGTCAAATACATCGAAACTTAGAAAAAACTACGTGATTGAATGTCTTCCAACTTTGGAGATTTTATTAACAATCTTGTCGAAAGTGTGTAAGAAGAATTTCAAACCAATTGTAGTTATTTGTCATGGCTGCCCAAAACCACCCATTTAAGAAGAAAAGACCTTTTCATATATAACTTTTAGTTGCTACTTGGATTGGTCTAAGATTTTATAGGCATTGAGCTAGCAATAAAACACATCTTCAGTAAATATTTTACAAGGATCATATTCAATATATATTGCATTGTAAAAGATTCATCCTAAAGTAGAAAATAGAATGAATTAATGCCTTAAGGCCTTATAGATTAATTAATTATTTGACATCAACATGCGAAACTTGTCCTATATAATGCTAAAGGTATAAGAACAATCCACAATTTTTCAAAATTTTATAAAATGTATTCTATACTTAGCTGAATCTAAAGATTTTCAAAGATTCTAGGAGATTCCAAAAAGATTCCTAAAAGATTCCTAAAACATTCAAATTCGACAAAAAGTTGTTGATTTGGTCATTGCACTATTCAAATCAACAAAAAATTGGAAGCTGTTTTGTTCGCATTAACAAAAAATTCAAAAATCAGTGAAAATGGACATTCCAGTGTACAAAACAACAAAAATCAATTGATTTTTTGTTGTTCTGGACACAATTTTCTACTAGTGTTTGCGAGATTTTAGTAAAAAAAGAAATTGGTAATCGGGATTTGTTTGAAATTGAATGAGTTTGTTCCATTGAGATTTAGATTTTTATAATCACTCCCCTCTTGTTGCTTGGGACCTCTTAGTGCCAAGAGGAGCCCTTAGCTGCGGACTACAAAAAAAAGAAATGAAGTGGGGTGGAGGATTGAGGGTCCACTGCAAAACAAACAATGCCAAGTGTCTCCTCCCCTTTCCTTATTGGTGACGAGACAAATTTTTGATACAATTAATAAGTGCAATTTTATATGGCCAAGTGCAAAAAATGATAAATTACATGCTTCAAGTTCTTTCATTCAGCTCTTAAGGACTTGTTTGTATATACAAGATTTTTGTAAAATTTGGCTTAAAGCTCGGGTTCAATGACTTCAATCTGACAATGCTTGTGCAAGGATTGGTTGTTGTTTTTATCACATACTAGGTTGTTGAAAGGGAAATCTTGGGGCTAATGGGACCTCCTAGCTACGTAGCCAATAATCAAGAAAAAATAAAATTTGTAATTTTTTCTATCATTCAATTCTTAATTGTTGCATTTTAGTTGTTTTTTATATCATTTGATTTGAGATCCAGGAACCTTGAGTTGCCAATGGGATCTAGGGGCCGAGTCTCTAGCAATCTCAAAATCAAAAACAATTAGAACCACTCACTAACTCTGGACATATACTACACGTCACAATTTTATTTACATGGCCATTTCAGTGATTGGTAGACTCCATCAGTACGTTAATTATAAGCATCTTTATTACTTATTTGTTGATTCTACAAACTGAATCTAGAAGAAGACAAGTTCATACATTCTCCAAGCTTAAGCTTCAATGAAGTGAACTGCCTCTTTTTTGTTGCCGGTATCATCAAAGTTCCAATTGAGAATCTTCAATGTACCTAGAAGACCAAGAATCTATAAGTACTCGAAATCTGAGATTGAGAGACTTCAAACTCAAGCTACACATTTACCTTCAAAAGCATTATTTATTTTTTGGAACAAATATTGTAATTTGATGGAACATTCTATACAACCATATTTTCATCTCCATTCATCTTTCATATCAATTGCATTCTTCAGTTTTGTAATATATACTTCCAATATTCTAGATAGTATTGAAAATTATAATTTTCAATTTTCATCTAAATTCTACATAACCACAGTAATAGGTCCACGATAATAAGAATCAAAATTTACTAAAAATAATAAATTTTGACCAAAATTTTTAGATAGAATCTCTGTTAGATATATTATTGAGTTTTCTAATGTTTTTTCAAATTTTTGAGCTCAACATTCACATAATCCCCGCTTAGCACTTACAAGCTCATATTTGCACATTCACAAAATAGCATTGCTGATTACAATGTATAACATCATGGTACAAATCAAAATTATTGGGTCATTCTAAAATTTGAAAATTAGCAAACCAAAATTATTGGATCATTCTAAACTTTCCAATTGGAGTAGAAACCGCACTTGATGAGCTTTATTTCATTGGATGGATTCAAATTCAAAAATATAACTTTTATAGCTCAAATTCACATTAAGAGTAAATAACAAGAATTGGTCAAAATACACTATAAGGGTAATCTGTGGATTAATTCCTAAAAGACCAAAGAGCCCACTTTGGGCTTTTTGAGAATTTAGGCAAGCCCTTTTGATTTCAAAGTTTAGAATTTTTGCATTAAATTTTTAGAATGGATGCTACTCATCAATTGTAATCTATGTGTGAAGCTTTGTTTCATGTCAATCCAATAAATATTACAAAAATTAGAAGTTTTTTTTTATTTCAATGTTAAATTGAATAACATAAACTATATATTCTGAAAAAAACTAATTATTTTTGGGAGATCATATAGATTTATAACTACTCAAAAAAATTGAACCATTTAGTTCCAAATAATGGGATAAAAATTATGAGGAGTTTCATTTTGTGGGCAATGAAGGTAGAAAAAATATATAAAGTCATCTTTGCCATTAGAAGAGATTTGAGGCCTCTAAGAGACCGTGAATTATCCTGGATTCCCGCAGGGTTTCCAGACTACGGGAACGTAGGATAACTGCTAGCTGATGTGGTTGAAAGAGTGCCATGTCATTTAAAATTAAATTAAAATTAAATTAAATTAAAAAAAATGGCCTAAAAATGATATTTGGGAGATTTTTTTTTTTTTTTTCTAACAACCCGTACCGGTTGTTCACAAATCTGGCCAAATTGGAGAACGGGCTCAAATCGGCCCTCCAATGCCTTCAAATCTCCCCTAACGTCTCAATTTTCAAAATTTTCAAATAAGAATAAAAATAATAATAAAGGTTATCAAATTTTTATTAGAATATTCTCACCATTGGAATTAACGATTATCAAATTCTTCTTGAAGTTATTAGCATATACTCCCTTTGTCCCACTAAAAGCCTCCCAAAATCTTCCCATTAAGACTAGGATTCTGGCGTATTGGGAAGTTTTTAGTGGGACAGAGGGAATAAGTTTTATCTTTCGTTCAATAACATCTTCCATTTCACAATCTTTTTTAAAATGAATACAAAATTTGTTTGGGATAAATTTTTTGCATATGTTTTCAACCCATTTTTCAACATAATGAATGAAATGAACAAGTTATAGGACGTATGTGTTCTTTTCCTAAAAACATTGAAAGATAAAACTCTACCTTTTGAAAGGGCTAGAAAAGCCTACATTTTGAAGTTTAAGCACATGGAAATTGCAATTGGTGAGGATATTTGCTATAAAATTTTAGGACAATGTACTTGAACAAGTCAACTAAAAGATCTATGGTTGGATTTGTTAAAAAAAATTATTGATGAAGATTTTGACTAGGCTTTAGAGGTGAGTATTTTGAAGTGTTTTGACTGTATAGTAAAAATATACTCAATTAACTTCCAAAAAAATATTTGATGAAAAAACATTGTTGTCCATCTTACAGTTTTAGGTGAATTCATCCAAATGGACACTTAGTATTTACAACAATGTTATAGGATTGGACACTCTGACTATTGGACATTCTTACAATTAGAGCAACTCCACCGCACTTTGAAATGCATGCGTAGCCAGTACTGTTACGGGATGGCGGCGCTTTGGGGCTCCATCACATCACTGCAAAAGCCTTTCCAATTTTTTTGGGCAAAACTACAAAGCTTCGTCCACACCATTTTCAAGGTCTTTTTTGCCCACGTAAGAGCTTACGCAATGACTCAATGGAAGAATCATTCTCTTTCATGATGTCATTGATGGTATAAAAGAAGTTGGATAAGCTCGCGCAATGACACAATCCTTTCACAATAGAATAATCACTCTCTTTCATGACATCATTGATGATATAAAACAAGTTGGATAAGGTGTTGCCGAGGGTTGAAGCAGTAGATGAAATTTGAGGCCTCAAAGAGACTGCAAGTTCTCCTGCAAGAACGCAGGGGAAGCATCTAGCTGATGTGGCCAACACTGTGCCACATCATTCTTGAAAAAAAAAAAAAAAAAAAAAAAAAAATATATATATATATATATATATATATATATATAGTTTAAAATGTTATTTGGAGAATTTTTTTATTTTTTATTTTTAGAAAAAAAAAATCCAGACAACCCGTACCGGCTATTTGTAGAATCGGGCCAGCAATAGAAATGGGCCAGAAATGGCCCTCCAATTCCCTCCAATGTCATCTAATGCATGGATTGCGGTGGGACTATTTTTGAAGAAGGGGAGACAAAATAGCAACATACCAACGTCACTCTATAAAAACCATTTTGCAGTCCTTTTGACATTGATGCAATGGAGCTGCTCTTAGAAGTTTAAGATAGGAAGCTCATGAATGGAGCAAATAAGGAGAAATGAGGATTATAGAAGGTATGAGGAGGTCGATGATTTTTTTTATGGAGACAGAGAAATAGAAAACAAGTGACCAGCAAGTAGAAATGTAATTTTTTGGACTCAAAATGAATTAGATAGTAATTTTCAAAGTCAACATTGTATAGGGCGCTATTTCTATTTGTGGATTTGTAATCAATCAGCACAATAGTTTGAAAAGAAGTGAATGGCTTTCACAATTTGTTCATAAACGCTGCAAAATGCGTAACTACCTTGCCTAAAATGGAGCAGTAGAGAGATTGAGGTTACATTTTATAAACAGTTCTGTACTTCTATACATGGCATCTAATTGGGTACAATGGTCTTTGTAATCAATCTTTTCAATCCATGGGAGTAAGAGAAAAATTTGCATCCTTTTTCCATTTATGGCCGGCTTCACTAACATTTATATTTACCATTTATTTTTATTATCACTTTGAATTTCCTCTTCACAATAAAAGGAAGCATTCATGATTGATCAACCACACATAATACAAGGCCTCCATGGCTATTCCGGATCTTAGAATGGCGTATTGCCAATGACTGTTTCCTGCCTTAAAAATGGTCATCCATTCTACCAACCACCTGCATTATTTAAGCACCTTTTATAGGGTTTGTTCTTAATGCCCGCTCCATTTCAAAACTTCCTATCTTAGAATTGGGGACATGGGAACAACTATGCTACATCAACTTTCTTGGAGTTCTCCGTCTCCATTTGCAATTAGAGGCCCTAAATTAGCTAGGAAAGGTGTAAAAGATAAATTAATGAAGTACAAAATAGTTTTTTTGTTACATGCACCCCTGGGAGGGACGAGTCGAGGGACAAGTAAGGAATTAGTTCACACCGACCAGTTGAAGCTAGTGCCATTTTTATTTTGAACAAGCCAAGAGCCACATTGTCTTGAACTTGCTCCTCCAAAGCTACAATCACCCCGTGCACATGGCGATAAACCATCAGGTTCCGCCTAGTATGCCAGCAAGGAAAGCCTTAGCGGACTTATCCACCGCCAAGCATGGCAAAGCTTGGCTTTTATCGCCCCAGGTAAAAAAATTGGGTTGTCAATTGTTGGAAGGGATTAAATTGGCTGTTAAACTGAGGGTCTGCATGATCGGTCTTCTTCTCGCAACTTTTGTATAGGCAAGTCCCGTGTAGCTTTAGGTCAGAAGCTCGGCAATTAAAAAGGTTTCGGATTTTTTAATTGATAGAAAAATTGAAGAGCTTGTATTCGATTGTTGGGCTTAGGGAGTAGGTTCTTATGCTTTACTTATCTCATTGCTTCAAAGTTATTTCATCGATTTTGTGAGCATGAAGAATGCGAGTTTTCAGCAGATGGTGCTGTCAAGTAGTCCAGTGCCATCATCAGTTGGACCAAGTTTTGGTGCTTCTCCTTTTGTTTCTTCAATCCCTACAAGTGCCCTCTTACCCTTAGATTCACAGGCCGCACCACAGGAGCGACATTGGAGCAACGCAACAATCAAATTTACAGTTGTTGTCACAGTGTAAAGTGCATGTGGAAGCTCACAACTTTGTGCCAATGAGGCAGCACCAATGGGCGCGTACTCATGAGCAGCTCATCGCAAAGTTTTCTAAAAAGCGTGGGTGGAAGGTGAAGTCCTTGGTGGACAAATGAAAGAAGCTGAGGAGCAACTACTCCAAAAAAAAAAAAGATGAGGAATCAAACAGGGACCGAAAAGACCGGTGTGCCAGTGTCAAGAACGGGTATCTCAAATGATCCTGTTGACTTTTCCAAAGAGCACTTCAACATTGGTCAACCACCTCATTTATGGTCACCACCACACATCGTTCCAGCTTTAGGTACCGCTGACGATAGCACTGGAAGTAGTCCATGTACGCATGCAGCTAATTTAGTTGGTTGCCGTGACAAAGGTGCTTCTTCAAAATCTATAACTGAAAAGGCCCAAATTGACAGAAGTTTGATGGAGACATTGGACAAAATGGTTGACTCTATTAAAGAGATTGAGAAGCTCAGGATTGAAGCTTCTCTGACTATGCATAAAGATAATCAGCTAGAACATCAGATGGACCATGAGGAGAATATTAGGAAATTGGAACTAGAATTGTTCAAACTGTAGCAGGCCACTATTGCAAACCTGGCAGCTATTTTTGCAGATGCTTTGAAGAAGAATGGAGAACAGCTTACATCTTTTGTCCATTTGGATACATTGAGTGTATTTAATTTTCATGAATGCAATTTCATATCATTACTACGTCAAGTTGAAAAATTGCTTGCATTACATTCTAGTATTCAACAATTTCTATGCTATAAGTTTATGTAAGATTCACATGCATATATTCAATGATTTTTATGCATTTATGTAATCAATGATTTTTTAAATATTTAGGTATTCAATGATTTCTATACTATGAGCTTATATATTCAATGATTTCTATGCTATAAGCTTATGTATAAATTTGTGTGAATAGATTTGTTTTTTGAATTTATGGGTCACATTTGTATTTATTTATTTAATGATGTATAAACAATATGTTACTTATATTTAAGGTGATATTGAATTTTACAATTGTAAAAAATTCAATGTAATGCAAGACCTAACCATCAAGCATAAAATCTTATTACGTTCAATACGCAGTCTTTAAATTTTTCTGACAAATTGAACATTCATAACGGTAAGTAGTGTTATACACTACTAATACATTGGTATAACTTATAGTGCAATAAATATTATTTTGAGCACAACTATATTTTATAGTGGATTACGTTGCATCCATGATGCACACAATATATTTCTCATGGCCTCTCCTTCCAGTTTTGCATCTAAACCTTCACGAGGAAGTTGTATCCTCCTAACGTGAAAACCAACATAAGGGTCACGTTGAAGTCTAACATCTGCAAGCATAGGCACACGTTGCCTCTTTAGCTCACAATAATTGTGTAGAATGCAATAAGCTAAGGTAACAAGATCAGCCTTGTCAACTAACATGTTGAATCCTTCAGGAATGCACCAAATTTTCTTTAGAGCTCCAAAGGCCTATACAATAATTACTCTAGTACTATTGATAGAGGAGTCCAATCTTCAGAAAAAACAAAATGTACTTAGTATGAGAGAACATGAAAATGCAACTTCTTCTATGCGGTGAACCATAAAACAAAATTAGAAAAATAAAACATACCTATTTTGAACCACCATTGCTAGATCACCCAATTTGAAATTTTGGAGCAAATATGGTCAGCTTGGATAAGCAGTGTCGTAGATCAAGCTAGGCCTAAAAATCCATTCCACCCAAGTGGATGACTAGCCTTGTTAGAATTTATCTTGTAATTAATTGTGCAGCTACAATGGATACAACAAATTGCCCAACAATATGTTTACCTCCAGGTTGGCCCGCACAAACAATTCAAAACATCTTATTTGCATTGCACACTCCTTATAAAACAATGTTATGAATTTTTTTTGATTAAGTTTTTTTGGAGGCATAGGAATGTATTATTTGCTCGGTTGGGTTGTGAGAAGGATATGGGAGCCATCAATTGCACCAGCTATGTTTGGTAAGCAAGTGATGTCCCTAAAAATTTCTATAATATTTTGAAGTCAATTGCCCTGCGATGTGTGAATAAAGTGAAAGAATAAACTATTCTCTTCAGTTCCTAATGCCCGACAAATTATCACAATGTACTTTTGGATAGCAAATTTATTTCATTTATATAAGTTGTGCGTCCTAGTACAATTTACACCATATGTTAACCCCTAAAGGCCCAAGGCCTTTATTCTGCAAAAAAAAACTTCAAAATTGCCATTTCTATAGCAAAGAGTAAAAATTTTGAAAAATGTTTTTTTTACACATCTAACCGTAGGATCTTACACCTAACTAGTATTAGAATGTGTGGAAAAAATTTCAAATTTTTTGACCGCATAGATTGCAAGATATCTATGTTTAAAGTGGAAAAAAAAACAAGTTTTCAACTCATTGTAGGACTAGATTTTATGACTTTGAACATTTTTAACTTAAATTTTTGCACCACAAAGTTTTGAGCTTTAATTCTTTAGAGTATAAAATTGAGTTAAGAATCTAGGAAAAAAAAATCCAAAAAAACTTAATTTTCATTATTAAAAAAATTGTTAAGGAGAAGTAGATACAAGATAGAAGAAAAATCTAAAATATTAATATCTTTTATATGGAATTTAAAAGCACCAAACCCAATGGTGAGATTGTTCTAGCAAAAAAAACTAAACCTTGTGGAACTTTTTTTTCTAAGAAAATTGTTAAAATTGCATTCAAAAATGAATTCTACAAGTTATTTTTTTCAGGAAGATGCTTTAAGTATCTAAAAAATAAGATTGTCTATAACTTTCTCATAAAAAATCCAAATGAAATGAATCAAAGCTTTATTGCTAGACAAAAATAAAATCTATAAGAAAAATAAATTAAAAAGAATTAAAAAAAAATCGCGATTTTTTTTTGCTGCCCCCCGTACCTTGTTTTGAGCTTATTTGGGCATAACTTTTTTTCCGGGCATTGATTGAAAAGAAAATTATATTTCCACAAAACTTAGCAGTTTTTGTATCTTCAAAAAAAGTTTTGGAAAATCACAACAAAAGTTCAGCCCGTAGGTACCTACCCGAAATCCCATTTGTCCTCCGAAGGGACAATGGGCTTTTAGGGGTTAATCAATAGAAAACAAATTTCATTTGCTTTTTAACTGAGATGGAGGCTCTTACAAATGCAACAGCAATGGGACGCAAATAAAGTATTTAAAAATCAACCAAAGCCTAAAATGCTAAAAAGCCCATACAATAAGTTTGCTAGTATTTCAAGTCCAACATTTGTAGTGATATATGTAAGCCATTGTCTTCAATAATGCCGTGGTAGATATACTGGCGTAGCTTAACCTACTACATGTGGCGTGAAAAAATATAACTACAATAATTAAGAGCAAACGTCTGGACCCTAAACTTCCCTCAATTTCAATTGGATCGAGGGGTACTACACGTTGACATTGTCTACAGCCAAAAAAGGTCAAGAGTACAAATACAAACGCAAAGTAAATCAAGAGCTTATGGTTGGCCATCTTTATAATGTACTTACCACAATTCTAAACCATCTCCAAATCCAAAAAAAATATTTCAAGTGCAAGAAGTTACAAAATTGGACCCTAAAACCAAAGCTATAAAATTTGTAAACGCAGCTCCAAATCAAATTATAATAAAGACACAAAAAAGCCCATAAGCAGGGTTAAAACCTGTAGGGCTAGCAATCAGGCATGGTTGGATGCATGCCCTCTGCCTCTGCCAAGCCCTTGCAGCCCCTCCCTCCGCCACTAGCGCCTCACTACGTAGCTAGGCTGAGAGCGCCAGGCGTGGCGTGGCAACACCATGTGCATGGGGTAATTACTGCAGTCCAAACTCAGCAAAGCCCAAAGTGTGGAATATCCATGCATATTTTAACCCCCAAAGGATTGTTTATTTTGTTTTTCTAGGAAGACATTGTCAAAAACTGTGCTTTTGAGGTATGTTATTCAAGAATGAAAATTGGAACTTTTCTTTGAAACTTCAACCATACAAAATTGAAGTAAAATATTTCACCGATGTGTACAAAAAACTTCAGTCCATTTGGTCGCGCGGATTGAAAGATTATAACTTTTGAAGTGAGGGAAAAAAATCTTTTTCATTCTAGTAAAACAAGGTCAACAGACTTCAGGACCTTTTGGAATAAACTTTTTCCTCTACACAAAAATGAGGATTTTGACCATATGTAAGTATATGATGTTAGATTCACTTATGAAAAATTTTAGAAGCAGATATTGACTCTTGCTTACTC
Source organism: Neckera pumila (assembly GCA_963969595.1). Lineage (NCBI taxonomy): Eukaryota > Viridiplantae > Streptophyta > Bryopsida > Hypnales > Neckeraceae > Neckera > Neckera pumila. The sequence continues at coordinate 4,452,179 of OZ018412.1, read as the reverse complement.
AATATCACCCTGCAATGCAAAAAAGTTATGTGAATTGGCAGTACACTAGTCAATTTTTTGATATTTCTTGTGCAATGAGGAAATGTTTTATTTGAAATCCAAATGGTATGAACAAACATTTCCAAAAATTTTGACTTGACAAATTGCAAGGTAATAGGACTTTAAATTAAAAGAAAATGTTTTTTCTTGAAACCGTCCCAACATAGCTAATAAAGTTTGACTCCTCTTAGAATGTAATTTGAGGACTAAAATTTGTGTTTTTTGGAAAACTGTATGCCATGTTTTATTAGTTATATACATGACAAAACTTCAAAAGTTGATGATTCCCAAAAGATTTCTAAAGCGCTAAAGTTGCCCATAAAATTTAATGTAGCATAACTTTTGATTTGGGCACTTGATTGAAAAAAAATTAGTTTTTTACCAATTAGGGTAAATATTACACATTGTATCCAAATTTCATGAACATCCAATTAAAAAAGACTTCATAGGAACCTACCCAAAGTTTCTTACGTACATTGAATATGCCCTTGGTTCTTTTTTAGAGGTTAAGTCAGGCTATTTGTTTTATTTGTTTGTTTATTACATTGAAATCTCATAGACCATGCATTCTCCAGTTGCATTTTTGGTTCCATCAGAAAGCTCTTTGCAAGAAGGGGTGCACAAGTTTATTTTGTAGCATTCTGAGTCAGGACAGAAGAAATATGGAATTTTGAAATTTTTATAAATTATTATGAATGAAAAAATTAGAAATTACTTTTACTCTTATTTTGGTTGTGGCAATGGCATTAGGCACACTAATAAATTCCTTAAACATTAGGTCATTTGTTTTGTTTTATTTGTTTGTTTGCTACAGTGAAATCTTTAGGACATTGCGTCTTTCGATCGCGTTCTCGGTACCGTCAAAAAGCTCTCTACAAGGAAAGGTGCAAGGACTTTGTTTGTGGTGTTTGGACCTATGATGTCAAAATTATTGAATTTTGAAGTTTTGATGAATTATATATAAATGAAAATTATTTTGGTTTTCCATACTGCAAATTAGGTTGTTTGTCTAGTTTTGTTTATTACAGTGAAATCTCTTAGACTATGTGTCTTCCAGTCATGTTTTTGGTATCATCATAAAGCTTTCTGTGAAAGGGGTGCACAGGCTTTGTTTCATGGCATTCCGACTTATGGTTGGAAAAGATATTGAATTTCAAGTTTTTTATCAATTAAAAATTTTAAAAAATTACTTTTATTTTTATTTTTATTTTGGCAATGGTAAAGGATACACTAGTCTATACTTTAATCAGGTTGTTTGTTTTGTTTGTTTGTTTAACCCCAAAGACCCAATAGTTTATTAAAAAAAATTGCAATGTTTTCTTCTTCTTCTACATTACTACAACAATTTTACCATTTCTATAATCTAGAACAAGTATTTTGTGAACTTTTGGTGAGTTTATGAATCTTTCACAATGCTTAATTTGCTCATCACAAAGAAATTGTGATAACACAAGGTATATAGGCTTTCCATAATGTAAATTCAAATATTTATGAAGCAGTAATTTATAAACCAAGAGTCTATATTATATCAAATTATATGAATTACATTCTACATACTCTAAGATTTGTTGAATTTTGAAATTGACATTCATCTGTAGGCACATAATGAAAGAAAAAAGCTTTATACTTTGATCATACATAGATTTCACAAACTGATAAAGAATTTTAAATAAATTTTTCTTGTATGGACTTTATATCAAATTACAACTGAGATTCCATGGTAACAATTGTCATTGCTACAAATTTCTGCATCCAAAAAATCTTGATTTAGAAATGTTGAACTTTCGGGCTAAAATTGCAAAAAATATTGATAGATTATAAGATACCAGAATCCTATTTTGACTATTAACAATGTCCAACAATGTTTTGTAACAAAAATTATTCTCAAATTTATATTTAGGCAATTTAACCCCTAAAAGCCCGTTGTTCCTTCAAGGGACAAATGCATTTTTGGGTAGGTACCTACGGATTGAAATTTTCTACTAATTTTTTGAAAAAGTTTTGGAACATAGAAAACTGATTAGCTTCATGGGAATATAATATTTTTCACAATCGGTGCCCAGGAACAAAAGTTATGACCAAATAAGCTCAAAACAGGGGACGACGGGTAGCAAAAAAAATTTGCACTTTTTTTTTTTTTTTTTTAGAGTATTTTTTTTCTCATAGATTATATTTTTGTCTATCTAGAAAGCCTTAATTCATTTCATTTAAATTTGTTATAAGAAAGTTATGGACATTCTTGTTTTTTGGACAATTAGAGCATTTTTTTGAAAAAATAACTTGTAGGATTCATTTCTGAATGCAATTTTTCAAATTTTTCAAAATTTTTTTTTGCATGGTTAGGTTTACCTTCTAGAACAATCTGACCATTGGGATTAGTGCATTTTAATTCCATCTAAAATATATGAATATTTTAGATTTTCCTTCTATCTCATACCTACTTCTATTTAACAATTTTTTCAATAATGAAAATTAAGTTTTTTTGAATTTTTTTTTTGGGTAGATTGACAACTCAATTCCCCACTATTAACATTCAAAGCTCAAAACTCTATAGTGTAAAACTTTTAAGTTAAAAATGTTCAAAGTAAAAAAATCCAGTCCCACAATGTGCTGAAAAACTTGTTTTTTTCACTTTAAACGTAGATATCTTGCAATCTGTGCGGTCAAAAATTCTGAAATTTTTTCCACACATTTTTATACTAGTTAGATGTAAGATCACACAATTAGATTTGCAAAAAAAACATTTTTCATTTTTTTTCACTCTTGCTAAAAAAATGGCAGTTTTGGGTGTTTTTTGGTAGAAAAAAGGTCTTGGGCCTTTAAGGGTTAAACTCCTAAGGGACTTCACATTCACAATTTGAACAATAGATGAACACAAATACATTCTAAGCACTCAAAAATATGTTTACCATCAATTTTTGGTAGATTTAACATTTATAGGATACAAATTTTGAAGACTTTATTTGCAAATGCTCTATAATTCAAAAGGTATTAGTAGGTCTAGACTCAAATTTTTTAATTCAAGAAATGACCTTTTAAAAGAACTTTGATAAAAATTATAATATAAAATTTCAAAATTCATGGTAATTAAAATTTAGCATTTTTGAATTTAAAAGAAAAAATTCTTATAAAAACAAAAAAAAATTCAATTTACAATTCATTTTAGAAGGAATTTTTGGGATGATTTCAAATTGCAACCTTTTTTTTATTCTATAAGATAACATTTTTTTTCAATTCTACTAGATAAAAATATTCAATCTATGATTCACTTTAGAAAGAATCTATAAAAAAATTTGAAATAGAAAAAATAAAAAAAGAACTTAGTACTTGAAAAAGTAATTCAATATAGGAATTGAAGGAAAATAGCCTGGTTTGGAATAACAATGCTTACCAAAGTGGTCCAATTTTGAAAGATTGTGTCAATGATTGAAAAGTAATATTAGCAATCTCAAGGAGAACCTTTCAAGTCTTCTCACGCACAACCTTTTGTGTCAATGGTTGAAAGATTTTACCTTTTATATATATATATATATATATACACATTAGTCCCTTGTAACAGTTGTCTCCACATTTGCCGCCCCAATCAACCATTATACCTGCCATATGCTAGCATCGATCCAACCTATCTAACCTCAAACCTGCTTATTCCCTAAAGGACCAAGACCTTTTTTCTGCCCAAAAAATCTCAAAACTGCCATTTCTAGAGCAAAGAGTGAAAAAAAATTGAAAAATGTTTTTTTAGGACATCTAACCGTAGGATCTTATACCTAACTAGTACGAAAATGTGTGAAAAAAATTTCAAAATTTTCAACCGCACAGATTGCAAGATATCTGCATTTGAAGTGAAAAAAACAAAATTTTCAACACATTGCGGGACTAGATTTTTAGACTTTGAACATTTTTAACTTAAGTTCTTTGCACTACAAAGTTTTGAGCTTTAAACCTTTCTAGTGGAGAATTGAGCTGAGAGTCTAGGATAAAAAAGAAATTCAAAAAAACTTAATTTTCATCCTTAAAATAAATATTAAGTAGGTACAAGATAGAAGGAAAATCTAAAATATTAATATCTTTTAGATGGAATTAAAATGCACTTATCCCAATGGTGAGATTGTTCTAGCACAAAAGCTAAACCATGTGGAACTTTTTTTTTGGAAAAAATTGCAAAAATTGCATTCCAAAATGAATCCTACAAGTTATTTTTTTCAAGAAGATGATCTAATTGCCTGAAAAACAAGATTGTCCATAACTTTCTCATAACAAATCCAAATGAAATGAATTAAAGCTTTCCAAATAGACAAAAATATAATCTATAAGGAGAAAAAATTTAAAAAATAAATAAACTTTGTGGAAATTATTTTTGCTGCCCCTTCTCCCCTGTTTTGAGCTTATTTGGACATAACTTTTGTTCCCGGTCACCAATTGAAAAAAAAAACTATATTCCCACAAAGGTTATCAGTTTTTCTATCTCCAAAAAAAGTTTCAAAAAATCACAACAAAAATTCAATCTGTAGGTACCTGCCCGAAGTCCCATTTGTCCCCTAAAGGGACAATGGTCCTTTAGGGGTTAAACGCTGCTTGCTACTCAAAATTGCTACCAGGAACTTGCGTGCAACCAAGTGTTTGAAATAGAAGTTAGCAATTTCAAGTCAGGAATGCAAAATACTCAAAAACAAAGTCTCCAAATTACTAATGCCCAAATGTGCAAATAGTATTCTACACCTAATTGTCTCTTACATAAGAAGTTATCTCCTCCCTCTGAGTATCAATATTGTTAGCGAAGGATATAAGGGTTGGTGCTTTAATCCTAGAGGACATGACTCCCATGGCCACCAGGGCTTTTTTTTTGGCGATAAAGCGCCATTTTGCACTTAGCTTCTGGCCCTAGCGAAACTCGTATAGAAAAAAAAAGGAGAAAACCTTACCTTTTCGCCACGTCGGCACCCCAAGGCAGCTGACAGGTGCCAGACTAGCGACAGCTTTGCCCAGGGAGGAGGTTATGTCGCCACCTGCACCCTGCTTTATCGCCACTCCGTTTTGCATTGTCGCCACTTCCTGGCTTTCATTTCCACCATCTGCTTCGTACCTGCAAATGATCTCGCCATTGTTGCTCCAGCATTTGCTCATTGTTTTGCCACCGCGTGCTTCAATCCTGCAATTCATTTCGCCCAGTACGAGCTCGAGTGCGCCTAGGTTTCACCAGTTGAATGAGAGGTTGGGCTAGAGTTTTTGCCATACAGGGACTTGATTTTAGCAGGGTGGAGGCGCGGTCCAGGATGTCGTGCGCCTCTCACAATTTATTTCTTGGTCGTTAATTATGTTTGTTAGTGGTCGGAGTGGTTAGACATGGCGGCGCTGAGCCTTCACGCCAACTTTGGGTCACCATGCACGTAAAATTAGCAAAATTGAACAGGTTGTTTCATGACAATTGCGGTTTTGTTGTGAGTGTTTGTGGGTTTTGCACATTTGTGGTTCTCTTTGTGCATCGCATTGGGCTTTTAGTGTTGCTTTGTTGCATTCGAGTAAGTTTCAGTAACCTTTGTGTGCGATGGATTCTGGTGCCGAGGGTGTTGGGGACGATGCCGTCGCAAAGGCATTGCAAGCGGCCTCAATTGCACGCTCTGCGAAGAAGAAGGTTGAGAAAGCTGCGTGTGAGGCTCTTGAGTTGGCGCAAATCGAGATGAAGAGGAAGGGCAAGCAAATTGACTCGCGGAGGGTGGAGGCGCGCAAACAGACCATGAAATCTTACTTTCAGTCTAGCCGAGGGTTGGGAGCAGGCCAACCTCTTTCCCTTGTCTTCGATGGTTGCATGTCGGAGGTACCAAATGCGGAACCTCAATCGGGGGAGGAGTATCCGAGTGATGAATGTGGTGATCGATTACTTGGGAGACAAAAGAGCACATTGCGATCGTGAGACACTGCTGTCACTCCTGGGTCTTCTTCAGGATCAGGAGACACTGTTGTACTTAGTGCCAAGTCTCCACTAATTGCAATTTCGGAGGATCCTGAAGACTGTGACGATGCCAAGTTCGTGGAGATCTCTAACGGGTTTGATGGATCTGATGATTCGGACTTTGAGTCCCCATCGTCGAAGAGGGGTGCCACAATCCGCTCTAAGGCTGACCTTCAGCAATCCAAGGCTCAAAAGAGGTACGATCGCCATCGCAAGTTTCAAACATTGTGGGCTGCAAAGCTCCCATGGGCTGAAGGTATAATGGCGTCAGATGGCATTCTGCATATGGTCAAGTGCAAAGTTTGTTCTTCTTTTGACATGAAACCTTGCATAATGGCTCCAAAATCTGATACTCTTTTTAAACACGATGGCAAGCGCATAGCAAAGAAGGATATGCCGCAATATAAGGTAAAAGCAGGAGAGAGCTACATTGCGACACAGTGCAAGCATAGAAAAAACTTGCGCTTGTATGCAGCAAAGCCTCCCCCCCCCAGTCTTGGAACAACTGAACCATGTACTTTGTTAGAAGCCAGGAAGAAGAGAGTCCAATTTGCAACTTTGTTCCAGCTACTCTCCGATGGGCGGCCAATGGTGGAATTTGAATCTCGGCAGGCACTGTACAAGTTGTTGGGTGTTCCCGACATGCCATCAGCGCATTGGTGTGACAGTTCGGGTTGGGTCATGGCAGCTTACATGTACAAACAGGTTATGCAGGAGACACGGAGGTGGATTGCTGATGCCCAATTCTTGGCTGTCACAGTGGACGAGGTTACTGCAGTCAACAATAGCAGTTATTTGTCCGTTCATGCTTATGTTGTTCGTGATTGGGTGAGGATTCCTTTGCTTGTTTCTTTGCAACGAGTGGAATGCAGTCCAACGGCTGAAAATCTCACAGAACTCATTGTCGATGCTGTGAGAAGTGGTGCTGGGCTAGACTGTGAAGACTTTGCAAAAAAGGTACTCAGCTTTGGGGCTGACGGTGCCTCCACGCTGCAGGAAACTCGAACGGGAGTCACTTCGCAGATCAAACAAAAGCATGCACCAAATTTGATAGGGGTGCATTGTGTTGCTCATCGATGCAACTTGGCATTTAAGGCGTTGTCTGATCTTTCCATATTCTGCGATGTTGAGAAACTCCTCTCAGTCACCTACTCGTACTTCTGTAAGAGTCCTAAGAGGTTTTCAGAATTTCGTCAGTTAGCTGAATTGACGGAGACTAAGGGGCTTAAGATGCTCCGTAACGTGCAAACTCGGTGGGTCAGTTTGATAGAACCACTGCGACGCTTCCTCTCTAAATATCGGACACTCATCTACAAAATGCAGGCAGACCTCCATGAAAACAACAAGGCTGAGGTACTAAGTCTTTCCTATATTTGCTTTATTTATTCATTCAAGACTGCTTAGATGTGAGGTTAGATGTGAGGTTGAGGGTATTTCTTGTACATTGTATACTTTTATATTGATTCATGTGTGATTTGTGTGACTTTCATTGTCTTTGCTGTGGGCTCCGTCCTCTTTCTTGATTTTGTTATTTGTGACGTTCACTTACTTCGTTTACGTACTGGTTCCATGCAAGCGTGTCTTGTTTTGTTGCTTGACCCGTTTACCTTGCTTGGTATGTGTGCGTTGTTGCCACTTCTGGAGGCAATAGACACTTTAATAAATTACGCACAGAAACGTGACGTTTACGTCTGTGACTTCATCGCTGCGGTCAAAGTTTGCCAGGCCTCACTTTATCGCATGTATGAGGATAAGGGGACTGCCTTCAGCTCTGATGAGTTTTGGAGCTTCAACAATTTGCTCGACTGCAGCCACAAACAAATTCATATAAAGTGGTTGTGTGATCTTAACGACAATACTGCAGTTTTAGCATTTGTTTGTCATGGCGAGCAAATCCATGCCGAATACAAGGGAGCACCCGTGGATCGTGACATGTGGGCTGGTTTGCTTGCCAAAGTGAAGTCTGAGTGCTCCAGTAAGTTTTGTTACAGTTGCAGCTCAGAGATGTCACAGTTGCAGCACAGGGATGTCACAGTTGTAGTGTAGAGATGCAGATCGGTGGATTTGGGCTAAGTTAGCATCCTTGCTTTCCTTAATGAACCTCCTCATTTGCTTTGTTTTCATTGCTTGCATGTATGAGAATCTAACTCTGTGTGTGATTGCTGTTGCAGGTGCAGCTAGAATCTTGGTGGCAGAGCTGGATGCTAGGTTTCCTGCCCAGCATGTTATGAATGCGTTGGGCATTCTGTATCCTCAATACTGATGTACGCCAAATGCCGAGGAGATGTTCGATAACCACCTCCGCACTTTGATGGACACGTATGGTCACGGGAAAATTCTTGGCGAGGGTGGGAAGAAGCTCTTGATTAAACCCTTAATCGATCGAGAGGCATTGATATCGCAACGCGCTCTCTTCAAGACATGCATGAAAAGAAACTCTCGGGCAGCCATGCTCCCACCTTACGACATAAACCCACTTACCAAAGTCTGGAGAGTCCTTGAGAGCAACCACAGCTTGACTCAAAACTTTGGAGAATTCTTGAAGCTTGCCGAAATTGCTGTCATACATGTTCTCGGATCCGTGGAGGACGAACGCCTGTTCTCTAGTGTAGGATTTCTGAAGTTCAAGTTGCGCAACAACTTGGAGGAGCACATCCAAGTAGTGGTGGGGATGTTTTCACAGCGTCTTTATTGTATTGAGACCTTCCCTTATCAGCGTGTTTTTGATGAATGGTTTAGTACTGGAGGTAGAGGCAGATACATGAGCAGCATTTAGGTGGTCATTTGTAGCAGAGGTAACCTTTAGCTGTAGCAGGCATGCAGTTTTTTTTATTTGTTTTGGCGTTGGTTGAGATTCATTTTTCCCTTGAATCCCAACGTCTTGTTACTTTCTTTTTCATGTTCAGAGGCTCATACTTATAATATCATATTTTACTATACAACTGGTTGTTGTGAATTGTGGATTTGTGACTTCCACAAATTGGAGGCTTCCACAGATTCAAGGATTGAAGGATTGTGACTTTTTCAAATTGAAGGATTGAAGGATCCCTCATTGCTGGAGCTCACGGCAACAAACAGGTGAAATAAAGTTTTGCAGCTGGTGGTTGTTTCATTTGTTTTTTGTGATGTAGTGCTTTATCAAGAGGTTGTTTCATTCACTTTTTATATACTGCTTCGTTCAAACAAAGGTTGCGGCAAACTTGAGCATTGGTGATGCAAAATTGGAGTGGACAGATGAGTAACGAGCTGTTTCTGAATCATCAAAACAACGAGCTGTTTCTGAATTATTTTTTTTCCTTTTGCAGTTGGATATCCATACAAGTACCAACCCCAAGGAGTTTTCAGCCATGGTTTACATGTCCCCATGCTTTGCCATGCTTTGCCATGCTTTGCCAGTTATGTTGCATCCTTCATTTGTCTATGCAGGTGGCCAATTCCAAGTGTATAGGGCTTTGTGTGAACATTGCTTATTACCTTCAAATCTCTGTTGTTTTCTTTACAATGGTACTTATGTAGCATCGGAGAGGGATGGATGTGGGTGCAGGTGCAATGTCTCAACTTTTCAACATTGTTCATTATCTTGAATCTCTGTTGTTTTCTTTTCACAAGTTACTTATTGTGGCATCGGAGAGGGATGGGTGTGGGTGCAGGTGCAGTGTCTCAACATTTCAACATTGTTCATTATCTTGAATCTCTGTTGTTTTCTTTTCACAAGTTACTTATTGTGGCATCGGAGGGGGATGGGTGTGGGTGTGGGTGCAGGTGTCGTGTAAGGAATTTTTAGGTGAATGGTAAGTAGCTTCTTGATACCACAATACCATAACTTCATCACCTTGCACACACATAATCTGAACATGTCGCCAAATGAACCCCAGTAGCCCATCCACTTTCGCCAATTGACCACCAGGACAAAAGTGGAAATCGCCACAGACACCACCAAAAAAAGCCAAAAATCGCCAAAAGTAATCTAAGTATAGTAATGAGTTCGCCTAACTTAGCAACGACTCTTTTTCTGGGGTCGCCACTGTAGAACTGCATACCTTGTGGAGACATCGCCACAGAGACCCTGACCCCAAAAAAAATTCCGCCTTTTCTTTCATTTCAAAAATCCGAAAAAAAAAGCCCTGATGGCCACTATGGTCACCGAAATACTCCAATTACTGCACCAATAGATGCATTCTTTGTTTTCTACTAACGGTTAATAGAGAAGTCATCACTAGGGCCTGTTATGTCTGCATAGTCCGTACAGGGTTAAGGGTATTGGAGGCGGGTACTTGCAGGGCCGAAGACGGGAGCCTGATCCGGGCCTCAATTGGAACTTACAGGTTCCATCGGGCAGCAAGAGAGGAGTTTCTGGGGTGGGCAGCCCGGCCTCCCCCGCCGTGAGGTCTCACTCTCAAATAGGACAATGTAGAACAATAAAAAATTTAAGTTGATGAACAATGTGGATGATTTCCATTGCAAGACAGTTGCAATAATCACTGGCAGTCTGGCTATTTTCATTGCAATTGGTGGATGCTTCTCATTGCAAGAGAACTGCCTATGACTGCGATAAGGAGCCCAAACAATTTAGTTCATCACATCAGATGACTTTGAGGATTTTGATTATTGTTCAATTTTGTAAGGTTGTTCGTCAGCAGGGCTTAACCCCTGAATCCCCAAGGCATTTTCTGGCTCCAAAACCACTGAAAACTACCATTTCCGCTGCAATCACTCAAGAAACTAAAAAAAACTTTATTTATTATTTATTATTTATTATCTAACCAAAGGGTTTTGTACTTCACTTGTCTTAGATCATAAGGTAAAAATTTCATGAAATTTGACCGTACGGATTGGAAGATATTAGCATTTGAATTTGGAAATGAAGTTTTTGGGAACTATGGCCTACAATTTTAGATTACTTTGACAGCCATTTTGGGGTTTTTTTGGCACTACACACCATAAAGTTGATTTTTTTTCATGTTGAACATTTGAGTTGAGAGTCGGGGAAAAGAATTCAGAATGTCAAAACTTCGTTTTCACATATAAAAAAATTGTTAGGTAGAAGTAGGTCCAAACTTGAACAAAACACTAAATCGTTAATAGCTCTTAGGTGGAATTAATACCATAATCCCAATGGCGGGATTTTTCTTGCAAACAAATTTAACCTTTTCCAAAAAAAGAATTGAAAAAAATTGAAAATTGCATTCAAAAATGAATTCTTTAAGTTGTTGTTTTTTAAAATGCTTAGATTGCCCAAAAACAAGATTGTCCATAACTTTCTTGTAGTGAGTCCAAATAGAATGAATCAAAGATTCAAATGTAGACAAAAGCATGATTTTTGAAAAAAAAAAAAAAAAAAAAAATTCAATCTTTTAAAGTTTTTTTTTTTTTGCCCGACGAAATGCTTTTTTGACTTTGGGTGGCATAACTTTTGCTCCCGGGCATCGATCAAAGAAAGAATTATAATTTTAGAAAGCTAATGTGATTTCCTATCTTCAAAAAAAGTTTCTAAAAATCAAGTCAAAATTTCAGGTCACACAAGTCTGTCCAAAATCCCAAGTATCCTCCAAGTGGACTTTGGGGATTTAGGGGTTAAGAAATAAAATGTTTCTAAAAAATCTGAGTTAAAAATGTGTTGCTTGTAAAATCTCACAAGAATCATGAAGCATGTGATGCACCAAAAATAGTAATAATAATAATGATAAAATAAGAACATTAATCATTACATTGAAATATATATAGTGCATTGAACATTGTTTAGAATATTTTATTTTCATATTTTTAATGAGAATATTAAACTAATTTATGAATTGAACTAATTTATATTAAAACTTGCTTTCTTCTCAAATACAAAGATTTTTTATAGTATTATCTTCTTTTAATTTAACCTCTAAAGGGTCAAATAGCATTTTTTGGCAACATAGCAATTTGGGGCAATTCACTACAAACAAAGTTTTTATTTTTATATTTTGAAATTTTCACTCAACATGTGTCTAAGGAGTAGCTTTAAGGTCCACTAATTTTCATAACTTTTGACCACATGGTTAAAAGGTTATTGGAGATATGTGATTTTGTTTGAACTTCCGGCAGCAAAAATCACTTTCTTAAGAAATAAGAATTTGAAATTGATTTTTAAGATTTATATATACGTGGAAAGCTCTGAATGAATCATTCCGTTTTGATAGATGAGATGAAAGTTTTCAGGAATTTGTTTGCGAGTAGTTATGGAATCTCTACACCAAAATAAACTTTGAAATCCTTTCTTTTATTCAATTTTTAAGTATTTATGTAATTAAAAGCGTTGGGTTGGATTTAGATTATTCACTACAGTATTACAACCTTTTGGATTGGCATTTTTCAACCTCTAACTAAATTATTAGCAATTTAGTATTTTGAATCATATTCCACTTCTTTCCACTTCTTATTTTTTCAAGCATGAATACGAAATATTTTTTTGGTGGAATTTTTTGGGTGTATTCCTAATTTATTCCTTCAATATATTACAAAGAGATACAAGTTGTAGGATATTCTGATTTTTGTGTAAAAAGTTTGAAAGATGAAATTAGACCATTTAGAAAGTGCAAAAAAATGGATTTTTGTCAATTCAAACACTAATATCTTTTAACCCCTAAAGGTCAGAGACTATGTTTTTACCAAAACAGCTCCAAAACTGCCATTTCTAATACAAGTACCAAATTTTAGAACAAAAAAATTTTTGGAAAAATGTACTTATAGGATCTTGTATTACACTAGACAGTTTGAGAAGTTGTGGAGAATTTTTTAGAAATTTCCACCGTGTAGATTGCAAGGTAATAGCGTTTAATTGACAATAATTTTTTTTTTTGTCCCTGCAAAAAGCTGGGCAGCTGCCCTTCACAAGGTCACATTTATATGAAAAATGGTCCAATATGGTGGTTATCCTTTGTATTCATTCTTCAAGGCAAGTTGGCTATATGCTTGAAAATTTTCACTTCATTTGGAGTTGTACAACATATAGGAAAAAAATAATAAGTAGAAAGAGGTAGGGAATGATTCAAAACACCAAATTATTAAGAATTTAGATATGGAATTGAATAATGCCAGGTAATAAAGGTTGTAATGTTGTAATAAACAATATACACCTTTTCTTTCTTTTTTTTCCATAAAGATTGAAAATTGAGTAAAATAAAGGACTTCAAAGTTTATTTTATTGTAGGGATTCCATGACTACCTTCAAACTAAGAATCTTCATATTAACTTTTGACTCCATGATCATAATAGAATGATTCAAAGCTTCCCGAGTATATATAAATCTAAAGAATCAATTTCAAAGTTTTGATTTAAAAAAAAGTGATTTTTAAAGAATTTGTTTTTACTGCCCGGGCTGCCCGCCGACGAATGAAAATGACATATCATGCAATAACTTTTTAATCATGTAGTGAAAAGTTATAAAAATTGTTGGGCCTTAAAACTACTCCTCAAGCTCATCTTGTGTGAAATTTCAAACAAACAAAATAAAAACTCTATTTGTCATTATGGGAGATTTGGAGCCTCTAGAGGGCCGTTTCAAGCCCGTTCTCCAATCTGGCCTAACCCTGTGAACAGCGGTACCGGCTATCAGATTTTTTTTGCCAAAATATCATTCTAAGCAAAAAAAAAAATTCTTTCTTTAAAAATGACGTGGCACAGTCTCAGCCACATCAACCAAAAGTTATCATGTGTTCCCGCAGTCTGAGAATGCAAGATAATTTGCAGTCTTCTAATGGCCCCAAAATTTCCCTAATGAGTGAGTTGTCCAAAATCGCTATGTTGTCAAAAAATGGTGTTTGGTCCTTTAGGAGTTAATTCACACAATGAATTTCACAGAATTATTTTCACATTTTTTCAGACCATTATAGGGTAAGACCCTATTGTTGTCAAAAAATGTTTATTTTCCAAAATTTTGTGAATGTAGTAAAAATGGCAGTTTTGGAGCATTTTTGATGAAAATATAATCAAGAAACTTTAGGGGTTAAGATCAATGTAGTTTTTATTTTAAATTGACTTATAAACAGCTTGTATGGCATTGTGCATTTGTCCAAGTGTTTTCCATGATTTACCTATATATTTTCTTAAACTTTATAACAATTTATCCATAATTAAATTAAATTCATAGAAATAAAATTTAATTAAAACCCATAACTTTCACACTTAAGAATTAAAAGTGCAAAACCACTTAAGTTTTAGGCATTTCTATTTATTGAGACCTTTTTGGCAATGCCAAGAATGACACTAAAAACTCAATTCAATTTATGGCCTTAAAAATTGCTCACAAATCCATTATATGTCCAAAAGCAATGATACAACTTTAGTACAACCCTCGTCGAGTCAAGCTCTCCAAGATATCTCAATGTTATATAAAAAAAAACTAGAACAAATGTTGTCATTGTATTTTTACTTTTATTCAAATTTTCTTTGCATATATAAGTAAATATAAAGAGTTGGGTGCAAAGCCTAGACTACACTCTTGATAATGAATTAACCCCTAAAGGACCGAGGTGATTTTCCTACCAAAAAACATTCAAAACTGTCATTTATATTGCAAAGAGAAAAGAGTTTAAAAATTTGTTTTTTTTTGCATATCCAACCTTAAGATCTTATACTTGACTAGTATATGAATATGTGGAAGAAATTTCAAAAACTTTGACAACGTAGATTGCAAGATATATGCATTTAAAGTCAAGAAAACAAATTTTTTTCCACCTTGCTTCACTAGGTTTTTTGGCTTTGAATCTTTTTAGTTCAAATTTTTTGCACTACTGATTTTGATTTTCTACTTACTTATGTTAAGTAGTTGAGTTGAGAATCTACCAAAAAAATTTAGGAAAAAAAGCACTTAATTTTCACTCATTAAAAAATTGTTAAGTAGAAGTGGGTACAAGATTGAAGAAAAATCTAAATTGTTAATAGCTTTTAGATGGAATTGAATCACAATAATCCCAACGGTGAGATTGTTCTAGCAAGGAAATCTAACCTTGTCTAACAAAAAAAATTGAAAAATTCTCAAAATTGCATTCTAAAATGAATTCTACAACTTATTTTTTCAAGAAGATGCTTAAAATTGCCCGAAAAACTAAGATTGTCCATAACTTTCTCATTATTAGTCCAAATTGAATGAATCAAAGCTTCACATGTAGACAAAAATATAATCTTTGAGGAAAAAATTTGAAAAAAAAATTATTTTGACTTTTTGTGATTTTTTTTGGACTGCCCGCAAAATTCCAATTTTACTTATTGTGCCATAACTTTTGCTCCCGGGCATCAATTAAAATAAAAATTATATATTCACAAAGATCTCGCAAAAATACACAACCTCAAAAAATCCCAAAAAATATTACTAAAAATTGAGATCGTAGGAACCTGCCCGGACCCAAATTGTTCCCCGAGGGGACAACCGGTCCTTTGGGGTTAAGAGGTCAAACTCTCTTTTTTAAGGTATGTGCCACAAGTTTTGTTTTTAATTGATTTAATAGCTCAACTAGTGTGCCTTGTGCCATTGCCACAATAAAAACGTAAAGCTTTGAAATTCAATAACTTCCACATTGTAGGTCAAAACAAAGCTTGTACACCCCTCCTAGCCGAGGGCTTTCCGATGGTACCAAGCTTGCCACCAGGGGACATGTAGTCTGGGAGATCTCACTGTGACAAATAAACAAACGACCTAACTTAATTCCTTTTTTTCTCTTTTTCTTTTCTTTTTCCTTTCCCTCTTCCCCCTCCTTTTTCCTTTTTTCCCTCCCCTTCCCCCTCTTTTGGCCTTTTTATCTCAGAGTAGGTCCCGGCGGCTCCCCCGTCAACCCTAAACCCTAATAGTGTTCTTCTTCTCGATCAGTGCTGTCTGGGCAATCCTGCCAGGAGGTCCGTGAGCCTAGGGTTTGTTTGCATGCTCGATAAATCAATCGCTTCGAGGGGATAGAGTTGATGGCCTTGGTCGATGCGTGATGAAATTCTTTTTCTTTAGAGGTTGACGCCAACTTCATTCGATCGGGAGCCATGTCGTCGCTGCGGAAAGCGAGCAAGGCCGCGGTGGGCGGGCGCGCTCACAAGGAGCGGTCGCAGCCTGGCTTCCGTGCACGCTTTGGTCTGCTCGAGAAGCACAAGGACTATGTGTTGCGAGCCAAGGATTTCCACAAGAAGCAAGAAAACCTCCAGAAGTTGAAGGAGAAAGCGGCGAATCGAAACCCCGATGAGTTCTTCTTCAAGATGATCAACTCCCAGACCGTGAAAGGGGTTCACCGTGGCGAGACTGGCGCGAAAGTGTACACGGAGGAGGAGCTGAAGCTGTTGCGGTCACAGGATGCCGGGTATTTGGTAAGCAAGGCGCAGAGTGAGATTAAGAAAGTGGAAAGGCTGCGGTCGTCCGTCCTTCCTTTGGGCGCAAACACGAACAAGCATGTGTTTTTTGTGGGGGATGGTGATGAAATTGAGGACACGCGGGAGAGAGTGGTGAATCGGCCAGCGGAACCTCTTCAAGTGCCTAAGGTTCGGAAAAAGTTGAACAAGGAGATGCAGGAGCGGAGTGAGCGGGCTGCGAAACTTAAGGATATGGCTTCTGCGGTGGAGGTGCAGAAGCAGGTGAGTGGGAAGGGCAGGAAAAGGAAACTTCGACCCAGTGAATTGGAAAACCCTTCCCAACAGCCGGTATACCGATGGAAGACCGAGAGAAAAAGGTGATTTTGTAATTAGGTTATAGCTACTTAGTTTAGTCATGAGGCATTTACAAGGCCAGATAGCAGTTCATGGAAAGTATTCATGCTACCTCCATTTTTTTGTTACAATATGGATGCTTACATCAATTGTCTACAAATTAGGTCAGTTGAGCAGACTCTGTTTCTACAGACTTTAGAATGTGGAGGTTCCCATCTGTTAAAATGACACAGTGAAGATATTTGGAAAAGGGAGTAGCAAGAGTAGGGTTGTCTGGAAGCACTTACAGCTCATTGGAAATGAAAATGAATTGTAATGGCGGTATTGATTATGTCCTCCTGGCCTTTAAGTTCTCCATCCCAACCCGTGGGGTCGTTTTGTCTATGCGGATAGTGATCTTCTGATAGTGCTCATCGTGTAGACCAGAGTTGGTGGCAATGATGTGCATCGCCTCCGACAGTCTGGTGATGGAAGTGCAGAAGTTTTCCAGCTCCTTGGATTCTCCGGGTTTGTAACGACAAAGAGTCGATTGCATGCGTACTGTAAATATCAATAACAGTTTGTTTGCTGTGGTAAAGAGCGCCTGGAACTATCCGTTGCAGGATGCACTGGAGGATTAGAGTTTCTTTAAATTATTGGAAACGCTGAAACCCTAAGTCTTTGAACTGGTGATCCATGTCGATTTCGACCATGAAATGCGGATTCGGTCTCTGGAATGAAGGGCCTTTTTGGTGCTGGATGAACTACGGCCATCATCCTCCTCCCCCATGCTGCCCCATTGTCCATGAAAACACCATTACCTTTGTCAGCACGACCTTGCGTCATCATCTTTGTCAACTCCACGCGGAGCTTCTGCTTGACCGATTGATCAAGCTCTGATCGTTTTTGGACAATGCCGTAATTACCAACCTTGTGCGACTCTGTCCAAGCTGATGGCGATTCCGACTGACCAGGGATGCCGGAATGGCGATGGAGTGCGATGCAAGCCACTGCAACCAAATTCGGGAAAAGGAGTTCGATTCCATTGGTGTTTCTGCGTCACTTATGGGGTGGCTTGGAGCCTACGTAGCTGGGCAGAGCATTGAAATACAAGCTAATCCTCTATGAGTTCACTAATGTGACACAGTTTGCTAGTTAATTCCTCGGATTAGGTCGAGTCTTTTACCATTAAGTTGCTCCAGTTGCAATCATCCCTGTGGAAATTCTTCGTGTTAACTTCAACTTCGCACTAGCTTTTGATCAGATCGACTTAGCCGACGCTGAAAACAATGGGGCTGATCCTCACGAAGCTTCTCTCCAGTGTGAGCTGGGGGAACAAGAAGCTGGCAGTTCTCATGCTGGGCCTTGACAATGCTGGTACGTAATCCTTCCTGACTTGTTTTCTTTGAGATTTTGATACTTTATCCATTATGAACAAT
Source organism: Neckera pumila (assembly GCA_963969595.1). Taxonomy (NCBI): domain Eukaryota; kingdom Viridiplantae; phylum Streptophyta; class Bryopsida; order Hypnales; family Neckeraceae; genus Neckera; species Neckera pumila. The sequence continues at coordinate 4,434,125 of OZ018412.1, read as the reverse complement.
TCATGCTTAGTGCTTACATGTCTTATCGTCTTGACGTGCAGGCAAGACGACATTGCTCTACAAATTGAAGCTCGGGGAGAGGGTGGACGCCATTCCCACCATCGGCTTCAACGTGGAGTCCGTCCAATTCCGCAACGTGAACTTCACGATGTGGGACGTGGGGGGCCAAGACAAGATCCGACCTCTGTGGAAGTACTACTTCCACAACGCTCAGGGGTTGATCTTCGTGGTGGACAGCAACGACAGGGAGCGACTCGCCGAAGCGCGAGACGAGCTGCAGAGACTGCTGGGCGAGGATGAGCTGCGGGACGTCAAGGTGCTAGTGTTTGCGAACAAGCAGGATCTGCCGCACGCTGTCGGCATGTCGAAGGTGACGGAGAAGCTGGGATTGGCGACAATGCGAGCCCAGCAATGGTACTTGCAGGGGTGTTGTAGCACCACTGGTGAAGGCCTGCACGAAGGCCTCGATTGGCTGGCCAACGCCCTCCGTGACGTCGCGTGATCTAGCTCCCTTCTCTTTTACCTGCACATTGTCTGCCCTCACTGCAGATGGATCTAAGTAGTTTCAATTGTATATTAATTTGACAGCTTCAGCTTGTCAGCTTCAGCTTTGCTTGTCATCTTTCAAGGTCTTTCTGCACTTGGTGGAGGCAGTGTTAGCAGGAATGATATCACTGAATTCATACTTGTGTTTAGACTAGATTCACAGAGCTCTTCTAAACACTCTTCTATGACGAAGTGTTTGTTCCTGAATGCGTTTACTTTGTTAACAAACCGACCTTTTTTACTCTCAATGGATCCCAAGTGTTCTATGATCGTATCTATGCAGTGGTGATCATCGTTGTTTGCACTCCGACCTCTTTAATCTTCCTACCTAGGGTCCCCTAAAAGGACCATGGCATAGTTTGAAATGTGCTGGATGAGTAGAGGTCAGTAACAATTCAGCTACCGTATTTCATGATTCTTCCACTCTGCTCTGATACATGGTTCAAAGTATTCTTTGTTACTTAATCCCTAAAGTTCCATGACTATGTTTTCATTGAAAATGCTCAAAAATTGCCATTTTTGGGTACAAGTACCCAATTTTTGAAAAAAAAAAAATTTGACACATGTAACCGTAGGATCTTGTAGTATGCTAACTTGAGAACATGTAAGGTAAAATTTTCAGAATTTTCCACCACGTGGATTGCAAGATATAAGCATTCAAATTCCTTGAAATCATTTTTTTGGCCCTACAAAGAACAGGGCAGCTACACTTCACAAGCTCACTTTTCGATGAAAAAATGTCCAAAATGATGGTGCTTCTTTGGATTCTATTTCCTAAACAAGTTGGGTACATGCTTGAAAAATTTCACTTCATTTGAAATTGTACAGCATATAGGAAAAAATTAGTAAATAGATAGTAGTAGAGAATGATTCAAAATACTAAATTGTCAAGAATTTAATTATAGAATTGAAAGATTCTAATCCCAACGGTCACAATGTTGTCATAATCAATCTACATCCTATGATTTTATTTTTTTCAAAAAATATTGAAAATTGAGTAAGATAAAGGACTTCAAACTTTATTTTAGAGTAGAGAATCCATAATTGCCCACAAACTAAAACTCCTCATAACTTTTGACTCATAGATCAAAATGGAATCATTCAAAGCTTTCCACGTATATATGACTCTAGAAAACCAATTTAAAATTTTTGTTTTTGAAAAAAGTGATTTTTTTTATCTGCCCAAATTGCCCAGTTACAAAAAAAAGTAACCAATTAGGCCACAACTTTTGACTCACATTTCCAAATGTCATGAAATTTAGTGCATATGAAAGATATTCCTTGCGCCCACCTTCTATAAAAATTTTAGGCCAAAAGTATGAAAATCTCTAGTCACATGTACCTGCCCAAAATTTCTATACAATTAAAAAACGCATGCTGATCCTTTAGGGGTTAAAGACAATTCTCTGCCTTACATTAGCATATTTCTATGAGTTATTTTGATGAACCTCAGTCTCTCAGGACTAGGTTGACCATATTACATTAGAGAGGTCATTGCATTGATGATATTTGTATGCAACCTAGGTTGGGACCAGACAATCAATATTACGTTAGAGAGGTTATTACTTTAGAGAGGTCCTATTACAGTGTGATCAATTTGTGTACCACACCTTGAGTGTGATCAATGCAAATATCATACCCCTCTAATTAATATGGTGAATTGTAACTATCCATGCTCCTCAAACAATGTAGATGATAAACGTTATCATTTCCATTTCTGAAAATCCACTACCAAAAAAAAAAGCCTATGAGGTTTACATCTTGACGAGGATTAGGAGGCAGTGACATTTCTTTCATTTAGTCTTTCAGTTGAAGCTAGTATCACTCTCTTGTTTGACGTAGTAGAAGAATTGGTACCAATGCAAGGTTTGCAAGAGATGTTGGGTGGCATTTTGTTGTGGCATTCGAGAGCTTGACAACTGCCAAGCTTGAATTTGGTGAGTCCCAAGTGGCAGAAACATTCAAGAGCTTGACAATTCCCAAGTTTGAATCTAGTGAGTCTTAGCTACTAGAAACCAATATTTGCACAGTTGTGCCAAAACCAATGTACATCCAAAAAGTAAAAAAATGCACGTCAAGCATCTCAGTAGTGTTTTCATGATCCATCCAAACTTTAAAGGAGTCACTATCGAAAAGATACTTGCAAATGATGGGTGTCCCTCCATGGAGGTTGTATGACCAAGATGAGTTCATACAATCACTGTTGATGCTGATGTGGTTAAGTTGGAAGAACAATTCCTTTACATTGGTGTAATTTTGAGCTCCAAAAATTGGTACATTCATGTACATAAAGCTCTCTAAATACAAGGGTTTATTGTGCCCTGAAATGCGTCAAAGTCGTGAAATTCTACCAATTTAATGAAATTGAAGAAATTGAAATTGTTGTTGCTAGTCATTCAGAAATTCTAATTACAGTCTTGGAAGGTGCCAAATTCAATGGTGAAGAGCCCTATTGGAGCTAGGGTACTTCATTAGAGGCAATTTCGGGACAAGAAAGGGCCGTTTCAGCCTTGTTCTCCAATCTATCCCCATGGTGTGAACCACAGTACGAGTTGTACGAATTTTTTTTTCAAAAAGAAAGAATTTTTTTCCCCCAAATTTCATTTAAAAAAATAAAATAAAAAAATTGAAAATTTGATGTGGTTGAAGTTTGGTATGGCGCAAATCTAGCAATGGGGAACTCAACAGAACTTGTCAGAAAGCTTGTGGGAACTTGCAGCTCTTTATAAGGCCTGAATTCTCTCTCTAATGTTGGGCCTCTTCCATGAGGCAAAATGACCCTTGTAAGGTTTGAACTTGTTAAAAGTAAATGTAAAAGCCATTCCCCCATAAGAGAAAATTCCAAGCCCCTGAAAGCCCCTAAAATAGTATTTTGGGGGCTGAAAATTTGTTTTTGGCCTTATTTCTGTGCAGTAGTTTCTGTTGTGATAGTGGCAGGAACCAAAATTCGCAAGTAAAACATTAATATTTTTTTTTATCTTTTTTTATTTAAAAAATAAATAAATACGGAAGTTGATTACTCACCAGCAGCCATTTCAAGGTTGTAGGCCAAGTTTGAAATAGCTTGGCCATGTCAATCTGGAGCAGCCCTACAGAGGGCTACTTTTTTTTCTAATGCTTTATGGAGATGTCCTTTGTATTCATCATTGTAGTGCCAGTGATGAAGAATGTGAAGGCAGTGTAGAATGAAAGTCTCTACCAAACGATGGCATCCTTCAACTTCATTCTATTTCAATTCAACTTGTTATAATTAATCTAAATTTGAGCGTGATGACGAGGTTGTTGCCAAGTGCAATTGAAAAGGAAGATCTATTTGTGTAATATTAGGCATCATAAACCATAAATAAAGTGTTTTATGAACTTGATAATGGCCAAATTGTAAGCCAATACGATCTATAATTGTGTTGCTCTTGAGTTGTAGACCAACAAGAGAGGTAGCAACTTAATTACAAAGAGGATTGGTGCAAAACATGTCCATTATCGTTCTTAATTATCCAACAACAAAACTGAGATACGACAATTATTCAAGCCAATTTGGACAAGAAATCTATAGTTGTCTTGTATTTTTCATCAACAATTCCATTATATCTATGTATCCCACAAATGCCTCCCGTTTCTGAATGATACTGGGTGTTTTTGTCTTGTATGAAGAAAAAAATAAAGAGGATCATGTCAAAGTTGGATGTTACAAAGTCAACCTAGTTCTTACCCGTAAAGGACCAACATGCATTTTTTGGCTCTATAAAAAATTTGGGCAGGCCGGTGTGAATGAGGGATTTTCATATTTTTTGACTGAAATTTTAAATGAAAATATTGACATTCTCATACAATATTCTTTGAAAAAGTTAATATAGTCACAATATAAAGTAATTAAAGAAAATCTTTACATCATAATTTTTACAAAATAACCTTTGCAAAGATGAAACATTGCAATAAGAATAAATTAATCAAGTGAACAATGTAAGTAGAATCTTCACATTTGAATATGTAGAGCTAGTGGTTGGTGCTTCCTTATTCTTTAATACCACATTTTAAAAAGACATGGAATTTATCTATAGTTTTGTTGTTTAAAAAGTTTCTTTGAAATTCTTTTAGAAGTATCCATTTGATTTTCAAATATTTCACGAAAAGAAAACATAATTTATAGAAGAAAGTATCCTATAACTATTACAAAAGCAATTGAATTTCTATAATATTATTCAAAATTGAATTGTGATATTATAGAGGTCATTGTGATTTTAGTAGTATGATGAACAGTCCAGGCAAAGCTAAAAAAATAAATTTTTCCAAAAATAAAAATTTAAAGCTGATTTTCTAGAGTTATATATACGTGAAAAGCTTTAAATCATTCCATTTTGATCAATGAATCAAAAGTTATGAGGAGTTTTTGTTTGCGGGCAATTACAGATTTTCTACTCTAAAATAAACTTTAAAGTCCTTTATCTTACTCAATTTTCAAAAAAATTTGAAAAAAATAAAATCATAGGATGTAGATTGTCTATTATAACATTGCAACCATTGGAATTGGCATTTTTTTGTTTCTGTAACTAAATTCTTAACAATTTTGTATTTTGAATCATTTTCTACTTCTTTCTACTTACTATTTTTTCCCTATATGTTGTACAATTTCAAGTGACTTCAGTGAATTTGAATGCTTATATCTTGCAATTCACACAGTAGAATTTCTGAAATTTTTACCACATGTTTTCAAATCAGCATACTACAAGATCCTATGGTTATATGTGTCAAAACAAGTTTTTCAAAAATTTGATATTTGTACTAGAATGGCAATTTTCAAGCGTTTCCAGTGAAAGAATAGTCATAAAACTTTAGAAGTTAATGTCAAAAGTAGCTCTATAAGGTAGAGATACCTAATACAGAAAGGCCTCCCATAATGACACAGTAAGAGATCCTATAGTGGTGTACAGTTGGATGTGTATATTGTTGATTGAAAAGATTTCTCTATTCTCATCTTTCCATCCACTTATCTCTCTTCCTGCCTATCGATAGTGTGTGGTTGAAAGATGCACACTATACTAATGCTGGTAAAATGTTATGACTTATTATTCTTCATGAATATTTTTATCAAGAGCATAGGTATTGATATGTTCTAAAGTTGTGATTTTCAATGAATGTCATAGGATAAAATATTCATCAAGAATAATAATTTATGGCATTTTGAAAGCAGATAGTGTGAGTAATACTAAATACCATCATTAGTGTAGCTGTTTTAGGTGAAACTATGACTATGAGATTGGGATAGGTTAAGATGAAAAATCTACATTGATATTGAATAAAATATTCATTCTTGAGAAATTTTATTTTATTTTTTGCATTCTTCTTCATCTTTATTTTTGCACATTGAGCTCAATTTAATATCAACCAATTCTCACCATACCCTACAGGCTCAAGTGCTTAGTTATACATTTTAGATATTTCTACCTTATATAATAAAACTTCTCTAAAGTGAACTTCTCTAAGACAATGACCTCTCTAAAGTGATGGTGTTTTGATTACCTTGTCCCGTACTGGACATAATCCCAGACATACACATCACAGAAGTTCTTTGAGATTCTTGAGCATGGGGACTTGAACCTAGTCCTAGAGCTATCACTTTAGAGAAGTTATGTTGTATCACATTTTCTGCATTGTTTTGAGTACATGTGCAATTTCTTGTTACAATATTGTTGCACACACATTCCTACGTCAAATCTTTTATATAGGTTGCACTACAAGAGAATGGGGTGTTTTATATGAGTTTTTATGTATAGTCCTAGACATAAGGTTTTATCCCCTAAAGGACCATTGTCTGTTCGGGGGACAAATGGGATTTCGGGCAGGTCCCTATGGGCTGAAATTTTCTCTTGATTTTCTGAAACGTTTTGTGAATATGAAGAATTGAGAGAGGTATGTGGCGGAAAAAAAATTTTGAAATCGGACCTTCAAGCGAGAAGTTATGCCATTTCTTGGAATGCGTGGGGAGGAGGGGCAGCAAAAAAAATTTGCAAAATTTTGAATTTTTTTTTAAATATTGTTTTTCTCATAGATTATATTTTTGTCTATCTGGAAAGCTTTGATTCATTTCATTTGGATTTGTTATGAGGAAGTTATGGACATTCTTGTTTTTTGGGCAGTTAGAGCATCTTCTTGAAAAAAACAACTTGTAGGATTCATTTCATAATGCAATTTTTGTAATTTTTCAATTTTTGTTTTTTGTAATGGTTTAGTTTACTTGCTAGAACAATCTCACCATTGGAATTAGTGCATTTTAATTCCATCTAAAATATATGAATATTTTAGATTTTCCTTCTATCTTGTACCTACTTCTACTTAACAATTTCTTTAAGAATGATAATTAAGTTTTTTTGATTTTTTTTTTTTTTCCTAGACTCTCAATTCAATTCGCCTCTATAAAGATTTAAAGCTCAAAACGTTGTACTGCAAAAATTTTAAGTTAAAAATGTTTAAAGTCACAAAATCTGATCCCGCAATGTGCTGAAAAACATGTTTTTTCCACTTTAAACGCAGATATCTTTCAATCTGTGCTGTCAAAAATTCTGAAATTTTTTCCACACATTCTCATACTAGTTAGGTATAAGATCTTATGGTTAGATGTGCTAAAGAAACAATTTTTAAATTTTTTTACTCTTTGCTCTAGAAAGGGCAATTTTGAGAGTTTTTTGGCAGAAAAAAGGCCTTGGTCCTTTAGGGGTTAAGTAATGACCTTTAAGGCAATTTTCAGCAAAATTTTACTAGAAATACATGTGTTTCTAATGAAATTTTGCTGAAAATTGCCTTAAAGGTCATACTTAAAACCTTATGTCTAGAACTATACTTAAAAACTCACTTAAAACACCCCATTCTCTTGTTCAATTGAGGTCTTTCTTTTGTGCTTTGTTGTGCAATCTGGGCACGTTTTTTCATGTAGGCTGTTAAATCCGTCCCACGAAGTAGGACAAGTAAGGTAAATGTTGTATTCTTCGGGGTAAAAGTAAAAAAAAGCCCCCTATTTTGTACCGTGTTTAGGGATGCTCTAAACCTCGCCTAGCTAATTTAGGGTCTCTGATTGCAATTATGAATTTAAAATTTACAAATTTTTTTATATGTGCCAATAAAAAATTCCTGTATTTTCCCTTGGGTAAATCCACCCTGCTAGTTCCACTTTGTGAGACAGGTTTAACGTCCAGTATTTTTCACCTTGCCCTAAAGCAGAGGCTCCTGACCAATGACTACTGATCGATGATCACTTGTGGGTGCAGAATGTTTTGGAGCAATTCCAAAACTAGGACTCATCATGTATATCCGAGGTTTCAGACGAGCGATTGGAAAAGTGCCAGTTTCCCGTTTGAAGGAATTTGAGTTTTGATAACTACAATTTTGATTATCTTTAATGACATTGACACTCTAACCAGGAGACTATCCGTGGAACTTAAATCTATATCCGTCCCAGTTTTAGTGCTATGTGCACTTGAATGTCACAAATACATATCAGTCCAATACAACAAAACTGACAATCAGTTGACAGTGTGGCATTCTAAGACAATGTAGTGTCTATGCCACTTTCAAAGGGATTTGCTGAAGAACTGATTTGCTGCTCGGCTTGAGAATGCTCACCTGGAACCAACCCCTAGCTTTCCTTTGTGACAACTCAAGAAATAATCTGCAAATGGCCACCTTCACTTTGGTCATCCTTCAAGGGTCCATCTGCATTGGGTGGAAGAAGAATTTTGCAGGAATGATCACTGAATTAGATATACTTGCATTTAGACTAGATTCACAGAGCTCCTCAGAAACTCTTCAAACATTTCTCTTACCAACAAGTGTGATCAATACGTTTTTGTGCCTAGATGTCTTCACTTAGTTAACAAACTGGCCTGTTTCCGCGGCAATGTAAGGTAAACCAGCCTAAAGCCGCCAGCTTCCTATTTCCGCCATCCTAGTTTTGGCCCCATTTCCGTCACTACACTCATCCAACTCCACTCACTTTCCTGACAAAATCAGAGCATTGATATCACCAAGACTAATGTGTCAATTTTTATTGGTCCATACTTTCGTGCTAATAGATACCTGGAAGGGTGGTTATGGATTGTTGGTATGATGTTTATGACTCTAGTCTACAAGTGATTTTGTAATTTCAGGGTTGACACTTCAAAAATTCGCAGAAATTACAATTTTGATTGAAAAATTATAATTCCACTTGGGTTTGATTTGTGAAACAAGCACACACCTCTGAAAAACACATGCCCTTCTTGGAATTGACCCCAATATACTCAGATTGCAAATCAGGGTGGTAATAGGCTTGTCTACCTTATCCCAACTCCCGAGTGTTGTATGATTGCATCCATTGGTGCCATCATTTACTCTCTGACCACTCTAATTGACTGTCTTGCAGTCCCAAAATGACCATGACATAGTTTGAAAATGTGATAAGTATGTTCATTAGTTCCAAGTCTCGTAGAATTGTAACAATTTAATGTTCCCCATCTTTGTGCACACCCTGATGGTTTTGATGTGACCTGACTAGTAAATAACTACTGTAGAATGCTGAGTCGAAACATCAGTGGCATCACACTCTCTTCTTACAATGACAATGAAAAGCTTACATTTTGTGTCAAGAAAAGAAAAAGACATCCCTCTCTCACGCTTTTCTATGTATTACCGGTGGGTGTACACGTAATGATACACCAATATCATAACCCATGAGGTTTCCATACAACTCTGTCCACTGGAGAGGGTCAGAATGTCAGAAGTCAGGCACTGGCAAGCATAATATTCCGTAGTGCTCAGTGGTTACAACCTCTTAAATAATGCCATAAATTGAGTTTTTGACTTTCATGCAGATAATTGAGGTCTGATTCCAGCATCATGCAAACTTACAAGTCAGTGCACTTAGCACAATAAATACAATTCCAGCTCTATGTTGTACAACTTGACATAGTTTCACAAAGCTCAATCTAAGTTAACCCCTAAACTCCTAAAGGCCCAAGGGCTTTTTTCTGCCAAAAAACACCCAAAACTGCCATTTTTATAGCAAAGAGTAAAAAAATTGAAAAACTGTTTTTCTTGCACATCTAATTGTAGGATCTTACAAAAAATTCAGAATTTTTGACCGCGCAGATTTAAAGTAAAAAATGCATTTAAAATAAAAATGCATTCAATAATGTTTTTTTGCTTTAAATGCATTTTTTTACTTTAATGACCACAAAAATGTTTTTCTTGCACAAAATTAGTTACAATGTGATGGTTAAATAGAAAAATCTAATTACTATAAAAAGATATATATATTTTCTAGAATTAAGACATTGTCACCCCAACATTGAATTTTTTATAGAGGGAGCTGTGAATTTTTTTTTGGAGACGCTTATTGAAGGTATGATGTATGTATGGATATTCTCTACATATCTCCACAATTGATTTGAAAAAGCTCAATATTAATTGTTTTCAATAAAATATTATACATGTAAAACCATGAAAATTGACTTTAAAAATTCACCAAAAATGGAATCTTGCTTTTTTGAAGTTGAAATTTGGTATGCATGATTGGAACTAAGTAAGAATGCAATGATCCAAGAATTACATAAAAATTGTAAAATATAGTGTTTGAAAATGGGGGCGTTTGTGTGGGAACAAAAGGGGGGTGACAATACTTTTGTCCCCGCATTGTACTATACATTGTACAGTCAGGTTCTATAAGCTTCTAACCGACCAATTGAACCCATTCACAATTTTTTGTACAATGTACAATATAACTGGTATATTTTGGTGAGCATAATTACCATGCAATCCTCACGCAATCCCAATCAAGCATACAAAATTTCAGTTTCAAGAAAGCAAAATTTCAGTTTTGGTGAATTTTTAAAGTTTGCATTCACAATTTTACGTAATATTTTATTGAGAACGATTAGTGATGAATTTTTTAATCCGATTGCATAGATATGTAGGGAACATCCATACGCACATCTTTTGTATTAAAAACACCCCATTAAGTAACAAGAATATGAGCTAGGAAGAGTTAAATGTAAAGCATCATAAGACCAAAAATTGTAAAATAGATATCTTTATATTTTAACAATATTTTGCTATTTGACTCTCACACTATAACTACTTTGTACATTTCAATATGATGTTACAATCACTTTTGCCAAAATCTTGTTAAAATATAAAGATATCTATTTCACAAATTTTGATCATATGACGTTTCACATTTAATTCTTCTTAGCTCATATTCTTGTTACTTAATGGGGTGCTTTTTAATATGGAATTTGTGCGTATAGATGTTCCCTACATATCTATGGAATTGGATTAAAAAAACTCAACACTAATTGTTCACAATAAAATATTATGTAAAACCATGAAAATAAACTTCAAAAATTCACCAAAAATGGAAGTTTGCTTTTTTGAAATTGAAATTTTGGATGCTTGATTGAGATTGCGTGATGATTGCATGATAATTATGCAAGATGAAAAATTCCAATTCTTTTTCTATGCTATATAAAAATCTTTGAATGCTTCAAATTGGCCAGTTGTAAGATTATAGTATCCGACTGTACAGTCGGGTACATGAACCTTACGAGCTTTTTACTTAGGCAATTTTCACTAGAAAGTTCATCAATTTCAAGAAGCTCTAGCATGCTCAAAAATGATCCAATTTTGAAACAGCAAAGTGCGCTGGAATTACAATGAAGTGCACTTCAACTTCACAACAAGTGAAAAATGAATCATTTAAAATCATACAACAATTTGGATGTCTTTCATACACTATGTACTATTTCATAAAGAACCTTTAGAAGATAGTAAAAGATTTTTTGCAATGGGGGTGAAGGAGAAGCAAGAAATCATACAAGTGGTATGAGAGCAAGTATCTCTAAAACAATTATGAAGACTCATTTCTAATATAGACCATTAAATACTAGTTGTAATTTTCACAAATGGTGACAACACTAGATGGTAGATAGTGTAGTAGAAAACATCAAACTTTTTGTATGATTTTCAATTACATATGTACATTTGCAATGATGACTATAAAGTAGACTTAAGTGTGATTCCAATGCAATTGACAATTTGAAATTCCGTTCATTTTTTAGCATACACCGGCCTCCCAAAGTTCACCAAATCTCAACAGAATGCAAAAATTCGTAAGATTCCTATACCTGATTGTACAGTCAGGTAATGTAATCTTACAATTGGCCGATTTGAAGCATTCAAAGATTTTTATATAGCATAGAAAAAGAATTGGAATTTTTCATCTTGCATAATTATCATGCAATCTTCATGCAATCCCAATCAAGCATACAAAATTTCAGTTTCAAAAAAGCAAAATTTCATTTTTGGTGAATTTCTAAAGTTTATTTTCATGGTTTTACATAATATTTTATTGATAACAGTTGATGAAGAACTATTTTAATCCAATTGCATAGATATATAGGGAACATCTATACCCACATCTTTAATATTAAAAAACACCTCATCAAGTGACAAGAATGTGAGCTAGGAAGAGTTAAATGTGAAACATCATATGACCAAAATTTGTGAAATAGATATCTTTATATTTTAAAGATGTTTTGGCAAAGTGATTGTAACATCATATTGAAATGTACAAAATTAGTTATAGTGTGAGGGTCAAATAGCAAAATATCATTAAAATATAAAGATATCGATTTTACAAATTTTGGTCTTAAGACGCTTCACATTTAACTCTTCCTAGCTCATATTCTTGTTACTTAATGGGGTGTTTTTTAACCCCTAAAAGCCCATTGTTGTTTAGAGGGACAAATGCATTTGGGCAGATACCTACGCTGAAATTTTCTCCTGATTTTTTGAAACTTTTTTTGGAGTAGAAAAGCTGATTAGCTTCATGGGAATATAATTTTTTTCACAATTGGTGCCTGGGAAACAAAAGTTATGACCAAATAAGCTCAAAACAGGGGATGAGGGGCAACACAAGCAACAAAAATTTTGCACTTTTTTATTTATTTTTAACCCCTAAAGGACCGAGGTGATTTTCCTACCAAAAACCATTCAAAACTGTCATTTCTATTGCAAAGAGAAAAGAGTTTAAAAAATTATTTTTTTTGCATATCCAACCATAAGATCTTATACTTGACTAGTATATGAATATGTGGAAGAAATTTCAAAAACTTTGACCACGTAGATTGCAAGATATATGCATTTAAAGTCAAGAAAACAAGTTTTTTCCCACCATGCTTGACTAGATTTTTTGGCTTTGAATCTTTTTAGTTCAAATTTTTTGCACTACTGATTTCGATTTTCTACTTACTTATGTTAAGTAGTTGAGTTGAGAATCTACCAAAAAAATTTAGGAAAAAAAGCACTTAATTTTCACTCATTAAAAAACTGTTAAGTAGAGGTGGGTTCAAGATTGAAGAAAAAACTAAATTGTTAATAGCTTTTAGATGGAATTGAATCACAATAATCCCAATAGTGAGATTGTTCTAGCAAAAAAATCTAACCCTGTCTAACTAAAACATTTGAAAAATTCTCAAAATTGCATTCAAAAATGAATTCTACAACTTATTTTTTCAAAAAGATACTTAGATTGCCCAAAAAAATAAGATTGTCCATAACTTTCTCATTATTAGTCCAAATTGAATGAAACAAAGCTTCACATATAGATAAAAATATAATCTTTGAGGAAAAAATTTGAAAAAAAATTTATTTTGACTTTTTGTGATTTTTTTTGTGCTGCCCGCAAAATTTCAATTTTACTTATTGTGCGATAACTTTTGCTCCCGGGCATCATTTAAAATAAAAATTATATATTTGCAAAGATCTCGCAAAAATACACAACCTCAAAAAATACCAAAAAATATTACTAAAAATTGAGATCGTAGGAACCTGCTCGGACCCAAATTGTCCCCCGAGGGGACAACCGGTCCTTTAGGGGTTAAAGTACTTTTTCTCATAAATTATATTTTTGTCTATCTAGAAAGCTTTGATTCATTTCATTTGGATTTGTTATGAGAGAGTTATGGACATTCTTGTTTTGGGGGCAATTAGAGCATCTTTTTGAAAAAATTGACTTGTAGGATTCATTTTTGAATGCAATTTTTCAAATCTTTCAATTTTTTTTTGGGCATGGTTTAGTTTACTTGCTAGAACAATATCACCATTGGGATTAGTGCATTTTCATTCCATCTAAAATACATGAATATTTTAGATTTTCCTTCTATCTCATACCTACTTCTACTTAACAATTTTTTTAATAATGAAAATTAAATTTTTTTGAAATTTCTTTTGGTAGATTGTCAACTCAATTCTCCACTATAAACATTTAAAGCTCAAAACTCCGTAGTGCAAAAATTTTAAGTTTAAAATGTTCAAAGTCAAAAAATCTAGTCGCACAATGTGATGAAAAACTTGTTTTTTTCACTTTAAACATAGATATCTTGCAATCTGTGCGGTCAAAAATTTTGAGATTTTTTCCACACACTCTTATACTAGTTAGGTGTAAGCTTTTGTGGTTAGATGTGCAAAAAAAACATTTTTTAGTTTTATTCACTCTTTGCTAAAAAAATGGCAGTTTTGGGAGTTTTTTGGCAGAAAAAAGGCCTTGGGCCTTTTGGGGTTAATATTAGAGATGTGCATGTGGATGTTCCCTACATATTTATGCAATCGGATTAAAAAAATTTATCACTAATTGTTCACAATAAAATATTATGTAAAATCATGAAAATAAACTTTAGAAATTCACCAAAAATTGAATTTTGCTTTTTTGAAACTGGAATTCTGTATGCTTGGTTGGGATTGCGTGAGGACTGTGTAATAATTATGCTCACCAAAATATGCCAATTATATTGCACATTGTACAAAAACTTGTGAATGGGTTAAATTGGCCAGTTATAAGATTACAATACCCCACTGTACATAGGAAACTTGTTTGCATAGAGAATATAAGTTGGGTGTGCTTGTGTAAATGATTTCACTACTACACCAAATAGTGTATTTAGGTTGCCCTAGACTATATGTTGACCATGCTTGGATTTCACATGGTTTACAACTTGAAAATTGCTAATTTATTTTTGGCAGCTTTGTAATGGTTGCAAGGCCTTTTAAATACATATTTTTTGCAATAATTAGTGATGAAAATCAATTTTACAGGAGTAAAAGTGTAAGATATGAGAAATTAGTGTGGGGCAACCTATATACCTATTTGGTGTACAGAATATAGGCAAGTGACACAATGGTGTGTGGAGCCTCTGCAAATTGAAAAGTACAGAGACAGTTGCCTTCTCACTAAGGTAACTACACCTAAAATCGCACAGTCCTTAAAAGCGCACATCAGATATTCTTGCCTAAAATGTACTCCCACTATTCATATGACTCTATGATCGCTTTTAGGTGCACCTATTTTCAGCACTTTGAAAATTTGTAGTTTATTCACATGGTGTCCAAAAAATGCATTCTAAGAGAATCTAGAATCTTGTTTTGACTACCAATGGGACCCCACAATTTCTTTTTCAATATAATAGTGAAAACCATGCTGAATTGCTTAACTGTGCGATTTAAGGTGCAGTTACCTTAGCAGCTGGAAAATGGAAGCTTGGTTGGTGTGAAAGTGCATTTCATATTGCACCTGTGAAGTGGGAACGAAGCCCATGAAGTACAGTTCATGATGAATAATTTAAAGCAGTACTGTACAGTACAGCATTACCTTACAGATTTTCACAAGTCTGCAGATTTTCAATTATACAGTTGATCACCAACATAACATAGCATTCAGTGGCATGCGCTGTCCACTGCCTTCACTCTAAAATTAGGGCCACTTCACACTAGGGCTGCCTAAGAGCGTCCCCACTCCAGGCACGGCCAAATGGCACGGCCAGGGAGCACTTGGAGTGTCATTTGACCAAGCCCGGCCCATGTGCCCCACGGCAACACGGGTTACGAACACGGGAAACCGGGTTTACACGGCCCCCAAGTGCTACCTCATGAATGCCTACTCGGGGAAAGACATTCATTAATGAAAAGGTCTCTCGAAACTTGGGGAATAAATGAAAAGGTCTCTCGAAACTTGGAAATAAAGTTAAAATAACTCATGTCGAGCCGCAAGCAAGACTCTTCATTTGTCCGGGTGCTCTTCAAATTTGGCCGTGCCCGGCCATTTTTTGGCCCTCGCCGTGCGTGCCGTGGGGCACTCATTATGGCCGGGCACGGCCATTTTTTGGCCCTCGCCGTGCGTGCCGTGGGGCACTCATTATGGCCGGGCACGGCCATTTGCCTAGTTTGAGCCACTTGTTGAGTTGGAGTGGGGATGCTCTAAGTCGAGAGGGTTGTGGGATTGAGTGGTCAAACTTTGTTGAGAGTCCAAGGAAAATGAGCAATAAATAGGCAATAAAATATAGGTGTTGGAACCTTTGGCTAGCCATAGTGTGAAGCCTCCAAAGGTCAATCCCAAAGTCCAAACCTATACTATTTGCTCGACTTCTATCCCTCTTTCACCACATTAATCCATCCAATTTTTGAAATTTTTCATGAAGCCTCACTCATATGTCAGTTTTTTCAAGCAAAAGTTCAGAAAAAACAAGAAGGAGTCAAAAACAGCTTTGGAAAAACAATCACAGCACATGCTCTCATCATCAAAGAAGGAATATGAAGGATAGCACTGGTTATTGAAGGGAAGTAGTTTCCATGAATGCAAAGACTTCAATTCCTGTATTTTTATTGCCTAGATTTCAAACCGCACTGGCGACCATCAAATAACAAATAACAACCCTTCCAATCCAATCTACCAAATGGGATCAGTTTTGAAAAAAAATTGACGGATTCTCATCCATAGTTTGGGTCTCTAGTTCTGGTTGCTCCAAACTATGGTTGAGAGGCCTTCATCACGCATTAGGCTGCCATATAGGAAGCTGGAAGGGTGATGGACTTTAGACTGTGCTTATTAGTATGAAACATGGCTTTTTTTTCATTTTTTATAAAGTGCCAAAGTGGTGATAAAAAATGTTGTAATGGTGCTCAAAATTTCAGCATTCATCCACATATTGGATAGAAAGTATCACATTAGCACATATCACATGTATATAATTCTGTTTTCATCCACAACCTGGTGATTTCATCCAAGTTTTTGTTTTTTGGCGAAAAAACTCACAATTTTTTGCCATTTTTTAGCCAAATAATTTTTTTTGGTGCAATCCGGCACCCAAAAGCCAAAAAAAAATTCCCTGGTGTGAAGTGTTGAAAGGCTGAATTCCTAGTTCCTTGAAATTTGATTGGTGGATATCGACGGGCTCTCTATCTTTGGCTATAGTGTGAAATGCCCCTTAGATTGTATAGAATATTTCATGCTCATAAGTAGCAAAGTAAACAGATGGAGGCTAAATGTGATGAGTTGGATGCATGAAGGAAAGGCAATGGGCATGAAGGCAAACATAGTTGATTAACCCTTAAGGTGAAAACACCCAAAACCGTCCTTGTGTTGATTCATTGATACCCTAGACTTCCATTAAAATGTCATACATAAGCGTCATTTAATAGTCCCCACATTGAACTATGATGTGTTGACTATTGATTTTTTGAGATTTTGGTTTCAGATTAAGCTAAATTATGGTTTCAATTATTTAGAGAGCTTTCACTTTGGAAATTCATAGAATATCCAAAAAAAACTAATTTTTTTTTGAAAATTCATGATTTTCAATTGCTAATATTACAAAAACATTATTTTTAGAAAAAGGTGTCTTTAACTATGTTGAATTGCTTATTTTAATGGTTTTAGGTGTTTCCACCTCAAAGGACATAGCAAGCCCCATGGGCATTTTGAAAGTCAAAACTTGAATATTCACATAATTCTTGATTTTAAATGTTTTAAAGCTTAATAAAGAAAATATAGCTCTAATAATCTATTTTTTTTATTACATTTGAACTTTTTGCAAAATTGCTGAAATTTTAATTTTTGTGGCACTTTGCAAATAGCACCTTGAAAAGCTTAAAATACACCACTTTTGAACCTTTTCTATTGAATTTTTCTTGGTATGAACTCAAAGAATATATCAATTATATTTTGGTGTTTTTTACTATCATTTTCATTTTTCTAGAAAAATCATACAATTTTAAGTATTTTGTAATTAATATGATTTTTACACATAAATTTCTCTTAACAATCATACAAAATTCAATTTGATGTTTTTAAATATGAAATATCGACATTAAATTTTGGACATGTATTATTATATGTGAAGAATATCAAATTTTTGAATTGTACGTTTTAATGTAGAAATCTAGTGAAGTTTGCCTAAGCCCAAACATGAAATGTCTTTTAAGGATTAAGTTATGTAGGCCAATATTGAAGAACATCACGTCTAGTTTATAGGATAGGCTTCCAAACCATGCATAATTTTATACTCTTTCTATCTCAAAATAATACTGGTGTTTCTTTTACATTTTACAAATGAAACACCGATATTATTTCGAAATATTGGCACTCTAAAAAAATTGCACTAGCACTGAAGATATTGTAGCTAAAAGAATCAATAATGTCATCTTTATTACACACTAATTTATCCTATTGCAGTGTATGATACTAATTTACATAAGTCACACTATTTGAAATTAGCAAAGGATCAAATATCATTGTGTTGTACTAATTTTGACAATATTTTTGTATTAACACTATTTGAATTGCAAATAATAAATTTTCAACCTCACCAAAAAGGCATAAAAATCAATATACTTATATTGCACTCACTTGTACACACATTGGCTTAGTAGACTAACCAAATGATCTAGGGGTAGTTTTTATACCTACGATGTGATTTAGAGTAAAGATTTTTACATATCATAGCTATTTATAATATATAAATTTATGAGTTTTTTCTCATCAAATTTTAGCTTTTGCTTGAAATAGGGGTAAATTCTCAACAATGAATAACAATCCCATCCCAAAATATTGTGATAATTACACATTTTCATCCTTTGAGAGAAGACCAAGGAATATTCTATTTAATGTATTCACTTAAAAAGATTGAAAATAAATCTACATTTTTGAATAGTCACCTTGTGTCAAAATTTTCAATGGATCTTAATCTCGAAAGGACCAAACACATTTTAGACAAAAATTGTCAAAAGTGTCACTTTTTAGGGTGGTGAAAAAAAAAGTTAAAAATTCTACTATACAAATTTGTATTAAACTAATATAGAAATGTGTGAAAAAACTTAAAAAATTTGACCATACAGATTGAAAGATTACAATGTTTGAGGTTAGAAGAAAAAGCTTTGTCTGACCTTGCTTGATAGGATTGGTAGACTTTAGTGTGAAGGCTCGAGAGGCCAAACTTTTGGAATTTTGAAATTTGATTGGTGGAAACTGACAGAGTCTCAACCTCTCACCTTTAGTTGTAGTGTGAAGTGCCCCTAAGTATGAAAGCGATGCTCTAACTTATTACCAAAGGGCACCTTCAAAAGAGTCACATAATCCTTCAATATTTGTAAGCACGATTCCATCCTCAATTTTAAGAGAGCCCAGACTGCTAGTATTGGTATTGTAAGTTAGTGTAACTTAATTGATGACACTATATTTCTTTTCTTTTGGAAGTGACGGTGTTCAATTGAAAGAAATCTTGAGTAGTTGTGCACAAAGTCAATTTGAGTCAAAAGTTCACAAAATTTTGATACAAAATTTTGAACATGTCCCCCTTTGGTAAGAATATAAACTTTTTCAGATTAGATTCTTTGATCAAGAGTTAATTTTAGGACAATATGAAGAACTTCAATTACTGTGTGAAAAACTCTTCTACTTCTAAAATTTGTCAAGTATGTAAATAATATAATATAGGATGCAATTGTCGATAAAAATAACCATGTGTTAGTAGTGCAAAAATCTCACTTTAGAAAGATCGAGGTAAGGAGGCACAATCCAAAGTCAATCGACCTCAAAACTACCTCTACGGCAGAAAAATGCTTGCATGGCGACAAACTCTTGAGGAGAGTTTGGATCCTGCAAAAAGGGATATCTAAACTTCTTTAAGAGTCCGTCGAATTTTTTCCAAAAATCGACAATATCTGAGCAGTGAGATCGGACTAGGAGGCTTGTTTTTTCAATTTGTTACTTGTTATTCGTTATTTGTTAGCTTTTGCTTGAACAAATTGCCACTTGAGTGAGGCTTCATTGGAGATTTCAAAAATTAGATGGATTAATGTGGAGAGAGAAGGATAGAAGTCAAACAAATTGTATAGGTTTGGACTTTAGAGGCTTGACACTATGGTTGGCAAAAGGTTCCAATTTCTATACTTTATTGCCTATTTATTGCTCATTTCTTCGGACTGCTATAGTGTGAAGAGGCCCTTAGGCCTCTCACTTTGCCACGCCAAAGGCTGTTTCATTTAGAAGGCTCAAAAAGAGCATTAGAAAAATTCTCAACCTTCCAAAGGGCCGCTCCACAGTGACCAAATCAGTCTATTAATTGCCTGAGAATTAATAGGGGCATATAGCCGCAATGCATTGTCAGAGTGTGTGAATTTTGTGAAAGATGTCAAGACTCCAGTAATGAGGGTGTAGTAGAAGTCTGTTTAATATGCAGTTGCATGAGCATACAAGGTGATTAATTGGGGAATTTAATCAAATTCAATGAAATTAAGTAAAATGAAGTGGATTTCCAGGCTAGTTGCTAAAAAATTAGAGAACTCTTACATTTCCAACTAGCTTCTATAGCCACTTAGTTTAAGGTGTTTGAAGATGAAAAGAGAAGCTCCTTATATACACATGGGGTTGTAGGAGGTAGAACAATCCATGTAATTTAGAGCTCTGGATAAAATTAGGAGAAGGTATTTTAAAATGTCAAAGAAAATCTCCCTTTCAACCCCTTTTAGAATTTTGTTTATAACTTTTTATTGGATGTTGGAAACCTCAAACGGATTTTCTAAAGCTGAAAATTATCTTGATTATCCAACTTTGTTCAATTCAAAGTTTTTTGAAAAAATTCATTCTATTATGCTTAAATGAGGTCTAAAATTCCAATTTTAACAGAATTCCTGCATTTGACAATGGGTGATCTCTCTTCTAAATAACCCATACCCTTTGAAGATTCACCATGGACAATTGATTTTTCTATAAAAATAACCTCTTCACCCTTCCTTCTCACCAATTGTCAATGAATTAAGTCTATCATGATGCCACTAAAAAAAAATTGATGTTAGATGTCTTTGGACTATTTTTGACATTTGCTTTTTTATTCTAATGTCAATGAATTAAGTCTATCATGATCCCACTAAAAAAAACCTTGATGGTAGATGTCTTTGGACTATTTTTGACATTTGCTTTTTTATTCTAACTTGGTTAGAAAACAAGGTATGCAATAATCAAGGTTAAAGTACATTACAATACTTGAACCCTAATTATTTAACTAGTGGTACTTGGATTTTGAACCACTGACACTCATCGGACATTGTGACTTCAGGTTTTCTACTATAGGGGAAAAAGAAATCATTAAGCAAAGTTAAATGTAATTGTGGGGTGCTTTCAGTTGCTCTGGAGCGGCCCTTTAGAGGGCTCAGAATTTCTCTAATGGCTTGCCTCTGGTTGGTCCTAACCATCCCCCATTATCTTCCTACTTACAAAGCCTTAAAATAATAAAGCCCTAAGAATTTGGCGTGTAGTCATTGTATTCCAGGTTCAAATGCGATTATGTCTATAGTAGTGCAACGCAGTTTTTTATGTTTTGTTTTTGGACAAATGGTTATGTGGCCTTTCTTTCAAGAAGGTTCTAAGTTTTGTGGCTACTTCATTTTGGGGGTTTGAATTGAAGGGGGCCAATTTAGAGTATGCAATTTTGAATATGTAGTTTTTGTATGAAGCTTTAATATGTAATTTTTGTATGCAATTTTTGTATATTCTGGCTTTGCACAATGGATGAAATGAGGTTTTGGAAGCATTGTGGCAATAGTGTGCATGTCCACCATTACAGTCTGGCATTTTTAACACATTTATCCCCTTTTTTTCTATAGGCTTGAAGCTGCACATTTTTTTTTGAGAAATTGGGCACTTAATTGCCTTAAAAAACCTGTTTGTGCAATTAGTCTCATGCGGGACCATTTTGCCCCCACATTTAATCCTTGGAGAAAACAAATGAACTTTTTATTTGCAATGTATGATAAAATTTGCAAATTTTGAGTTTGTATTTGCAATTAGAGGCCCTAAATTAGCTAGGAGAGGTGTAGAGAAATTGATTAATTCAGTACAAAATAGGGGTCTATTTTATTACATTCACCTTTGGTTGGACTTCTACATTAAGGGCCTCTTTACACTATGGCCATCCAAGTCGAGAGGTCGTGGGATTGAGAGTCCAAACTTTTGGTGAGAGTCCAAAGAAATGAGCAATAAATGATAGGTTTTGGAGCCTTTGGCCGGCCATAGTGTGAAGCCTCCAAAGGCCAAGTCCAAAGTCCAAACCCATGGTAATGAACTCCCACGGCCTCTCAACTTGGACGGCCATAGTGTGAAGCCTCTCAAGGCCAAGCACTAAGTCCAAGCCCTTAGCAATAAACTTCCACGGCCACTCAATTTGAACAGCCATAGTGTGAAGTCTCCAAAGGCCAAGCCCAAAGTCCAAACCCATACCAATATAATGGTTGAGATCTTGTAAGTTATTAAATGCGGGATTAAATGAACTTTCACGGCCTCTTGACCATAGTTTGGGGCTCCATTTTTGCACAATCCAAACTCTCTTCAAGAGTCCGTCGCCATGTAGACAATTTGTTGCCACGTAGGTAGTTGGAGGGCCATGGCCTAGTGTGAAGGGTCGAGAGTCCGAACTCTTGGTATCTTGCAATGTGATTGGTGGAAATCCACGGCCTCTCGACCTTTGGCCATAGTGTGAAGTGACCCTAAGCTCGTTGCACTATTATAGATGCGACCCTCGAGTCCCTCTAAATCACTGTGCTTTGATTCAATTGGGCATGACAAGACTGACCATAAAAAACAAACCAGGATCATGAGAATATAGCCAAGAAATGAACGAGCTCTCAATCCTCATAACATTGTTAAACTGGCTAAAGTGCCTCCTCCCATGTAGAGGTATAATTCCCCTAAGATGCATGGGAGAAGAATAAAATTGTAATGTGGCAAACATGATTGATTGGGCATCCGGAGTGCATCTCTATGTTGTCAATGACTAGAACTTTATTTGCGAGGGGTGGGGTGGAGTGGGGTGGTGGTCCTGATTTTGGGAGAGCCCCCCCCCCCCCCCCCCCCCCCCTCCGTGAAGGTTAATAAGAACATTGCCACCGTAGGGCGGCCAAGTCCCACGGTAGGCTAGCGGCTTTAGGCACAGGAATGAGAAGGGGCCTGGTCAAGTAGTGACTCCCCATCGTAAGTCGGCCAGTTGGGCCCTCAATCCCCCCATTGTAAAATCAACCTTTAATTGGGGTGGCAGATTTGGCAACTGCACCTTGCCACTAATAATCAAATTAGCCAGCCCACCCACAAATTAGCATCTCACTAATAACATCCACACCACATTCGAAGCGCTGAGCACAACAAGTGTGTCCCGTGGCCAAAAAGAATGGTGAGATCGGTCAACTATGTGCTTGCTCAAAACTTCTCCATATGCGTGAACCTCAGGTATTCCGCTCAAAGTTTGGTGAGCCCGATGCTTGAAAAAGTCTGCCACATGTCACTGTGGGGAGTATGATGGCTATCGGCCCCTGCCAAACCTGCCCCGACCAGGTTGGGCGAGTGGGGATGGAATGTTATGCTACAAGCAGAGGAAGACCAGAGAGGCATTACTCCATGGGGCAACATGTAACTTTACCCCCAAAACTTTCTTAAAACAGAAAGTCAAGGGCGTAAACGCGTCCCCGTTCTTCCTGTGTAGCTAGTGCTTGATTAATGCCGTGGAAGAAGGTCCGGTGGGGAAGAAAAGTGGAATTCGACACTCACCTGCCGGACCGGGCTGTTTGGCCGAGCAGGGGTGGCGATGCTCTTAATGTAATTTGAACTTACGTGCCCAACGGCCTATTTCCAATGACAGCAACTGCTGTAGGTTTTCAACTGTCCACAGTCAGTACTCCTGCCATGAAACGCGATAAGATGCAATCAATACCAAATGAATCAAGTCCTGCGAACTCTGCATGCAGCATTAATGGGCGCACAAAGTGCCTGCAGCAACCATTTATCAACGCTGCCTTCCCACACCAACTCCTCCGTCTCTGCCAGTGTTTCCAAATTCGAATTTTCAGCACCCTTAACGTAAGTTAAGCTTAGCACTGGTTTTAGCACATTTTAGCAGTGTTTTCAGAACTTCAGCCAATTGCAAAAATCACATTTTGGCATCACTGCTCTCCTCTTCACTTTCGCACCACCACACCACAGCTAAAATACAGGCATAAGTTAGCACCAGTCCAGCCCTTGGAGCTGATACGGATATTACTGTCTCTCTCTACTTTCATGGATGCGTGTCCTCCTCTGGCAGCAATGACGAGACAATAGTGCTCTGATGTTAATTAATGGATCTATCTCCAACCTAACTCCTTCAAATTCTCCATGAGAGCATTCCAATGTGAAAGAACGGCACCAGGAAAGGCTTGTTAAGAGGCGATCGAGGAGAGAGACGAAGAGCGTCTAGGTCGTGAGGCATCAAGAGTTTCAGGGTCGCATTGAGGAAAGTGCGAGAGCAGCCATGCCAGGCGGAGACGAGATGCCATTTCCGGAACTGGAAGTGAAGCTGAAGGAACCCACGCTGGTGTTCCCGGCTTCCCCCACGCCGAAGCAAGTCTACTTCCTCACCAACTTGGACCAGAACATCGCGGTGAGCATGCGCTCCGTCTACTTCTTCAACGCCCAGGAGGACAAGAAGCATGAAGATCCGGCGTCGGTGCTGAAGGAGGCGCTCGGAAAGCTGCTGGTGCACTTCTACCCCATGGCGGGGAGGCTGGGCATCAGCCCGGAAGGCAAGCTGCAGGTGGAGTGCGAGGATCAAGGGGTGTTGTTCGTGGAAGCCACGGCGGAGAATTGCCTTGCGGAGCTCGGGGAACTTTCTAGTCCGGCGCCGTTCATGCGGCAGTTAGTGTACGATGTGCCCAGCGCCAAAAACATCCTGGAAATGCCGCCGTTCATTGTGCAGGTAACATTGCCATGGCCTCCTTGTAGTTGCAATACTGCTCCCGATGCTCTGTTTTTGGCGATGGTTTCCAAACTCAGCTATGGCGATAGTTTGGGCGTGGGCAGAAACGTGTTCGATCACCGTGAAACGCAGTGTCCCTGTCTCCCCACTTAATGGCATTGTATGGAATTGGTTTTCCCTGGTCACACCTTGCGTTGCTTTGGCTAGTCTTCATGCTAATCTAGTGGACTCCACACTTCTGAATAACGAGTGGGTTTCACTGGTTTACGAAGTGCGAAACCCAATAATCTAGTGTTATTGGGTTTCGCACTTCCGAGGTCGTGCAACCAGTGCAATGACGTGTGTTGAACTTACTGAAGTCACAGATGTGAAACCCATAACATGATAACCAGCGCAATATCTGAAACCCAGTGTTCTGTCAAAATGCAGGTGACGACATTCCAGTGCGGCGGTTTCGTGCTGGGCCTTCACAACAACCACTGCCTGATGGATGGTCTCTCCGCGAATGAGTTTCTCCTTGCCTGGGGCGAGCTCGCGCGTGGCGTGGCCATCACGCACCCCCCGCACATCGACCGCTCCGTCTTGCGCTCCCGCTCCCCACCCCGCATCGAGTTTCCCCACCACGAGTTCGACGAAATCGAGGACTTATCCCCAGAACGCAACCTCCTCATGAACGGTGAGTCTTTAGTCTACGACAACATCATTCTCACCCCCGACGACATCGAAACTCTGAAGAAGACGATCCTCGCAGACGGGACTGTAACAAAAGTGACGACGTTCGAGGCGCTCACGGCGTTGACATGGCGAGCACGGACCCAGGCGCTTGAGATGCCGTCGGCGCAGCAGTCGCGATTGTTGTTCGCCGTCGATGGGCGTCCGAAGTTTTGTCCGCCGCTGCCTGCGCACTTCTGCGGGAACGGGATCGTGCTCACGACGGCGATTGCCACGGCAGAAGAGTTGGACGGACCAATCTCGTTTGCGGTGAAGCGCGTCCAGGACGCCATCGCCATGATCACGGATGCGTACATGCGATCCGCGATTGATTTTTTTGAAGTGACGCGCAAGAGGCCGCAGCTGGTGGCGACGCTTTTGGTCACGACGTGGCTGCGATTGCCGTTTCACACGGTGGACTTCGGGTGGGGACAGCCGGTTTGCACCAGCCCTGCGTGCTTGCCGGATCGAGAGGTCGTGCTGTTCACGGCGTGCGGGAAGGATAGGCGGAGCGTTAACGTCTTGCTCGCCATGCCCAGCGACGCGGCCATGGGCAGAGTGCGGGAGATTTTGAGGGTTTTGTGATCGCGAAAGCAGAAATTCTACCAGACGGACGCGGCAACGAGTTCTAAATTCGCTGAGGACAGCTTTGAGATTTGAATCCCTGAAGATGTCAGTTGATGACTGTGATGGCAGCGCCGCTGCCGTCGCCATGTCTTGCTTGGGCTGCATGGGATGTTTACTTTTTGTTATCTAGTTCTCTTGGGTACTTGATTTGGTAGCTTCAGTTGATTTCTGAACTGAGTGATGAAATGGAAACACTCGTAATCAAGTACGACGTTTTGGATTGCTGCGCCCTCGAGGTTATCATATTTTCCAGTGTTAGGCCTGCATAATATTCTCGACAACATTCTCGACAACATTCTTGAGACTGGAAACCAATTCAAAGCGTATTTTGATCTGTGCAGTACAGCACAATGACTGTTCTGAAAGTATCCAAATTATTAGCATTGGAGCAGGCTTTCCATTATTCAAGTAATTTACCGTGTAGTTTGAATTGTAGATGATGTTGTGGCTCCGTTTCCAATTAAGGTTACTGACCTTAAGTCGCACAGTTAACCCTTGAACGCCGCCGAGGACGTTCTGCGTCCTTTGAATGACAAAGAATCTTTCCCTACAAGATAGAAGTGCAACTTTTCATCCTCGGTATTAGGAGTAAGAAGGAAAGATCTTCAACAGTTCTTTGACTTCCAATGAATGTATTAAGCTTTTTCAAAGTAGATGATGTCACACGGAATCACAATACATGATTTCCATGGCTACCGGTCCGTCCTTCAAGGGTTAAGCAATTCAGCATCATTGAGCATGGTTTTCACTATTATATTGAAAAAAATTTGTGGGGTCCCATTGGTAGTAAAAAGGGGATTCTAGACTCTCTTAGAATGCAATTTTTGGACACGGTGTGAATAAACTATAAATTTCCAAAGTGCTGAGAATAGGTGTACCTAAAAGCGATCATAGTCGTATAAATAGTGGGAGTATATTTTAGGCAAGAATATACACTGCGATTTTAAGAAGAGTGCAATTCTAGGAAGCTTGCGATTTTAGGTGTAGTTACCTTAGTACATCCAACTAAAGTCCGTTTATCATTGAACTCCATAGTCATTTTGTATGGTCGTGTCACCAACCTCTACGTACATGCAACACTACCAGTATTGTCGATATATTGTGGCAAATGTTACAAAAGTCGTCTGACAACAAGTGTATCTTGGACTTTACCAGGCTTGTGACATAAGGAGGATAGGATGAATATGTTCCGAAAGCGAGCAATGAATGAAGTGAAGACCGATCCATACACGCAAATGCTCGTGCCCCAGCAGCTAGGCTTGCCCCTGGAAGTGTAATTGAGGTTTTCCACTTTCTCAGAATCAGAGCTTGCATGTAGAGAGAAATGGATAACCACAACTCCAGGTACAGAACGTTGCATGTTTACAGCTTACACTCGTTGCATTGATATTGCGAAAGATGGCCACGGAATGATCAATACAACGCAGGAACAGGAGTAGCAAGCAGAGAAAGCATCCTCGAAGAGAATGAATTTCAGACATTCTTGAGCTCAGAGCTTGAATTAGGGCATTGAGTAAGCCAGGAATGCCGAGTTGCTTCCGCAGGATGTACGGTCTTGAAGAGTCGAAGAAAGTCACATTGAAGAAAGATAGCTAATGTTGGCCAGAATAATTGAGAATCCGTGGAGGAAGAGAGAGATTAGGATCAAATTGAAATAGACTTTTTGAAGCCTGTTCAATTCGCTCTATGGTGACACCATTTGATAAAAATGTCGTTTAGACATAAGTTGTGAGCATCTACATCCACTTCAGAGGAAACGTGCTTCATTTTGTACTTCGTCGTGCTCATGTTGAGTGCCGGTTCTTCAGAAACTTCATCATCGGATATTGCAAAGGAGTTGTGTGCAATGGTAGAATTTTCATCACCCAGTATTGGCAAGGATATGCATGTAGGTCACTGGTCCACCGTCATAGGTGAATATGATGCACATCCAAAATCTCGCTGGTGAACAAGTCAAAAGTCAACTTTATAATGCAAATGACTGTAGATTATTCCATATCATCGTTTAAGCTGCGAGAATACAACTTAGTTTCATATACCAACAAACATTGGACAAAGGAACATCCTTCAATTGTAAGACTACACAAATATTAAAGATTTGCCAAAAATTCTTATTTATGCTCAAGCTCCTGGTCAGTCATTGTATTCTTCTTGCTCCTAGTGTACAAATTTGGCTATCCTCTCTTCATGATGAAAATTCACACCTGAAAAATCAAAGGTTCAAGAGTATCAATTTTAGATTCCAATGCTCTAACATTATTGTCATTGCAATTCAAAGTAAAGACAAATTTGGACATTGGAAATCAAACTTACAACAACAATAATTGTTGAATGAGCCACCATGTGATAACTACTATCGTTATGAAGCCATGATTGTAAAGACGTTCCAATTACAAAAGACTTTATCAAATAAGTATGCAAAAATCCAAACAATGAACAAAAATGATAAGAATGGCTAATTAGCACTTGTATTAGATGACTATAGAACTGGTTTGAAAATTTGGTTCAAGGATTGCATGAACTCTACAAAAACTTAGTTAAAAGAATTACACTACAATAGTACAAAGAAGCACCAAAGCATGGTTCATATTATTAAATTGCCTTAGATTTGGTTGGGTCTTGTTGGCAATTAAACATAATTCAAGATTCTATTAGCATGTATTTTTGAAACATGGAAATGAAAAGCCTTCCCCAATAACTATCAAGCCTAGGTGCCACTAGCTCAAAATTAGAGACTAAATGCAATCAAGAACATTAAGAGCATTGTATTTCTTGAGATCTCGTCATGTCAAGTTTTAGAGGATCTTAATAAATATCCCCCATTTGATTGATAAATCACTAAAATTCATATTTTGGATGATGAGTAGATTAAAAGTGCTTCAAATGTGGTAATGTTTTGTCCAAATAGCTTCGCCTTTATCCATTGTAATGCTTTTTGATAAATTAATTTGAAAGAACTTGAGGTATGCATGCTAAACAAATTGTAGGCCTACCATGTATATATGCTAAACAAATTGTATCTACGTACATGAAGTACACTGAACCTTGAAAATTTTACAGAAACTAATCCAAATAGATTCTTGCCTAAAATGTAAACCTCCAAGACATGAGAATCTAGGGTTGATTTTGGGTTCACCCATAATTATCAATTCGAAAATTCATAGTTTATTCATGCTACAAAAGTGCAACCATAACCAGCGCAAAGGCTAGGGCTACAGTTAAACCCTTAATATCAATAGGAGCGCAAAGAGGAATCTGCCCATGAGTTTAAACTTCATTTATAGTCCACAAACATTAATGGCAGAAGGCTCTCAAACATGACTCTTGGGTAGGAATTCAAGTAAGATGGTTCGTTGGTTGGAATATCAGTCCGTACCTTCTGGAACAAAGAGCTACGATACGAGTGGCACTATCCGTGTTGTAGCTCGGATTTTGATACAGGGCCCACTCAAACTTCCTTCCTCACATTCACCGCACATTCCTGCAGATGAAGCTGCTATCGATGTCCACGCAAAGCCTCCTCTCCGACGGTCCAGAGACCAACAAATGCTTTGAGTGGCTGTCATAGCTTGTCTCGTGAAGCAATACGCATGATGTAATGATCATCAAGGACCGCGTCCTTTGCCAAAAAGGCGTTCAATGAATTTCGAGAAGCTCCCGCTTCGATGAACCGAAGGCGCGTCCCGGTTTTCAAAGACAGCCTCAAGAAAACCTTGTACGTCTCCAGATTTCCATTTGTCACAGGCATCAAAATCCAGATTCGTAAAATAGGCATCGGCGCATGCTTGAGCTTCCCCACGGACGAACTCGGCACTGGCTTCAGCAGGAACCAAACCGTGAATATGTTCACGTTCTCTATACAAAATGGTGGCAGCGTCTTGCAAACAAAAGGGAACAAATTTGGTTGCTTCCTGAGAATTTTTCATACTGGGGAGAACCTCAACAAAACTTCGTGGAACATCCCAATACGAACACAAGAAATTCAGGATGAATTCCTTACTCCGGTCTATTGAGAATTCCTTGCATTTTCTAGCAGCAATACCAACAGGAATGACTATTCCAGCTGACCCCAGCTGCTCTCGTACATACCCAATGATCGTCGCTGCGTTTTTAATTTCAGCTTTCGTTTTAACCACCCAACAGGTTTGCCAAAGCCTATCCTTCGCTGCAGCATCTCTTAAGTCAAATTTTATAATCAAATCCTCCACGCATTGGCTATTGTCAAAGAACCGCTGCTTGCACAGCACGATATTCTCATACTCATTAGTTTCAGTCACTAGCATTTGTATTGGAACTCCATTTAGCTTCTTGGTGATGTCCCCCCATTGCAAGGCATTCGGAAGGTCATCCCGGTTCCTGCAGACATACCACACCATATGTAACCTCGAGCTACTATTTGGGAACGGTGCAGCGTCTTCGCGAGAATAATATAGGTCTTCCTTCCAAGCAGCCTTCAAGTTCACTTGGTGCCAGCGTTTGTTCCTCACTTCCACAAAGTTCATAATGTCCGTGTAGTCAGCTTTACTCCTCGCTGGAACTCGGTACAGATACATAGGCGGCGAAATACTCACGCTTTCTTGCAAGGGAATGTGATTGGAAGCTGCCAAAAGGTGCCCTGAAGCCCCACATATCGACATACAGGTCGCTTCCACTACCCTCGCATTCCCTAGGACAAGGATTCGTAACGGTCGAACGCCAGACTCGAAAGTTACTCTATCGTTCTGCGCCAGAGCAATTTAACACTGATTTAGCCAAAACTTAGATACATACAGTATCCGAAGAAACAACTTGGAGTCGTAAAGCATACCTCTAGGACTAACACATGGGAGAGGTCATAATCCTATATTGAATAGTAATTGTGTCCAGTCTTGGGCTGAGAGGGAAAATATTGTTATCCATAACACTGTATTCAATGCGAGTCCTACGA
This sequence comes from Neckera pumila, assembly GCA_963969595.1. Taxonomy (NCBI): domain Eukaryota; kingdom Viridiplantae; phylum Streptophyta; class Bryopsida; order Hypnales; family Neckeraceae; genus Neckera; species Neckera pumila. Next base: position 4,403,240 of record OZ018412.1, on the reverse strand, counting down.
TGAACCAGAAAACACTCTCGGACGTTACTGATTTAAAGAGTAAAACTTAGCACTATGTCCAACGACTTCCTTGAGCCTTAAGGCTCACAGAGATTATCTAATCCATACGGCTCACTCAAGCCAAAAATGGAATGCGAGTTTAAGCATGATTGAAGAAATGTTGGCTTTCGATTGCTGTAAGTGGATTATCACATCACAGTACTCAAATCCTCGAATAAATTTCATCACTGTACATGGCTCGGAAGTACGTCTCTAAACAACACACTGGCAGAAATTGCACTGACCTCCGGAGAACTTGGTCCAGATTGATCTCCTTCGTGAACACCACCTGCATCAAGAAATCTGTCAGCACTAGGCAGAGAGCGTTTCTCAATAGCGACCATCAACAAAAGATGTTGCAACTCTAAGTTGGTGTGACTGATCCCTAAAAGTCCGAAGCCAATCAGAACCCCACAGGTCTTTCATAATACCAAGTCATTTGATAGGAAATGCAAGACTCAGTGGAAGTTCACAAGAGATGTACTCACTTGTGAGAAGCATGGCCTTCAATTTTCTCAGTTTCTCACAAATTGCAAAGAACGAAGCAGGTCGTTTGGAAGGCTCTGGATGCCAACACTCTTCGAGAAGAGAAGTCAACTCAGCAGGACAGTGATCAGGCAAGCTAGGTCTGCCGCCTTTCTTTACGAACTTAAGTAACCCTTCCATTCCACGAGCGCTTATTATTTCTTGGTAAGGCTCACAGCCAGTCAAGATGCAGCTGCAAGTTACAGCGAACGAGAACATATCTGCCTTCAACGATTCCCCGTGGATCTTGCCGAGTCCAGGACCTTGAGTCATCTCCGGAGCTCTGTACCTTGTAGTTCCAACATTTGGAGTGTTACTTGAGGACTTTTCAATCGCTGCACGCACTTTCGCCAGCCCGAAGTCAGCCACTTGCAATTCCAACACTGGACCGTCTTGTCCACTCACCAGCTTTACCAATATGTTCTCTGGTTTCATATCTCTATGAGACACAAGATGAAAATCTTGCAAGTACTCCATGCCTTCACATACTTGCAAGATCATATCTACAGCTTCAATGGGAGGCACAGAGGACCCTGTTGCTCTTGACTTTAAATATTCTAGTAAATTCATTGACAGTTTCTCCATCATAAGAAACTGCTTCCCATCTGAATGCTTGTGAAACAGTATCAAGTTCACAATATTTGGATGACAGCATTTCTCCAGAATAGCAACCTCCGTGTCCAGAGTTCCAGAGTTGAATGATGGAATTTTGAGGGCATATGTTGTTTTCTTCCACTTGAAATTGTAAACTTCACCATATCCACCCTTTCCAATCCTTTCTCCTTTCTTATCGATTGGTGGAACTTCAAGGTCGACATCATCAATGGCTGGGTCTGCCTCCTCCTTGATCAAACGACGCAGGAGGGTCGCACAAATTTTTTGGTGACCGCCAGGCTTTCGAACATGTTTTCTGAGCACGTCTTTGAAATCGCTGAAGTCCTTCTCTACTATGCTCCTAGTTTTCTCTATGAGTAACCTGACCTTCTCCTTCCAATCAAATCCTTCAAGCTTTTCGGAGGCCACTGGCTCACCTTTGGCATCTCTTACGCGTTCAATCAAGAAGATGCACCAATCCAAGTGTATGTAGTACTTGATGAACCTTTCTTTATGGGCCGAAACTTTGATGGCTGCTGAAATAAAATCACTTTCCCACTTGTAGCAACAATCATCTTGAAAGGTTTTCACTCTGAGTACCACTCGGCAAAGTTCATGGAACACTTTGCTATACTGCGCTGGACGTCTACAAGATCTGTCCTCTTCCTCCGCTAAGTCCAACGTCTCCATTACCTTCTCTAGCAACCATGAGCATTGCCCTCGGTGAAGTTTGATCGATTCTGCAGTAGGAAATTTCGCTATCAGGACTCGCGCCTTCCGCAGGTTCTCTGACATGTTTGCCAGCTTCGACATTCCAATCTTTCTTGCTCATCATGAGACTAAAAAGTCTAAACCCTTTCAGGGTGACAGAAGAACCTCCCTACAGCATGATGGAAAATGAGATGGAGATAGCCGAAGATGGTGGTGCAACTTTTTCTACCCGATCGAACAACGCCACCAAGCAACGAATCCATACTTGTTTCTTAAACTCAGAGAGAATCCGTAGATCTTTCCTTTCCTCCAATCTGAATATATCACTGTCTTCCTCCAGCACAATGATATTCTAAAGTCAACCTATTCTGCCGGTCGAAGCTTGATCCAAGCAGAACCTCTCTCGCACCCGCAATAGTACACACCAGTTCTCACGTGAGCTACACTACCATTTCACTGCAACATGACAGAGCATCTCTCAGGTAACAGCAAGAACATGCATTTCTCAATCCTGAATTTTTGAAATAGCAAAGAATTCACCCAAGGAATTATTTTGCCCAGCTGGCTAGGCTCCAGGACTCACTTCACTAGTGATTAATGTACGTTGAGCACAGATAAACTGTACATAGCCTAACATTCGCAGGGGCCGTTTATCCATACCCAGAGGCCGGCAAGATTCTTAGGACTAAGAAACGCGAAAATAAAGCCTTACCATGAGAAATAACCTGGGAATGTCGAGGGAAATTATTTCCATTACAAGGCTCTACTTCATGCTACTTGACATAAATTCAATGATTGGGTCCTGATAAATCCGGCACAATCAAGGGTCTCGAAAGAGGGACACCATGACCATGCGAAAGGACAAAATTCTAAGATATAATCGTGGTCCCCATACCCAATGGTCAGTTACCACTTCTACAAAAAGGGCTCTATTGAGGTTATATGGAGCGTGCATCAGAATAGGACGTACACGTCATCACCAAACTAATACAGCTAAAACTTCGTTTTCAACTTCTCATATCTAGAACTATTACTATTTTCCATCAGATTTGGAGACCACTTTGGCGACGCCAGGGCTGAGTAGAAATCTCTACATTAACAGGGAGAAAATTCACAGTGGGAAAACAGAATGACACTACAACGCAGATCGAAAGAATGAAGTTCTCGCATAGAATGCACAACGGGTTCACAAAGTCACAGACATCGACCATCTACAGGCGAGCCATGACCAGGTGCACAGAAAACTAGAATATAGAGCAGCTTCGAGCTCATAATTCACGTTTATAACCCTTGACACATCTTACGGTGAACAGAGATAATGAGCAAAACGTACCTACACCATCCTTGGGCCGTACCTACAGGACAGTGGTGACTGAGCTTAATGAAGAAAAACCCACTCCAGCGTTGTGATTCTGAGCATTAAGGTTCGCGGCGGGGCCGCAACTCGATCGCGGCGCATGCGTGGCAGCGCAGGAGCGAAGGGGCGAATGAGTCTGCTTGCTGCGGCAGCCCGATGACCTAAAGCTTCTGGACCTGGCAACCCCAGTGAAAGGACCCTGTCACTTGCTGCGGTTCTTAAGAGAAGGGCTGGACCACATGCCTTTAATTTGGAAATGAGCGGAGAAACTGCGAACTCGGACGAGATGCCGTGAATGATCACTCTGGGCTCCGAACTTCCGCAGCGCAAATAAAATCATCCGATGAGCCTCCGGCACCCAACTCCGGCCTGCTCGCAGACAGAGCTAGAATTCGCTTCAAAGGTACTATTTGATGAATACTCTATCATTCTTCTGTTTACTTTGCGTGGTTCCGTAATAAGCTTAAGGTGAGCGCCCTACCTGTTATCGCAGCAGCAGAGGGTGAACACAGTGGTTATTAAAACATTAGATTCTCAACGGGTGCATCCAACATGATTGGTCAGTAGAAGAATTGCTCAAAACAAAGTTCCCTACAGTAGTAGCCTTAAACGTCACAATTTTGGAAAACACTGAGTGAGAGGCCAGCTGTGACGTTTAAAGGTCAACAGTGTAGTGTTAACCCCGTGCTAAAAACATAAAAAAAGCAACGCATTCTAGGTCTTCAGGGAATGGGCGTCAAAAAATGAAAAGAGAATACTTAATTCTTCATCCAGAAGGGGAGTTGCGCGTTGCGTTCATTGTCCGTATGGCCGACAAACTGCGATAATGGGCCCAGGCTCACCAAATCCAGTCCCTAAATTCCTGCCCTAGAGGTCTTTAACCACATCGTACGGAACGAGTGCAACCTAGGAGTCTGGCACAAACCCGCGCTTGGCCCCAGTCGGTTGGCGCTTCAAATCCACTAAATCCCAAAAGCAATTGGTAATGTTCAATTGCCAAGAAAGAAATGCAATAGAGGTGCTTCCTTGCAAAACCTACGACACATCTACATTCAAGTTTCGTACAGTTGCACAAATCTTTCCCATTACAACAAACACTTGCCAAATTAATTGAAATTTCTTCAGAATCTTAACGCAAAGAAAAGATCCCTGATCGCACAGTCGCACACAAAACCTAGCGTAACAAAAAGGGTGCCCATATATCAATCTATCGAAGGAACAACAGACTGAAATCACCAAAAAGTCGACCAAAGGGCCAAGCATGTAACTCTTAACAAGAATTGCGGATTCTCATTGCTATTCCAAAGCTAGCCTCTGAAATACGAACCTGCACTCACGAAGATCCATTAACAATTACTCCAGAGACCCTGAAAAACGCGACGACCAAAACTAAAGCTATCGGACGCCATTCCTCCTGGAACAAGCAAGCATCAAAAAACAAGAAAATAAAGCCAAACATAATGCGCGCAAGCGGCTATTCCTTCGATAACCAAATAACTCTAGGTCACAAATTTTCAAAACTTCCCACGCCAAGTTTATGGAAACTTCACCTGGTTAAAGAAAAGCACCTATGACATAGTCCACCGCCGGTAGGTAGACCGAGGAAACCTCCGAAACAAATCTTAACATCCTCAACTGAATGTGGACACGGACATACGACATATACGAATCTGAGCAAGAGCAAAAGTCGGCAAGGGCTCACCAGTTTACTCTCGAGCGCAACACCCCCCGCGGCGAGAGTACGAAAGCACAGCGCTGGCCACGGATTGACACAGCAAGCGCGCTTCAGCTTGTAAACTGCATCCCGAGTTCGAACTCTTCACCGCGAAAGTCGTGCTGCCGGTCCTTTGCTTCTCGTGCGGGGTCCCGTTGAGTTGCAGGCCATCTTAGGTTACTAACTTTTAGTTCGCGAAAGCTCCCTCCACCTGACGTGCACTTGCGTCTGCTTGCGAGAGATCCATCCACCTCTTGGTGAGGGTCTTTCTGCGAAGGACGATGGAGGGATCTTCTCTCACGGGCTCCGTCGTCACGGACTCACGGGCCCTCCAGTTGCTTGGTTTGGGGGTCTTCGCAAGTTCGCAGTTGCAGAATGCAGACAGAACTGAACGCTTTTTACCGATTGACCGTGTTTTTTAATCTTGATTTTAATGTTGTTTTTGGGACGAGGGAAAAAAAAAATTAAATCAGTTGAGGAAGATGGTGGCCGACTGATGAGTGGAAAGCTGGCGGGGAGACTGTGAAAAACTAGTTGGTGGAACGATGAATGAAAATATCCCGGCATGACGGAGGTGGACGGAGTGACAGACGGAGGTGGACGGAATGACGGACGGACGTCTCCATCAAGCCCTATTTACCCACATCGGATGCCGATAGTCGGTGAAAACTGATACAAGGTACGAGAAACAGGACGTAAAGACCCGGCAGCGACTTTGGTGAAGGAGCGAATGGCGCCTTACACGGCGTGTCAAACCGCCTTACGCTCAAAAAAGATTCTTTTGCTTTTATCAATTAATTAATTTCTGCATTGAGTAGAGTAGTGGAAACTGGCCTAATCAACCACGCCGGTTGGAATCCAAATGCTAGCACTAGTATATGAAGTAGTCACTCATTCACAAATTTTTGCTTCTAATATGTTTGTTACTTTCAATATTTTCCCTTTTAAAATGTTGCTTCATGATACTTGCAAAATTGACAAGTTTACAACACATAAAGGTGTGAGTGACAAAGAAAACCAATAAAAAAATACTCCTATAAAAGAAATGGTCGTTGCTGCGTCTTTACGACAGGCAACAACCTCATAGAGAAGTCTTACTCAAATGAGGGACCCACCCTCAGCCTACAAACCTCGGTGAGTCCTTCATTTGAGTAAAACCTCTCCACTCGCATTAGAAGAAAACTGCGTTGATTTCAACAAAACCAACTTGATGTGCTTGTTGTGTCCAACGCAAAATTTGGGTTGAAAGAAGTTGAAAAATGCAGATTTTGCATTGGACACAACAAACACATCAAGTTGGTTTTGTTGAAATCAATGCAGTTTTCTTCTAGTGTCGGTCGTTACCTTTCACGTCAAACCCATCTCATGAAGTGGGACCAACAGGATGAAAACATAGTAATTCCAGGATAAATGTGAAAAAAAACAAAAAAAACATGTTTTGTGAGTCCTATTTTCTTCACCCTCCTAGCGAATTTGGGGCCTATGATTGTAAATATGAAATTCAAAATTTGCAAAAAATTTCATCTACAAAAAATTAAAAATTCCTCCGTTTTCACCTTGTTGATCCTCCTCAATGGGATGGGTTTAATCCCTAAACTTCCATGACTGTGTTTTCACCAAAAACGCTCAAAAATTGTCATTTTTAGTATAAGTATCTACTTTTTAGATATAAACTTTTTTTGATACATGTGACCGTAGGATCTTTTAGTATGCTGACTTGAAAACATATAGTAAACATTTTAGGAATTTTCACCGCGTGGATTGCAAGATATTAGCATTCAAATTTACTGAAACCATTTTTTTGGCCCTACAAAAAACAGGGCAGTAGCACTTCACAAGCTCACTTTTTGATGAAAAATGTCCAAAATGATGGTGCTTCTTTGGATTCTTTTTTCTAAATAAGTTGGCTACATGCTTGAAAATTTTCACTTCATTTGGAATTGTACAACATATAAAAAAAATAGTAAGTTGATAGTAATAGAGAATGATTCAAAATACTAAATTGTCAAGAATTTAATTATGGAATTGAAAAATGCTAATTCCAATGGTTGAAATGTTGTAAAAAATATTCTACATCCTATGATTTTTATTTTTTCAAAAAAATATTGAAAATTGAGTAAGACAAAGGACTTCAAAGTTTATTTAAGAGTAGAGAATTCATAACTACTCGCAAACTAAAAATCTTCATAACTTTTGATTCATCAATCAAAATGGGATGATTCAAAGCTTTTTACTTATATATAACTCTAGGAAACCAATTTCAAATTTTTGTTTTTGAAAATAATGACTTTTTCAAATCTGCCCGGACTGCCCAGTTACGTTAAAATTAACATATTAGGCCATAACTTTTGACTCACATTTCCAAATGTCATGAAAGTTAGTGCACATGAAAGATATTCCTTGCGCCTACCTTCTATGAAAATTTCAGCCAAAAATATGGAGATCTCTAGTCACAAGTACCTGTCCAAAATTTCTATACAACCAAAAAATGCATGCCGGTCCTTTAGGTGTTAATGTCCTCTATAAGAAAATCTATAATTTTAAATAATAACAACTAAACATAGTTAGTGATGTTAACCCCTAAAGTAAAGTTAACCTGTAAAGGACAATTGTTTGGTGAACGGACGATTGAAAATTTGGGTATGCTTCTATAAAGTCAAATTTGGTTGAATGTTCACAAAATTTTGACATAAGGTATAAATATATATTTCTATTGAGGAAATAGAGTTTTTTTTCAATCAGGTGCGCAGATCAAAAGTTACCTTGCCTTAAACTTTGGGGGCAACTCCAACGATTTGGATCATCTTTGGAGCATCTTTTGCTAAAATCCACATCAACTTTTGAAATTTGGCATGTATCAAGCTAGTAAAATATAGTATGCAGTTGTCTAAAAAGAACAAATTTTAGTTTTCAAATCACATTCCAAGAGAAGTCAAACTTTGCTAGCTAAGTCAAGGCAGTTACAAAAAAAGAAGTTTAACTTCATGTCCTATTATCTTGCAATTTGTGAAGTCAAAGTTCTTGAAAATTTTCCCACATATTCCAAATGTTTGTCTCAAATTTTTAAATTTTTTATATTAAAAATTAAAAATTTCCTCATTGCACACAAAATCATCAAAAAATGACTCATTTTTTATTCATTTAACCTCCTTGCATTGTAGGGTGATTTAGAATAAGTTAGACTCTCTATATTATTTTTTGAATTTTTAATGAGTAAACCTAATATCAAATCTTCATTGTGTACAGCACAAATTTTACTCTAAGAGGTCTTGAAGTCTATTAACTCCATTTACAGGAATGAAAAGAAAGTTGCTTTGCTCAATTCAAAAGTTATAATCTTTCAATCTAAATGGTCAAATGGATTGAAATTTCTTCACACATTGCTTTGCTTGTTTAACATGCTTTTTAGTAGTTGGGCAAATACCATCCATCCTTTAGGAGGTAAATATGTACCATTCTTGTTGGCAAGTGAAAGAGGATTCCAACATCCTTTTGCATGCATTATTTGGATCTTGAATGAATAAGTTATAGGATTTAAAAGTTGATTGCTTGAAGTACCAAGGCTAGCTAGTTTCTATTTATACACTCTCCTGTTTTGATTGTTTACATCTTAAACAACCAATGTTTAGGTTTTCTAATACTTTTGGGTGCAAATGTAGGTGTCGCACTTGGGGCATTGTTGATAAATGGATGCAAATGAAACATTTGAGTTGAATTCTATATCTGATCAATCAAGGTGACTCTAAAGTGCATAATCATGATCCATACCAAGAACTAAATTAGTTAATCCCTAAAGTTCCAAGGTCTTTTTTTCATTAAAAAAACTCAAAACTACCATTTTTATTGCAGGGTGAATGCAAGAAATACTTGTAGTATTTGTTGCGTTTTCACAATACTCATGCTTTTTTTTCTAGAGTACTTTAAAATTAGAAAAATAATTTTTAATAAAAAAAAATATGGCCAATGTATATACCCTTAAGATGAAAAAATTTAGAGAAGGAAAAGCATAGAAAAATTCTCAAAGTGGGAGAACTAGAAAAGTGCCAAATCTCAAGAAAATAGACACTTTGATGCTTTAATGAGTTAAAAATAGGAAAACAAAATAAGTAATTAAAATAAACTAGACCATTTTTAATAACTCTAAGGAGATGGTCATTCACCAAATTAATTAAAAGAACCACCAAAATAGTATTTCATGTATTCTAAAATGTCAGAAGAAAGAAGCTCTCTTTGTAGACTTCTACACGATACGGAGTTAACTATTTTTAGAATTCCTTCCTGTTATAGCTACAAGTGTACTAGAAGACCATTCCCTCCAAATTTCAGCTCCAGATTTGATTTTTTGGGTACTAAATAGTACTAAAAACCTCCAAATTGGAATTTGTGATGTAAAATTGGGGTTTGTTTTTAGACCTCACATAAGATTAGTATTTATAAGAATGTTTAGATTATATTTTAGAAACCTTGACCCATAGATTGCAAAATATTCATGTTTAAGTAAAGGAAACAAGGTTTTATTGCACCTTGCGTGACTAAAATATAAGACTTTGAATCTCTTTAAATTAAATTTTTGCACTATACATTTTGAAATAAAAACTTATTATGTTGCAGGATTGAGTTTAACCCCTAAAGTTTCATGACTATGTAATCACCAAAAACGCTCCAAAACTGCCATTTCTAATACAACTACCAAATTTTTGGAAAAAAACAATTTTTGACACATGTAACCGTAGGATCTTGTAGTATGATATTTTGAAAACATGTGGTAAAAATTTCAGAAAATTCCACCGTGTGGATCATAAGATATAAGCATTCAAAGTCTTGAAAACCATTTTTTCAATCCTGCGAAAAACCGGGCAGCTGCACTTTGCAAGCTCACTTTTCAATGAAAAAATGCCGATAAAGGTGGTGCTTCTTTTAATTCAGTTTCCTAAACAAGTTGTCTATATGCTTGAAAATTTTCACATCATTTGGAATTGTAAAACATATAGGAAAAAAATAGTAAGTAGAAAAAAGTAGAAAATTATTCAAAATACTAAATTGTTAAAAATTTAATCATAGAATTTAAAAATGCGAATCCCAACGGTTGTAATGTTGTAATAATCAATCTACATCTTAGGTGTGTTTTTTTTTCCCAAAAATATTGAAAATTGAGTTAAAAAAATGACTTTAAAGTTTTTTTTAGAGTAGACAATCCATAACTGCCCGCAAACCAAAAACCCTCATAACTTTTGACTCATTGATTGAAATGGAATGATTCAAAGCTTTTTAAGTATATAAATGTAGAGAATCAATTTCAAAAAAAAAATTCCGGAAAAAATGATTTTTTCTGATCTGCCCAAACTGCCCGGTTACAAAAAAAGGAACATATTAGGTCACAACTTTTGACTCGTATTTCGAAATGTCATGAAACTTAGTACACATGAAGATATTCCTTGCCCCCACCTTCCACTAAAATTTCAGCCTCAAATATGGATATCTCTAGTCACACGTACCTGCCCAAAATTTCTATACGGCCAAAAAATGCATGTTGGTCCTTTAGGGGTTAAAGTCTAGAAAAACATTCAAAAAGTTAACTTGATTTTCATTTTTTTAAACTGTTACCTAAAAGTAGGTATGAAAGAGAGGAATCTATAAAATTATTAATTGCTTTAAGATGGGGTTGAAGCTCACGAATTCTAATAGCAAGATTAATCTAGGCAATTTGTGAAACTTTTTTTTAAAAATTGCACAAATACAGTGGCTTTGATAAATATTCATACACTTCAAAAATTGAGACAACGAATTGTATAGAATGATCCTTTTAAATTGCATTTTTTAATTTTTAACAATTTTAATCAAATTTAGTAGTAAAAAATAATTTTTATTACAACTAAAGTTTATCCAAGTTTTTTTAAAATAAAATGAAGGTTTTTTTGGAAATTTTTGGTAAGAATTTCTCGGATTTTAGAAATTTTATTGAAGGTATTATAATTGACTAAAATATGACTCTATATAGCTATATTTCTTATAATTCACTCTTAAATCTCCAGGAAATTATGAAAATTTAAACATACGTCATTTGAAAATCTCAATCTTGAAAAAATATCCAAAAAATGATTAAAAAATTTTCACCAAATTATTTTAATTTTTGACAATTTTTGGGTGATTTCTGGAATAAAAAAATAAAAATCATAAATATTCAGAGTCAAATTCTACAAAATAGTGAGATTAGATTAGCTTAATAATTCGATTGCCTTACCTAAAGAAAGTAACTTTGAAAGCCATCAAAGTCAAGAAATACTTCTATAGATATTTCCATTTATAAATATAGAGGTTCATGAGTCCTAATGATAACAAATACCTAATTAAAAAGTAGTGCATTTTTGTACAGGAATAGTTAATATTTATATAGTGTCAAACGTCAAGAAATTAGTATGGGACAACCTCATTTCATTAATTTGTGTAGTTATTAATATTCCACTAAAGCTACAAAATTTGTAAATAATTTTATCAAAAATTTGGAAAAGAATTGTCATTCTACTTAATTACTTAAGAATCTTGAAAAAAATTACGTGTAGAAGTTATTTTAGAAGTTATTTTTTACTAATAAATGTGATGAATGTATGTATGTGTGTGTATGTATGTATATAGTCTACCCACAAAATATATATATATATATATATACACATACATACGTATACATATACATGTTTATAAATGTATATTTATGTGTATGGATTTCTATTCTTATTTTTTGATTGGAGATTATTTAAGATATTTGTTATTTTAGGTTCACTAGCTTGAAAAAATCATCACAAAAAATAAATAGTTCAAAAATATTGTGATTTGTCAAAAAAAATGCATTGATAAACTCTTAAGGCATTGTTAGAAAATTGCAAATTAAATTTTTTATTGTAGAAGAATATTTTGTAGTTTGTTGGAAGAAAAAAATATTAGATAATAAAATATGAGTGTATTATAAGTTTTAAGGTAGCAAATAACTAAAATGATAAATTTATTTTTTATTTTATTCAAATGTTTAAAATTAATATTATATATATATATATATATATGTATAATTTTTAGGATTTTGCCTGAATTAAAAGTTTTGTTACAGAAAAAAATTGGAAATTTACACAAAAGAAATATCATTGTTGGAAGGCAACGACCATTGTATGGTTTGTTTGGGCATATAGAGGTCATCTTCTAGGTTGTAACACAAGAATCAATTGATCAATTGTACTTAGGATGTTTTGCAACAAATCACAAATCTATATCATTATATGTCTCATGTTCAATTCTATAATAAATGCTTGGAATGAATTGAACATGACACATATAATTAATTTCTATAGCAAATGCTTTGAATGAGTGAACATTTAATTATTTTATACGTCAAAATACCTTCAAAGGTTTCTTCATTGCATGACACCAATTTATAGTTCAAATAAGAATTATCGTGTCCAAATAAGTTGCACAGTAACTAAAAAGATGTTTAAAATGCTTACTTAATGTTGTGCATACTAATTTTGAGTGTGAAATTCAGCATAGGAGTTGTGAGATTATAACAAGAAAAATGTAAGTAATCTATTTTTTGAACGCTGCCCCTCCCTACAATGTTTGAGTTTTTTAGAATTGGAAGAAACATGAACAATTAAAAATTGTATTGGCAGACTAAAATGCACTTCCAAAAACCTTGAATTCAAATGAATAGCTATGAAACTCATTGCACAATCCACCTTGCAATTATTGAAATGCAATTTTCAAAGAATATAGAAATCACAAATAACTCCAAATCAAGAATTGCATGTTTAAATTTTCAATGGTGAAAATCATGAAATCAAGTGAAATTGGCAAGCTTTGTTCAAAGCCAGGAAATCCAATAAAATTGGCAAGCTTTACACTGATGATACATATATGCGTTTAAAGACCTCCCAAAAATCAAATATTTACCGGCTTTTTTTCAATGAAAAGTAAAAGCTTCCAATAAGTTAACCTTCAATCAAAAAAATTTAGAACAACCAAACGAATTTAATTGCCCCTACCCGAACGACCTGAAAGTTTAAAGTGACTAAGATGAAAGCACCCAAAACAAGAGAAAATGATGAATATTAAAAAAAAAAATAGATTTTTTTGATGTGGTATGTAATTCCTATGATTTTTCAAAGAAAAGGCTCCCTAGACCACTGAAACTGTCACATAGGTAGACCCTAAACTGAAATCAACAAAAATCAGCAGTTAGCAAATGAAAGTTAGGATAGAATTAGTGACAGGCATAAGGTGTAGGAATGGGAGCAGGGACTCTAATGGGTGTTTCTACCTTAGTTAGTTCCCTGTCAATTCAAGGCTTGGGGTTGGTTGAGGAGCCATATAGGACAATTGTGTTCACTATGGGTTCCTTTTCAAGGATGCCAAAGGGATCTAGGCTGCCTCATTGAGAAACCAAATAAAGTAGGCGCACCCACTCCCGTTTGTTTACCACATTTTGACAGTATGTAGCAAAGGCTCAGATTTTCTTTCCAGATTGTACTGCGCTCAAACATGACAATGGAATCAAGTACATAGACGAGAATGGATGTGCCTCCCTTAAGTTAATATAGGTGAGGTCATTGCACTTGCGATGACCGAATCATTTTTCTCCAAAAATGTCAACGCTCCTCCGGAAGCTTCTAGATCCATCCTCGTCTGAGGGCCGCTTTACACCAAGAGGCCGGGCCAATTTCATGTGTCAGAGGCCAAGAATCCTGGCTTCTGATTGGACAAAAGGCTAAAATCAGCCCCAACCCCTTTACACCAAGAGGCTAGGCCAATTTGGTGAATTGAGTTTTTTATCCAAAAAAGACATGATCTGACATGGCCTGAGCTCGCTGAATTGGGTGCACCAAAAATGGGAGGCCAATTCTTGGCCTTGGGGCCAATGTTAGATTTCAATTAAAAAATTTGTTTTAATAAAAAACTATTTTTTTCAACTAATCATTATCGTTGGATTTTGTGCAATTGGCCTCATGGGGATTTGGACCGGCTTCTAGGTGTAAAGTGGCCCTGAAACTTTCAGCCCCTCTCTCTTTCTTTTGTAGTTTTTATTGAATCGGCTTGGTTTCTTGGCCTTAAGGCCTTTACATATGGGAAAATTGGCCCCCATTATAATCTTATTCTAATGGGAAGTTGAGGCCGGCCTCTAGCCCAAAAGGGGCTGAAATTTTGTGCAATTGGCTTGAAGGAGAATTGGCCCAGCTTCTTGGTGTAAAGCAGCCCTGAATGGGTTGTAGCATTGCATACCATGATTCTACGGTGAATGGAGTCCAGCCAAGCGCAAAATACGGTACCCGGGCAGGCAGGCCGGCAAGCTCAATGCCGGCACCAGTGACTTGGCACTTTCAGTAAATCGTAGGTTGTAAGGTGAGTAAGGTAAGAGGTCTTTAAATGGTGCGGGTTCTAAATGTGTTCCCTATCTAGGAAAGGGTGACATGTTCTCTGAAAATCTACTACTATCATAGATGAGGTAGGTGGGCTTAGATGCACGCTTTTTGAGCCAATTACCTAACATCCACAACGCCACAAATTGGTACTGTACCTAGTTACTATAATTAGACTGGTCATGATTTTCATATTGTCTTGATGGAAAGTGAAAGGAGGTTCCAATGCACTAAAGAACGCAATATTTGGATACAGTATGCAAAACTTATGCAGGGGCAAAATTTGGTTCTAAAATTGTTTCTTCTACATAGGTACATAATTGATTTTGGAGATGTACATAGAATGAAGATGATAGTTTTAGGTTAGGAGCAATTTTTGGGGTGCCTACTGTATATAAAGCAAATTGAAAGCACTGCTTGCAATTACCACCTTGATTTGCAGTTTTTGATATCTTGGGGCCAACTCCAAAAGGGGCACATAATTTTCAAAGGCAGTGTGCACTTGTTTCACAAATCAAACCCAGATGGAATTATAATTTTTCAATTAAAGGTTGTAATTTTTGTAAATTTTTGAAGTGGTCTACCTTAAAATTACAAATCTACATGTAGAGTGGAGTTATAAATGTTCTATAAATATCCCGTAACTGCCTTTCCATATATCTAATGGCACTTAAATATTCACCAATACATGATTGACATGTTATCCCTTGTAGGCATTAATGGACTGATTTTATTATAAAAAAAGAATATATTTGGATGAGTTCAGTGATGGAATTGGGGCCAAAAGTAGAATGACGGAAAGTAGAGTGACGAACTTGGTTACCTTGAAAATGAGCATAGGATGCCAATTTCTAAAATGTTATGCGTCTAAAAGAGCCAATCAAAGCACAATTTTAGCAACAACAAAATATTGATTTCCTTGAAGTATTCTTTGTTTTTACGTTATAATCTTGTAATTTATGACTTGGATTGAAACCAAACTTTGTAGAGATGATAAGGACTTGGCATTCTACAGGATTCTACGGTTAATTTTGCCTTAAAAATGGCTCATCTTACTCTAAGATGGAACTCTTGGTAACTTACAAAATCAAGATCCAAAACACCTTAAAAATGGTTTAAAATTTTAAGGGTTAATAAGAGCAATATCAAATTCACCTACAAAATTAATATTACAAATTTCTAATTTTTTGGGCTGAAATTGTGTACAATGGAGTAATATTCCAACCTACACTAATTTAAAATACTGTGAATCAAATTAGGTAATTAGTATCACATGCACTAATGGAATAAATTAGTGTAGCCAATAGAAGACAAAATAATTATGCACTTTAAAATTACTGGGTGCATTATGATATGTGGTAGAAAAAGGCACATTACTCTACATAGAATAGTAAAATTAGGTTGCCCCACACTAACTTCTTGACAATCCGCACTCTAGAAATATTCATTGCTTTTATACAATGACACACTCAATTCAGAGCCATGTGTGGCATAGATCTGTGCACCAATTCAAGGCTTGGTTCAAAGAGTGGTATGCGCCTCCATGTGGAATAAGTATAGATCCATGAGGTCATTTATCTCAGGTAAGGCAACCTAATTGACAAGGCAACCTAATTTCACTATTTTGTGTAGGTTACTGCAAACTGGATGCAATTATTTTTTTATGCTTTTAGCTTGGTAGCGCATATAGAATAAACTTTTTAGTTTTTAGGTTACTTTTTAGTTTTTATTGAAAAAGTATGTAGAAAGTAGTCTAAAAAGTAAGAAAAATAGCTTAAAAGTAGGTTAAAAACATTAAAAAGCAGTTTTCGAACTTTAAGCAGTGTGAATAGGACAATGTGGATGGATGAAATCTGACAACGGATGAAAAATATGAAGATGGATGAATGAGGCACGGAATTGGATGAAAAGACAAACAAAAACAAAAACGATCGGAAGAGGCGTGAGCCTTCTTCCTGTCGTTTCGAAAGATACAAAGAAAAAAACAAAAAACGAATTCTCTCTCTCTCTATTGTTTTCACAGTTTTTTTGCAATTGTAATTAAAAAGTATTTATTCCTGTGTAAATCTTGCAAACTTGTGTCTGTGCGTGTTTGGTTTCGTAATCTTGTAAATTGTTTTCAATTCTGTGAGTCAATTAAATCTTACAAGTAAGATTCGGTGAGGATTTTCAAATTTCAATTTAGAAAAAAAAAAAAAGAAACCTTACACAGCGCTGCGTGATCGAGCCCTTCAGAGGAGAAAGGCGGAATTGAAGTGAAGTCGGTGAGTTTGGCGTCGGGAGAAGCAGCACGATGCGGAGCGGGTGGTGAAATTTTTGGCGATCTCGAAAGCAACCGGTCCAATTCAAAATTCAAAATTCAGAGATCTGCAGAGAAGGAGCAGCGAGTAAAGCGCCAACATCGCATTTATCGCCTCTCCTGGACGGACGGGTTGCTGAAGTGGTGCAGGAGCGCTGATTTCTATGCTTAAAATTCAACCCACGATCAATCAAGAAGAAATTTGTCGCATCAGGTACGATCCATGACAATTTCTGGATCGGGATTGCTAGAGAAGGCGCAACGCAATTGAGGAAATCGCGATAGCTCGTGGGGTTATTGCTACGAAGCAGATCGGAGAAGATGCGGCAATTCTGATTCTATCCACAAATTAGAACGAGACGTGGTCGAATTTCTTGGCACTGCGACGTCTGGCTTGGATTCAACGCATGTCCCACAAAATTTCCAGAGTTGGTCTGAATTCAATCGATGTGGGTTTGCGAAGATCAAATTGCTCAATTAATCAAAATTCAAAACACATTTCTGCAATCGGAACCTGAATTAGGAGTCGCAACAGTTGCTTCGCTGCGGAGAAGTTTGGCCCATGCTTGACGATCGCAGATTCGCAGTGTCGCAGGAGGTCGCGACGAGGAAAAAATTTAGGGATTTGAGTCAGTTGCGACCCGATACCCTGTTAAGACCCGATACCCTGACATGTTGCCCGGTTATCAACCACGGTTGTAGGGTATGGTCGCGGCCATAGGCCCCACAGCACGGTCTTAGGTCCTTTGCCGCGGTCATAGGGTCCGAATCCACGGATTTGAGTCTTTTGTCCTTGATTAAAATAAGATAAAAAAAGGTCCAAATTTTTTCGGACGGCCCTTGGGCCATGAACCTAGTTTGGATCTAGGCTATAGTTTTGTGGGCAACTATAAGTCCTACAACTTATAAAATAAAACTTGTAATTCATATTTTGGATTTAGAATTGGACAGAATCGTGAGATTATATGTTCTTGTGTTTGATATATGTTTGTCTATGTTTAGGGACGACTTACCTTGTGGTTTTGGACCTATTGCCCTGAGACTTGTTGCCCAATCTTAAAAAGAAAGGAGAAAGCTCAAAGACCAAGAATCTGGTATTTTGTCCTAAACATTTCATACCTTGCATACTGGACGTATTGCCCACTGAGACTGCCACGTATAGGCATCTTGCGCATAGATTCGAAAAGCTCAGAAAGAGCAATTACTGGCCCTATTGCCCAACACATAAAAAGGTGTTAATTAAAGAATTATTTGTATATTTTAAAAGTATTATCTTGTATATATATGATTAGGTCATAGGCTGCATCCATGTATAAGACGTGTTGCCCAGCCTGACGTGTTGCCAAAGACGTGTTGTCCACCCTATAATACTATATAGGACTGGGACTCTTAGAGCATTGTGTCTGCATTAGTGGTAATGGACTGTCCACCAAATTGAGAGAACCTGGGAAGAAGAAAAAAAAAAAAAAAAAGAATAAGTATAAGATTAAAATTTTCAGGTATGATTTATAAAGTTAGTTTACACATAACCTAAATCTACTTTAAAAGTGACATTAGATGCACTAACGATAGACTACATTGGCTTATCCACGGATGAACTCCTATACTAATGGTACTTGACAAAAAGTAAAAGTTAGTGAAAAAGTACCTCACAGCGCAACACACACCTTCAAATGTGGCCAAGTAAAAAGAAATCATCCACTTTTGTTCATCTGTCCATCAATATATAATTTCATCTATAAAATTATCTCAACTTAGTAAAACTCATTCAGAATTTGGCAATATTGAAAAAAATTTGAGATGTTTTTGCAATGTCATCCATTATTTTTTTTTCTTATAGTATAGGCAACCACTTCAAAAGTCAAGCAGGATTTTGGTAAAAACTTGCTCCAAAAAAATCATTGTTTCAATGTCAAAAATGCAAAAAAATACTGAGGTCCCTTTAAAAAGAGACTGTAAATTAACAAGTCTTGACCTCTAAAAGGATAGAGTTGATGATTATTTAGTCAAACTTGAAAGTCTCTCACTCTATTCCTCCATTTCTTGTCTATTTATGAATGAATTTTTGGTTTTATTTTTCAAAATTGAAATCATATATCGAATATTTTTCATAAAATTTTCAAGTTTTTGGGTGAAATTCTAAAATTGCTATGAATTTATAAAGAAAAAATGAAGAAAATTCATATCAAATACAAAACATAGTCCAAAAATCTAAATTTTTTAAAATAGAAATATATTTTAGTGAAAATAATTTTAATATAAAGGAAATTTTGTATCAACTCTATATCTAAAAATGTGATTACAAATCCGTAAAATCAAACTTTGCCAAAATGTATCTTTTAATGAACTTTTAAAGATTTTCAAATGCAATAGAAACTAAACTTTATAAGCTTTGTTTTATTAGTTTAGCTCAAAAGCAAAAGAAATCATTTCAAATGCCAAAATCAAGTTTTAAGAGAAAAATTTCTCAAAATGTTGAAATACATTGAATAGTGTGCCATTTTTTTAGAAACTACCCCATATAAAATTAATAAACAATTCAAAGTCTTGAACTTAACTTAATAATTTGGATATAGCATCAATAAAGTTGCACAAAAGAAATTGGATGAATATCATCCATTTTTCAATATGCACATAACCTAGTTGGCTATGCAAACGACACAAAACATCCTTAGCATATTTTTAGGATTAATCCCTGAGGGACCAACATGTGTTTTTTGGCTTTATAGCAATTTTGGGAAGATACAAGTGACTAGAGCTTTCCATGTTTTTGGCCCAAATTTTAATAGAAGGTGGCAATAAGGAATATTATTCATAAGAATTAAATTTCATGACATTTGGAAATATGAGTCAAAAGTTATGGCCTCATATGTTACTTTTTTTGGTAACAGGGCAATCCGGGCAAATCATAAAAAATCACATTTTTCACAAACAACAATTTGGTATTGGCTTTCTAAAGTTATATATACGTGGAAAGCTTTGAAACATTCTATTTTGATCAATGAGTCCAAAGTTTTGAGGAGCTTTTGTTTGCAGGCAGTTATGGATTCTTAACCCTAGATTAAACTTTGAGGTCCTCCATCTTACTCACTTTTCAATACTTTTTGAAAAAAATAAAATCAT
Organism: Neckera pumila; assembly: GCA_963969595.1. Classification (NCBI taxonomy): domain Eukaryota; kingdom Viridiplantae; phylum Streptophyta; class Bryopsida; order Hypnales; family Neckeraceae; genus Neckera; species Neckera pumila. The sequence continues at coordinate 4,383,480 of OZ018412.1, read as the reverse complement.
AGGATGTATATTGTTTATTACAACACTGCAATAATTGGAATTGGCCATTTTCAATTCCATAATTAAATTCTCAACAACTCAGTATTTTGAATCATTTTCTATTACTGTCTGTTTATTTTTTTTTTCCCTATATGTTGTACAATTCCATTTGATATGAAAATTTTCAAGCATGTGACCAACTTGTCTAGGAAAAAAGAATCCAAGGAAGCACCACCATTTGCGGCATTTTTTCGTAGAAAAGTAAGCTTATAAAGTGCAACTGCCCTGTTTTTTGCAAGACCAAAAAAGTGATTTCAGTGAATTTTAATGTTTATATCTTGGAATCCACACGGTGAAAATTTCTGAAATTTTTACCACATGTTGTCAAGTCAGCATACTATACGATCTTATGGCTACATGTTTCAAAAAAACTTTCTTTTCAAAAATTTGGTACTTGCACTAAAAAATTTTGAGCGTTTTCAATGAAAACATAGTCATGGAACTTTAGTAATTAACTTTGAAATCTTATTGAGGACGCTAGATGTCCTTTGGATGACTTCACCTAAGATTGTATGATGGACAAAATGCTTTTTCATCCAATTTGTTTTTTTGAAGTTGTTTGAATACATTTTTAGAGAATAGTATTACAAATTCCCTCATTACAGTATTATTGATTTTTCTAAAGAAAAAGACGCTCAATCCACATGTCACCCTTGTAGTGTATTTTGGTCATTTCTTGCTATTTATTGTTGATGAGCATTTTAGTCATAAAATGACTTTTTTGAATTTTAGTCCAATTAATGAAATGAAGCTTATTAAGTATAGCTTCTATTTAATGGAAATTTTGAAATATTTGTACATTTCAATATTTCATATCAATATGAATTTAGGACCAACAACCATGATTTGGTAGATTTCTAATATTATATTGATACAATAACTTCGGTTTATACCATGATGTTATATAATATAATATACATTTATAGTGAAAATTTTAGATTTTTTGAGTTTATTTGTATTTGATTAGAATTTTCTTCATTTTTTTCTTACAAAGTTCACCCTAATTTCAAATTATCCTCCAAAATTTTGAAAATTTTATAACTTGAATTGGACATATAAATTCTTCTTTGAAAATAAATATACAAATTTTCATTCATATCTAGTTGTTGGACACAGTGATGGATAGTTGAGGCTTCAGCGGTCATGGAGTCATGGACCCGTTTTTCTAGGGTTATGAAGAATATCTAATTGAGTTTGTAGTCTTGCGAGTGTTTGTCTTCACTTAAATGAGAAGTTAGTGAAAAAAACAGATCACAGAATATGCTATTTTAGTGTATTTTGGGAAATTGTTGCTCCTTGCTCTAAATCTGAAATTTCTCCACAAAAATGATATTTTTTGAGTTTGAGCCCAACTAACATAATGAAGGTCATCTACTCTAGTAGTTTACATTCCAATTTCAATTTTGAAAAAATTCCTAATATTGAATATTTTATTGCAATTCCAACTTTGGATGCATTTTCAATGTTGAATATTTTCAAATTATAGAATGACACAAAAATTGAGTTTACACCATGATGCTTGTCACCATAATATACACACATGGTGAAATTTTTAGATTTTTTGAAATAATTTTCTATTTGATATGATATTTCTTCACTTTTTCTTCAAAAATTCTCAAAAAAATTAATTTTTCACAAAAAAATCCTAAAAAATTTATGAAGTATAGAAGACATGTAGCTTCATCTTTGAAAAATAAATAAATTTTTTTCATTCATATCTAGTTGCAAAATGGTAGAAAATTGAGTGACAGGCAGTGAGGCTTGAAATCAATCATCAATGGTCATTAGTGTGCCCTATGCTGTTGCCACAGCCAAAATCATAGTACTTTGAAACTCAATAACTTTCACATCGTAAGTTCAAACGACACAAAACAAAGCCCGTGCACCCCTCCTCGCTGAGGGCTTTCCAATGGTACCAAGAACGTGGCCAAATTCAAAGCAAAAGTAATTTTCTAATTTTTGATCCATAAATACTTTGAAATTCAATAACTTTTGCACTGTGACTCCAAATGCCACAAAACCATCCGAGCTTTCCAAGCTCATGCACCCCTCTTCGCCGAGAGCTTTCTGACGATACCAAGCACACGGTCAAGGGACACACGGTCCGGGAGATCTCAATGTAATAAAACAAAACAAAATAAAACAAACAAACAAACAAACAAACAAACAAACAAACAAAAAAACTTAAGGTATGGACTAGTGTGCCCTGTGCTGTTGCCACAGCCAAAACAAAAAGAAAAGTTTTTTTGTTTTTTTTAAAATTTATTGATATAAAAACTTTGAAATTCAATAACTTTTACACCGTCATTCGAAATGCCACAAAACAAAGCCCGCCCATGCATCCTCGCCAAGAACTTTCCAACGGTACCAAGAACACGATGAAAATCAATGTAAAAATAATTTTCCAATTTTTTAATCCATAAATGCTTTGAATTTCAATAAATTTTGCACCGTAGGTCCAAATGCCACAAGACCAAGCCCGTCCACCCCTCTTCGCCAAGAGCTTTCCAATGATACCAAAAACGCGACCAAAATCAAAGCAAAAGTAATTTTCTAATTTTTTGATCCATAAATACTTTGAAATTCAATAACTTTTGCATTGTGACTCCAAACGCCACAAAACCAAGCCCGTGCACCCCTCCTTGCCGAGAGCTTTTCGACGGTACCAAGCACATGGCCAGGGGACACATGGTCCGGGAGATCTCAACGTAATAAAACAAAACAAAACAAAGCAAACAAACAAACAAACAAACTTAAGGTATGGATTAGTGTAGCCTTGTGCCGATGCCGCAACCAAAACAAAAGCAAAGTATTTTTCTAGTTATTAAAGTCATAATAAAAACTTTGAAATTCAATAACTTTCACATAGTAGGTCTAAATGCCATGAAACCAAGCCCAGCACCCCTCTTCACCAAGCCCTTTCTAATGGTACCAAGATTGCCACCAAAATCAAAGTAAAATTATTTTTCTAATTTTTTGATTCCATAAATATTTTGAAATTCAATAACTTCTACACCGTGGGTCCAAATGCCATGAAACCAAGCCCGTATACCCCTCCTTGCCGAGAGCTTTCCGACGGTACCAAGCACACGGCCGGGGGACGCACGGTCCGGGAGATCTCAACATAACAAACAAACAAACAAAACAAAACAAACAAACAAACAAACAGCCAAACTTAAAGTATAGATGGGTCCGTCCTTTAACCCTTGAACGACGCCGCGGACGTTTTTTATCCAATGGATGACGAAAAGAACATCCACTGAGCGTTGAAAGACCATTTTTCATCCTTTTTTAAAAAAAAACGATCGTGGAGTCGTGCTGCATCGTACCAGCCAAAAAAAAGCATCATTGACTCCTTTCATATGTTTAGGTACCGTATTAAATGAAAAGCTGGCTTACAGATTCATGCACTCGGTGATAGGATTCTCCTACCCTCCTTTCAAATTTGCAGGAGGGCAGCATGGATTGGTTACTTGTACAAGTGTGGACAAATATTTTTTTAATGTGGGGGCACAGTGACAACACTGTTCACAGCCCGTTTTTCCCCACGGTGACCAGCCCGTCGTTTAAGAATTAACCCTTTAGTGGTCACAGTCATGCTTGACAGTGTGAGGACAATGCAAAGATGAGAAAGAAGCAGGTGCACTATATTGAACACAAATACCACAAGGAAGGAGTGAACCGTAAGATCTTTGAGCACTCCGAGAGTGCTGTGCATCATCAGAAAAATTGTTGACAAACTCTTCTTGGATTGCAGGAGTATGATATTTGACTGATAAATTTCCACCGTTGACTGCCTCGGGCAGTGTATTTCAAGTTCGTGTATCTCTGAATTGGAAGGCCATAAGCTGCGCCAGAAATTGAAGAAAAATAGGAAAGAAGCAGTCCACGAAGTGGGGAATGCCAGTATAATTAGTGAGTACAAAAACTCATTGACCTCCAACAAATCTGGAGCTTGCAATGAAGACCATGCCAAGGCTGCAGAAGAATGGCGCTTGTATGAATATTTTTCAGTGACGTGCCCAGTTGGGCGATGAGAAAAAAACGGATGACCGTGGACTTGTCCTTCTGCCCGCAATCACAAGTTCACGCTACCCAAGCGCATAGGACAAAGTAGCTGACGTCTAATTATCTTTTGCTTATGCCTGATCACTTGAAGGACTCAAATTCTATAATACAAGGAATGTACGTGCTGGGAAGAAGGTCCACATGCACAAGCTATTCACAGAATCGGAACACCACTTTTTCTTTTTATCTTCACAACGTGCATTCAAGTCCACAGAGTTCGCACTGAAGCATTCATTCAGCTGCATACATGAAATACAGGTCCACACAGCTGAACTCCAGGGTAAATCATACAAACTTTTACTTATAAAGAAGGAGTGCTCCTCGGAAAATGCACTCCATCAGTACAAAGAAAGGCAGGTTCGCTGACGTACATTCGGTCCTTGAAAAAGAGTGTCCTACTATAGGACGGCCTGTACCGCACAAAATGGGGACGGTGACAGAGCATGTCGGAAAGGCTCAAAACTACAAGGACACATCTCTGACATAACAGAGAACGAATTCTGCAGACGGACAAACGAACTCTACAAAGCCTATACAGTAAGTAATTGCAATGTCTGAGACTCTCAGCCATCGATACATACACTCTTTTTTTTTTGAAAACTGTACACATACTTTCAAGTGCCTTAGAATAGGCGCTCTGACCTCACTGATCAATAAGCACGAGGAATCGACGTCATACAATTGGCAGTCCGTTGAAGTGTCTCATCTGCGGAGCACGTAATGACTACGCTGAAAGCAATCCCTGGAGTGACGATGAATACCACCGCATTGGTTTGCACTCGGGATCTGCAAAAACGGCACTTCCTCCTGTGATTTGTACGAACGAGGTTGTGAACTCCAGGAACTGAGAGGCGGAATTGCGAACCGTTCCTCGCTGCTGCGCCCAAGGCCGACTTAGTTCATCGGCAAGCTGAAATTGAAACTGCAAGTGCGATACTGGGTTCTTCCCAAGCTGCTCCAAGGCCACCTTATTGAGAATGAAATAGTTCACCACAGAAGTATCCAACAGGTAAAAAAAAAATTTATGCCACCACTTGTGGCTGCGTGTCTGACTGGAATAACTGCTGCGTAGATGATCTGCGACGTCCACCCCTCGCATGAAATTGCAGTAACCTTTGTGAATGGGAGAAGTGTCTAAGTCTCTCCCGACTCCGTTGATGCGTTGTGGTACAGTAGGCCACAACTGCCCTGCACGTGGAACTGGTGGGTAGTAGGTCGACAGCATGAGAACTGCTTTTCTGTCAACAAACACTACCAAAGCAATGTCACCGCCAGTATGCATCTTCCACAGCAAGCTTCCTTGTGGCTCTTTGGATAAATTCTTGAGGTCCAATAGTGATTTCGGAAGTCCAAGACGATTGCAACGCACGATGCCTACGTCATAAGTGCCGCGTGATCGTAACTATAGCAGGAGCTTCACCAAGGTAAAGTAGTTGTCTGTGCACACAATGTGCAACAGACCATAAAGGCCCTCCAGTAACTACAGCACAACTTCCTCTGGTGTTTTGGCGTCGGCTGACGGACCCCCTGCCAATGACTGTCTCTGCACAGATCCAATGTAAATTTGAAAATCATAAAGATATTTCAGGCGGGCATCCGCCAAACACCATACCTTCACTCCCCATTTCGTTGGTTTTCTGGGAAAGTACTGTCTGACAGGGCAGTACTTCCCTTTATACGGGATCATTGTCTCATCTACAGTAGCCTCTTGGTGTAAATGCCAATTCAATTTGAATCTGTGCTGCAGTTCCCTGACCAACCAACGCATCTTCCGCAACCTGTCAAATTCAGTGTCTTCCCCTGCTACAATAGGCACAGAGTCATCAACAATGTGGAGGCAGCGAGTTATGTCTTCATACCGGCGGCTACTCATGATGCTTGATACACTTGGACAGTACAGAAATTGGTTCCCACGATTTCCAATAGCTTCGATGGTTTGGCAACCGCTTTATTTCCATGAGCAAGTTCACAGCAATAAACGCTTTCAGTTCTGCTGTGTCAAGTCTCCACCAATTTGGACCCCCAAGCGGCGTGGTGCTCCCCTCCTCGATCTCACTTGCGTAACAATTTGTGTCGACACAAATCCTCTGCAATGTTTGCTCGCTCCAAAAGCGACCAAACAACGAAGCCTTTGTTGGTAGTCGTCGTATTGGGAATGTCGGGCCTCCAATGGGGCCTGTAAATGGGGGATGTGGAACGCCAAACGTTGAGTCCCTCATTGTCCACGTTTCGTCAGCAAAATCTCGGAGGAAGGCCCGGCGTTGTGCAGCCGCAGACACTCTTCCGTTTCGCGGAGCTCTGGGTCGACGTACAGGAAGTGGGCCCATTGACTCCGACTGAGAGAAGCTTCGAGGTGGGACCGCCTCTGTTGAAGCGCCAGTAAGATGAACACTTTGCAGCCTCTGTTTTGGAGTAACTGCTGCGGGTGGTCGGGATGAACTCCCGTGTTCAGCGGGCACTGTAATGTTGGGCTTTTGTAGCTCAGATGAACGCCTGCGTGCATGCGATGGATCTGACGCTTGTTGTGACTTTGAGCGCGGACGGAGTCTTCGGTCACTTCCCGTTCTTGGTACAGGGTCCATGTTGTTGCTTGTAGTGGGAAGACATGTGCATGCTCTCTCCGATGGTAACGCGTCGTGGACTACTTCTTCAAACAGATGCATGAAGCTTGTTGTGTGGGGTAGCGCCAATCCTGTGATTCCATGGCCTCCGGCTGCACTGAATCACTCATGTCCAAGCTTGAAAGAGGCATGAAGGAAGGTCTGTGCCGTTCATCGAAGTGCTTGCCGCCACTGCACCCACTGTTGGTGGCCGATCAAAGCAACTTGGAGAAGAAGCTTGCAAATGATGTTTGGCTGTTGTCGGGTCCCTCTTGCGATGAAGGATGTCCTCCTCCTACTCTGAAGTCGGGGTTCTGTGTTAGCGGCTGAGAAACGTCAAGAGATTGGCATTGCCTAAGAATGGCAATGCGATCGACTTCGCCAGTGGAGGTGGACCCCCTTCCGTTGTCTAGGAGAACAACATACATGAGCTCGTTGCAGCCGCTCAGAATGTAAGAATGGATCACGAGTCCAAGAATCCATTCCGCATCATAAACGAGGGGTTGTAGTCCACCTTGTGTCGCGAGTGCTGAAGCGGGAAAACAAACTGGCATAGGACTTGTGACTTCAGCGGGTGCAGTCTGTGCAAAAGCAGTCTCCACTATCCACAAGTCTCCTCGCCAGGTCATAATGCTCTTGGTGCCGGAGGCTCGCTTGGGACTGGAACTCCCGAAGACGCCCAGCTTCGAAGTTTCTCCCGTTTGAAGCGTTTCCATGCAAGCATGGGATGAGTGTGCCAATGACATCGCAAACTTTGAACGCTTCTTTTCTTCGCATTCATCGATGTTGTCTGTGATGATATTTTTGCATTTCCTGTTGCCATATTGCCTGTCGTGTGAGCTAGTCTGCATACTGTGCTCGCATTAGATGATATTTGGGGGTCGCGGAGGGCCGTTTCAGGCCTGTTCTTTGATCTGCCCAGATCCAGTGAACGCCGGTACGGGTGTGTCATAAATTTTTTTTTTTACCAAAATGTCATTTTAAGCAAATTTTATTTTATTTTATTTCAAAAAGTGACGTGGCAGTCGCTCGACCACGTCAGTCAGCTGCTGCATTCCCAGACTGCGGGAACGCAGCAGACAGCAAGGGAACTCACAGCCTTCTAAGACCCCCGAATCTCATGTAGTGTCTGCAAAAAGAGGAAGAACTGGCATTTAGTTGAAAGATTGCACACCTAAGGTCTGAGAACTTGGTGTGAAGTTCTTGTCAGTCATGTTGTCGTCACTGAGGTCAATGAAGTGTGGGAAGAAGGAGATAATGAAGCAAATGAGAACACGGTTACAATAATGATGACGGCGTGGAGATGCAGACACGGCAGGTGCAAGGAGCTGAAGAGACTTCCGGCCAAAGTAATACACGTAGCGCGTGATTTACCTCGTCATTGAAGCCCTCTTGGTGCCCCTTTGGTAATCTCTCTCTCCACCCGAGGATGCGGGAACAGTGGTGTCTGAAAAGGAAGCGTAGACCTATAGGGGTGTCCCTCTTCTTGACGCCTCATTTGACTGCTCTACGAAGTAAGTTATGTCTATCAAGGAGGCCCAATATTTGTCGTGTTTGGAAGTCTGTAGCACCGATCGAGTTGGTCCACTGCCGAATGATTTCTTGAATATAAGACAACCTCGAAAGCTGCTGCTCACAAGACGCTAGGGCAGCGGCCATGAAATGGCTGTTTCATTCTCCCTCAGTATTGTACATTCTGTGATGTATGTGCGTTGTATCTGCAGTCAAGCACACGACAACATACAATGAGAACATGTTAGAGGTGGTAACTAGATCTGCAGTAGAAGGTACCGGTCATTTGTACTGAAAATTTAGACATGTCATTACATGAAGCAGGGGACTACAAAGACAAGAATGCATAAAAGAACTTGTAGAACTATGTAGGTGCTAATCAGATGCGGTCATTACTTACCAAGAGGTGTTCAAATTTTGCCGTCAAAGTGGACAGCAGAGCGGTGAAGCCCAGTTCAACTACAATTATGCTCGATTTTTTATGTGACTCAACTTCCTCGTGCAGGTCCTTGTGCAAATGTTCCGATCGTGGTGCTGTGATGATGTCCTCCGATGTGGCGGCGATGAAGATTTCTGCTGAACCGTGGCGTCACACATTACAATACAAAGAGAAATGAAGACCACATCGATCATCTTTTCCAATCCTGATAACTACATTCAGCGTGTATTGGAACCTCAGAGTTCATGCGACACGACCAATCACATGATAGAAGTGAGTGTGGGCACATTCACATTTTGATTTGAAGGAACTGGGAAAAACTTTGAACATGAAAGGTGAAGATGTACCTCAATTAGCTAACCAAATGTGCAAATGTTTCCATACGATACAGTCATGTGATCAAAAGTTGTTGCCTCTTTGTCCTCTTATGAGGAATGGAAAAGTGGTGTCCAAGGATCAATCGTCAAAGTCATTCAATGGTAATGCCGGCGTTGTAGTTAGTGTTCAATGACAAGGATTGTTGGCATGCATGAGTGTCTTCCAAGTTTAAATGGGATCATTACAAGAGAAATTGTTTGTGCAATAGGAGTTTCCAAGGTGGTCTATTGTAGTAACATGCCCTATAAAGAAAGTGAGCATTCAATGTATATTGCGGCAGGAAATATCATTGTTTGCAGTTGTGTACTGTGTACAACTATGACTTTGTCATTCTTTACACTTGCTGCTTTGCCTTGTACGAGGTAGTACTTCCCAAGTTCTAGAAGTTGGAACACCTTGCATTGAAGATGCAGGCGGCATGGTGATGTATTCACTTTTACAATTGCAAGTCCCGCAATGGTGGAGTGACAAGGGTGACTCTTGTGTAGTAGAGGTCCAAGGAAATACCTCCACACATTCCAGATGCTTACACGAATTTCTCCTGGAACAACATGTAGCATGAACAATAAAAGCTTTGTATAGCAAGCTGACGTCATAGATTTGTACGCTGAGGCATAGACCGGAGTGAAATACTCGTGTTCAAAATTTTTTGCAAGTGCATTGTAGATGTAACTGGGCAAGTAAAATTTTTTTGTTTTCAACACATCTGTGGGCCTTTCCATTTCTCAGAAAATGCACACATTGAGATTGGATGCCGGACACTCCATTTCCAAGACAAAACGGTAGCACCGACTTCCATCAAAATGGACGTTGTCGGATTGAGAGGAGCGTGCTTTGAAAATATACAGGGTTTTGGTTGCAATTGGGATAAATTAACCAGGGACTTCAAACAACCTTCGTGTCTTTTGATCTTCAGTCTTCAATCTTGGCTTTGATCTTTAAATTCTTCCCCGTTGGCCTATCCTGTGTTGGCTCTAAACAGGTCAGGGTTCGGTCAGGTAGGTATTAAGAAACCATGGGCCTTGGACGGGTAAAACATGACAGTATAACACGAAATGCCGTCCGGATGATGGGCTCCTAAACTTCAAACCCACGGTGACCAGCAATCTTGCTTTACCGGTGGGAACAACATATAAGATCGACCATGTGGGTGATCAATCCCACTTTGTCGTTACAAATACAAAATTGAGCTACTCTTGGATTCCCACAGAGTTCGCAACAAGTTTACAATACAGAAAGGAAAAACAACTAGCCTCCAAAACCGTCTGGGAATAACAAATAAGCAAATCGAGCCACAAATCACAACACAAAAGGGTCTTTAAGTCTTCATCTCTTAATTTCTCCTTGTCTTGTATTCTTGAAGTGTTCAAAAACACAACAAGAAAACCGAAAACTAACTCCAAAATACCTCTGAACTTCAAACTAATGCTATAGATGCCTTACAACTCCAAATGTTAAGTATCTTAGCTTTTTGGAATGCTAAAAAAATATACTAACATTCTTTCAAAATTCAGCTCATTCTAAGCTATTGTCCAGACATTATAGACAGAACAAGTTTTGGCCTTCATTCTCTAAAGGCAGCAGACCTCTCCACCTTCGAATCTTTATATCTCCCTCAAAAATACTTCAATTATGAAGTATAATAAATTTTTGAAAAGCTAGTCACATAATCTTCAATTTTACAAAATCTCGTACAAATTTAAACTACTGCCCATTCGTTATAGGCCTCAAAAATCTCGGCTCCTTTTAATTGGGTAACCGCAAATTTTCTACCTTCAAACTATCACAACTCCTTCAATAATCCTTCAAATCAAGCTTGCAAATTCATTTTGAAAAGTTAATTTTATAAGGAACAAACTCACAAATTTTCATTTAAAAAACTTTCATCCATATGGAGATATCTCTCCTCGAAATTCGATTCTCTCCCAAAAAAAACTACACACACACACCTTTCCATCCACCCTCAACATACACAAAGAATCTCCTTATCTTTCTTTTTCCCCTTTCTAAGGTGAGAGTGGAATACATCAACCCATACTCTTATCCCTAAAGTTCATCCAAAAGATAAGTATATTCTCTTATCCTCTTCACACTACCATATATCTGCACTCTCTAGCCATTTTATTTAATCAGAAGGCCAATATTTAAACCATCTCCAATTTGAGCCTAATAAAATAAAACTAAGGGATTACTAAAGATTCCTATCAAAGGCCTCTATATGCCGTAAAGTTGTACTAAAGGTTCTAAAATAAATCTCCAATCGCCAAGTCGTGGACTTGGTTGGCTGGAGAAGTGGTGGTCAAAGATTGCCAATTGGTCCGGGCCCGAAATCCATTGATTCGGGTTCGAATTCCAATGGCTCGTTGATTGGCTTGGGCGGCCTACAGCTTGGCATGCTAATGAGGCAGGTAAGTTGTACCAACCAATCTGCTACCTACTTCCCTGAGTTGTGCATGTGACAAGAATAGTGAGCACCTATAAGGTGCAAACTGCCCTTAATAACCATGGTTCTCACCACGACCAAACCACTTTTATTAAATATTGTATATAGAGTTAATAAAGATTAAATCTAATATTTATATGATGGAAGAATTTCCATCAAGACAACGGATGAAAATTTGTTGTTCCCTGTCATCTATAGCAATTATCTTCTGTCCATTGTCCATAAAATGGACGCTAAACCGCTAAAGGGTTAAGGGATAAAGCCTCGCATATGTGCACTAGTGCAATATCCGATTGTCCAACTACAACCAGCAGAGTTGGAGAAACTTAACCCGGCTTCAGATTTCCTTTGAAGTTTGATCCTTTACTATAAATAAGTGATCACTGGTAGAGCCAAATTGGGGATTTTATTTGTGGCTTTTTTTCAATCATTTGTTTTTGAAAAAAATCGCTTTTGAGCAAAACATTCTAAAAAAAAACACTGCTTGCAATACAAAAAGTTTTACAATAAAAACTCTACTGCTACAACCAAAATTTTCATCCATTCATCCATTATCTTAAGTTAGGCTATTTGTTTTGTTTTGTTTGTTTGTTTGTTACATTGAGATCTCCTAGATCACGTGTCCCCCGGTGGCATTCTTGGTATCGTTGAAAAGTGCTCGGCAAGGAGGGGTGCTCATGATTTGTTTCATGATGTTCAGACTCACAAAAAAAAGATATTGAACTTCCAAATTTCTATTGAATTAAAAAATTAGAATATCACTTTTACTTTTAATTTCAATTTTTCATCTAAATGTATGCATTTTCATCCAAATATGAAGATATCACCACATTTTAAGAATGCATTGGGTGGGTTTTGTTGATTCCATTCATACAAAAGTGATTTTTATCCAAATCACACTAGTATGAATGGAATCAACAAAACTCACCCAATGCGTTCTTAAAATGTGGTGATATATTCTTATTTGGATGAAAATGCATACATTTGATGAAAAATTGAGTTATTTCTAAAATTTATGTAATTATAAACGTATAAAGCTTCATTACTATTAGAGTGCTTGGTGTTGTTGCCACAATCAAAATAAAAGTAAAAATAATTTCTAATTTTTTAATTCATAAAAACTTTGAAATTCACTAACTTTCACATTGTAAGTCTAAACGCCATGAAACAAAGCCCGTGCACCCCTCCTTGCTAAGGGCTTTCCGACGGTACCAAACTAGGGGACTCACGATCTAAGAGATCTCATTGTAACAAACAAACAAACAAAACAAAACAAAATAAACACCCTAACTTAAGGTAATACTAGTGTGACCCTGTGCCGTTGGTCCAATTTTCATCTACTTCCGGTTCCACTCCTGGTTCTACTTTCGATTCTACTCCCAGTTCTACTCCCGGTTCCACTCCCAGTACCAAGAACGCCACCAAAATCAAAGTAAAAGTAATTTTCTAATTTTTTAATCAATAAATACTTTGAAATTCAATAACTTTTGCACCACCGCTCCAAATGCCATGAAACCAAGCTGGTGCACCCTTCTTCGGCGAGAGCTTTCCGACGGTACCAAGCACGCGGCCGGGGGACGCACGGTCAGGAAGTTGTCCACGCTACAAACAAAACAAACAAACAAACAAACAAACTCATTTAAGGTATATATATATATATAAACTAGTGTGCCCTATGTTGTTGCCACAGCTAAAACAAAAGTAAAAGCAATTTTCTAATTTTTCAACCCATAAAATCTTTGAAATTCAATAACTTTCACATTGTAGGTCTAAATGCCATAAAACAAAGTCTGGGTACCTCTCCTCGCCAAGGGCTTTCCAACAATATCAAGCACGCGACCGGAAGATGCATGGTTCGAGAGATCTCAATGTAACAAACAAACAAACAAAATAAATAAACAAAACAAATAAACAGCCTGTCTTAAGGCATTGATGGATGGATAATAATATATATAATGTAGCTTGCTCTAAATCACCTTGCAATGCGAAGAAATTAAGTAAATTGGCAATGCATTTTTTGATAATTTTTTGTGCAATGAGGAAATTTTTTATTTGAAATTTAAAGATGAAAAGTTAGAGACTGACATTCGGAATATGTGCAAAAAATTTGACTTCACAAATTGCAAGATAATAGGGCTTGAAGTTAAAAAGATATGTTTTTTTTTTAAACAACCCCGACATAGCTAACAAAGTTTGACTCCTTTTAGAATGTGATTTGAGTATCTAAATTTGTTTTTTGGGGGACAATTGTATTCCATGTTTTATTAGATACATACACACCAAATTTCAAAAGTTGATGAGTATTTTGCAAAAGATGCCCAAATTGCCCATGCTACCCAAGAGCTTAGAACAACAATACTTTTGATTTAGATACCCAATTGAAAATAAACAATGAAATTCCTACTAATGGGATACATGTTTCAACACCTTTTGTCATAATTTTGTAAACATCCAATTAAAATTGGCTTTAAAGGAACCTATTCGGATTTCCATTGTTCATTGAATGGACAATTGGCCATTAGGGGTTAACACCTACCTTTGTGAATTGAAAATAAAATTGTTTTGGAAACAATTCTAAACATCATAACTCATCTTTTGATTGGAAGTTTTGTAAATATGTATTATCAACAAAACTTTAAAAAATAGTAAATATTGATTTGTAAACTAAAGCTGTAGATTTGAGATTATGAAGAATATTTATCCTTTTAGATTTACAATCACCATCACTAATATTTATAAATCTAATTTGAAACTTAAATTCCAAAAATCCTTCAATATATTATTGCATCTTCAATATTTTCAATGTTTAATAAATTAAATTTGGAAACACCACTAACTATTTAAAAAAAAAGTGGAAACTTTGAATTGGCATGTTTTTAACATGGTACTGATATATATATAACAAGTTTTTGTTATAAGATATGTGGTACTTAAATGCTACTTAGACATCATAGGTACCAAAAAAATTGGATGGATGAAAAAAAAATCTATTGAAATCAAGGGGCACAATGCGTTTTATCAACAGTCTTGAACAATCTCTAAATGTCCGAGGCACCAAATTTTGGTGTTGACATAACTTTGAAGTTATATAAGACCGAACTAAGTTTCTATTTTTAGTAGTTTATATTTTTGACAATTTCTTTTTGAAGTCTAGTTCTAGCATCAAAAATCCAATTTTGAAAATGATTGATTACGATTTGTCTGTTCAAGATTTGATGCAAGGGTACCCATTGCAATTTTGACTTTCCATGGTGTTACGGGCTATTGAAAATGAGCCTCAAATACACTAGATCTTGGAGGAAAAATCGCATTAGATATTCATTTAAGAAAATTGTAGAGTAGATCTTGAGAAGCCATAAATTGATTGGGGTTATGTATGTTAGGCCCTTTATCCTCATATTTTTTTGTTGACCAATTTTTTAGATGTGATGTGCAAAAAGAGAATTGAAAAATTTTCATAGTTTTAACACCCTCATGGTCAAACATTATAATCTTTCAATTCATAAGTGATATTGTTTTTTTGTTTTTTCCTATGTGATCTCTAACGTGTCTAGTTTGAATTTTTACGGTTACAATCCAAAAGAAATTGGCACAACTTATCAAAATGTTGGCCTTTTGTTCAAATTAGAGCAAATTCCTAGAGGCTCAAAACGGACCTTGGGCATTTAGAGGTTAAGTGCTTATAAATTTAAGGAGTTGTATTATATTGTAACAGATATTCTCTTCAAAGTTGTTTTTCATTTAATGAAGGAAGGTGGAAAGCAGGGATATATTTATTATATTATTGTTCAATGTGCAAGAAAGCTTTTGTTATAAACTTTTGATGGTTTTTTATAAAATATAAGGATGTTAGGTCATACCTCTATGTGCAAGTATGGTTAAAGGAAGGCAAAAGGTGGGGTTCATTATATTATTGTTCAATGTGCAAAAAAGCTATTAGTTGTAAAATGTTGATGGTTTCTTATAAACTATACAAATGTTGGGCTATACTTCCATGTGCTAGTATAATTGACAAAATATTACTTGCGTTCATGTCATTTTAGTGAAATCTTGTAATTGTAAAAACCTATGCAACTAGCATTTAGAGCACATAGTCACATAGTCATATAGTCACTCCATATGCTCAAAACTACCCTTTAGAGCTGATTTTTTAAACTATTGGGATTTTCTTGACCAAATGATTTCTATACCATTATCAATTTTTTTTTAAATACAAAAGGTGATGTACTTATATGTATTTGTAGCTACAACAAAGTCATGGGCTATGTTGACACGTATGTATGAATGTGTGTATATATATATATATATATATATATATATATATATATATATATATATATATATATATATATATATATATATATATATATATATATATATATATATATATATATATATATATATATATATATAAACATAAATTATACATAAATTATATTTGTATAGAGATATTTGAATCTAAATATTTATTGTTGATTGTACACTATATTTGTATTTCCAATATATATCCCAAATAATTTGTTCTTTTAGTAAACAAGACCCCTAAATATTCAAGGCAAAGAGGTGGGTGCTATTTTTGAAGGGATAGTTTTTTGAATTGAAAGATGTTTTTGCCTAATACAGGAATCAAAACCATTTTTACTTTGTCAAATGATAACATATACATGTAAATGATTGGCAAATCCTTTCTCCACTAGTATATTTGGTCTCCTTTGCTAGCATATAGATGTACGACCTAATTCAGATTCAGGAATGATTTTCAATCCAAATGAGAAGTTACAAATGATTAATATTTCTAAAATCTTGTCCATCATTGCTTGAAATATGACCTTTAAGTCTTTAACATTTGTTTTTATATTATAAATCACTTCCAAAAATCTTCAATAGATTGAGATTTTTTCTAATATTTTTAATGTTTTTATATGATTTTTAACGATTTTTCAAAATTTTGAATTGAATCAAAATTATAAATAAACATTTGGAGTCATTTTTCAATGAATAATATTTGATTCAATCAAGATTCATTCATTGAAGATTGTAAATGTTTTATTGAAACATTTACCACATTATTTAAATATAACTCTCAAATTTTTAAGTCCATTGAAAATCTTATATTTTTTTACTTTGCAAAAGTTGGTTTTACCATAAATTTCATTTCATTAACCCCTAATGCTAAAGAACTCTCCTCCTTCCAAAATCACCTTTAAGTTGTTGTTTACAAAATAGAATTATAATTTTTTGAGAATCTTTTTTTGAACAATCTAACTATAGGATCTCACTTACCACTATTAAATTAATCTATCATTTAATTTTCAAAGACTTTGATTGTACAAAATTTGGACTCTATTCAATCAAAGCTCAATTTTTTGGAGGAAAAAACATTCCTATAAAGGATGGGCTCATAACTCAAAATTTCAAGAAAGGAGGTTCATCTTGTTTGACCAAATATAATTATGAATAGTTAAGAACATGCATACAACTTTTATTAATGGTTAGAACAATGGAAGCTTATTTTTAGAGTCTTGCAATCAGGTGAGGCACAAGTCACCTCATATGTAATGTAAGAAATTGAATGCTCAATTTATTAAAAACAAGAATGCACCTAATTATAACTCCGAGGATTTAACTATTACAAGAAGTAGTATTCCAATAGCTATTAGAGTAAATTAACTACTCAAACTTCCTGACTGCAACTTGAGTCAATGCTATGGTTTTTTTTAATGCAAAATAAAAAAATCAAAGACTAATGCTTAGATTTTAATATTTTATAAAATGTAAGAAGAACTGACAACATTGTAGAAACAATTATTGAGATCTAATTCACACGTAGAATCTTCCAAATGATCTTTGAAAGTGTCAACAGTAAGGATAGAGTGTGGTTTGTTGTGTTAGTCATTGTAGTACATGGTTGTCATATCAGACGGAATATCACTGTTCACGGACAGAATTGGACTGATTAGGGTTGACCGGCTGTGAACTTCAGAGCCTTGTAACTTTTGCAAAATTCTTCAAATCAAGCAAATGAGATGTTTTTCAACATCTACAAAAAAATTGTAGATGCTGAAAAACTTCTCATTTGCCCGATTTGAAGAATTTTGCAAAAGTTACAAGGCTCTGAAGTTCGCAGCCGGTCAGCCCTAATCGGTCCAATTCTGTCCGTGAACAGTGATATTCCGTCTGATATGACAACTACACTGTAGTACATGCAGACTTGCATTTAAGATTTCATGCTCTTACCTTGGAGTAAATCCTCCTTTATAGCTGCTTTATTGGCCTGAAGTCGATTTAATAGAAAGTTATTAAATCGAAATGACAAGGCAGCCATGATCCAATACGCCAATATCATAATGATGGGGCAACTAAAGTAGAACCACCCATAACCGACCAACTAAGGAATTCTAACATGATTTGAACAGTGAAGGCAAAACAAATATTTTTCAAAGGTATATCAATAGAAATGACAAGGATTGCAAAATTTTTGGTAATTTTATTACTTGAATTGAAATTACTATGATAATGGGAGGCAAAAACAGCTAGACCATGGCCAACTTCTAAACTCTTCCAATTCCAATCAGTCAATAACTTTTTTCCTCATCATTATTTTCTACTTTCTTTCTCACAACTTGGGAAATATGTCACGTATTTATTAGTTCCAACCTTGAAAAGGAAAAAAAAACATTCTAAGCTTGGTCAAAAATACGTGCATCTATAGGTCGAGAATGGATCACTGGTCGGGAATGGGTGGCTCTACCTTAAAAACCCTCGCTTTAATGAAACTGGCATTCATCTCTCTTTATTCTCGAGCCCGTCATTTTCCATCCTTAGCCCAACAGTTTGACAAAATATGAAGAGCCCACAAGTTGGCTCACAAAAGGAGAAGTCATAATTGTCATACCTTTTCAAGCGTTGTTATATGTGCCAACAAATTGGAACTTCCCTTTTTGATATGAATTTTTTTTTTTTTAAAAGTCCATTTGAAGTTTGGATTGCCGGCTTTGCATTGGGTCAATTATATAAAAACAAGTTGCTGGGACGGAAAGATGTCAGACTCCCTCCGCTTCAAAATCTCCACGCTACTGTCGCTGTTCCCGTCTTCCCATTGGAGATGCTCTCACGGAGTCACGGCCCCTGTGCAGGTGCACACGGTATTACGGAATCCCCATCGGTGCCATACAACAGGACAGAGTACAGACAGTGAGCGTCAATGGGCCCATCGGAAGCTAACTCTAGCTCTGAGTGTCTGTAAACAGCCAAGTGGGTTCCGTCTGTCGGAGCGCTCGGACTAGCTTCACTGTTCCCTTTCTGCTCACCGGACTGGGCGTTTCGTGTTCGCTGTGCAAATTCCCTGCAACTTTTAAAGACTTGTGGCGCCGCTCTCCGTGTGGAGAAAGATTCACAGCAAGTGGCAGAGTCCGTGTACAGGGTTGTCAAAAGCTTCCTGTACGTCGAGGAAGCCTCGGTAAGCCCCTTTTTTTGCCCCACGAACGATCGAGTTGCTGGTCTGCCACGAACCTCAATGCCCACAAGGCCTCAATCACAACGCTGGAGTGGGTTGGACCTCCTGAGGCGCCTTCGTCCTGTATTTCGGGCCCAGTTTGACTTTCGAGTCCAGTAAGCGTAAGTCGGATGTGCCCGTATTCTTTGGGCATTTTGCAGTGATGCGCATGTGTGGCGTGCTGCCTGGTATCGCCTTTTACAAGGTGGGCGGATTTGTGTATCTGGTACTGACGAGTATTCATTCGTGTTTGCTGGCAACTGGAACTGGGGGGGCTCAGTGCAAGCGTATTAAGTAATCAAATTCGGTGCGGGGGAAGATTGATTGCCGGTGAGGGATGGCGGAGCCGATAGCGCAGGTACGTATGTAGCTTGTGCCCACAATCTCGGTCATCTGTAAGATATGTCAAGAGTTTGAATTCTGAGCTTGAAGCTGCTCTAGACATTTATGCGACATGGCGTGTATGAGTGAATGTCTGTGACGTTGTGAATTTTCCCGCAGTACAGTAAAGTCTTTCTTTCCATCAGTGTCGTAGTATTATTTTGTATTCGCACCGTGAATTTTCTACCTGTTTTGTGAAGAGATTTCTGCTTGGACCGGTTTGCGCCAAGTGGTCATATGGTAATAGTTTTAGTTTGGGGAAGGTGAAACTAGGTGTTAGCTATACGGAAACGTCGATGTCGGTAAATGGGTGGAGATTCTCGACATTTGCATTTTCAAGGTGGGCGCTTGAAAACCTGAACCTATTCCAGCCCTAGTTTGGATTGAAGGCTTTGTGCAAACGAGTGCCACAATTTTGGGGCTATGAATTGATGTTACGAGTTCTGTCTTAGTTTTTGAAATTTTTTGCAGCTGGGTGTCACGATTTTGGGTCTATGAATTCCCACCATTGTAGCGAAATAGACGTTAGTAGTTGAGTGTGACACTTTAATCGTACTTCAATGTGCACACCTAGGGCACGATGCCAAGTCCAGTGTACAAGGCTACCGTGAAACTGTCGCATTCGCCTGTTGAAAGACGACAAAATCCCATAGATCATTTCCTGATTCAATTGAGTTGAACAACTTGGCATTATATTCGATAACGCTATTGAGCTCCTAGCTCTTGACCATTTTCTAATTCGTAATCTCAAAATACGGGCCCGTTTCAGTAGAGGTAGGCTAACAAGCAAGCATTGAATATAGTTGTGTCTTTGTATCTTTTCCCTCTCTATTATTTTGGTGTCTTCTCTTGTATATGCGTGATCAAATAGTCCTATAATGTGAAAGTAAAGCATGAAATAGCATCCCACGCCGGCCACTCCTCTGCCTCTACTCCCACGAAACCTTGTCCGTGATGTTGTTGTCGGTATATGGACACAGATGGAGTCCATGGGCCTGCTAGAATGTTGGGCAAGTGTAGATCTCTTCCGATCTTCATGTGGTAAATGAATCACAGTGTTGATGTTGAAGCCCAGCCAGGTGTGTGAAGTAATTAATCCCCACAACGGAGTCGAGAAGCGCTTCAATGTTGTTATTGTCAATTTCGTTAAATTGGCTTGATTCCAGCGCCAAAAATTGTAACATACATCTATTGGAAGGATACCAGTGACCGAGCATATTTCATGTCAGCGTTGAATGTGCACTGAGCATATTCTGGTCAATGTACGGTGAAGGGTCTATACTCAGTTAATGGGATGTCTACGCGACGCGACACAAAGCCCCAAAGACTACCACGAGTATAGATTTACATTTCGGGCAGCACGTCCTGAAAGTGCCAAAGTAGTGGAAACTGCGAATTTCGCGAAATTGACCCCTATTTGATGTTGCTGCAGAATGGAGCTGCTGGTGAAGCTGCTGCCGATCGCCGAATCCGCATCGTTCGTGGTGCAGCGCATGAGGATGACGGCATTGAAAGGACGTCCAATTGGTGGACGGCAGCTGCCTACAACATTACTGCCATTGTTGGCCTTGGGGTGCTTGGTCTGCCGTATGCTATGGTGTTCCTCTCCTGGTTTGAATTCATCCTGGGCCTCAAATCCTTCTCTGAAATTTCCACGTATTTTTGCTTACATTCTTGTATGAATATGTTATCTTTGTCAGTTTCAGCAAATTGGTTCTAAAGGAAATTATTTTTATAAAAAATTTAGGCATGGCTTCGGAACAATTGAGACGTTTTTTGGGTAAAGCATCAGTTTGTTTGCCATCCTTAGAATGGACTGTGGAGTGTGTAGGGGTTATGTTAAGAATTAATCTTGAAATTGAACTAGTTTAAGGGATATTATCTATCTGTGTTAAAAAAGTAAGTAAGTTTAAAACTAAAGAAAATCTTGGCAAGAATTATCTTGCTACTAAGAGTGCCCCTACCGCAGTGATGCATAACGTGACTACACCTTATAGTGTCTGAAAAAGCATGGTTCATATCATGAAATTGTCATAGTTTTTGTTGGCAAATGAAAGAAAATTATGAAATCTTGTAACAGGTATTTTTTGGACATCATGTGACTAAACCATAAATTTCCGAAGTGGTGTTTACTGGTGCAAGTTTGATCCTTGATTCTTGAGCAAGCCTGCAAGGTGTCAAGATGTAAACTTTAGGCAAGAACCTAGGTTAGTAGTGGTTGGTTTTACAAACAGGGTTGCAATTTGGTCTGGTTGCCAGTTAGATCTTGCCATAGTTGACGATAGGTCTATGCTGATTTGCTGAGTGTATGCTTAGACTCAGAATTTTGTGTCTTGTTGCAGGGGTGGACTGGTGGTAATGGCTCTTGCTTGCTTCATCACCTACTTCACATTAAAGCAATTGGTGGAACTACATGAGGTTGACCCTGGGAAACGGTACATGAGGTACCAAGATCTTGGGGATCGAGCTTTTGGCGCCCCTTGGGGTCAAAGGATTATTTTGCCCATGCAACTGGTGGTGGAAATTAGTATGGACGTGCTCTTCACCATTTCTGTAGGAGAGGCTATGATCCGTATAGTGGGAAAGTGCCATGAGGGTAGTCAACAAGAAGTGCACATATTTGTTTGGTTTGTAGCATTCGGTGCCCTCCAAATTGCCCTCTCTTGGGTGTTACCAGATTATAGCTCCATCAGATGGATTGCAGTGGCTGCAGCAGTCATGTCGACTTGGTAAGCTTTTCATCTTTCATTAGGCGAGTACAACAGCGTGAGTTTGAACATAACTTTACATATATGCACCCAGAATCACCACTTGAAATCAATAGATACCCTATGTACATTTCAGTTGGCGATTCTGTGTGCATAGAACTTAGATCTGTTGCAATGTGTTGCAATATGCTTTGCATGAATGGTCAATGTTGCTTGAAACCCTGACCATCGAAGAGTCCATCTTCTGGATGATGAACATTGTGCTTCTTTTTGATGTTTCGTCCAAATGATGTCTCATTTATCCAAATATTATGCTTGAATCTTCAGAAAGCTACCTCTCTTTATGACCAGTTTGATGAAATTGGGGCAAGTAATATGCTGTTCAAAGATACATTCCAAAAAGATTTGAGCAATATGGGTTAATCTGCATCAGATAAATTGTCACTTGTATTTTGATTTCGGTTGCTGAGATGCTCACAACTTCTTCTCCTTGATTGACAGCTATTCAACAATTGCATGGATCACGCTTTTGTCTGGCAAACATCAACCTCATCCTGTTAGCTTTGGGCCACCCAACAATCTGTCAGCAAGCAATTTAGGTGCTGTTTCAGAACAAGCGGAGTTACATCAAGCTGAGCCTGTGCTTCAAGCATTCAATGCAATTGGAGTTATTGCCTTCGCATTTGCGGCCCACAATGTTGTTTTGGACATTCAAACCGATTTGCCATCACCCTCGGAGAAGGCGATGATGAAGGGCGTGAAGTTCACGTATCTGGTGGTAGCCCTGTGTTACTTCCCCATGGTCATTGCTGTTTACAGTGTGTATGGGAACCAGATAAGCAACAATGCTTTGGATTTCATGGTGCACAATGAAGTCTCGCGAGGATGGGTAATTACAGCCAACATCATGTTCATCGTTCATCTCATTGGAAGTTATCAGGTAACTCACTCCACTAGAATTTGTGGAGTTTTGTTTCCTGTATTCAACAAACCTCAATTTATTCTCACCTATGAATTAATTATGTTGCTTCTCACAAGCTAATGAATACCTCTATTGCAGTCATTTATTGAACACACTGAATACAGTCAAGATGGAACTTATTTTGTATGAATGAGGATCACAATAGCAAAATGTTTATGATGGACAAATTGATTTGAAAGGTGACCCTTGTTTCGACAATATTTCATTTTTAGGATGGAATTTTCTACCATGATCATAAATTTTGCTTTTCTATTGGATGTTAGAATTCTTGGATATGCAACTCAATGAAACATTAATAACAGAAGATTTTGCCATTATTACATTAATGACAATAAACTTTTCATTGTCATTTTTGTTAACACAAAATGGAATATATCACTTGGGCATTGGATTCTATTTGATCAAAAGCATTGCAATATATTGAGTACTTTGGCGAGGAATTTTTTCTTTAGGAATGCTTTAATCAAATCAAAATATATATTGTTTGTACTTGCAGATTTTTGCCATTCCTGTATTCAAGCTTTTAGAGGTCAAAACAAAATATCCCCCGTATATTGTTCGAATAGTTTACATAGGTAAGTATAATACTCATTCTGATTGTATTTTCAAAATTTGCTAGTTTTGTATATTAAGCAATTTACGTGCTTATTGCGTAATGTCTTATTCAAATTTAGCATGACGTTAATAACATTGATTCTCTTTTGAGTGATACATTTGTGGGATTGCAGTTTCTACAACATCACTTGCAATAGCGTTTCCAATCTTCTCTCTACTCTTGGGATTTTTTGGCGGATTTGTAATAGCTCCTACAACATACATAGTATGTTTTATTCTTTATTACTCTATTTCTTTGAGTTGCTACTAGATATTATGCTTAGATGAACTTGAAAACCAGCTAGCTACTATAGATTTCTTTACAATTATATCACTTAGAGTCCCTATTAATCCAATTGGTGTATTTTGTTGTTTGTAGCTCCCTTGTATATTATGGTTGCGTATAAAAGGAAATTCGAGCAAGTGGACAAAACTAACACGAGCACATTACATTAATTGGGTAAGTTCATTAGCTTGATTGCGTTTTTTTATTTCCCCCCTTGGTGTGAATGTACCTTGAACTATCTCTCAAGTACATTGAAATGATTTTGGTGGCATTTTAATTTAATTTAAGTCATATTTATAACATTCAAGAGTATATGCATTTACCACACTATCATTGATTGTAGTCCATTTGTTATAGTTACATTCAAATTACATCTCTGAAAAAAGAAAAAAATTGAAATGGTAAGATTTTTCACTAATTATTATGCAACCTTGCATATTTTTTAGCAAATATATAAATATATATATATATATATATATATATATATATATATATATATATATATATATATATATATATATATATATATATATATATATATATATATATAATATAGGTTATGTGGAGACTTTTGCTACAATTTTAGGAATTTTTTCATAATTTTTTTATAATTTTCTAATGTTGTAAAATTTGGGCCACATGAATTAAGTTTTCACAACACAGTCAAATTATTTTGGCATTTTTGAACATCAAACATTGTTTTTTTAGGGCTTAAAGGGCTTGCACATAGCCACACATGAATTAAGTTTTCACAATACAATCAATTTGGCATTTTTTCAAACATTAAACATTGGTTGTTTGGGCTTATAGGGCTTGCATCTGATGTGTTCCGACATGGTGGTCTTTTTGCAGGCTTGTGTCATACTTGGAACCATTATAATGGTTGTTGCTATTGTGGGTGGAATTGGCAATCTTATTAAGGAGGTTAAAATTTATAATTTCTACAGAATTTTCACACGGCACTGGAAGTGTTCTGGATTTTATCCTGATCGTAAGTGTATATAGTCCTAGTTTGTACTGAATTTTTACAAAGACATAGAACAAATCTGGATTTTATCTTGATTGTACGCTCTTAATGAGTTTCTTTTAGTGAAAATCAGCACTTGCAATGAAATGGGTTCGTTGTGACAACTTTGTACAAACTTCATGGTAAGGAAATTGGACCATACCTCAATTATCTAGAGCACTTTTACTCACAAAATTTGGACACGTGCTCATCATACTACTAAAATCATAACTCCCTCTGTAATATCACAAATGCTACCATTAATAATAGGGGCTCATGCTTGCTATGCTATGCATTCAATGTATCACATTTTAGTAAAATTTTGATATATTTGGATAGAATGCATGATAATGATTTCAATAAGTCTTTGAAATAATTAATTTTAAAATTTTGTAAAAATATTTTCAATCATGCATACATAAAAATAATATTTTCACACAATGTTATATTACAGAAATAGAGTAGTGTTTGCAATGATTTGAAAAATTTATTCAATTGAAGCAATTTTGGATTTCACAACAATTAAGTTGTTCATAAAGTTTTTGAAATTTACAAGTTTTTCTTTTCAATTCACCAAATTTTTGGATTGCCATTGTTTATAACAATTGAGTCAACTTTTGCATGCATTACAAAAAATGTGTATCTTTTACAGTATTCACTATTGCATATATTTCATTCATCATTCAATAAATCTCTATTGTACATTTCAATATATGTTTGCTTACAAACAAAATTATACAAAGATTTTAACTTTATTTTAAGATTTATTGAGATTTTTGTTTTTTATTTTATCTAATACATTAAAATTCTAATAAAATTCTAATGGTGAATGCGTAGCATAGCAAGCGCCAACCGCTAGTTTGATATAACATTTCAAAGAAATTGTATGTAAATTCTTGTTTACGTCTTGAAATAGGGGCAATAATTTAAGGAAAATGTCTTTGAATCAATCGTGTATTTCCTAAAAATAAGTCCTAGACTCTTGAAGAGTAAAATCTAGATCCTTGTGTCATTAGAGTTTCACCAAAAAATCAAAATATAGAGCATACCATATTGTCCCCTTTGAGGTCTAATAAAATATTACATGTATTTTGTAATGTGCCTGAAGCTCTTTCAATCGTATCTAACAAGTAATTAAAGCAAATCTATTTATATCACATCAACACTTTTAGTCTCATTAAGTGCATGAAAATTTGGTGACCCTTAAAAATTGACCTACTTTGTATAGAAATAGAAGATATTGTGGATGGTTGTTCTTGATGATCATACATGAGGCTTCAACTAAGTGTGTTGTTTTTCTCCTTTGCCATCAATACTAATGCAGTGCAAATGTGCCAACCTTTTCTAATCTTTATGATAAGGATTCTATAACCCCTTAAAGTTTCACGACTATGTAATCACCAAAACCGCTCCAAAACTGCCATTTCTAATACAACTACCAAATTTTGGAAAAAAACAATTTTTGACACATGTAACTGTAGGATCTTGTAGTATGATATTTTGAAAACATGTGAAAAAAATTTCAAAAAATTCCACCATGTGGATCATAAGATATAAGCATTCAAAGTCTGGAAAATCATTTTTTCAATCCTGCGAAAAATCGGGCAGCTGCACTTTGCAAGCTCACTTTTCAATGGAAAAATGCCGATAAAGGTGGTGCTTCTTTGAATTCAGTTTCCTAAACAAGTTGTCTATATGCTTGAAAAATTTCACATCATTTGGAATTGTAAAACATATAGGAAAAAAATAGTAAGTAGAAAAAAGTAGAAAATGATTCAAAATACTAAATTGTTAAAAATTTAATCATGGAATTTAAAAATGCGAATCCTAGCGGTTGTAATGTTGTAATAATCAATCTACATTCTAGGATTTTATTTTATTCCAAAAATATTAAAAAATTGAGTTAAATAAACAACTTTAAAGTTTTTTTTAGAGTAGGAAATCCATAACTGCCCGCAATTCAAAAACTCTCATAACTTTTGACTCATTGATTGAAATGGAATGACCCAAAGCTCTTTAAGTATATATAAATGCAGAGAACCAATTTCAAAAAAAAATAACCGGAAAAAATGATTTTTTCCGATCTGCCCAAACTGCCCAATTATAAAAAAAAGTAACATATTAGGTCACAACTTTTGACTCGTATTTCAAAATGTCATGAAACTTGGTACAGATGAAGATATTCCTTGCCCCCACCTTCTATTAAAATCTCAGCTTCAAATATGGATATCTCTAGTCACACATACCTGCCCAAAATATCTATACGGCCAAAGAACGCATGTTGGTCCTTTAGGGGATAAAATTCCAATTCTAATTTCAAGTTGAATCTTAATTTCAATTTGTTCTCCTTGTACTTAAATCCTTATTTACCTCCTTTTTACAATTTCATTTTTATTTTTACCCTAAAAGATCAAGTGTACGTCCCCTTAAGGAACATTGAATAGTTTGGATAGATTCCTATGATCTCAATTTTTGACATGATTTTCTAATTTTTTTTTTAAAGATAGGAAAATGCACCATTTTTCTATGTTTCTAATTTTTTTTAAAGATAGAA
This sequence comes from Neckera pumila, assembly GCA_963969595.1. NCBI lineage: Eukaryota > Viridiplantae > Streptophyta > Bryopsida > Hypnales > Neckeraceae > Neckera > Neckera pumila. Next base: position 4,355,995 of record OZ018412.1, on the reverse strand, counting down.
AAATACAGCATTTTTCTATGAATATAATTTTTTTCAATTGGTGCACAAGAACAACAAAAGTAATGCCACTTTACATTCAAAAATCAATCTGTTAGACAAAAACTCAAAAAAAAAAACTCAAAAAAAAATTCCAATTTTTTTGTTTTTTATAGAAAATATTTTTGTCTATATAGAAAGATTTGATTCACTCCATTTGGACAAGTGATGAGAAAGTTATAGAAAGTCTTGTTTTTTGGACAATCTAAGTATCTTCATCAAAAAATAACTTATAGAATTTATTTTTGAATGCAGTTATCACAATTTCTCAAAACAAAAATTCCCCGTGGTTTAAACTGCTTGCTAGAAAAATCTCACCATTGCAATTATTGTATTTCAATTCCATCTAAGAATTATTAAAAATTTAGTTTTCCCTTCTATCTTGTACTTATTTTTATATAACAATTTTTAAAGAATGGAAATTGAATTCTATTTTAATTTTTTTTCTAGAATCTCAACTCAATCTTTAGTTTAATTTTTCTTAAACTCAAAAACTATAGTGCAAAAAAGATTTAAGCTAAAAAGATTCAAATTCATAAAATTTACTCATAGAAGGTACATTTTTTTTAATTTCTTCTCTTTTAACCCCTAAAGGACCAACATGCATTTTTTGGCAACATAGAAATTTTGGGCAAGTACGTGTGACTAGAGATTTTCATATTTTTAGCCCAAAATTTAATAGGAGGTGGGACAAGGAACATCTTTCATATGCACTAAATTTCATGCCATTTGGAAATAGGAATCAAAAGTTATTGCATGATATGTAGTTTGTTTCTCAACTCGGGCAGTCTAGGCAGATTAAAAAAATCACTTTTTTCAAAAACAAAAATTTGAAATTGGTTTTTTAGAGTTATATTTACATGGAAAGCTTTAAATCATTCCATTTTGATCAATGAGTCAAAAGTTACGAGGCTTTTTTTGTTTATGGGTAGTTATGGATTCTCTACTCTCAAATAATTTTGAAGTCCTTCATTTTACTCAATTTTCAATTTTTTTGAAAAAAATATAATCATAGGATGTAGATTGCTTATTACAACATTTCCAACATTGGAATTGGCATTTTTCAGTTCCATGGTTAAATTCTTAACAATTTAGTATTTTAATCATTCTCTACTATTGTCTACTTACTATTTTTTTCCTATATGTTGTACAATCCTAAATGATGTGAAAATTTTCAAGCATGTGGCCAACTTGTCTAGGAAAAAGATTCCAAAGAAGAACCACCAAGTTGGACTATTTTTCATAGAAAAGTGAGCTTGAAAGAAATACTATATTCTTCATCTTCATTTATTCATTAACCTCTAAAGGACCAACATGCGTTTTTTGGCCGTATAGAAATTTTGGGCAGATACGTGTGACTAGAGATATCCATATTGGAGGCTCAAATTTTAATAGAAGGTGGGGGCAAAGAGTATCTTCATGTGTATCAAGTTTCATGACATTTCAAAATACGAGTCAAAAGTTGTGACCTAATATGTTACTTTTTTTTGTAACTGGGCAGTTTGGGCAAATAAAAAAAAATCATTTTTTCAGGAATTTTTCTTTGGAATTGATTCTCTACATTTATATATACTTAAAAAGCTTTGAGTCATTCCATTTCAATCAATGAGTCAAAAGTTATGAGGGTTTTTGAATTGCGGGCAGTTATGGATTCTCTACTCTAAAAAAAACTTGAAAGTCGTTTATTTAACTCAATTTTCAATATTTTTGGAATAAAATAAAATCCTAGAATGTAGATTGATTATTACAACACTACAACTGCTAGGATTCGCATTTTTAAATTCCATGATTAAATTTTTAACAATTTAGTATTTTGAATCATTTTCTACTTCTTTCTACTTACTATTTTTTTCCTACATGTTTTACAATTCCAAATGATGTGAAATTTTTCAAGCACATAGACAACTTGTTCAGGTAACTGAATTCAAAGAAGCACCACCTTTAACGGCATTTTTCCATTGAAAAGTGAGCTTGCAAAGTGCAGCTGCCCGGTTTTTCGCAGGGTTGAAAAAATGGTTTTCAAGACTTTGAATGCTTATATCTTATGATCCACACGGTGGAATTTTTTGAAATTTTTACCACATGTTTTCAAAATATCATACTACAAGATCCTACGGTTACATGTGTCAAAAATTGTTTTTTTCCAAAAATTTGGTAGTTGTATTAGAAATGGCAGTTTTGGAGCGGTTTTGGTGATTACATAGTCATGAAACTTTAGGGGTTAACAAACCCCTCCATAGGATCGTTTAGTAAAATTGTTAGAATATACCCTCCTAAAATTTTAGAATAAGAAACCTTATCAATTGCAAGATCATGTCTCTTGAATCTCAAAAATAATTATTTTCAACTCTTTCCAAATGATTAGGTTTTGTCTTTCAAACTATTTACAAAAAAATAAGTGCAGCTGCCCTATTTTTTGCAGGGACAAAAAAAGAATTTCTATGATTTCAAATACTCATATCTTACAATCCACGTGGTGGAAATTTTTAGAAATTTTTCCACATGTTTTCAAGTCAGCATACTACAAGATCCTACGGTTACATGTGTCAAAAAAAAAATTCAAAAATATGGTACTTGTTCTAAAATGGCAGTTTTTGAGCGTTCTCGGTGAACATATAGTCAAAGAACTTTAGGGTTTAATGCAAATATCTTGCCATCTGTGCAATCAAAGTTTGTAGATAAGGATTTACAATGGATGAACATTAATAAATTCCTATAGTTTGAGTTCGTTTGCAGGGAGGTATGGATGCACTATGGTAATTCCTAGGGAGATCTAGTCAACCCAAAGTTGTGCACAATTAAAGGTAAGAGAAACACTTGACCTTAGACAAGGAATCATTAGATAAGAATTCATATTTATTATATTTAAAACCAAGGTGAATGAACTTATCACATCAATTGTCAATGTCACTCTTTAGATCTCTAACTTGATTCCCTTTTCACCATCCAAGATCTATTGTTTATTGTTCTTTAGTTTGAATTGCAGCTTCATTCTTCACTTTAGTCTTGTCATCTTCAATAGATATTTATTCACTTCAATTTGCTTTTGTATGCTCCGATACAGATCAACTATAAAACTTCTACAGATTTCTTCCTTATAATTCTTCTTACAACAATATTTACATCCATTGTACTTCCTGTAAGATTTGCTTGTCTTCATCATCTCATAACATATAACATTGATATGGATGGAATTTCTATTTAACCAATTGTATATTGCAACTATCAACTTCTATTCTTCCTAGTGGATATGAATTTAATTCCCCGGTAAATTCACACAAGTTATCACCATTGAATCCACACACAACCAAGCCTTCTCACTTATTCATCAATAGAGATATTACATTACAAATCTTCATCAATAGATCTAGACTTGGCACATGTAGTTGTACCCGCAATCACAATTGATTCATCACAATTTTAGCACACTCACCATGATAGCTATAGCACAATAGAAAACTACAATTTTTGCCCTAATCTCCACATTATATTTCACCGCAAAATTACAATTGTTCCTCATTTCCTTCACCGTTCCACTCCATTAACATTAATTGATATAGCACAATCAAAATCAGACACCAATATAATAGAACTTAATTCCTCGCTTCACTTAACTCTCCCAAAAGTATAGCTATTGTCGCTCCATACACTGCCGGCCTCCACCACGCAGGAGCTCAGGACTTCCTTCCAGATTGGGAATACTCCTTTCACAATAGTCCTTTTCACCGTCTTCAGCTGACAAGTTAACCCCTAAAGGACCGTTGTCAGTTTGGCGGACATTTGGGATTTTGGGCAGGTACCTATGGGCTGAAATTTTTTCGTGATTTTTTGAAAGTTTTTTTGAAGATAGAAAAATTGATAAGCTTTGTGGGAATATAATTTTTTTCACAATCTGTGACCAGGAAAAAAAGTTATGACCAAATAAGCTCAAAATAGGGTACGGCGAGCAACAAAAAAAGATGGAAAAAAATTTGAATTTTTTTTTAACATTTTTTTCTCATAGATTATATTTTTGTCTATTTGGAAAGCTTTTATTCATTGCATTTGGATTTGTTATGAGAAAGTTATGGACATTCTTGTTTTTTGGGCAGTTAGAGCATCTTTTTGAAAAAAATAACTTATAGGATGCATTTCTGAATGCAATTTTTCAAATTTTTTTTTTTTTTTTTTTTCCATAGTTTATATTACTTGTTAGAACAATCTCACCATTGGGATTAGTGCATTTTAATTCCATCTAAAATATATGAATATTTTAGATTTTCCTTCTATCTCGTAACTACTTCTACTTAACAATTTTTTAAAGAATGATAATTAAGTTTTTTTATTTTTATTTTTTTTCCTAGACTCTCAACTCAATTCTCCACTACAAAGATTTAAAGCTCAAAACTATGAAGTGCAAAAATTTTATGTTAAAAATGTTCAAAGTCAAAAAATCTAGTCCTACAATGTGCTGAAAAACTTGTTTTTTTCACTTTAAACGTAGATATCTTGCAATCTGTGCGGTCAAAAATTCTGAAATTTTTTCCATTCACTCTCATACTAGTTAGGTGTAAGATCCTACGGTTAGATGTGAAAAAAAAAAATTCCAAATTTTTTTAGTTTTTGCTATAGAAATGGCAGTTTTGAGTGTTTTTTGGCAGAAAAAGGGCCTCAATCCTTTAGGGGTTAAATAACCGCCACCATAGATTGCACCATTCATCTATTTTCATTCATCTATTGATTAAGTTCTCCGATACAGTTCTCTAACTTGGTAACAACCAAGTATTAACAGCCTCAATAGAATAGAATTTGGAAAAATTAGAGAATTAACAAAAATTTACTATTATTCACTCGTGCACTATAGATTCTATAACTACAAAGTTTCAAAAATTTCTTGTATAGATTCTCATATTTATCTAGTGTAAAATCCTATGGTTTGATATGCAAAAGATTTGATTTTTAAAATTTTGCCCTTACAATGGAAATGATAGTTTTGAGTGTTTTTTGACATTGGTCCTTTGAAGTTGAGCATTTAAATTAGCATTCATTTCCACTTACCCCTCAGGAATATTGATGCCAACTCTTTTTTTGGCACCATGGTGCCATTTCAAAATAAATCTCTATTTTTATTTTAAATAAGGATTGAAATGTCAAATTTGGATGAAAATGCATAAATATAATTGAAAATATTTTTTTGGTCCAAAAGATGTATGAATGTGAAATATAGTGCTTCGCAAAATTTTCAGTGATTGCCATCTTCGCACTTTCTTCCAAAATAAAAAAACACACCTAATCATTGCTTGTACTTTTGAACAATACCACGTAAAATAAAAGAGAAGTTTTGGTCGCCTTCTAAATATAATGAAGTATTTAGTATATTCTTAGAATATTCTATATAGATTTATATATTTTTGGTCTAAAGTTTGCTTTCAGCACCATACGTTAATGGTAGTAGCACTATTAATTTTATATCATTGAATGATTGCAAAAAAAGACTTGAATGTCTATTTTTCTATTGCATACTACCAACAATGGTTTTTGGTCATAGCTTTTGTGCTTTACCTCTAAAAGATCCAATATTTATAACTAAGGTATATAGGGCAGTTTTATTTTGTAATAGCCGATTTTAAGAATTTTTACATTTTATATAATTTAGATGTTTGTTATATGGTTAAAAAGTTAATGGATGATATGTCATTTTCAACGTTCGGCGGGCAGCTCAAAAAAATTCTGGAAAATATTGTCTTTCATCAAAAAAAATTTCTAGGATATTAATTTGTTTGAGTCAGTCTTTCTTCATTAAACCACACCATAATGAAGAAAGATTGACTCAAACAAATGAAGGATGTCACAATTATCTTGCCTAGTAACATATAATGGTATAAAACTACAAAGTCTTTCTTCTAAAGAATATTCTTGTCCTCTCCTTCTCAAGTCAAATATCGCTTTAACTATAGATGGACAAGGCCTATAATCAAAGTAGTTGACCAAAAAATTGTCAAATTTTTGGATAAATAAGTGCATTCTTTCTTTCTATGGCTAAATGATACTTTAAATATTCAAATTGTCAATCATTGCCTTCAGGGCCTCTACCAATTCCCAAAGAAGAAACAAATGTGACAGTGGTTTGACTTTACCACAAGAAGATTTATGTGGATGAAGTTATCATAGAACCTTGATAACATTCTCTTAAATTCATTCATCGGGTTGATTAGTGTTTCAAGATTAAGTTAGCCCTTCCTTCCCTATACAATCAAATCATTCTAGTGCACATAATTAAAATAGAATAAACTAAACCTTGAAGATATTACTAATACTGGAAGTGAGCTTGATAGGTGGTAGTGCCAGAATAGGGACATGATGTAGCATGCAAAGAAGATTCCCAAAGAGAAAATGATAAAAATAAGGAATAATAAAATATGATAACAAAGATCAATCTTTAATGGATTATTAGGAACTATATATATGGTATCATATTTGACTCTTAAAATACAAATTGTGTACTAAAATATGAAATAATATACACCGTTAGATTGATAATTCAAAACTTAGCATCTTTCATTTGGATATCATTTTAACCCCTAAAGGACCAAGGCCTTTTTTTTGCCAAAAAACACTCAAAACTGCCATTTCTATAGCATAGAGTAAAAAAATTTGAAAAATGTTTTTTTTCCACATCTAATCATAGGATCTTATACCTAACTAGTATGAGAGTATGTGGAAAAAACTTCAGAATTTTTGACCAAATAGATTGCAAGATATCTGTGTTTAAAGTGAAAAAAACAAATTTTTCAGCACATTGTGGGACTAGATTTTTTGACTTTGGACATTTTTAACTTTATTTTTTTGCACTATAGAGTTTTGATCTTTTGATGTTTATACTGGAGAATTGAGTTGAGAATCTAGCCAAAAAAAAGAAAGTTAAAAAAAACTTAATTTTCATTATTAAAAAATTGTTAAGTAGAAGTAGATATGAGATAGAAGGAAAATCTAAAATATTTATATATTTTAGGTGAGATTAAAATTCACTAATTCCAATGGTGAGATTGTTCTAGCAAGTAAACTAAACCATGCAAAAAAAACAAATCTGAAAAATTTGGAAAATTGCATTCGAAAATGAATCCTACAAGTATTTTTTTCAAAAAGATGCTCTAACTGCCCGAAAAACAAGAATGTCCATAACTTTCTCATACCAAATCCAAATGAAATGAATCAAAGCTTTCTAGATAGACAAAAATATAATCTATGAGGAAAAAAATACTTAAAAAAAATAAAAAAATAAATTGCAAATTGTTTTTGTTGCCCGCTGTCCCTTATTTTGAGCTTTTTTGGTCATAACTTTTGATCCCGAGCACCGTTTGTGAAAAAAATTATATTCCCATGAAGCTAATCAGCTTTTCTACCTCCAAAAAAAGTTTCAAAAAATCAGAAGAAAATTTCAGCCTGTAGGTACCTACCCAAAAACGCATTTGTCCCCCGAAGGGACAATGGTCCTTCAGGGGTTAACATCTAAACCTTATCATGCACATATATGATAGCACCACGTAGAATACACAACTGTTTTGCAACTTTTGAGATATGTAAGAGAGGCAATAATGATCCAAATTGGAAGTGGCATGTGTCATTGAATCTGATTTGGCTTGAATACAAACTTTTGTCACTATTGTATACATCAATTCATGCATCTTCTATATCAAAAGCACAAAAAATGCAATGTTATTTTACTAATTGAGCACTCCAGACATTAGAAAAAAAATGAACCCTGGAAGGGGCTGCTTCGTAGTGTAAGCTTCCCCTCCAGGGAACTCTAGGGAACTCAACAGTGATTTACAATTAAAAAATATTTAAAAAATATTTAAAAAATAAATTTTTTTAAAATATTAATAAAATAATAATAAAAAATAAAAAAAAAAAACAAAAAAAAACAAAAATAATAAAATAATAAAAATTGTAATGATTGCAGTCTGACATGGCATGTGTAGTGCCATGTCAGATCTGAAAATTTTGTAATTTTGAATTTATTTTAATAAAAAAAAAATTTAATGTTTTTTTAAGCAGTTCAGTCGCACTGTTCCCTGCTGTTCCGTGCTGTTCCGCGCCTGCAGTTCGCTGTCGCAAAAAAAAAAAAAAAATTTTTTTTTTTTTTTTTTTTTTTTCGGCTTGCGTTCCCTGCGTTCTCAGGTCTCACGGCCTCTTCCAGGGTTCAACTTTTTCCTAATGCCTTTAAGGTTTAAAAATGAAAATGTTATATTTAACAAATTATTGATATTAACATAGACGGAGTATATCTAGTGAAAATAATATTGTATCGTAATAAAAAGTGAATGAAGGATGTTAACTAACTGAATTGGCACAGTCCACCAATCGATAAGAATGTTGTTTAGACATAGGTTGTAAGCATTGAATTGGTTTAACCCATAAACGTCACCGCAATCATTTTCTGGTCGATGAATGAGAGGGAATCCTTTGGTGTAGGACAGAATAACAATTATTCAATCTCAGAATTTTGTGTGGAAAAGGGAAATGTTCTACAGTAGCTTGACTTCCAATAGATACTTTTGGATTTTTTAATGTAGATGATGTCACACGGTAATGAAAAAGGATGATTTCCAGGGTTACCCCTGCGTCCTCTAAAGGTTGAGAAGAAATTCGTACTTTATCGTGTTCATTTTGAGAGTTGGCTGTTCAGAAACTTCATCCACTGTTGCTGCAAAGGAATTGTGTGTGGTAGAATTTTTGTCCTGCAGAATCGGCAAGGATGTGCATGGACCAGTAGGTCATTGGAGGTCCACCATCATAGGTGATAACAATGCGCATCTAGAACAGAAAATCTTGCTGAGAAACAAGCCAAAAGTCAATATGATGCAACTTCAAAGAAATGAACTGTGTAGTTAATTTCTCATCATAGTTCAAGCTATTTCACATTAGAGAATATGGCTTAGATTTGTATTGCCAACAAACATTGGACAAATGAACATATAATATTGAATCTTTGTCATATTATAATCAATGTACTAGATGTTAGAAGCTTGTGCTCAAGTAATGCTTTTCCTTATTTGGTGTAGAGCCAAAAGATATTACAGAGTATCTCATAATCTAAACAACTGAACAAGCTTCAATGTAACTTTCTTCAATTCTTAACCCTGTAATGATGTGGAGACCTAAGAACATTGAACGCATGACATATGTGTAAATGTTCATCCTTAGAATTTTGTATGAAAAAGAGATGTCTTGCACGGTAGTTTGACCTCCAACAAGTGCTTTTGGATACTTTTTTTAACAAACAATTCACATGGTATAAATTAAAAGAGATGAATTCCACGGTGACCAACCTCTCGGTCTAAGATTAATGATCAAACAATTGGAGTTGAAACTAAGTTCAAGTGAAATCAATTCTTTTAGATGGCAATATCAATGGATTGCTTAGATAGTTTTATACATTTCTAGTCTAAATGCTTCCTTAGGTTGCAAGACTACACAAATAATAAAGATTTACCAAAAAATGTTATTTATGCTCAAGTTCCTTGTCATTATATTCTTCTTGTTGTTAGTCTATAGGTTTGGCTTTCAACTCCTCATAGTAAAATTCACACCTATAAAATCAAAGGCTCAAAATTATCAGTTATAGAGAGCAATACTCTAATATTATTGCAATTCAAAGTAAAGATTAATTTGGACATTGAAAGTCAAATCTACATCAGCAATAATTGTTGAAAGAGCCACTATGTGATAACTACTATGGCATAATGCAAAGACATTCTGAATTACAAAAGACTTTATCAAAATAAAGATGAATAATCCAAACAATGAACACAAATGATAAGAATGACTAATTAACTTTTAGTAATTAACTATAGACTTTGTTTGGTTCCAAGATTGCATCAACTCTACAAAAATTTAGGGAAGAGAACTACACCATGATTGTACAAATAAATACCAAAGCATAGTTCATATTATTAAATTTGCCTTAGATTTGATTAGGTCTTATATGCAATTAAAAAGAACTCAAGATTCTGTTAGTATGCATTTTTGAGACATGAAAAAAATAAACTATGATTTTTTGAATTGCTATTTATATGTGTATTCAAAATCAATCCTAGACTCTCATGTCTAGAAGGTTTACGTTTTAGGCAAGAATCTATTTGGATTAGTTCTAGTAAAGTTTTTGAGATTCAGTATACAATTGGGTACAATAATCTTACAATTGCCTATTTTGCCGTTTAATTTTGTTACATAATATAGAATGCAATTTGCATTTTTTTGGTCTTGCACTATTAACATTCAATTCTTACAAATTCCAATCAAACAACCAAATTTAAATTTCAATAAAGCAAAATTCCGTTTTTGGTGATTTTTTTCATTTAATGTTCATGGTTATGCATGATAATTCATTAAAAAACATTGGTGATTAATTTTTTTAATTCAATTGTAGAGATATGTAGGAAACATCATCTATCCTTCAACAAGCATCTCCCAAAAAGTTTCACATTTCACTATATAGAGATTTCAATGTTGGAGTGATGATGTCCTATCTTTAGACAATAAACTCCTTTTCATTGTAATTAGATTTAACAAGGTAATTGTACCATCATGCTCACATGTACAAAATTTGTTATTATATCAAGGTCAAATAGCAAAACCTAGTCAAAATATAAAGATATCTATTTCACTAAGCCATTAGAAAAAAAAGCAGCCCTCCGGATTGACCTATTTTAAGCTTGGCCTACAATCTCAAAATGGCTGCTGGTGAGTAGTCAAGTTCGTTGACTCCTCGCTGAAATAGTCAATTGTCGTTTTTTTTTTATTTTTTTTATTTTTTTTAATTCGGAAAATTCACTTCCTGCGCCACTGTCACAGCAAAAACTGTTGCGCAGAAATAAGAGAAATTAGTATTTTTTGCCCCATAAAACTAAATTTTAGGGTCCTCCGGAGGGCTGTGGAGCAGCCCTCTGGAGACTTGAAATTTTTTCTAATGTTTGATCGTATAACACCTCACATTGAATTTTTCCTAGATTATATTTTTGTTATTATATGGGGTGTTTTTTAATATGAAAAATGTGCGTATGAATGTTTCCTACATATCTATGCAATTAAATAAATAAAAATTCATCACCAATTGTTTTCAATAAAATATTATGTAAAACCATAAAAATTGATTTTAAAAATTCACCAAAAATAAAATTTTGCTTTTTTGAAACTGAAACTTGGTATGCTTGGTTGGGATTGTATAAAAATTGAGTGTTAATTATGCAAATGAAAAATTTCAATTTGTTCCTATAATATGAAATTTTTTGAATGATAGAACAAGCAGTTTGTACCCAACTGTACATCCTGCACGTACATACAATTTGTTTAGCATACATGCAAGGTAGGCCATCTCTATTGTTAGTTTCCCCACAAATTCTTCAAAGCACTATCATATGTCACAAACTATAAACTAACCAGCAAAGAGAAAACTCCGCACTTGGCTAGCTATCGGCAGAGGAGAGCAAATAAACACTGTTGCTCATCACCTGAAAGAAGCTCTTACACTCACAAAATATTTATTATGGAGTATATGCTAATGTGAATTGAATAGGCAGGACACTAATCCCGTCACTTTAATTCGGCCATGCAAGGTAATTGTAATAAAAAAGCCCATAGTTTGTTCCGAGTAAAATCTATGCTCTTCACCCCTCCTAGCTAATTTGGGATCATTGATTGCAAATATGAATTTAAAATTTGCAAATGAACTTTATCATGTGTTGAAAATAAAGAACATCTATGTTTTCGTAGGGATAAATCATCCTGCAAGGCCCACTTCAATTGACAGGTTTAGCATCCTGCATTGAATAGGACATTAGATCAATACTAGATGATAAATTATTAGTTGCCAATGTGTATCAAGTTAATGCCAATGCCATCAACAATTTACAATGATATTAACTCAATAAGTGACATTAACCCAAGAAGGATGTTGTGGACCATAATGGTCCGATGGATGACACGGAATCCTTGCATGTAGGATAGAAGTGCTAATGTTCATCTTTGGAATTTTGTGTGAAAAGTAAAGGTCATGCACAAAAGTTTGACCTTCCAATGAGTGTTGTTGGGATTTTCCCAGTGGATGATTCACACAGTAATAGAAAGCCTGATTTCCAAGGTCAGTGACCCCTGCGTCCTTCCAAGGTTAAATATTATAAGAATAGGATGCCTATAGCCTAACCCTTGAAAAATCCCAGGACCAGTTTTCAATCTGAAAGTACTTTTTCTTGTATCTTTGTACAAACATGTTACATACTTCATTTTCTATCAAAAGTAACTATAAAGAAAGGCTTCTAAATCTATTTATCTAAAAGCAGTTTCACTGGATAAATCAGAAGCTGTTTGGACAAAACATCCACACACACACAGCACTGAACAGTAAGACCTTTGGATCAACTGGGGAATTATATGAAGATCCTCTAAAACCTGACATGACGAGATCTCAAGAAATACAAGCACCTAATGCTCTTGGTTGCAATGAGCCTCCAATTTTGAGCCAGTGGCATCCAGGCTTGATAGATCCTTGGGGAGGCTTTTCATTTGTACAAAAGTGCAATCATAACCAGCGCAAAGGCTTTGGGCTACATACAAAGGCTTAATAGGAGCGCAAAGAGGAGTCTAAACTTCAAGTATAATCCACAGAATTAATGGCAGAACGCTATTAAACATGAGTCTTGGGTAGGAATTCAAGTAAGATGGTTCGTTAGTTGGAATATCAGACCGCACCTTGTAAAACAAATTAAGAGCTACGATACGAGAGGCTCTAGCCTTCGGGTTTTGAGTAAGGGCCTACTCAAAATTCCTTCCTCACATTCACAGCACATTCCTGCAGATGAGCTGCTATCGATGTCCATGCAAAGCCTCCTCTCCGACGGTCCAGAGACAACAAATGCTTTGAGGGGCTGTCATAGCTTGTCTCGCGAAGCAATACGCATGATGCAATGATCATCAAGGACCGCGTCCTCTGCCAAAAAGGCGTCCAATTATTTTCCAGTGGCTCCGACTTCGATCAGGTCCACTCACCAAAGGCTCAGGCACGACCTGGTTTTCAAAGACGGCCTCAAGAAAACCTTGTACGTCTCCAGATTTCATTTTATCACAGGCGTCGAAATCCAGATTCGTAAAATACGCTTCGGAGCACGCTTGAGCTTCCCTGAGGACGAACTCAGCACTTGCTTCAGCAGGAACCAAGCCGTGAATATATTCACGTTCCCTAAACAAAATGGTCGCAGCGTCTCGCAGACAAAATGGAACAAACTTTGTTGCTTCCTGAGAATTTGTCCTACTTGGGAGAACCGCAACAAAACTTCGTGGAACATCCCAGTACAAACACAAAAAATTAAGGATGAATTCCTTACTCCGTTCTATTGAGAATTCCTTGCATTTTCTAGCAGCAATACCAACAGGAATGACTATTCCACTTGATCCCAGTTGCTCTCTTATATGCCCAATGATCGTCGCTGCGTTTTTAATTTCAGCTTTTGTTTTAACCTCCCAACAAGTTCGCCAAAGCTCATTCTTCCCTTCAGTATCCCGTAAGTCAACTGTTATAATCGAATCCTCTTGGCTATCGTCAAAGAACCGCTGCTTCCATAGCAGGACATTCCCATACTCATCAGTTTCAGTCACTAGCATTTGTACGGGAACTCCATGAAGCTTCTTGGTGATGTCCTCCCATTGCAAGGCATTCGGAAGGCCATCCCGGCTCTTGCAGACATACCACACCAAATGTATCCTCGAGCTACTATCTGGGAAAGGTGTAGCTTCGTGAGAATAATACAGGTCTTGTCTCCAAGCAGCCTTCAAGTTCACTTCGTGCCAGCGTTTGTTCCTCGCGTTCACAAAGCTCATAATGTCCGTGTAGTCTATGGAGTCAGCTTTACTCCTCGTTGCATCTCGGTACAGACACATAGGCGGCGTGATACTCACACTTTCTTTCAAGAGAATGCCATCTTCCATAAGGTTCTCTGAAGCCCCACATATCGACATGCAGGTCGCTTCCACTACCTTCGCATCATTCCCTAGGACAAGGATTCTTAACGGTCGAACGCCAGACTCGAAAGTTGCTCTATCGTTCTGCGCCAGAGCAATTTTACACTGATTTAGAAAAAACTTGCTACATCCAGTATCCGAAGCAAGAACTTGGATTAGTAAAGTATCCTTCGAGGACTAACACGTACATGGGAGAGGTCATAATACTAAATTGAATAGTAATTTGTGTACAGTTCTCTTTGACTGAGAGGACAAATATTGTTATCCATAACATTGTGTACAAAGCGAGTCCTACGATGAACCAGAAAACATTCTTAGACGTTGTTGATTTTAAGAGTAAAACTTTGCACTATTTCAAATAACTTTCTCGAGCCTCGAGGCTCATGCGAGTGTAGGCATGATTAAAGAAATGTTGGCTTTCAATCGTTGTAAGTGGATTATCCTATAACAGTACTCAAATCCTCGATTAAACGTCATCACAGTACGAGCACGCACGTCTCGAAACAAAACACTAGTAAAAATTGCACTGACCTCTGGAGAACTTGGTCCAGCTTGATCTCCTTCGTGAACATCACCTACATTAAGAGATTATTTTGTCAGCACTAGGCAGAAATCGTTTCTCAAAAGTGACCATCAACAAAAGAAGTTGTGACTCTAAGTTGGTGTGACTGATCCCTAAAAGTCCGAAGCCAATCAGAACCCCACAGATCTCTCAGAATACCAAGTCATTTGATAGAAAATGCAAGACTTGGTGGATGTTCACAAGAGATGTACTCACTTGTGAGAAGCATGGCCTTCAATTTTCTCAGTTTCTCACAAATTGCAAAGAACGAAGCAGGTCGTTTGGAAGGCTCTGGATGCCAGCACTCTTCGAGAAGAGAAGTCAACTCAGCAGGACAGTCAGCAGGCAAGCTAGGTCTACCGCCTTCCTTTACGAATTCACGTAACTGTTCCGTACCACGAGCGCTTATAATTTCTTCGTAAGGCTCACAGCCAGTCAAGATGCAGCTGCAAGTTACAGCGAACGAGAACATATCTGCCTTCAACGATTCCCCGTGGATCTTGCCGAGTCCAGGACCTTGAGTCATCTCCGGAGCTCTGTACCTTGTAGTTCCAACATTTGGAGTGTTACTTGAGAACTTTTCAATCGCTGCACGCACTTTCGCCAGCCCGAAGTCAGCCACTTGCAATTCCAACTCTGAACCATCTTGTCCATCCACCAGCTTTACCAATATGTTCTGAGGCTTCATGTCTCTATGAGACACAAGATGAGTATCACTTAAGTAAACCATGCCTTCACATACTTGCAAGATCATATCTACAGCTTCAAAAAGCGGCACAGAGGACCCTGTTGCTACTGACATTATATATTCTAATAAATTCATTGAGAGCTTTTCCATCATAAGAAACTGCTCCCCATCTAGAATCTTGTGATACAGTATCAAGTTCACAATATTTGGATGACAGCATTTCTCCAGAATAGCAACCTCCCTGTCCAGAGTTTCATATTTGGATGATGCAATTTTGAGGGCATATGTTGTTTTCTTCCACTTGAAATTGTAAACTTCACCATACCCACCCCTTCCAATACTTTCTCCTTTCCTTTCGATTGGTGGAACTTTAAGGCCGACATCATCAACCACTGGGTCTGTCTCCTCCTTGAAACGACGCAGGAGGGTCGCACAAATTTTCTGGTGACCGCCAGGCTTTAGAACATGTTTTCTGAGCACGTCTTTGAAATCGCTGAAGTCCTTCTCCACCATGCTGCTAGTCTGCTCTACAAGTTGCCTGAAGTTCTCCTTCCAGTCAAACCCTCCAAGCTGTTCCCAGGCCACTGGCTCACCTTTGGCATCTCTTACGCATTCCATCAAAAAGATGCACCAATTCAACTCTACGTAGTACTTGAGGAACCTTTCTCTGTGGGCCGAAACTTTGATGGCTGCTAAAACAAAACCACTCCCCTGCTTGTAGCAACAGTCATCTGTAAAGGTTTTCACTCTGTGGACCACTCGGCAAAGTTCACGGAACACTTTGCTATACTGTGCTGGACGTCTACAAGATGCTTCCTCTTTCTCCGCTAAGTCCAATGTATCCATTACCTTTACTCGCAACCCGGAGCATTGCCCTCGGTGAAGTCTGATCGATTTTGCAGTAGAAAATTTCGCTGTCAGATCTCGCGCCTTCCGCAGCTCCTCTGACATGTTTGCCAGCTTCGACATTCCAATCTTTCTTGCTCAACATGAGACTAAAAAGTCTAAAGCCTTTCAGAATGGCAGAAGAATCTCCCTACAGCATGATGGAAAATGATATGGAGGTAGCCGAAGATTGTGGTGCAACTTTTTCTATCCGATCGAACAACGCCACCAAGCAACGAATCCATACTTGTTTCCTAAACTCAGAGATAATCCGTAGGTCTTTCCTTCCCTCCAATCTGAATATATCACTGGCTTCCACCAGCAAAATGATACCCTAAATTCACCCCATTCTGCATGTCCAAGCTTGACCAAGCAGAACCTCTCTCGCACCCGCAATGGTAGACACCAGTTCTCACATAAGGTACACTACCACTTCACTGCAACATGACAGAGCATTACTCAGGGAACAGCAATCCTGAATTTCTGAAATAGCAAAGACTTCAGCCTGGGATTTATTCCGCCCAACTGGCTAGGCTCCAGAACTCACTTCACTGGTGATTAATGTTCTCGACAGAAAGTTAATTACAGATAAACAGTACATAGCCTAACATTCTCACGAGCCGTTAATCCATACCCAGAGGCCGGCAAGAATGTAAGGGACAAAGAAACGTGAAAATAAAACCTCACGATGAGAAATAACATGGGAATGACGAGGGAGGTTATTTCCATAACAAGGCTCTACTTCATGTTACTTGACATAAATTCTATGATTGGATCCTCATAAATCTTGCACAATCAAGGGTCTAGAAAGAGGGACACCATGACCATGCGAAAGGACAAAACTCTGAGATATAAACGTGCTCTCCATATCCAATGGTTAGTTGCCACCTCTACAAAAATGGGCTCCGTTGAGGTTACATGGTGCGTGCATCAGAATAAGATGTACATGTCATCGCCGAACTAATACAGCTAATACTTCGTTTTCAACTTCTCATATCTAGAACTATTACTATTTCCATCAGATTGGAGACCACTTTAGCGTCGCCAGGTCTTAGCAGAAATCTCTTCACAAACAGGGAGAGAAATTCACGGTGGGAAACAGAATGACACTGCAACGCACATGGAAAGAATGATGCTCTCGAGCATATAATGGATCGACAACGGGTTCACAAAGTCACAGATATCGACCATCTCGAGCGAACCATAACAATGTGCAGAGACAACTAGAAACTAGAGCAGCTTCAAGCTCATAATTCACGTTCGTAACCATTCACACTTCTTGCGGTGAACAGAGATAACGAGCAAAACGTACCTACACCATCGTTCGGCCGGGCCTACAGGCCTGGACAGTGGTGACTGAACTCAATGAAGAAAACCCCACTCCAGCGTTGTGATTCTGAGCATTAAGGTTCGTGGCGGGACAGAAACTCCATCGCAGCACGTGCGTGGCGGCGCAAGCGTGAAGGGGTGCAAGAGTATGCTTGCTGCGGCAACGCCGATGACCTAAAGCTTCTGGGCCTGGCAACCCCAGTGCATGGACCCTACCATTTGTTGCGGTTCTTCAGAAAAGGGTTCTGCCACACGTCTTTAATTTGGAAATGAGCGGAGAAACTGCGAACTCAGGAGGTGCCCTCAATGATCACTATGGGCTCCGAACTTCCGCAGCGCAAGTGTAATCATCCGATGAGCCTCCGACAACCAACTTGCCTGCCCGCAGGCAGGGCTAGAATTCACTTCAAAGGTAGTATTTGATGATCATTCTTCTGTCTACTTAGCGTGGTTCCAAAGTAAGCTTAAGGTTGGCGCCCTACCTGTTATCGAAGCAGCAGAGGGTGAATACAGTGGTCATTAAGACATTAGATTCTCAATAGGTGCATTGAAGATGATTGCTCAGTAAAAGAATTGCTCAAAACAAAGTTCCCTACAGCAGTAGCCGTAAACGTCACAGTTTTGGAAAACACTGAAAAGTCTCAGCCTGAGTGGGGGCTAGCTGTGACGTTTAAAAGTCAACAGTGCATGTAGTGTTAACCCCGTGCTAAAAACATAAGAAAGCAACGTCATCTAGGTCTTCAGGGAATGGGCGTCAAAAAATAAAAAGAGAGCACTTAGTTCTTCATCAAGAAGGGGACTGGAAATTGAAGTCACCCTATTGCGCGTTGCGTTGATTGTCCGCATGGCCGACAAACTGCGATAATGGGCCCAGGCTCACCAAATCCAGTCCCTACATTCCTGCCTTAAGGATCTTTAACCACATCGTACGGGACAAAGTGCAACCGAGGAGTCTGGCGTAAACCCGCCCTCGGCCTCAGCCGGCTGGCGCACTAATCACCACGAGCAATTCGTAATGTTCAATTGCCAAGAAAGAAATGCAAAAGAGGTTCTTCCTTGAAAACCTAAGACACATCTAGATTCAGGTTTCGTACAGTTGCACAAATCTTTCCCATTACAACAAAGACTTGCCAATTTAATTGAAATTCCTTCAGAATCTTTACGCACACAAAAGATCCTGATCGCACAGTCGCACACAAAACCTAGTGCCACGAAGGAGGTATCCATACATCATTCTATCAAAGGAACAACAGACTTAAATCACCAAAAATTCAACCAAAGGGACAAGCAAGTAAAGTCTCTTAAAAAGAATCGAGGATTTCTGAAATACGAACCTGCACTCACGAAGATCCATCAACAAATACTCCAGAGACCCTAAACATCGCGACAACCAAAAAAAAAGATGTGGGACGCCAGTGCTCTTGGAACAAGAGCAGGCATCAAAAATAAGATACACAAGCCAAACATTAGGCGCGCAAGCGGCTATTCCTTCGATAACCAAAACAGCTCTAGGTCACAAGATTTGCACAGATTTTAAAAACTTCCACCGCCAAGCTATCGAAACTTTTCCTGGTTAGAGAAAAGCACCAATAACATATTCCACCGCCGGTAGGTTTGATCGATCAAACCTCCGAAACAAATCTTAATATCCTCACACGGAACGTGAACACCGGCCTACGACACGTACGAATCTGAGCAAGAGCAAATTAAAGTCGGCACGGGCTCACCAGTTTCTCGAGTTTCGCAACACCCCCCGTGCCGACAGTACGAAATTACAGCGCTGGTCATGGATTGACACAGCAAACACCTTAAGTTATCGCAAGCTGCCTTGAAAACTGCCTGCATCCCGAGTTCGAACTCTCCACCGCGGAAATTGTCCTACTGGTCCTTTGCTTCTCGCGTCTCTTTCCCTACCGCCAGCCGCCAGCTGCTCCTGCAACCTCGAATCAGGCGGTGCTTATATTCAATGCGTTGCTTGCATTTATTGCGGATGCTTGCGAGAGATCTCTCCATCCATCTGTTGGTGAGCGAAGGATCTTCTCTTACGGACTCCATGATGGGCCCTTCCTTGGATTTTTTTTGTATTTTTTGACACAATTCAGGGATCCCTTCCTTAATTTTGGACTTTTGGGGGTAGTCGGCATGACTTGTCGAACCTCTCTTGACCGATCGGTCCCGGAGACCCGGACAGGTATGACAAGATCTTTTATGGAGGTTTATCTGCTTACAGAGGTGCTTTTTCCGGTTGACAGAGTGCTTTTTTCCGGTTGCCCGTGCTTTCAAATCTTCATTTAATGTTGTTTTGAAAAAGAACTTAAGAAAAGATCAGTTGAGGAACCGACTGAGAGTGAAAAAGGAGGCAGAGCCACTGTGCAAAACCGTGTCGCACTGGCGCTGTATTGTTTTTTTAAGTTTTGTGGCGAATAAACGAAAAAAATCTATGCATGACCCGGTCTGAGTGTCTCGATGCCCTACTCACATTGGATGCCGATATGCCGTGAAAAGTGATACTCCGTGTAAGGTAAGTACACCTATAATTCTTAGAAATTACAACTGAGAGTAGATAGTAATATTTAAACATAAACCATTCTTAATGGCAACTAGAAGAGGATTCCAACATCCTTTTGCATACATTACATTAGAGAAAAAACCAATCCTCCGGAGGGCCTCACTAGATTGACATACCAAGCTATTTCAAGCTTGGCCTTTCAACCTAGAAAAGTACCCTCGATGAGCAGTTAAAGTATATGACTGCTCGCCGAAGCAATCAAACTTTGTAATTTTATTTTTATTTTTATTTATAAATTTCTAGGATTTAAAAAAAAATTATTAATGGAAAAAAAAGATTTACGAGTCACTGCAATGGCAAATTTTGTTAAAATGGCGGTATTCATAGTGCCATATTTTCTTTGTGCCATATTCCTTATGCCATTTTTTTAGAACGTCCGCTCTGAACATCTAGAACTGATATCTAGATTCCAGACATCTAATACTATTGTAGATTTCAAACATCTAGGAGCTATATAGATTTTAGACCAACCATTCTAAAAAATCTAGGATTGTTGGGTGATTGCAAGAAACACTTCACGTTTTTGGTTCAAAACGCAATTTTTTGCCATAGGCCTGGCAGTACTTTGTAGTCCTATGCAGTACTATGAGTCCACAGCGCCCTTGCAGATCTCAACTGTCGATTCAAGGTGTCTGCAGATCTCAATCGTCAATTTAGTACTATGTAGTACTATAGACTGTTGCAAAGTACTACAAAAGCCATTGGGAGTAGAAAATAGTAGAAAAGGGGTCTGTGCACCTTTTTGTTTTTAATAATTCACAAAAAATTCAAAAAATAAAAACAAAAAATAATATTTTGCTAGAGAAGATTGTGCTCATATTGAACCAAAAATTAGTGTAGGAAAATTTTTCCCTCTTCGTAACCTTTGCTCAAAGGAAGGTCACTTTGACCCCATGTGGACAACTGACATGTTGTTATTTTCATAAAAATTCATTGTCAATCCTTGTAATGTTAGTAGACCTCCAACTTGTCCAATTTGTGGCTTCAAATTTGCATATTTGGATCAAAAATAGGACTAAAACCCCCCAAAATGGCCAAAGTAGACATCCATTTGGGGGCAATTTAAAAATAGTAAACTAATTTTGAAAAATTTGAAAAAATTACTCAATGTCTATAACTACCATATGTACCTTCTTTCCAAATTTCAAGCCAAATGGAAAAACCATGAAAAAGTTATGAGCAAAAAACCACCCGTCCAAAGGCAAGGGGACAAAAAAAAAGGACAAGTGTTTCTTGCAATCACACTGTTATAGATTTTAGATATCTAGGAAAGGCGTAGATTTTCAAAATGTACCATTGGTGTAGATTTTAGAACAACCATTTTGAAATGAAATAACATGCCATTGTAATGGAATGCCGCCATTTTAACAAAATTCACCATTGCAGTAAAAAATTTACAGGTCACTGCAATTTCAGCTGTGCGGAATTAAGAAGAAAATAAATTTTCAGACTCGATAGACAAAATTTTAGGGTACTAAAGGGGTTCGTGGAGCAACCCTCTGATGGGTTGATTTTTTTCCCTAATGATTTGGATCATGTATGAGTAAATTATGAAATTTTAAAGTTGATTGTGTAAAAGTACCAAAGACTAGAGATTAGTTGCAAGAAACACTTAACAATTTTGGCTCAAAACGGCCTTAGTATTGGAGTACTGTGGCTTTTGGAATAATTTTTTTTTAAAATAAAACAAAATATGGGTAATTTGTAAACATTCAAAAAAGTGAATGTGTGAAAATTTCAAATCTAGAAAAATTTATCTCTAAGAGTTATGCACAGTCAAAGAGTGTTGAAAAAGGCAAGAAAATAGACCCTTTGGGATTTTATTTTTAGAAAATAGTAAAAAATTCAAAAAATTCTCAAAAATAAGTCATTTTTCCCCTAAGATGCTTCTTCTCAACAATTTTCATTTGTACGAAAAGAAAATTATACCCTCTGCACGTGCGCAAAGGTAGTGCACTTTGAGCACATGTGGAAGGTGTACATTTTACTATTTTTGATAAGTCTCTTTCAATTGTAGGCTTGTGTAACTTTAGAAGAACTCCTTGCCTCCCAATTTTCACCTTCAAATTTGCATTTTTGGGTCAAAAATAGTACTAAATACCCCCCCAAAATGGCCAAGGTAGACATCCAAGGGGGGGGGGGGGGGGGGGGGGCAGTTTAAAAATAGTAAAATAATTTAAAAAAATCTGAAAAATTTATTCAATTTTTGAATCTTTTATATATACCTTCGGCTCAAATTTTATAGAAACTGAACATAAGACGCAAAAGTTATGAGCAAAAACCTACCCATCCAATGGCAAGGGGACAAAAAAAAGGACAAGTGTTTCTTGCAACGACCCTAGAACTAGTCTCCTATACACTCTCATGTTTTGATTGTATACATCTTGAGTAATAATGTCTAGGTTTTTTCTTATGCTTTTTGGTTCAAATGTGGGCTTGTGTAAAAAACAAACAAACAAACATCTGTACACTTTTCCACAAATAAGTTCCTTTAATTTTTTGGTCCCCTTGATACCCTATTCAACTGTAGATGCTGTTACTTTGAGAGTTGAGACACTTGTGCAGGACTGCAGGGCCCCTGAGCCCGGGATCCCTCATCCAGGGCTACAAGACTGAGTACGTACAGACAGTGAGTGTCAATGGGCCTATTGGAAGCTAACTCTAGCTCTGTCTGCAACCAGCCAAGTGGGCTCGGTCAGTCAGTCTGTCGGAGCGCCCCGACTACTGTGTCCCGACTTAAGTTACTGTGCCCTTCTAGCTGCTCGCCGGACTGGGCATTTCGTGTTCGCAGCTAAAGCTTAATTTATACAAACTCCCCTTTGCATTCTCGAAATCAACTTAGAGACGTGTGACGCCGCACTTAACTTGGAGAAAGATTCACAGCACGTGGCAGAGTCCGTGCACAGGGTTCACCGGCCTGTCGCGTCGCCAGGCCCAAAACCTTCCCGCCTGTACGTCGAGGAAGCCTCGGCAATGTAAGCACAGTTTTGATCGATTGATCGATTTGCTGGCCCGCCACGAACCTCAATGCCCACAAGGCCACAATCACAACCCTGGAGTGAGTTGGAGAGGCCAGGGCGGCACCGTCGTCCTGTAGGCCCGACCCAGCTTGACTTTCGAGTCCAGAACGCGTAAGTCGGATGTACGTGCCCCTACTAATTCTTTGTCAGTATGCATTGATTCGCAAATGTGGCCTGCTGCCTCCTGGTATCGCCTTATATATAAGGTGGGCGGATTTGTGTACGTGGTACTGACGAGTGCTCATTCGTGTTTGCTGGTAACTGGAATTGGGAGCTCAGTGCAAGCGTATTGATCGAGTAGTCGATTGGTGAGGGGAAAGATCGATTGCGGTGAGGGATGGCGGAGCCGATAGCGCAGGTACGTATGTAGCTTGTGCCCACAATCTTGGTCACCTGTAAGATGTGTGCAGGGTTTGAGTTCTGAGATTGAAGCTGCTCTAGATCGATATTTGTGCGACAGGGCGTATATGAGTTCATGTCTGTCACGTTGTACGTGAATTATCCCGCAGTACGGTAAAGTCATTCTCTTCATCAGTGTCGTCGTATTATTTTGTATGCGCACCGTGAATTTCCTACCTGTTTGTGAAGAGATTTCTGGTTGGACCGGTTGACACCAAAGTGGTCCTCTTACCAGATTAATATCGTAATAGTTTTAGTTTGGTGAAGGTGGAACTAGTACAGTATTAGCTGTACTGAATCATCGAAACATGTCGGTAAATGGGTGGAGATTCACGACATTTTCACTTTCAAGGCGGGCGCTTGGAAACCTGAACTATACAGTCCTAGTTTGGATTGAAGCTTTGTGCAAACGAGTGCCAGAATTTTGGGGCTATGAATTGCACCATTGTAGCGGAATTGACGTTAGTAGTTGAGTGGACACGTACTTCAATGTGTCCACCTAGCCTAGGGCACGATGCCAAGTCCAGTGTACAAGGCTACCATGAAACTATGAAACTGTCGCATTCGCCAGTTGAAAGGCGACAAAATCCAGAGTTCATTTCCGTATTCAATGTATTGAGTTGAACAGCTTGGCATTATGTTTAATAACGCTCTTGAGCTCTTGACCATTTTCAAATTCATAATCTCAAAATACGGCCCATTTCAGTAGATCGAGGTAGGCCAACAAGCATGCATTGAATATGAAGTGCATAGTTACAGTGTCTTTGTATCTTTTCCCTCTTTAGTATTATGGTGTCTTCATTTGAAAACGTGTGATTAAATAGTCCTATAATGTGAATTTAAAGCATTGGAACGGAAATAGCATCCCACGGCGGCCACTCCAATGGCTCTACTCTCACGAAACCTTGTCCCTAATATTGTTGTCTGTATACCGACACGGATGGATCGGAGTCCATGCATGGGCCTGCTAGAATGTTGGGTAGTGTAGATCTCTTCCGATCTTCGTGCGGTAAAATGAATCACAGTGTTGATTCTGAAGCCCAGCCAGGTGTGTATACTAAATTAATCTCCACAACACAGTCGAGAAGCACTTGAACAATGTTGTTCCTGTTACCCGAGTGACCAGATGCCCTGTCGTCAATTTCGTTAAATTGGCTTGATACCAGCGCCAAAAATTGTAACATACATCTATTGGAAGGATGCCAATGACCGAGCATACTTCATTTCAGTGTTGTGCACTGAGCATATTCTGGTCTACAGTGAATGGGATGTCTACGCGACACAAAGCTCTAAAGACTACCACAGGTATAGATTTACATTTTAGGCAGCACGTCCTGAAAAGTCCCAAACTAGTGGAAATTGACGCCTATGTGATGTTGCTGCAGAATGGAGCTGCTGGTGAAACTACTGCCGATAGCCGACTCCGCATCAGTGATCAATCGAGTCAGGGTGACGGCATTAAAAGGACGTCCAATTGGTGGACGGCAGCTGCCTTCAACATAACCGCCATTGTTGGCCTTGGGGTGCTTGGTCTGCCGCACGCTATGGTGTTCCTCTCCTGGTTTGGATTTATCTCAAATCCTTTTCTTAAATTTCCACGTGTTTTTGTTTATATTCTTGTACAAATATGTTATTTTTGTCAGTTTCAGCAAATTGGTTCTAACTTAGACTCAGAATTTTGTGTGTTGTTGCAGGGGTGGACTGGTGGTAATAGCTCTCACATGTTTCATCACCTACTTCACATTAAAGCAACTGGTGGAACTACATGAAGTTGACCCTGGGAAACGGTACATGAGGTACCAAGATCTTGGGGATCGAGCGTTTGAGAGCTTTGAGGCCCCTTTGGGTCAGTGGATCGTTCTGCCCCTGCAAATGGTTGTTGAGGTCAGTATGGATGTGCTCTTCACGGTTGCTGTAGGAGAGGCTATGATCCGTATAGTGGGAAACTGCCATGACCCTGGTGAACACCAAGTGCCCATATATATTTGGTTTGTAGCATTTGGTGCCATCCAAGTTGCCCTCTCTTGTGTGTTACCAAATTATAGCTCCATCAAATGGATTGCAGTGGTTGCAGCAGTCATGTCAACATGGTAAGCTTTTCATCTTTCGTTACCCATGTATCCATCCAATACAACAGGATGAATTTGACCATAACCTTAGGTACGTGCACCCAGAATCACCACTTGAAATGAATGCCCTGTGTACATTTTAGGTGGTGATTCTGGGTGCCCAGAACTTAGATCTATTGCAATATGTTGCAATTTGCTCTGCATCAGTAGTCAATTTTGCTTGAAACCCTGAACATCCTAAAGTCCATGGGTGATGAACATTGTGCTTCGGGATGATATTTCATCCGAATGATATCTCATTTATTTAAATATTATGCTTGAATCTTCAGAAAAGTAGCTTTTCTTTATGACCAGTTTGATGAAAGCGGGATAAGGAATATGTTTTCAAAGATATAGTATAAAATATTCAAACATTCCAAAAAGCTTTGAGCAGTATGGTTTTTGTATGCATCAAATAAATTTGTCACTTGTATTTTGCTTTCAGTTGTTGAGATGCTCACAATGACCTCTCCTTGATTGACAGCTATTCAACAATTGCATGGATCACGCTTGTGTCTGGCAAACATCAACCTCATCCTGTTAGCCATCGGTGGCCTACGCATCTGTCAGCAAGCAATTTAGGTGCTGATTCAAGTCATGCAGAATTACATGAAGCCGAAATTGTGCTTCAAGCATTCAATGCAATTGGAGTTATTGCGTTTGCATATGCTGCTCACAATGTTGTTTTGGACATTCAAACCGATTTGCCATCACCCTCGGAGAAAGCCATGATGAAGGGCGTGAAGTTCACATATCTGGTGGTAGCCCTGTGTTACTTCCCCATGGCCATTGCTGTTTACAATGTGTATGGGAACGACATAAGCAACAATGCTTTGGATTTCATGATGGGCAGAGTCTCACAAGGTTGGGTAATTACAACTAACATCATGTTGATTGTTCATCTCATTGGAAGTTATCAGGTAACTCACTCCACTAGAATTTGTACAGTTTTGTTTCCTGTATTCAACAAACCTCCATTTATTCTTGTCATTTAGAAGCTCTCACCTATGAATTATGTTGCTTCTCTCAAGTTTATGAATACCTCTACTGCCATCATTTGCAGAACACACTGAACAAATTCAAGGCAAGAATTATTTTGTTATAAATGAGATCAGAACAGTAAAATGCTAATGGTGGACAATTTAATTTGAAAGGTGCCCCTTGCTTCCATGATATTTCATTTATAAGATGGAATTTTCTATGATGATTGGCATTACTATTGGATATTAGAATTCTTAGGTATGCAACTCAATGAAATATTACAAGTAGAGGATCTTGCCATTAAAAACATTAAAAACATCAAAAAATTTATTGTCATTGTTGTCAAACTAAAATGAATTGTATCAAGTGGGCATTGGATTCTAAATGATTGAAATCATTGCATATAAAAATTGTTGTAAATTGTATACTCAAGCAAGGATTCTTTTGTAAGAATGGTTCAATCAAAACAAAATACATGTCATTTGCACTTGCAGATTTTTGCCATTCCTATATTCAAGGTTTTAGAAGTCGTCACAAATTATCCCCCTTACGTTGTTCGAACAATTTACATAGGTAAGTATAATATTCATCATGATTGTAGTTTCATAATTTTTTATAAGCAATTTGTTAGTTTGTCGCTTAATGTCTTATTCAAATCTAGTATGACATTAATAACGTTGATTATTTTTTGAGTGATACTTTTTGTGGAATTGCAGTTTCTATAACATTACTTGCAATGGTGTTTCCATTCTTTTCTCCACTCCTTGGATTTTTTGGAGGATTTGTGATTGCTCCAACCACATACATAGTATGTAATATTCTTTATTACTCTATATTTTTTTGAATTAATTGCTACTAGATATTATGCTCAAATGAACTTGAAAACTAGTTTAAGAAATCCCTTATAAGTTTCCTTACAATTATATCACTTACAATCCTTATTTATGACATTGACCAGTGTATTCTATTATTTGTAGCTCCCATCTATATTATGGTTGCGTATAAAAGGGAAGTCGAGAAGGTGGACAAAAGCACATTACATTAATTGGGTAAGCTCATTAGCTCAATTACAGTTTCTTATTTTCTCCTCTTGAATTGATCTCCCAAGTACGTACATCAAAATGAACTTGGTGGCATTTTAATTTAATTTACCGCATTTGCCACATTTATAAATTTTAAGAGTATAAACATTTACTACACTATCATTGATTATAGTACTTTTGGTATAGTTACACTCAAAGTATATCTTTGAAAAAAGAAAAGAAAAAATGGAAATGGAAAGCTTAACCACTAACGACTAGACAACCTTGCATATATCTAAGCAAATATAAGTAAGGTCATGTGAAGGCTTTTGCTACAATTTTTGTTAATTTTTCAAAAACATTGTTTTCATTTCCTAATGATATAAAATTGACCCACATAAATGAAATTTTCACAATACAATCAAATTTGGCACTTTTTGAACATTAAGCATTGCCTTTTAGGGATTAAAGGGTTTAGAGTGCCCTCAAGTGGGAGCACCAATAATTGGACATCCATTTAAGCAATTTCATATAATTGGAGGCACATTTTGCTAGAAAAAATATTACTTGAGTATTGCCAATTGAAAATCATGAATTAAAAAAAAAATAGAATTTTGGATAAGACATCTATTTTTTGTGAATTTTCAAAATAAAACTCTCTAGAGCACCCCAAGCCGCACTCTAAGTGTTTGTGGCTTCCCCAACTAGGCCACCTATGGCTGGTAGGTTTTGTATTCTAATTCTTTGCAATGAAATTCCGTTTCAGTTGTGTAAAAAAATAAAAAAAATACATAGAAAAATAAAATAAAATAGAAGCACACTCTAATAAAGCCTACTTGATTTTGATACAATTTTTTTAAAAATCAACATCCACCAACCACAAATAAGCATGGTGATGGTTTCAAAGTACTTTTGGAAACACTTTTGAGGAAACTCTACATTAGAAGGATGGATACGTGGACGGGAATGGATGCACCGGCTACCTTAATTGCACCATCTGATGTGTTACATGGTGGCCTTTCTGCAGGCTTGTGTCATAGTTGGAACCACTATTATGATTGTTGCTATTGTGGGTGGAATTGCCAATCTTTATAAGCAGGTTGGAATTTATAATTACTATGGAATTTTTACGAGGACTTGGAAAGAATCTGGATTTTATCCTAATTGTACAAAAGACCACTTTTAATGAGTTTTATAGTGAAAATCAGCATTTGCAAGGAAATGGACTTGTTGTGACAGCTTTTTACAAATTTCATGGATAAAGTAGAAACACCACTAGTCAACCACGCCCAGTACCCATTACCCAACCTTTAGAGATAGAGTATTTCCAACCTTGGTTGGAATTGATTCCAACAGAAGCTGGGAATGTGTTTTTTTGGTCCTTTCCAAAATTGAGATTATAACACATGTATGTGCTCAAGTAGTAAGTGAGAAAGGAGGAAGTAGTGAGCGGAAAAATATTCCTTGAATGATTGGAATTGGAAAAGTCTATACATTAGCTATTTGTAAAGTGCACTTTTTGGCTCCCAAAATCCACGATAATTTTAATTTTGGGAATAAAATTCTGAAAATTTTGCAATCCGGCCCCATACTTCCTATCTTCCTACATGGAAAAATTTCCACCACCTCTTACTGCGCATGATCTCCTCCCAAATTGCTAAATGATCGACTATTGGTGCTTCTACCTAAGAGAAATTGGATCATATTGTACCTCAATTCTAGAGCACTCTTATTCACAAAATTTGGACACTTGGTAATTAGCCCCTAAAGTCCCATTGTCCCCTTAGGGGACAAATCAGATTTTGGGCAGGTTCCTGTGACCTCAATTTTTAGTGAAACTTTTTGAAACTTTTCCATAAGATAGAAAAACTGATTAGCATTGTGGGAATATAATTTTTATTTCAATTGGTGCTCGGGAGCAAAAATTATACTACAAAAAGCCTCAAACTGAACTCGGTAGGCAGCCCAAATTTTTTTGCAAAAAGTCAAAATAAATTTTAATTTTTTTTTCTCTGAAACTTTATATTTTTGTCTACATGTGAAGCTTTGATTCATTTTATTTGGACTAATAATGAGAAAGTTATGGACAATCTTGTTTTTTGGGCAATCTAAGCATCTTTTTGAAAAAATAACTTGTAGGATTCATTTCTAAATGCAATTTTCACAAATTCTCACAATTTTTTTGAGAATGTTGTGTTTGCTTGCTAAAAAAATCTCACCATTGGCATTATTGTATTTCAATCCCATCTAAGAACTATTAACAATTTAGTTTTTTTTCAATCTTGGACTTATTTCTACTTAACAATTTTTTAAAGAACAAAAATCAAGTGTGTGTTTTTTGAATTTTTTTTGTAGACTTTCAACTTACATCTTCAACATAAAAAAAAATTTAATTCAAAGTTTGTAGTGCCAAAAATTTCCACAAATGGTGGTCAAAGTCATCTGAAATTGCAAGTTAATGTTCAAAAAAACTTTCTTTTTCAACTTTGAATGCTAATATCTTTTAATCTATACGGTCAAACTTCATAAAATTTTTACCACATGATCTTTGACAAGTGAAGTACAAGATCCTATGGTTAGATTCTAAAAAAATGTTTTTTTGTGTGTTCTTGGATGAATGCAGCCAAATGACAGTTTTGAGTGTTTTTTGACAGAAAAATGGCCTTGGGACTTTAGAGGTTAGATACGACAATTCCTTGTGTGCAAATCCTTGGTTACGTCTCTCAATGGAGCAATAATTCAAGGAACATGTCTTTGAATCAATCATGTATTACCTAAAATTAATCCTTGGACTCTTAAAGAGTAAAATCTAGATCTTTGTGTCATTAGGGTATCACCAAAAAATTAAAATATAGAGTATGTCATCACCCATCTTTGAGGTCGAATCAAGTGATATATGAATTTGTAGTGTATCCTATGGTTGTTTAAATCATACCTAACAAATTCTTAGAGCAAATTTATTTTATATCACATCAACACTTTTAGTCTCATTAGGTGCATGAACCAAGTGTGTTTACAATGTATGCAAGAAATCTTGGATAGGTTTCTATGAAGTCAATTTTGGTTGGATGTTTACAAAGTTTTGACACAAGGTGTGAACATCTTTTCCTTTAGTGTGTTTATAAATTTTTTCAATCGAGTGCTTAGATCAAAAGCTATATTGCTAAATCACCTTGCAATGCAAAGAGGTTAAATTAGGTTACAATTGACCCTACTATGTACAAAGTTAGAGAATATTAACCCCTAAATGCCCAAGGCACCCAAATCTAGTGTTTGCAAAACTTTGAAGCTAAATAAAACCTGATGAAGTTGTTGTTTTTAATAGTTTATATTTTTAGAAAGTTCTTCTTGAAGTCTAATTTTAGCATCAAAAATCCAATTTTGAAAATAAATGATAGTGATTTTTCTATTCAAGTTTTTGTACAAGGATACCCATTGCAATCTTGACTTCCCGTAGTGTTAAGAGCTCTTGGAAATGAGCCTCAAATATACTAGATCTTAGAGAAATATCACATTCAATATTCATTTAGAAAAATTATAGAATAGATTTTAAGAAGCCATAAATTGATCGGGGTTATACAAATTAGGCCCTTTAACCTCATATTTTTTTGGTCACCAACTTTTTAGATTAGACTTGTGTGAAGAAGAATGAAAGATTTTTGCAGTTTTAGCACCCTCATGGTCAAAATTTATAATCTTTCACTCCATAAGTGATATTGTTGTGTTTTCTTTTTTTCTAAGATCTCTAACATGTCTAGTTTGAATTTGTACAGTTACAATTCAAAAAAAATTGATACAACTTATCAAAATGTTGGCATTTTGTTCAATTTAGAGCAAATTCCAAGAAGCCCAAAACTGACCTTAGGCATTTAGGGTTTAAGGCTATATGACTGTTGTTCTAGATCATTGCATATGAGGCCTTCACTTAGTGCATTGCTCTTTTTCTTTGCCATTGAATCTAATGCGGCACAAACGTGTCTGCCTTCTCCAATCTTATGACAAAGATTCCACAAGATTTCACTTAGAATCTTAGTTTCAACTTGTTGTCCTCATATCTGAGCCCCTATCTACTTCCTTTTGCAATCTTTTTCTTACTTTAATCCTTAAAGGACCAAGTGCATGTCTTCTTGGGGGACACTGCAAAGTTTGGCAGGCAAGTTCCTATATTCTCAATTTTTGACATGATTTTTTGAATTTAAAAAAAAGAAAAGAAAGTGTATTAGTTTTTTGGAAATATAAGTTATTATTTCAATTAGTGCATGGGGCAAAAACTATGCCACACTAATCTCAAAAAGTAGTTTGTTGGGCAGCATAAAAAAATCACAAGAACTTAAAATAAAAATTTAAAAGTTTTGCTTCTCACAGAAAATACTTTTGTCTACATGGAAAGATTTGATTCCTTCCATTTGGATTAGTGATGAGAAAGTTATGGGGAGTCTTGATTTTTGGGCAATCCAAGCATCTTAAAAAAAACACTTATTTAAAAGCTTCATTTTAGAACTCAATTTTTACAATTAAAAAAAAATTTAATCTCATTGATTCTATTAATATGTCCGCTAGCTACAAGAGAAAAGGTCTATTAGTATATCCGCTAGCTATAAAAGAAAAGGGTGTATTAAGTGAGTTTTTAAATATAGTCCTAGACAAAAGATTTTAAGTAATGACCTTTAAGGCAATTTTCAGCAAAATTTTACTAGAATACATGTGTTTCTAGTCACATTTTGCTAAAAATTGCCTTAAAGGTCCTTACTTAAAATCTTATGTCTAGGACTATACTTTAAAACTCACTTAAAATACCCCATTTTCTTATAGCGGCTCAATTCCATTAAGGGTTTAGTTTTTCCTTCTGTCTCTTATTTACATCTAAAATAAAGATTTTTTAAGAATGAAAATTAAGTACTTTCATATGTTTTTTTATGCTAGACTCTAATTTTATTCTCCAATGCAAAATCTTTAATTCAAAATCTATTAATCATGCAAAAAATTTAAATTAAAATGATTCAAAGTCAAAAAATCTAATTTTCAAAGGTGCAAAACACTTGATTTCTTTAAACGCAAATATCTTACAATCTACATGGTCAAAAATTTTGAAATATCTTCCACACATTCTTATACTTTTCAAGTGCAAGATTCTATGGTTAGATACTCAAAAAAATATTAAAAGTTTTGCACTTTGCAATAGAAATGGCAATTTTGATTGTTTTTTGATAAAAAAAAAAAAGCAGTGGTCTTTTAGGAATGAAGACTTTATGTTAGTATTCCTTTCCACTTATACTTCAAGAATATTGATGTCAATTCTTTTTTTTTTGCACATGTTGCCAAATTAGACCATTTTAAAATAAATATCTTCTTTTTGTCATATAAAATTAGTCTATTTTTGCTAGAAATTTTCCATTTCTATTTGAAATATGGATGGAGTTGTCAAATTTGGATGAAATGTGCATGAATGTAGTTGAAAAGTACTTTTTGGTTTAGAAGATGAATGTGGAAAATAGTGCTTCACCAAATTTTGAGTGATTGCTGCTTTGGCACTTTCCCTCAAAGTAATAGAAACAACAAATTGATGCATTGCTTGGACTTTTCAATAGCATGTGAATAAAAAAAAAATTTGGACCTTCAATAAATAAAATGTAGTATTCAATACATTATTAGAATATTTTGTATAAACTTATGTACTTTTTGGTCTTTGCTAGGTTAGTCTAAAATTTACTTTCAACACCATAAGCTCGTGTGCCTTGTGTTGTTGCCATAGCCAAATTAAATTTCAAATAAATTTTAATTCAATAAAAACTTTGAAATTCAATAACTTTCACCTTGTAGGTTGGAACACCACAAAGCAAAGTCCATGCACCCCTCCTTGCCAAATGCTTTCCGATGGTACCAAATATGCAACTAGGGGACACATAGTCTAGGAGATTCAAAATAACAAACAAAACAAATAATCAAATCAAACAATACAAAGAGCCTAACTTAAAATAATGGATAATGGATGTTGATTCTAGTAGCACTACAAATTTTATGTCATTGAATGATTGTAAAAAAGACTTGAATGTCTTCTTTTCTATTACATACTTCCAATGATGGTTTTGGGCCCTAGCTTTTGTTTTATACCCTCAAAAGATCCAATATTCATAACAAAGGTACATAAAGCAATTGTATTCTTTAAATAGTTTGTAAAATTTCATATCCCCTATTTAGATGTTTGTTTTTCATTTTGGAGGTTTAGAACTATATCAAGTTTATTTGAAGCCATTTATTAGGATTTTCAAACTTCAAAATTGTCATTTACCAATATAATTACCTAAGATATTAATGAATTATTCTGAGCTCTAAACCATACTATAATGAAAAAATATTTTCTCAAATAAGTGAATAATGTTACAATTATTATGCCTAGTAATAAACAATGGCACATAACTACAAAGTCTTTCTTCCAACGAACACTCTCAAATTTTCATTCTCAAGTCAAATATCCCTTTAACTATGGATGGACGAGGCCTATGACCCAGATATGTGGCTAGGAAATTGTTAGGTTTTCTGATGAAACGGTGCATTTTTTGTTTCTACAACTCTTTCTTTGATCATTGATCATCCACTTTTTGGCTAATTGGGTGTTTCAAGGTTAAATTAGTCCTTCCCTCTCCATGCAAGTTAATCACTCTACTACGCATAATTAACCCCTAAAGGCACAAACACCATTTTTTTTTGGCAATATAGCAATTTTTGGTAGCTCACTACAAATGGATTTTTTTTTTTTTATCTTTGAAATTTCACACAACATGTGCCCAAGGAGTTGCTTTAAGGCACAACAATTTTTGTAACATTTGACTACATGGTTAAAAAAATTATTGCATGATATGTAATTTTCATTGCTCGGTGGGTAGCCTAGGCAATTCAAAATCCTTATTTAAAAATCATTTTTAAGAAATAAAAACTTGAAATTAGATTTCTAAATTTATACATGTGTGAGAAACTATGAATCATTCCATCTTGATTTATGAGATGAAAGTTCTGAGGAGGTCTAGTTTGCAAATAGATATGGAGTCTCTAAAAACTATACTAGTGAGTACCCGCAAATTAAAACTCCTCATAACTTTCATCTCATTAATCAAATAGAATGATTCAAAGCTTCCCATGTATGTATAGAATTAGAAATCTAATTTCAAATTTTTATTTCTTAAGAAATGAGTTTTAAATAAGATTTTTGAGCTCCCAAGCTGCACACCAAGCAATGAAAATCACATATCATACAATAACTTTTTAACCATGTAGTCAAAAATTACAAAAAATTGTTGTGCCTTAAAGCTAATCCTTAGACATATATTGTGTGAAATTTTCAAAGCAAAAAAATAAAACATTCCATTTGTAGTGAGCTACCCAAATTTGCTATGTTGCCAAAAAATGGTGTTTGGACCTTTAGGGATTAAAATAGAAAAAATTGAATTCGAAAAGTTAGTGTTGGTATTGCAAATGAGCTTGATAGGTGGTGAGCCCCAAAAGGAATATGATAAAGCATGTAAGGAAGATTTCAAGAAGATAAAATGTAGAAGGACAAAAATGACAAAAAAAAAAAGAATAAGAAAATATAATAATGAAGATTAATCCTTGATGGTTTTTGAGAAATTGTATGTATGGTGTATTATTTGACTCCTAAAATGCAAAGTATATACTAAAATATGGAAAGACATACACTATGGGATTTGTAAATTCAACATTTAACATCTTTAAAAGTAGAGGGGACTTTTTAATTTGTTTTTATAATAAAAAACTTATGATGTTCAAATATGATACCATATATGTAGGGAATGAAACCATTTTGCAACTTTTGAGACATGTAGGAGATGTAATAATATTCAAATTGGGAGTGGCATATGTCATTGAATTCAATCTAGCATGAATACCAACTTTTGTCACTATTGTATGCCTCAATTACTTCATGCATCTTCTGTGTCAAATACACAAAAAAAAGACATTGGTTTACAACTTAGGAATTCTAACCTTTGGTGGTTAAGAATTAAAATATTATATTTAAAAATTATCGATGTTAACATAGATGGAGTAGGTCTGGTGCTATTAATATTGTTTTGTAATAAAGAGTGAATGAAAGATGCCTAGTTGAATTGAAAACAACTAAATGCTTGAAATTTTGTGCACATTAGAGAAATTCTCAGCCCTCCAGAGGGCCACTCTAACGTAGCTGAAAGGACTCCAATATTACATTTAACTTTGTTCAATGATTTGTTTTTCTCCTATAGTTGATCACCTGAGGTCACAATGTCCGATGACTGTCAGTGGTTCAAAATCCAAATACAACTAGGTAGGTAATAATCAAGGTTCAAGGTCCCAAAATCAGACAAGCATGGCATTTTGCGTTCTTGGTATTGTACTCAGCCCTTGATATACCTATAGTGGCGGCCAATGGCCAGCTATCGCAACACAGGGCAAGCAAATTCCCAATTATACTTCCCAAAACCACTCTAAAGCATAACAAAGTGACTCTAAAGATCGAACCCGCGAGATTTTGTGAAGTATCTAACCTTATTTAGTATCTATGCTCAGTCAATATCCATATTTTCCTTTTCGGTCCTAACACTATAACCGGAAACACAACAACACCGAAAACTACAATCAGACCCTTTTCTCCTTTTTCAATCTGTCCAACTATCCGCTCCGGTTTGATCAACTCATACTCGCTCTTACCCTCATCCGGTATAGTTTTACCTCTGTTTCACCATCAGAGGGTTCGCCGCTTGCTTTTGAGAGTGGTAGGCCCGCCACTCCTTCCGCAACTTATAGTGGCTGAAGACCTACTTTTCTATCCTCCAATCTCCTACACTAATCCGGATCCGATTTGATCCCTCACAGCAATCCAGAGAACTCTCCGGATCATAGGTCACACAAAGACCCCCCGGACGATCCTCTCATACTACAACGACCTTGACGCCAAGTTCCATCTGTACAAAGTTCGGTGGTTACCAGCCCTTTTTTTATGGATTTTGGGAAAAAGCTCGATTGACAACATTTGCTTCCCTTCTTCTGCCCAGATGGCGAGTGATAATGTTTTGTCCATGATTTTTATTGGCGATTGTCTTTCTTTTGGAAAATTCATCTGGCAGAAGTGGCTTGAAAGTTGTGGAGAATTGTAGTACTTCAAGGACTTATTTTGAAGCAAAAAAGGCTACATTTTTTAGAGGAAGTCATATACTTTGGCTCCTCTGAGCTTTTCATTGTCAAAATATGGCAAATTCATTTATCCTTTTGTAGAGGCTTAGGCACCATCTCAAAGATTATGAAATGTACATTGGCATTTCACATCTATAATTTGCACATAACTTAAGGAAATAAGAATTCATTTATAGATCTCTTGGTGGATACACAAGGCCAAGCAAGGGCCCATCCACTCAAGAGCAAACCCTAGACCACACCTGGATTTAGGATTTCACTAACACCACCTAAGCACTTGGCTCACAGTCCATATCGACGATCTGCTGCAGCTGCCCATTCGTTATGGGCGTCATTATAAGGAAAGCTCTCTAAACTGAAGATTTTCTGAGAATACATGCCTACCACACATTCAGGTGGGTATCTAAGGAATTTCGAGCTTGTTCTTTAAAAATGCAAGTGAACTAAAACACCTCTCATCTTCCACAGATCCTAAAACTTGAACTATGGCAACTTCAGCCAGCCTATAGTACTCCGGAAATGCTTTCACTCTTAGAACAGTGCATGAGTCAAGAAAGCGCCAAATACGAGTTAGGGGATTCAAGTCAAAAGGAGGCTCCATGGACTGTTTGGCATTATTGACCATGGCCAATTTGAACAAGCCCTGCTGGGTCTCCAAGCTATGGCGGTCTAAAACAGGTGGGATCAAGTGTTTTACCTTGTCCACCTCAACCAACTTATGCTCACAATAGTAGTCTATGAGAACTGCCAAGTGCTTGGAAAAAGTCTCCTCAGCCTCAATTTGCAACCAATACTGCGGGTACATTACCCCCAATGCATCCATGACATTGTTGGAGGGAAATCGTGCTTCTAACTCCCTTAGCAACTGACAAGCTGCCCCTACAAATAAGAAACACCCCATGTTCAACAAGGTAAGTACAACTTTCTCAAAGGACAATTTGCATTGATAAGACATACAAATTTCAACACAAACCGCAAGACCTCTTCACATAACAAGTTTACAATAAGAAATCCAAGCTGCACATATAGAACTAACTAATAGCAGTGAACCATAAATGTGCAAAAGCCTAAGCAACCCCGAGCATAAGTAACTGAAGCACCAAATCTCAAACCCAAACTACAATAACTGAACAATAACTAACGCCAACTAAACCTGCTCCAACTCAGCCAACTGAATCTGCTCCAACTAAAATCTGATGGCGTACTCCAGAGTCCAGAATGTAATACATCATCAAAGTGGTCATGGCCTCATGCTCAACAATTGGAAAGGAAACATGTAGCTCTTGACAATCCATCCAGGGTCTGAGTGCGCCCATTATTTGATTTCTCTTGAAATAAGACATCACAAGCGACACCCTTGATCGAAAGCCAAACAGCATCTTACAGTACAAAGAAACAAAAAGCAAGCAGATTCCACTAGAAAACTCGGATCATTACTTCTCTTTTTTTGTAAAACCACTATTAATCCAAAACTGATCACTGACCATATATTTGTCAATGAATCAGGGACTAAAGATGATTCTGCATTATCTTGATACTCAAACATGGCCTTATAGATGAAAAGCTCACATTCCCCCCACACCCACACCCACACCCACACCACACTACACAACACCACACCCACCCAAAAAATTATTGCAAATTGGAAACAAAATCACTGCCTGAGTGTGCATTGATTGGAAACAAAAAGCACGGATTTCATTTCTCAATGTTTGCAGCACCTCCGCCAATCCTCTTTTACTATCATTGAAAATGTGTCAAATCACTAGCAAGAAGCCTATGAGTAGCAGGACCGTAAAACCAAACATCCGTATATGGATCATATTTGGTCATATTTGGTTGCTGCAACAGGGATTTAGCTGAAAATTATTTGAAGGAAGATAGAATCATTCAAAGTGGCAACTTATCCACCATTGGCGACATTTCAATGTCCAATATTGCAAAGCTCATAAACTTAAATGATCCCAAAATTATGGTTGGTTCCAAAGCAAGCCTTACCTGAGCATTCTTTCTTCACAGCAGCAGTGATGGCCGTGAAGACATCTCAATCCACAGGAGCTTCTTCATGTACAGCCCAGATTTGCTCCCTATTAGCAGTAAACACCAACTGGGCAGAGTCATTGTTAAGGTCTGAGATCCACTTCAAGTGGATCTGACTGTGAGAGCAGTCAATGAGGTTTTTGAAGGCCCAAAATTCGTCAATAGAAAATGAGGTTGCCTTGTCAACATATTGGGTGTATAGCTGCCCTTCCGCAATTTTCAAGGCAGCCACAAAACCGCAAACATAAACATCACGCTTTTGGGCAAATGTTACCAACAAATCGACTGTCTCCAGGAGTGGCATGACTGCTGTCATTCCCAAAAGAGTGTAAGGATCTAGCATGAGTTTCAAGCACTTCTGCACACTCCAAGTAAAATTCCAAGTTAAGACTAAAATCTGCATGCTTCATGTTGTAAACTTCAAGTCTACAGTAAGAAACCTACCCCTCACTCAACATTCTAAAATGCAGATTGTTTGATGTCACCCAACTAGACCAGAGCATGAACCACCCAACCAGACAATACTGGAACCCGCCACCCAACCAGACAATACTTTTAATCATATGCCTATTCCCTTCCCAATTCAGCTCTATTCCTAATGAACAGGGGTTCAATTTATGATGTCCAAAACGATTCTAAGGGCTCTTGTGAACAATCAATTTAGATACCAAAGGTTCAGCTACCCATGACTATTGAAGAATAATGAGTTTATTTGTTCAAAACAAAGAGAATTGGGCAAGAAAAAGTCACCCAATCACACCTTTCAAACTACCACCAGATTCCTAAGCAGATGAAGGGCAACCTCAAAGGTTCAAATGCCCACCTATGCACTAGAAGAGAATGCAAAGAATTGCAAGGAAAAAATGAAATACCTCTGCTGCATCATTTTTGGTGCAGTCCACCTTCATCTTTGCTAGCAAGGTGCGGTAGTCAGCTAGCAGCCTTCGTAAGGGCTTAAGCAACAACACCCACCTTGTAGTGACTTGTAGTAGCAGCTTGAGGCCCTTGGTCTCCATCACCTCTGCCAACTTCTGATACTCACTGAACCTCTTGGGGTTCTTGCTAAAATAAGCATGGGTTTTTTGAATCAGTTGCTCTACAATAGTAAAGATTGGAAGTATAGACAGGGATTTGGCTGCCAAGTTACACCTATGAGCCATGCAATGGACTCCCACGCAAAAGGGATCCCATTTTAAGCGTATCTGCATTGTTACACCACTCGTGCGCCTTGGAATGTGCTTACACCATCAGCACCAAAACAAAGTAGCCTCTTAGAAATTTGTTCACTAGTCAGATCTCCTCCACTCTCCAAAGCCTTCATGATCACTAGAGTTAACTTGTTTGCACCAGCTCCATCGACTAAGCGTTGCAACGAGATCAAGAGGGAAATCCTTGTGTAGTTTTGCACCACATAAGCATGTATGCAAATCCAGCTTCCATTATCTATAGTAGTGACCTCGTCACAAGTAATAGCAACAAAATGGGCAGCAATGATTTGTTTCTTAATTTCCTCCTTCACCTGGTTGTACATCGAATCGGCCATCTGCCAAGCAGAACTATTTGACCAGTGCATCCTTGGCAAGTTTGGGACGCTCAAAAAAGCATACAATGCTTGTCTTTGATCATATTCAAGCATTGACGTCCAGCTGATAGGATTTGAAATATTGTGTACAACTGCACAGTCTTTTTTGAAAGAGTCACTGAAGTGATGTTGTTCACTTGTTGAAGCACTGATGCAGGCTGTCTAGCTGCAAACAATCTCAAGTTCACTTGATGTTGACTTGTCTTGGAAACATACCAATCACCCTTCTTGACATTGTACTTCTTCATATCAAATGCAACCTTCCTCCTTCCTTCATGTTTAATAAGCGTATCCCACTTGGGGCCCAAGATCTTGGGAGTTTTGTCAAAAGTTGAGCAAACAATGCACTTCACCAAATGAACGCGACCATCAATCCCTCGAGTTGGCTCCGCCCAAATCAACTTAGCAGCCCACTCATTTTGGAAACGTCTTGTGGCATCATAGTTCAACTTGGGCTTCTTTGTGGGTGGAATCTCTTGCAGATCATCATCCGAATCTAAGTCCTCTTCTCCATCTGAAATGTGCACCATATCTTGCCTCAACTGACATCGAATTTCATGACTGGCACTTGGTGCTTGTATTGACTCTAAAGGAACATAGTTGCTGTCTTTCTGTGAGCTCACCAAAGGTTCAGACACAAGGAGGTCTGTGTCTAAAGACACACTATTCAGGAACCTTGTTATTGAAGCACAACCAGAACTACCG
Source organism: Neckera pumila (assembly GCA_963969595.1). Classification (NCBI taxonomy): domain Eukaryota; kingdom Viridiplantae; phylum Streptophyta; class Bryopsida; order Hypnales; family Neckeraceae; genus Neckera; species Neckera pumila. The sequence goes on along the minus strand of OZ018412.1, from coordinate 4,314,891 downwards.
ATACACAAGGACTTGCCACTGCTGCTAGGGTTTCGAGAGCGAGTAAAAAAGGATGCTATGGAAGTTGCCGACCTTGCAGTCCTACGAGCCTTGCTATCTTCAACACAAATAGCCTTGTCCTTCATCTCACGGAGCTGGTCTGCAATTTCTTTGGCAGCCTTGCAAGCAGCTACCCGGCTTGCCTTAGCTGCTATAGTATTGACCACACTCTTCCTCTTCAAAGAAGTACCTTCGGTGTTGACCTCCTGGACGATTGCATTTTCTTGCATTTCTAAATCAATCACTCTCTCCTCAACCTCTAGACAATCTAATCTAGCAGCCATCGAAGCTAAAGCACTTGAAGTTGGTACCTGTGGACAATCAGATCCAGCAGCCATCGAAGCTAAACCACTCAAAGTTTAAAACTACAAACCCTCAAAGCTAAGACAAAGACCCTAATCCACCATTGGCAAACAAGTCAAACCATGGGCTATCCTACAATATGAAAACAACAACGTTCATAGTCACCTTTGGCGACTCTTTGTCAAACCATGGAGCTGAAGCTAAAACATACAACCAGAAACACAACTCGGTGATCGAACAAAGGGCAAATACAACGTAGTGCAATGTGGAGCTCATCCCTGCAAAAGGAAGACAAAGAAAACGCCAACTGAACAAGAAAGACCAGGACTCAACGTACATATAGTCCAGCAAAGCTCGAAGAATCCCGTCCAAAAACGACCAATCTGTGACCACCTCCAAAGAACTTCAATCTCCATTGCTATAAAGGATTGCACCCCACTTGCAGCAATTGCAGCACCGCCAAAGCCCATCAGAAATGGAAATCAAATCCCAATACAATGAAGCGTAACCACTAAACAATAATCTTCAATACTAGAATTGAATTTGGCGCCTCACAAAAAAAACAAAGTATTGATCTAGCGCTGATTCTAGACTTCAAAGCCTGCGCACTGGCAATGCCCAGAGCTGCGACCCAGGCTGCTACGGCGACAAGCATCAAGTATCCAAGGCGGAAGCGGCAACCTGAAAACTTTGAAAATGTCAATATGGCGCGCGACGTGAAGATGGTGGCGCCGCAGGGGTACGATCACAGGCGACGGATGTGGGAAGGTTTGGAGGTTTCTGCCTGCCCCTTCCAAACCCTAAGCTGCAGTCTGGCAAAAAAACAGCTAGATTTCAAAAAATCCTAAAGTCCTTTTCGCTGGATTTCAGGAGATGGTGCCATCTGGCACTTTTTCGCCAGAAAAAGAAGGGCTGGTGGTTACAAGTAAACCCATCCGTTCCAACATCAACTAAAGCTCTTTTGTTTACCAACTAGGGCAGCGAGATCTCTCAAGAAATCGGACACTCAACCGGATTTCCCACCCAAGAGTTCTAACGCAACTAAGGAATCCCTCCCTATCCGCCTAGCCTAACAACGGCTGTCTTGCCCGGAAATCCAAACATTAGAAGTGCTAAGGAGTTGAAATCCACTCCCGACTCTTTTACTACCCATTCACTTGCACATAAGATCAAAACAAGAATACCAAGGGGAGAAATCACCCCCAAACCAACGTGCGCCTTCCTGACTCCTCACCATACAGCCTTGCCACACACAAGAGAGACATACAACAAGAAGCCAATAGAAGGTACAAGCAAAATTTAGGCAAAAAGACTCCCAGCTCCCAAGCTGGGACTGGCTTTATATACAACTGATCTACAAAGGCAAAAAGGTCTCCAGAAATCCGCGCGGAACTTCCGGGTCCAATCCTAACTGGCCAGAGTAGATCAACATTCGATCCGGTCCAAATTGTCTTACACAAAATTCATTCCTACCTACTCTGCAACTCCTTCACCCAATGTAGGACTTTTGGGTTCCACGGGTAACTGGTTGAAGACGTCCACCAAATTCCTGCTCCGCTCCCTGACTGCATGATCCAGAAGATCTGATCCTGGCGATGAATCTAGATGAATTGCTTGTCCAGGTGCAGGCCCAGTCCTTTGTTGACTCTTCTTTGATTCAGGAGTCCGATCCTTAGGCTTCTTCGGATTCAATCCTTCTGCCGCAAACAAATCCGGCTGCAAGAGGTTCGAAAGATGGATCTCTCTGGAGTACATGGATCCGTTCAGCTTTCGGCTGCTAACATCCATCCGGTCGGCTGCCGCTCGTGCCGCCACCATTGTCGCTTCCACCCGATCAGTAAAATCGGTCAGGATCCGAACTATCCGGGAACCGGATACTTTCTTCTCCTCGTGTACTCCCTTGTCAAACAACTCCGCCTTGATAGCGGCAGATCTGGAAGCTCTGAGAGTGGCCTTCACTGTCTCCGCCACCTTCCGTGTTGCGTCCACCATCTCCCGGACGGCGGTCTTATCTTCTTTGAAGGCAACCATCTCTGGCTTCAACATGTCGACTTCCTCCTGAAGCCAACGAATCTCTACCTCTTGCTTCTTGTGCTCGTCCGGATTGGTGATGTGTAGTGCTATCTTAGCCGGTATCTTGCTGTCTGCTGGCGCACCCACTTGCTCTTTGATAATAGAGAGGGTCCTTCTTTTGACCTCTCAATCCGCTTGTATTCCGCAGAGGATGTGGGTCAAGTGATTGAACGGATCAATCGGGTCTTCAAGATCCGGCATCTCCACTTCCAATTCCTGTTCTGGAGTCGACCGGTTGGTAGGAAAGGTTCTTCTCTTATGAAGAGGCGTCGTCTTCATTTACTTCTTTGTCTTGAGGTGCTCCTGCTCATCTTCTTTTTCTGTCTCTGGTTTGGATCCAGATAATTCCTCGTGTTCGTCATCCGAACCCGACTCCCCATACTTTAGGATGGATTCCTGAATATTCCATGTCTTCTCCTCTGTGTTAGTGAGAAGTTGGTTGTGCACTTGTGTTGGTAGAGGTGAAAGAGGTAGGGACTCAAAGGAGTAGCCCTACTCTTTCCAACTCTTGTAACAAACTGGGACACCAGATCGTAAAAGATCCAGGCCCAATTTACTTTCCGTTCCCCGCTCAGGGCCGCAAAAATAGTATTGCCGATGGTCATCGTCACCCTTGTCAACTTCTTTGAGTGGATGATCGGAATCAGGAATTGGAGAAGGCGGAGTTGTTGGTCGTCTACGCAATCCATGACCGCATATCCGTCCTTGTTGCTTGGCTCTCCATGAAACTTATCGTGGATGAATTCATCCTTCCGTCCTGCCATGCCTAAACCCCCGTTCCGGAAGTTGTAGACCTCTCTCCACCTCTCTTCTTCCCACTCAGTTGGACGCCCCCAGACAATGTTGTCGAACTGATTCAACAATTTGCCCCTTAGCAAGGTTTTCTTGTCCGATAAAATTTGGGGTTTTTGTGTCTAATAGACGTGTCGTGTCATATGTCGTGTTGAACACGTGTCAAGTACGCTTGACGAATTCGTTGATTAGAAGATTGGGGGGCTTTTTTTTTTTACCCTGGAGTAAATGGAGTTTGGTGATGTGGCTGGTCCGTAAGAGTGACATGGAAAGGTCATTATGGGCGACTGCAGGTTGAGGGGCGACCGCGGGTCCATAGAATGGGCGACGTGGGTCCCATGCAGGGGCGACTACAGGTCCAAGACAAGGGCGACTGCGGGTCTGAAACCAGAGCGACTTCGGGTCCAAAATGAGGGCAACCGCGGGTCTGAAACCAGGGCAACTTTGGGTCAAAAATGAGGGCAACTGCGGGTCCTGAATGAGGTGACCGCGGTTTAGGGTGGCGACCGCGGTTATTATTTAACCCCTAAAGAACCGCTTGTCCCCTCAGGGGACAAAATGGGTCCAAGACGGCGGGCAAGTTTCTATGGTCTCAATATGAAATCAGATTTTTTGGGATTTTTGGAGGTGGTGTATTTTTCCAAGAGCTTCGTGGATATATAATTTTTATTTTATTTGATGCTCGTGAGCAAAAGTTATCGCACAATAAGCAAAAGTAGAGTTTGGCTGGCAACACACAAAAAATCACAGAAAGTCAAAATCAATTTTTTTCAAATTTTTTTCTCAAAGATTAAATTTTTGTCTACATGTGAAGCTTTGTTTCATTCAATTGGGACTAAAAATGAGAAAGTTATGGACAATCTAAGCATCTTTTTGAAAAAATAAGTTGTAGAATTCATTTTTGAATTCAATTTTTAGAATTTAAAAAAAAAAATGTTAGATAAGGTTAGATTTTCTTGCTAAAAAAATCTCACCATTGGGATTATAAGATTATTGTGATTTCAATTCCATCTAAAAGCTATTAACAATTTTGTTTTTTCTCCAATCTTGAACCTACCTCTAGTTAACAATTTTTTAATGAGTGAAAATTAAGTGACTTTTTTTCTAAATTTTTGTGGTAGACTGTCAACTCAACTACTTAACATACATAAGTAGAAAATCAAAATCATTAGTGTAAAAAATTTGAACTAAAAAGATTCAAAGCCAATAAATCTAATCAAGTGAGGTGCAAAAAAATTTATTTTCTTCACTTTAAATGCATATATCTAACAATCTACATGGTCAAAGTTTCTGAAATTTCTTCTATGTATTCATATACAAGTCAAGTATAAGATCTTATGATTGGATATGCAAAAAAAAAAAAAAATTTAATGTTTTTTCCTCTTTGCAATAGAAATGACGGTTTTGAATAGTTTTTGATAGGAAAATCACCTTGGTCCTTTAGGGGTTAAATGCTACATAATGATATAATAATAACCCGTGATATTAATAGTAAGTATAAGTTGACATAATTTTGCAATAGAAAAATACAATTTTCACATACACAGTTATAGTCAATTCAATAATAATAGCAACAATAGCAATAATAATATTTATAATAAATAGATAATATTAGGGAATGTATATGTTAATTGAATTCTCACATTAACATCTCTAACAAGATGCCACCCTGTATTCAACCATAGTCCTGCCTAAATCATTTGGCCAAAAAGCATTTACTTCAAAATATAGGAAAAAACCAATACTATTTGAATCCTTTGACTTCTATAGTTGTATTAATCTAGTTCGAAGTCGTCATCGTTTGATGCTTCATCAGCATCGTGGTCTGTGGGGTCATCTGTCTCATATCTCTTGCGGATGTCTTCATCAGTTGCGTTCTCGTCATCTTCTCTTACTACGGGTATGACTGGCACGGGACGTACCTCGTGTTCTACCTCGGAGTTCAAGTTGCGCACTTCCATATCAAGAGTGTCGCCAATTTGAGTTTGCACCAATCGTTTTTGACGTCGATTTGTATCAGTAGTTCCATCAACGTTAGGTGCTGTAGCACGCCCACGTCTTCTTCTACTGCCTTGGCCAATGTTGGCGGTACTGTTGGTCTCTCCAATACAAAACGGCTGGACAACATAGTTCGGCCATTTAGGATCTCGTTGGTTTCTCTCTTCTATCGTTAAGATACGTTTCTTTCCTTTCTTATTGCGTCTGCGTGCTGCTTCGACTGGTGATTCTCTAGGAGCGGCCGGAGCAGACGTCAACGAAGGTTGAGTACTTAGTTGAGTGGGTGGTGGTGCTTAGGCATGGTCTCCTTCATCCACGGCTTGTATTGGCCCCTGATGAATTGGCGGCCTCGAGGAAGATGGTTCTGATGTCAAGGGTGTCGTACCGACATGTACTGGCGCTCTTTGATGTGATGGCGCAATACAATTTACATTCATAAAAATGCCAAGGGGCACATCTGAATTGTACTCCCCCAATTTCGTCGCTGCAACCACTGGAATCGGCGCAGTGGTACGTGCTAAAGGAATCAGATGTCCCACATCTTCACCTTCTTCCACAGGTGTTTCTTGTTCTTCATTTCCACTTGCCCTACTGATGCGTGTAGTACTTTGGAGGTTCCTGCCTCTATTTGGATTCAAAGGTACTGGTATGGGAGATCTTGCAGGCTCTTCAACCACTGGCACTTGAATATTTGCACCTTCATTGTTGGGCTCTGGAATGGTTGAGCTTCTTGGAGGTGAAAACGCAAATGGATCTACATTCCATGCAGACACATGAGGAGATCAAGGGTTCACTAGGTTTTCTTCTCTACGCTCAATGTCCTCCCCTGAGTGTACGTCATCCTCTAAAGGCGTTTCCTCCTCTAAGGAAACGTTTTGCGCTGCTAGAAAGACTTGGTCTCTACGACGTGGGGGATTGACATCAACATTCCTCTGCCGAAACGTAGTTGCACGTGGTCGTTGTGCAGGGCAAACTTTGTCTGCTACAGGGTGAATGAGTTCAGCCTAGGGATTTCCATCTAAACGCTCCCTTTCCAAAATAGCATTATCACGCCTACGGGCATAGGCTGAAGTGTTGGAGTCTTCAGACCCTGAAGATAGTGGCTCTTCATTTTCTTCATCCGTCAAACCATCCACAAGGTATTTTTCATAGAAAAGAGCTGGATTTTGTCCACGTTTCTCACGTCCAAGTTTGCTGTTCGTGTAGATGTACACCAGTGCTTCTGCCTTAGCCGAGGTTAGTCAATTTCGCACTTTGTTGTGTACAAACAAATACATGCTCCAATTCCTCTCGCATAATGACGCTGAGCACGTCAACGACAGTACTTTCTTTGCTATTTTCGGAAGAGTGTTACCGCCCACTTGATTCCACCACTAATGAGGTAACAGAGTATGCTCCCCAGAGATATCGGGAACCTCCACCAAAGGATTGAAAGGGCCTGTCTTCTCCGTAAATTCAGTCCATTCAGCCATAGCTTCTTGGACATCTACATTCAATGACCGGCCTAGACCTCGTATGACTCGATTCAAGGCTTGCTTGGCATCCCCGTCATTATGAAGCTCTTCTAGATCTTGCAAATACGGGTTCAATAGTGCCCCTGCATAATGCAAGTCTGTCCTCATCAATTTCCATCGAACTTCGAAGTTCTTCTCAAACATCCTCGCAATGACAAGGTCTAGAAAAAATGGCGGCTGCGAAAGAGAATAGACGTGTTGTCGAAGCCTCTTCAATACTATCCAAGCATTAGGCATTGCTAGAGTTTTGCCATCAAACACTCTAAGAGCTTCAAGTGCTGGCTGCATCATGTGCTTGAAATTCTCACATTCCGTCCAAAACGCTTCTAAACGAATGTCCTCTCGTACATTTCGCGCTCGACGTGCAATATTGTGCCCGTTCCTTCTGGATACCAAAGATTGCTCAAAGGGCGTAAATTTGTCGTCTCTAGCATGAGGTGCAACGCTTGTTTGACCTCCACCAAATGGTCTATCATGAGGAAGTGAACTGCAAAGCGTGTAGAGCTAGGAAGTCTCAACGACAACTTTGGTGAGTACTTCCAAAAAAGAGCCAAAATAAGATGATACTTTTTGACAAATACCACGATTCCTTTACATCTTTCCACCAAAATCTTCACCCGTGGTTCCTTCCCCCAATCTTCTACAAGTAAATCCAGGATGTGTGCAGCACATCCTTGCATATACATGTGAGGATAATTTTCGTTCAGCTTGGCTAAGGTCCCCGTCATTACTAAGGCATTATTTGTACATAGTTGAACAACATTTGCAGGGCCAACTTCTTCAATGTATTTTGCCATCACATTTGTTGTGTAGGCAATGTCCTTCTTTTCTCCAGTGGTGTCAACCGATCCCAAAAAGACATCACCGGCAAGGCAAGCATTACGTTCATCAACGGACGGCTGTTTGTATCAGACCAGCCATCCGAAGAAATTGTTGCTTCGTATTGAGTGATAGAGTTCTTTGTACGCTCGGAGACCCTGATCTTAACCGCATCAAACTTATTATCTATCATCTTCGTACGCACCGCATTGTAGGATGGTGGGTGGTAGACAAATCCATCTGCTGCAGTTTCCTTCACCGCTTTCACAAAGGCCGAATGACGCACAACGTTGAATGCAATATTTGCTTCATAAAAAAAAGATGCCCACAACTTGTCCAACTTCTGTCTAGTGCACACCTGTAATGCCTCATCCATACTCCACTGACGAGAAACCTGAGGCGTAATCCTCCTTCTTTCTACTGTTGTCGGCGTGGAATCTACGAAATCCGGATTGATAGGTGCTGGTTCACTTGGTCCCGCTTCATTGGCTGACTCGACCACAGCAGGCTCCACAACGGACTCAGCAACAAGTGGAACATCCGGATCAGAATCTGCCGCTTCTACTTCATCCAAAACCATTTCCTTTGGAACAACACCTCCACAATTCCTAAACTTCTGCATACTGCGTTTGGAATTCGTGGACAACATTCAGATGTGGATGAGCCACCATATCCAAAGTGAACAAATGCCCTCTTACGCACGAACACTTTGGTCCAACCGCAAAAAACACATGATCTTGAGTTTGCACTTAAGCCATCGACTACTTCCAACTGCAACCAAGGGTCCCACTCTCTGGTAGCCCTTCTGGTGTCGTTTAGCAACCCCCTTCTTTGAACATCCCACTCCACTATAGGCAGGATTTTCAATGCCTTTCACCCGAAAAAAGACTTACCAATCCAAATGACCAATAGAAAGAAGTTATGACAAAGCCACTTGCCACAGGACTCTTTCAAAGCCCTTAAAGCAAAGTGGTTGCCCCCCAAAGACTTAAATGTACGCAAGAAGCCTCTTTTGAAGGTTCCAGACAAGAGTTTGTCAACGAAGCAAGGTGAAAAAAAATTTGCCACCCTCTGGCTTTTATAGAATTATAGTCCCATTGCCCTTCGACCCGAGGTCGCTCCTTCAGCGACATGGGGCGACCATGGGTCCATAATTACTTTACATAGGGCGCATGTGGCTGAAGGGGCGACCGCGGATCCAGACGAGGCGAACGTGGGTGCTGAAGGGGCAACTACGGGTTCAGAAGGGGTGACTGTGGGTTCCAAATGTAGCGAACGCGGGTTCAGATGGGCGAGCGCTAGATCCCAATCCAGACGACGCGTGTCCCAAAATTGGCGAAGTTGAATCCAAAAGGGACAAATTTGGGTCCAACTAGTGCAAACTTGGGTCCTCTGGTGCAACCGCGGATGCGGAATCAGCAACCACGTGTCCCTACATCAAATAATCTACTAATTTAATGGATTGTTTAGAATGCCAGCATTATTGTAGAAACTTACAATTTTATGTAATTCTAAAATCTAGAATCACGTGCACTACTTTTGGCAATTCAAATATCCTAAACTCTTGTATGTATAAAAGTTATAGTCCTTTTTTGAGCTTTAAGAAACTTGGTTTATCTTAGTCACAAAGACAACTTCCTAATTAGAATTGTTATAATTCAAATGTCATATCTATAAATTAACGTAGCCATCTTGAAATTGTACCCCCTAAAGGCCCAAAAGCTATTTCAGCTTCTCAAAATTTATTCGAAATTGAATATGAAGTCAATACATTAATCATTTGTATCCATATAAAAAAAATTGTAATCGTACAAACTCTTTGCAGACATGTTAGAGATTACATAAGAAAAGAAAACACAAGAATATTCCTTAGAAATTGAAAGATTAAAATATTTGAACATGAGGGTATTAAAACTGTAAAAATATTTTGATCTACTTTTTTGATGTCAACTCTTTGAAGTTCGTCACCCAACAATTAGAGGTTATATGGCCTAGTATGGGTAACCCCAATCAATTTACAATTTTCCAAAATCTTCCCAACAAATTTTGAAATAGATTCCTAGTGTAAATTTTTCTCAAAGACCTTGTGTATTTGAGGCTCATTTTCAAGAGCCTACTATTGTACGGGCAATTAAGATTGCAGTGGGAATACTCGCACAAAATCTTGAATACATATACCATAGTCACTCATTTTTTCAATCATGTTTAGGATGCTACAACTGAACTTCACAAAGAGATCTCGAAAAATATATAATGCTAAAAATAGAAATCTAGTTGGATTGTATTTAACTTCAAAATACCCTTGACATGAGCCTTGACACCACTTCTGGGTGCCTGGGACATTTAGTGGTTAACCCCTAAAGGACCAAACATTTTTTATTAGCAATATAGCGATTTTGGGCCGCTCACTACAAATGGAATTTTTTTTTCCTCTTCAAAATTTGAACACAAAATGTATCTGAGGAGTAGTTTTAAGGCCCAATAATTATCATAACATTTGAAAACAAGGGTAAAAAGTTATTGCATGATATTTAGTTTTATTTGATCTTTGGGCAACCCAAGCCTCGGCCAGCAAAAAATGATTATTTAAAAACCACTTTCTTTCAAAATAAAAATTTGAAATAGGTTCTTAAGATTTATATGTACACGGAAAGCTTTGAATCATTCCATATTGATCAATGAGCCAAAACTTATGAGGATTCCTAGTTAGAGATTAGTTATAGAATCCCTACTTAAAAAAAAGGTGAAGTCATTTATTTCACTCAATTTTCTATATTTTTTAAAAATAATAGAATCATTGGGTGTAGATTATTTATTTTTACATTATAACTGTTGGCATTGGCATTTTTCCATTCCATAATAGAATTCCTTACAATTTAGTATTTTGAATAATTCTCTACTGCTGGCTACTTACTAATTTTTTCCTAGATGATGTACAATTCGAAATGATCTTAAATTTTTCAAGCATGTAGCCAACTTGCCTTCAAAAATGAATCTAAAGAGTTACCACCATTTTGGACATTTCTTCATTCAAATGTGATCCTAGGAAGCGCAATTGCACGATTTCTCGTAGGGACAAAAAAAAGATGTTCGTCAATTCGAACGCAATTATATTGCAATTTACATGGTGGAAAATTTTGAAATTATTTGCACATCTTCTCAAACCATTTTACTACGATATCCTACGGTTATATGTGTCCAAAAATGTTTTTTTCCCAAAATTTAGTACTTGTACTAGAAATGACAATTTTGGAGCAATTTTGATGAAAACATAGTTACAAACCTTTAGGGGTTCAAGTTACAAGGCATTGGATAGACACTTCTATAAATCTGTGGCTTCTCAAAATGCATTTCTAAATTCTAATGTCCTATATTTTGGGCTAATTGCACACCACCTTTCATACAATCACTATGAATGCCATAAAATAATATCTTTGCAAATAACATTAAACCCGTTCAAATATGGAAGGGCCTTCGCATGTTTTTAATCTAATGATTGTATTTAGGGCTTTCAAATACTTTATTCATATATTGAAGGACTTCCATGGGCTCTATATTACTCATAATATCATATAATAAATTGATAGAAATTCATGAATACAGTAATGACATCATTTACAAGATAATACATTTTTATTTATGAAAGATCAACACAGATTTGACATACTTTTGGTCAAAAGAATGTCCAAAATTCATACCAAAATTTTATATATACACACGTTTAGAAATAACATAGTCATACAAAAATCTACCACCCTAATCAAGCAACATCCATGTAGAATTTGTAGACTTTATCTGCCACTTTCTTGATTGGTCATTCATGTGCTCTTTCGTTGCCTTCTCCTTGAAGACTTGCTCTTGCGCGGGCCATCTCCTTCAAGACCTGTTCTTCCTCAACTTGCCACTGTTTGAAAGAATTTGGAACCATCCTCTTGTTCTTGATCAAAAAAGGCTTGAACATTTTGTAAAATGAAATGTATTGCTTCTTCTATTTAATGCTCTTTTCGTATTCCGCTTCCAACATCTTCAAAGAATCCCACATTTCTTTCAATTCAGCGAATTCTGATGGAGACGTCTGTTGTTGCCCATCCACACACGCCACATCAAATCCAAAGTCCTGGCAAGGGGGGCTTTATCTTTCATGGAATGGAGGTGATTCAACCTAGATTGAGCTACCTCCAAACTTTGCCTTTCGTCATTGCCCCGAATCTCTTCCATCCTACACTTTTCCATTATTTTGTGTAGTTCTTTTTTTCTGACTTGCTTTGAATTGGAACTTGATCCTCCATCTTGCCCTTTATTAAATGTTAGATAGAACTCTTCCAACCTGGCCATCTCTTGTTGTTGAACAGCTAAACGAGTGAGGCCAGCACCTATTAGTTCTTGTAAACTATGCATGTCGTTAGTCTCAATATCCTTTGTGGTCCTGTCCAGTAGAATCTGACACTCCATATTTTTTTCTTCTATTTGAGCAAGAAGATCCTTCAATTGCGCCTTGTACTTTTCCTTCGTTGATTTCTTGCTAGGCTCATTGTATACCAATTCATCTAGTTCTCCATGGGGAACTACCTCTGGAATCCAATCATCAACTTCATCCTCATGCCACTTTAACATTAAGAGCGACATGTGCTCCGGTTCAATCTCAAAATAGAAATCATCCTGAGTCATTTCTCTCAAGCGTGCTTCCACATGTTGCTCCGCTTCATGAGTTAAGAGATGACAGACATGCATTGGTTCCACCGCTGCAAGAGGTTCCACGTCCATAGGAACGTCCCCTCTTACATTCTCTCCTTTAAATACTACTAATGTTGTATTTTCATCCAATGTTGTTTCTTCCATTGGAGAAATGGGATCCAGAGTATCTTCCTCCATCGAGTCGTCAGAGCTTGACCAAACGTAGTCTTCATCTGCCACTCCTTCTACAATGTGCTTCTTAGGCCCCAATCCATCTCGTGGATTAATTGAAAGGGGTGCCCTCGGAATGTCTTTGGTAGTTGGTATGACCAGCTTCTTCGATGCCTTCATGCTACGCCAATCCACCGTTTGTTCCAACACCAATTCTGCATACACCATTTGGCAAATGCCCAATGAAACTTCACTCCGTATTACTTTGTCCGTTCTGTACAACCATCGGTGCACTTCGATACATCGTTGTACGAATGCATCATCCTTGCAATAATGAAGATTTGCAAGGTTTTGATTCAAATGAATCTTGTGCCGATAGTAAGGAAAAAGTTTGTCGATGTGGCACCATCCCAGAAATGTCTTGCACATTGGCAAGGTCCAATCTCCTTCCACGGCGCGCCATCCGTGAAATTCCTTGCTCCCAGGGTCAAGTAGGACTTGTCGATTTCTGTTGTGGCGATCCCCTTTCTTCTTTGTCTTCTTCACTTTTGGAGGGGCCATCACAGAAGATTACGGTGGAAATGAAGTTTGCTGAAATCTAACAAAGAGCTACACTATGCGAAAGGTGTATCTGCAACTCTTTATTATATTCACACGTGCCCTAAATGCAATTTCAGCAATTACATCAACACTTGTGCATTCACAATATGCAAACAAGCGTATTTTACAGAATAATCTAAACGTCTACAATGCGTGTAGGTACCTAGATGGTGGTGTAAAGGGTGAAGACCCAAATTTCTAGCACATGAGCACGCATCCAGACGTTGCAAGGCGAATGGAAGACAGAGCGCAATGCTAGAAATGATGAGGAAAATAGGCAGAATTGCTTTTAATACCCGAAATCGCCCTGGGCGAGTGCAAGGGTTAGGGCGACCACGGGTCCTGGGCGCGCGTGTAGGTAAGGGCGACCACGGGTCTTGAGCAACTGCGGGTCAGGGAGGGGTGACCGCGGGTCAAAATAGGGCGACCACCAGTCAGGAAATATGACCAATCCCACCATGTATATAGGAGGGAATCCATTTGAATTCAAACTTTCCAAATCTCCCCCCAAAAACTATACAACCAGCCCTTAATTGCCCAAGGCACCAAAATCTGGTGTTTGCCATACTTTGAAGTTAAATAAAACGTAACCAAGCTTAAACTTTTAGTATATTTATATTTTTGGAAAGATTATTCAAAAATTCTAGTTTCAATATCATAAGTCCGATTTTGAAAATAAATGATAGTGATTTTTCTATTTTCGTTTTTGTGCAAGGGTATCCATTGCATTCTTGACTTCACGTACTACTGGGCGCTCTTGTAAATGACCCTCAAATACACTAGGACTTGAAGGAAAAAATCACATTTACAGATCATTTAAACAAACTGTAGAATACATTTTAACCCCTAATTCTAGTGTTTGCAAAACTTTCAAGTTAAACAAAAACTCACCAAGTTGCTATTTCTAGTAGGTTGTATTTTTGGAAAGTTATTCATGAAGTCTAGTTCTAGTATCAAAAATCCGATCTTCACAATGAATTATAGTCATTTTTCTATACAAGGTTTTGTGCAAGGGTATAAATTGCAATCTTGACTTCCCATAGTGTTGAGAGTTCTTAGAAATGAGCCTCAAATACAAGAAGAGTTGAGGAAAAAATCACATTCAAAACTCATTTAAAACCCTTGTAGAGTAGATTTTGACTAGCTATAAAATTATTGGAGTTATTCATGTTAGACACTTAAACCTCATATTTTTTGGGTCATGTCGCAGCACAGGGCAAGCAATTTCCCAGTTATACTACCAAAAACCACTTTAAAGTATAACAAAGTGACTCAAAAGATCAAACCCGCGAGATTCTGTGAAGTAGATAGCCTTATTTGGTCTCTAAGCTAAGTCAGTACCTATATTTCCTCTTCCGGTTCAAACACACAACCGGAAACACAACAACACCCAGAACTACAATCAGACCCTTTCTTACTTCTCCGATCCGGTGCACATTCCGATTGGGTCTGATCAACTCTCATCCGCTCGTACTACTACCCGATTTAGTTTTACCTCTGTTTCACCATCAGAGGGATCGCCCCTCGTTTTTGAGAGTGGCAGGCCCGCCGCTTCTTCCGTGAATTATAGTGGCTGAAGACCCACTTCTTCTTTCTTCAATTTTCTACACTAACCCGGACTCGGTTTGATCCTTTACAGCAACCCAGAAAACTCTCTGGATCACTGGTCACACAAAGACCCCCCGTACGGTCCTTCCATACTACAACGGCCTCAGCGTCCCGTTCCGTCTGTGCGAAGCCAGGCGGCTGCAAGTGAACCCGTCCGTTCCAACCTCTACTAAAGTTCTTCCGTTTGCCGAATGAGGCGGCGAGATCTCTCAGGAGATCGGACACTCAACCAAATTTCACACCCAGGAGTTCTAGCACGACTAAGGAATCCCTCCCTATCCCCCTAGCCTAACAACGGCTGTCTCGCTCGGAATTCTAAACTCTAGAGCTGCTGAGGAACTGAAATCCACTCCCAACGCTTGCGCAACCCGCTCACCTGCACATAAGACCAAAACAAACACGCCAAAGGGAGAAATCACACCCACACTAGCACGCGCCTTCCTAACTCCTCGCCACACGACCCTGCCGCACACGGGAGAGACACACAACAAGAAGCCAAGAGAAGACGTACGCAAAAATGAGGTGAAAGAACTCCTAGCTCCCAAGCGGGGGCTGACTTATATACAACTTGATTACAAAGCAAAAAGGGACCTCGAAATCCGCGCTAGACATCCAGATATGATCCTAAAAAGCCAGACCGAATAGTCATCCGATCCGGTCCTAACTATCTTACAAATATTTTACATTCCTACTAACTTCCTATCCTACTCTCCAATTTCCCGGCCCAGCGTAGGACTCCTAGGTTCCTCGGGCAGTTGATTGAAGACGTCCGCCAAGTTTTGCCTCCGTTCACCGGCAGCTGGATCCGGAAGATCTGACCCGGGCGACGAATCTATCTAAATTGGCTGCCCCGTTCCAGGTCTCCTGTGACTCTTCCGTGACTCAGGTGTATAGTCCTTGCGCTCACCCGGATTCGATCCTCCTGCTGGAAACGAATCCGGCATCGAAATGTCCGAGAGGTGGATTTCCTGGGAGAATAAGGACCCGTTTAGCTTCTGACTGCTGATGTCCATCCGGTCGGCCGCCTTTTGTGCTGCCACTAAGGATGCTTCCACCCGATCGGTGAAGTCGCTGAGGATCCGAACTATCCGGGAACCGGATACCTTCTTCTCCTCGTGCACCCCTTGGTCAAATAAGGCCGCCTTGCCTGCGGTGGATCCGGACTCTCCAAGAGTGCCCTTCATCGACTCAGCCACCTTCCGGGTTGCCTCCGCCATCTCCCGGACTGCTGCCTTGTCTTCCCTGAGGGTGACCATGTCCGCCCTCAGAGTATCGACTTCCTCCTGAAGTCAACGGATCTCCGTCTCTTGTTTCTGGTTCTCTTCCGGATCGGCCAGGAATTGCCCCACTTTACCCGGCAAATCGCTATCGACTGGTACACCCACCAGTTCCGAGATAGTGGTCAAAGTCCTCCGCTTGACCTTCCAGTCTGCCCGTATCCCGGCCAGGACAACCGTTAACTAGTTGAACGGGTCGGTCGGATCCTCGAGATCCGGCATCTCAACATCCGGTCCCTGTTCTGGTGTGGAGCGGGGGTTCGAGGGGGGTCTTCTCTTATGAGGAGGCGTCGTCTTCTGACGCTTCCTCTGTCGGGACGGCTCCTCCTCTTCTTCTTCTTCCGTCTCGGGTTCGGATCCGGTCTGCTCTTCCACCTCGTCATTCGAACCCGACTCTCCATACTTCAGGATCAACTCCTGAACACCCCACGTCTTCTCCTCAGTCGGAGTGAGAAGTTGGTTCCGCTGGTAGAGGTGGAAAAGGTAGGGACTCAAAGGAGTGGCCCTACTCTTTCCGATCTTCGTCACCAACTGGGACACCAGATCGGAAAAGATCCGGGCCCAGTTCACCTTCCGTTCCCTGCTTAGGGAACCGAAAATGGTGTTGCTGAGGGTCATCGTCACCCTCGTCGGCTTCTCCGGGTGGACGATCGGAACCAGGAACTGAAGGAGGTTATGATGCCGGTCATTCTTACAGTCTGCGACCGCGTACCCATCCTTGTTATTTGGCTCTCTATGAAATTTGTCATGGATGAACTCGTCCTTCCGCCCGGCCATATCGGAACCTCCCATCTGGAAATTGTAAACTTCCCTCCATCGTTCTTCTTCCCATTCGGTCAGGCGGCCCCGGAGAGTGTTGTCGAACTCGTTTGACACCTTGCACTTGATCTTCCTTACCATCTGCTCTTCCTGAAACCCCCAGGCTTTATCCATCAAGACAAGGCACCCCATGGCGTTGAGATCCTCCATCAGCTCAGTCCGGGCCGGTTCCTCCATAGGAATGACCGGAACTATCTTCCGGAGCTTGACGTCGGAGGAGGAACTGGGAGCGCCTGGTCTAGTCTTACGCAGCTAAGGCATGGACACCAGACGACCGCTGGACCCTTACCGATCGTTACCTCACTCTCTCCTAGCCGCACGTCCCGTTCTTCACTTCCTCTCGTCCGATCTCAACCGGAAAGCACTCACAAAACCTGCAACCTACACGTTTTTTATTCTTCCTACACTCTTAGACACACCCAGCCGGAAGCGCACATGCATCAATGGCTCTGGCACGGATGGAGGCGAAAAAGCGCTGAAGGTCAGCTCCAGAGCTCAAGGGGAGTAAAGGAGTGAAAATGAGGACGACCAGCCCTTATATACTCTCAGGACCCCTGGCACGTCATCATGACCTTTTCCGGTCCGGTCCTCTCTCGATCCAGTCCAACCCTAATCCGTTTTGAGGTGAAATCCGGATATGATTCCGCTCCTGAATATTAACATTCTGACCGGATCAGATACAGTTTTCTCCTTACTGGATTATCGTTGCCTATCCGTAGTTTCTTTCTGCCCTTCTAACCGGATACGGATCCTAATTACCTGTTTCCGTTCCGTTATTTAGACAATCAGAGGAAAACCAAAAATTTCGGTTGCGACAGGTCATCATTGTTTTAGGTTTTAGTTATGAAAATTGAATGGAAATTTTTTCACAATTTCAATACAGTCATGGTCAAATGTTATAATATTTCAACTTATAAGTGATATTGTTGTGTTTCTTCTTCCTATATTATCCCTAATATATCTAGTTTGAATTTCTACGGCTACAATTTAAAATAGACTGATATAGTTTATCAAAATGTGGGCCTTTTGTTAAATTTAGAACAAATTCCTAGAGGCTCCAAACAGGCCTTGGGCATTTACGGGTTAAGAAGCCACAAATTGATTGGATTTTTTCATGATAGGCCTTTAATCCTCATATTTTTTTGGAGTCCCGACCTTCAATTTGATGTTATACTTGTGAAAAGTGAATTGAATTTTTTTTCATAGTTTGAAGACAGTCATACTCAAACATTATAAACTTCAAACTTATAAGTGATATTGTTGTGTTTAGGCTTCCTTTGTGATCTCTACGTGTTTAATTTGAACTTTGAAGGGTTACATACGTACGGATATCCAAAAAAAAATGATAAAACTTCTCAAAATGTTGGCTTTCTCCATAGATTAGGGCAAAGTTATAGAGGCTTCAAACAGCCTTTGGGCATTTACTGGATAATTGTAATTCTATTTGGAAAACCAATTCATTCATGCAACAAGTGATGAGTTCATTTTTTGAAAGTGAAGAGAAAATATATTAGAAAGGGAGGAAAATACATTCAAGGTGGCACCCCTTTAATTCATTGGAGTTTTAAATCAAACATCTTCCAATCCAACTCCATTTCTTCTTAAGTATTACTTTTGAGGAAATTAAACTTTTCCATTGAATTTGACATGTTTTCTGATATTGGCTTATTCGTGAAATATTTGAATAGTTTATCTTTATAGAATTATAGGGAAAGTGACATTGATAAGAAATACATTAAGAACTAGAGATATAATACAATCCAAAATTTAAATATATAGGGGATTCATCCCCCCAAAACATATGGAACAAAACTTTATCCATTAGAATTACATTATAGGATACATTATATAGGTTCAATATAGGTTTTACAAAGACCTTTAACTATACAAAGTAATAATAGATTGTTGACAGAATACTACCTAGGTCTTCATTGACATTAGAGATATAATGGACATCACATTCCATAAATGTAAGATCCAATCTGAGTTTGTGTAGATCTTACCTTACTCTCTCCCTTGCCATTTGAGGCAACCGTGGATCTGAGGCAACTGTAGGTCAGGGGTGAGCGCGGGTCCAGAAAGGCGAGAACAAGGCTCACGGCTGTCCATTTCTTCTTGCCTTCAGGGCAACCGCGGATATGGGGCGAGTGTAGGTCAGGGGCGAGTGTAGGTCAGGGGCGAGTGTAGGTTAGGGGCGACCGCGGGTCCAGAAGGGAGAACAAGGCTTAGGCTTGTCCAATTCTTCTTGCCATAAAGGGCGACAACGGGTTTGGGACGATCGTGGGTCTGGATGGTTTCAATTTAGAAGCCCATTCCATTATCCATGCCTACCCGCGGTCGCCCTGTCAGACCTACACTTGCCCTAGGACCTGTGGTCGCCCCATCGGACCCGCAGTCATTCCATCGGACCCACAGTCACTCCATCGGACCTACAGTCGCCCCTAGGAGTGCGACTTAACCTACACGCGCCCCAGGGCAACCGTGGGTACTTAAGAAGGCCCCCCCCCCATTTGAGGTCGCCACTCTTGGCCTTGCGCATCGTCTTTCATCCACCTTGAAGTGGCTGAATGCGTGCTCGTGGGCCAAGGTGTGAATTTGTAGGGGGGACCCTTTGCAAATTTTTCTTTTGAAGTTCTCGATAGCGGCAACCATGGCTACTCCGGGGAAGTCCATTTGGAATAGAGATCTTGATGATCCGGTGAGGTTCCAGGTGGAAATATCTACAAGTGCATCAATAGGAGGGCCTAGTTTTTCTAAGCCAAAAAAGCCAAAGACAGCCCACGAGAAGGATCCAACCTACCCTCCATCTCGTTATTCAAATTTTGCGTATCAGGTGTGCTTGGAGTGGTATGAGGGCCAAACTGTACAAAATTTGGAGAGCAAGTACTTGAGGAATAAAGGGCCAGGCATTGATGCATTAAAGAGGAATTTAGAGACCCTAATTACAAAGAAGTGCAGAGAGTCCACCGATTATGGTGATGTGAATTTGACATACTTTATTCAATTCCAGAAATGGATTGATAATTGTATTCAAGCATGTATATTCAACACCAAAAAATTGATGGGAGAATTGTGCCCTATAGTGCCTGGATATGTTGAAAGTGATGAGTCCAAGGAGTTTTGTAAGTTGATGGAGTGGTGGCAAATAGCAGCAAAAAAACTTTCAAAGGGTGAATTGTGAGGGTATGGGTGGCAAACGGACGCTTTGAAGGCTGCATTGTCTCAAGATGGTGGATCATGTGTCTTGTGGATCTACTCTACAGTGAAGGTAGATCCCCTCCCTAGATATGACAATCAAGGTGGGTATGGAAAGGTGCGCAAGGTATGTTCTGAAGGAATGAATACCATCCCACTGACTATACAATTTGCTGGAAAAGTGTCTAGAGCCCAAAACTTGGGTACTATGAGGGTGGAACGGTCTACAGAGGCCTTAGTGTGTTCTTTAAATCACCCGGCCATCATCAAATTTTTGGCTATCTATGCTGATACAATGGAGGCATATACGTTGTGGTGGAATGGAGGTCATTTGCGCAAATTAATTGGGCTCAATGACAAGGTGGTGGCACATGCAGAGTGGCATGAAATTAAGTTGGTCAAAGAACTTTGAGATGACCAGAAGAAAGAAATTACTCTGTATCGAAGGCACAGGGCCAAGTTGGCATGGGCCCTAGTTTATGTGATGAGTCTCGTGCACAATTCAGGGGTGCTACACAATGACTTATCCCCCATGAATATTTTGATCCACTATCCTCGATATTCAGACGAGGTTATCAACATCGGGATTTGTGATTGGAGAGTTGCAAGTCGTATTAAGGAAGGAGCCCTTTTGCATTACGGTTATCAAACTGAGATTGAAAGGCATGAGTTGATGTCGGGGAAATGGTGGGTGGCTCCAGAGTTGTTCTATCAGTATGGGCCACAAAATTCAGCAACAAGTCTTGAAAAGGTTCGACCTCAATACCAATATACGGTCAAATTAGACTCATTTTCTATTGGAAAATTGTGCCAAGCAACAAAGATTTAGAACATTGTTGAAATAGATCAGGACCTATTCCCCCATCAAGATGGTTTAAGGTACTTTGCAATGAAGGTACGGGAGCTTTTTCATGCACAAGTGGATAAAAGAGCAACATGTTTCCAAGTGGTGGACTCGCTCATGGGCAAACCATGGTTCATGAAGCCCCCCGAATTTGTTTTCCGCAACTCTGTTGTGTAGTAGCATAGGTTGTTACAACTTGTAGTAGAGTAGTAGGACTATAAATGTTGGCATAGTTGAGTGCCAGGTTTTTTGATATATCCTTGTAATTATATAAACATATTTTAATACAAAGTATAATTTTTGCAAAAGTAGAAAGTAATGTGCATGACTTTGCACTTCCCCCCAATTATTTTTTCCATTGAAAATTTTGGCAAATAATAAATTATCTAAATATAGTCCGTTTTAAGTGAAATTACATATGAGGGCAGAACCCCTTTTGTATTATAACATGTCCAAAGTTCACTATTCATAATTCTAATTTTTGTAATTTTTGAGAGTGCTTCTGAGGATTGCCAAAAACTTTTGGCGTCACTGTGAGTAGTGGAATCTTTAAAGTAAGTTCAATTTTGAAAATGTGGATTAAATTTTTTACCCATAAAGGACCAAGGCATTTCTTCCATGAAAAGACAATGGAAAGTGTCATTTCTATTGCAAAGCACAAAAAAATTTAGAATTTATTCCTTTTTGCATATTTAATTGTAGAATCTTATACTACACTAGTACAAGAATGTGTAGAAGAAATTTCAAAAACTTTCACCGCATACATTGCAAGATATTTGCATTGGAAATGTAAAAAAAAAGTTTTTTGGCACCTTTTTCAACTAGAATATTTGGCTTTGAATCTTCTGAACTTATATTTTTTGCATTAAAGATGATGTGTTCCTAGTATTTTATGTTGAGTAGTTAAGTTGAGAATCTAGGAAGAAAATATTAGGAAAAAAACACTTATTTTTTCTCATTAAATTTTAAAAAAATAACAGTACGTTCAAGATTGAAGGGAACAGTACATTGTAAATAGCTTCAAGAAGGAATCCAAACACAATAAGTCAATAATCCCAATGGTTAGATTATTGTAACATGCGAACTTAATCCTATCTTACAATTATTTTGAAAAAATTATTCAATTGCATTAAAAAATGATTTTTAAAGATCTGACCAGACAAACTATCCACCCTCGAAAAGGAACTACATATTATACAATAACTTTTTATCCATGTTGTCCAAAATTATGAAAATTGTTGGGCCTTAAAGGTACTCCTCGACCACACATTGTGTATTTGTATAAAAGTTTCAAAGGAAATAAATGAAAATTCTATTCGTAGCGAGCTGCCCAAAAAAATCTAGGATGTCCAAAAGAAGGTTTTGGGCTTTTCGGGGTTTATAGTCTTGTCTGATCAATTTGTATAGAGGAAATAGTGGATTAGTGGTATATTGGCCTATTGGTTAATTTGGGGATAAATTGGATTTTTTCTTGTCCCCTTCTCCTTTGGCATGGAATTATATGCTTATATTTCTTTGTATTTTTTGGAACTAGTAATTGCGATTTCAAAAAAAGGTATAAGAGGTTCGTGACTATTGACTAGGTGCAGATATGTAGTACATTTGTTCATTTATAGACTATATTTCCAATTTTTAGAAATCTTTCGACTTGATGAATGGATGTATGTCCTACGCACAAGTAACACCACATAAAGCTTGAAACTGAATTCAGCGGACACCGTCCAAAAAATGGTAAAAAATTAAAATTAATTAAAATATTGTTGGTTTTGTTATGCCCTCAACCTTTTTTAAGGCTACATGTAAAGCTTGGCTTTGTTGTACTTAGAGTAATTTTAGAAAAAGTTTTGGACAACTTTATTTTTGGGACACTTTAAGCATTTTTTTTTAAAATTACAGTTCATGGGAGATTGGGAGTCCTTTTTGGATTTTGAATCCAATTTCAACAAGTCTTCACAAATTCTGTCTTGTAAAATGTGGAATTGTCTTTGTAAATTAATCTCACCATTTTTTGGGGGATCTTGGAATCCCATGTAGAGTTGTTCACAATTTCGGGTCTTTGTGAATCTTGGATACTTGGACCTACTTGTATGCAACAATTTTGTAAAAATTCCAAATCAAGTGTTTAAAAAAAAAAAAAACTCCCTAGACTTTGCTCTCAATTCCTCAACATTAAAAAATTTGTATAGCGCATTTGTAGTGCCAAGAAATTTCAAAATTGGCGGTCAAAGTCTACTCAATAACTCAAATTGCAGGAATGCAGGCCACTATTCTAGAACACTTTTTTCTTCAGCTTAGAATGATAATATCTTCAATCTAATCTACATAGTCGAATTTCATGAAATTTTTACCCCATGAGGTAAAAGAACTAAAGTACAAGATGCTATGGTTAGATCCTAATATAAAAGATTTTTTGTTTCTTGGATGGACGCAACAAAGGTGGCAGTTTCAAGTGGTTTTGACAAAAAAAAACATTTCAAACTGTAGGGGTTCATACTGCATACAATCTACTTGAAAAGAATAACATTTTTTTCATTTTCAATATGAATGAGCATTAACCAATTATTTGGAAGCGAAAGTAATATAGAAATTATATGTAATGATTAATGAAAGCAATATAAAATTGCAATACACAAATACAATAACCGCATTGAAAAGAAATCTGCAAATAACCCTAAACCACGGAGTAGTACAAGCGTAGCTGCATACCTTCATACTATATAGTCATATGACCGTGTACTAGTGACCTTATATAACGTAAATTTTTACGGTAATGCATATCCAACTATCTATATGTAGAACTAATGAACCATCAAAACTGCTTATTCTACAAGATTTGGTTCGTTCAGTGAACCACTTCCTTGACCATGTAAACGACTGCTTGATGCCCCCTCAAGCTCAAGTCAACGCTTGCCATGAGTTCGCGAAGCGGGTCTGTCTACATTCAAAATAGAATCCAACATGTTGAAGTCTTTCAAAGCTTGGAGGGTCCTCCTTGTTTGTGGGCAGTGTTCTTCGAGTAGATAATCGAGTGCCTGACTTTGATAATAAGGCCCGTATATAGAGTCAAGGTATTGCATAGAATTCAAATCTTCTATGGACGCACTTTCGCGGTTGGCCATTCTTTTTCCATCCAAATCCCAATGATAACCTTGCGGATGAGGACCCCACTTGAAGGTTTTTGAATTGTTATCAAAATATCCACCAAGGCATTGGTAGAAAAATGCCCTCATGCCTTCATTTTGTGAGCCGCTTCCCATGAGCCTCGGTGCAACTCTAGTGATTTCAGCTGGGTCAGTTTCCCAATTTAGTTGCGAGCTAGCAATTCCTTTTTCCAAATCATGTTTCGCTTGTCGCCAACTCCAAAGCAAATCTTTGCCCCAAAATTTCGCCTCAGCCGTCGTGTCACCACTGTGTTTCCAAGAAGGTGGCATGTAAGTCATCAAATTGAACATGGTATATAGACAATCATGGAATGGTGCTGAACAAATCACACAACGCCGTCTAATCAAACATTGCATGATGAGACATTGAGGATGGTATACAGGGGCGCAAGATCCAAGTGCCCATCCTCCTTCGGGCCCAAATTGCTCTAGACAAATAGGGCATTTTGTGTGGTTCAAGACAAATGGTGCAGGCTTTGGCTACAATAATGTTTGCTGCTTTACTTCAAAGTGGCAGGACTTTTGTTTTTTATGGTCCCGACCATTGCGGGTCCAATCTATAACATCTGAATCACCAACCATGAGCATATCATCAGGATACATGTCTTCTAACAAAGGCCAGGAGGTGAGTCCGTTCTCTCGTTTTGGAGCCTTTGCAATGAAGTTTTTGGAAACTTTCTCCAACTCCAGAGCAACTTGTTGTGATCTATCCATGAAAAGAATGCAAGCAACCTTCCAATGGTAGTATGTAGTTGCCAACTCTGACAACCACCCTTGAAGTGTCGAGTTTTCCGCTTGAAGTTCCAATGCCTTTTTTGAGGCTACAAAGCTTGGAAGCATCGGGAAAGAAAGGGAATCTTGGGTCTCTTAGGGGTCACAGAAGGAATTGGACCTATCTCCTATGATGTCAGTAGGACCAGGACGTGCATTTGAAAAGTTTGCTCCATGCTTTGTACGTTTGGTAGGAGGAGAAGGGTGATGGACATCATTTGTAAGGTCCCCTATCACATTCTCTAATTGCATTGGATCATGGTCAATTAAGGTATCATCCATATCCAAAAAAGTAAAAGCGTCGTGCTCTTTTTCTCTGAGGCTTTTCAGTTCCGTAGATTGCTGAAAAATGATAGTTTTCTGTTGTTTGCCTTCATCTTGCAATTTCTTCACAATACATTGCAGTGAGGCAATTATGGTGTCTTTGGTCTTTAGTAAAACCAAAGCTTGTGCCAAAGTCATAGTGTTCACCCCTGTGGCCACTTGAGGTTGAGGATCTGAAGCGCCACCAACTACTTCAATGGTTGTGTCATCATCCAGTCCGAAGGCAAAGACTGTGCTGGCATCTTGTGGTGGCAAAACATTGTTAGGAACAATTGTCGATGCCAATTTAGGACCAATTTGTGTGGTAGATCGTCGCACTCTTACTGGTTGTCTAGCTCTACGTCTTCCTGATGGTCCTGCTCCATCGTCCATCACAGTCTGACCTTCTAAAGGGACAACAATTACAGGAGTAACTTGTGCAACCTTTATAATTCAAATACCATCAGAATCATTATCTTCTTCAGACTCCTTAGTGTCTACTTCCGCAGGCTGGACATCTCTATACGCACTTCAAATAGGTCCCAACCCTCCTTCTGGGAAAGCCAAAAGACCTCTTGGTATTAAACCACTTTCTGGCCGTTGTACGTATTTACCTTCTTTAATTGTTATCCAATCAACCTCCTTTTTTAGCGCCACCTCAATGTATGCGCCTCTCGCAAGGAAAAGAGACACCTCATTTCTTTCAATAGTCGGGGGCCGATAGAGGGCTTGCCACAATTCAAGACACCTTTGTTTGAAATCCTTGTTTTCACAGTACTTCAAATTGGCCTTGTTGGTATGACAAACTGACGATTATAATGATGTCGCCAAGCTGGAAAGAATTTGTCAATATGACACCATTAAATATAGTCTTCGCACATCTGCATAGTCCAGGGCTCAAGCTCGTCTTCCTAGCCTCTGAAAGCGAGGTGGTTCTCGCTATTCAGTACGTGCCATCGCTTTCGGTGAATGTTGCCTCTGCGCGGTCGAAACTTGTCTCTGGTTGCCTTCCTGATTGCACCTGTAGTGCGTGCAGCAGCGGAGATAAGAAGTGACATTCTGTTGTTGTCTTCGATTCCCGTGAATGATTGTTAAAATGAAGACCTTGTGACCGTACCAAAAAACGTGATGAAAGTAGAAAAAGTTAAAGTTTCAACAAATAGGACTCATGCATATAGCCACGAATGGATATAAGACACCAAGCCAAAATGAAGAAAAGTGTTGAATAAGAAAGGGGCAATTGCTTGTATAGGGCCACCACGGGTTGGGCGACCTCAGGTTTGGAGGCGCATGCGGGTCCAGGTGGGCGACCGCGGCTTCGAGTAGGGCACATGCAGGTCAAGCGGGGTGACCTCGGGTCCTTACAGGGGCGATTGCGGGTCGGTGCAGGGCAAATGCGGGTATAACTAAGGCGACCGCAAAATGAGGTGAAATGAGGTGAAAGAACTCCTAGCTTCCAAGCGGGGGTTGACTTATATACAACTTGATTACAAAGCAAAAAGGGACCTCGAAATCCGCGCTAGACATCCGGATCCGATCCTAACAAGCCAGACCGGATAGTCATCCGATCCGGTCCTAACTATCTTACAAATATTTTACATACCTACTAACTTCCTATCCTACTCTCCAATTTCCCCGCCCAGCGTAGGACTCTTAGGTTCCTCGGGCAGTTGATTGAAGACATCCGCCAAGTTCCGGCTCCGTTCACCGGTAGCTGGATCCGGAAGATCTGACCCGGGCGACGAATCTATCTGAATTGGCTGCCCCGTTCCAGGTCTCCTGTGACTCTTCCGTGACTCAGGTGTATAGTCCTTGCGCTCACCCGGATTCGATCCTCCTGCTGGAAACGAATCCGGCATCGAAATGTCCGAGAGGTGGATTTCCTGGGAAAATAAGGACCCTTTCAGCTTCTGACTACTGATGTCCATCCGGTCGGCTGCCTCTCGTGTTGCCACTAAGGATGCTTCCACCCGATCGGTGAAGTCACTAAGGATCCGAACTATCCGGGAACCGGATACCTTCTTCTCCTTGTGCACCCCTTGGTCAAATAAGGCCGCCTTGCCTGCGGTGGATCTGGACTCTCCAAGAGTGCCCTTCACTGACTCAGCCACCTTCCGGGTTGCCTCCGCCATCTCTTGGACTATTGCCTTGTCTTCCCTGAGGGTGACCATGTCCGCCCTCAGAGTATCGACTTCCTCCTGAAGTCAACGGATCTCCGTCTCTTGTTTCTGGTTCTCTTCCGGATCGGCCAGGAATTGCCCCACTTTACCCGGCAAATCGCTATCGACTGGTACACCCACCAGTTCCGAGATAGTGGTCAAAGTCCTCCGCTTGACCTCCAGTCTGCCCGTATTCCGGCCAGGACAACCGTTAACTGGTTGAACAGGTCGGTCGGATCCTCGAGATCCGGCATCTCAACATCCGGTCCCTGTTCTGGTGTGGAGCGGGGGTTCGAGGGGGGTCTTCTCTTATGAGGAGGCGTCATCTTCTGACGCTTCCTCTGTCGGGACGGCTCCTCCTCTTCTTCTTCTTCCGTCTCGGGTTCGAATCCGGTCTGCTCCTCCACCTCGTCATTCGAGCCCGACTCTCCATACTTCAGGATCAACTCCTGAACACCCCACGTCTTCTCCTCAGTCGGAGTGAGAAGTTGGTTCCGTTGGTAGAGGTAGAAAAGGCAGGGACTCAAAGGAGTGGCCCTACTCTTTCCGATCCTCGTCACCAGCTGGGACACCAGATCGGAAAAGATCCGGGCCCAGTTCACCTTCCGTTCCCCGCTTAGGGAACCAAAAATGGTGTTGCTGAGGGTCATTTTCACCCTCGTCGGCTTCTCCGGGTGGACGATCGGAACCAGGAACTGAAGGAGGTTATGATGCCGGTCGTTCTTACAGTCTGCGACCACGTACCCATCCTTGTTACTCGGTTCTCCATGAAACTTGTCATGGATGAACTCGTCCTTCCGCCCGGCCATACCGGAACCTCCCATCCGGAAGTTGTAAACTTCCCTCCACCGTTCCTCTCCCCATTCGGTCGGGCGGCCCGGAGAGTGTTGTCGAACTCGTTCGACACCTTGCACTTGATCTCCCTCACCATCCGCTCCTCATGAAACTCCCAGGGTTTATCCATCAGGACGAGGCACCCCATGGCGTTGAGATCCTCCATCAGCTTAGTCCGGGCCGGTTCCTCCATAGGAATGACCAGAACTATCTTCCGGAGCTTGACGTCGGAGGAGGAACTGAGAGCGCCCGGTCTAGTCTTACGCAGCTGAGGCATGGACACCAGACGACCGCTGGACCCTTACCGATCGTTACCTCACTCTCTCCTAGCCGCACGTCTTGTTCCTCATTTCCTCTTGTCCGATCTCAACTGGAAACCACTCACAAAACCTGCAACCTACACGTTTTTTATTCTTCCTACACTCTTAGACACACCCAGCCGGAAGCGCACATGCATCAATGGCTCTGGCACGGATGGAGGCGAAAAAGCGCTGAAGGTCAGCTCCAGAGCTCAAGGGGAGTAAAGGAGTGAAAATGAGGACGACCAGCCCTTATATACTCTCAAGACCCCTGGCACGTCATCATGACCTTTTCCGGTCCGGTCCTCTCTCGATCCGGTCCAACCCTAATCCGTTTTGAGGTGAAATCCAGATATGATTCTGCTCCTGAATATTAACATTCTGACCGGAACAGATACAGTTTTCTCCTTACTGGATTATCGTTGCCTATTCGTAGTTTCCTTCTGCCCTTCTAACCGGATACAGACCCTAATTACCTGTTTCCATTCCGTTATTTAGACAGTCAGAGGAAAACCACAAATTCCGGTTGCGACAAGTGTCCAATCTCCTGAGAGATCTCGCCGCCTCATTGGGCAAACGGAAGAACTTTAGTAGAGGTTGGAACGGACGGATTCACTTGCAGCCGCCTGGCTTTGCACAGACGGAACGAGACGCTGAGGCCGTTATAGTATGGAAGGGCCGTACGGGGGATCTTTGTGTGACCAGTGATCCGGAGAGTTTTTTGGGTTGCTGTGAAGGATCAAACCGGGTCCGGGTTAGTGTAGAGAATTGAAGAAAGAAGAAGTGGGTCTTCAGCCACTATAATTCACGGAAGAAGCGACGGGCCTGCCACTCTCAAAAACAAGGGGCGATCCCTCTGATGGTGAAACAGAGGTAAAACTAAACCAGGTAGTAGTACGAGCAGATGAGAGTTGATCAGACCCAATCGGAATGTGCACCGGATTGGAGAAGTAAGAAAGGGTCTGATTGTAGTTCTGGGTGTTGTTGTGTTTCCGGTTGTGTATTTGAACCGGAAGAGGAAATATAGGTACTGACTTAGCTTAGAGACCAAATAAGGCTATCTACTTCACAGAATCTCGCGGGTTTGATCTTTCGAGTCACTTTGTTATACTTTAAAGTGGTTTTTGATAGTATAACTGGGAAATTGCTTGCCCTGTACTGCGACATACAAAAATCTGGCGCCGCTACCGGGGATTCTAAAGCTATTAGCTCTATTTTGATCCCTATTAGCTAAAGTCAGTTGTTACTGTGACTTCCGTGTGGTAGTTAGAATTCCGGTGTTCAGGCAGATCGAGGGAGAATCGGATCTCGCACCCATGAGAAGGAGGACGAGAAGTGAAATCAGGCGATTCCGGAAGAATCAACGTGAAGAGTCGTCGGGGTTAGGTCTTAGTGATCCGGATACATCTCAACCAGACGACCAACCCATTTTTGTACCTGCACATGGTGAAGGAAACGAGAGCCCAAAATCGGAGGATACACCCCCAACTTCTGAGCAAGTATCGGAACCGGAAGGAGACGAACCGTTGTCAGAAGAAGACAGGATGACCTGGTTGAGGTACAAGCGTTTCAAGGGAGACGGAAGCCAGGATGCAGATGAATGGCTGTGCGAGTTCCAGTCGACCGCGCTTGCCAATCAGGAGAACGAGGCTGCTCAACAAAGAATCTTTCAAGGATTGCTGAAGAGGGAAGTGCTCAAATGGTACCAAGATGTTCCGGAGGTGACCCAGAATGATTGGGATCAGCTGAGAACGGACTTCCTACAGGCTTTCCGAGAAGTGGGTGGAGAGGCCAGAGCATTAGGTCGTTTGAGTACTCTCACGATGAAGTCAACCGAATCCGTGCGAAAGTATGGGCAGAGGGTGAAAGCACTCATGCAGAAGTTGACTACGGAGATTGCCCCTGGTCTGCAAGTAAAATGGTACGTAGCCGGATTACCGGAATCCATGGGGTTCTTTATCCGCCAAACAAGACCAAGGACGCTACGGGAGGCCATGGATGCTGCGACCAACTACGAAAACTCAGCTCAGTCATTCCGGAAATCCCTGAGGAGAAGTGAAAGGAAGGCGAAGGAGAAGAGCAAGAGGAGTAACCGGAAGTCGAAGCATAGTAAGAAAATTTCGGATTCGGAGAGTAGTTCCGAGTCATCCAGATCGGAAGTTTTCGATCCCAGCTCGTCAAGTTTGGAGGAGGACCGAAGTGTTTCGCCTCCACGACGTTTGTCCAAGAGAGGTCAGAGAGAGAAGACCGTCGTTAAGGTCAAAACGGAGGATCTAGATTCAAAGAAGTTTATGAAGAAGATCCAAGAATCTCTGGAGGCAATCAAGGTGAACCTCGCTGAGAACTAGAGACCGTGACGGATTGTTCCGACTTCCCGAGCTAACGTTTGGTGCGGAAGATGCGGAGAACCGGGTCACTACCCGAGCAAATGTCAGAAGGCAACCCCGAAGCAAGTTCACTACGTGTATCTAGACGAAGAAACGTACGACACCATGGCGGCTGAAGAAGAGGAGGAGGTCTACCAGGTTCAACCTACTTACAGGAGAGGAAAAGGTATTGCTGTTCCAATCCGTTCCAATGTTTTGAACCGGAACTTTCTACCTGGACCTAGTCAAGGCCTTGGGATGCAGCCTTCTATACGAGTACCGAGATATCCGGATAGGCAAGTGGTGATTTGCTATTGTTGCGGAGAACTGAGACACTATGCCAGTAGTTGTCCTCACAAGGGATAAGGGCAAGGTGCACCACGGATTCTGCTGTGCCAGAATTGTGGAGAGTATGGACATGCCGAGTAAGATTGCTCCAAACCAGCGCAACCGCGACCGGTTTACAAGCAAGTGCAAATTCTTCCAAGGGAGCAGACTGCATTGAATTATGGTCATTCAGCCGGAACAGAGAATTCGGACAAGTGACGGTGTAAGGTGGAGCTGCCAGTTCGAGCAGAGGGCGTGGTCAACCGAGTATCGACCCGCAGTTCCACCAGGAACCAAACCAGACAGTCAATCAAAAGGAGTAAGAGGAAGTCGAAAAGGAAACCAGAATCAAGTAGTGATTCGGATCGGCTTTCTTCAGAGTAGAGACTGGAACCGGAGATAGAACAACCAGAAGAAGGAGCAGACGGTGACCGGATTTCGATAGATATCAGTGCAAAGATCCGATGGGAAATCTTTGGACCGGATATTGTACGAACCCAAAAGACGGTTACATTCAGCGATGCTCCAGTGATCGTTATTCCGGATGTGAGTACCCATGAGTATAATATCATCCAGGA
Source organism: Neckera pumila (assembly GCA_963969595.1). Lineage (NCBI taxonomy): Eukaryota > Viridiplantae > Streptophyta > Bryopsida > Hypnales > Neckeraceae > Neckera > Neckera pumila. The sequence goes on along the minus strand of OZ018412.1, from coordinate 4,283,367 downwards.
TATTAAGGATCAGAAGGCAAATGTGACGATCGGACAACTAGTCCACGACAATGTGATGTACCGGAAGTTTATCCGAGACGCCTGGACCAGGAAGCGAAAGAGAAAGGTGAAGCTACCCGCAGTGGCAGTCAACTTTTCTCAACCGGAAGATGCCGGAGCTCCCAAGGTCACAGTAGAGATAGAGGGATGTGCGATTCCCAAAGTTCCCATCGATGGCGGATTGGGAATTAACCTGATGTTGGAAGATACAGCGTTTGATTTGGGATTCACCACGTTCGAAGCCACGGAACAAGTTCTCCGGATGGCGGACCAGTCCCGAGTACATCCGGTTGGAAGGCTTTCACAAGTGCCAACCCGGATTGGTGAAACGGACTATCTGTTGAACTACGTCATCATCCGTGTTCATAAGGGTAGACCCTTTTCGATGTTACTCGGAAGACCTTGGTTGTATTCCGCCCGAGTTCTTGTAGATTGGGGAGCCAAGGAACTGGTGGTAGGAAAGCCGTCCACGCGGATTCCTTGGGCGGCGGCGAAACATTTGGAGGAGACCAGCAACTCGGATGGATATACGACGGACTGGTCTGATCCGGAAGATTCCGCTGCGAGCTATTATGTAGATCCGTTGGAGCACCAATCCGAGGCAAATTATGGATTCTCCGAGGCAGTGTTAGAGCATGAGCCAGGAGAAATCCGGGAGACAGTATTGGAAGACCGATCCTTAGGAGAGTCGAGTGTTCCACTCACGGCGGAGTGGATCGCTCAACAGATCGGGAGCGGAAATCTTCCTGCCAATGGAGGTGATACGGTAGGATCGGGTTGGGGAAATTTAGCGTCCTTTCCGGAGGAGGGGTATGCGGAGAAAGTCAAACCGATTGTTTCACCTGCTGATTACGAGAAGGAGAATGTTGAACCCGACAAGAGTTTTTATCTTAATAAGCTCTTGAAGGATACGGAGAGATCCAGCTATATTCAACTTCTGAAGGAGTATCTGGACGTTTTTGCTTGGGAGCCATCCGATTTGAAAGGGATTCCCTCTCACCTCGAGGAGCATCGCATCGACTTGATGGAAGGATCCATTCCGGTCCGACAGCGACAGTACCGGCTCAACCCCAAGTATTTGTTGATGGTGAAGGAGGAAATCGATCGATTGTTGGAGGCAGGATTCATCTATCTGGTCCACAACTCCGAATGGGTTTCCCCCATTGTGATTGTGGGAGCATGCAATGTCATTATTTAGAAATCCGGATTAGTGGAACCGTGAACCGGAACTTTTAGTAGAAACTAGGTAGTCGGAAAGTTCCGGCTTACAAAAACTTGTAGAAGGAGTAAGGGACGGACTTTTACCGGATCCGGAAACCGAAAGGAGATCCGGATTCCGGCAAACCTACGAACTAGGGGCCCGGCCTACGGAAACTAGGGATCCATTTGAAAAAAAGGCGGCGCATTAAATGACCGAACCAACGGGTGTCGGTCACTGGCCGGGTACTTCAGCAGATTATCTTCTCATTCTTCTCCCTCTTTCTTCCGCTCGAGGGAGTGTGTGCTTGCAGGTTTGGAGCGTGTTTTCTCTTAGAAGAGTGAAAGAGTGGTGAGTTAGGTCAGATAGGGAGAGAAGGAAAGGAGGGTGCCGATTGCACCAGATTAGAGTTCAATGGCGGAAACGTCAGCGCAGGGACAGAAGACAGTTCCGTCTGTCAAACTCTTATACCCGATCATTCCATCTGATCCCGGTGAACGTTTAGAGTTAGAGGAAGATCTGTCCACACTAGGATGTATAGGGTTCATCCGAAAACCCTAGACGATGAGAAGCGAGGACTTTCTTCGGGAGTTAGTTTATGGGGCGCCGAACCAGTTCGAGCCGACGCCAAGGGGGAGGTTATTGTCCTGGACGGAAGGGATGTGGGTGGAAACTTACGGGTTGACGCAGTCCGGATCCGGAAGTGCAACCCGGACGGATAAGTTTCATGAGGGAAAGTTCAAGAAGCCACCGCACCACAAAGAGGGCTTCTCCATGAGTGACTGTAGCAATGAGCGTCATAGGAGGTTACTAAATTTCCTGATTCCCATAGTATATCCGGAAAAGCCAACGAGAGTTACGATCACAGTCGCGAATACGATTTTCGGAGCACTGGAAGGCCGGGTCGTGAATTGGGCAGGCCTAATTCACCAGAAGGTCAAGAAGATGGCGATGGCGGTCGAGAAGGCCAAGCAGAGTCCAGTCAGTACGTACTTGTTCCATCTGTATCATTATTATGATTACATGACCCCGCCGGAACAAGTTGCGTATGAGACCGGAATGCAAATCCTGAAATACGGATTCATGGAGGAGTTGAAGCCGACGGGAGAAGTGACCGAAGAAGAAGAAGAAGAAGAGGAGCAGCCGGAACCAAAGTCGCTGGAGAAGAAGAAGCGGCATAAGTTAACCAATCCGGACTCACGAAGAGCGAGTATGGACGTGCCGGAATCGAATCCGGCCCTGACCCAACCGTCGCCGGAGTATACCAATGTCTCCGACTTCTATGATACCGGAGCCCGGTGGATGGCACAATGCCGGAAGATGCACGCTGAGATGGCAGGGGTGATCACGGGCGTCGCCAACGAATTGAATGTTGAGACGAATCAGATCTTCAACAAAATCCGGAAGAGACCTGATCCGGCACTACTCCAAGAAAAGGACAAGGAGATCGCACTGTTGAAGGCGGAACGGGATAACAACAAGAACAAGTTTTACTGGACGGAGGGACAGTCGATCTCAACCCAGAAGAAGGAGACGATGCCCTGAAGCTCGTCCGGGATTTGAAGGGGTTGGTAGAACAACCGGAACATTTGATCATCCGGTCCGCGCTCTTCACGAAGAAATTAGATACCGATGGCATCGTCACCGGATCTTGAGTGTTGCAAATCTTGGTCGATTACGAGGCCAAGATGAAGACCGTTTTGGATGAGATGCGGCAGCTGCTGAGACCTCTGGATGTGGCCAAGGACGAGTTCAGGCCACTTCCGGATATCTTCATGAAGTCGCCGGTCAAGTACAGAGCCGGAACTTCCGGAACAAAAAAAGACCCGGGCTTGAAGTCTCTCTTCAAGCTGCCCCAGGTACCTTCCTCGGGTCAATTCTAGAAGTGGGGAATAGTGAGTACTTTTAGTCCTTCCTCATAGTCTCCGGCGGGATCCGGAAAGACAAGGCAGAGATTGCCAATCCGAAGGGACCTTTTAGAAGGTATGGGAACGATAAATCCGGCAAGGGAGCATCCAGAGAAATTTCCCCACATGGCGGAGCCATCACCAGCACGGGGGACACAGTTGATCAATTTGGGAGATCCGACTCCAGATGCGAGACCGGAATTCAAGCCGGAAACCCGGAAGAACACAAAGACGGAAATAGTGGAGGTCGAATTCTCGGATCCGGATGAAGAACTGGAGATGGTAGAACCTGCGAAGCAACTCAAACTCCGGAAGTCGGAGAAGCGAAAGCCGGAAGGTAAGAAGCCAGCGAAGCAAGTGATCGAAGACTCTGAATCCGGTGAGTTTGAATCCACTACTAAGTCTGAGGAGGATACGGATGAAGAGGAGACGTCTCTTGCGACCCGGCAGAATCCGCCTCGAGCTGTCAAGATGACGCCAACCAAGGGTTCCGGTAAATCGACAACCAAACAGGGAGCCGGGAGTTCAAAGAAGTCTCGGATGACCAAGTAATTCAAAGGGCATTACTTGTGGAGGTGGATTAGAATTTAGTTAGTTAGATCCGGAACCGGAATCCTAGCGTGGGCCCGGGTTCCAAAAGTTTAGGGATAAGGACTTTCCCGGTTAATTGGGATTTCTTTGGTGTGTGTGTGAGGTTGCCCTAGTTTTTGGGCTGCCCTTTGTTGTTTTTAGGGTGTTGACTTTGGTTTTGATTTGGATTTTTAAGGGTGGGCAAGTTAGTTGCCCCTCATTCCCTCCTAGTTGATATTCATTTATATTTCATTCCCTTTTCGAAATCTAAGCCCTCGGGTATGCAGTTTGGCTTTATCAGTGTATCCGGATTGCATGTACATGTGGTCCGGGTGTCGGAAGGAAAGGACGGGTGAGGAGGAATCCGGATTTAGGAGAATACGGTCTAAGTTGAGAGTGTGCTATTATAATGTTGTTGGATTGTTGACTTAAGAGTTGTGCATTGTGTCTTTAAATTACTACTAGAGTAGTCCGGATCTAAGTAGCGGGGAAGCGAGTCCGATTGTCAAGTCGTGCAGAGGTAAGCGCCCGCCCAAGGAAGTTCCCACGTGTCCGAAAGATCTGCCAACCTTACAATTCAGTCAACCTCTAGAAAGATCACACATCCTTATACTTAATTCTGAGATTTGTCGTTGTAGTTAGAGAGAGTGAAGTATTCCTGAGTGACTTGCTTTTCGGATTTACCATCCGGGAGCTGTGAGGATCCGGATCTTCTCGTCTTGCTACAACCCTTTGAGTACTTGGGTTTTTTTATTTGTGTTTGTTAGAATTGTAGGAGAACAACAAGTGGTGAGTCCCTACCCCTCTACAAGACCAATAGTGGACCCTTTGATGGTAAAACAAAGGTATAGAAAACCGGATTGGAAGCAGAGACGTAAACCAGATTCCGGATAGTTTATGATCCGGATTGTGAAGGAAGCCGGAAAGAGAGAAAGTAAGTGAGAAAGTAAGTGAGAAGAAAAGAAAGATAGAAAAGCCGGATAACTAGAACATACTACATAGAATCCGGAAATTCCCTGGGACGATATTTCGTGTTATCTTGGCACATTTTTGTGTTAAGGATACTTACGTCTAGATTGCACGTACGACAAATGCCATCCTTGTTTATCGTCATCGTGATCTTCTTGTAGTCAAAGGTAGCGTCCATGTCGTCTTTCCTTTTTTTTTCTTCAATATAAGAAAAAACCGATTCTTTTTTGTATTTTTCTTTCTTTTCTTTTTTCTTTATAATTTTCCTTCTTTTGGAGATGTATTTTAAAACAAATCTAATCCTATCAAATCTAATTTAATGAAATTTTTGCTAATGACGTAAAAGTCAATCAACTAAAAAATAAACTTTATTGAGTTTTTCCTACTAATACTAATTTGGGAACAATTTCTAAAGTCAAACTATTTTTTATTTCATTTTTTTTCCTTCTTTTTTTCCTAATCTAATTAAAAACATGGTTGATAAAGTCAACTATGCTTGGTTAGAAGCCTAATATTGACTTTTTGGGTCTTCAAATCCTTACTTCTATAACTATCTAAATTCTAAACTTTGTGAAGTATTTTGTTGCAACAACTTGAGAGACGAGTGCTTCTAGTTCTCAAATGTTTGAAAGTAAAATCCAGAACAGGATGATTGCAACTCAGATGATTTGTTTTTTTGTTTTTTTAAGAGAATTTGATCTGTTTGGAGAGTTGCAGCTCCAACCGGGTGAAGAGACCAAATGACTTGGTTGACTTTGAGGACCTGGATGTAAGGTAAGCTCCCTCCCTTTGATGTTTGATCTGGCCACTTGTGACTTGAGGTACTCTGGTGTTTGTCTCCCTTGTGTAAAATCTGAAATTTCTAAGCTAATAATTTGCGGGAGCTCTGATACTTCTCTCCCTTGTGTAAATCTGAAATTTTCAAGCTACATAACTTGCTGAAGCTCTAGTGCTTCTCTCCCTTGTGGGAAATCTGAAATTTCTAAGTTAATAACTTGCTGGAACTCGGGTACTTCTCTTCCTTGTGTAATCTGAAATTTTCAAGCTAAATAACTTGTTGGAGCTCTGATGTGATCTCTCCCTTGTGTAATCTGAAATTTTCAAGCTAAATAACTTGTTGGAGCTTTGATGTGATTTGGTCCTTGAATAAGTCTAAAATTCAAAGCTGAATAGCTTCTAAGAAACTTTAATGTTCTCTGGTCCTTATCAAATCTGAAATTTCTAGCTTGATAGCTTACTGATTAACTCTGAGGCTCTCTTCCTTGTGTGAAATCTGAATTTTGAGCTTAGTAGCTTGTTGGGGAACTCTGGTAGTTCTTGCTCGTTCTGGTCCCTGGTTTGGAGTTCTTGTTCTGAATTTATAATCCTACTTCTAATGGCTGTTGCTCGCCTCCTTGGATCTCCCTTTGGGGATCCCTTAATCCAAATTTTAAAGACAGAAAATTCTAACTAAGTGCAAAGCTTTACCGTCCGGGGGGACAAGAGTTCAACTTCTAGACAAGTTTTGGCAAGAAAATTCTAAATGAAATAAAAGCTAAGTCTATAGCAATAGCTTCGCCGCATTAGAGGGGTTAACCTCAGCATATGAATGATTTTGACAAAGGAACTTGGTTTATTTTAAAGGAACCTAAGTCCAGGGCGATAGTGTCGGAACATGAAAATCCACTTTTACTATATTAAAATATAAATGAAAGAATAATATTCTTCTTAGCAGTAAATTTTTTTGATTTTAAGATAGTTATAGACCGTCTAATGTTTAGAACCGGAAACTGGAAGTGGACTGATCAGGAATCGATGTAAAGGCTAACCGAATGTACCGGAAACAAGGAATCGGAGTTTGAATTCACCTAGATTGGATCAGGAAAGGGGTAACAGGAACTGGCATCCAACGGTGACCTACTTAACCCTAGGGAACTACGGGAACGTTCTAATCATTAGTTAACGGGAATCCTAAACGGGCAGGTTTAACGAACAAAGCCTGGATTAGGGGAATCATTAAGAGCAGTTGGGATTGGCTCTCTTAGACCCTATCTATCTAGAGACTAGTCACTTACGATTTCCTGCCCTGACTAAAAATTGTAGCAACGTACACCATTACTGGTTTTCGGTCTATGCATCAGTATTGGGTTTTGAGTTGACAGACTGCGGACGAGAGTGCTTGAGGAACATTGATGATTGATCGCAAGAGAGAGGTCTGCTAGCATCCCAACTTAGCGTTAGTGCTTGCACAGCTGAGAGGGGGAGAGAGAGAGAACTGTGAGGACCACTCTTTTTCTGATTCTCGAGAGTAGACCGGCCGCATCCTAACAAGAGGAGATATGGCTGCAAGTTAGAGCGGAGAAGCCACCATCTCGCTCCGGTATGTGACGCCACGATTGCCCAAGGACAAGAAGGAGATGACGAAGCTGAAGGAAGAGTTGGAGCAGATGGGGTGCGCTGGGTTCTTGATCCGACCGTGGGACTTCAGAAGTGAAGCAATAGTGGCGGAATTGAGGCCTAGAGCGCCAACTCGCGTCGTGACCACAATCCGTGCAAAGCCCAAGCGATGGACGGCAAACATGTGGAGGAAGGTCTATATATTCTACCAGGAAGGCGAAGGAAGTGCATCCCGGAAACACCAGTACACGGTGGGTAAGTTCCGAAACCCAATTAGTAAGAAAGACGGGTTCTCAGTTACGGATTGTATCAATCATAGAGAGAGGCGTTTGTTACAATATGTCTTGGCCATTCTTAACCTGGAAAGGCCAAGCCGAGTTTCTCTGACATTAGCCAACACAGTATTTGGCGCATTGTCTGGAGACCGGAAAATCAATTGGGGATTGGTCATCCAGGACCAAGTACTGAAAATGGTGAATAATGTAGGGAAAGCCAAGCCTTCCGCCATCTGTCCGTTCCTGTATCACCTATATCATTCTAAGGAGGTAATGACAAAAGAGGAAGAGGTAGAGTATGAGGCCGCTGCAGCACTGGTAGAGTTTGAAGTTCCGAACTTAGATCCTGAGACCGGAAATGAGGAAGAGTCCTTAGATGAAGGAGATAATGAGGATGAGCAGAGCGAATCTGAGGATAATGAGGATGAGAGTGAAGATGATGATAATATTGTAGGAAAAACACAAAGGCTTTGTATTCCAATGAAAAGAGGACACAAACAAATACAAGGAAGAGGTGAAAATCCCAAGCAAGGAATTGCCCTCTTATACTACTCTACTAACAAGTGCCATGACTAACCTTATAGGTTATATCAACATAAAAGGCTGCTCCTCTCTAATATCACGCTGTCCTTTTCTAATAACACATTGGTTGGCCACAAACAACTCCTAACTAAAGTCACTTTCTAACTTCAACACTCTCACTTTGTTTGTTGCCAAACAATGTCAAACCCATCTCTATGCGAAGAACTTCATGGCGAGGCTTTGCAAGAGCCTTGGTAAGCACATCCCCCACCATGCGCTCTGTAGGTATGTACCTCATTTCTATCACATTGCTTTCAGCCTTCTCTCAAATGAAATGGTGTTGGATGTCAATGTGCTTACTCCGAGAATGGTGAGTCGGGTTCTTTACCAAGGCAATGACGCCTTGATTGTGACACATGATAGGTGTGCTCTTCTCTTGCTTAAGGCCAACATCACTCAACAACTGTCTTAGCCAGATCGCCTCCCTTGTGCCTTGACTAATGGCCATGTATTCCGCCTCGGTGGTAGACAATGCAATAGTGGGTTGCTTCTTTGAATTCTACAAAATGGCACCATCTCTAAGCATAAACACATAGCTCGATGTAGACCTACGATCACTTGCATCTCCAGCCCAATCTGCATCACAAAAGCCTACCAATGCAAGACTCTTGCCTTCAAGGACCAATTTGGCCTCCAATGTGCCTTGGAGGTACTGCATGATCCTCTTCACCGTGGCCCAATGCTTTGGACCGCTCTTGGCCATATGTTGGCTCATCACACTCATGAGAAATGCAAGGTCAGCCCTTGTGGCTACCATGACATACATTAAGCTCCCTATCTCAACTTTGTATGGCACATCTTGCATTTCCACCTTCACAGCTTCATATTTCTTATCCGTAAGCTTCTCCAACTTCGAATTCACATCAAGTGGCATGCCAATGGCCTTGCACTCCTCCATGTTGAAGCGCTTCAACACCTCCTTAATGTACTTGCTTTGGCTCATGATAATGGTGCGCGCCGCCCTTTGTCTTTGAAACTCTACGCCAAGATAATAGTGTAGCTCACCGAGATCACTCATGTCATACTTGCTCTTCAACATGGCTTTGACCTCCTCCATTATCTTTATGGTATTTGTCATGATGATCAAATCATCTATATAAACAATGATAATCACCAAGGACTCGTTTGTTTGCTTGATGTAAAGAGAATGGTTCATGTGGTTCCTTTTGTAACCTGCCTTTGCAAATAAGGCATCTATATCCATGTACCATGCTCTCCCTGATTGTCTCAATCCATAGATGGCCTTCTTGAGCTTACACTTTAATTGCTCTCGCCCTTCTTGAACAGAATCCTTGGGTTGGTCCATGAAGATGACCTCCTCAAGGTGTGGATTGAGAAACGCCGTGATGACATCCATTTGGTGCATCTCCAAGTCCATGGCTATTCCTATGGCTCCCATATATCAAATGGTGCAAAACTTGGCCACCGTTGCAAAGGTCTCATTGAAGTCCACCCCCTCGACTTGAGAATATTCTTTAGCTACCAATCTAGCCTTGTAGCGCACAATGTTGCCCAAGGCATCTCTGTTAGTGCAAAACATCCATTTGCATCCAATACTCTTGCGATCGGAAGGAAGGGAAGAAAGTTTCCATGTACTTTTACTCATAAGCGAGACGTACTCTGCTTCCATGGCTTGCTCCCACTTGCTTGCATCCGCACTTCTCATGGCTTCTTCCATGGTATTTGGATCTCACACAAACGCTACATTTGCATGTTCCACTTGGTGTTGTGGCAAAACGTGGTTCATCCATCATTCTCCAGGTGGCCTGCGCTCTCTCGTGGGATATCTTGGCTCCTGGGACGTCTTTCCTTCACCACCATCATCACTTGGAGCTACACTCACTTTCTTCTTTGGTGTTAGTGTTGTCACCAACTCGTCTTCGTCTTCGTCTTCTGTTACCACTTCTTGCAAACTTGGAGATTTGTCCACCTCAAGGTCTCTATTGCTCCTATTTGGACACATCTCCAAAGACTCACTACCCTCCCTCTTATCTTCGATGAAGATCACATCTCGACTCTTAAAGATCTTCTTAGTTTCCAAATTCATGAGCCGATAAGCCTTGGAGCCTTCCCAATAGCCCAAAAACAAGCACTTAGTGCCCTTGGCATCAAGCTTGGATCGCTGAGGGTTTAAATCCAAGGCATAAGCCATACATCCAAAGATACGCATGTGGCCAATATTAGGCTTTCTTCCACTCCATGCCTCTTGTGGTGTCATTGATGTTACCGCACTTGTGGGACACCGATTGCGTATGTATACTGCATTGGATACAGCCTCCGCTCAAAACTCATATTTGAGGCTTTGTGCATGCAACATCGCTTGAGACATCTCTACAAGTGTACGATTGGCACGCTCCGCTACACCATTTTATTGTGGAGTGTGTGGCACTGAAGTTTGATGTTGAATGCCATGCTCCCCCATAAAGGCCTCAAATGCCTTAGATATATACTCACCGCCATTGTCTGATCTCAATACCTTAAGCTTATGACCACTTTCATTCTCTACAAGGGCCTTCCATGCCTTGAACCTCTCAAATACCTCACTCTTGCATTTGAGCATAAACACTCATACTTTCCTCGAAAAGTCATCAATGAAGGTAAGGAAATATCTTGCACCACCTATAGAAGTGGTCTTCATAGGGCCGCACACATCGGAGTGCACAATCTCCAATACCTTGGCTGCCCTCATTGCTCTTTCGGTCGGAAATGGTTTCCTCGCTTACTTGCCTTCAATGCAAGCCTCACACGTCAAATCGCAAGCGTTTTTCTTCACTTGCATGCCACCCACCATACTTAGAAGAACCTTTACACTTTTCACATTTAGATGCCCCAATCTCTTATACCAAAGTTCCACAGTGTCTTGCACCATTGCATCTTGAGCTACATAAGCCCAACTTGAACCATTCACCGTTTTGAACTCAAATTGGTACAAGTTGCCTTGCTTGGGTGCCAAGACAATCAGCTCTCCATTTGGTGCCCCTAAAATACAACCTTGGTTGTTGAATTGCAACTTCAAGCCTTGTGACATCAACTTGCTCACCGAGAGCAAATTGACATGCAACTTGGGCACATGCAATGCATCTTGAATGCGAATCTTCTTCATCACCCTCTTGACATTGACCTCCACCACAATGCATCCCATGCCAATGGCCTCCACCATGCCATTGTCACCTAAATACACCTTGCGGTTGCTAATGGGTTGGTAGGTGAGAAAAGCTTGTCTTTGTGGTGTCATGTGTTGCGTGGCCCCCCGAATCAATAATCCATTTGAACATGTTGCGGTCATCATAGCCATCACTTGCCGCAAATGCAAAATCCTCCTCCACTTCAGTGACTGTCACTTTGTTGGCATTCTCCTTCTTAGACTTTCAACAATTCCTTGCAAGGTGGCCGGGTTGACCACAATTGTAGCATGTACGTGTCTCTTTGCATGGTTGAGAGGCCTCTCTTTTCCCGTGTCGTGAGATAAGAGCTGCCCCTCCTTCGTTAGATTCATTCTCCTTTCTCTTGGATACCTCGTGTATCAATCTTGCCGTCACATACTCAAGGATGAGCTCCTTCATGGATTTTGTCTTCAAAGCTGTGATGAGATACTAAAAAGAAGTGGATAAGCTCTCAAGAAGAGTCATGACAATGTCTCCATCCGTCAAAGGTGCCTCCAAGCATACAAGTTGGTCCGCCAGCCTCTTGACCTTGTTGATGTGGTCAAGCATGTCTTCTCCCTCTTGCATCTTGCACGTGAAAAACTTGCAGCGAGTAAATAGAATATTGAACAAACTCTTAGTCTCATGGATGTTGCAAAGCACCTTCCATACTTCTGCCGGTCCCTTGCAAAATCGAACTTGTGCAAGTTGCCTATCCACAAGATTGCAAGCAATCATAGAGAAGGCCTTCTTCACCCTCCTCTCATAAGACTTCTTGGCCTTGGGATCAGCGTCGTTTATATGGATGATTTGATCATTTTGACAAACACCATGAAGATAATGGAGGAGGTCAAAGCCATGTTGAAGAGCAAGTATGACATAAATAAGGAGAATGAATCTAACGAAGGAGGGGTAGCTCTTATGGCTACTATGGCATACATTAAGCTTGGTATCAGAGCACGAGGTATCCAAGATGCACGAGGTATCCAAGATGCACGAGGTATCCAAGAGGAAGGAGAATGAATCTAACGAAGGAGGGGCAACTCTTATCTCACGACATGGGAAAAGAGAGGCCTCTCAACTTTAGTAGTGCGCCTTCAACGCGCCTTTGCAAAGCGATCTCACCTCTAATAGCAACTCATATGAGTGGGCCCATAACCTATTGTAAGAAGAACACAAAGGCTTTGTATTCCAATGAAAAGAGGACACAAACAAGTACAAGGAAGAGGTGAAAAACCCAAGCAAGGGGTTGCCCTCTTATACTACTCTACTAACAAGTGCCATGACTAACCTTATGGATTATATCAACATAGAAGGCTGCCCCTTTCTAATATCACACTATCCCTCTCTAATATCATGCTATTCCTCTCTAATATCATGCTATTCCTCTCTAATAACACATTGGTTGGCCACAAACAACTCCTAACTAAAGTCACTCTACAAACAACTCCTAACTAAAGTCACTCTACAAACAACTCCTAACTAAAGTCACTCTACAAACAACTCCTAACTAAAGTCACTCTCTAACTTCAACATTTAGTAGAATATGAGAAGAAAATTCAATAAAAATTGGTCAATTTTTCTTTCGTATATTATAAGGAATTTGTAGCAAAGTGATAAAGAAAAGCTGAGGTCATGTTCAAAATTCAAATTGGATTTTTACGGATTAGTTTTTTCCTACTTAGGTCCAGTATACTATGCATTTGCACGTGTACATATTTTTTGTATTTTTTGTTAGAAATGTTGATAAAAAATCCTACTCTGTCGTCTCCACTTATTTTCTGTAAAGCATTTTTATTTGATTCCCTAATAATCAAAGAACATTAATTCATTATATTCCTTTGCCATATAAAGCACTCAATTCAGTTTCAGAAGAGATATAAAACTTTTGGTAACAACTGCAAAATCCTTGCAATCAATATCTTCAATAGAAAAATACGGCATTAAAGATTGGCTGCACAATGAATACATAGGACTAGCCAAAATGAAGCTATAGGAGATTCCTAATTATAGAAGATTGAAAGTTTGGTTCTTTACCTTATGTATTTGTTGATTGAATTTTTCATGTTGTTAGAGTGTCTCCACAGGTTTCAGCAATGGCTTTGCTTAGAGTTGATGGTCATGACATTCCTCTTGTGTTTCCAATAGTAGAAGGTGGACGCGCTAGAGTTCCTTGTCACCTTTTGCACGTCCGCTTCAGATTTGTAGAAACCTCCATCTATGTTGAGGAAGAAAAAAGGTCGGAATCAGGTGAAGTAGTACAGTTTGTCCTAGTTGCGACATTGGTGGAGGATGGAACCCATTGCTGGTACCTTGCTCCTGGAAACTATAGAACATACTGACTTCCGCTCTCTATGCTAGATGCATCTACACAAATCCAGAGTCGCCAATCAGATAATTCTACTGTTGATATGTCGGTCAATCCTCATGCCTTGTTGCCCAATACACCTAGAAGAACTCTACCTATCCTACAGATGCCTGTAGTACTTCCTATTGTAAAAGAAGAGAGATTAGATCCAATTATAGAGTTGTCTACAAAATTTGAAGGAGAGCCTCCCAATGTCAATGCTGAGAATCAGAGTTGTTCTGTCCAAATTGAACCGGGCGAGACGAATTTTGTGAAATTAGTATCTGGAACCCCGTCAAGGAGTCTCTAATTCCTCATTGTCAGTACAGCCTTTGCAACCACCTGTACTAGCAAAAGCAAGCATAATGGAGTGTCTCAAGAGACTTGCCAGTATGCATCGCTCTCGAAACGAGTTGTCGACAATGGATCTGAGCATTGTGAAGCACCACCAGGTTCCATTTTTTCCACCAGTATTCGACGGGGATGTCATCTTTGAATTGCCTCCTTGTGGGTCGTCTTCATCTTCATCGGGGGCCAAGAACTTGGAAGGAATGGACAAGCATTATGATGGACATCCGTGGTGCAAGCTAGTGACCATGAACATTCACAACGCCGACAACCTCAAATTCCGTAAGTTGTATTGTGCTGGCCATCTTGCCTGTGAGAATGCCAATTGTAAGTATTTGAAGAGAGCTTCAAAGCGAAACAAAACTGAATGGAGTGGCTATACTGTGTTTCCTTTTACTGCTACTGGGTGTCCCCCAAAAGAGTCTACCCTAGTTTGCAAGGTCTGCAAGATTGCACCTACGTGTCTTGGCGCATGCAACGCTAGGATATAATTTGCATACACAGATAACCTAGAAATGAGTAGGGCTGCTATTCATTTTGGAGAGCATGGTCACCCTGTTGCTAAAGGCATGTACAAAGATTCTACTGAAAAGATTTGCGGACTCATTGCGGAGCAAGTGGCCAAAACACCCACGGCCACAAACTCCGCAATCACTCTTGCTACTAGTAAAGACTTTCTTGCAAGCCACTTATTTCACGATGGAGAAGGAGAGAAGAAGATGTTGAAAGTGGAAGAAATGGAAGAGGTCATGGACTGCTTCCAATACTTGAGTAGTCCAAGTATTCACAATGTGATCTCTTGTTTTTGTTCTAACAATCGAGGAGGGATAATTGACAACATCATGACCATGAAGAAAGAGGCAAAGTTTGAGTTCATACATGGCAGCGTCTTCCCAGGCCAAGGCAAGGAAAAGGTATACATTTTCAAGATGCTTACGGAAGGACCAGGAAGTGGAGTCGACCTCATAAGGCGCATGCAACCAGGAGGAGATTTGCAAAATGCATAGTTGATGTTTGACCACGTGAAGCGCGTGAAGGAATGGACCACAATGGCCTGCCACGTGTATGATATTGAGTACCAGAAGGTGATGACTATTGCAATGTGTGATATGCAATCCAAAGATACTGAAGTTCAAGTATAGTTTTGGCGGAGCTTGAACGCGGTTATGGATCGCCACGGAGTGGGAAACCCTAACTTCAAAGGATTTATGGCAGATAGCGCTGTGGCCAATTGGAATGCGGTTCGCATAGTCTATGGTAGTGGTTCCGCCGATGTTGAAATGGAGAGTTGTGAGAGGACATGTTTGTTGCATTGGAGTAACTCTCTTCACAAGCATACGCAGAAGTATATCAAGGAAGCATTCCAACAGCAACACATTACATTGTGCAAACAATACAAGGATTCAAAGAATATGGACCAAGCCGAGGTCCGTTACCTTGCAATACGGTCTTGGTGGTTGTTGTCTGGAGCTGCCAACGAAGAAGATCTACATCACTTAGATCACTGGCTGGCATTTTGGCATTTCCGCTACCATCAATGGGGAAGCTATTGTAGCACAGAAAGCACAAAATCCTTCTCTAAGGCCTTAGTGGACCCTAAAGTGACTCTTGTATCGTTCCGCAGAGATCTCGGTGTAATTCTCCTAATTGGCCAGAATGAAATGAGTTGATATACCAAAACAAACCCCAAGTACTAGTCTAGACCGGTTCCAATTCCAGTAATCCGGAACCGGAAACTCCTTTCCCACATATATATCTATCTGGTCTAGAGTATTTAACTATGTAATAAATTCGAGTTTAACCTCTGGACCAAGAGGGATCTGCAACTTTGGGCTTTAGGAAGGAAGCTTAACTCCTACCCTCCGAGTTTTAACGTGTCAGAAGATCCACGATATAAATTTGAAAAGAAAACTTTAACAAAAACAACGAGAAAGAGACCTTCCTCACAACTAGACCGGATTGACTACACCAGCTAGCAGGTCACGTAAGAAAGTCTTGATTCTCTTAACAATTACTACAACGACAGACCACAAGACAATCCACGGCCTAGGTAGAGAAGGGGCGTCAGGAAAACACGGGAGAGCTATAATATTTCTTGACAAAAGCAACTTCTTGACAAAAGGAAGTTCTAATCCTCACAAGGAAATCCTGTGGTATCTTGTCTAACACGCAATCTCTCCAGGGACCGGATACTTCCTGTATCCGGGGTCACTTCCTCCTTACCCAACTCTGCATGATCTCACTGCTCTCACAATAACACGGACAAGTGCTAAAAGGTACAACTCACGGTTGTGAATTGAAAAACTTCAATGGCATTTGCAAAAAACTGGGAATACAAAGTATGAAAATGCTACCCGGATTAAACCTAAAATCCGCCTTTAAATACTAAACTACACTTCAAACTCAAAAAGCGCCTAAAGCCCAAAACAGCAAAAGAAATGACACGTTTCATTCCCAATTTCCTGTCAATTTTAGGCAACCTAAGCTACAGTCAAAAAGCTTCCACTAATTGTGGATCTTAGATCCTAAAAATCCGGACTCAACTTGAGTCCTAACTCCTTTTACACTAAAAATATTCCTACTCAACTACTTGTCAAAAATCTAGGCATGCAGCCCTACAATCACTGCCAGAATCTTCACCTACTTTCTAATCTTCTTAACTGGAGAAAACCCCGCCTTTGCTGGTCTCTTCCGGATCATGGGCTTCTTTCCGATCTGCTGTCTCGCCATCTGTTTAGACCGGACTTTGGCCTTTTCTCTGGCCGCTTTTGCCTTCGTTGCTCGGGTCTCTGCCAGGGCCTAATCGGGATCTGAATACGGTTCAGAATCCTCATCGGACCTGGATTCCTCTTCCTCATAATCGGAATCCTCTTCGTCTTCTTCCTCTTCCTGAGCCTTGGTGAATTTCTTCTTAGCCGATGGTGGCTCAGGAACCTTTCTCTTTTGCGGGACTGGAGCAGGTCTGGCCACCTTGCTCTGAGGTGTTGCCTCTCCTCCAACCGGTTTCCTGATCATACCTTTACTGGGTGACCTTGATGAAGTCCCGCGACCGGCTCTAGCCTCCGTCTTCACCACGGACTGCATCAGGGCCGTCATCTTCTCTGCCTCGCCGAACTGCACCTTCTTCCCCGGAGTCTTGGGAGAAGACTTGGAGGGAGAGAAATTGCTGATATTCTTCTTCTTGGTTCTCTCCTCTGGAGTAGACCCTCCTGGTTCGGTTGCCGGTTCCGGTCCCTGTGCCTTGGCTGGATCAGGTGCCGTCACCTTCGTAATCTCCAAATCGTCATCCTCCGGAATTGGGTCGGGGACTTTGGTGCTTTCCACCTCTGTCTGCTGCTCCTGACTCGTCTTGGTTTCTTGGTGCTCCTCAGG
Organism: Neckera pumila; assembly: GCA_963969595.1. Classification (NCBI taxonomy): domain Eukaryota; kingdom Viridiplantae; phylum Streptophyta; class Bryopsida; order Hypnales; family Neckeraceae; genus Neckera; species Neckera pumila. The sequence continues at coordinate 4,266,241 of OZ018412.1, read as the reverse complement.
TATAGGCAAGGTTGGTTTTTCGTGAGAAGTCTCACCGTTACCCGTGTCTTCTGCCGTCGACTGCTGAACTGGCTCTTGATCCGGTTCCGGTCTTGGTGCAGGCACACTGTGAGGATTCACCTCACGCATCACTTCTCGCAGCTGCTCCAGCGTTGACTCCATCTTCTTATAGTAAGTGATCATCGCTAGTAGGAGCTTCTGGTGCAGTTGTCTTCCCTCCGTCATCACTTGTTGGTCAAACAAGTTAGTCTTGTTGACCATTTCACCCAGATGGGTGATAAATTGCCGGATTTGAAAAAAGGTGTCCTTCGTCTGCTTGGAGAACGTCCTCTCCAACTCTACCTCTTCCGTTTTCTGGCGCAACTCTTGTTTAAGAGCGGCCACTTGGCCGTAAAGCTTCACCAATTCCTCCTTATTATCATTCTTCTCCTTCTCTCGGTTGAGCCGGATCACCCGAATTAAGGCTTGTGCTGGGTGGTCAACACCCATCGTGGTGCAGATGGTCTGCATTGCACCTTGTACCACCACGTATCGTTTCTTGAAATCACTCAGATCTCGGGTGATCTTGTCCAAAGGCTCTTCCCCTTAGACCGGATCGATATCCTTAGTCTGTTTTTTCTCTATCGGATCCTTTCCTCTCGTTTCCTCACCCTTGTCCTCAGCCTCACTCTCATCCTCCTCCTCATCGTCCTCATCGGAGGACTCTTCCTCATTTCCGGTCTCCTGATCTAAGTCAGGGACCTCAAATTCTACTAGTGCTACGGCGGCCTCATATTCTACCTCTTCCTCTTTTGTCATCACCTCCTCCGAATGATACAGGTGATAGAGGAATGGACAGATGGCGGAAGGCTTAGCCTTCCCGACATTGTTCACCATTTTCAACACTTGGTCCTGAATGACCAAACCCCAATCTACCTTCCGGTCTCCTGACAGCGCACCAAAGACTGTATTGGCGAGTGTCAGAGAGACCCGGCTTGGCCTTTCCAGGTTAAGAATGGCCAAGACGTATTGCAACAAACGTCTCTCTCTCTCATTGACGCAATCCGTAACCGCGAACCCATCCTTTTTGCTAATGGGGGTATGAAACTTACCCACCGTGAATTGGTCCTTCCGGGATGCGCTGCCTTCGCCCTCCCGGTCGAACCAGTACACCTTCCTCCACATCTCCGCCGTCCACTTCTTGGGCTTCGCACGGACCGTGGTCAGGGCCTGAGTTGGTGCTCCCGAACTCAACTCCGCCACTATTGCTTCACTCCGGAAATCCCATGGTCTGATCAGGAAGTCGACGCATCCCATTTGCTCCAAGTCCTCCTTCAGCTCCGCCATCTTCTTGTCATCCTTGGGTAATCGCAGCGTCACGTAGCGCAGCGAGATGGTCGCTCCTCCACTATGACTTGCGGCCATATCTCCCATCGATCAGAGGGAACCGATCTACTGTCGGGTATTGGTAAGACTAGTGACCCTCACGGCTCACTCTCTCTCTCCTTTCAGTTGGAAGGTATTAACTCTAAGCTCAAGCGCCAACAACCTTCTCTCTCTCTCAATAACCTTCCAGCACTCTCGTCTGTAGTCTTGTCAACTCAGAACACCAATTCTACCTCTCAGACCGGAAATCAGTAATCGCGTACGCTGTACAATTCTTCGTCAGGGCAGGAAATCACAAGTGACCAACCTTTGGATAGATAGGATCTAAAAGTGCCAATCTCAGCAGCTCTTAGTAATTACCTTAATTAAGGCCTTGCCTGTTAATCCTGCCCGTTTAGGATTCCCGTTAACTAATGATTAGAACACTCCCGTTGTTCCCTAGGGTTAAGTAGGTCACCGCTGGATGCCGGTTTCCTGTTATCCCTTTCCTGACCCGGTCTAAGCAAACTCAAATTCCAGTTTCTCGTTTTTGGTACATTCAGTTAGCCTTTACACTAATTCCTAATCAATCCATTTCCGGTTTCCGGTTCTAAACATTAGACGGTCTATAACTATCTAAAAATCAAAAAAATTTATTATTAAGAAGAATATTATTCCTTCATTTATATTTTAATATAGTAAAACTAGATTTTCATGTTCCGACAGAGGCTTCATGGACATGGTGAGTGAACCTTGAGTTTGAATTTGTAGAAGTATTTCAATTTCTAAGGCTCAACTTGTCGTAGTATGTTCTACCTATTTGATCAAATTTTATTTTATTAATTAAATTTTATTAAAATCGTGGTATTTTTTTTTTATGGTACCAAAAACAAGGGGTCCTAGAAACACTGTTATAGCATCCGTCGGATCCGATGGATGTATTTGACGTGTCACCAGAACCCCCTGATTTCTGTTCTTTGAAATACAGAATCCAATTTTGGTAATAGAAAATGTTAGAGGTTTTTTTTTTACAGAAAAATAAGATGGGAGAAGTATGCTTTGTTATTTCAGTAGCAATATATTCCTACATGTATTGTCATTATGAATCCCTTGCCTTATGATACCATAAAATTGTCGTAATACAGAAAGTATAAAATCCTTCTCTAAGGCCTTCATGGACCCTAAAGTGACTCGTGTATCGTTCCGCAGAGATCTCGGTGTAATTCTATTAAGTGGCCGGAATGAAGTGAATTGTTATTCCAAAACAAACCCCAAGTACTAGTCTAGACCGGATCCAGCTCCAGTAATCCAAAATCGGAAATTCCTTTCCCAATTATATATCCGGTCTAGAATATGTAACTATATGTAATAAATTCGAGTTTAACCTCTGGACCAAGAGGGATCTACAACTTTGGGCTTCAGAAAGGAAGCTTAACTCCTACCCTCCGAGTTTTAACGTGTTAGAAGATCCACAATATAAACTTAAAAAGAAAACTTTGACAAGAACAACGAGAAAGAGACCTTCCGCACAACTAGATCGGATGGGCTACGCAGGCTAGCAGGTCACGCAAGAAAGTCTGGATTCTCCTAACAATTACTATAATGACAGACTACAGGACAATCCACGGCCTAGGTAGAGAAGGGGCGTTAGGAAAACACAGGAGAGCTATAATACTTCTTGACAAAAGCAGCTTCTTGACAAAAGCCAACTCTAATTCTCGCAAGGAAATCCTGTGGTATCCTGTCTAACATGCAATCTCTCCAGAGACCGGATACTTCCTGTATCCAGGTATCACTTCCTCTTTACCCAAACTGCATGACCTCACTGCTCTCACGATAACACGGACAAGTGCTAAAAGGTACAGCTCACAATTATAAATTGGAAAACTCCAACAGCATTTGCAGAAAGTTGGGAATACAAAGTATGGAAAATGCTACCTGGATCAAACCTAAAATCGACCTTTAAATACTAAACTACACTTCAAACTCAAAAAGCGCATAAGGCTAATTACAGCTAATGGAATGACACGTTTCATTCCTAACTTCATGTCTAATTTAGGTAATTTAAGCTACAGTCAAAAAGCTCCCACTAAAAGTGGATCTTAGATCCTAAAAATCCGGAATCAACTTGAGACCTAACTCCTTCTAAACTAAAAATATACCTACACATCTACTTGTCAAAATTAGGCATGCAGCCCTACAGTCACTGCCAAAACCTTCACCTACTTTCTAATCTTCTTAACTGAAGAAAACCCCGCCTTTGTTGGTTCCTTCCGGGTCAAGGGCTTCTTTCCGATCTGCGGCTTGGCAGTTTATTTGGACCAAGCTTTGGCCTTCTCTCTGGCCGCCTTTACTTTTGTCGCTTGGGTCTCTGCTAGGGCCTGATCGGGATCCGAATAAGGTTCAGAATCCTGGTTGGAACCGGATTCTTCTTCATCATAGTCAAAATCCTTTTCTTTTTCCTCCTCCTCCTGAACCTTGGTGAATTTCTTCTTAGCCGACAGTGGCTTAGGAACCTTTCTCTTATGCAAGACTGGAGCAGGCCTTACTACCTTGCTCTGAGGTGTCGCATCTCCTCCAGCCGGTTTCTTGATTAGGCCCTTACTCGATGAGCCGGATGAAGTGCCGAAATCCGGCTCCAATCTCTGTTTTCACCACGAACTCCATCAAGGTCATTATCTTCCCTGCATTTCTAAACTGCACCTTCTTTCCGGAAGTCTTGGGAGAAGACTTGGAGGGTGAGAGGGCACTCATCTGCTTCACCTTAGTACTCTCCCCTGGAATGGATCCTCCTGGTCCGGTTGTCGATTCCGGTCCCTGTGCCTTTGCTGGATCCAGTCCCGTCACTTTCGTGATCTCCAACTTGTCATCCTCCGGATCCGGGTCGGTGACTTTGGTGATCTCCACCTCAATTTCCTGCACCTGGCTTGTCTTGGCTTCCTGGTTCTCCTCTTGTACAAGTAGGTTTGGTTGCTCGTGAGAAGTCTCACCTTTACCTTTGTCCTCTGCTGTTGGCTGCTGAACTGATTTGTGATCCGGTTCCGGTCTCGGTGCAGGATCACTTTGACGGATAACAGTCGCAACACAGGGCAAGCAATTTCCCAGTTATACTACCAAAAACCACTTTAAAGTATAACAAAGTGACTCTAAAGATCAAATCCGCAAGATTCTGTGAAGTAGATAGCCTTATTTGGTCTCTAAGTTAAGTTAGTACCTATATTTCTTCTTCCGGTTCAAACACACAACCGGAAACACAACAACACCCAGAACTACAATCAGACCCTCTCTTACTTCTCCGATCCAATCCACATTCCGATTAGGTGTGATCAACTCTCATCCGCTTGTACTACTACCCGGTTTAGTTTTACCTCTGTTTCACCATCAGAGAGATCGCCCCTTGTTTTTGAGAGTGGCAAGCTTGCCGCTCCTTCCGTGAATTATAATGGCTGAAGACCCACTTCTTCTTTCTTCAATTCTCTACACTAACCCGGACCCGGTTTGATCCTTTACAGCAACCCAAAAAACTCTCCGGATCACTGGTCACACAAAGATCCCCCGTACGGCCCTTCCATACTACAACGGCCTCAGCGTCTCGTTCCGTCTGTGCGAAGCCAGGCGGCTGCAAGTGAATCCGTCCGTTCCAACCTCTATTAAAGTTCTTCTGTTTGCCCAATGAGGTGGCGAGATCTCTTAGGAGATCGGACACTCAACCAAATTTCACACTCAGAAGTTCTAGCACGACTAAGGAATCCCTCCCTATCCGCCTAGCCTAACAATGGCTACCTCGCCCGGAATTTTAAACTCTAGAGCTGCTGAGGAACTGAAATCCACTCCCAACGCTTGCGCAACCTGCTCACCTACACATGAGACCAAAACAAACACACCAAAGGGAGAAATCACACCCACACTAGCACGTGCCTTCCTAACTCCTTGCCACACGACCCTGCCGCACACGGGAGAGACACACAACAAGAAGCCAAGAGAAGACGTACGCAAAAATGAGGTGAAAGAACTCCCAGCTCCCAAGCGGGGGCTGACTTATATACAATTTGATTACAAAGCAAAAAGGGACCTCGAAATCCGCGCTGGGCATCTAGATCCGATCCTAATAAGCCAGACTGGATAGTCATCCGATCCGGTCCTAACTATCTTACAAATATTTTACATACCTACTAACTTCCTATCCTACTCTCCAATTCCCCCGCCCAGCGTAGGACTCCTAGGTTCCTGGAGCAGTTGATTGAAGACGTCCGCCAAGTTCTGGCTCCGTTCACCGGCAGCTAGATCCGGAAGATCTGACCCGGGTGACGAATCTATCTGAATTGGCTGTCCCGTTCCAGGTCTCCTGTGAATCTTCCCTGACACGGATGTATGATCTTTGCGCTCACCCGGATTCGATCCTCCTGTTGGAAACGAATCAACATCGAAATGTCCGAGAGGTGGATTTTCCGGGAGAATAAGGACCCGTTTAGCTTCTGACTGCTGATGTCCATCCGGTCGGCCGCCTTTTGTGCTACCACTAAGGATGCTTCCACCCGATCGGTGAAGTCACTGAGGATCCAAACTATCCGGGAACCGGATGCCTTCTTCTCCTCGTGCACCCCTTGGTCAAATAAGGCCGCCTTGCCTGCGATGGATCCGGACTCTCCAAGAGTGTCCTTCACCAACTCAGCCACCTTCCGGATTGCCTCCGCCATCTCCCGGACTGCTGCCTTGTCTTCCCTAAGGGTGACCATGTCCGCCCTCAGAGTATCGACTTCCTCCTGAAGTCGACGGATCTCCGTCTCTTGTTTCCGGTTCTCTTCCGGATCGGCCAGGAATTGCCCCACCTTACCCGGCAAATCGCTATCGACTGGTGCACCCACCAATTCCGAGATAGTGGTCAAAGTCCTCCGCTTGACCTTACAGTCCGCCCGTATTCCGGCCAGGACAACCGTTAACTAGTTGAACGGGTCGGTCGGATCCTCGAGATCCGGCATCTCAACATCCGGTCCTTGTTTTGGTGTGGACCGGGGGTTCGAGGGGGGTCTTCTCTTATGAGGAGGCGTCGTCTTCTGACGCTTCCTCTGTCGGATCGACTCCTCCTCTTCTTCTTCTTTCGTCTCGGGTTTGGATCCGGTCTGCTCCTCCACCTCGTCATCCGAACCCGACTCTCCATACTTCAGGATCGATTCCTGAACACCCCACGTCTTCTCCTCAATAGGAGTGAGAAGTTGGTTCCACTGGTAGAGGTGGAAAAGGTAGGGACTCAAAGGAGTGGCCCTACTCTTTCCAATCCTTGTCACCAGTTGGGACACCAGATCGGAAAAGATCCGAGCCCAGTTTATCTTCCGTTCCCCGCTTAGGGAACCGAAAATGGTGTTGCCAAGGATCATCGTCACCCTCGTCGGCTTCTTTGGGTGGATGATCGGAACCAGGAACTGAAGGAGATTACGATGCCGGTCGTTCTTACAGTCTGCGACCGCGTACCCATCCTTGTTACTCGGTTCTCCATGAAATTTGTCATGGATGAACTCGTTCTTCCGCCCGGCCATACCGGAACCTCCCATCCGGAAGTTGTAAACTTCCCTCCATCGTTCTTCTTTCCATTCGGTCAAGTGGCCCCGGAGAGTGTTGTCGAACTCGTTCGACACCTTGCACTTGATCTCCCTCACCATCCGCTCCTCCTGAAACCCCCAGGGTTTATCCATCAGGACAAGGCACCCCATGGCGTTGAGATCCTCCATCAGCTCAGTCCGGGCCGGTTCCTCCATAGGAATGACCGGAACTATCTTCCGGAGCTTGACGTCGAAGGAGGAACTGGGAGCGCCCGGTCTAGTCTTACGCAGCTGAGGCATGGACACCAGACGACCGCTGGACCCTTATCGATCGTTACCTCACTCTCTCCTAGCCGCACGTCCCGTTCCTCACTTCCTCTCGTCCGATCTCAACCGGAAAGCACTCACAAAACCTGCAACCCACACGTTCTTTACTCTTCCTACACTCTCAGACACACCCAGTCGGAAGCGCACATACATCAACGGCTCTAGCGCAGATGGAGGCGAAAAAGCACTCAAGGTCAGCTCCAGAGCTCAAGGGGAGTAAAGGAGTGAAAATGAGGACGACCAGCCCTTATATACTCTCAGGACCCCTAGCACGTCATCATGACCTTTTCCGGTCCGGTCCTCTTTCGATCCGGTCCAACCCTAATCCATTTTGAGGTGAAATCTGGATATGATTCCGCTCCTGAATACTAACATTCTGACCGGATCAAATACAGTTTTCTCCTTACTGGATTATCGTTGCCTATCCGTAGTTTCCTTCTGCCTTTCTAACCGGATACGGATCCTAATTATTTGTTTTTGTTTCGTTATTTAGACAATTAGAGGAAAACCAAAAATTCCGGTTGCGACATTACCTCTCCCTTATCTGTGAGCGTCCCCACAAACATCATTCGGAGTTGTCTGAAGAAGTAGCAGCAACGTACTTCTTCACCCTGGATCCATTCACTTGAGTATCAAGCCACTAACCTCGTAAAATCTCCAATTGTAGAGATCCGTTCTGGAAAACCTGGTTGACTCGGAAAGGCCCCATCCATCGGGTGTGCAATTTACCCGGGAAGTCCTTGTGTCGATTGTCATAGAAGAGAACTAGTCCTCCTTCCTCGATTCCGTGGTCAGCTGAAAGTTTTCGATCATAATCTTCCTTCTGCTTCGTTTGTATCTCTAGGGTTCTCTCCAACGCCGTATTTCGAATCTCTTCCAGTTCCTCAATGGCGAGAAGTCGGGGATAGGTAGTCTTCCTGACTCCGTGCTTCGAGCTGCCATGACTCGGAAAGTTTCCACATTCCACTCCACTCCATGGCTTGCCTCCTGACTGAAGACCAAAAAGTAAGGGGTCTTGCCGGTTGTGGTCTTCTCCGTGGTGTTGTATGTGTCGCAACCGGAATTTTTGGTTTTCCTCTAATTGTTTAAATAACGAAACAAAAACAAATAATTAGGATCCGTATCCGGTTAGAAAGGCAGAAGGAAACTACGGATAGGCAACAATAATCCAGTAAGGAGAAAACTGTATTTGATCCGGTCAGAATGTTAGTATTCAGGAGCGGAATCATATCCAGATTTCACCTCAAAATGGATTAGGGTTGGACCGGATCGAGAGAGGACCGGACCGGAAAAGGTTATGATGACGTGCTAGGGGTCCTGAGAGTATATAAGGGCTGGTCGTCCTCATTTTCACTCCTTTACTCCCCTTGAGCTCTGGAGCTGACCTTGAGTGCTTTTTCGCCTCCATCTGCGCTAGAGCCGTTGATGTATGTGCGCTTCCGACTGGGTGTGTCTGAGAGTGTAGGAAGAGTAAAGAACGTGTGGGTTGCAGGTTTTGTGAGTGCTTTCCGGTTGAGATCGGACGAGAGGAAGTGAGGAACGGGACGTGCGGCTAGGAGAGAGTGAGGTAACGATCGATAAGGGTCCAGCGGTCGTCTGGTGTCCATGCCTCAGCTGCGTAAGACTAGACCGGGCGCTCCCAGTTCCTCCTTCGACGTCAAGCTCCGGAAGATAGTTCCGGCCATTCCTATGGAGGAACCGGCCCGGACTGAGCTGATGGAGGATCTCAACGCCATGGGGTGCCTTGTCCTGATGGATAAACCCTGGAGGTTTCAGGAGGAGCGGATGGTGAGGGAGATCAAGTGCAAGGTGTCGAACGAGTTCGACAACACTCTCCAGGGCCGCTTGACCGAATGGAAAGAAGAACGATGGAGGGAAGTTTACAACTTCCGGATGGGAGGTTCCGGTATGGCCGGGCGGAAGAACGAGTTCATCCATGACAAATTTCATGGAGAACCGAGTAACAAGGATGGGTACGCGGTCGCAGACTGTAAGAACGACCGGCATCGTAACCTCCTTCAGTTCCTGGTTCCGATCATCCACCCAAAGAAGCCGACGAGGGTGACGATGATCCTTGGCAACACCATTTTCGGTTCCCTAAGCGGGGAACGGAAGATAAACTGGGCTCGGATCTTTTCCGATCTGGTGTCCCAACTGGTGACAAGGATCGGAAAGAGTAGGGCCACTCCTTTGAGTCCCTACCTTTTCCACCTCTACCAGTGGAACCAACTTCTCACTCCTACTGAGGAGAAGACGTGGGGTGTTCAGGAATCGATCCTGAAGTATGGAGAGTTGAGTTCGGATGACGAGGTGGAGGAGCAGACCGGATCCAAACCCGAGACGAAAGAAGAAGAAGAGGAGGAGCCGATCCGACAGAGGAAGCGTCAGAAGACGACGCCTCCTCATAAGAGAAGACCCCCCTCGAACCCCCGGTCCACACCAAAACAAGGACCGGATGTTGAGATGCCGGATCTCGAGGATCCGACCGACCCGTTCAACTAGTTAACGGTTGTCCTGGCCGGAATACGGGCGGACTGTAAGGTCAAGCGGAGGACTTTGACCACTATCTCGGAATTGGTGGGTGCACCAGTCGATAGCGATTTGCCGGGTAAGGTGGGGCAATTCCTGGCCGATCCGGAAGAGAACCGGAAACAAGAGACGGAGATCCGTCGACTTCAGGAGGAAGTCGATACTCTGAGGGCGAACATGGTCACCCTTAGGGAAGACAAGGCAGTAGTCCGGGAGATGGCGGAGGCAATCCGGAAGGTGGCTGAGTTGGTGAAGGACACTCTTGGAGAGTCCGGATCCACCGCAGGCAAGGCGGCCTTATTTGACCAAGGGGTGCACGAGGAGAAGAAGGTATCCGGTTCCCGGATAGTTCAGATCCTCAGCGACTTCACCGATCGGGTGGAAGCATCCTTAGTGGCAGCACGAGAGGCGGCCAACCGGGTGGACATCAGCAGTCAGAAGCTAAACGGGTCCTTATTCTCCCGGAAAATCCACCTCTCGGACATTTCGATGCCAGATTCATTTCTAGCAGGAGGATCGAATCCGGGTGAGCGCAAGGATCATACACCCGGGTCACGGAAGATTCACAGGAGACCTGGAACGGGGCAGCCAATTCAGATAGATTCGTCGCCAGGATCAGATCTTCCGGATCCAGCTGTCGGTGAATGGAGCCGGAACTTGGCAGACGTCTTCAATCAACTGCCCGAGGAACCTAGGAGTCCTACGCTAGGCGGGGGATTTGGAGAATATGATAAGAAGTTAGTAGGAATGTAAAATATTTATAAGATAGTTAGGACCGGATTGGATGACTATCCGGTCTGGCTTGTTAGGATTGGATCCGGATTTCCAACATGGATTTCGAGGTCCCTTTTTGCTTTGTAATCAAATTGTATATAAATCAGCCTCCGCTTCGGAGCTGGGAGTTCTTTCACCTCATTTTTGCGTATGTCTTCTCTTGGCTTCTTGTTGTATGTCTCTCCCGTGTGCGGGAGGGTCATGAGGCGAGGAGTTAGGAAGGCGCGTGCTAGTGTGGGTGTGATTTCTCCCTTTGGCGTGTTTGTTTTGGTCTTATGTGCAGGTGAGCAGGTTGCGAAAGCGTTGGGAGTGGATTTCAATTCCTCAGCAGCTCTAGAGTTTAGAATTCCGGGCGAGACAGCCGTTGTTAGGCTAGGCGAATAGGGAGGGATTCCTTAGTCGTGCTAGAACTCCTGGGTGTGAAATTTGGTTGAGTGTCTGATCTCCTGAGAGATCTCGCTGTCTCATTGGACAAATGGAAGAACTCTAGTAGAGGTTGGAACGAACGGATTCACTTGCAGCCGCCTGGCTTCGCACAGACGGAACGGGACGCTGAGGCCGTTGTAGTATGGAAGGGCCGTACGTGGGGGCTTTGTGTGACCAGTGATCCAGAGAGTTTTTTTGGGTTGCTATGAAGGATCAAACCGAGTCCGGGTTAGTGTAGAGAATTGAAGAAAGAAGAAGTGGGTCTTCAGCCACTATAATTCACGGAAGGAGCGACGGGCCTGCCACTCTCAAAAACAAGGGGCGATCTCTCTGATGGTGAAACAGAGGTAAAACTAAACCGGGTAGTAGTACAAGCGGATGAGAGTTGATCAGACCCAATCGGAATGTGGACCGGATCGGAGAAGTAAGAAAGGATCTGATTGTAGTTCAGGGTGTTGTTGTGTTTCCGGTTGTGTGTTTGAATCGGAAGAGGAAATATAGGTACTAACTTAACTTAGAGACCAAATAAGGCTATCTACATCATAGAATCTTGCGGGTTCGATCTTTAGAGTCACTTTGTTATACTTTAAAGTGGTTTTTGGTAGTATAACTGGGAAATTGCTTGCCTTGTGCTGCGACAGTATGCGTGTACTGTCGAAGGTAGTTTCCGGTCCCAGTCCGTCTTGTGAGCGGAAACCATCTTATTCAGGATCTTACCAACAATCCCGTTTGCCCGCTCCGTCAATCCGTTCGCTTTAGGGTTGTAAGGAGTCATCTTCTGGTGCTTGATAAGGTACCTGGTTGTCAGGTCGACGATAACGTCATTGAGGAAATGGGTTCCCCAGTCGCTGACCAACTCGAGCGGATGACCAAATCGCATGAAGATTTCTGCAAACAGAAAGTTTGCCAAAGTCTCCGCGTCGTTCTTCCGTGTTGCTTTGGCCTCCACCCATTTGGTGGCATAATGCGTGGCTAGGATAATGTACCTCTTCTTCCGTCCACTGACAGGAAAAATAGGTCCAATAAAATCTATCCTCCATTTCTCAAATGGTGCTAGAAGAATGATAGGAGTCAGTGGCCAGTGGTTTCGGAAGGACGGTGCTCCTGTCCATTGACACTGATCACAACTTCGCACAAAATTCCTCACATCTCTATATAAATACGGCCACCAGTATCTGGTTGATCGGATTCGATTTACTGTACTTATAAAGGCAAAATGCCCTCTTGAACTCCCTGCGTAAAGGGCTTGGATTACCTTCTTCCGTTCCGGGGGTTCTAGGCATCATCTGAGAACGTCATCCGTTCCTAACCTAAAAAGGACTCCCCTAATCAAAGTATACGGAGCCACTTTCTTTTGGAAAATCTCTTTCTCCTCATGACTCATCTAGTCCGGATATCTAGACGTCATCAAATAATCTATGATATCTTTGTATTCAGAATCAAATTCATCATTGAGGTAAAAGACTTCGACCAAAGGGGAACCTAAAGTTTCTACCACTGCCGGATTCATCACCGGATTCGGGAATTCATCCGGAAAATCGGCAGATATATCCGTAACGAAATTCTGTCCTCTTTGCCTCGAGAGGTAATCCGCATTAACATTTGCCTTTCCGGGTTTGACTACAACTTCGTAGTTAAATTCTTGCAAGAGCAAAATCCATCTAGCAATCCGGCCCGACAAATCTGGTTTGTTCACAAGGTATTTCAAAGAATCGTGATCCGTATGGAAAATTACCTTGTACCCCAGTAGATAATGCCGGAACTTCTTACACGAGTAGACCACGGCTAACGCTTCCCGTTCCATGGTGGTGTAATTCCGTTCCGCCAAATTCATTTGTCTGCTCGCATAGTAGATTGGGTTCTCCCGCCTTTCTGCGTCAAATTGCCACATAATAGATCCCAAACACCAGCCCGATGCATCGATAGTAACATGGAATTCCTTTGTCCAATCCGGGATTGACAGGATCGGACCTTTAGCCAACTGGGTCTTCAAATCCTCAAAGGCTTGCTGTCTCCTTCCATCCCAAACGAATTCCGTATCCTTCTTCAAAAGTTCCGTGAGCAGAATAGCCCTCTTGGCATATCCATTGATGAACCGTCTGTAGTAGCCTACGCATCCAAGAAATCCGCGGACTTCCTTTATGTTGGTTGGAGGTAACAAGGAAAGCATCACTTTTACCTTATCCAGGTCTGCCTGTAATCCAGTTTGACTTACTACATGACCGAGCAGAATTCCGGAACTCATTCCGAAAAAACACTTGCCCGGGTGTAGCTTCAAACTGGTCTCTCGGCACTTCTAGAACGTCTTCCTCAAACACTCGAGATGACTTTCCCGGTTACTAAAAACAGCAAAGTCGTCTATGAACACTTCAAGGAAATGCCGAAGGAAATCTTTGAAAATGTCCATCATGAGTCGCTGAAATGTTCAGGGCGCATTACACAGACCAAAGGGCATCCGGGTGAAGGCGTAAGTCCCCCACTCCGTCGTAAATGTCGTCTTTAGCTGATCGCACCACTGAATGAATACCTAGTTATAACCAGAAAATCCATCCAAGAAACTATAGCACTCATGGCCAGCAATGTGATCCAGAATAATGTCAGTGAACGGGAGAGGGAAATAATCCTTCTTCGTGGCCGCGTTCAATTTCCGGAAGTCTTGACAAACCCGGATCTTGACCTTACCATCCGCTCCGACCTTCTTCGGAACAATCACAATGGGGGAAATCCATTCGGAGTTGTGGACCAAATAGATGAATCTTGCCTCCAACAATCGATCGATTTCCTCCTTCACCATCAACGAATACTTGGGGTTGAGCCGGTACTGTCGCTGTCGGACCGGAATGGATCCTTCCATCAAGTCAATGCAATGCTCCCCGAGGTGAGAGGGAATCCCTTTCAGATCGGATGGCTCCCAAGCAAAAACGTCCAGATTCTCCTTCAAAAGTTGAATATATCCGGATCTCTCCGTATCCTTCAAGAGCTTATTAAGATAAAAACTCTTGTCGGGTTCAACATTCTCCTTCTCGTAATCAGCAGGTGAAACAATCAGTTTGACTTTCTCCGCATACCCCTCCTCCGAAAAGGACGCTAAATTTCCCCAACCCGGTCCTACCGTATCATCTCCATTGGCGAGAAGATTTCCACTCCCGATCTGTTGAGCGATCCACTCCGCCGTGAGTGGAACACTCGACTCTCCTAAGGATCGGTCTTCCAATATTGTCTCCCGGATTTCTCCCGGCTCATGCTCTAACACTGCCTCGGAGAATCCATAATTTGCCTCGGATTGGTGCTCGAACGGATCTACATAATAGCTCGCAGCGGAATCTTCCGGATCAGACCAGTCCGTCGTATATCCATCCGAGTCGCTGGTCTCCCCCAAATGTTTCTCCACCGCCCAAGGAATCCGCGTGGACGGCTTTCCTACCACCAGTTCCTTAGCTCCCCAATCTACAAGAACTTGGGTGGAATACAACCAAGGTCTTCCGAGTAACATCGGAAAGGGTCTACCCTTATGAATACGGATGATGACGTAGTTCAACAAATAGTCCGTTTCACCAATCCAGGTTGGCACTTGTGAAAGCCTTCCAACCGGATGTACTCGGGACTGGTCCGCCATCTGGAAAACTTGTTCCGTGGCTTCGAACGTGGTGAATCCCAAATCAAACGCTGTGTCTTCCAACATCAAGTTAACTCCCATTCTCCCAATCCGCCATTGATGGGAACCTTGGGAATCGCACATCCCTCTATCTCTACTGTGACCTTGGGAGCTCCAGCATCTTCCGGTTGAGAAAAGTTGACTGCCACTGCGGGTAGCTTCACCTTCCTCTTTCGCTTCCTGGTCCAGGCGTCTCGGATCAGCTTTTGGTACATCACATTGTCGTGGACTAGTTGTCCGATCGTCACATTCGCCTTCTGATCCTTAATATCCTGGATGATATTATACTCATGGGTACTCACATCCAGAATAACGATCACTGGAGCATCGCTGAATGTAACCGTCTTTTGGGTTCGTACAATATCCGGTCCAAAGATTTCCCATCGGATCTTTGCACTGATATCTATCGAAATCCGGTCACCGTCTGCTCCTTCTTCTAGTCGTTCTATCTCTGGTTCCAGTCTCTACTCTGAAGAAAGCCAATCCGAATCACTACTTGATTCCGGTTTCCTTTTCGACTTCCTCTTACTCCTTTTGATTGATTGTCTGGTTTGGTTCCTGGTGGAACTGCAGGTCGATACTCGGTTGACCACGCCCTCTGCTCGAACTGGCAGCTCCACCTTACACCGTCACTTGTCCGAATTCTCTGTTCCGGCTGAATGACCATAATTCAGTGCAGTCTGCTCCCTTGGAAGAATTTGCACTTGCTTGTAAACCGGTCGCGGTTGCGCTGGTTTGGAGCAATCTTACTCGGCATGTCCATACTCTCCACAATTCTGGCACGGCAGAATCCGTGGTGCACCTTGCCCTTGTCCCTTGTGAGGACAACTATTGGCATAGTGTCCCGGTTCTCCGCAACAATAGCAAATCACCACTTGCCTATCCGGATATCCCGGTACTCGCATAGGTGGCTGCATCCTTGGGCCTTGACTAGGTCCAGGTAGAAAGTTCCGGTTCAAAACATTGGAACGGATTGGAACAGCAATACCTTTTCCTCTCCTGTAAGTAGGTTGAATCTGGTAGACCTCCTCCTCTTCTTCAGCCGCCATGGTGTCGTACGTTTCTTCGTCTAGATACACGTAGTGAACTTGCTTCGGGGTTGCCTTCTGACATTCGCTCGGGTAGTGACCCGGTTCTCCGCATCTTCCGCACCAAACGTTAGCTCGGGAAGTCGGAATGATCCGTCTCGGTCTCCGGTTCTCAACGAGGTTCACCTTGATTGCCTCCAGAGATTCTTGGATCTTCTTCATAAACTTCTTTGAATCTAGATCCTCCATTTTGACCTTAACGACGGTCTTCTCTCTCTGACCTCTCTTGGACAAATGTCGCGGAGGCAAAACACTTCGGTCCTCCTCCAAACTTGACGAGCTGGGATCGAAAACTTCCGATCCGGATGACTCAGAACTGCTCTCCGAATCCGAAATTTTCTTACTATGCTTCGACTTCCGGTTACTCCTCTTGCTCTTCGCCTTCCTTTCACTTCTCCTCAGGGATTTCCGGAATGACTGAGCTGAGTTTTTGTAGTTGGTCGCAGCATCCATGGCCTCCCGTAGCGTCCTTGGTCTCGTTTGGCGGATAAAGAACCCCATGGATTCTGGTAATCCGGCTACGTACCATTTTACTTGCAGACCAGGGGCAATCTCCATAGTCAACTTCTGCATGAGTGCTTTCACCCTCTGCCCATACTTTCGCACGGATTCGGTTGACTTCATCGTGAGAGTACTCAAACGACCTAATGCTCTGGCCTCTCCACCCACTTCTCGGAAAGCCTGTAGGAAGTCCGTTCTCAGCTGATCCCAATCATTCTGGGTCACCTCCGGAACATCTTGGTACCATTTGAGCACTTCCCTCTTCAGCAATCCTTGAAAGATTCTTTGTTGAGCAGCCTCGTTCTCCTGATTGGCAAGCGCGGTCGACTGGAACTCGCACAGCCATTCATCCGCATCCTGGCTTCTGTCTCCCTTGAAACGCTTGTACCTCAATCGGGTCATCCTGTCTTCTTCTGACAACGGTTCGTCTCCTTCCGGTTTCGATACTTGCTCAGAAGTTGGGGGTGTATCCTCCGATTTTGGGCTCTCGTTTCCTTCACCATGTGCAGGTACAAAAATGGGTTGGTCGTCCGGTTGAGATGTATCCGGATCACTAAGACCTAACCTCGACGACTCTTCACGTTGATTCTTCCGGAATCGCCTGATTTCACTTCTCGTCCTCCTTCTCATGGGTGCGAGATCCGATTCTCCCTCGATCTGCCTGAACACCGGAATTCTAACTACCACACGGAAGTCACAGTAACAACTGACTTTAGCTAATAGGGATCAAAATAGAGCTAATAGCTTTAGAATCCCCGGTAGCGGCGCCAGATTTTTGTATGTCGCAGCACAGGGCAAGCAATTTCCCAATTATACTATCAAAAACCACTTTAAAGTATAACAAAGTGACTCGAAAGATCAAACCCGCGAGATTCTGTGAAGTAGATAGCCTTATTTGGTCTCTAAGCTAAGTCAGTACCTATATTTCCTCTTCCGGTTCAAACACACAACCGGAAACACAACAACACCCAGAACTACAATCAGACCCTTTCTTACTTCTCCAATCCGGTGCACATTCCGATTGGGTCTGATCAACTCTCATCTGCTCATACTACTACCTGGTTTAGTTTTACCTCTGTTTCACCATCAGAGGGATCGCCCCTTGTTTTTGAGAGTGGCAGGCCCATCGCTTCTTCCGTGAATTATAGTGGCTGAAGACCCACTTCTTCTTTCTTCAATTCTCTACACTAACCCGGACCCGGTTTGATCCTTCACAGCAACCCAAAAAACTCTCCGGATCACTGGTCACACAAAGATCCCCCGTACGGCCCTTCCATACTATAACGGCCTCAGCGTCTCGTTCCGTCTGTGCGAAGCCAGGCGGCTGCAAGTGAACCCGTCCGTTCCAACCTCTACTAAAGTTCTTCCGTTTGCCCAATGAGGCGGCGAGATCTCTCAGGAGATCAGACACTCAACCAAATTTCACACCCAGGAGTTCTAGCACGACTAAAGAATCCCTCCCTATCCGCCTAGCCTAACAACGGCTGTCTCGCTCGGAATTCTAAACTCTAGAGCTGCTGAGGAACTGAAATCCACTCCCAACGCTTGCGCAACCCGCTCACCTGCACATAAGACCAAAACAAACACGCCAAAGGGAGAAATCACACCCACACTAGCACGCGCCTTCCTAACTCCTCGCCACACGACCTTGCCGCACACGGGAGAAACACACAACAAGAAGCCAAGAGAAGACGTACGCAAAAATGAGGTGAAAGAACTCCCAGCTCCCAAGCGGAGGCTGACTTATGTACAATTTGATTACAAAGCAAAAAGGGACCTCGAAATCCGTGTTGGAAATCCGGATCCAATCCTAATAAGCCAGACCGGATAGTCATCCGATCCGGTCCTAACTATCTTACAAATATTTTACATTCCTACTAACTTCTTATTATATTCTCCAATTCCCCCGCCCAGCGTACGACTCCTAGGTTCCTCGAGCAGTTGATTGAAGATGTCCACCAAGTTCTGGCTCCGTTCACCGGCAGCTAGATCCGGAAGATCTGACCCGGGTGACGAATCTATCTGAATTGGCTGCCCCGTTCCAGGTCTCCTGTGAATCTTCCGTGACTCGGGTGTATGATCCTTGCGCTCACCCGGATTCGATCCTCCTGCTGGAAACGAATCCAGCATCGAAATGTCCGAGAGGTGGATTTCCCGGGAGAATAAGGACCCGTTTAGCTTCTGACTGCTGATGTCCATCCGGTCGGCCACCTTTTGTGCTACCACTAAGGATGCTTCCACCCGATCGGTGAAGTCGCTGAGGATCCAAACTATCCGGGAACCGGATACCTTCTTCTCCTCGTGCACCCCTTGGTCAAATAAGGCCGCCTTGCCTGCGGTGGATCCGGACTCTCCAAGAGTGTCCTTCACCGACTCAGCCACCTTCCGGATTGCCTCCGCCATCTCCCGGACTGCTGCCTTGTCTTCCCTAAGGGTGACCATGTCCGCCCTCAGAGTATCGACTTCCTCCTGAAGTCGACGGATCTCCGTCTCTTGTTTCCGGTTCTCTTCCGGATCGGCCAGGAATTGCCCCACCTTACTCGGCAAATCGCTATCGACTGGTACACCCACCAATTCCGAGATAGTGCTCAAAGTCCTCCGCTTGACCTCCCAGTCCGCCCGTATTCCGGCCAGGACAATCGTTAACTAGTTGAACGGGTCGGTCGGATCCTCGAGATCCAGCATCTCAACATCCGGTCCTTATTCTGGTGTGGACCGGGGGTTCGAGGGGGGTCTTCTCTTATGAGGAGGCGTCGTCTTCTGACGCTTCCTCTGTCGGATCAGCTCCTCCTCTTCTTCTTCTTCCGTCTCGGGTTCGGATCCGGTCTGCTCCTCCACCTCGTCATCCGAACCCAACTCTCCATACTTCAGGATCGATTCCTGAACACCCCACGTCTTCTCCTCAGTAGGAGTGAGAAGTTGGTTCCGCTGGTAGAGGTGGAAAAGGTAGGGACTCAAAGGAGTGGCCCTACTCTTTCCGATCCTTGTCACCAGTTGGGACACCAGATCGGAAAAGATCCGAGCCCAGTTTATCTTCCGTTCCCCGCTTAGGGAACCGAAAATGGTGTTGCTGAGGGTCATCGTCACCCTCGTCGGCTTCTCCGGGTGGATGATCGGAACCAGGAACTGAAGGAGGTTACGATGCCGGTCATTCTTACAGTCTGCGACCGTGTACCCATCCTTGTTACTCGTCTCTCCATGAAATTTGTCATGGATGAACTCGTCCTTCCGCCCAACCATATCAGAACCTCCCATCCGGAAATTGTAAACTTCCCTCCATCGTTCTTCTTCCCATTCGGTCAAGTGGCCCCGGAGAGTGTTGTCGAACTCGTTTGACACCTTGCACTTGATCTCCCTCACCATCCGCTCCTCCTGAAACCCCCAGGGTTTATCCATCAGAACGAGGCACCCCATGGCGTTGAGATCCTCCATCAGCTCAGTCCGGGCCGGTTCCTCCATAGGAATGGCCGGAACTATCTTCCGGAGCTTGATGTCGGAGGAGGAACTGGGAGCACCCGGTCTAGTCTTACGCAGCTGAGGCATGGACACCAGACGACCGCTGGACCCTTACCGATCGTTACCTCACTCTCTCCTAGCCGCACGTCCCGTTCCTCACTTCCTCTCGTCCGATCTCAACCGGAAAGCACTCATGAAACCTGCAACCTACACGTTCTTTACTCTTCCTACACTCTCAGACACACCTAGCCGGAAGCGCACATACATCAACGGCTTTGGCGCGGACGGAGGCGAAAAAGCGCTCAAGGTCAGCTCCAGAGCTCAAGGGGAGTAAAGGAGTGAAAATGAGGACGACCAGCCCTTATATACTCTCAGGACCCCTGGCACATCATCATGACCTTTTCTGGTCCGGTCCTCTCTCGATCCGGTCCAACCCTAATCCGTTTTGAGGTGAAATCCGGATATGATTCCACTCCTGAATATTAACATTCTGACCGGATTAGATACAGTTTTCTCCTTACTGGATTATCGTTGCCTATCCGTAGTTTCTTTCTACCCTTCTAACCGGATATGGATCCTAATTACCTGTTTCCGTTTCGTTATTTAGACAATCAGAGGAAAACCAAAAATTCCGGTTGCGACACACTGGTAGAGTTTGAAGTTCCGGACTTAGATCCTGAGACCGAAAACAAGGGAGAGTCCTCCGATGAGGGCGATAATGAGGATGAGCAGAGCGAGTCTGAGGACGATGAGGATGAGAGTGAGGGTGATGAGAAGGGTGATGAAACGAGAAGAAGGGTCAGGTAAAGAGAGAGCAGACTAAGGATACCGATCCGGTCTGGGGAGACAAGTCACTAGAAATAATCACCTGAGATTTGAGCGACTTCAGGAAATGATACGCGGTAGTACGAGGTGCGATGCAGACCATCTGCACCATAGTGGGCGCCGCCCACCCAGCTCAAGCCTTAACCCGGGTAATACGGCTTACCCGAGAGAAGGAGAAGAATGAAAGCAAGGAGGAATTGGCAAAGCTTTCCGGCCAAGTGGCCACTCTTAAACAGAAGTTGTGCCAGAAAATGGAAGAAGTGGAGAAGGAGAAAACGTTCTCCAAACAGACGAGAGACACCATCTCCCGAATCCGGGAATTCATCACATCCGGGTGAAGTTGTCAACAAAGCTAACTTGTTTGACCAACAAGTGATGGTGGAAGGACGATAGCTGCATCAGAAACTCATACTGGCGATGATAACTTATCACAAGAGGATGGAGTCTACACTAGAGTAGCTGGGAGAAGTGATGCACGAGATAAACCCTCAAAGTGATCCTATACCGAGACCGGAATCGGATCAAGAACCAGTTCAGCAGCCAACAGTAGAGGACAAGGGTAAAGGTGAGACTTCTCACGAGCAACCAAACTTACCTGTACCCGAGGAGCACCAGGAAGCCAAGACGAGTCAGGTGCAGCAGACTGAGGTGGAGATCACCAAAGTCACCGACCCAGGTCCGGAGGATGATGATTTGGAGATTACGAAGGTGACGGGACCTGATCCAGCAAAGACACAAGGACTGGAACCGGCAACCGGACCAGGAGGGTCCATTCTAGAGGAGAGTGCCAAGACAAAGCAGATCAGCACCCTCTCACCTTCTAAGTCTTCTTCCAAGACTCCCGGAAAGAAGGTGCAGTTTGGAGATGCAGAGAAGATGACGACCTTGATGCAGTCCGTGGTGAAGACAGAGATTGGAGCCGGTCGCAGCACTTCATCCGGCTCACCAAGTAGTGGTCTAATCAGGAAACCGGTTGGAGGAGATGCAACACCTCAGAGCAAGGTGGCAAGGCCTGCTCTAGTCTCGCATAAGAGAAAGGTTTCTGAGCCACCGTCGGCCAAGAAGAAATTCACCAAGGCTCAGGAAGAGGAGGAAGAAGAAGAGGATTCTGACTATGATGAAGAAGAATCCGGGTCCGACCAGGATTCTGAACCTTATTCGGATCCCGATTAGGCTTTGGCAGAGACCCGAGCAACGAAGGCGAAGGTGGCCAGAGAAAAGGCCAAAGTCCGGTCTAAACAGATGGCCAGGCAGCAGACCGGAAAGAAGCCCTTAATCCGGAAGGGACCAGCAAAGGCAGGGTTTTCTCCAGTTAAGAAGATTAGAAAGTAGGTGAAGGTTTTGGCAGTGATTGTAGGGTTGCATGTCTAATTTTGACAAGTAGATGTGTAGGTATATTTTTAGTTTAGAAGGAGTTAGGTCTCAAGTTGATTCCGGATTTTTAGGATCTAAGATCCACTTTTAGTGGGAGCTTTTTGACTGTAGCTTAAATTACCTAAATTAGACATGAAGTTAGGAATGAAACGTGTCATTCCATTAGTTGTTTTTGGCCTTAGGCGCTTTTTGAGTTTGAAGGGTAGTTTAGTATTTAAAGGCGGATTTTAGGTTTGATCCGGGTAGCATTTTTCATACTTTGTATTCCCAGTTTTCTGTAAATGCCATTGGAGTTTTTCAATTCACAATTGTGAGCTGTACCTTTTAGCACTTGTCCGTGTTATCGTAAGAGCAGTGAGATCATGCAGATTTGGGTAAGGAGGAAGTGATACCCGGATACAAGAAGTATTTGGTCCCTGGAGAGATTGCGTGTTAGACAGGATACCACAGGATTTCCTTGCAAGGATTAGAGCTGGCTTTTGTCAAGAAGCTGCTTTTGTCAAGAAGTATTATAGCTCTCCTGTGTTTTCTTGACACCCCTTCTCTACCTAGGCTATGGATTGTCCTGTAGTCTGTCATTGTAGTAATTGTTAGAAGAATCCAGACTTTCTTGCGTGACTTGCTAGCCTGCGTAGTTCATCCGATTTAGTTGTAAGGAAGGTCTCTTTCTCGTTGTTCTTGTCAAAGTTTTCTTTTCAAGTTTATATCGTGGATCTTCTGACACGTTAAAACTCAGAGGGTAGGAGTTAAGCTTCCTTTCTGAAGCTCAAAGTTGCAGATCCCTCTTGGTCCAGAGGTTAAACTCGAATTTATTACATATAGTTACATATTCTAGACCGGATATATAATTGGGAAAAGAATTTCCGGTTCCGGATTATTGGAATTGGACCTGGTCTAGACTAGTACTTGGGGTTTGTTTTGGGATATCAACTCACTTCATTCCGGCCATTTAGGAGAATTACACCGAGATCTCTGCAGAACAATACACGAGTCACTTTAGAATCCATGAAGGCCTTAGAGAAGGATTTTGTGCTTTCTGTGCTACAACATCTGAAAGGATACGCATTGGGGTCAAGGCCGTCAAAGGGGGAGCTTTGGTTGAGAGCTGCTAGAAGAAGTGGAGATCCCAAGAAGATTGCCGAGGCATTAAACACCTTACTTGGAGCAGACGGTGTGGGAACCAGAGTACCACACTTAGAAGGAGAAGAAATATTTGGGAGCACAAAGAGGAAGTTGGATGTGCCCATTGGTGATGCCGGAGACTCACACAGACCGGACAAAATTAATTTCTCTCAACCCCGTGTGAGAACAAGGTCCAACACAACTGTTTCTCAGGCTTCTGGAGATAAAGGTAAACAACCTCAAACAAGTCCTGCTCAACACGTTACAGTAGCATTTGAAAGCGACTGTGATACATCAAAATGGCACATTGCGAGAATCAGCCACAAATCTAACGCGAGATGTCAAGCTCAACAACAAAGATCCAACATCAAGTGTACCAGTAAGATTGCAAAAGGGAAGAAGGGAACTCCAGCTCCTACCTATCGCAGTAGAAAAGAAGAGTATGGGAGCAAGCGAGAGGTGGTGGTTGATTTCTGGTTCTGCTGGGATGACATTGAACGATGCGTGAAAGGTACAAAGCAGAAGTGGGTTTTGGAGTGGCCGGAAGTGCCGGAGGTTTGGCCAATTCTATCGGAAACTAACCTAAATTGAGAAGAGACATTGTTGCTACAACATGCAGGATTTTGCCTCCAGGAACGACCTATATTGTCCCCACGTCAACTATTCAACATGTCAAAGATTTTCAAACCTGTTTTGTGTGACCAACCTCCACTGTGGAACTCAGACGTGTATCCTACTGTGAGGAACAGCAGAGCCATTCGAAGGATTGCAAACGCACCTACTACCGAACAACGGAACAAATGGGAAAGTGCAGGTAATGTTAGAGGGCAAATTATAGGAGTAACATTGCTCCCTTTTCCAGGCCTTGGTGCAATTGTAGAGTTAGAGACAGGGTCAGACTTTAACAAAAATGCATACCGAGTTACATTGGGCCAATTCCCGACGTGCACATGCCCAGACTTTGTGAATATGGCAGTTTCCGCTATAGGAGGTCGGCAGCAATACGTGAATTGCAAGCACTTGTACTATTTGTACAGGTACTTTTGCAAAATGGATGTCAACGAAGACAAATTCATTCATGCACCAAGTTATAGCTTCAATGAATTGAAGCTACTGCTAATTCGAGCTGGAATAATTACACTTCCAAAATAGGCATGGCCACATTTTCCAATGTAACTCAATTGTAATGCACTCATTTTTATATATTACAACTGAAATGATTTGATGCATACTGTTGTGGATTTAATGTCCGGATCTATATCCAATCTACTGTCCATTTTGTCCCTTTTCTTTGTAATACTTTCTTTTTTTAAGGGGACCTTAACTCTTGATTCCAGTCCTCCCTTATTTCAGCTTTTCTTCCATTTCTTTTGAGATCCAGACGTCTTCTAGTATTTATAGATTTTAATTTTCACAAAGTACCAAGATAATCAAAATTGGCAAACACACTATTTGAAACCCACCTAATGCACTTCATAGTTTTTTATTATCAAATATGTAAGCAGATGAAGGAAGAGTGACAAGACCAATGTTCCCAGGTTCCTATTCATATGTCCCATAATGATTGGCATTTTGGAACATGCCACTATAAGAGGTTTCATGTTCAATGGTTATATATGGCAGTGGGCCCTCTGGGGGAATAGCCTTTCTCCGTGATTATGCGGAGAATTATATTCCCCAAGGGTTCTCTGCCATTTTGTTTAATATGATAAAACAAAAATGTATAGATAAAAACACGTATAGAATAATAAAAAAAATATATATAGACTTGGCTTCAATTGGTTTCTGGGCTTTCTTTATTTGCTTTCAAAATCCATTCCAATTGTAATTCCTTAAGCATAGTCCCAACAATAAATCACTCTCGGTCTCAACTTCATCCCCCATTTCTTCTTCTATACTTTTTTGAACAATACCGCAAGCACCTATTCACTTTTCTAATTTTTTTAGAGCTTACATTTTCTAAATACCTTAACCTCAATGAGAAATGACTCCCGCTCTCAACTTGACCCTTCATTTTTTTCTATATTTCTTGGGATAACATCGTGGTCACCCCCACTTTTTTTTTTTTTTTGGAGCTCAGGTTTCTTAAGAATCCTAAACCCATAAGAAATGACTCTCGGTCTCACAATGTAGTAGATTTTTTCTACTACAAAAAATCCAAGAAACACATAAAATATTTAATAATCCATGGTCATAGGTTACACGGTTATAGATCCCAATTTTACCATAAATAGCAAAAAAATCATTTTTTTGAACTTTTTTAGCAAAAGAAAAATTTGGAGGCACAAAAATGGAAATTTTTTTTCTTTAGGCTCCAAGCTCACAGGCTCCAGGCTCCACGCTCATAGACTCACGGCTCCAAGCTTGCATGCTAGCGTCGTTGGCGGAGAGCATAGAGCTTAGATTTGCGAGCGTAGAACGCTAGAAGTTCGTTACTTTTTGGAATGGGGGCGATAAAGTAAAAGTTATAGAACATTTTAAATGAGAATACTCCTGGAATTTATAATAATGAAGGACCTATGACCGCGGAGTAGGTTGTAGAAATATGGTGGAGAGGAGTTTTATTTTGTTAGTGCACGTACCGTCTAGAAGAGAAAAGTTGCAAGTTACGGTCACAAGGTCCTATAATTGTGGTGATAAGGGTGTGAGAAGATATAATATCTGTGGTTCTGGATCGAAGCAAGAAGAAGAGTGGAAGGGAAGTCAAGTGGGAGTGAGGAGGTACTGTTTAGGGGATTGCAAGAGTTAGGGAGGGTATGTGATGGAGAATGGGCTATAGTGGTGGTAGAGGAACAAATAGTGGTTATAGTGGTTTAGCTTATGTTTAGACTTTAGAAGGCGTACACAAACAATTTAGGGTGCGGAGAGATGGTGGGTTTAGAGTCTACGGTGATTACGAAACACTTGGAAGACAGCCACAGTCGGCCCCGACAGCGGAAATGGATTTAGGGATTCAGAAAACCAAGAAGGCTTGGATATGAGACAGACATTTAGGATTTCGGGTACAAACTCATGTCATGCACTGAGAGGATGAGTGCAAAATACTCCAAGAACTTCTATAGGATTTGATTTTAGAGCAAGCAGACAACACCAACAGCTACGTGCACAAACTTTGGCGGTGGCCCTTCAAGTCTCACCACCGTCTTTTTAAAGTAGGAGAGAGGATCACACTGCAATATGAGGACTATTCATACTCACTATGCACCATAGTGTTTTAGTAGCAGAATCTATAGAACCTGTTTTATCTCATTCCAGCTGAAACTAGGAGCACGCATAAAGATATCTACCTCCGGATCTAAACCACAAACAATGACGAATATATAGAACAGGTGCTTACAGTACGTCCATGCTCCTTGCTTGCCAAGTGACTTGTGTGACATGTCTTTGAATGATGGGCAATCGCAGCCTGGGAATTGACCAATTGTCAGCAAATACCTAGATACCTTAGAAATATTTCTGGACTCTAATGTAACAATGCAGCCGAGAGCCGGAGGAGGAATCATTAGAATATTGCAGATCTCCCCGACAATAGACAGAGTAGAAGCGTAGTTGTTGTGGTGCTTCGTTGTTGGAGGAGCAGGGTTTCTCCGAATGTTCTTCCCGTATCGCTTGGTGGGGTGATCTGAAGGATTTGGAGGAGGATAGTTGCCCAGATTCACAGAAATGCCTTCCCCAAACAACTTTCGAGGGAATAGATTGACGCCTCCATAAGTTGAATCCGACGTTTTTGAGAGTTAGAATCTCTTTCCTTGTCAAGTTCATGCCCATCTTAATAGGCCAAACATCAGGGACGACAGGTTTAGAAACTACCCATTTCCGTCGAGTTCCATTGACACAGCAATTGATGTCATCATTGCAGAAGAAGAATTGCATGTTCTCCAATCTAACCTTCTTGTAATTGTCCATCAATCCGGTGTAAGTTGGGGCAGCTGTACTTCGATTGTCCTGCACAATCCTTGCCACACATTTCTTTTTGGTCTTGGCCTGTAGAGCAAAGCAAGCTTTAGCAAACGTCCTCGGGAGTCTTGCAATATACCTAAACCGCTCATCGCAAATAGTCTCCTGAACTGATTTGACATGCTTTGCCGGAGAGTGAGTCAGTGATGACTGTAGTGGGGGAGTAGTGCCTTCTCTTTGGCTAAGTTCAAATTCTCATTGTGGGTCCTCGGCACTGAGATTTACAATCATCGGATTGAGCCGTTGGGCCTTGCGCCTCGGGCCGGAGACACTGACTTGTCAGGGCAATGCGAGTTGAATTTTGATCCCGAAGGGAGATTTGCCTTTTGCTTCAAGGAAACGAAAACTTCTTCCCTTTCCAAATGCGGATCACGTATGCAGAGGACGTCAGCACCAAGCATATTGGCAAGGGCGGCATGAAGAACCTTCAAATTTTTGGAGCATTGAGCGGTGCGTTGGGCTATACAAAGACAGAGTTCTTCTTTACCCGAACCAATACCTGGCTTTCCACCCTTCAGGAATTGGTAGTAGGCAACAATTTGCATGAATGCTCTGACCATGTCATCGACGGAAGCAACGTACAGATCATTTCCTCTTTTGCCCAACTGTTGCAACCACTTGTTGTGGACCGACTCCGCCAAATTACATGACGGCATCTCGGCCAATTCGGTTGGTGAAAGGTCCTGCACGCAATCCTATAGGATGAGTGTTGAAACGAAGAACAAGACTACAAAACATTTGGTGAATAGGAAGGAAGAGATGTAAGAACTGCCACTACCAAGAAGTAGTGCCGATATCGGCATGGCAGTTGCATGGTAGGCAAAATGAAGCAAAAAAACAACTGAAGTTTGCACTTACCAGTTCCATGAATCCTCCCCATTGGCGGTACCAAAAATGCCAGAATGCTAGCCATAATTCGAGTCTTGGAAGTCCTTCATCAGTTAAAGCGCCAGATGATAACCACCATGCACGGATGGCCAAGTACCTACTCTGAGCCTCCTCCAATGATATAGAGTTCTTGTATTGTTTACAAAGTCGTCAATGTTGATCCTGCAGGTCTGCTCTGATATCTGCCTTGGTGTGTTTCTCTAGTGATTGGGTCTAGTGGAAAACGCAAGTCCTTTCGCGGTTGACCATGGGGATTGTTGGGTCACCAGAACCGTATACAATACATACAACATTCCAGTTTGCCTAAGCACTGTCTACTATGAACCTTTGAAATTTGGATTAGTAATACCAAGCCTAGAAAACACAGCATTCAGATTCTTCCAAAACACTTGTTGAGCTGTCACATCTTTAGATTGCACTTTGCAAACAGCAATAGTCATGATGCGGCAATATGTGGAGTTGTAGACGTGACAAGCCATCGTGGTCCAGGCCTTTACTTGTTTAACATGGTGAAACATCATCCATGCATTTTCCAAGTCACCTCCGGGTTGCATACGCTATCGTGTTGTACATTTGTACATAGTGTAAAAATATATATTATATGTTTTATCGAGTAGCTTCAAGGTGACGCCTTCTTATTGAGGTGCATGACATCTATATAAGAAGACTGATTTGCCTAAGCACTTCATCAAATTCCATAAGTAGTAGTTGTTTTCTATTTTAGATTTAGAATGTCAAATTGGAGGATTTTTTCTGAGTCTCAAGATGAAGAATCTCAACTGAAGCGTGAATTTGAATTTTCTCAAATTCCTGCAGATGGAGTGTTATTGGAATTCTAGTTTTTACCTCTACCAGACGTGTGTTGAGTTTGAATTTTTCATTCCATAGTTGGAGTGATTTCTTGAATTAGTTTTGTATTTGTAAAGTCGTATGAGGAAATTATTCAAATAGTTTGCCTTCTCGATGAACTTGAATGAATTTCCTTCTAAGTTAAAGATAAAGAAATAATTGTAGGCCAAATGAGTGTTCAATTATTGTTGTTGTAGCCTTGAAGAGTGAGTTAGGGGCGGACCCCCTTATTTGTGTGGTGAGAATGAAGATAGGGTGAGGAAAAAGGGGACACTAGGGATCTTCTCTCTCATTGTGAGTTTAGAGAGGACCCCGAATGTTTGGAAGGCTATTGTGTTGGGAGTTTAAAGAGTTTTGAAATGAAATTTGGAAGAGTTGTGTATTATAGTGTGTATTTTTTAAATTGATCTCATTTGCTTGATTTGGAGTTGTGAATCAAAAGTTGTGCTAGTTTGAGTGGAGGGGGTTTTGTTGCCTTTGAAACTAAAAGGCAGAGACTTTGATCAGCCATGAAAGACGGATAGGTTCTTGATTTAAAATGAGATTTGGAAAGAGTGTAGAAAATTGTGTTAGCATTTCATAAAGCTATCATTTGTTCCATTTGGAGTTTTTATGAGTGAGTTGTGAGTGTGAAAGTGAAGGAGGGTCTGCTGCCCTTTTTCTCTCAAGGCCAAAACTTTGGATGGCCATAGAAGTTGGACAGAGTTTTAGAATTGTTTGAAACTTAGAGGAGAAGTAGGAGTTTGTGCTAGCTTTCCAAAGAGATATTACTCATCTCATTTGAAGCTGTGGAGCGTTGGAGGCACTCACCCAAAGTTCAGCTTACAAATTAGAGGTTGAAGTTGAAGATTGGAGGAAGTGTTGAAGACTTGTGTGTGTGTGTGTGTGTGTAGCTTGTGGCTTTGTAAACT
The DNA here is from genome assembly GCA_963969595.1 of Neckera pumila. Taxonomy (NCBI): domain Eukaryota; kingdom Viridiplantae; phylum Streptophyta; class Bryopsida; order Hypnales; family Neckeraceae; genus Neckera; species Neckera pumila. Next base: position 4,236,678 of record OZ018412.1, on the reverse strand, counting down.
TTGTTGTTGCGGGCGGCTTGGTTTACATCATTGCTAGCCTCATTTTGTGCCGTGGGTGACGAAGTGGGGTTAATTGCCCACATGCTCGAGACTTGCTTGTTCTCACGGTGAAGCTTGGTTCTTAAAGTTGGTCATCGGGAGTTTGAAAGTTTAGGAGCCCATCATCCGGATGGCATCTCGTGTTATGCTATCCCGTTTTACTTGTCCAAAGACTGTGGTTTCTTATCACCTACCTAACCAAATCCTGACCCGTTTAGAGCCAGCCTCAGGATAGGCCAACAAGGAGCAATTTCAAGGTGAAGTTGAAGATTCGACGTTCTAAGTAGAAGATTCAAGGTTTGAGGTACAAGATTCGACGCGACCGTTACACACCCTAGTCCTAAACCATTTCAAATTGCAGCCAAAATCTCTGCAATTGCCCGAGGCAAACTCTCTCTACACGACAACGCCTAACCAAGTCGTCCCCACTTCCATAGCCCCATTCCGCCATTTTGAAATGAAGACCTTGTCAGAGTCCGCTCCTTGTCCCGGAAACTTGTTCTCCTAGATGAAGGCCCAGTTGCTGGACCCTCTCAGTGTGGTGATGCTATCTAGGACTCCAAAACAACGGAGGTATTGGAAAGTCGTGACCTCGTTTCGAATACTCGGAGATGACATTTGCTTGAATTTGTCCAGGATCGAGAGTAATTCCTCAATTGCTAGAGTCTTCTGAGGCATACCTTCCGAACATAGAAGTAATTTGCCAAGGTACTCCTTAATCGCCTCCAGGACAATGGCAGAGTTTGTTGTTGATGGAGCCCTTTCTACATATTCGCCAATAAGACTCTGGAGTTTGGCAACTGATTTTCGATAATTTCCTTATTTCACAGGATGTGCATGAAATCCAAGATGGATACAGGCACAGGTTATGTGACTTGGGCCGTAAACATAATATATTTTTGTAGAACAACTATCTACACAAGTAGGCTTCACAAGGCAGTGGGCACAAACGACAGTAGAATTACAAGGGGGATTAGATTCAGAAATGAAGGCAGAGGAGGCAAGACCTTCCCACTCAGTTTCATTTGACGGAGACAAGCGGTTGGGTCGACTTCTATATTTGCAATCAGTATTCGTGCAATGTAAATGTCCCAAGCAATTGGACAATCTGAATGAAAGTTGAGACGCTGATGGGATATGCGTAATAGCCGTTCGAGTCCAAGCGTGTCCGTCATCTTTTTTATCCATGCCATGCAGCTGCCCGGCCTTTGTAGATAGCAGATACTTCCCCACTGGAGGGAGCTTGAAGATAATATCACCATTAAAATCTGGTGGCAGACATTCTACCTTCTCTATTGTAATTGAATTGTAATCTAACTTGCTAAGAATTGACCTAGCGCCCTTGTTGGTATTCAACTAGCGTAGGCAGTGGACAATACTCTCAACAAGGGGCAAGGGAGGCTTAGAAGTGGATGGACCTGAACGACGGAAGGGATTTGACTCAAGAACGGAAGGTGCGTGCACAACCAAGGGTCCTGCAAGGTCAGAAGCAGTAAAGTCAAGCATGGAAAGGATGCAGTCACTATTAGAATCATCACTGAGAACAAGGACTGGACCATCAACATGCTCTAATTTAACGTTCTGAAGCATTGGGGTGACCTCTGATGTTGCAGAAGAACGTCTAGGTGTACAATCAACCGTATTGTCTTTCATTCCATACACGCGATAGTTTCCGGGTGACAAAGACCAGACCTCACCGCCAAGAGAGTCACTTGACATCTGCGCTACAGTTTCAGAGACCTGCCTCAAGACTGGGTTAACGACATCTAAATCCAAATGCAAAGTACCTTCTATAATCTGAAACCGCAAAGCTAGACAAAAACAAGTAACTCTAGTGAAGCCATCTTCCCCCACGATGAAAGAAATAGGCACTGTTGGTCCATCTCCTCGAATTACAACCTCATTAGAGATGGCATCCTCCAAGGTAGACATGACAACCCTAACTCATGAGGAGGCAATACAACAAACATGAAAGCTAAGTGCAAAACAAGGACCAAGTAAAATCTAGCTACTATATTCCTTGAATAAGTAAGGTAGAATTTTAGGAGTACGTCAATAAAGTGTACTCATTTCATAACTAAAGACATGCCGCCATTCAATAGTTCATTAAGGCAACATAGTACTAAACCAAACTTTGTGGTACACGTTCATTTTAATTAGCATCCGTTCCTAGTTACAGTGAACACTGTCGGAGCTGCAGCCGGTTTTAAAAGGAAAGATTTTTGGATGTTGTATGACTTACAATGAATAAAATAGACTGGATATTAAAAGTATGTGTGGTTGGAAGAGCAGTCCCTTAGTTTATTTTTTAATAGGGGACTACTCTTTGAGTAGCTACAACTACTCTAGAGGTAATAAGGAGCCCAGAGGTCCGTAACTTGTTTTCTTGAATTTGTTGAACTGTCTGCGGAGAACCGTCAATTGAAGTGTCAGAATACTCAAACCCACAAATTGGAAAAGGGACGAATTTCGCAGAATGGAAATTCCCTCTATGATATTGAGCACCAGGTTGAACGAGTTATGACAACGCAACGGGGTCAAAGGGATCGACCTGTCAATAGTCATTGTTGACCCGCCAAAATGGAATGATGCCATTAGTGTTTCTCACTTCAGCTTTAAACTTGTAATCATCTGTGCTTGTTGGCATGTCTGAAGGATTTAGCACCCGGTTGGGTTGCGTAATATAGTCTTTATGGCGCAAGCACTTGGAATAATACGTAAATAGCTACGATGGTACATAAATAGGACTAGGGTAATTAGTATTGCAAGGAGTGGAAATGACAATGAATTCCTGCACCCTTTAGAATGCCAAAGAGACAAAAACCACGAGCTTTGTATTTTACAAATCCAAAGCCCCTGAAGAGGTCTAGGATCATGAGGGAGTTGCGATCAAATGCTAGAAAAGCTGATGCAGGAGAGACTATTAGAGTCCTAGAATTCCGTAGCGGAGAACCATCAATTAGCGAAGTGCACGTTCCTTCTCCAAGTAGCCTCACAGAAATTGCAGAGGACACGATGGAGCGAGGACTTGCAGAGAAAACCTCCCCAGGTAGCAGCGAAAGTGGAAGTACACTTGATGAGAGTGCTAGTGATCACGCAGAAGGACCGAGTAGAGAAACCACTCCAGAGCGAGGTAATGTGACAATAAAATTTATGGTTTGCCTCCTAACATCATTGTTGGTGTTCTTGAAGGTATTGTCACCAGTACCTTCTGCTCTATCTGGCTAGCGCTCCGTGGTGGCTTGATCTCCGTCTGGTTGCTTGCGCTTTGTCAAGTGGCTCCGTGGTGGCTGGCGCTCCGTGAAGCCTTGCGCTCCGTCTTGCTTGGATTTTGCTTCGTCTGGCTTGCGCTTCGTCAAGCTTACGCTACTCTTTGTTAGGGGACTACTCTTTGTGACGTCTATTGTTTGCTTTCGGATTGAAGAAATGGAGTGCCGATATCTTCACATGCTGTGTATATTCTGAGATTCAGCTTAAAAGATGAAGGATTTTCTACATCTCAACTGAGGTGGAAGTATTCACCAAAAAAATTTGATGTTCTTCTGATCAGTTACTATAATGTGAGTATCCTGTAAGTTCATTATACGAAAAAGCCTCATCTCATGTTCATTGTCTTGCAGCAAGAGCTAGATGATGCAGTAGCTCATGCAACTAGGAGATTCAAGGAAAAATATCTGGAGAAATGGAGTGAATGGACTACTGGGAAGCTCTACGACGCCATTGGGAAGGTTGTGGATAAGTAAAGAAGGATATGTCATCTGATGTGAAGAAACAACTTCCCATTACTGATCCGAGGCAAACACCGCAATTCTTGGAGCAAGTTCAGATTCACTATGAGAACCGGGAAGACAATCCAGAGGTGTCGCAGGAGAAGTTGTGGTATCTTTCAACCTTGGTCATGGACGCGGCAGTGAAAGTCAAATGGCTGGAGCGATGGAACAAACCTACCTTGCTTCAAGAAGTAATGAGGTTCCCGAAAAACAAGTTCCTGATCATACTTTTTCTGAGTGGCTTCACAAGGCCACCTGGTGGGCACAGGTAACTTGATTTACCTTTTCATCTTTTTCTTGAATTCGATCATGGCCCCATCAGAGTTGTTACTAATTCCCTGTTATAGTTGTCTAGTTCTATGCAAGAACTGTTCGATGCGGCTTTCTCTAAGCTGGATGTCACGATCAATTATCAACCACCTGGTGAAAGTCCAATCCCTAGCATCGTTGATTATGTGGAGCAAAATCACATCCAGCTTTGGGATATTGCATTTTCGCATGAATTTGATGGCAAAGGAGTTCATAAGAATCATCGTCCAGAGTTTCGGATTGGTCTGGATCAGGTTGTGGCCAGGGTTCTCTATCGATATTTTAAGTTCGTGCTGTATGCACGGAACGCCACGTCGAAGACACCATTGTTCTTTCCAAGCTACTTGGACAGACGTGCCGAGAATTGCATGATATTGGATGAGATCACCAGGAAGTGGAAGAAGGAGCACTGGGAAGTTTGTGGGTGGTACATGTCATACGCGCAGTCTAGGCGTAAGTATCCTTAACACAAAAATGTGCTAAGATAACACGAAATATCATCCCAAGGAATTCCAAATGTTATTGCAAACTAAGGATATCCGGATCTCTTCCAAAACACACCCAAGCAATCCGTCTCAACGATTCACTCTCTTCCGCTTGCTACTACTTTCTAGAATCCAATTCGGAATCTTTCCTTACTACTTTCCGGAATCTAATCCGAAATCTTTCCTCACTACTTTCCGGAATCCAATCCGGAATCTTTCCTCACTACTTTCCGAAATCCAATCCAGAATCCGTCCTTGTCCGGGTTCTGGTTTTGTCTAGTCACACTCTGGTTTTCTGTACCCCTGTTTTACCGTCAGAGGGTCCATTGTTGGTCTTTTAGAGGGGTAGGGACTCACCACTTGTAGTTCAAACACTCTCTCCACTAATATTTTAAACAAACACACACAATCCAAACAGAGTTTGTAATAGAGAAAGAGAGGGTAGCAATTCTCACAACTTTCCGGATGGCCAATCCGGAAAGTAGGTCACTCAGAACCACGTCCTATTTCCTTCACTACAACGACAGATCAAGACTTCTTGAATCGACAGAGATGCGTATGTTCTAGAATCTAGACTGATCCAGTAGTTGGCAGGCCTTCCAGGAGAGCGGCGACTTCCTTTTGGCGGGCGCTTACCTCCGCACGGGTTGACAACCGAACTCACTTCCACTCCACTCTTTCCGGATTACTATTCCAGCAGTTTAAAGGTACAATGCACTAATCTTCTTTCACAAATCCAGAACCTTCACACAAACGCTCACTATCAATCAGACCCAGTCGCCTAAGATCCGGATTCCTCCTCACCCCTGCACACTCGTACTTACACACCAACACACAAGTGACCATAGACGCGATACGCAACAGAATGATCCTAAAGTGATCTCCTAAATGCTCAGATTGAATGACAAGGGAAGGGGAATGAAAGGCTAGCAAGCCAGCCCACCCTTAAATACAAAGCAAGGCGACCTAAAAGTCACCAAAAAACCAGGGCAACGGCCCAATTAACCGTTCCAAGAAAGCCGTTCAGATCCTAAAAGTCCGGAACTCGGCTACTCCCTAAAATTCCGGAATTTCCTAAATTTCCAGAGTCCGGTCCGTAAATTCCTTCAATCCAGAATTCTCCGGATTTTGACTGGCGTTTACGTGATTACGTCTGGTTCTGGAAACTTAGTTATGATTTTAGCCTATCAAGAAATTGCTTAATCTATAATCCTAAACTTTTGTTTCTACTTTCCTATTCCTATGCATAAAGTCAAAAAAATTATACTATTTTAACACTATTCTATTCTGCTTTCTCTATTTTGAGTTTTGCATACCCTGACAGTACATTGACTGCCTTGTGAACAATCCTCCTCCCTTTGAGATCAATTTAAGGAACAAGGTGCAACTCAATTTAACTAGGTTGAAGACAATTCATGATACAGCGTCGGTGAAGGCACCTACAAAGAAAACAAGGGGCTCAAAGAGAAAGGCTAAGGAAGAAGCAAAGAAAAAGGCCACCTCGGATGCTGCGGCCACACAAGAAAGTGATGCATTCGCTGTTGGGAGTGTAAAGAAGGGTGCCGGACCATTTGCAAATCCAGTGCCGGATGTAGATACGGACATGGAAGTGTTGGAGGTGGTTCAACCCCCATCTCCGCAGCCTACTCCTGGTGGTGCTCACAATCCTCATCTGCTTGCATTTCATGCGCTATCGAGCCCGCTGTCATTTGCTACGTAGAAGCTGAAGACCACAGTCACCTCTCGAAAAGCAGCTTCGTCATCAGGATCTTTCCTTGAATCCTTAGTTTGTGTTCAAAATTCCAGCCTCTTCCAGATTATGGAGGCTCTTCCAGACATGCACACTTGCCTCGACACTGTCAACAAGTTTGTTCTCAAGGTTTGTCTATTCAATCACCAATCACCCTTATGTATTCCTTGAAATTAGCCTACTAAGTTATGGTTTCTTGCTGTTATGATGCCTTGCCATTCCATGGTTCAAAATCACTGCCAATGTTGACACTTGGGGATTCTCCGTTAGTGTCCACGTCGCATTGTTGTGATAGTCGTTCAGTCTTTGAGGCAAATCGGTTTCTCAATGCATTTGTGTTATGCCATTTTTAACTGATCGATTCCATCTTTTTTAATGTCCAAGTCAAGAAAGAAGACGGTGCCAAGGCTTTGAATAAGTCTTGTCCGCATAGTGGCTTTGATTGGATTCTTGGCAATCTTAAAGATGGCCTTTGGGTTCCATCCATTTAAGTGAATCCCGGCAATGTCCTTGCCTAGAATCAGTACTTTGAGCAACACACTGAAAGTGTTTTTGAGTTTGCGGAACATTTTCTTCATGGTGCGGGTGCAATTTTGTTGTTTGTCCCAGATGTTCCAAAGATCCGGACTGATGTGCTGTCCTATGCAAACGGCTACAATTTCATTATGCATCAAGAGTGGTGGGGAATTAATTACTTGCCCTCTGTATTGTATTACAACTCAACAAATAAGGTAATTACTATTTCAAATCAATTATTGGAATCACTGGATTGTAATTCATTTTCTACCTGTTCTAATTCAATTTCATCGCAATCTCCATTTATAGAGTAGAGGATTCAGGATTCAGCTCTTCATTCACTGGGCCATAGATGCTAGCAAATTCAAGATAGCGGCGGATGAATCACTTGTGGAGTTTGGAATGGGAGTTGCTGAATCCGATGTGTTATTCAATTTCACTTCCGCTGCCTCTCAATCCATGAATGGATCTGTTCCGTGGAGAGGCGCCCATGAGAAGGATCCAATTTTCCTTCAAATGCTAATTGAGGCTTTTACCAAGCCGGGGTCTATCATCCTCGATGCATTTGCTTCTCTTGGTGAGTATTGTTTTCTCTCGTGATGAATTTCTCTCATTAGGCGAGTCATGTATAAAACTAAATTCCTTCATCAGAATTCTAGTAATTCTATTTGAGCTTGCAAATTTATTGGACAACACATTACGGCCCTCGAAGACGACGCGTGATCTTCCGGGATAAGTTGCAGCAGTTCCACCAAGTCAAAGCTACAGCTCCAATTAAACTTCCCGCTTCCAACAATTCACCAGCGATTGCACTGGACATCCCTATTTGGCAGATCACTAAGAAGAACAGATTTAGTAAGTACGTCTCCTGCTTGATCCTAATATCTTTCAGTCTTCTGTTCATAATCAATTCACTAACACAAACTCATTTGGCTTGGAGTGATCACTCTACTCCAATCTCCGGCCAAAGACTATTTTATGGCGTCCTGGGACACAGACCTCGCTCAGTTGCAAGCGGCAGAATCTTCTCCGACCTCCACGTGCAGTGGTAGAAGTTTTTGTAAACACGTTTGTCGTTTTATTGATGACAAGGCAGACGTTGATATAGAACCAAGACCAGCATCTTCTGGTAGTTCCTCGACTTTTTTGTTTTGATAATTTAAATATCACCTGGATTTATTGTTTGAGTTCTTTTCACCCACATACATCTTGTGCTTCCATTTGTAATGTTCAGCGTCTGTATATGTCGATGTAATGGTTCATCTTAGCGTCCATTCAGAGTGCAATTGAATTTCATTGTTCACTTCAAATATATCAATTCATCAAACTCTTTTTGGCTTGGCCTACGCTCTCTAATACTAAGGAATTATTTAACATACACTGCATTAAAAATCAAACCCTCCAAAATTTGAAGAAGTTCTTCATGTGAAGTCTCCATGATTTTAATCTTCACTTTGTTCATAAATTTGTTGCAGTCTGTTTGCTCTATCATCGGTTAATGCATTCACAATATAAGTTTTATTTATGGATGTTCTTGGAGGACATTTCTTTTCTGTTTAGGACAACCCTGAATCCACAATAATTTCCAATTTTGTCTTCAATTGTTTGAGACACACTCATGGTTGCAGTTTTTTAAAGAATATGAAATGGTTCTATTTGAATTAATGGTGTGATAGTGTTTTAAGGATCTCTTCCCATGGCCTTAAGGTAACAACAGCCATAGGGTAACAACGGCCATTGGGTATTAACGGCCATAGGATAACAACGGCCATAGGATATCCACGGCCATAGGATAACAACGGCCATAGGATATCCACGGCCATAGGATAACAACAACTATAGGGTATCCACGGCTATAGGATACCTACTCTATTTATTCAATGAATCATTTTTGTTTATCATTTAACTGCCCTGTGCCTATTACCGTGGTCAATTATTTCTCACATTTGACCAATCTCACGGCTATAGGGCCCTACAGTTGTAGATTGGTTCTATTTTTAACTTTTGTTTTGCTTAGATTTTATCTTCTACTTTTACTTTTATAGAATATGCCTACTTTGGAGGTCCCGGGGCTCGCAAAAGTACGCTCACCGCACGCAAAATAGCATTGTCCATTCTTCTTCCAATGCCTCGGAGGTTATTTTTATAAAGGCTCTGCAACTTTCAAATGGGGTCCTCATTTGGAAGGTAATCGATGGGATTTAGATAGGAAGAGGGTGGCCAATCAAGATAAGAATGCCTCCGTTGAAGACTTGACTAGTATGGCTTATCTGGACTCTACGTATGGACCTTACTACCAAAGTCAAGCACTCGACTATCTTTTGGAAGCACACTCTCCGCAAACAATGAGAACCCTCCAAGCTCTGAAGGACTCCAATGTCTTGGAATCCATTTTGAACGCGAATGGACCAGCATCACGAACTTGTGCGAAGCGCAAGCTTAGGGTTGGAGAGTCATCCAATTACAAACGTGGCGAAGGAAGCGGTTCAGTAAACAACAAAATTGTTATCAATTAAATGTTTGCAAGAATCGTTCACTTGCAGATCAGTTTTGAGTAATAACAGAAATCCAAAGTGGCTCAATAATATAGGGTCATATAATATCCATACTCGCCTAGTTGAATAGTATATAGTGCTTTAATATTCCTTTTTCATTCCACTTATACGGCTTTGTATTACAATTTTGTACTTATGCAAAGCGGTTTTATAATGCTTTGATATTATATAATAATTTATAATTCTTTGATTTTGTATAATAAATACTACCTTTATTGCTTCACATGATTGTGCATTTGTGCGGTAATATATTCATCAAGAAAGAAATCGGTGTTCTTATTCTTTTTCCAGAAATTATCAATTGTAATAGACTAATAATAACAGAAGGAAGGGCCTTTCTATTCCCATCATTCCATGTAGTTATAGAGAAATTAACTTCCAAGACATGAAGCCAAACTAAGTAAACAATGCATGTTCTTCTCATTCTTGATTTTTTGTACAGGAAAGAGGAAATGGTCCAAAAAATGAAAGGATTTTATTTCAAAAATATATATATTGGAACGTAATAATGGGATAAAATACGTGTTATTCTTTTTATGAAGCAAAGTCTCTACAATTCTTTAAGAAAATTAATAAATATAAAAACATAATAATGCAATAAAATGGGTGCTATACTCCTTTGGAGGGGATCCAAGAAAGTTTCAACTGTTTTCTCTAAAATTAATGACTCTTGCAATTTTATTAAAAATCCGCGAGAAATTGAATTACTTTAGAAAATGGAAGTCTTTCTTATTAAAATAATTCATACATGAAGAAAGACAATGAAGAGGAATATGATTCTTCTAAAATAAGTAGAAGAGCATAATAATGAAAGAAAATCAGTGCTCTTCTGCTTATTCAATAAATAACCCTTCACAATAAAAAAATCCAAAAGGATTCTTATTCTTATTAAAAATAAGGATTTGGATAGTACTAAATGGAAATGACTATTTTTTATGTATGAATAAATAACATTCATTCATAAAAGAAAACAATAAAGACAATTCGCCTTCCAAAAAAAAATTCAATCAAACATAATATTGATAATAGTGAAACAAAATGGGTGCTCTTCTGATACAACTATACAAGAAATACTTATTCACAAATCTAAAAACGAAATGGGGTTAAGGCCTTCACTTTCTTCCAACAAAATTTGGAAATATTACTAAAAATTGGAAAGGGTGTTCATTGTTTGAAAAAAAAGAAATGGAACCTCCAAGAAAAATAAATAGCAAATTAGCAATAGCATTTAATTTAAAAAGAAACTAGAACATAATAACATAATAATGAAAGGAAGTGACTAAGTGAGTGCAGTTCTTTTTATGTGCACGGGAAGTCGGGAATTGTCTATAGTTATTTAGAAAAGTAATAAGTATTTTCTTTTTGGTTTAAATATTGGAAACATAATAACCTAAAAAAAAAAGTCTTTTTGGAAATAAAGAAAAAATATAAAGAAGGTTGTCATTCTTAAAGATATGTATATCAAAACCTATTAACAAAAGAAAACAAGTGTTTCCCTTCTCATATCGTAAATTTTACTTCAACTATCAGAAAATGAACGACAATTTAGGGTTTCAGTAAGAAAAACATAATAAGAAACTCAAATGAGTATCTTTTGCTCATGAATTTCATTATCCTACCCATAAACAAATAAGGCTATTTTCCTGCCTAAAGAAATTGAAAACAGCCAATTCCATAGCAAAGACTATCAAAAAGTTGGAATTTTCTTCTTTTTTTCATATCTAAGCGGAGGATCTTACATGTAAGTTGTATGACAATGTGTGGAAAATATTTAAGAATTTCAGACCACATGAATTGCAAGATATTTCCATTTGAACTACATATGAAGTGGTTCTCTAGCATATTGTGGGACTAAATTTCCTGAATTTGAACATTATGCACTTTAATTTCATGCACTACAAAGTTCTGACCTTTAAATCTTCATATTTTATAGGGGAAAATTGAGTTGAGAGTCTACCAAGAAAAAGAAGATAAAATAAAAATTATTTTCATTATTAAAAAATTGTTAAATACAAGTAGCCAAGTAGGTATAAGATAGAAGGATAATATAGATTTTTGATGTCCATTATATTGATTAAAGTTCAATAATTTAGTAATTTTGAGATTATTCTAGCACAAAAACTATACCACGTGGACCTATTTTATTTTATTTTTTGTAAAAATTACATTCATAAATGAATCTTACACATTATTATATTAAAAAAATGCTCTAAGTGCCCAAATAATAAGATTGCCCACAACTTTTTTAGAACAAATCCAAATGCAATGAATCAAAGCTCTTCAATTAAAAAGAAATATACTGTATGGTGGAAAAAAATCATTTAAAAAAAATGCAAAATTCTGTTGGTTGTCCCTTCTCCCCTATTTTGAGCTTTTTTGGGCACAACTTTTGTTTACGGCAGAGGATGATAAAAAAATGATATTCCCAAAGAGATTATCAATTCTCCTATCTTCAAAAAAAGCTGTAAAAAGTGATCACGAGAAGAACTCAGCTCATACGTACCTGCTGGAATTCCCAAATGTCCTTTGAATGGATAATGGTCCTTGCGATATTATTTAGGAAAAAAATAGACAGCGTATTCATGATTTTGACAAAAATCCAATATTAGAATGCAAGAGAATGTGTGCTCTTTATTTTAGCTCTTATAATAGATATCTAGAACAATTTTGTATAAATTAACAAATGTTCTTATTTTATTGTATAAAAAAAAATTCTCTAATAAGGAAAATCAAAAAAATGGGTACTCTTATTTTCAACGAAAAAAAGGTTGAAAAATAAAATTAATTAATCTAGGGTATTTTTTTAATTTAACATAAAATTCAAAGACAATAAACTTTAAGCGGTCTTATAATATTTGTGCATTAAAGATTTCCACCCTTATTTCTGGCCACCACTATCTTTTTTTTTATAAAATAAATATTCTATGACCAAAAAAAAGATGACATTTTACATTTTCATGAAGGAAATAGTTAAGGATACTAATCCTTTAACTCCTACAAAACCAACATGTGTTTCTAGAGTATTGACTACATAGACATTTTGGGCATGATGAATGTCACTACAGATTTCTATGTTTGGGCCCCAATTTTAATAAAAGATGTAGATGAAGAATCACTGTAAGGCCCAACAATTTTTATAAAATCTCAATAAACAATTATCCAAGCTATCCCATAATATATAGTTTGTTACTTTGATTTTGAGCTTGGACAGCTGGTGCAGATTTAAGTAATTCACTTTTTTCATAAACAAAAAATAACAAAAGCGTTTTCTAGAGTTTTATTCATAGACCTTTGAGTCAATCAATTTTTATGAAATCAGTGAATCTAACGTTAGAGACATTCAACTCTATAAATGTCAATTATTGTTTCTATATTCAAAAATATATCTTAAAGTCCTTTATTTAAGTCAAGTTCCAATATTTTTGAAGAAAATAGAAACCTTAGTTGTAGATTGTTCATTACAACATTGCCACTACTAGGATTGGTCTTTTTTATTTCATATATAAATTCTTAACAATTCAATATTTCAAATCATGTTCATTCCTTCTTTGTACTCACTATTTCTTTCCTATATCTTGTACAAATCCAACTGATGTGAAATATCTCAAGCATGACACCCAATTGTCTAGGAAAAACAATCCAAAGAAGCATTACCATTATGCACATTTTTCCATAGAAAAATAAGCTTCCATAGTGCAATTGCCAAGTTTTTTGGAAGGCCCTCAAAAAGGTTTTATTTCATTTAAATGCTTATATATTGCAATCCCTGTAGTGGAAACTTCTAAAATTCTGTAACAAATGGGATCAAGACAGCATACTACTACATCCAAACATTACATATGTTGAAAAATTATTTTTTAGAAGAAAATTAATACTTCTTAAAGAAATGGGAGGTTCCAAATTTCACCGGTGAAAACATAGTCATGGAACAATGCAAAGGTTAAGGATGTGTTCAAGTACTAATGTGTTGAAATGCTATGGTGCTTTTTCACATCCTTATGGGATTATAAGGGCATAAGCCAATTTCAAAGTCATTATATACATAATATTTCAAGGACACTTTTGAAAGAGAAAACATTATATTTCATATTTATTTGAAGTAATTGACATCTAAAAAAGTTGCCCAAACCGATTTCTTTGCACTGGGCTAGTAACAAAAATCCCTCAAGCTTCCACTAACGCTGAGATAGTCGCTTTCTTCTGGCTCTGGCTCCATCTGCTCCAACTCTTCAGGTAGTGCACCTCTAGTAGCTTTGCTCCACTCCATCTAATTCCTATTAAAACGACGTTTGCCTCTCAGTTTATAGTACTCCTCTAGACACACTTCAATTTTTTTCACGTGCAGCTTCACCAACTTCCGAAGATTGGCTAATTCTTCGGGGCTGCTACCATATCCTGGAGCTATAACCAAATTGTCTAGCTGCAACAAATGTTCTACAGCAGTTGTGTATAACTCTTTTTCTTTTGAAATTACTTGCACATCCAGGCTTTGCCTTTCATACTGTAGCCTCAAACGATCGCATTCCAAGATTTCAAGTTTCTTCTGATACATTGTGACATCATCCATCATGTAAGCGCGCCCATCAGGGTTGTCTTGTTTGACATGTTGTTTGACAATAAAACAACTTATGTTTTTATGTCAATACTAACATCCAATGTAATATCTGGATGTTACATTGGATGTAATTATTGACATAAAAACACAAGTTGTTTTATTTTGCGTCCACAAAAATGCGTCTGCCTAGGTTACGCTAATGTCACCTAAAACGTGGGTTTCTTATAGTGTTTCCTGTCAACCTCCGCCTCCAAGCCCTTCTTATACCAATCGACAACAACATATTCTTCGTCCTCACTTCGCCAATCATACTCGTTGTACTTATGGGTGTGGCTATCAGAGCTAGAACCATCTGACCACACTATCTCTTCATAAGGAATGCATAATTTCCCCAGCTTAACTAATGCCAACTTCTTCTTGGCATCAAGTATGGCAACTTCAATCAGCATTGTTGCGTGGGCAGGACGGTTTCCTTTAGGGAGCTCCTTTACAGTCGTCCAATCTACTTCTTTCTTCAATATACGCTCGGCATACACCATTTGGACAAGATACAAAGGAAAACTGTAGTTTCGGAATGGCAAGGATTCCAAATACACTCCAATCCATATCTCCAGGCATCTTTGTACAAAGTCTTCAGAGAGGCAGTATCCAAGATTTGCTTTGTTAGACTCCAAATGTAGCTTGTGACGCCAGAGTGGAAAGAGCTTGTTGATATGGCACCAATCCACGTATTTTTTAATTGTTCGTGGATCTAAGGCTCCAGTTCCCTTCTCCAACCCCCCAAAGCCTTAATCTTTTCATGCAAAAGGATAGCCACACACTTCTTGTGGCTTTTCCTAGTTCTTTTTTGATCCTTATCGCGAAACGCCTTCTTTTGGAGCCGAGTTAGCGATTCGGGTGACATAGGCAGGAATGGTGGGGTCTCATCTTCCATAATGATCACTTTGTATCTAGAATGTTGCTCTAGATATTTTGTCTAATGATCTAATAATGAACCCGTACTACACAAACAAGAAAACCCTAAAGCAATTGCAATTCACATTTACAAAAATACCGTCATTCACCATAACAAGATGTGAAATCAATCTCAAACATGGGAAAGAATTTTCGGAAACGAGGTGGAAAGGGACAATATATCCCCCTCACAACTCAAGCCCCTGGCCCACGAGTACGCAGTTAGCCACTTCTAGGTGGATGACAGTCAGTATGCAGAGCCAAAAGTGGAGAATGCGGGTTCAGGCGATCGCTTTAATACCCGAAGTCGCAACAAGGCAAGCACGGGTCTACGGCGGGTGCGGGTGAGACTATTGAAGCGACCTCGGGTTCTCGGCGAACACGGGTACGGGACTTCTCGTCCCGACTGCGGGTACTGAGTGAACGCGGGTATGGGTCCAAGGCGACATCGAGTACGGGTCCATGTCAACCGCGGGTACGAGTCCATGTCGACCACGGGTACGGGTCCATGGCGACTATATGTACGAAGCTTGTTTTTTTTTCCATTTTTTATGAAGTGCCAAAGTGGTGATATTGAACGTTATAGTGGTGCTCCAAATTTCAACATTCATCCACATATTGGATAGAAAATATCATATTAGCACATATCACCAGGGTTTTTTGAAGTTTTTTAAAAAGTGCCATAGTGGCAATATAAACTTTTGTAGTGGTGCTACAAATTTCAGCATGCATCCATACCAGATAGGAAATATACATATCATATGTCTATAATTTGGTTTCCATCCAAAATCTAGCGATTTCATCCAGTATTTTTTTGTACTTTGAATTTTTTAGGGCGATTTCAACCAAGTTTTTTGCCAATCTTTTTAAAATTTTAATGCCAGGTTATTTTTTCTAGTGCAATAAAGCATCAAAAAACCAAAAAAAAGCGTTGCATATCACATATATACTAATTCAGTTTTCATTTTCATTTGGCGATTTCATCCAAGATTATGAATTTATTTGAAGTTTCTGGCAATTTTGCACCTTTTCAGTACCATTTTTCCCTGTAAGCGTAGTACCAGGCTATAAAATTAAATCATATTTTGCACCAGATCGCCACAAAAAAAAAATTGGTTGGAAGTTGCCCAATGAGACAGATTTCTTAGATGGAAGGAAACATGTTCTGAATTTTTTATTTTATTTTTTCAAATGGGTTGGATTTTGATCAATATTTGTAGGCAAAACTGAAATTACTACAGTCAAACCTAAATTATAAGAGAAATACCACAAAGCGTTCAAATTTGCCTATTGTTGAAAAACTTACTATTTCAGAATAGGGTTGGTATTTTCATTATTAGATCTTATGCATTTTTTTACAAATCAATAGAAACCACAATTTTGACCAATAAGAGAAAAAAGCGTATGTGGAAGATAGAAATTGTACTTGGGGTTAATTTTTAAAATTATATCATCAAAAGTCATTTTTAGGAGAAGCTAAAAATAATTTAATAACTTTCACGGATGCTTTCTACTTTTTGTGCTTTGTACTCTCTTCTTTGATGAAAACTTCAAATTAAGTTTGAGAACTTACATTATGTAATACATTTGTAATTCTACCCTAACCCCTACTATTTTTAGGGATTACAAACGTCTGGAAAAATTAAATTGTATCAAAAAATAATTCAAAAATACATTTGATAAATTTATCAAAAATATCAAAAAGGATTTGGTACCTTTTTTAAAGCATGTTATACAAGTATGATACTTGTTGTCCGTTCTTGTTTTAAATCTATTAGGAAAGTCTAGTCTCTCAATCATTTGTGGCATTTCTGTAAGTGTACAAATATGTATGCTAGCCAGCTTCTATATATATACATATTTAACCCCTGAAGGCGGAAGGTTAGTTTTCTTCTCCAAAACACAAAGAACTACCATTTTCACAGCAAAGATTAAAAAAATTTGAAAAATGTTTTTTGGCCACATTCAACTATAGGATCTTACACCTAACTACTATGAGAATGTTTGTAAATAATTTCAGAATTTTTGACTGCATTGATTGCAAGATACCTGCGATTAACAAAGAGTTGTAAGGCATTTTCCATCAAAAACCACTCAAAACTGCCATTTCTATAGCAAACGGCTATAAAAAGTTCTAAATTTATTTTTTACATATTTAACCATTGGATCTTATATTGCACTAGTATAAGGATATGTGGAAGAAATTTCAAAAACTTTAACAATCTCGATTAAAAGATCTTTGCATTTAAACCTAAGGAACCAAGGTTTTTTGCACCTTATTCAACTACATTTTACAGCTTTGAACCTTCTCAACTTAAAAATTCTGCTCTTACAATTTTGAATTTCTAATTTTATATGATGAAGAATTGAGTTAAGAATCTAGGAAAAAAAATTCAAAACAAAATCATTTAGTTCTCACTCATTAAAAATTTGTGAAGTAGAAGTAGGTTCAAGATTGAGAAAAAATGAAATCATTAATAGCTCTGAGATAGGGTTTGAATATACTAATCTCAATGGTGACATTGTTCTAGCAAGAAATCTTAACCTTGTGAAACTTTTTTGGAAGTAAATTGTCAAATTTGAGTTCAGAAAGGATTCCCAGTTGTTTTAAAAGTTGTTTTTTCAAGAAGATGCTGTAATTGCCTTGAAACTTAGAGTGTCCATAATCATTATAGTACAGAATTGAATTCAGCATGTAGAGGGAAAAAAATCCAAATAAACGTGATTCTAATTATTCCATAAATTATTAAATAGGAATAGGTACAAGAAAAATCTAAAATATTAATATCTTTTATATGGAATTTGAAGTAGCACTAATCTTAATGGCAAGATTGTTCTATACCAAAAATTAACCTTGTGGACCCTTTTTTTTAAATTATAAAAATGGCTTTCAGAAAAGAATTTTACAACTCTGCAAGTTTTTTTCTTTAGGAAGATGCTCTAAGTGACCAAAAAACAAGATTGTCTATAATTTGATAATAAAAAATCCAAATGAAATGAATCAAAGCTTTTTAGAGAGCCAAAAAAAAATCTATAAGAAAAAAAAAATTTAAAGACTGAAAAAAAGTTCAGAGTTTCATATAGGGTTCTTATTCTATTTCAAGTTCGACAACCTAAATCAACACGGCTTGCCCACAATATTTAGTAACTTTTTTACCCTTGAAATTGACAGTAAGTATCCCACCCCAAAACCTTTTTTTGGAGCTCAACCTAGCCTATTCCATTTTATCAATATCAATTATCTACTATTTCCTTGGTCACTAGATGTAATTGTCATATTGACAAATTGGAAACTTCCCAATGAACAATTCTAAGAAATCAGTGATGGTACAAGTCATTTGAAATTTTAAGCACTCATGGTACAAGTAACATTGGCGTTTCGGCCTTGAGGACTCATGATTCAAACATCTTTTTTTTATAGGTTTCACAAGGTCATGATCTCTTAGAACAACAATGTCACCATGGATACCAGCTACTACTGTGACAATTCCCTCTACAAGCTATTCACAGTTTAGAATTTCCTGCAATCCTAAATTAACTTCTACAATTCTACCTAACAATTATTTAAGGGATGAAAAATAACTAATTTTTTTTTCTTCATTTCTAATCACAATTCTTGATGAATGGGAAATAACGGTTCTTTGAATTTTGCATGTCTTTCTTTTCAATCGTTCTTTCAAACTGGCACTCATAGGCCTGAAGGGATTAATGTTTTCTTCTGAAATAATCACATAAAATAAATGATGCAGAAAACAAATCTTACAACAACATCCACTGACTGACATATAGATTTCTGAATTGAGTACACTCAATAGTTTGCAAGCGAACAATTCCAATCACATTGCAATCTAATATAGTAGATAGTTTCCAAAACAAAATCAAGCTTCAAGATTCTGTATATGAAATTGGGCAGACTGCAAACACAATATTAGATTTACTTATGACATTGCACATGGTAAGAAGTATTTTTATAGATTTATATACCATATTACAAAAATAGAGGCAAACAACAAGGCCAACATTTTCATTCCTTCTATGTGCTACCCTCACCACAAGAACTCGTACACTCTTTCTATAGAGGCGATTCGCAGAAAAATGCTTCGGGGGGCTTCATGCACCATGGTGCAACCATGAGGGAGTTCATCACCTCAATGCATGTCTGTCTTTTCTTTGGATCAGGGCTCACAAGTTGACCCAACTTATAAGCAAAGAACTTAGATCCGTCGACATTCCTGAATAGGTCTGGGTCAAAGTCAGTCATATCTCCAATCCTCATCCATTCCGTCAACTTCCCAATAGAATATGAGTCCGAGTGCTGCATATATTTCCGTGTTGATTGCATAATCTCTATGCTTGTATCGGAATTTCAGGGCCTATATACATAGAACAACTTCAGAGCCACCCACCAACGTTGCCGCTGTTGTCGTTCCCTCTCATCCACATCGGGGTAGCTGTAATGCAATGGGGCTTTTTCGTCAAAACGACTTGAAATTCCCCAATCACAAATCCTGATGTAGATTATGTCATTTGAATAATCAGGAAAATGCAACATTATATTCCTCGGGGACAAGTCATTGTGTAGTACCAGGGACTTGTGTATGAGATGTGTCACATATACTAAAGCCCACGCCATCTTTGCCTTGTGTCTTTGGAATAAACTAACTTTTTTTTTTTTTCCTCCGAATGATTCCTCAGCCACTTCACTTCGTTCCATTCAAAACTCATTGGTATCTTGCTATCTTGTCTCCTCAACTCATCAAGGTTACCACCATTCCACCATAATGTGTATGCTTCCATAGTTCTTGAATGAATGGCAAAAAATTTAATTACACCAAGATGATTTAAGGGGCAGTTAAGGGCCTCTATGGACCGTTCCACCCTTGTGTCACGCATACTGTTTGTCTTTGGCAATTTTGCAGCAAAAGCAATGTATGGCAAGATTGTATCCATCCCCTCAATGCGCACCTTACGCACCTTTTCGTGCCCACCTTTACGTACAAATCCACTAAGGGCCACCACCTTTGCCAAATGAGAGATCCATGTCACAAACAATCCACCATCTCGCTGAAATGCCACAAGGATAGCGTCATTTTCCCACTTGAATCCTCTTACTGATTGCTTTGACAGTTTCCTTGCTGTTGTCGCCCACCATTCCATCTTTGACACGAATTCCTTGGCCTGGTCACCTCCTGGATAGCCCGACACTTGCAGGCGCATTTTTTCCATCAACTTGTTGGTATTGAATATGCATTGCTTGACAACGTCATCCAACCAGGCGTATAGTTTGTCAACATAAGTGAAGTCCACATTGTTAAAAGCCTGGGATCCTTTGCAATTGCTTTGTATTAAAACTGTCAAATCATCCGTCAACTTCACGCTGCCCGTTGTTGAATCCCTCAAGTATGTGGACTCCAAGAATTCTACACTCTTTCCCTCATACCATTGCAAACACACTTTGTATGCATACTTTGTATACTCTGAAGGAGGATACGTTGGGTCCCTATCCTGTGCTGACTGCTTCTTCTTCTTCTTCCTCTCTCGGCGGAAACTCCCCATTGCCCAACCTGTAGATATAGGCACTTCAAAGTTCTCTACATCATCCCGATCCCAAGGAGATTCCTGCCTCGTGCTACTACCTTCCTCTGGATTAGACATGAAGCTCGTTCAAAATAATCGATGTGGATTTGGGCTAAATCGTAGATAAAAAGGGCAAAAACTTGCCCCTCCCAATTCACCCCGGCCCACGAGTTCGCAGTCAGCCACTTCAAGTTGGATGAAAGACAATGCGCAGAGCTAGGATTAGAGACTGCGGGTGTGGGGAACACTTACGTACCCGAACTCGCCCAGAAGCGCGTGCGGATGGTGGGAAGGAGGCGCGTGCGAGTACAAGGTGACCACACGTTTGGGTATAGGGCAACCGCGAGTACGGGTACTGAGCGACCGCACGTCCGGGATTAGGCGACCTCGATATGTGGGGACCGCGTCTGCTTTGGTTGTCCGGACTCGGTTGGGCGATCACGGGTAATTCAAGCGACCGCGCCTATCTATGGTGACCGCGCCTAGGTAGCCATAGAGTCATAGACCTTTCTTTTTGAATTTTTGGGATGGAACCAAGATGGCACTCATTTGAGATTTTGTAAAGCACAATAATTCTATATTCATCCATATTTTGGATCAAAAACACTATTCAATCATAATTTTGCACTTTTTTGTCAAAATCAGCCGATTTTGTCCACACTTTTGACATAAAGAAAAGTTTTTAGGCAAAATAAAATTAATTTTCTCTGGCAAAAAGTAGACATTTATTTTGAAATGATGCATTCTGGCCCTATTATGCCAAAAAATAAAGGGCTGGTCGGATGTCCGCGGCACTCTTTATCCTAAACCCTAGCCACCGCCAACAAAGTGGTTAGTAGTAAGGATCCGTTTCGGAACCTAAGCGACAACATTCTAGAGCACATCCTCGCCTGGCTGCCTCTGTTTTTCCTCAAGGCCACGAAGAAAGTGTGCAAGCGATGGGCGTCAGTGACCAGCACACCGGAGTTCAATATTTTGCACAAGGAACTAACCCTAAACCGTTTCTGGTTCGTTATGGAATCAGTCCTCTGGATCCCAGCAAGTCGCTAGGGTTTGCGTATGATGTCGAGAACAATGCGTGGGTGACGCTTCCGGCTCTGCAGTTACCGGCTCATAACTCCAAGTCTTTAGCAGGTATTGGAAATGGTAACCGTATACCTTGTTTTTTAATATTGTTTCATAAATGCACTAAATTGCAAGAGCTATAAACGATCTCCTCTGTTTTAACGTTTGAACTAGATTAAACTTTAGAACTATAGAATTATAGAAAATACAAGAGCTGTTAAATAAGAACTAGAGATTGAAATCTGTACCTAGCATCTCCTCTATAAAAACGTTAATTCTTGATTGAAATCTAAACTAAGTATTCTAAAATATTCTTGATTGCAGGTGTCAGTGGAGTAGTGTCCGCCGTTACTGGGCTTAGTGAGGACAGCCTTTTGTACAAGCTGACGAGCTCGGCGTCCTCAGCTGAGTCCTTTGGAGAGACATGGTACGAGACTCCCGTTATGACGTTCCCCCGGTGGTTACCGGTGGTGAGTGTGGCCCTTGGCATTGGCATGGGGCATAAAGTGGTGGTGGCAGGCGGGGAGTTGGTGTTGAGGGATGGGCACAGGGCTGTAGAGGTCTTTGATTCTCAATTTGGTAAGCGATTTGCAATTCTTTGTCAATGCCATTAATTGATCATGTATTATTCCTCTGTTGTAATGTTGTGTGGGAGACTTGTTTGCAATGTAAATTTTTTCTTCATGAATGAGTCATTGTAGTGTCTCTGTAGATATAGTTATCAACATTATGGTTTATTAATTCAGTTTTGTATAGCGGGAATCTATAACTTTTTAAACACCCGGTATTAAGTATTTGGATAATGGATTAGATAACCTTTGAGAAATGGTTGGCCCGAGAACATTATTGGACGTAATGACATGTCGTTTCATTGAATTTGGAACTTTCTTAATGTGAAAGTTATTAAACTTTCTTTATGCCATGGACTTCCAAGCAGTAGTACTTGGGAGTAGAACATTGTGCTCTTCATTGCCATATAAGTTAGGATTAGGATATCTAAAGCTTACCCAAATGAAGACAGGTGCTCTTCAATTTTTGTTGTCGTCCTTCTCGTCTAGTAAAGGCATGTTTGCACTTGGTGTTATGAAAAAATGAATTTAGGTATACATTTGCCTTGGATATACTTTGCCTACATCGTTTTTGATTCGAAATGCAAGCACCCCTTCCTTCCAACCACTATTTTTACTCTAGCTTTGTGCTCTAAGGTAGACAAGCCTATTACCACCCTGATTTGCAATCTAAATATATTGGGGCCGATTCCAAGGAGGGCATGTATTTTTTAGAGGTGTGCGCTTGTTTTAAAAATCTAATTCAAGTGGAATTATAATTTTTTGATCAAAATTGTAATTTCTGTGAATTTTTGAAGTGTCAACCTTGAAATTACAAAACCGCTTGTAGACTGAAGTTATAAGCATCATATTAACAACCCATAACCACCCTTCCATGTATCTACTAGCACGTAAGTATGGACCAATGAAAAATTGACACATTAGTCTTTGTGATATCAGTGCTCTGATTTTGTCAGGAAAGTGAGTGGAGTTGGATGAATGTAGTGGCGGAAATGGGGCCAAAAATAGGATGGCGGAAATAGGAAGATGGCGGCTTTAGGCCGGTTTACCTTAATGATGACTGCAGGTACTTGGGAGTCCCGTGGTCCCCTGCTTGAGCAATTCTCGAGATACGACTCCCGGGGTTGGATATCAGCAATAGTGTGTGACAACAAATTCTATGTGTCATTACTTCACGCATTTGGCATGGACAAAGGCCAAATTCACTCTCTGGATTTTTACACCAAGCAGTGGGCTTCCATCCAGTTGGAGAGTCCCAAGGATTTGCTTTTCAGTTGCATCGTGACTATCGGGACAACACTCGTGGTCGCTGGGTTATGTGCAGATTCTACTGTCGAGAACTTTGCAGTGAAGCTCTGGAAAGTCGATTTGGAAACCCTTACCTTGATTCAGATTGGTTTGATGCCAAGCCAATTGCTTGACTTGCGCCAAGGACGACTATCAATGCCGTTCTTGAAGTTGCATATGAATGAGAATTTGTTGAAAGGACGACCATCATCAATGCCATTCTTGCCGTTTCTGGTGGATAAGAATTTGGTGTATGTCACCTTGGGAGATGGAGAGCTCGCCGTGGCAGAGGTGTCCCTGGAAGAGTGCAAAACTGATTGGCGTCGTTTGCCAGATTTGTCAGGCTTAGGATTCGATTGGTTTATCACTTTTTGCGCTTCTATTACCTCTGCATAAATATCTCGATGCGAACTACGTCGGAACCTATTATAAAGGTCTGTTCTCACCTGGCGTTTGGTAAGAGTGGTTATAAAACCATAATACCTCCTCGAAAGACGGAAAGGTGCGGTTTCTATAGGAACGTTTATTTTGTTTTGGTTCGGTAACATTAGAATCTTGAGTTATTATCAGCTGTTCAGACATGGAAGCCATTCTTTGCGTGAGTTGCAATGATATTTGTGTTGAGTGCTTGTGTGCATGTATGAAAACAGATTACCAGGTTGGATTCGATTCGTCAATTAGATCCGGTTACCATGAACCCACTCAGAAAATATACAATTTGCACAGGATCTCTATCCATTTCATTCCACTGAATGCAATGAGCGTGAACATGATCACATTGCATACGACTCGACCAAGATCCCTAATTGTCGACGAAAAGTTCCTTGTCTCAAATTAATTCAGGAAGTCCCGCCTATTGCCGTAAATCCCCACTCGTCCCATTTTGAAGACCTTCGCATTGACTTTGTTCTGTCAGTCGAGTACTCTCCGTCTCTCTCTCACAAGCACGCAGCTATCAACACCCCAGTTGACGTTCAAAAAAACACAAGCTCCAGTGAAACCCATGAACTGTTGACAGCAAGTTTGAATGGCCGGGGTGGATTGACCCCCTTGCTCGTACTCCCCAAATCATTCCAAGGGTGCAAATAAATAAAAGACCCCTATTTTAAGCTTGATTAATTTATCTTGAACACCTCCCCTAGCTAATTTGGGGCCTACGATTGCAAATATGAAATCAAAATTTCAAAATTTTATCATGCATGGAAAATAAAAAATTAATTTCCGGGATTAGGGGGGTCTACTATAATTCTAGGTTCTTAGAGGTGCTACTATAATTTTTAGTTTTTCAAAATTCTTTGCAAGAGTCTCGCTCAACAACTACTTTGAGAACTCCATTTATTCTTGTGAACCGTCTATGGCCTCCTCCACGTTCTACCAGTATTCCTTCTCCGGAGAAAGCCAAAATGATAATTTTGCCAACAAGAAACCACTCTTTTGTAATGGAGCTTAGTAGCAAAGATAAGGAAACAAGTTGTGATTTTTTCTAAATTACTATAAATAGAATTTAATATTTTGAACATAAAAGAAAAAAAAAAAAATCTTGTGAAATCTACAAATATTCAATCTACAATCAATTTTAGAAAAAAAATTTATTCCGTTCGGCTTCAAACATTATTGGAAATATTGATTTGTAAACTAGTTGACATAACCGTATGGATATGATCTATAGATCATTTTTTTAAACTATTGTTTGAAAGTCATCATTAAATTACTCTTTTAAGTTGCAATCTATAATACATCTTCACAATTTTGGAAACCTAAACTCTCCCCTAATCTTTATAGGTTTAATCCTTCAACAACAATGTTTTGGACAATTTGCTTATGTCTTTGTAAAAAAAATTATTTTCCTTGATTTCATCAATTTGGTCATTAATTTTTTTTTTTAAAGATTCAACCATTGTTTTGGATAAATTAGAAGTTATTTGAATAAAATATTGCCTAACATTTCTCCATTCATCAACAGCAATATGGACTTTGGAGTACTAAAGGATTAAATGGATCTACCGAAATATAATGTAATTTCCTAAATATTGGATATTGTCTACTATATGATTTAACCTCTAAAGGATCAAACAACGTTTTTTTTGGCAACATAGCTATTTTGGACAGGTACCTGTGAGTGGAGTTTTTATTATTTTTTTTTTAAATTTTTGAAGAACATGGGGACAAGGAGTATCTTAAGGCATAACAATCTCAATGATGAAACAATCTCTACCATTCAAGTTGAATTGAGTTGAATGTCTAGGAAAGGACGATGACTTGGAAGTAGGTTACACTTGTTCTAAATAGTGCAATATGTTGCTTTCTTAAATTCAACTCAATTCGAGTTATTTTGTCAACAGTGTAAATCCTTGGTGATTGAAAATCCCACGTTAAGAAAATTTCATATCTTCCCTACATGATTCACAATGGAAATCCCAAAGCACCCCTTTGTATAGTCAAAGAATGAATGGACCTTTTACCATGTACAAATGACACTGATGGGTGAGTTCATTGAGTTCATTAAATGGTGAATTTCCAACTCAATTCCAACCCTTTCATCCCCAAATCTTTGAGTCCCAATTGCACAATCAAATGCAATAAAAACTACGTAGTAAATTAGAATTCAACAGGACTAAAAAGGGATCCAACAGTGAGCTTGGAAATGGGTTGCAGTCCATAATGGGTCTGCTTACCCTACACGGAGTGCACAGATGGTGTACCCGTATATAAAAGATCCAGATACAATAGATTTGAGGTAGGGAATACCAATGTGGGTGCCGTATATAGCAAACCAGCCAGCGAACACGAGCAACATAACATGATCAAGGACCACGGATCAATGCGCATCAGTAAAATCCCTGAACCTAGCTGCACCCTTCAAAGAGTCTCCCACTTTCAGCAATCTGGGTCGAATGCAGAAATGCACACCTCATGTAACTGCAGCACCTTCTGCATCAATTAGAAACTCCGCAATTTCTAAGATACTATGGCAGTTGACATTCAGAGCACCATTAATCAGGGCAAATGCAGAATACCGACTGCGTGCCCTCATCTGTGGATGTCTTCTACCCCTTTCGTACTTGTCCTCACAAATACTTTCGTGCAAGAGCACGGACCCTCGTATCAAAAAACGGCGAGGTGATCCGTGAGCCGGGCACATACAGAGGGTTCAACAACATCTGCAGCTCACAAAGATTGCATTAGACACTGAGGCAGTTTTATTCTTTTGAAAAGAAGACTGACGAGGAAGTAGTACAGTAGAAGACCTACCATCCACACCCAGCGTTTGATAGGGTATCAAAGGCAACGAAGTCCTATGCGCTTAAACTAGCCGGACTGGGGTCTTCAAAAGAATCAGATGTAGAGGGAGACACAATATAAAGCACAGGAGGCAACTTTATAGTATGTTGGGTTCCTTCTTTTGGGTTCCCTACGATACAAACTAACCAAGTGGATAAATTTAACATCACAGGAACCACTACTTGAAAATCAGAGCTGATGCTGCTCATGATAGATGACACGTCCAAATGTTGGTTAAGGACGTCCATTATGAGTTCATCTTCCAGTATTTCTCTTGGGGAAGTGAAAGACACATAAGCAAAATATGGACTACATAACCAGCGAGTCGCGGGCGTGGCGAGAAAGTTTCTTGAAACCTAAAAACGTCAAGTTGTCTGTATTGATGATTGAACACTTCACAAAAGAAGAGAATAGTTATGGGCTCTGATGTTCTTGCCAAAAGCTGATGAGAGCGTGACACAATAGCTTGAAACTTGAACCTGACATTATGGGAGGTCCTTATGTGATAGTCACGTAGAGATTCACCTTAATGTAGAGTTCGTGGACTTCTTGAAAGAAGTTTTTGATGCCATCCTCGTTACGAGAGTCGTGCAGTAGCATCAGCCGAGTGTGGCCCGCAGTCACATACACAGAGACCAGTAAATCGTTGAATTTATCCACCAACTTCAAAAACCTAACAACCCCAATCATACAACAGATTTCAAGGACAAAGTAGAGATCCGAAGTATTGCAGTGAGGGATGAAAAAAAATTCCTAGTTACGACTGATCACAACAGAACAAGATTCTCTTTACTATTCTCAGTAGTAAGTTGGACTGTTTAAATGGAAATCTTTCCTAATATTCTAAGCAGGTCTCCCTACTGACATGCGGATCATTCGGAAGTCTCCATATGATACATACGGAGGCGTCCATAGGATCATTGTGCCCATAGAGAGATCTCCCATATTCCATGAGAAAGACTCTCTTTAAAATTTCCTGAAACAGTTTATTTTTATTGAAAGTAATGTTATTTGACGCCCTCAAATATCGCGCTTATGAGCTTATGCTAGTTAAATTGCTCAGAATGAATTCAACAATCTTAGCAGATTTCTTCAAACAACCTTGCACATTCATGACAGGCGGGTTCATTTCGATCATGGAACAGAGGTGGTTGAGTCGACTTACATATTATTGGTGTTCCAAACGGCATCTTGAACAATGTCCAAGGAAGCATGCAGAATAAATTGATGCAGATGTGCTGCCTCGTCTTTCTGCATTCCAAATGACATAGACAATGAAAATATTACAGTCACACACTGTATCATCTACCCGTATCAAACGACCGCAAACATTTCTCGATTTTGACAGGAACAGAATTGGAATGAAAGGTTGCGCAAAACATTGCAACAAACGAACCGAAGACTAAGCCACGGATTCAACCTCCGATTCTTATAGAAAACTCACATTTACAATAAGAGGGGTTTCAGACTTTGGGGAATGAGCCTTGACAAAGAATGCTGCTGAACTTGTTTCTGACCAATCACAACAGTCAATAAAATACAAACTTTGAAGACCCCAAGTGATGCCTATCATGCTGAACAAGAAAATTATTATAGTTACGTTCATCGATGAGCAACAATGAAAAACATGCAGATCTTGATGTTCAATTCAAACACAGTGCCATTGGCCAAGAGGAAGAGGTAGAAAGCAGGTTTAGGGTTCAAGAATTTCGTGTCCACTCCCCAATTGCCATCGATCGCATTCAAGTCGTCTGAAATCAACTAATGAAAAATTCCACAATGGCGAGTAGCAAGCCCACCTTGGGAGCAGTCCCGACTTCGCTCTCGTAGATGGGACTGTCATCGCGCGACACGATGACGAAGCAGGCCGTGCTCGACATTTTTCTTCGCTCGCAATCCGATCAACCCTCTTCACGTCACATTCATGGAACCCGAGGACGGACGTTTTCTGTAGACTAAATGAGCCTAGTATCGAAATAATAGAATCTAGCCTAGTGCTAAAAAAAGAATCGGTAATCCGAAATTACAAGCTGCGAAAGCAAAGATCTCAACCACGAAAGAATCGAGAGTCTCCACAGACGCGATGGCGAGCGGTGACGGGAGGAGATTAGGGTTCCGCAGATCGCCCCAGCGAGTGTCAACCACTGGGAAATCAGATTGCGTCAGGAAGATTAAGTTAGTGCGGTAAATTGCAAAGCTTGTGCCAGATCAGGCAGGCTGAGGAAGGGACAGGAGACCTGGAAAGAAAGAAAGGGACAGAGCTTGCAAGACCTTCTTCCGCTTCGCTCCGCAGTTGAGGTTTGGGTGCTAAGGTAGGAGGTCCATAAAGCGCCAACTTAAGAACTGAAACTGAATTTCGGGGAGGTGAAACCTCTTGAAACATTTTTCAACAAATTTTCCTTCTAAGACAAATGAAATTGTCATCCAACCCAAGTCGTTTCATATTTTTTGGAGCTTTGTAGAATTAGTTATGAATTTTTGAAGTTCAAATTTTTGACTTTTCAAAGGGCTCTAATATCGCCCACCTCCTCAAATGTTCACTACAGTACTTGTACATTGCAAAAAATATCATGTACAAGCAGTGAACATTGAGGAAGTGGGCGATTTTAGAGCCCGAGCGGTTTAAGAACCTCCTACCTTACAATCGGTCTCTCATTTCATGTGCAGTTTGGAGAGGTGATTTAAGCTTATTCTTTTTCTTTTTCTTTTTTGAATTAATTAATTAATTATAGTGCCAGATTGCACCAAAAATAAATAATTTGGCTAAAACATGAAAAAAATCTTGGATGAAATTGCTAGATTGTAGATAAAAATAGAATTATGGATATGTGATATGTGCTAATGTGATATTTTCTATCCAATATATGGATGAATGTTGAAATTTAGAGCACCACATTTAGTATCGCTCTTTTGGCACTTCAAAAAACCCAAAAAAAATTAGGTTTAACCTCTAAATGTATAAAGCACCATATTTTGGTGCGATCTAAACTTCAAAGTTATATAGAATCAAACTAATGTATTATTTTTGGTAGGTTTATTTAGTCAAATATCCTTTAAAGTCTACTTTTAGCATCAAAAATCCTATTTTGAAAAAAAGTGTTCATGATTTTTCTGTCAAAAATTTCATGCAATGGTGTCCATTGCAAATCTCAATTCTTTAGTGTTAGAAGCTCATAGAGATGAGCCTCAAATACACTAAATTGTAGAAGAGAATCACATTGAAATTCATTAAGAAAATTGTAGATTAGATTTTGAGAAGTCCTAAATTGATTGTAGTTATGCATGTCATATCCTTCACATCATATCTTTTTTCATGACTTCAATTTTAGATTTGATATATAAAAAGTGCATTGAAAGACTTCAAAACACTTTCATAGTTTTAACATCTGTTTGATCAAACATTATAATTTTTCAATCCATAAGTGATATTGTTGTGTTTTTATGTTCCTATTTAATCTATAATATGTCTAATTTGAATTCATATAGTTATAATTTTTTTGAAAATGATAAAACTAATCAATACTTGGGTTTTTTGTTCAATTTTGAGCAAAATTTAAAAAGCTCAAAAAGGCTAGGTTGCACATTTTGGATTTAATCCTAAAAAGATGGGCCCATAATCACATAATCAAACCTTTCAATCCTTTCACTACCATTTTGCAACTATACATAAATGAATTTTTATTTTTATTTGAAGATGAAATCATACGTCTTCTATGAGTCATAAAGTTTCAAATTTTCTTAGTAAAAAATTAGAAATACTATGAATTCTTTATGAAAAAAGTAAAGAAAATTTATATCAAATAAAAAATATGCTCAAAAATTCTAAAATTTTCACCACAAAGATATATTATGGTGTATAATATCATGGTATAAACCAAAGTTACCATGACATTATGAAATTTAAAAAATTTAAAAACCATAATTATAGTCTAGAAGTCCAAATTGCAATAAAATATTGAATTCTAGAAATTCCAAGAATTTTCCACTTGGAGTATAAACTACACTTGATAAACTTCATTTAATTAGTTGAATAAAAAGAATAAGTTTTATAGCTAAAATTCACATCAAGACTATGGAGCATTAAGTGGCCAAAATACACTACAAGTTAGGGTGATCCACTGGTAAAATACATATTTTTTTTTAAAATTTAATAATACCATAATGAGGGAATATCCAATACTATTAACTTAAGATGAATTCTAATAATTTCCTAAAAATAATTTGGATAATAAATTTTTTTCACATCTTATAGCCTATCCTAAAATAATTCAAGGATCAAAATTGTCTGAAGCGTCTCTCCAAGATTAAGATAAAGTAAAGGGTTTTAAAATAACAATATGGGCTCAAAAATTGTTCAAATGTATGCATAATGGTCATTTAACACCATAAATATTGTAAGGCTATAAGGTAAGATCACCTTAACTTTAGAAGAACATTGACTTATGAATAAGATAGTCACTAAAAAGATATCTTATTTTTGGACCAGTAGGTGCTTGTTTCATTTGTACAATGATCTAAGAAGTTATCCATTGGGTGCTTTTAAGTCACCGCATCTTTCTAGCATTAAATCAAGGAGATTTTTTTTTATGAAAAGCGGCCTATATTGGCAAGCTCCACTTCAAAAAAGCACGAACAAACTCAAGAGCCTACAATCTTACAAAATTCAAAGGAATGTAAACAACAACATCCAATTTGTCTTAAATAACAAAACCTTTGACTAGGGTGAAAGGAGGATGTAGAGATGAAAGGAAACTTGAAGACAAGGGTAATGTGGAGGGTCCATCATGGTTGGAAGATATCGTAAGATTTGCTGATTGGAAGAAGGTTTTGAGACCTAGATGGACAACATGGTCACTTGAGATCAAATGTCCAACCGCCACCTAAAGTTATCTCTTGCATTTTATTTTGAGAGTGGTAGATGCTAGAAGCTCTGTCTTGGGTGCTAGGGCTTATGGATTCTTAGGTTTTGTACCCCTTTTGGTTGCATGGTTTTGAGACTTTGTTGTGGTTAAAGTACCTTGATTGGACTATGGCACTAAAAGATTTTTAATTCTATACAATTTCAAGTTTGATGATATTAAAAAAAAAAAGAGAGTCTAGGGATGTGTCTCTAGTTGCTCAAGGATTATCAGAATGCAAATGTTGATTCTAACAATGTTTTGATGTTTATCTACAAGGATTTGAATTTGAATAGAGATTTCTTATTTAGGCATTTTATATGATATATTCTATTCTTAATATTGGTTTTGTACAAATGGATAGAGAGATACCATGTGAATTATCTAGGTGTACTTTTAAATCCTTGGAAAATAGAAGCATATAAATCTTGTGTATAACTCTTGGAAGATTATTCACTTTGTTCAATGTCAAGTTTAAAAACTCTTGAAGAAGTGAGTGTCTTGATTAGGCTTGAGGTGCTCAAAGATTCATAACAAACAAATTTTGATTCAACAATGTTTTTTAATGTATTCCCAAAGATTTGAAACACACAAAAGATTTCAAATTCATAAGTTTTATTTATGGAATTTATTGTAGGTTTTAATTTCAGTATTGTCATACAAATAAATACTCAATTCTCATATTAAATATGGAGGCATACTTTCAAATCTTTACAAAGAAGAAAAATGTCCGATTTCTATTCATGGAATATAGTATTCAGACTATTGAAAGAATCGCAAAGTTCACGCCGTGAATGATGTAGATTGGTATGGACATTTTGCAAAAGTTGATATCATGTTCAGCCACCTTTCATACCTTGTTCTTCACTTGGCTAATTACATCAATAATCAAGTTGGAAGGGCTTAAAGACAAAGAGCTCAAAGACCTTAAATCTAAATTACTCTAGTATAGTCAGATTCCAAAGCAATGTCAAGCTCCGACAGCCACAATAGCTTGCCACCATCTCTATCCCGGATCCAATCTCCTTCAAACCCGTCTCCAAAGACTCCAAGCAGTGATGACTCTGCACTATTTCAAATGTCATTCCCAGAGATTAATGAACACTTTGAAGTGGAGAAGGAAATCACAGAATTTGTGAAGGACTTGGATGCCCATGAAGGTAGAGAGGAGTTTATATTCACCACCAAATTGCACAAATACTCAAAAGAAGATGGTGGAGACAAGTATTCCAATAATTTGTTGGCTGCTTCTAAAACAAATAGAGATTGGAATGGAGATGCTACAGCTCCCGACAACAAGATGGACAATGTGTCTTCCGTTAATATGACATATTATACTTTGAGAGAAACCACCAAACAGAAAAGTGGCATCCCTATTTCTTTGGTATGTGCTACTTTATAATTATGTTGGTCTACAATATATATATATTGAATTTCTATTTGCTAATAATAATGATATATTATGATGCATTTGTTATGGTAGTGCAGTTAGCAACACACCTTGAAAGAAAAGAATCTCATTACCCTTCGTTTGTAGGATCTCGGTAATTATAATTTTTTTTACTAATCTTGACTTTTAAATTAACATTATTGTTTTTAAAATCTAGATATTGCTAAGAGATCTCAAACTTTGTTAGAAGCAATGAATGAATGATATTGCAATTGCAGAAATAGCGTGAGTACAATAGGAACTACAATTGCCAAAAATTTCAAAACATTGCAAAGAAGTCCTAGTCGAAGGACTTCTATAGAGATTACATATCCTGCCCTCTCTCCACAGGTACATTACAATATATATAGTAGTATGTCTTTAAAAACTTTATTTATTGACAATTTATATGTCCTTGAAAAATGTGAAGTTAGAATATGTAATGAATTACAATTTTGTAAGCTGCCAATTTCTTGTGAAGGTACTAGAGGTCATTAGAGCCCTCGAAGAATATAAAGAAATAGCTGAAAATGATGGTAATTACATGGAGGCAAGGGCTGCTACTCAACATTTAAATGGCGTGAAGGTATTTCTTCATTACAAATATTCAACACTGACAAACACTTGTATATTTAAGATACAATGGGAAGTGATAAAGTTGGCTTTGCATAAGAAGTCAATTAGAATTTTGCTCCAATGCTTTACAAGGATTCTTTCATAATGGCACTACATAGAATTGAATACCAAGTTTTGCATCATCCATGTTCTTCATCATTGCTTACAAAGGTCTTTATAAATATTAATAATAGTTCTCTTATTGATCATTGTTCAACAAAATAAATACTAGGTGGAGTTCTTTAATGTTATCAATTGTAGTTAGTTCAACTTTGATGAGAATTTATCTTAATGTCCTTGGATTGTTTTGTAGGTTTTAGAAGATAATAAGAGAAAAGTAGCCATGCTTGACAGACATGGAAAAGAAAGAGAAGAATGTGAAAGAGCATACAAAGAGGAAACTACGGAGAAAAATCGGGTATGCCATAATTACTATATTTTTTAAAGACTCCACTCAATATATTATACATGTCTGCTTTCTAAGAAACAAATCCCCTAAATGATTTTATTGTTTTCAAACTAGCATTTTTGAATTTATAACCTAAAATTTGTATTTGAGTAGCTTTGGGAAGAAAAGCTACATGAGTTCCACAAAAGTGTTGTAGAACATGCAACCAAACTTAAACGACAACAAATTGGTGTAATACAAGCCTTTAGGCAACGAATGGCTACTAAAATACCCACCAAACCACAATGGTCCCGTGAGCTTTTGAAGCACAGGAAAGTTCAGGTAATCCATATCAATGCAATATTCTCATCACTAGTTTAGATGTAACATTAAAATTTCCAAAAAGTGTGTGTCCACCGTGGCAAAGCCACTCATGCATATGAATTAGATTGGTAGCCGATTGAAAACTTAATTTTGTGTATATATACATATATATGCTATTAGATTGACAAGTTCAGTACAAACTTTATTTAGAAGGTTTTATTTGAGATCTTACTAGTTTAAAACTTTCTTCAAGTCCAACTCAAAGTCCAACTCTATAATTGAGGGATACCAATCTATAAAAATTGTCAATTTTAAATTGTGTAGAAACCAAAGTTTAAAATGGTGGATATAAATCAAAGTTATACTAAAATATATTTAGATGTGCCTCATTCAACTTTGACTAATTGAATAATGTTTGAAATATGTGGTACTTGAGACTACAAGAAAAAGATGAGTTAAAAGATTTGAAGATTCATGTAGGACAATAGTTAATTAAAACTCAACTTCTGTTAAGGCATTGTCTCAAATCCAAGGAAATCCAAAACCTATATAAGGTCCTTGAGTTGTAGGAAGATCTTAAACCAAGCCCAAGTGAAACGCTACACCAAACTACGTGTGAATTTCCTTTAAGCATTGATTAGTATTTCAAGTCCTAAGTTGAAATTGAGCCCATTCCTACACTTTCAAGTTTGGTCTATTTTTGACCCAAGTTTTGAATTGATCTTGATCCACTTAGGCTTGATTATATTGATGTATTTTTGTACAATTAATTTCCTACTAATATATTTTTATTATAGTTTTGTAGACTTTTCTTGGAAAGCAAGGAAAATATTTAGAGGCATATGAAGTTAAACGTGTTGCAGATAGGATGGAGCATATAGAGCTACAAGCAACACTTGTTGCATATGCAGCTGAAGTCACAATTAAAGAGCAAGCCCTCCAAACCAAGCAACAAAATGAAATGGAGGTATTGTTACAACGTGCTGCTCAAGGCCGCAATGATCTCCAAAAGACCAAAAATTTGGATCTTGATACATGTTCTCAGGTTTCAATGGCCACCTTTATTTCATTGTTGAATGTAGTTTTTGATATTTATATATACTGTTAAGGCTAATATAATATGAATAAATTAAAATTGTTTACACAAGCCAATGGAAAGCATGTCAATTTCTAACTAGAGAGTCCAAGCAATTTCTTGTTCAAAGTTAGTCATTTATAACCTAACTAAGGATGGACTCCTTAGGTGGTAGAAAAATGATTTTTGTTAGTATTACAACCTTCTTGTGATTTGTGACAATGTATTGGTTTTGGAATTCAGAGACATAAGAATATTGTAAGGGAGTTATGGAACTTGCAAAAACAAGAGCACATGAGGTTTGAGCAAATTTTGGAGAAACGAGTTAGTGAATTTAAAAAGAATGGTGGGAGTCTTCAATTACTTTCCCAAACTTTGAGCAGTATGGGCTCCTTGATGCTTCCTAAAATTCCCAATTGTCTTGAGGGAGATGAAGTTGTATCATTCCATGGAAGTGATTCACATGGTTCTAGTTCAAATTGATTTTTGAATATTGATATAGTTGACATTAGTTTTTATGTATGTAGCACCCATTAGAAATCCATCTAGAAATCAATGGGGTGATTTCTTGTACATATGATTTAATGATGATTGTGACACTTATTAAATTGACTGGCAATTATGGTTGACTCTTTTTGACAAGAAGTGTTGTGCATTTAAAAATGATAATTTGAATGTCTTTTAGTGCTTTTGGAATTGCTTTTCCAGCAAGGTATATAACATGCACATTGACAAGAGGTCCATCAATGATGCCACATTGGTGCAATGTAAGGTAAAGTTGCCACCATTGTTTGACTCAAAAGTCCAAAAAGTCCAAGACTACACATTTGTTTGTATGTAAAAAAGAGTGAGCTATATTATAAGTGGAGTAAAACCTTAAGACCCAAAATGAAGTTAAGAGACATTTTTCAAATCAAATTATGGCAAAATGAAGGTTCAAAATTCAAAATACTATAATATTTTAAAGGAAGTAAAGATGTTCCCTATGATAGATGTCAAGTAGTAAAATATTTTGCATATTTAGTAGTTGTCAAATTTTTAACTATAAGCTACACCTATCTCAATTACATTCACTCATTTATTTCATAAAGATTAATTTACTTACACTACTACAACATTACAATTTGGCATCTTGTAACAACCTCAGTATTTTTGTAAATGGCAACCCAAATGCAGAATACAATGACATCTAATGACTTTGTCTTCTTTTTAGCAATATGCTATACATAACATCAATAGAGCTCATTTGGTATTGATTAGAAGCACTCATTGACTAGAGGGAGGCATGTTATTTTTCATACCATAGAATTGTTTGGACGTGATGATATCTTCCTTCAAATCCTTGATTAAAGATGATTGAACAAGATCCAACCATTGAAATTATGGCCAAGAATGCAAAAGTAGAGTCTCCTTAAACCCTGAGTGCCCAGAATGTGTTTACTGAAATCCAGGCCCTTTTGAATTCATTCCAATTAAATAGTCACCTAAACAATGAGTGCTTCAAAATTCAATATCTTTTTTAACATGAGTCAGAATGCCATGAAACAGAGTCCATGCACCCCTCGTTGAACAATACTAAGACCATGACCACAGTTGCAAAGATCTCACCATAACAAACAAACAAAACAAACAAACAACCTAATCTAATGTAATGTATAGATGCAAAAACAGAGGAATGTTCCCAAGTTGAAAACGTGAAAGTTTCAGCCATACTAGGAGCGTATGTTTATTAACTTATGTGCGACAAACTCTTCAAAGCATATCAATAGTTCCCTTCAAAACAACCCAGTTCCCAACGAGAACCGTCTTTTCTCCCGGAGCCATCTATTGAGACAATGCAAGGTGCAGCCCTAACCCCTCCCTTTGCCTCCAGCCCTTCCTCGTTGCTCCAGGTTCTCAGCCCCAAGTCTCTTGCACATGGTACCCTGAAACTGAGACCTTATTGTTCCAGCAACGGAAGGACTCACAACTGTTGCTGGAGACAAAATTGAGCATCTGTCTGTTTTTCCTACCGCAGCCTACCATAGCCATGACCTACTGTCCATGGAGAACATCCACTCCTTATATGGAACCCGAAACCTCCGGGAGTGTCACATTGTAATGTACAGAATGTGGGGAGGGTGAACCCTAAACCCTAGAGTTTCTCCTGTTTTCTACGGGAATTGAGAGTGGGATGCAGCAAGTAAAGCTGCTCCAATTCCAGAGCCGTCGTTTTGTAGTCTGAGCGCCACTTCGTATGCAGCATCCGAGCCCATAAGCTCCTGGAGGGCGGATTCCATGTAGGTCCGGTAAGGCTCGTGGTGTTCGAACAACCCTCCGTCCATTGCAATCACCGTCTTCTTCTTCTTCTGGGAAGAAGATCCATTTTTGGATGGACCCGTTCTCCCTATTTGTTTCAGGATTCCATACAGACCTGCTGCTGCTAACCTGCCGCCTCGCTCGCCCATGATGTCACACACGTCGTGGACTATCTTCCTCTCCTCCAGAGTAGTGGTTTCAATCTGCACAGGAATTAGGGCTTAGAAGTTGTCTATGGGGTTGTCGAACCCAGTGAGGTAGGGGAACCCCTTCCAGAAGTTGTTCTTTTGAGTGGTTTCTACTAATAGAATGGATTCCAGCACACACAAAAATGTAATATTCGGATAAAAGTTGTTGAAGTTTGAAGCAACAGGGTTCACACTCCCCACATGTTCGAATAAAAGTTGTTGAATTTTGAACCAATTACACGCATAGAAGTTGATCTCATTCACACAAGTGTCATTTCACTTACCCCATACACGTCCTTCAGAATTTTAGCCACCACTTGGAGGTCAGGTGAAGTGTCGGCATGCATTTTGGAAACTTGAGGCGTGCTGCACAGACAGTAGAATTACATGTCAACTACAGGTCTTTCAAGAACGGTTTCATTCCATCATTAAAAAATGATTTGCAGAGCTTACATAAGGGGGTTGGTTCACAGGACATTACCCTAGAGTGAGTCGCTCCATCAGCTTGGCGGGGGCATAGCCACCGAAAAGAGACGCTTCTTCAGCCATCTTCGCGAGCACATGGCGCACAATCTCGCCAAGGTACATTCCAGATATCATTTTCTCAAACCACTGCACAAGGCAAGGAGTGCGATCAACAGGGGTTGCCAAATTTTGATTATGTCTTCAATAGCGTTGGGTTTAAGATTAGGTCTCATACAGAAAAAAGCAAAGGTTTATGATTGGTGATTGCAATAATCTGGAAATCTCGATAATAATCTCTACCTTACATGTGCAGTAAAGTCAAATAATCATCGTGCCTTCAATGTGGCCGGTGTGCTTGTGATACTCTCAGTCTACAATAATACATATGATACTTACAAATGCAGTAAACGTAAAATGAGATGATCCTAAGCAGCAATTGATTGCTTTCAGGAAAAAACTATTATATCATCCGTAGAAGATTTGTACCCGAAGAGAATTGATATCCTTCAATTATTCAGGTCTTGGATGACCTGCAAGAAGGTATGACATAAGTCCTCAGTAGGCAGTTTGGTAGATTGATTTACCTGATCTCCTGGGTTGACACTGTCTTTGTCAACAATCTCATCAGCAAATGTGCGTGGCAAGAAGGGTGACCGGAAATTGCCCCACTCCATGTTGATGACCTGCGAGAGGTTTTAAAATTTGGGTCAGAATTTTCCGTTCTTCACATTATAGAACTCGTGGCAGTCAACATATGCATGCAACTTGTCAATCGAAATTGACTGCTTGCATGCTTAAGTTCCTTTCAAAAAGACCCTATTTGAAGGAGCCAATAAGAAGGTTGCCAATGGATAGGGCATGTCACAGTGGTCCTACCCCCCAAGGAAGTTGGTTTGCGCAAGTTGGAAACTTTATCCAGGAAGAAGAGTTCAGAATCCAGTCACACTGTGCCCAATTTAAAAAGAAAGAATAAAGCAACTCAAGGAACAAAATCTGCATTGCTCTGTTAAAATTCGTACCATCTCTCCTGACTCGGGCAGTGGGTCCTCCCATTTTTGCACGGCATCAGCACGTTCCACGTAGCACGCATTGGTCCCAGTTCCAATGATGCAACCGATCATAGTCTCCTCCTCAAAATTGAATCTGCCTCCAGCCAGTGTACCCACAGTGTCGTTTACCTGCAAACAAGCTCGTTTAGGCACATGCAAGCTTGTGTAGGTGCATGCAAATGTGTTTAGATGGACGCCCAAGCTATTGGTTTCGGGTTAAGTGTGTGACCCGGAAACCAACTTGTGTGCAACAATCAGAATCAATAATTTCGTTTTTAAGGCGATTCTGGGTGCCAAAAATTATGACATTCTTGTGCAAAAAGCTCTGAAAACTAGGATTCGTGTGTAGATTCACGTCTCTGAAAAGAAGGACGAGTGTAGATTTACGTTTCAGGCAGCCTGAAAAGTGGCGAAGTCGTGGAATTCCGTCGATTTAACGAAATTGATGTTCGACGTAATATGGAGTAGGAGAAACCAAAACCAATAGACCTACTGTGTTTCACATTCTCTCCATTCTTTTGTGCGTCCCAGCATTTACTGATTGTTAACAAAGCGTTCTTGTCTGCTAATCAGCTATCAATCAGGAAGTAGAGAGCAAGTCGTACCAGGGCTGAGATTACAATCTGGTGACCACTTCTACTGATTGCATCTTGAAACTGCTTCACAATGTCTTTACCAACCTGCCAGGAAGAGAACCCAAGAAAGAAATGTTAATGACATTTGAATCATAAAATACAACTCCGATGCCACCGGGTTTCCAAAGGCGTGTAATAGAGAATCTCCTATCAATCAAGGTATCATCATTTGGAAGAGCGATCATACCAAAAAAGGGAGGAACTCAACTCACTAAAGTAAACAAAAACGCATTGGAAGAAATTATTTAGTCATTTGACCCCAAAATCTTTCAGTTCCCTGTTTATCTTATTGGAGACCTTTTGGTTTTGCATAGCGAAAGCTATACAATGAGTTAGGAAAAAACACTCTGCTAGCACAAACTTTGAACCGTGATAAGTGTACTATCTGACACATGCATAGTGAACTACTTGGGAACTGAATGAAACTCCAGGACTAAATCTCTAAAAATGCTTTTTTGTAAACGCATACTTCGTGAGTGCACATGTATTGATGGAGGCTATTCCTTCACTAGAAGCTAGAGTGAGCACATCTCAACTTTCAAGCCTTGGTAAAGTGCAAGAAGGCGCTATGTACAAGATACCCGGACAACTTTTTCGGACATAGCCCTCTATTCCATCAATTAAATCAAGGCTGTCAATCTTGGTAGATTATAATCCTCTCCCCTCAACTAAATCAAGGCTAAAAATCTTGGAGATCTACAATTCTTTCAAAGATTGTGAGGAGGATGAGGTTATGATTCTAAATCAACCTCCATCTTTCCAACCACATCGTGCAATGAAAATGACAGGAGAAATCGTGTAGTGTGTGGTGACAAGGATTCAAGGATTTTGCAATGTGATCTCTTGGGAAAAAGGGACGTGAGAAGGAGAATCATACCGCATCGTCCACTTTGAAGCCCTTGGTCCAGTGAATGACAATGCCAGACTTGACGGAGGTCTGGCGCACTGGGAAGGAGAAGGCAAACCCCGACTCCCTCACTTGGCCTGAGTGTGATTTCAACGAATCATCTTCTGTGTCGACGAATGATGCCAGTGTGCCGGCAATGAAGTCAAACAAATCCTGTTGCACCATTGATACACCACCCCTTTCAAAACATTACCAAACAAAACTCCTGTCCTAATCAAAACCTGGAAGCCCACCCTGGGATTACCAACGGATTACCCAAACTGACTTCTTTAAGCCCAGCGGGCAAAAAAGTGTCCACTTCCATGTCCTTAAGAGTTGAAAATAATTGTTTAGGAAACTTTGAGGAGATAAAAGGCAGTATTCTATATCATATAATGCCAGAAATATGTATTGAAAAACTCAACCATCGACTAATAGCTTCCAAAATGAACCAGGTACTTAGGGTTGATACTACTGCCTGGCGTTGAATTTGACACAGTTTGAATGTGTGACAAGTGTACTCTAATCAATGATGGTGAGACTAATTTGCAGGATACTCCAGATTGCAGTTTCTAGAAAAGTTCTGAGTGTATCAATCTCACCCCTTAAATTGCAACTTTAGGCTGTGAATCTATCAGGTGACAAGTTCCCTGTAGTAACGTATCAAATGGATTCTTACCTTGCCAGTGCCCACCATAAGCTCCGGAGGAATGGCCACCTCTTTGAACTCCTGACTCAAAATTTGACCCGTCTTTCCGCCTAATTGCACTCGCAGAACCCGAAAGTTCGTGCCTCCCAAGTCCACGGCGTAAAACAGACCCTTCTCCTTCCTGCAATCCACTCCACAAAAAGGTACGTCAAAATAAATGAAACCATAATTAAATTAAGATTATCATCCCAAAAATAATCATGCGTCCTGCTACTGTCGTGACCCAAAATAATGGACGAGCTCTCTGCATATTCAAAGTCGAACTACGCAGGGTATTGGATCAGTCACACCAAAAGCAAGAAAAAGTGAAAAACCACCAGCGAAGTTTAACCTATTCCCCTCCAAAGGAATTTCAATAAATAAGTTAACTGGATCCCAGCCTATCCTAAACGGTGCAAACACGAAGGACTAGCTGCCGACACAAGTTGCCTACTCATTTGAAACTTCCGCAACCAGCTTATGGTTTCGAAAACAGACTATTTATTAGGAAACGGAACCTTAATAATTTAATCTAACTAAAAAATCACCACCAAAGTTTTTCTTATAACCTACTTGCGAAATATGGAATTCCAACAAACAAGCAAGGATGCCGAATCCCAGACTTTAAGACGTCGCATATAAGGTGAACAAACTAAACATTTGAAACTTCGGCAACCTGCGTGTCCTTCCGAAACACACAAGGCGATGCAAACTCGAGATGCAAACTCGAGATGCAAACTCGGGTGCAAGCACACCTCGGTGCAACCTTGGGATGCAAACTCGGGATGCAAACAAAACTAGAGCCCAAAACTGGAGTCCAAAAGGGAAGATCGATCTGGATGGCGCCGATCTAGAGCTGTACGCGAGATTGCGGGATTGCGAGATTGCGAGATTAAGGTTACGCGAGCCTACCCCGAGGGCAAATTATCCACATAGGTAGGCAGCATCTTCAACTGGTCGCTCCCTCCTTCACTTGCCAATCCCACGTGCATCTCCTGCAGAAGCGCCTCCGACACCTGGTGCAACAGCGGCAACGGCGTGGCCGACGCCTCTCGAAACTCTTTCAACAGCTTCTCCGCTTGCCGAACCTTTCCCCCTGTCGTCGTCGAAGTCTTCTGCACAGACATGCACACCGTTCCTCGTCCCCCCCGCTGCTGCTGCAGCTGCTGCCGACCCCATTGCGATCTCACTCTTCCGGATCTCCCCGACAACGGCACGGCAGAGAACTGCACGCAAACACTCCCCAACGCGTACCCGATCGCCATTGCAACCAGAACCCAAAATCACAACCCACAAAACACAAATGCAAACACAAATGCAAACTGCACTCTTCTTCAATCTCGGGGTTCAGCCCGATCTCGAGCGACCTGGCGCCCGATTCTGGTGCCCAACAAATGACGAAAACGGGGTGTGGCGATCAGTTGATTCAGTTGGTCGGCGATGGTGGAAAGGGGAAAGAAAAAAAAAGTGCGAGAGAGGCGAAGGGAGAAAAGAGGAGGCTTGTGCGAAGTGTTGGTTTGCCGAGATTCCTTCTTCCGGCCCTCTCTGGAAACAGTGTTGCTGCCTGGGTCCACAAAAGTCCCCGCCTGATTCTACAAAATCTTCAGAGCTTTGGAAAATTGGTGCTAAAAAAAGCAGGGATTGGGAAACATGTTTATCCACTTGTACAAAGTGCACTGAAGATTAGCCCCAATGATTCATTGTGAGATATACTAAGAGTAAATTCTCTCTCCCTCTCTCTTAGAAATAGTAAGTGCAATTTCATGCTCTTGGTGATCATTGTCATTGTTGATGGCCAGTGACAACCCCTTCCAAAGTAAATCCTCTACAAGCCATCTACAAAAATCACTCTAACTTTATTGCAACATCACAGTCATCTTCACTTGTGAGCTTACCAATAATAAGAAAGGTGAAGGCCTTGCTCCCTTAATAGTAATAGTAAGTGAAATACCAAGTTATTATTATCTTCCTAAATTTATCCAAATTCCTTAGAGATTATTTATTTATAGTCTATCTCAATTATTTTTAGCACTTATTATAATAGAAGTGGGGTTCTTTTGGGGTTCTTCATTAGAAGATCTCATTGTTGGGTTTTGTTAAAAAAACATGTTTTCTTCTTCCTTTGAGAGAGTCACCGAGTGGGGCTTCCAACTTATAGAATTTTTTTTAAATCTAGCTTTAGGGGCATGATTTCGGAAAAAACATCTTCTGGAGTATGATTTTGAAAAATCTATATGTGGAACCTACTTGGTGGCTCCTTCTCAACTCTGAAAGGTGAAGCCCCTACTATCGATTTCAACACTTCCTTACTAAAATTGAATTTCCACATCAAGTCTCAA
Source organism: Neckera pumila (assembly GCA_963969595.1). Lineage (NCBI taxonomy): Eukaryota > Viridiplantae > Streptophyta > Bryopsida > Hypnales > Neckeraceae > Neckera > Neckera pumila. The sequence goes on along the minus strand of OZ018412.1, from coordinate 4,192,688 downwards.
GAGATTTGCATCATTTTAAACCAATCATTAGATGATGTGTGGCACTTTTTGACAAAATTTGCTTCATGAGTGTCAAATCTTACCATCATGTACTCATATAGGATATATTGTGTGTGATTATCAAAGCAATTTGGTATAGAATTTCTCTCTACTAGACTAGAATTAGAATTATAAGTTTCCATTCACCATGTTGTGATGGAGAGGTTTTGTTCATCATAAAAGTGATTTTGAGCTTGACTCTACAATAATCTAAAAACTTGTGCCATCTAATTTTTTGGCATAATTATTTTTTATTTAGCAAGAAATCGATTGTTAAAAATTAATGCCAATAGATCAAATGATCTTACACTTAGCACAAATCAAAGTTAACTTGTATGGTCTATGGAACCCTTGATGTGGGACCTACTTGGTGTGGATAATAAAGCCTCTATTTTTAATTTTTTTACTTTTATATATATTTGCATGGATCGTAAATATATTTCTTATTTTTGATTTTTACCTATACTTTTAAATCTTATATAGCCTATACATGGGATAACTTTCAATGACTAAACAAACCTCAAACTCATCAAGTTTCTTTAAATTTCAAATTAATCTAAAGATAAATCAAGGGGAAGACAAAAAAGTGCGAGAGGTGAAGGGAGAAAAGGTGAGGCTTGTGCGCAAAAGTTGGTTTGCCGAGATTTCTTCTTTTGGCCCTCGAAGCTTATCACCGTGTTTTTGCTGCCGAGGTCTACAAAAGCCTCCGCCTAGCTCTACAAAATCTTTGGAGCTTGAAAAACTAGTGCTAAACAAAACAAAGATTGGGAACATGTTTATCAACTTGTATTAAAGCGTTGAAGACTAACTTTAGTGCTTCATTGTGAGTTAGATGCACTAAGAGCAAATTCTCTATCCTTCTCTCTTAAAAATGGTAAGTGCAATTTCACGCTCTGGATGATCATTGTTGATGGCCAATGAGCTTGCTTATGGGAAAACAACCCCTTCCAAAGTGGATCCTCTACAAGTCATCTATAAAAATCGCTTTAAGCTTATTGCAACATCACAATCATCTTCACTTATGAGCTTATCAATAATAAAAAAAAAGTTAAAGGCCTTGCTCCCCTGATGGTACGTAAAGTATCCAAGTTATTATTATCTTCCTGAATTTATCCAAATTTATATATAGCCTATCTTAGTTCTTTTTAACATTTATTTATAATAGAAGTGGGACTCTTTTGGGGGTCTTCATTAGAGGGCCTCAAGGTTGGGTTTTATTAAAAAAAAACATGTTTTGTCCAAGTGGGGCTTCCAATTTATAGAAATTTTCAAAATTTAGCCATGGAGGGCATGATTTTGATAAACCCATTAGAAGGGGCCTACTTGGTGGATCTTCCTCAAAGCAAGGAGAACCCCAACCTTGAAGAGGGACACCTACTGACATTCAACAGGTAAAGGGCAATTTCATCATTTCCTTACTAAAGTTGAATTTCTAAGGTAGGAGGTCCATAAATTGCTCATGTAAGAGCTGAAGCTGAATTTTGAGGAGGTAAAACTTCTTAAAATATTTTTCAGTAAATTTTCCTTGAAAGGCAAGAGAAATTGGCATCTAACCCAAGTTGTTTCATATTTTTTGAAGCTTTGTAGAATTAGTTATGAATTTCTGAAGTTGCAGAAAAGTGCAATTTTGTGGGCTCTAAAACCGACCACCTCCTCAAATGCACACCACTTGTACATTGGAAAGTACAAAATGTACCTCTAGAGTCTGATTGGTTTTAGAACCCACTCCATTTTAGAACCTCCTATCTTACATCAAATCCCAAGAGGTTTGCATCATCCTAAATCAATCATAAAATGATAGGTGCTTCATTAGAGTCAAATCTTACCATCATGTAGGATATAATGTATGTGATTACTGGATGAAGTAGGTTGGTGTAGAATTTCTCTCCACCAGCCTAAAATTAGATATATAAGTTTTTATTCACCATGTTGTGATGGAGAGGTTTTGTTCATCGTAAAGTGAATTTTGAGCTTGAGCCTTGTGCCATCTAAATTTTTTGTACAATCATTTTTTGTTTAGCAAAAAGTCTATTGTCAAAAACTAATGCCAATAGATCAAGTGATTTCACACTTAGCACAAGTCAAAGTTAATTTGTATGGTCAATGGAACCTTTGATGTATTGGGTGTGGATAATGAAGCCTCTATTTTTGTTTATTTATATATATACTATCAATTGGTGCTTGCTATGCTACGCATTCATCATTAGAATTTTATTAGAATTTTTATGTATTAGATAAAATGCAGAACAAAAATTTCAATAAATCTTCAAATAAAAATAACGAAAATATTTGTATAATTTTGTTTATAAGTAAGCATATATTGAAATGTACAATAAAAATATATTGAATGATGAATGAAATATATGCAATGTTGCATATTGTAAAAGATACACATTTATTGTAATGCGTCCAAAAGTTGACTCAATTGTTACAAACAATGGCAACCCAAAAACTTGGTGAATTGAAAAGAAAAACTTGTAAATTCAAAAACCTCATGAACAACTTAATTGTTGTGAAATCCAAAATTGCTTCAATTGAATAAATTTCTCAAATCATTTGGTAGTAGCAATAGAATTTTGAAATCATAAAAGCTGTAAAAGTGATATTACAAAGGTGATTGCAAACTACTATTCTATTTCTGTAGTATAACATTATGTGAAAATATTATTTTTATGTATGTATGATTGAAAATATTTTTACAATATATTAAAATTAGTTATTTCAAAGACTTATTAAAATCATTATCATGCATTCTATTCAAATATATCAAAATTTTACTAATATGTGATACAATGAATGCGTAGCATAGCAAGCATGAGCCCCTACTATTAATGGTAGCATTTGTGATATTACAGAGGTAGTTATGATTTTAGTAGTATGATATAAATATAATGTATGGATTGTGAATTTTTATTTTTAACCTATACCTTTAAGTATTATGTGGCTTCTACATGGGATAAACTTTCGATGACTAAGCGTTTCTCAAATTCATCAAGTTTCTTCAAATATCAAATTAATCTAAAGATAAATCAACGGGAAGACAAAAAAGCGCAAGAGAGACAAAAGGGAGAAAGCAAAGGCTTGTGCACAAGTGTTGGGTTGCTGAAATTTCTCCTTTGGCCCTCACAAAACTTGTCACTGTATTTTTGGAAACAATGTTGCTGCCTGGTTCCACAAAAGTCTCTACCTGGCTCTACAAAATCTTTAAAGCTTGAAAAATTGGTATTAAACAAAGGAGGGATAGGGAAACATGTTTATCCATTTATGTAAAGTGCGTTGAAGATTAACTTCAGTGCTTCATTGTGAGTTAGATATAGTAAGAGCAAATTTTTTCTCCCTCTCTCTCTTAGAATTTGGACGTGTAATTTCATGCTTTAAGTGATCATTTGGTAGCCAGTGAGTCCACTTACGGAAGGAATAAACCTTCCAAAGTAGATCCTCTACAAGTTGTCTACATGAATTGCTCTAAGCTGATTTATAAGTATTCACTTAGTATACCATTTTGAAAGTCAGTTCATATACAAGTGCGTATTATCAATGAATACTTTGTTTCATAACAATTCCAAACACTAACAACATTCACAATCTTATAGAAGGATGGCCTTAGGTGGACCTTAGCAACCACAATATTTACATAAAGTCAAAAAATAAACAAACAATAAGGGTTGAAAAAATAGAATCTTGTAAACAATAGATTCCTATAGTTATCATATATTTTATTAAGGAAATGAACACCGTGATCAATAACTAAAAAAACTAGGCCATGAACAACTTCAATATTAATTAGTACCTAAGCTTTTATTATCAAGTTAAAAAAACTTCAATCCATAAACAAAGTTGTAGAACATTCAACCTTGTTATTTATTGTAAGAACACTACAAGAAAAAGGGGTGTTTTAAGTGAATTTCTAAGTATAGTCCTAGACATATCATTATAAGTAATGACCTTTTAGGAGACTTTTAGTAAAATTTTACTAGAAACACATGTATTTCTAGTAAATTTTTACATAAAATCTCCTTAAAAGGTCATTACTTATAATGTTATGTCTAAGACTATATTTAAAAATTCACTTAAAACACCCCTTTCTCTTGTAATGGAATGTTTATCAATATACTTAATCTGACTTGTTCAATTGCTCGTTAATTGTATAAACAAAGTAATTACCATACATAGCTATTTTATTAAGGAAATGAACACCGTGATTGTAGTACAATTTTTCTAAGACAAACCAAAGCAATTCCAACTAGGTTCGTTCAGGGAAAACCTCAAATTAGCTTAGTGTTTTAGTTAGCTAATGTCACTTTGTAGGTAAATTATGTCGTTAATCTTAATATATTAGGATATTTGGTATATTTCATATTCTATTTAGGAATAAGAAGGAATTCTCTCTCTAATTTCTGTCCAATTATGAATATAAATTTCTAACCACTAAGTCTGTCCTAGTCTTATCTTAAAATAAGATGTGAATCTAAAGGTATAAACTAAGAGAACCTGCATCCACAAATCTCATACTTTGAATTCACTTAAATATATTACAAAAGTATTTATTTGCAACATGCATCTCACAATATATATTTGAACTTTGAAAATTTGGTTTAACTGAAAACTCATCAATTGCTTGGCACAAATATCATCTTAACATATAAGTCGCTTAAAGCGCTAATGTCTCAATTACTTAAAGTAAATATAACACATACCCTTTCTAGGGATTGGAACAACCAAGGACATTGCTTTAAGCAAATACATTAATATACAAATGCTTCAAGCAATTCTAAAATTTCCCTTGAGGGATGCATAATATGCTTTGCTAAATTAATTAAAAGAATTTCAAATTCTTCCCTTTTTAAGGCTCCGGTCTTTATTTGACAATGTATTCTTCCATCTTTTGCTTTAAGCTTCCTTCGTTTGCATCACCATGTTATTTTGAAGCTTCTTCTTTTTTTAATTGTAATATTAATTCTAAATTATGCTTACTAATTTTACACAACTTCATACAATTTCTAATAAAAGAACTCAAATACACATTCAAGCATTCAATCATGTACACATATTTTCAATTGGAATATCATTTATTAATCATATGAATAATCATTCAAAAATTAGAATGTACATCAATTGTTTGTAATTGTTCAATGATTTCTATTCACTAAAATTATAAAGTTTCAAAATAAAATCCAATCTCTGGATCATTCAATTCCAAACCAATCCCTGGTTTACACATAATTTCCAATCACTGGAATTATTAAGTCAATCACTAATTTAATATTTTGCTTCTCTGTACTTCAAATCTTGCTTTAAGCATTTACACAAAAATTCTCTTAAAAGATGAAATACAATCGATAGACAAAATCCACTCAAAATATAATAAAATTCTCTTAAAGAGATTCTCCTTCATAAAAATTGCTCAAGGCAAAGAATACCTATTCATCACTTAAGTGAATATTAAATTATTCAATTTAATTGATTTGACATTCATAAAATACTCAAAGTAAAATATCATCAAAATTCAACTTCATGCTTAAGCAATAATCACTATCACTTAAGTGAACAACAAAAGATGACAATGATGAATCTATAAAATTAATACAACAACAAAAAAACATGACCTCACATCACAAAAACAAGAAAAATTAAAGAGAGAAAAAGAATGAGAGAAGAAAGACTATTTATCACCATCCATTCTCAAACACCCCTTCAAATCTCTTGGTAAAAACCTGTCAAAATTCACAACCGCTCAAGCCAAAAAAACTTTTCACACTTTAACTTCAAATATCACCACATTCACACTTTATTACTCAAAACTTTGAACATATAACCCATTTCACACTCAAAAAATAAAATTTGACTATAAAATAAAATTGTCTTAATTACAGTGATCACTTAATGGAGTCTACATACCATATCCAATGTCTAGGTTCAATATTCTCTGCCAAACAATTAATCAAAGTTGGCAGAATTAATTTGGTAGATGCCTAAAATTAAAAAGTTTTGCTTTCTTCCATATAAACTTATTTTTTGAGAAAATAAATATCTGTACAATTCTGGCATCTAATTTTTGAAATACTTTTTTGCGCTGGAATAAAGATTTCGCATAAATTTGAAAACTTTTTGGTGCAATGGGTTGCACTAATCAGAGTCCAACAGTGTCTGCAACTCCCACTTACAAGTAAGTTAACTCCAAAGTGCTCCAACATCCATATTCAGGATGGTGAATAGTTTCATCCAACTAACTTCTCATTCATCCAATGTATTACTTGAATGTTAGAAAGACAACCTTCCTTTATGATCAATTTCATGAAATTGTGATGAATGATATTTCTGTACAAAGATATAAGCAAAATGTTGCCAAAATTCAGAAAGGGTTAAGTCTTATAGGTACCAAGGTAGCCTGTTCTAAAATCGACCGGCTTCTTCAAATCAACCCTATAAAATGGTAGTGAATGGATATGAGGTGGTCTTTAAATGGACCACTTTAGTCATTGATTGAATCTAGAAAAAAGTATTCTTTAATGCAAGAGCCAGTCATTGGTCTTGGTTTCCTCAAATCACTCTAGAAGTTGTAAGTGGACGCATTTTGGAAGACCTAGGGTCACAAATAGGTACCTACAACAGAAATCTTTGGAAATTCACAACTAATTCAAAGATGCTTCAAAAAATATGAAACCACTTGGATTACGTTTGCCATCCATTTGTCTTTCTCTGAAAAATGAGTGAAAAATATTTCTATTCATACAATCCTACGGAAAAGGCGGACCAGCCCTTAAATGGTCGCTTTTAGAGCATCCTACCTTAACCTCGAGTTGTTGGTGAGAGGTCAGGGAGCCAATGGACATAAGCGGCACCCTGACACATCGGATGCCACGTGAGGGTCGATTATTGGGAGAAGCTCTCCATTGAATTGCTGACGAGGTGCACCCTAATCAGGCAGCCGACTGCCGCGGCGAGCGGGCCAATCGAATGGTTCAAACTGCCACGTGTGTTTTTACCTAGCATCGTCCAAACACGAGGCTTTGTTGTGGGACCTGCAAGCGTGATTTTGATGCTGTGGAATCTGGATTTCGTCTGGCAGTCGGGCACTAAGAGCCAGCTGCCATTGGGGAGCTGGAATTGTCCAGGCCTGGACCTCCAGCCTCCAGATCTGTAAAATTAGAAAACAGGACTGGACCTTCCGGAGCCTCCGTCCGACCTTGCTTTGTGAACTGTATGTGAGGGGGAGATTTCAGATTGTTTTGCACGCTCTGCCTGTGGTCAAGCTGGACGGGCCTACAGTTCATGCTTCCAATGGCAACAGGCTCTAAGGGCCTGTTTGCATGCAGGCACCGGACCGGAGGTGGAGCTCCAGGCGTTGAGCTCCGAAGTCCGGTCCAGGCCACATCTTGCTTCCAGATGCGCACCGGTTCTCAAATGAGAATCTCCTCTTTTTTTGTAGCGTTTGGAATTTAGTGGCATGTGGCAACCAATGAATGAGGCAAGCCACGGAAGTAAGTCTTGGAATAGTCTTGTGACAAGGACATGAAAGGAAAAAACTTTTAGAAAAATAGTAAGTCGGGTTGATGGGGGAAGAGATTGGGCTTGCAAGTCCTATAATCAAGGTGGGTTGAGAAAAGTCAGGACCAAAGCTCCATATTGGAGATCGGGTTCCCAATTTTGCCATGCGAACCTCCCCGGGCCCGGTTGGAGGTCCGGTTGGGTCCAGCATGCGAATAGGCCCTAATTTCTCGATTTGGGCAGTAATTTAACAGGGCGGCCAGGGAGGACTGACCCCTCTATTGCCCCATTCAAAGGGTAAATGTAAAAACTGCCCCCTATTTTGTGTCGCTTAAATTTTGTAGTTCTTCATGTCTCCTAACTATTTCAGGGCCTCTGATTGCAAATATGAATTCAGAAATTGCAAGTTTTATCAAATGTGGCAAATAAACAAATTTCAGTGTTTTCTGCAAGGGTAAAACTTGGGGCAATACAGGGGTCAGTTCTCCCTTGTTGTCTTGTGCACCCAACTCCAAAAAAAATCTCCCTAGATTTATTTAAATGAAAATTCATATTTGGAACCAAGAATCCAAATTTTTCTACGGAATTCAAAATTAACCATCTATGAAAGACTTGTACAAATTAATTGTCTATGCTCAAAATTTGGAAATTTTGCACCTTGGATCCACAAAAGACCATATGAGTTTTATTCATGGCCAAATTTAAACCCCTATGTCCATGCACCTAAAAATTACCATAGATGCATCTTCAATTGTAGCTCTCAAAATATCAGTTTTTGGGTATAAAATTCAATTCCTATGGCAGCCAAAATTCATTAAAAGGATGCTGAATATATCAAAAGCATGATGGAACTAAACCAAATGGATGATGTACATCTAAATATACTGAGAAAGCAATTTTTGTCTATTTGTAAGCAATGTGACTATCTTGGTTACACTTAATTCTTCATGTTTTTTGTGCAAGACTTAGAATCAATCCTTGTCCATATAGAAAGAAAAAGAAACCTTTCATGAAATAGTTTTTTGGGTTAAATTCCATCTCATACTAAGCTCTCTCCAAGTTTCAACTAAGAAATTGCAGACTAAATAAACATTCAGTTTCTACTTCCAATGAGAAATATGAGAAATATGAGAAATAAACATTCAATGAATTGTCATTACAATTGCAAGCTCCCTGTCTGAGTGAGTGAGAATCCAAATTCCCCAATCCAATATTGTGTTTTTTTTCGTTCGTATTTTGTGCCTGCATGAAATTGTTACCCGTAGATCATGCTCCGGATGCCTATTCGTCCAGAAGCAAGTTGTAAAGACAAGAGTGGTGTTTTCTTCCGCCAATGGAAACCGGACGCCACCACTTCGTATAGGGCAATCACCACTGGGCACTGTGGGCAGGGCACCCATTGGCAAATGAGCTTTGGAATTCGAAGGTGCTCACTGTACGGCGGGTACCTTCAGTTATTGATCTACTAATCATTTGTGACCCTAAAAAAATTTATGACTTTTTTAATGGTTCAGTTCATCACACGGTACTGACGGTAGTCTCCCCGTTCTTATCTGTCTCAAATGTGTTAGGTCCGTAACTTATTTATCAGCTCATTCACAATTTTGGAAACGCCTTCTTCAAATGCTTTTGAGTAAATATTCCTTGAGAGGTAAACAGAATTGGTATTTTTACAAGTTGTTTCATGCATTTTGGACCTTTGTGGCATTACTTATGAGTTTTGAAGTTGGAATATCATTAGGTTCCAATAGCGTTCACCCATTGATACATTCATTGCTGGTTCATTGACAAATGCAATTGGTATATTGAAGAAAGCAATATATATATATATATATATATATATATATGTTTGTGTAATAGAATTATCAATTGATTTCCAATTCTCACATATTTTAAGGTGGAGGTGCAATCATTGATTAATGATGCATTGCTCTGGAGAGATAACATAAGGTAGCTGACCCATTTCTGATCACCCCCCACCCCACCCCACCCACCACATTTTAGTAGTATAGACTATTGCCTATCCGTGAATTTGTGGCTCAATTCCTGGAGCAGTTGTGGTGCATTATGATTGGTTGCAAGGCGGTCAATCTTGCAACTGGTCCTTGTTTGATTTTGCAATCAACCTATGGTTAGAAAGAGTAAGGTCTATATCACCATCATAGGTCAAAGAGAATCTTCTACTAAAGAATGCATAGTAATTACATTTTGTATAATACAATTTTGGAAAAATATGCAATCCTTCCAAACTCTATTCCCGTACATAGGAAAAATTTTGCAACTCACAAAACCTAAGCTCCAAATATGCGTCATTGCTTAAGTGGTTGGAAATGGGTCGATTACCTTAGTCATCACAGAATTCACAGAAGACACTTCAGTAAGCTTAAAGTTAATTGTTGCAGCTGCTTCCCTTCCGTCAATTTTGTTTCTTTGTGTTTTTATAACAAACGAAACGGGATTTCATTAAGGTAACTGCACCTTAAATTGCACAGCTAAGCAATTCAACATGGTTTTCACTATTATATTGAAAAATAAATTGTGGGGTCCCATTGGTAGTCAAAACAGGATTCTAGATTCTCTTAAAATGAGTTTTTTGGACACCGTGTGAATAAACTACAAATTTTCAAAGTGCTGAAAATAGGTGCACCTAAAAGCGATCATAGAGTCATATGAATAGTGAGAGTACATTTTAGGCAAGAATATCCGCTGTGCGCTTTTAAGGACTGTGCGATTTTAGGTGTAGTTACCTTACACTTCCGGCTTTCAGCGTCATTTGTCCTCCGTGTTAAGTTGTACTGCACACCCTTCCTTCAATCCTCTTCTTGTCTGTCCTGGCTCTGCCCCTGCCACTGGACTGCTCTGGACTTCAGGCATCATGTTCAATCAGGTCACAACCAATGTACGAGAAGGTGCACGGGAATTTCGTCCTTGATTTGCCCCAGTCTCCAAACTGTGGACCTAATTTGGGAAGCTGACATTGCTTTGAATTTGGAGCTTGCATGAGCGCATCTCCACCAGCCCGCGTGAAAAGGAACCTGCAAGATGCAACATGAAAAGGAACCTGCGTGTGTCAAGTGCGAAGAAGGGGCCAAGACGTTACCGTTCTCCCACCAGCACCCTCCCCAGAAACGGCTGACGCTATCAAGAACTCTTGAGCCTCGAGGCATAAGGTAGGGGGCTGTAAAAGCGACCTTTTAAGAGCTGATATGCATTTTTGGGAAGCTAAACTCTTAAAATCATTTTCAGTAAATCTTTCGTGGTAAGAAAAATGGAATTGGCATTTTAACCCAAGTCGTTTCATATTTTTTGGACCTTCATGTCCGCCTTCATGGAATTAGTTATGAATTTTTGAAGTTAAAAACACAGTGGTTTTTAAAAGCGACCCCCTCATGAAATGTACACTTCTAGTACATGTTAGAGGCAAAATGTACCAAATCGCTTTTAAAGATGGGTCGCTTTTACAGCCCCCTACCTTAGGTTTTAAGAAGTGCCAAACTAATTGCTAATTCAACATGCATTAGAAAAAAAATCAGCCCTCCGGAGGGCCTTTCCACGACCCCCTTTAGTACCTTGAAATTTAGTTCTAAGGGGCTGAAAATTTATTTTTTCCCCTATTTCTGCAAAGCTGAAACTGCAGTGATAGTGGTGCAAGAACCTAGATTTACAAATATAAAAATCATAAAATAAAATAAAAAATAAAAAAAATTGCAAAATTTGACTGCTTTGGCAAGTAGTCATACACTCTGACTGTTCACTGGGGGTACTTTTTCAGCTTGACAGGCCAAGCTTGAAATAGCTTGGCATGTCAATCTGGAGAGGTCCTCTGGAGGGCTGGTTTTTTCTCTAATGTTGGGAGAATTGGCTTGGAACTTGGTTACAACAGTCAAAAGTTTGAAGTTCAAGATTGAACTTGATTACAATACCCAAAAGTTTATCTTCTTGTCAATAGAGTGTCACAAGTTTACTCTTTTGAGACAAAAGTGTCACAATATATTTTTCAAGTGGCATGCGTTGAAAAACAAGAAAGGTTCCAATTCGTAGAACGGCTCCAAGCTTCGGGCACGCCAAAGCATTTGTTGGGGCAATATGGTTTGCCCTGGTGGAGATGCTTTAATGCAAGTGATAAGTGAAATAGTTTTCACAAGGTGATTAAGGTAGTATGCTCTTAAAGCAACCTTTCAAGAGTTGATTGCATTTGAGGGAAGCTAAATTCCTTGAAAAAATGAAATGACTTGGTTTAGATACTAATTCTATTTTTCTTCCTATGAAAATACACAGCGTATTGTAGATTTCAGTAAGGAGAATAGGCATGAAACGACCCTCCCTTGCCTTCAAATATCTTCTAATGGCTTTTAGAATAGCCTCATCAACATTGTCCTCGGCCTGATAGCTTGTACTCTTTCTTCCATGCAAGGGTTTCTTTACACCTTCTCTCTAGCAATCTAGAACATTTTTTTTTTGCAAGTTCTTTTTTGAAGAATTCCCTTGTCTTCTCATACCAATAAATCTCGTGATTTTACAAATAAAGATGCCATTTCATTGCAAGAAAACCATCACCCAACCATGCCACATCAATGCAAGAGTCAAGAGGGGTTGAGCATGCCACATCATCAAGTGATTATGGGCCTTCGCCAAGACCATAAACCAAATTTTGGCAAAGTTGCAAAGTGATCAATGAACCATATCAACGCCACAAGAGCAATTAGGGATAGAAACTCCAATAAAAATTAGAATAAAATTTTTAGTAGCAATAAAGCTCCCCCCAAAGTTTCAAGGCATTTTGACACCAAAAATGAAAAACCTCAACAATTTTTGGCAAATTTTAAACAAATTCGAGATGTTGACCAGAGCCATGGGAAAATATGACATCTATATGAAGCCAAAGAAGAGTCATGTCTCACTCCAACAACCCCTTTGAATACTCTAGACGGTTCATTGCTTGGTACAATGTAAATTCCTTCATCTGAAAGTTTACGGTTCTTTATTTTGACAATTTGCTAGCTTTTATGAGTCTGAATGACCTTGGAAAAAGGGTCAAGGTTAATCTATAGGATTATTTGGACCTTCTAAAATCAATGGCGCAATCCATTTGGCATTTGGAGCTTTTCATAGAAATTAGTTCAATAGTAATTTTTTATTAGGAACTAACGAATAAATACTAAAAATATTGGGGTTAAAGAAGAAGGGGAGGTCTTGAGTCAAATTATAAAAGGCTTCCTATTTTCTCTCCAAACCACCCCTTTTCTAATGTTGTACCTTGTGGTTTGGTCTTCATCTAACTTTTGGGTCTTTTTCATTTGATACAATTTTTACAAAAGTTGTCTTCTAAGCTGTTTTAATGCCAATGATCTATGTATATAATACATGAATTACATACCCAAGATTTTTGTGTCAATATATATATTCACTTTGGATCAAATTTGGTTGTGAAAAAAACTTAGATACTTAATATAGTCATATTTGGTCAGTCTTATGACTAAGGCAAACCATGTACATGACTAGGACAAGTCACATGACTAGGACAAATCACATGATTAGAGCAAGTCATGTGTATGACTAGGGCAGGTCATATAACTAGGATTTTGAACTCCTAGCCACCACTTCCACGTAGCCGCCACTGATTTAGGGTTTTAAAATCCTAGCCTCCATTTTTTTGGAGCCACCTCCTCAAAGTGCAACATTTGGCTATTTGGGTTTCTTCTTCTTTATTTCTTGTTGCCTCTGAGGTTTTGCTTGTTGTTGCCTTTTAGCTCTTGTTTCTTATGGCCTCTTAGTTCTTGTTTCTTGTTAATATCTTTTAGATCTTAATTCTTTTGCATCCAAATTCTTGCTTCTTGTTGCGTCTTAGTTCTTGACTCTTGTTACCTCTTAGTTCTTACTTTTTGCTTCTTGTTTCCTCTTGTTGTTTTTATAGTTCTTGCTTCTAATTTCTTGCTATTGCATCTTAACCCCTGAAGGACCGAGGCCCTTTTTCTGCCAAAAAACACTTAAAATTGCCATTTCTATAGCAAAAAATAAAAAAAATTGAATTTTTTTTCCCACATCTAACCATAGGATCTTACACCTAACTATTATGAGAGTTTGTGGAAAAAATTTCATAATTTTTGACCCCACAGATTGCAAGGTATCTGCGTTTAAAGTGAAAAAAACAAGTTCTTCAGCACATTGGGGGACTAGATTTTTCGACTTTGAACATTTTTAACTTTATTTTTTTGCACTACAAAGTTTTGAGCTTTTAATGATTATATTGGAGATTGAGTTAAAAATCTAGCCCAAAAAAAAAAATTTTAAAAACTTAATTTTCATTATTAAAAAATTATTAAATAGAAGTAGGTACAAGATAGAAGGAAAGTCTAAAATATTCATATATTTTAGATGGGATTAAAATTCACTAATTCCAATGGTGAGATTGTTCTCGCAAGTAAACTAAACCATGCGAGAAAAAAAAATTTGAAAAATTTGAAAAATCGCATTCAAAAATGAATCCTACAAGTTATTTTTTTCAAAAAGATGCTCTAACTGCCCAAAAAACAAGAATATCCATAACTTTCTCATAGAAAATCCAAATGAAATGAATCAAAGCTTTCTAGATAGAAAAAATATAATCTATGAGAAAACAAATACTTAAAAAAAAAAAAAAATTGCAAATTTTTTTTGTTGCCCGCCGTCTCCTATTTTGAGCTTATTTGGTCATAACTTTTGTTCCCGAGCACCGATTGTGAAAAAAAATATATTCCCATGAAGCTAATCAGCTTTTCTACCTCCAAAAAAAGTTTCAAAAAATCAGAAGAAAATTTCAGCCCGTAGTTACCTACCCGAAAACGCATTTGTCTCCCGAAGGGACAAGGTCCTTTAGGGGTTAATTCATGCTTCTTGTCACTTCTAGTTGCATCTTAGTTCTTGCTTTTTCTTCTTATATGTTGCATTTTTTGCATCTTAACTTGTGTCTCTTGTTGCTTCTTGTTGCATCTTAGTTCTTTCTTCTTTTTGTTTTTTGTTGTATCTTGTTGCATCTTACCTCTTGCTTATTTTTACCTCTAAGTACTTGCCACCTTTTGCTTCTTATTCCCTCTATTACCATTGTTATTCTTTCTTCTTTTTTATTTGTGATTTTCTAAAGAAATTGTGGTTATGACTTTTTTTTATCTCAAACTTGTACAACATATTTATATTGCCTTAAATCTTTAAAGGTGAGCTATATTGTTCATTTTACTAAAAACTAACCTCCTTGATTGTTTATTTAAGTACCAAGCTAGAATGAAGTTATTAGAGGCTGCTTGCAACACCAAAGAGGCAACATCTTTACATTTTTGTAAGAAAATAAGACCTTATAAATGTGTGGAAATATGCATTTATAGAGTGTCATTGTGATGTGTTTTGTATTAGTGACTAATAAATATGATTGAGAAGAGTCACATTCTTTCTTGCATTTTCTTTTTCTTATATAACTGTCTCCTATTTATCTCAAAAATCATATATACTCATTTTTAATTGGATGGAGTCTTTCATTTAGCTGCTAAATCATATTTATGTATGAATGCAATGCATCAAGTTCATTTAAAATGTATGAAAAACGTGAGCATTAGAGGAGATTTCGGGGTATTGGGAGACTACAAGTTCCCCTGCATTCCCAGACTGCGGGAATGCAGCTATAGCAGCTGGAACATAGGGGAACTTGCTGGCTGACGTGGCACAACGACTGCCACGTCATTTTCAAAAAAATAAAAATAAAATAAAATTCTTTTCTTAATAAAATGATATTTTGGTAAATTATTATTTTTTTTTTTTTTGAAAAAAAAAATCTGACACGCCCGTACTATCGTTCCCTGAATCTAGGCAGACTAGGGAACGGGCCTGAAACAATCTTTCAAGGCCCCCAAACCCCCTCTAATGTGTAGTTTATGATAGAAACTTTCGTAAGTCTCGGTTACCTCAATTACAAAACGCGCACACAAATCTAAGAAACGTGACTCTCACTTACCCGAAATATTACTTGCTTCAATTATATTTCACAAAATATCTTGGTGAAGATATGATTGGTGATAGTCACATTATACTCACAAGCATGCCAAAAATGTAATTTAATATTTTTTAAAATATGACTACATTCAATAAAAAAATTATGAATAACATTTCATATGAACTGCGCATCATCCAAAAATATGATTCATAGGAGTCTTATTTCAAATCAACAAAAAATATGACTGATGAGAATCAAATTCCACATCATCCAACAATATGACTCATGAGAGTTGTTTTTTAGCAGAAAATATGACTTACAAGAATCATCTTTTGCAACAGCAAAAGAAAATGAATCATAAGAATCATTTTTCACAACAGCGGAAAATATGACTTACAAAAGTGATATGCCACATTAGCCAAAATATGACTCACTATAGTCATATTCCACGTCAGCCAAAAACATGACTGCACGCAGTCATATGCCACGTAGGATTTTTTTCCATTGGCTTGGGCACCTCAAGAAGACCTCAAGTGTCTCAAGGATGGTCAACATATATGCCATGTTGGCAAAACATGGCTAATTTTGGCTAATTATACCCCCCAACCCATATGATTGCAAATATGACTCATGTCTGAAGTGACTCGTTGGTAATGACTGGACCCAGTCATAGCGCAAATCATCTATAGTGAATTTTGTGTGAGTCATATTCTGAGATTTTACGACTTACAGTAGTCATATTTTGCATCATAAAACATCATTTTTGCTTTAGTAGTGGCCAACATGTCCACTTACGAGAGGAAAATACCTTCCAGAGTGGATCCTCTGCAAGCCATTTGTATGAATCCCTCTCGGAATCACTTTAAGTTTATTGCAACGCCACAATCATATTCACTTGTGAGTTTATTAGTAATAAGAAAGGTGAAGGCCTTGCTCCCCCAATGGTAACAATATCAGATTTATCATTATCATACTAAATTTATCCAAATTTCTCAGAAAACATTTATTAATAGTCTACCTCAATTAATTTTAGCACTTACATAGTAGTGGTGGGATTTTTTTAAAGGTCTTCATTAGAAGGCCTCAAGGTTGGGTTTTGTAAAAAAGAAAAAATCTTGCTATAAGAGAGCCACCAAGTGGGGCTTCTAAATTATAGAATTTTTTGAAATCTAGCCTCAAAGGCATGATTTTGAAAAACCATAAGTAGAGGCCTACTTGGTGGCTTCTCTTCTGAGCAAGGAGAAACCCAATCCGAAAAGGTGAAGCTTGCTGTCGTTCAGTAGGTGAGAGGCAATTTCAACTTACTAAAATTTAATTTCCACATTGAATCTCAAAACATTTGCATCATTCTAAACCAATGATAAGATGATGTGTGACACTTTCTGACAAAATTTGCTTCATTGGTATCAAATCTTACCATCTTGTAGGATATGTTGTATGTAATTATTGAAGCAATTTGGTGTGAAATTCTCTCTACCAACCTAGAATAGGAAATATAAGTTTCCATTCACCATGTTGTGATAAAGAGGTTTTGTTCATAGAAAAAGTGAACTTTGAGCTTGAACCTACAATAATCTAATAACTTGTGCCATTTAAAGTTTTTGCATAATTATTTTTTGTTTAGCAAAAAGTCAATTCTCAAAATTTATGCCAAGAGATGCAAAAAATAAGAACATGCACTGTTGATTGAGCCCTTCAATCATTTTAATTGATGATTGCATGGAAAAAGGAGGAACTACTAATCATAATTGTTTTGCTAATCTTAGATAGCAGTCAAAATTTGAAATTGACCAATTTTCAAAATCACAAAGTGCAACATTAAGATCATTTTGGAACAGAAAGTTATGGCCAACAAGAAGATCATTTTGGAATGGAGGGCGTATTAATTTTAACTATTATATTATATCCTATGCACGAACTGCAAATTTATTTCCTATTTTTTTTTTAACTAATAGCTTTAAGTCTAATGTGGCCTATACATGAGACAAACTTTCAATGACTAAAAATTTCTCAAATTCATCAAGTTTCTTCAAGTTCAAATTAATTTAAAGATAAATCAGAGTAATTTATTTTGGCAAATTAAGATTCCAAAATTTTCTTTATTAATGCACAAGTCTAAAATGTAGTCTTTTGAATTATATAATAATATAAAGAAAAACATTTTATAAATGGTTCAAAAATCAAATTTTTGTCAAAATACAGACAAGAGTGCATATTGAGTGCACAAAGAGCTTGTCTAAAACTATTGGATCTTTGTCTAAAAGTATTGGACTATAGGTAGTAACCACCCCTTAATCATTAATTTAACATTCAATACTTTGTCAAATTAAAAATATCAATAGAAAACATTTATTATTCCACCATTATAATTAGTTTTTTTTGGTCTATACATAATTCTCCTATAAAGGATACCATTAACAGTGCTAGTTGAAGTGTCGCAATAAAATTTTCAAGTGGCCTACATTGAAAAACAAGAGAGGCTACAATTGGTGGGATGGCTTCAAGCTTCCAGGCACGCCAAACCATTTACCATGGCAGTATAATGGCGTATGATTCAAAGCTTCCTACATATATATAGATCTAGATAATCAATTTCAAATTTTTATTTAAAAAAAAGCGATTTTTGAAGAAGTTTTTGAGCTGCCCTGGCTACCCACTGATTGAGCAATGAAAATTGCATACCATGCAATGGCTTTTAATTGATGGAGTCAAAAGTTATGAAACTTGTTGCACTTTAAAGCTACTCCTCAGTACATGTAATGTGAAATTTAAAAAAAAAAAAAAAATTAAATTTGTAGCAAGCTGCCCAAGATCACTATGTTGCCAAACAAAACGTGGTTTTTTGCTTTAGGAATTGATAATGTTGTCACCAATGATTTCTTCTTGTTTGAACAATTTATTGCTTTATTGCTATTCAGTTGGAACTTAATGAATTTTTGAAGGAAAATTGCAAGAATCTTTATTTAGAAGGATGACAATTAGTACCATTTTGGAATGAATGTATTGCTTTGTTTAAATGATTGTATGTAATCATTCCAACAAGGATTACAACTAAGGTCAAAGCCCCATTAGTGCCACAATTCAAAAGCCACCCTATTTGTGCCATTATATTTCAATAGTACTAGTGTGACCCTGTGCCGTTGGCCCAATTTTCATCTACTCCTGGTTCCACTCCTGGTTCTACTTCCGATTCTACTCCCAGTTCTACTCCCGGTTCCACTCCCAGTACCAAGAACACCAACAAAATCAAAGTAAATGTAATTTTCTAAATTTTTAATCAATAAATACTTTGAAATTCAATAACTATTGCACCACCGTTCCAAACGCCACGAAACCAAGCCGGTGCACCCCTCCTTGGTGAGAGCTTTCCGACGGTACCAAGCACGCGACCGGGGACGCACGGTCAGGAAGTTGTCCACGCTACAAACAAAACAAAACAAAACAAAACAAACAAACAAACAAACAAACAAACAAACAAACAAACAAACAAACAAACAGCCTCATTTAAGGTATAGATATATCTCAAACTTTCAAATGTACTCTATTAGTACATAGTGGGCACAAAATAGAAAAAAGTAGTCACAATGACACAAACAGAATCTCTAATGTCTTAATTGCTATCTTAAAAAATTGGAAAAAAAATATCCATGGTTGTAACTAACAAAAGATTGTTGTTTGCGCTGCCTAACCAAATGGAAAAATAAACTCACCTTGGTGGAAATTAGTCCCTTTTCTTTTGACAAATCTTCTCCCGCTCCCTTGGGCCCATGTTACTTCAATGGTTGTCATTGAATAAAGATTGTTGTTTGCACTAGCCTAATGGGAAAATAAACTAATGGCATGGTTGCGGGTATCAATACCTTAAATGAGGTTGTTTGTTTGTTTGTTTGTTTGTTTGTTTGTTTTGTTTTGTTTTGTTTTGTTTTGTTTTGTTTTGTTTTGTTTGTAGCATGGACAACTTCCTGATCGTGCGTCCCCCGGTCGCGTGCTTGGTACCGTCGGAAAGCTCTCGCCGAGGAGGGGTGCACTGGCTTGGTTTCGTGGCGTTTGGAGCGGTGGTGCAACAATTATTGAATTTCAAAGTATTTATTGATTAAAAAATTAGAAAATTACTTTTACTTTGATTTTGGTGGCGTTCTTGGTACTGGGAGTGGAACCGGGAGTAGAACTGGGAGTGGAACCGGGAGTAGAACTGGGAGTAGAATCGGAAGTAGAACCAGGAGTGGAACTGGGAGTAGATGAAAATTGGGCCAACTGCACAGGGTCACACTAGTGTTACCTGATGGCAACAGGATTTTACATCGTGTGAAATCAGCCTCTCTTCCTCATAGAAAAGCCCTTGCAGTGTGTTTCCTGAACCCACTTGTTCCAAAAGAAGAAGAGAAAATGAAATCATTGTAGGCTTGAGGCTGCAGATTGAAGCGTGTAGGCTGCAATTGCTGTTGGAGAAGCCTCGGAGCACGTTGGTGCCTCGATCTTGCCATTCCCAGGCCTCCATTGGAGAACTCCAGGACTGCCCTTTTGTACCAGCTAAGTTAGTGGGCCTTGCCTTCGATGATACAGCAGTACTAGCTACAGGAGTACCTTACTCGCTTCTCTTCCTTCCTTTAGATTTCAATCAGATACGTTTGCCCAGCTGTGGCCCTGCTGTTCAGTGCACTAACTTACGTACACTCAGGCTCCATCAAGCACGCGTGCACGCTGCTGCTTTGACAATTCAGTGTAACCTGACTTAGCTGACGAACCTCACTTCCTGTCCATTTTCCTCAAGGAGATAAACTTTGCGTTCACCCTCGTGACAACAGTGGCATGCAAGTCTCAAAAACATTAGAAATCTCAATCACTCAAAGTCTCAACAACGACTGGCTGGTAATATCAGCCATTCAAAGTCTCAAAATAGTATGAGCAACCCATGTGACTCAGTCAAACACAGAATCGATTCCAAATACAGGAGCAGATAACTACTTGGAGACTTTGCACCGTTTCGTGCGTGAAATACTCAATATCAGAATCATCAAGTTGGAGATTTTATTCAAATAGTAATATTTCAACCTAGAGATGTAGAACTGTTGCGTGAAACGCCCAAATGACTCAGCAAAGACGTATACGTGTTTAAATAGACTGGGCGACTTGACCGACTGTGCTTGGAGAATATCCTTTGAATGTGAAAGCCTTCAAGAATGTGAAAGCCAGGACCAGAAGGAAGGACGTGTGTGTTAGGTGAAGGAGCGTATCAATCGCCACAATGCTGATTGAGAAACGTTCCCAGCAGAAGTTGGCGTTTTTTTCAGATCATGTGCTCATAATGTCAATATCATTACACGGGCATGATTTTAAAGCGCCAAAACGGTGATTTCCAATTCCTCAAAGCTCTTAAGCCCAAAGAGATCTTAAGCGTGAAGAGAGACAACATCCAATCAATTGGTGGATTATGAATGTTTTCAAGAGCTAATTGCCAAGAGCTACAGAAAAAGGATGGTTATTCAAGTATGTTGAAAAAGTATTTTTTGTCTATTTTTCAACGATGTAATTAGAGTGGTAACTTGGTGCCCCATGATTATTGTGCAATGAGTTCATGTAGGGATGCAGGGGTTTTTGTTTTTGTTTTTGGAGAAGTGCTAAAGTGGCAACATACAAGAAAATGATGTAGCCAAATATTCTAGAATTCATCTATATTGGATAGAATTATCTTTTCATCCACATATTTGTATGAGTTTCATTTATATTTGACATTTTCATCCAAAATTTAAAAAAGAGTTGGAGCAATTTGGCATTATTCATCCAATTTTTCTTCCAATTTTTCCCATAGGCTCGACGCAGCCCATTTCTTTTTGACGCATTTGGGCCTTAGAAGGCCCCCCCCAAAAAACACTGTAAGGATGGGAAAAAAAGAAAACTTGCATAAATCAAGAATTATGATGCTTCTATTCTACTCATGCCATATTTTATTTTGCCAAAAACGCTGAAAATATATACGTCCACCTTCCTACTAGGGACTCTTAGGGGCGGAGGAGTGGAGATTTAGGTTTCCAGACGCCAGCCTGGAAAAGCGCTAATGTCGTCAATTTTCACCAATGTAACGAAACAGGGACCTCTACATTGCAATTGGAATAGTAAAAAACTACATCCATTGACGTTTCAAAGCTACCTTCACATTGCAAATGACGATCCAGCAGAAATCCAATCCTCATTGTTTAATCCTCCAAATGATTGAGGTGAAATCCTTACTCCGAAGTCTCAAAAATGAGATTATGCCACGTATCTATGGTGAGGTTACAAAAGTCCTTCTGGTCTGGATTCTACGTGAATGCCAAGAACTCCAGCTCGTGCACTTGAACCTGATTGTGTGGGTTCATTGGCAATTTGGCATGTGTGGAAATGTTCATCAGGACATATACTTATTCAGAGATTTACTCGACTTAGCCGTTACTCAAGCAAGGACTCTTCATGGTACACAATCTAAGCTTTACATCAAAAGGACGATCAAGGTTTTATCTTATACCGAGACTCTGCGAGAACTCCGTCACCCTTCTCTACTCTACTGTGCATGGCAACCAAATAATAAAAGATTAAAAAATGGGACTCCTCACTCGTCCGGTCTATCCTGTTTCTTCTTCAGGGTTAATCTCACTGTTACTGGAGTTCAGTTTGTTGCAATGGAAGCCTTCATTTGCTTTCAAGAAAAAAGAAAGGTTGTGCACAGATAGAATCTGGATTCCCATTTCAAGGGTGTTAAAGGCAGTGAGATCTTTAATAACGTTAATGATTTAATAACTTTATTGATTCTGACTGAAGGGAGGAGGCCTTGCATTGGCAAACACTACCCCAAGGAAGTTTGAGTAGCCAGCTTACTCGAAAAGCGAGTCAGACTCTCGTAATGTAGCCGCTTGTTTTGCAAAGAATGCAAATTTTCACATGTATACAAAATTTTAAATTCTCAGACAAAATTTAGTATGTTTATGGGAGCATTTTGGGAGCCTTCCTGTATCATCATCGATTAATTTTGCTATTCTGGCGCCAAGAATTGAGACTCAAGTGTCTGACAGTATGGATAAGGATAGATTTAAACTTCAGGCCAAGCGTCCTGAAAATGCCAAACTCTTGGAATCCAGCCTTGAAAATTGACTACGTAAATGCAAACACAACCGCACATAACCATGATTCAGTGCTTGATTCATGGACAAGATTGCACGGAAAGCTCTTTGTCAACAGGATTAATCACATGGGCACTCGGGATCTATCGATTGCTTTCGAAGTCGATTTCAGAAATTTGTGAAATGTCTGGATGGATCACCACGGAAGATCAATCCCGCACATTGCATGGACAAAGAAAGCAAGGAGCTTTAGGAATCTTCCATGGATGAAGTGCAAGCAAACATCAGTTTATAGCCACTTGGTCATGTATGATCGTAAGCACTATTTAGATAGCAATCTTGGTACTACTGGATGTTCTTCATTTCTCTCGCCCACCTAAACTGCTACACTGTACGTTTCCGGCAAGATTTGATGCAGAAAAGATACTTTGATTTCATATTTTCTTGAGTTTCAATGCATAAGATCCATCTGAAATTGATCGAAATGGCATATCCTGTAAGTGCTGGATATTCTTGACTTGTAAGTGTCTGAGTTCAGTCTTGCACGATGCTCCCAAAACTGAGTTAGCGGAGGATTAAGTGATTTTGAATTTGAACAGGCACTCCTCCTGTCCTCCACATTCTGTTAGAGAAAAAAAGAAGCATTCTCTACATGTCCGACAAAAAGGTGGCTTTCAGTGAAAGGGGCGAGGTTTCTTAAGCCACTTGACTGACACCTCCAATCTGCATTTATCATAGTTTTCGATCTCTGACCACTTGAACGTGCTAGTTTTGAAAACTCTATGAACTTTAAAACGTAACAACTCAAATGCCACACTTTTGACCCTACAAAAGACGCCATTTCCACAAAGATGACTTTGCATGAGGTGATCTGGTGTTCCTAACAGGGTCCAATAACTCAATAATTCAAAGGAAATTTTGAGTAGACTTTCGCAAAATGTACAAATCAAAACTAACTAATGCCTCATCTTACAACATTTGCAATGGCACTCCCGTTGCATTGTCCTGCAATTGCTGCAATGCGCTTCAAGAAACCCTAAGATTTTTCATGGTTTAGCAAGAACAAAGGAATGAAAATTATCACGGATGAGAACATGCCGAATGAAATCGTGACAGTCTATGTATTTAATACTTCGCATAAGAGATGAGAGATATTGGTCCTCCTATGAAGCATTAATATTATAAGTAATAGTTTGATATAGAATGCCTTGTCGTTGGGCTTAGGTAGAAAATACTATTTGAGTCCGTCCAAGCAGTTTAACATGTCGTTTGTGATTCTTGGGAGAGTTACAGAGTTGCGGATATATCCTTTTTGAGTACAAGAATCAAATTTCTTGAGATGCACCACTTGCTAATTAAATAAGTACTAAATTGCAAGTGCACAAATAGATGAATTGATGTTGGTAACAGGGCTTGGTATAGGAGACGGATCAAGTTCCTAAAATTTATAGCCCCTTCCTTGAGATTCAAAGGTCATCAACTTCCCCTGTCCCAGTGAATTTTGGTGCTCTGAAACACATTTGATCATTGCTGCTTCTGGCAGAGCTATTGTATGCATGTGATAAAAGATACTAGTGAGAGTCAAAATTGGACATACTTTCGAGGGTGTGCATCACATGGACAATGGAATGTGATGAACCTCAAAAGCTGGTTCTTTTGCCTTTTACTCTATGAAGCATTATGATTCTGTCTTGGTTTTCAAAAGTAATTCGAATTTCTGAGAAAAAAACAATATTCTATCTTACGGCCAGCACCCTCAACACAGTTCCTCAATGTCTTGAGTTCTTCACTTTCCATTTGAACTTCAATGGTATAATCTCTCAGGATTATGTATAAAGGATCCAGAATTGATCATGCTTCAGAGATAGAAAATTGTTAGAAGCTGCACCAGTTTTGGATTTGAGACACTCTGAGAAAATTGTAGCTATGGCTGTGGCTGTCGTTACCATTGCGCAAGACATCATGCTTCAAGGTACATCCTTATTCGACCAAAGCCATATCAAAGCCTGCTCTTGGAAAGCTCTTGAAAGTAGCTGATGTGGAAATTAACATCAGATTTCTTCACAAGATCAAAATTTCCGACTTCCTGTGAAGTGTTTGGAAACATCAGACCGGTAAATTGCCGAAATGCTGGTCCTTACCTGCGGTTTCATATTTGTGGAGAAACTGAGCTTCAAGAATGGTACCAATTGTGCAATTCTGTTCAATTGTGCAATTCTGTTTCATTGAATGAACTCAGGTTGATTTCCAGTAACCACACCTTAGATCGTCCCCCATGGAACGTCTTCCTGAACTACCAGAAAACTCAAAATAGAGATTAGTAAAAGAGCAACACCAATTTCTCTCGTTTTAATAGTCACCTTCTTTCACGAAAAAAAAAGAAGAGCAACAACAATGTTGACTGGATACATTTATGGTAATGTGAAGGTGGTGAGTTTGTGAGGGGACAATTCTGGTCAACTTTCTTTCAATGTAACCACAATGACCCAACACTACCCTTACGCTTATTGCTCTAAGGAATCATGTTGAATCATAAAATGAAATATGAGCTTCAACGAGGTAGCTGAACGGTGGAAGGAGAATCTGAACAAGTGTATTCTTTGCATAAGTTAAGTAACAAAAACGAGAGTAGCATTTCATGATGATAGATAATGACTCCTCACGAACGATGTTGTGGCATGTTCGCAAACTCCACGACTTGTCTGTTGCTAATAAAAATGGATCCATTTATTATCATAAATGATCGCCAATTCTACAGTACATTGATTTAACTTGACATTGATATCGTCCTTCAAATACTCCTCATCATTCGGATATCATGACCGCCTTTGGACTTTGGAGTTTGGACTGCCCTCGACTCCGTCCTTCGAGGGGAGTGAATGTTGTTGAAGAGTTCGGATGAAGCTCAACGATTCAAAGCTTTGCTAAAATTTGGCTATTGGTCTTAAAACACAATATTAATCTGGCTATTTTGACCCCCTAAAATAAAAGTTTCCTTTACAAAAAAATAGCCGATGTTGTTTGGCTGCAGCCAATTGACAAAAATTCGTGCATAAAAAAAACACTTGACCAGGGAAAGAGAAAATAGAGCGCCTACAGAGCACAGAGAGGGGCCATGAAGTCCCCTAGGAGCAAACAAGGCGATACACCCTCCCACACTGGACATTAAGCTGCTTTCAAGGTGTCTGGAAAAAAAAAATTTAACCCCTAAAAATTCCAAAGTCCTTTTTTGAGCTTCTCGGAATTTGCTCTATATTAACAAAAGGCCAACATTTTGATAAGTTTCATCAAATTTTTTCAGTTGTAACCATAAAAATTCAAACTACACATGTTAGAGATCACATAGGAAAAGAAAACACAACAATATCACTTGTGAATTGAATGATTATACTGTTTGATCAAGAAGGTGTTAAAAATATGAAAATGATTTGAAGTCTTTCAATCCTCATTTCACATATCAAATCAAAAAAAATGGATCATCCAAAAAATATGAGGTTAAAGGTCATAATATGCATAATACTAATAAATTTTTGGCTTCTCAAAATCTACCCTACAATTTTTTCAATGAATTTCTAATGTGATTTTTTCTCCAATATTTAGTGTATTTGAGGCTCATTTTTGAGAGCACTCGACACTAGAAACAAGATTTGCAGTGGTCACCCTTGCACAAAATCTTGAATAGAAAAATTAATAATCACTTATTTCCAAAATCAAGTTTTTGATGCTATGACTAGACTTCAAAAAGTTTTTTTAAAACTAGAAAATACTAGAAAATTGTAATTTTTTTAGGATAAATTTTAACTTCACAGTATTGTCAACACCAGAATTTGGTGCCCCAAGCATTTCAGCATTAAAACACGTTGTTTCTAGAATATTATGATCTAAATTTTCTCAGTTTTGCCAGACTTGAAGTCTTGAACATGTCAGAGATTACGTCTTGGCGACTTGGATTAGACTTCACAAACAAACTTTAGGATGTACGGGCTAAGTAATCAATGTTAACCCGAAAACGACGTTGAAAACACAAAGTGTCTAATGGATTTCTCTATTACTGTAGGAATAGAAAATGCACCTATTAGTCCAAAAAATGAATCATATTTGAGTGAGTGCCTATCATCAAGGTGGCATTCTTCTTTGGCTACAATTTCTTGGTTTAACCCCTAAAGGACTGTTGTTCCTTCGAGATTATGGATAGGAACCTACCAGCGGGTTTTTTTGGGCGAAATTTCGCACTTGTCAGACTATTTCAACCTATCGGACGCCCTCCCTCCAGATTTGCTCCAGTGGTTTGCAGGCTTCTAGCGACACTTGTCCAAAAAACAAACATTGGTACCTACGGGGGCTGAATTTTTTTCCTAATTTTTTGAATTTTTTTTTAAGATAAAAATATTAATAAGCTTCGTAGGAATATTATTATTTTTTCAATCGGTGCGCAGGAACAAAAGCTATGCCCAAATAAGTTCAAAACAGGGGAGATGGGGCAACAATATTGTTTTTGCAAAGATTATATTTTGAATTTTTTTTCCATTAGATTATATTTTTGTCTATACAAAAAGCTTTGATTCATTCCATTTGGATTTGTTATGAGAAAGTTAAGAACAATCTTATTTTTCAGGCATTTAGAACATCTTCCTGAAAAAAATAACTGTGAAGATGTACAATACATAGAGTGATGATGGCGGTTTCGGATTAGTGGCGCAATTTTGGGGCTTACCTTAGAGCATCTCCATTGGGATGTGCCAAGCATGTTTATCAAAGGCTTTGGCATGCACATACTTTAAAACCAGCCCCGTTCTTTGCATGTGCAACCAAAAATCCAAAGCAAGCTCTTCAAATATAAACTCCATTAAGCCTAGGTCAATGGCCAAGGAGATTCTTCAACAAATTCAAATTCAAATTCAAAAGTTGTAAATTTGGATGACATGGTGGATAGGAAGCTATAAAAAGAACAAAGTAATAAAAACATGAAAATTGAGGTATTTGAATCTAGAATTAGAATTTGCCATCATATTAAACCTTGAGCATGCTCTCTTGCGCCCCTCTTTATTAGATCACAGTAGGGGACCAAGCCTTGTCTATCCTTCATAGTTTCCTGTGGACCTTCTAAACTATAGTAAGTGAATCACATTTCATGTGTAACGCTAGAGATGCTCTTAGTTTGATTCATGCTAATGCTAATATGAACTTTGAGCACCACATCTTAGTATTATTTATAGATGCTCAAAGGCCACCTTTCTACTAATATATCAAGCTTGGTGTTTTAGTCAAGTGTGCCATTGTCTCATTGGGTAGTTAGAAGAATTTAACAACCTTTTTCCTTCTTCTAAACCAAATGTACAGGCATGAATGTTTTTGATTAAGCCATACACTTGAGATTATGTGCTTCCTTGTTCTCAAGCCTCCTAACTCTCAATCATCATGTAGTCCACTATCAAGTTGTGCTAGCTAGAAATGATGTATTTGTCAATAATTAGGCTTTAGATTTGAACTCTCTAGCTAGCATCACAAAGTTCAGAACCTACGGATTGTCAAGGAGTATTGTGTGGTTATTGTTATTTTGTAGGTGCGCTTGTTAATTTACAACTTATCGCATCGTTACAATGCACACAATCATTGCAAGGAATTGACACTACTTTGTAATCAATATTAATTGTGCGACTTTTATATGTTCATCACAAGTGCGCAAAAGACACAAATTATGCACAAAATTTTTTTATCTTTGTTGTGCATTTTATGTATCTTAGATAGAGTACACAGAAAATCCATGACAATAATGTAATTGGTATTTGTATTGCAATTACTCTTATTAAATGGTATCAATGTTCCAAAAAGTATTGTCAATGTTCAATTGTTAATCAATATTCTAATTAATAATAATTTTTTTCTTAACTAAATTTCTTGAATTTTATTTTTCAATTCTTGATTAATATACACTCTAATAAATTTTAGTTGAAAGCTTAATAATTGCACCAAACGATTGAATTGAATCCATCATTTGACTCTAGGCCATCAAATTTTAGCTTGAACTAAATTCATGGTAGTGTACAAACTTGATGGTATAGTGAAGAAATCACTTCATTGGCACCTGGTGAGAATATAGGCTGGAGAGGTCATTTTTATACTGAAACCCATTTGATGAACACTCAAAGCGTACGGGATAACCTGAAGATGAGCGCTTGACCTCTCATTGTCAAAATGTAGGAATTATTAGTATTCAAAGTAGAAATTTGAACCTTGTTTTGGCGTAGTAGAATAACTTTTTTTAAACTTTGATCTAAGAAAAGTTGGTAAATCAAGCTAGCTTTCATTTCCAAAAACCCGTTTGAGATTTTGAGACTCCAATAAAAGGTTATGGACAAAATTTAAAGAGAATGTTCAAAAATGTCCCTTCCAACCCGTCTGTGAACTTTGTCCGTAACTTTTGATTGGAGGCTCTAAATTTCAAACGGACGTTTGGAAATGAAATCTAAATTGATTTACTAATTTTTTCTAGTTCAAAGTTATTGGCCAATGTGGGGATTTGGACTTGACATGGCATACATATTATAAAGGTACACATACCATTCATGTCCAACAAGAACAAAAAGATACAATGGCTTTCAAAATATTTTGTACACTTGCAAAAATTGCTATAGCTAATTGAAAATTAAAGATTTTAAACAAAACTTGGATATGTTATAGTACAAGTAACACGCTTGTATACATTTAATTTTCAAATTTTTTAAATACTTTTTTATCTTTTGATTAATTAATCAAAATTATTAATAAGTTTTTAACCCCTAAAGGACCAAACTGCATTTTTTGGCAACATAGCAATTTTAGGGAGTTCACTATAAAAGAAAAATACCATTTATTTAAAAAAAAAATTTGGGATGTAGGGGCGAGGAGCACCTTGTTGCTCCACCAAATTTTTTTCATTTGAGTTGTCCATGAAAATTTATAAAGAAAAATGTTGTTTTCAGTATACGGGGCAGCCTAGGCAAGGCTCTTTATACTAGAGTGAAAATTGCAACACCATACCCAAAAGAGGACCATAGGCACGCTTTCAGCCAAGATTCATGCTTGCAACTTCTCTGACAATTTATTGAACTCATAAACATGTAACAATGTACAAAGAGGTGTTGGCAGGGAGGCAGATGCTCTATAGCTTCTTGTGGCCAAATAGATAGTTACTCCTAACAACCACATTAAAAAAAAAAATGCCCAAAGAATCCATTGAATCTATTGCCAATTTGTCATTTGACAAACTCCCATTCAAATTTTTTTAATGGTAAATTGATACGATTGCTTCTTTGAAATTTATTGGAAGGATGGGTGGAGAGTTTGTTTTTATAATAAAAATCCATTGTCCCTCATGAATCCTCAAAGGGTATGGGTTAATTTGAAGATGAGAGCTTGATCACTCATTGTCAAAACATAGGAATTATGTTTTAACCAAAATTTTAGACCTCATTTTGGCATGGTCATTAGAAGAGAAATTAGGTCACAAAAGGGCCATTTTAGGGCTATTCCTTGCGTTGGGAATAAGTTGTTTCCATCATTGAAAATATGAAAAAATAAAGAAAATTGAAAAGCAAAAATTCTATTTTTAGATTTTTTTTATTTTTGGAAAAAATAATGTATTTTTTTTAATCAATCATTGATGTGGCAAATGATGTGGCAATGTCCTTACCACTTTAGTAGTCTATGTGGCATTGGAAATATTCAATTGGAACGAAGCTCCCAAGCTCTCAATATAACTTACAGCCCTTCTTTGGCTTCGTTCTCTTCTAATATAGAATAAATTATTTCAAAGACCTTTGAATTAAAAAAAAGTTGGTAAATCAAATTATCTCCAAAAATTTGTTTGTAATTTTGAGCCTTCAAAAATAGACTTTTTGCTTTTCAAAATGCAATGAGACGTTCCTTGCAATTTTGAAACTGCAAGAAACATTTCATTAGAGAAAATTTTAGGCCTTTGGAGGGTTGTGGAGCAACCCTCTAAAATGTCATGAAATTTGATTTTTGGGGGCTAAAAATTTCATTTTTCCCCTATTCTTGCGCAAACTGAAATTGTAGTGATAGTGGCGTAGGAACTAAGTTTTAGGAGTTTAAAATTTATTATATTTATTTATTTATTTAGAATCTTAAGAAAATTATTACAAAACAAAACAAACACAAAATCTGACTATTTTGCTGAGCAATCAACTTAGCTAACTGCTCACTAAAAGGCTTTTTCAGATTAACAGACCAAACTTGGAAATAGCTTGGTCTGTCAATCCGGAGCAGCCCTCTAAAGAGCTAATATTTTCTCTAATGTCAAAATTGAGAAAAGGGAAAATATCTTTAAAATCAATGAGAATTTTATCTAGTGTCAATGGTTTGTGGTGAGCCAAGCTTTGCTAACCCTGACCCAGCCTCCTCTTGTGCCAGGCCAAATATGCACAACTGCCCTTTACATTAGCTTAGACACAAATTGATCAAGCTTGCCAAAGTTTGATATTTTAGGCGATTTTTATTTTTTCTACTAGTAGAGCTAATTGAAATCTAAAACTCTTACGTTCATATTTTGAAGAAATTATTTTATGTGCAAGCCATAAATTGTTGAAAAAAGGGCTTTGTATGAGACTTTTCTTAAAGCTAGTTCTCTACTAGAAATTTTTGGTATATGTTCCCCAATTTGAAATGTTATGAATTTTTTGAGCATGTAGCCAACTTTATCACAAAAAGAAAAAAAGAAAAGTTCAAGCATAAAAATGAAATTAATTTGTGCAAAAGCCTTCTTGAATCAGGGCTGCCTGGAATTTGGATGCCCCCCAAAAACATTTTTTTCAACTTCAAACACTATAATCTCACAATCTATGCACTTAAAACCTCCCATTTTTTTACTACAATATAATGAAGTAGTCTACCACTAGATCTTATAGTTATATGCAACAGGATTTCATTTTTCATTTTTGGGGGGGCTTTGCCATCAATACGGCCCATTTCGAGTGTTTTTTGGTGAAACACAGTCAAAGAACTTTAGAAGTTAAGGTAGAGCCATCCATTCCCAATTAGTGACCCATTCTTGATCTATAGGTGCACGTATTTATTACCAAGCTTAGAATGGCTCTTTTTTTCCTTTTCAAGGTTGGAACTTATAAATACATGATACATGTTCCAAGTTGTGAGAAAGAAAGTAGGAAATAATGATTAAAAAAAAAGTTATTGAATGATTGAAATTGGAAGAGTCTAGATGTTGGCCATGGATCCGGAGCACTTTTTGCCTCCTAAAATTCCTAGTATTTTCAATTCAAGCGATAAAATTACCAAGGTTTTGCAATCCTTGTCATTCTATTGATGTATCTTTGAAAAATATTTGTTTTGCCTTCACTACTCCAGATCATGTTGAAATTCCATATTTGGTTGGTTATGGGTGGCTCTACCTTAATATAATAATTTTTCAATGGTTTTTGGGAGTGGAATGAGAATCATTTTTAGAAATTTTTGGCAGAAATTCACAAATTTTGGAATTTTATTGAGTGAAATATTATTGACTAAAATATGACTCCTAATTTTTCTGTTTTCTATAATTTAAACCAAAAGACTTTAAAAACTGTGGAAATTTTGAAAAGTGTATAAAATGTTTATTTATTATTTTTCATGATTCTTTAAAGATTTTTGGAGTGAACTATATAAAATGTAAAACATTTGGAGTCATATTTTAGTCAATAGTATTTACCGAAAAATTCTTAATAAAAAATTTTGAAAAAAATTCTCATTCCACTTAACAAAAAATCTTGAAAAAACTTATTTGTACTGAATGCATTAAAAGTTATTTCACTAATTTTTTTGATGAAAATATTAAAAAAGCAAAAAAGTTTTAAGTTTTTTGAAAAGTCATTTTATACAGGTGTGTTACTTATAGTTAAACTGTTCAACATGTCCAAATTTAATCCATAAAGGACCATTGTCCGTTCAGGGGACAAATGGAATTTTGGGCAAGTACCTATGGGCTGGAATTTTCTCCTGATTTTTTGAAGCTTTTTGTGAACGTGAAGAATTGAGAGAGGTATGTGGCGGGAAAAAAATTTTGAACTCAGACCTTCAAGCGAGAAGTTATGCCATTTCTTGGAATGCGTGGGGAAGGGGGCCAGCAAAAAAATTTGCAAAATTTTGAATTTTTTTTAAATACTTTTTTGTCTCATAGATTATACTTTTGTCTATGTGGAAAGCTTTGATTCATTTCATTTGGATTTGTTATGAGGAAGTTATGGATATTCTTGTTTTTCGGGCAGTTAGAGCATCTTTTTGAAAAAAATAACTTGTAGGATTCATTTCGGAATGCATTTTTTGTAATTTTTCAAATTTTTTTTTTGTAATGGTTTAGTTTATTTGCTAGAACAATCTCACCATTGGGATTATTGCATTTTAATTCCATCTAAAATATATGAATATTTTAGATTTCCTTCTATCTTGTACCTACTTCTACTTAACAGTTCTTTTAAGAATGGTAAAGAAGTTTTTTTGAATTTTTTTTTTTTCTTAGACTCTCAACTCAATTCTCCACTACAAAGACTTAAAGCTCAAAATGCTGTAGTGCAAAAATTTGAAGTTAAAAATGTTTAAAGTCAAAAAATCTGTTCCCGCAATGTGCTGAAAAACTTGTTTTTTCCACTTTAAACGCAGATATCTTGCAACCTGTGTGGTCAAAAATTCTGAAATTTTTTCCACACATTCTCATACTAGTTAGGTGTATGATCCTACGGTTAGATGTGCAAAAAAAAAAAAAAAATTTAAATTTTTTTACTCTTTGCTCTAGAAATGGCAGTTTTGAGAGTTTTTTGGCACAAAAAAGGCCTTGGTCTTTTAGGGTTAAAGTGTATGAATCCTGATGAGAGCCACTGTACTGTACTGGACGTACACATCCAGTAGAAATGTAGAATACCCCGAGGCATTGGATTTCTTTGCTGGACACGATTCACGTGTGGATGACTGAGATGAAGCCGGGTCTGCGTGTTCTGTCTAACAAAACTCAAAGCATTCCCAATTTCCATTGCCTGCACGTCGGATCTTGAATTCCCCAGGGACCCTGATGAAGGATTTCTTTTTTCTTTTTCTTCTGAAAACAAATGGAAATCCATTGCAAAACAAAACCAGCACAACAGGTTCCGAGCCAAAAGGCTGGACAAAACCTGATGAAGGATTTCAGTTCATTGCAAGGTTCAAGTACAAAGTCAGGCCTCACACCGATGCCGGGAGTCATGCATCACCCCCCGAGTAGCCGACTTTCTCCTTCCTGCATTTTTCCCATTGTAGGGTACCGATACATTACTGATTTCAAATGGGATAAAGAAAGCACTGAACTGAATCCCACTGGGGTCAACTTTCCGGGAAAATAACACATGGCCTGATAGCCACGGAGCCACAGATCTTTGACAAAACACAACCTTCGTCGTGACTGGGAGGAAGCGACGGCGTACTGTAATCTTGCGGCGTCAACTAAGTTACCTCTGGAGACGGAGACCTGCAAGGAAAGAGACGCAGACGACAATTGCAGTGATCATATCGGCTTGCAATCGTGTGTGTCGACGTCGCTCGATCACAGTCTTTTAATTTCCAACCTGATGGTGATTCGCCTTCATTATAAAAATACTGTAAAAGTGATCCGTCTCCAAATTCTTGATACGCACTCACTACAGTTACAGAAATTGGAGTACGTGGCTTCCTGAGGGACCGTTCTTAGTAGCGAGTTGCGACCATTTGTTCCATTCAGTCTGCCGGAGTCTAGAAGGAAGCTACTTCGCAGCTGCAGTGGAGACTTCGTTGCACGTTCCTTATCGACACACGGTTCCGTACATTCGCCGTTCACGTTGTGGGGTTTTGTTATTACCTTTTATACCAGAAATAGAAGGTAGCGCCATGTCCGTTTGGTGCCTACACAAGGAGAACGGGGAGGCGTTACCCTCCCCGGTATTTATTTCCGCAGTGCAGCTTCACCTCCCCTTGACTTTCCGTTTAAAGAAAGTCAAGGGGGGTGAAGCTGCACTGTGGAAATAAACACCGGGGAGGGTAACGCTTCCCCGTTCTTCCTGTGCTAGTCATGAATCGACTGGACAATGTTTTTTCTTCCATAAGGGGGAGTCACAACAGTCAACCTGCTTGTCCCGAGAACTCGGAGAAGGCTTACGCTCCTCGAGGATGATGAGGATGAGCAGGCTGGGAGATCTTCAGCAAATTGGGGGAACTAGACAAGTTATCCAGTGAGAGTGGACTTCAAAAAATTGGGGAACTAGAGGTATAATGGTGTGACTTTCCTTACCCAGTGCGTGTTTACTAAAATCTAGACCCTTGTAAACTTCCAATCAAACTATCATCTAAGAAGAGATCCACATAAACAAACCGTAGCAATTGGTAGTGGAGACAAGCCCAAAGCTCAACAAAAAGGGACATGTCCTTTGACCGTATCATTGAAAAGATTATAGTACTCAAACAAGGAAATCTTTATATTTCAAGAGACAGGATCTCGTCATTGGGTCGCTGTGGGGTTAATAGAAGAAAAATCTGGGCAACGCATAGAGTGTTGTCGAGTTGAGTGGTGAAGCTATTTACATCCATCAAAATGGATGAAAACATACATATTCATTTAACATATGTAAATTCATTCATTATGGAGTAATATTGTCTTTAGATTTTTTAGCAATGTGAAGGATATCATCCTTTGGAAATAGGAGAATCTATTGTCAAATATTTTCTCAAAAAAATTGTGTAGCTTTTGAACAATAAATTGCCCTCCAAAGAAACATTGATGCAACAAGGGCATTCAAAAGAGGATCAAGTCGGTCCAAAAATTACCTTAAACTACCTTAGCTAATGGCTAAGTGATAGGAACTTTTGATAGAATCCATGAAGTTCTTGATTCAACTCCCCATGCTCACATTGATTGCATGGGGGCTCCTTGTGCTGGCGCAAGAGGGGTTGTTGTTTGTCCCTCCATTTGTTCTTGATAGGGATATCCAAGGTGTGTAATTATCGGACTTTGGACCAGGTTGCCTCGGTTATGTCGTATTAGTCCAGCTGCGATCTTTGAAGTATGTTCCCAAAGAAAAGAAAAGGATCAATTACAACAATTAAGACTCAATTATATAATTTTAACTTGTATCCATAGGTTACTTTAACCCCAAAAGGCCCAAGGCCTTTTTTTGCCAAAAAACACCCAAAATTGCCATTTTTTTAGCAAAGAGTGAAAAAAAATTAAAAACGTTTTTCTTGCACATCTAACCGTAGGACCTTATACCTAACTAGTATGAGAATTCGTGGAAAAAATTTCAGAATTTTTGACGCACAGATTGCAAGATATCTACGTTTAAAGTAAAAAAAACAAATTTTTCAGCACATTGTGGAACTGGTTTTTTTGACTTTGAACATTTTTAACTTAATATTTTTACACCACAAATTTTTGAGCTTTAAATGATTATAGTGGAGAATTGAGTTGACAATCTACCCAAAAAAAAAGTCAAAAAAACTTAATTTTCATTATTGAAAAAATTATTAAGTAGAAGTAGGTACAAGATAGAAGGAAAATCTAAAATATTCATATATTTTAGATGGAATTAAAATGCACTAGTTCCAATGGTCAGATTTTTCTAGCAAGTAAACTTAACCATGCAAAAAAAACTTGAAAAATTTGAAAAATTGCATTCCGAAATGAATCCTACAAGTTATTTTAAAAAAAAAAGATGCTCTAACTACCCGAAAAACAAGAATGTCCATAACTTTCTCATAACAAATCCAAATGAAATGAATCAAAGCTTTTTAGATAGACAAAAATATAATCTATAAGAAAAAAATACCAAAAAAAAAAGAGAAAAAGTCCAAATTTTTTTTGTTGCCCGCTGTCCCCTATTTTGAACTTATTTGGTCATAACTTTTGTTCCCGGGCACTGATTGTGAAAAAGATTATATTCCCATAAAGCTAATCAGTTTTTCTACCTTCCAAAATAGTTTCAAAAAATCAGAGAAAATTTCAGCCCGTAGGTACCTGCCCGAAAACGCATTTGTCCCCCAAAGGGACAACGGGCTTTTAGGGGTTAATAAGAAAAGGGGGATGTTAAATCCATCCTACAAATTGGAACCAACAAGCTGGATTTATCCTAGGGAAAATCCAAGAATTTTTTATTTTTTGCACATTAAAAAATTTGCAATTTTTGAATTCATATTTGCAATAAGAGGTCCCAAATTAACTTGGGTGCTAGAAAGTATCCCTAAACCACAACTCAAAAATAGGGGCCTTCTTCATACTTTTATCCCTAAGAACCCCCAATTTACCCTGCTAGTCCCACTTCCTGAGACAAATCTAATGTCCTGCATAAGAAAGATTGGGCGAATACATCAGTCCTAGCATTTCAGGATCCAGTAATTTGGAGAACTCCTAGGGAGGACTGATCCCTCTATTGTCCCGTCAAAAGGTAAATGTAAAAACTGGCCCTTATTTTGTGCCGCTCTAATTTTGTATTTCTTCACGTATCCTGACTAATTCGGGGCCTCTGATTGCAAATATGAATTCAGAAATTGCAAATTTGATCAAATTTGACAAACAAAAAATTTCAGTGTTTTCTGCAAGGATAAAACTTGGGGCAATACAAGGGTCAGTTCTCCTTGGCCACGTAAACCACTCCTGGTTCAAGTCCCATTCAATCGGCGGGAAGCTTCTATGCCGTAATCCCCGATTACGCGGACAAAACCGTGTAATTGGGGATTACGGATTTTTCATCCGACTCATCGTTTCATCCAATTTTATCTCCTCTTTCAATCGTGATTTACGTCGGGCAATGCCCTCCTCTGCGGGCATTGCCCTATACTATTCCACCCTCAGAAGTTCGTTGAAATATTCTTCTGCTCTCACTCAGTCGTCTTGGAGGTTGGTATTTGCGAAATTTCGTGGAAATCAAATTCCACGAATGCAACGTTGTGCCTCCGTCAACCTTGCTTGTGACTGCCTCCCAGAACTTGCTGTGGGACACAGTTTCTACAATCGAAGATTCGAATTGAACTTGGGATGACCTACTCCCGAGGCATGCAGAGGCATTCCGGTAATCTCTTAACAGGATCTCGGAAACTGTGATGCACCTTGGAATCTAGAATAATACTCCGTATTTAATGTGAAAATTCTGAAGACCACAGTTTACAGTAAGATTTTTTTGTAAAAATACGATTTTAATTGAAATATATTGGAATGATTTCTTACACGGCTTTTTCATAATTTATAATTTTTTTTTGTGTGGATTTTAAATGTGTAAAAAAACAAATGCGACTTTTTTTTGAAATGTGAAAACAAAATGCATTGATTTTTGATTTGATTCATTCAAATCAAATTTTTTGGTCTTTTCTGGAACTATGAAAATCAACTTTTGATGAAATGCTTATTCATGACTATTACTATGTCTTTGAATTTTGAAAACATGCATCGAAGAATAAGCTATTTGGCAATCCCTCAAATTTGGCAAAATTAGTTTTTTTAACTTTTGGCAATCCCTCAAATAATCTTGAAAGTTAAATAGTTTTTTTCATTGTATAGGAAAGCAATAGTTATAGCTTTCAATGAATTCATCACTTTTCATAATGTTCATGTTTTGCTATAAAATGAAAGAAATGAATTTAGATTTTGCATTAGTTGATAGACACATCCTTGGAATCAAGCTATTTCGGTATCTTTTCCAGCATTTTGACTTTCTTCTATTTAATTTTCCTTCAATTTGGCAAACTAGCTTGCTAATTTTTAGAACCATTCTTGTTTCAAAATATCAAATTACTAAATTTTTTGGGCCAAAAGTGACTTTAGGCTATAGTAGTGAAGAAAAGAATGATAAACCAACAATGGATATATCTAAAGTAGAAAAAACTATTACCACCCTGATTTGCAATTTGAATATTTTGGAGCCAATTCCAAGTAGGCCACATATTTTTTCAAAGGTGTGCGCTTGTTTCACAAATCAAACTCAAGTGGAATTATAATTTTTTGATTAAAATTGAATTTTTTATGAATTTATAAGAAGTGATCTGCCTTGAAATTACAAATTGAAACCACCCAAAGAGTGGAGTTGTAAACGTCCCATAAAAACCCATAACCACCTTTTTTGTACATTTAATGACATTTATGTTCTCACCAATAAAGGATTGACATGTTATCCCTTTTTGACAATTAATGCAATGATTTTGTTAAAAAATGGAACAAATTTGGATGTTTTTCTGATCGAAATTGGGGCCAAAAATAGAGTGACAGAATTGGGCAGTGAATGAAATTGGACTGATCTACCGTAAGCTATTTCCAAGAGTGTTCAGTGAGCACTGAAGTCAGTCTAGGGACTCGCAGGGACTTGCAGCCGAGCACGAGACCGACGAATGAATAAGGTTTTCCCTTTCAGTCGTGGAATCTCTGTCGAAACCCGATGAAACCTTTCCCTCGAACGAACGGCGACAACGGTTCCATCCGAAGACGGACCTCGCGTTGCCGGACGGAAGCTCCGCAGAAAACGACCGGCTTCCTCCGAACACCTTCTCCCGACACCGGCTCGAAGGTGCTCGCCCCTACTTGCACCCTGCCAGTGCCCCGCCCCTCCTGTCAAGCAAATGAAACGCTGCTGCCGACACGAAAAGAGTCGGATGCATGACAGAGAATCCTTTCATGTAAGATAGAGAAGTGCAATTTTGTGCAAAAAGAGAGGTCTTGCACAGTAGTTTGACTTCCAACGATTTTTCTTAAGTGCTGACACTGTATTAAAAAGGATGACTTGGTGACCAGCGTCTTTGCAGGTTAACCTCAAGAAAAAATTCTATTCCTGTGTAAGAAAAAAACAAAACAAAACAAATCCCAAACACTAAAACAAACAAATCCCTCAAGCAAAGCCAAATTCTTGCGCGTCGCAATTCCGTACCTCAAATTCCCCGCCCCTTCCATGCAGATCTCCGACTGGCACGGCGAACACTGTTCCCCGGGAGTCAGTCAGTCCTAATATCCATGATCCCTGCCTCCCTCCCTATTAGAGCAGAGCACAGCGCCAAAGCTCCCACCTTGCGGCGCACGGTGTGGTGAGCAGACTTGTTACGTCACTCTGCGCTATTCAATTTTACTGGTCGTTTTCATTTTGTCACCTGGGATGGGACTCGTAAGAGGGGTGGTTAACTTTCAAGTGAAGTCGGTAGAGGTTTTTCAGTCTCTGGTTTCGGACTTGGCAGCCTCGGATTGTGAGTTTAGTGTGGCGTGGATTTGAACTCCCGGATTTGAATTCGAAGCAGATTTGGGAAGTGGGGGAGTGGCGATTGTGGGTTGGGATTTTTTTGCTGTTGGGGATTTGCTTGTATTTTTTGTTATTTTGGGAAGTGGATTTTCTGTCGTGAGGATTGAATTTGTTTAGTGGAAGAGGAAGTGAGTCGTAATGGCGGAGGAGGAGTCTTCGGCGCTGGCGGGGAAGGCGAACCGGTCGCATACGAAGACCGGGTGGCCGAACTTTATTCAGCAATGCAAGGCCCTGTTCTACAAGAATTTCCTCTTGTCGCGACGCAATTTGCGTGCCACAGGTAAACTCAACCGCGAGGTCTCACGTTCTCGTCGAACAATCTCGTCACTGTGAACCAGAACTTTGCCCTAATTCCTTTTATGGAAACGCAATACTACATGGAAACGCAATGCTTTTCCATAATATCGAGGTTTGTAGAAGAGCGAGCTTTATATTGGTGGTAACTTGAATCTTTTCCCTTGAATTTACTTAAACGTGCGCTTGAATTCAATCCGCGCCGATGATCGCTGATTCTGAAATCTCGGGTTGCAACCGATTCTGTTACACAGTGCGTGTCAAGATTTTTGATTGAGATAACTGGTTAATGAATATCGATTCCTCTTCGAACCTAGAAAACCTCACTTCTCAACAATAGAAACCAGTGAACGCTAACATCCATCTCAGGGGGCAAGAAATTGGTTGGTGATTTAAAGGATGTGGCTCTATCTCCCCGTTTTGTGGCCTCTCTTATTCAGCATTTTGGTA
Source organism: Neckera pumila (assembly GCA_963969595.1). Lineage (NCBI taxonomy): Eukaryota > Viridiplantae > Streptophyta > Bryopsida > Hypnales > Neckeraceae > Neckera > Neckera pumila. The sequence goes on along the minus strand of OZ018412.1, from coordinate 4,152,105 downwards.
TTAATACAGTTTGAAATATTCCTGTTACCAAGACATTCTCCAGTTGTGAGTGAAACATTGACTGGAGGAAACGTTCCCTGGGAAAAGTCTTTCACTGAGTATAGTCTTTGTGTCCCGTTGCAGTGCTTCAGCTAGGATCCTCCCTGTTTTTCATCTTCCTCATCTTCTGTGTGGACTTATCAAGCAAAGCGCTGCAAAGAAGCACGACGAACTACAAGAACCTGTTTAACCCGACGCCATCCATTGTGCCTGCCATTCCCGCTTGCGAGAATGGCTTCTACATCAAGCCGAGTTGCTTCGACTTCATCTGGATTGGAGCTTCAAGCACGCGGCTTCAACAACTGGTGCAAAACATCCGGGAGAGAAACCCCAACCGCCAAATTCCACCCGAAAAGGTCAGAGAACCGAACCTGGGAGATCCTATTCGAAGTGAACCCTTGAATGGGCCTCATGTTTTTTTACAGCACTTTTGAGTGGGACATTCCTATGTCGAATTTTGTTGACTTTTTGAACAACAGATGCACTGCTTGTTCACTTCTCCCTTTGATATGAAATTTGGACCTTTTTTCCACAACATGATAAGTCAAATTGGTCATTTGTAAATCATGAAATTTTGGTCCTTCAGGAGTTAAAAGGAACGAAGAAGCTCACATGTTTATTATTCGACTTGGTGCTGTGGTGTCAGGTTAAATACTTTGCCACGACCCAGGATTCGGATAAATGGCTCCTGGAGAATCCCATGACCACCACTGGAGCTTTGTACTTTGAAGAAAGAGGGGCAACCATCGCGTATGGTATCCAGACGAACTCTACTGCAACAGGCGATCATGGGCGATTCGAAGACCCCAATTTCACGTATCAGATTCCATTGCAAGTAGCTGCCGAGCGGGAGATTGCCCGGCTTGTGTCTGGAGGTAACGTTATTTGAATTAGTGGCACCGTAAATCAATTTGGAGTACCTTTGAAAAGTGCGCGTTATGCATAAATTCTATGCAGTTTTTGCACAAATATTGTTATAAAAAGTGGTGGGAAAAGGGGGCGGAAAGTTGTGACCAGCTTTAATTACCATTTTAGAATCACAATGACTGCAATATTGAAAGTTGTATTGGTGGAATGAGATAATAAGGTGGAAGAAAATGCACATGGTGTTACAAGTTGTTGTTTGAGGATCTGTGTCTGATTGTCTTGTGTTGTGGGGGTGCCAGATCCCAATCTTGGTTGGAAGGTTGGTTTCACGCAGTTTGCCCATCCAGCCATTAACGCAATTTCTATAGTTGGAAGAGTTGGACCGGCGTTTCTGCTGGCAGCAACTATGTTTGGTTTTGTCATTCAGCTCAGCAATTTGGTGACTGAGAAAGAACTGCGGTTGAGACAGGTGTGTTGCTTATCACAGTGAAGAGCATCACGAGTAGAGAATCCAACCCTCTAAAGGGTGTTTAGAAAGCCTAGCCATGTTACAATTGGTAGGGTTTAATGCGGCTAGGAATTCTGGACTCTCTTTGGGAGGGAAACATTCTATGAATTTAATGTAATCTTTGCTGGTCCTATTTGGTTGAATTCTGCATGATGTTTTGGGTGATGAAACTTTGCTTTGAGAAGGCTGTGTGAGGCGAAGGCTGAGAGGAATGGCATTGAATTTGTGGTGATGCAGATGATGTCCACCATGGGGCTTATAGATTCTGCGTACTGGATAACTTGGCTGTTTTGGGAGATCGTGTTGGTGCTGGTGTCGTCCCTCCTGCTTGTCCTGTTTGGCATGGTGTTCCAGTTCGACTTTTTTCTCAACAACAATTTCGGCGTTCTCTTCTTCTTGTTTTTCTTGTTCCAGCTGAATATGGTAAACAAATCTATCCAAAACTGCACTTTATTTTAAGTTTCCATTCCGAGCATTGAGCTTTTCACCTATTGTTTTCACTGTTCTTGATATTAGGAATTGCCTGGAACTGGATTTGGAATGAGATTAGACTTTTGGACAAAGATAGGCCAATGTTCAATGGGAAGATGATATGTACGTAGGTCACTCATTGGGAGACCATTTACTTCGTTGAAATTGTTGGAAGATTGTGAAGTAATAAATTTTCTTAGTGGCATTGCAAGTAGTAAGACTTAGTGATCATTGGGAGGCTTCCTTATGAATTATGAGGTCTCACCATGAAGTGCATCTTGTTTATCTTGCTTCCCAAGCTCAGTCTCCCACTGATATTGTATAATTTTTTGGAATCGTTCAAATTTGATTGAAAACCATGTTCTGGGGACATGTTTTCAATATGGAATATTTCTCATATGTGGTTTGTTGACTGCAGATTGGTCTGGCTTTCATGGTCTCCACTTTCGTAAGCAAGTCTACCTCGGCCACAAACGTTGGTTTCTTCGTTTTCATTATCGGTTTCCTCACTCAGGTTCATTTACGAACATCAAGCTTCTGCATTGAAATCTGCGACGTTTGCATGTACGCCATAAATGTAATTTCCTTTTCAGTTCTTCCTTCACAAAGTGGTGAAGTAGAATTAGGGCGTCGATGCTTTTGAGCCTATAAGTTTTCTGAAAGGGAGATTTTGCTATTGCAGCTTGTCACTATTTTTGGCTTCCCTTACGATAAGAAATTCTCGACTGGACTCCGGGCCATTTGGTCTTTATTTCCACCCAACGTGTTCGCAATTGCTCTGTATTATCTAGGACAGGCCACATCTACTCCACAAGACCCTGGAATCAAATGGAAAGATCGATCTAAATGTTCTTACCGAAGTGAGGACTGTGTTTTGACCATGGTACGTTTTCTCCTCCCCTCCCCTATGCAAGTTCAGTATCTATGCTTCATTAATTGAGTTTTCCTTACGCAGTGTAAATCTTTTACTTATTTTCTATCATTTTAATTTTAATTTTTCCAAGTGACTGATAATACTTTTTGTTATTTGACAAATTAGAACGATATCTATGGCTGGTTACTGGGCACCTTCTTTCTGTGGTTCGTTCTGGCAATCTACTTTGACAACGTATTTCCAGATGTCAACGGGGTGCGTAAGCCCTGCTTCTATTTCCTATCCCCAAGCTATTGGCGTGGAAAAGGGGTGAAACTCTTCGAAGGTAATTTACAATTCAGTGCTTATTTTAGTGTGCTTGATACAAAAAGTCTTTGTTAATTAAATTTTTGGTGGACTGGTAATACGTCTTATATCCTAAAGTTGTGTATCTGTACCACAGGTGGCCGTTTCTGCAGCTGCGGTGGGTCTCTTCCTCCTCCTCCTGCTGAAGAATTTGATGACCCAGACGTTGCAACCGAATCTGCTCTAGTCAAACAGCAGAAGGAGAATGGATTTAAGGTACTGCATTTAGTTTTTCCCTTCGGGACACATCTCATAATCAATCATAATCGAGGATCTCAGTACTACGAGCCATGGAAGATTTTCTGACGATCACCTAATGTATAAAGTCTAGAGTATTCAGGTGTTGATTTGGTTTTTGAGTTGCAGGACCCAAATGTCGCAGTGCATGTGCAAGGACTGGTGAAGACCTATCCCGGGTCCCATAAATGTGTTGGATGCCGGCTTAAGGCGACGAAGCCATATCATGCCGTCAAGGTTTTGCTCTTTTCCGTTACTATCGGCAAATTCTCATTTGTACAAGACTGGGTTATGTCATTAGAAAAGGTTTAATTTCAGTAAATTTATACAGTTTTGAGGAGTTTTTAGGCAGAATCATAACGAGAATCGTCCTTATTATAGATCGGGAGGTTGCCTACTGCAGCAAATGGTCACCTCCCATTAATCATAGAGAAGGGTTCCTTCATGAGGTTGTCTAAAAGCTCTTGCAACAGTCTACAACATTTCTTACTGAAACGCCCTCTTATTTTCTTTAAGGTGGATAATGGCCAAATGTCATAAAATTCGTATTGTGAGCAATGGTTTGATTCTTGCGATTGATTCGTTTGCCTTTTCCTTTTCCGCAGGGGTCTTGGTTTAACATTGAGAAAGATAAGCTGTTTTGTTTGTTGGGCCCAAATGGTGCAGGTAATAAAATTCCACCTCTCGTTGCTGTCCAGCTTGACCTTACTTCTGTTTCCCTCTGTACATTTATTCAATTTGGTGTACTTCGGAGTTCATAGTTCTTGAGATCTAATTCAGTGTGTCACCTGTACAGGCAAGACAACCACTATCAATTGTCTTACTGGTACCATTCCCACATCGGCTGGTAATGGTAAGAGTCTTACTAACTCTAAAACTCCTGAATACGCTGACCCCACTGAGCTTCTCAGGTAGAAATCTTTCATGTGTCAGATCTAGTGATGAACATCTTCATGAATTGCTATCAACTTTCAATCGGTCTTTCATTGCCATTCTTTTTACGTGTGGCAGCTATGGTGTATAGCGAGTCTATCAGAAGCACTTCTGGTATAGCCAACATACGCAAGAACATGGGAGTTTGCCCTCAGGTACATAAACCCATTTGGAAACCCTCTTTTTGAGTTTATCAATCAGGGTCTTTGGTAAAAACAACTCTTTTTGGTAATTTTTGGATGTCAATCATAGAGAGATGTGCATTGACCAATGACAAATAAGTACGACAATAAGTATCATTGGAGATACTTCCCTATTTATTATTTAAATATTTTTGTGAACGTTTTGAACCAAATTGTTCAGATAGTGACATAAGCTCCTTCCAAGTAGGTGATCATGGTGAGGTCTTCTCATGATCAATCTCCCTGTGATGTTGTCTAATAATTCTTGAAACAGTCAAATTTGACTGAAAATCACGTTGTAAATACTTGAAGCCTGTTTTCCCCCATGGCTATTTTAATCACAGCCTGCACTGACTGACAACGGCTCTGTTCCAAACAGTTTGATGTGCTGTGGGAAGCATTAACAGCCCGCGAACATCTGTACCTATTTGGGTCCATCAAAGGCTTGCCATCTTCAGAAATCAAAGAAGTAAGTGTGAAGCATACGAAAAACCTCGTCATCTTCCTGATTGATATTTACAATGCCTGCAGGAGATGCAATTGAATAGCGGAGCTGCTGCTCTTACTTGTATGGAACATAACCTTGGAAATTGCTAAATGTCTTGTTTTTGTGGCAACAGGGAAGCAATCAGCTCCTGGATCAGGTGAAGTTGACAGAAGCTGCAAATGTGAGGGCAGGAAGCTACAGCGGTGGCATGAAGAGGCGACTCAGTGTTGCCATTGCTCTCATTGGCGACCCCAAGATTGTCTACCTGGACGAGCCTGTAAGTGTTTATTTGTAGTTTTAGTCGCTTGGCCTTTATACATTTCATATTCCTTACTACATGAGGCCACATGTCTATGGGTATACATATCTTCAGATGATTCGATAAAATAACGAAACCTCGAACCTTTGCATCAAGTGCAATGAGCAATAAAAGCACCTAAACACCTAAACCACCCTTGGCTATAATATTTCAGTCAGACCTCGCCTTGAGCACTTGTGATTTCGACATGTTTATTCCTGAAGTTGCAATAAGTCACTGAATTCCACAAGAAATTGGATTTATAAAGTGGGGAAGAATCAAGACTTATTGTATTTGAATCAATGGATTTGGACCACTGATGAGAAAGTTATGGCCAGTCAAAGTTGAGCTTCGAGTTGTAGAAGTTTTGCAGTTGCAGTTTTCCAGTTTTCCTGTTTTCCAGTTGCCCGCAGTGATGCAAAACGTTGGCTACTCAATAGCAGAGGACTAATGTGTGCGTTCTGGCTTATCAGACAACGGGCATGGATCCCGTGACGCGGCGACATGTGTGGGACATCATTGAGGCGTCCAAGAAGGGACGTGCCATTGTGTTGACGACGCATTCCATGGAAGAAGCGGACATCTTAGGTGACCGTGTGGCGATCATGGCCAGGGGGAAGCTGCGTTGCATTGGCACGCCCATCCACTTGAAGACCAAGTTCGGGGCTGGGTACCTTGTGAACGTGAGTGTGCGCCGCGAAGATGGCTTGCAGCAACCTGGCGAAGCCGCTCGGGAAGAGGTCCGAAGAGCTGGAGTGAAGGATTTCTTCCAAGAGGTATGTGAATACGCTTCGTGCATGTGGAAGTTCATTTGGAAGTTTGAGCATTTTACTATTGTGAGAATGGTTCGATTATGAAATATGCATTTTCGAGAGGATTTCGACGCCTCCAAGAAGAGACCATATGCAGAAGTTACGAGGGTTTAAATGTTGATTGGCAGATGATCTAAAACCAACACGAGTTGTGATGTTGTAAGGGCATTTTACTGTAACAAAAATGGATGAATTTTGTAATGTTCTTGTTAGCAATTCCGACAGGATTTGAACGCCTGCAAGAATGCTTTATTTGGATACCATATGCAAAAGTCACTAGGTTTTAAAGTTTGATTGGCAGATGACCTAAAACCAACACGAGTTGTGATATTGGTATGATGTGCTTTCTTAAATAATAGTGCAGGATTACGTCCGTTGTAGAGTGACATATCATTGCTGTTGATTGTATTTGTTGCTTTTGAGGCTGAGCGATTTGTTATCTGTGCAGCAACTTGGCCTCGTTCCGAGTGATGAGAACAAGGCGTATATCACATTCATCGTACCGCGAGAGAAGGAACCGCAACTGCCGGTAATTTCATTCTTTTCTCTCGTTTGACAAATTGCTCAATTGTTCTGAGTATTTGAGTAACGAGGAATCGTTCCTTACCTGTGCTTTGAGTTTGTTGAGGAGTTTCTGATTATCTCGAGACTATTTTTCGCAGGGTTTTTTCAAACTGTTGGAAGCTAGAAAGGCCGAGCTCGGGATATCCGACCTGCAATTAGGTCTGACGACCTTGGAGGAAGTCTTTCTGACCATATCCAGGCAGGCCGATTTGGAAAATGCTGCTGCGGAAGGCCGATTTGAGACTTTAACTGTCAACGGGAAATCCTTGAAGGTATCAAGCTTTTGTCGACTTCAGACCTTGAGACCTTGTTCTGTACATCTTTCTTTCACAAGAATATATGTCTAAACGGTTTGTTGCTGCTTGCACAGGTGCCCGTTGGAGCTCAGGAAGTGAGAATTCCAGATTCGGTGTCCGGCGTTGCTCCTCATGGCATGATGGTGGAAGTGTTTTGGCAACAAGACGACGTCGGGGCGTTGAAGATCGCTCGTCACAGCGAGCCCAAGCCTGCCGCCGAAATGTTGGACTCGGATCCTGGTCAAGCTTGGCGCTCAACATCGTTGCGCAACGCGAGGAGCTTTCGGGAACCGTCCACAAATGTCCCAGGAAGGTTAGTAGTGTCGTCACATCAATCTGAGAAAGTGTGAGCCCTAATTATGTGCGCTCTCAATCCGAAAAAGGTGACTCTGGCTTTGGAAGCATTTGTGACACTGTGAAGCTACTTGTTCTGATATAAATTTGCTTTTTGAACCCTTGCAGCGTGCAGATGGCGACTCGATGATTGCGTTCCCGCAACTGGCTTCAACGACAACATTCGTTTTTGTTCCGCTGCAGGGCTTCAAAATTGTGTGTAGTAGTTATTTGAATACAAATATCTAAATATTCTTTGAACAAATTCCTAGTTGTCAGAAGATTGGCTTCAAGATCGAAGTACTAGTGTTGATACGGAGTTGTAATTTCTGCTAGTGTTTCTATTACCTTGCAAGTATATATTGGTCTATGATGAAATCAATGAGAGCTGTGATGCATTTTTAGGCACTAGTGATTACAAAGGCCTTTGTTCCTACAGATTCCTCCTTTTTTTGCAAACTGTGCTCATTGTGTGTCGTATTTTGATGCTGTTATTTCCTATGTGTGTCGTATCTTGTTGTCTGGTCAGTACGAACGTTGCAATTTTTCTAATTAGTAGTAGTTTCTTGCTGGAGTTTATGACGATGGCAATGCACAAATGTCCTGCAGTGAATTTCTAGGGATGAATATCTGCGTTACCTGTTGCTTCGTGAAGCTCCTGCGTGCATCTCGTTTGCTTGTCGTATTTTGATGCTGTTGTTTCCGTCGCCCTGTCAAGTTAGTGCGACTGTTGCAATTTTTCTAATTACTGGGTTTCTTGCTGGAAATTGAGGACGACGATAATACAGTGTCCGTCTGCTTTGCATATCTGGTGACGAATTTCTGCGTCAATGTGGGATTTCTTAACCCTCCAGTGACCACCGAACTAGAAAGTGGTCGCTAGGTGGATGTAAATGTGAATGGAGAGCGGCGGTTGTAATTTCTGGGAAATTATTCTTCAAGACGGATGTGCGGACTGAGCATGCGGTTTATTTGGGTCCAATTTCAGGGGATTTGTACTAGTAGAACGTATGCGCTGTCAACACTAAATTATACGTTAAGAGGGGCTTGTCCAGACCAGATTTTCAGCAAGAGAACAGATGAAGAACGTTGCAGTCGTAGCTCTGTCAGAACGAGGAGCCTCTCAGGGCAACGTCAAGGCACGGGGACCGGAGTTCAATGAACGGGAAGATGCGGCAGCTAATAGAAAATCAGCCGAGTGAAATCAGCAGAATTTTAGGTCGTATAACCGAATGGAAAACTAGGAGTACAAGAAATGAACCGCTTATGAAAAAAAAATGACGTTTTTTCATCCTTTCTCCATAAAAAATAAGCGGATTTTAATTGTCCCATACCATAACATTCAGTAGCAATAGTAGTGGCTGCTTTCCATCCTCAAGATGAAATGGTGTAGAATGTTCCACACCATCAGTAACTAATAAGCCACATCATTCCATCCTCAAGATGAAATGGTGTAGAGTGTTCCACACCATCAATAACTAAGAAGCCACGTGTTGTTCTTTGTCAGAATATTCCCACCACCCATCAAATATTAAAAAGAATTGATCTGAGCTGACCAATTGAACTGCTCACCAACTTGACTTAATTAGTTAACTTAATGATTGCATTAATGATAACTTAAATTGGGCTCCTAACTGACCACTTGTCATCAAGTCAACCTAATTCACCATTTGGAAATTTAGATCCGACTCCAGAATCCACCGCATACCTCCACTGACTTCTGACAAATATCCTAATCTCTTCTTATACCCACCATGCACACTAGATGCATTTCGTGGATGGAGACTTCAGAGGGGCAAAGGCAAGCTCTCTGAAGCTACTGAATGTTATGACAAACTTCCACGAGTTCCTAGATGAATAGTCCAAGGATATAGCCATCATTCAATTCAAAAAAAATCAAAGGTATCTGGTAATTGCCCCACGTATCTTCAAAAGCCAATAATTGTGAGTGGTAAGGGATGATAAGGCACGCTCTATATACAAGTGGGTGATAGAAGGTAAAGCAACCCATGTGGGATATATAAATTAGGATTAGTAGAAGCTCAACCACTCATACTTAAGTGAAAAGCAGAAACTATGTTCAATATAGAATTTCAAACTTCATTTTGGCATAGTAAAGTAACTCTTTTCAAGAAACTTTTAACTAATTAAATATAAAAAATTGTGATGACTTTCATCTCCAAAAATCCGTTTGTGATTTTGAGCCTCCAAGAAAAAGTTATGGACAAACTTAAAATCAAAGAGGGATTAAAAGAGACATGTTCTTTGACATTTTCAAACATCCTCTATGAATTTTGTCCATTACTCTTTTTTAGAGGCTCAAAATCACAAACGGATTTTTGGAGATGAAAGTTAGCTTGATTTTCCACATTAATCTAGTTTGAAGTTTTTTGAAAAAAAACTATTCCACTATACCTAAATGAGGTATAAAATTCTACTTTAAACAATTCTTACATTTTTGACAATGAGTGATCAAAGTTCTCATCTTCAAATTGTCCCATATCCTATGAGGATTCATGACAAACAATATAAAAACGACCTCTCCACTCTCCACTCACTAAATGCCAATTATGAAGTAATTTTTTCAATTGCCATCAAATTTTTTTTATAGTAGATGGTCAAATGATAGATTGGAATTTGATTGAATGGATTGTTATTGGGTTCTTTGGATTTTTGACCAACCATCTTTACATTTATTTGTAGATTTGGCTAACGGACCCTAAATTTAGCTACCGGACCTTAGATTTAGCAAATAAACTGTCTTCAATTAATTAATTTACGTTGAACTTGCTATGGTCCCAAGAAGTAATATACCACTATAAGAAACCTGCGTTTTAGATGACGAGCCTTGATTTTTCTTGACAAATTTTAGTGGACGTCCAATGCAACAAACCTATGTTTTTATGTCAACATTGATGTTATATTGGACGTTTTTGTTGACAAAAAACATGGTTTTGTTGCATTGGATGTCCACTAAAATCCGTCTTGAAAAATCAGGCCTCGTCACTAAAAACACGGGTTTCTTATAGTGTACCAAACGTGCCTTATGGTGCCAAAGATACTATTCGCAATGGTATGTCCGAGTGAGCAAAACTCAATAGTCTTCCCTTCCAAATAGTGCTCTTCATATACTCCGCGATAGAGTAAGCGGAAGTATAACACAAAAAGCAATGAAGACCCAAATCACAAAGGAACACTACAATAGAGATGGATGAATCTTGTAGCCGTAGCCTGCGGCGACCAAGACGGCAATGTACTTCTTCATGTGCCCCTAATCTCTTTTAAGAGCATGCAATAGAGAAGACAATGCAGGCAACGAAATGGTGTCCATCTGGATCATCTAGACTGCATAGACCGTTTGTCCTAAAGGGCCCATCAAAACCATGAGTATATTTGAAGCAATCGGGACTGTCCAAAGAGTCCATCTACATAGACGCTCCATCCTCATGCCCATTTAGAGTGTCCCTTTGAGGTCCGTCTACATAGTTGGTCTACATAGACCATCCACATAGTCTGTTTGCATAGACTGTACATACATTGTCCATATACCTAAACTGTCTACAGAGGTTGTCCACAAAGTCTATCCACACATCCATCTACATAGTCTGTCCGCAAAGTCCATCCATAGAGTTTGTCTTTAGAGTCCGTGGATGAATTCCATCCATCCGGATCGCAACTGCCTTCATTCCTTCAATCAAATGTGGTAACTAATTTATCCCATTGGACGAACATGACAAAGAATATTTGATCCCAATGGACGTTGGGGTTGGATCTTGACAGTTCATCGGTTTGATGGACATCTAGACGTGATGTGATGTTGATGCTTGATGGTCGTATATATACACCAATGATCAATTTATGATCCATTCTAAGTGTAATTCAAGGCTGGTGGCTAAATAACTTGTTGTGCTAATCAATCTTTGGAGGTTGATGGCCCAAGGCTTCTTCTGCTTCTTTTGAGATGTATTGAACATTGGCAAGGCCTCCAGTACTTGATCCCCAGGCTTTTGCTTGAAGAGGTCCTTCATATAGTAATCGGGATCCTTGTTTGGATCTAGCCATTCATTGATGTCACATCGCATCTTTGACCGGTGATTCCTATCACTAGTAGAAAACGCAGGAATTTTGACAGAATTCTATTGATTTGGTCACGTTGTCCCGGTCACTGTTTTATTGATTTCAATAGAAATTTGTTAAAATTAACAAATTTCTGTTGAAATCAACAAAACAGTGACCGGAACAACGCGACCAAATCAATAGAATTCTATCAAAATTCCTACGTTTTCTACTAGTATTGATGTCCAACTTGATGCCTCTTGGCGCTAGTAGGTCACCATCCTTGTTGTATAGTGGACAAATCACTTTGAAACCGATGGAAAAGAAGAGACCACTTTCAGAAACCTCATATTGTAGTTCCGTCTTCTGCTTTGGACACCTCAAACCCCTTGAAGGTTGACAAGAAGAGGTTCTATAGAAGCTACCAACGTGGATACATCCACAATTGCATTTGTAGTTTTGGCGATCACAAGCTTTTTGACATAAAATATTTCTGCCACCACCTGTAGGACGCAATTCTTGAACAAACAATGGGATTGCGGTGATAATGGCATTCCCATTACTTGGCAAAATAAATGCCAACTCATAATTCTCAATCTTGACAGAATCCAAATATAGAGCACTGAACAACAATGCACAAAAAGTTGTCCAGCTCCATTGTCTCCTCCAAAAATTATAGCCACCCACTTCACAATCACAACATTCACCTAGTGCTAGTACGGCCAACTATTCTTTACCAACTCAATCTAGCATCATGCTACATTATGATAACCAAGGTGCCCTAAAACTATCTTACAATCTTGTATTTCATGCAAGATCAAAACATATAGAAATACACAACTTCTTTATCAAAGAGAGAATCTTAGAGGGAGAATTTTGTTGCAATATAATCATACAAACATCCAACCAATGAATGCCCTTACAAAACTACTAAGCAAAGTAAAATTCACCCAACACAGAACTTCACTAGGATTACACCGCCTAATTCACGTGAGACAAGGCTAACAAGTCTTGTTTCCACTCACCACTTAGCCTAGAACTTCTTTAGCAAACCAAAGCTTTGAATAGGTACTCCTCGGCTTCTATTAGAGACTCTTATACTCAGCACCTATATAATTGGTCACCTTTCTTGCACAATCGGGCCAAGAAAAGTACAAATCCAACGTATGTCCCTGCCTTACAGCGTAGAATTTGTTCTCTGATGCTACGCCTCCATGCAAGCCACTCCGTGATCACAACAATTTTTTCACCTCCAAAACAACCACTGCGCTAGTCACCACAAACCTCTGCGACCTACTTTCCTCACACACTGCACAACAATTTGTCTCAACCGGCTCCAACTCTTTTTCAACGACTGCATCAATCAAGTTGCTGCACCACTCAATCACCATAGCTATGATGATGCACTCCAACCCCAATATGAAACTTACAAGACCATCAAACTAGAAATTTCCGATGCATTCTTGCACCTAGCGCCAACTCTAAATCCATGCTCGTGCCATTTTATTCTGCAACCAACACACATTTGTGAATAGACTAGGAAACAACAAATCTTCTGATGGAAGGGAGGTGTTGACGGCATTATGGTTTCATTCTATCCTGAATGATTATCACTATCCATGGACTAATTATGTTTAGAACCTTGTATATAAATAGAGGCTTAACTTCTTTCTCATTCATCTTAATAGTAAGATCATGTTATAAGATCACAATATTTTTTTTACATTTTAAGTGCATACAGTAGGGAAGGCAATGTTGGCAACAAATATTGTGCCTCCCTAGCACAAGCTAGAGGACATGGTAGAGGATATGAGTGCGATTTGCATAAGGAAGTCAAACTACCATTCTATCTCCAAATTTGTCATCCCCCCCTCCCATTGGTCATACAAAATGCATTCTTCACCCTCTTAAAAACTTAGAGATGACTTCAAAATTTCCTATAATTTGCCTTATATATTCAACAACAAATGTTTAGAGATGACGTGCTCCATAATGTTGTCGCGACTAAAGTGTATCATCTAGAGCCAATACATGCATCAACAACACATCCAAGTCCAATATTGCCTTCGTGCAATGCTGTAGCAATAGGTGAGACACCCTCATCCGACGGACCGACAAGGACAATGCTTACATATGAACTTTGTGAGTTTGGAGTTCATCCAAATGATGACATCACGGATGTATCAGTCAATACTATAGATGACTTGATACACCGAATTCCATACTCAAGTGTGCTACAATTTGGAAAAATATAAATCTCACTGATTTGTATTGCTTGGAGGAGGGAATACTTGCCAATTTCATACATTTATTGCCCACACCCGACCTTGATCTCTCAAGAATGGTAGTGGATTTTGGACTTCATTTGGCATCTAGGAGATCTTCGCCAAAGATTGCACTAACATCAACATTAACTTCAATGCACATGACAACAGTATTGCCTCAATGAATGCCCTTTCTTCCAAAGAATTTGGATTATTGAGCACTAATACCAAATCGTCTTGGATGTCAAACATGAGTGACTTTGTGGACTCACCAATACCTAATTTATATTCCTACGGAGGTACAAGTGATGACAACAACAATAGCAGACCATTGACTTTAACCCTTAAAGGACGAAGGCCTTTTTTCTGCCAAAAAAATCTCAAAAGTGCCATTTTTAGAGCAAAGAGTAAAAAAATATGAAAAATGTTTTTTTTGCACATCCAACCGTAAGATCTTATACCTAACTAGTATGAAAATGTGCGGAAAAAATTTCAAAATTTTTGACCGCATAGATTGCAAGATATCTACGTTTAAAGTGAAAAAAACAAGATTTTCAATACATTGTGGGACTAGATTTTTTGACTTTGAACATTTTTAACTTAAATTTTTTGCACTACAGAGTTTTGAGCTTTAAATCTTTATAGTGGAGAATTGAGTTGAGAGTCTAGGAAAAAAAAGAAATTCCAAAAAAACTTAATTTTCATTCTTGAAAAAATTGTTAAGTAGAAGATAGTACAAGATAGAAGGAAAATCTTAAATATTAATATCTTTTAGATGGAATTATAATGCACTAACTTTAATGGTGAGATTGTTCTAGCAAGAAAAATAAACCATGTGGAACTTTTTTTTTGAAAAATTGCAAAAATTGCATTCCAAAATGAATCCTACAAGTTATTTTTTTCAAGAAGATGCTCTAATTGCCCGAAAAACAAGATTGTCCATAACTTTCTCATAAAAAATCCAAATGAAATGAATCAAAGCTTCCCAAATAGGAAAAAATATAATCTAAAAGGAAAAAAAAGGAAAAAAATTAAATTAAATATTTTGCAAAATTTTTTGGTGCCCTCTCTCCCCTGTTTTGAGCTTATTTGGGCATAACTTTTGTTCCCGGGCACCAATTGAAAAATAATTATACTCTCACGAAGCTTATCAGTTTTTCTATCTTCAAAAAAAGTTTCAAAAAATCACGACAAAAATTCAACCCGTAGGTACCTGCCCGAAATCCCATTTGTCCCCTGAAAAAACAATGGTCCTTTAGGGGTTAATGGCAGAACTTGAGCGATATGTAGAAGGCCCTCAGCCAATGCTTAAAGAATTAGAGACAAAATATGACAAAGCCAAATGGCATGCAAAATCTTGGGGTCTATTGCCTTGTATTATATTTTTGCCTACAATGGTATCAAAACATGTCCTACATATATATCAATCACTAGGTTTTTTGCTGAAAAGTCTTGATGATTGCATTACGCAATGTCCATCTACTTCATATTCTAATAATGAATATTTGTGTTGTCTAACGCTCTATGTAGCTCCGGCTTTTGACTTTTTTTTACCTTAAAATGTAGGCTGAACTTTTAGCTCAAATGTTGATATATCAAGGCTTAAGACCTTTATTGTTAATCTGCAATAACATCACTGCTATTGCTTCAGTTTGTTTTTTACAATTATTGTAATGACTAAGAGCAAAAGATTGCTCATAAATAATTCTCATGGGTCATTGCAAGAAACACTTCACGTTTTTTGTCTCGAAAAGCCCAATTTCTATAAACCCAATTTCTGTAAGCCCAATTTCTGACTTTAATTAGACCTTAAATGTAAACATTTGAACAAGTTTGGATCCCAACTATAGAATTGAACTCTGTTGAGCAATACTATATAGTACTACAAACTACTAGGCAATCCTAGACCATGCGGGATAATAACCACAGTGTCTTCAAAAGTGTCTTGAAAATTAGACTGCAGATATTTAAATTTTTAAACTTTTTTAAAAAAATAAACAAAACAAACAAAAAATTTGGCCTTTTTCCTAACTTGAAAGTGCTCCTTCTCAAACTATTTGCATCTTTGAGAAAAAATTTGTATTCTTTGCACTTGTGCACAAATACGTTGAGCGTGAATGGAAGTTGGACATTTCATTATTTCTAGAACATTTCTTTATTTTCTTGCGTAATTTTTATTAGTGGAAGACCTTGTATCCCAATTTGACCTTCCAAATTGCAATTTTTGATCAAAAATAGGACCAAAAAACACTAAACTGAAGAGCAAAAATAGGCATCCAATAGGTAAATGTTTAAAAATAATAACTAATTTTAAGAAAATGAAAATAATTACTCAATGTATAATTGTCTACAACTACCACATATACTCCCTTCAATTAAAATTTTATATCAAATAGACATGCAACACAAAAGTTATAGGCAAAAAACTGCTCGTTCGAGGCTAAGGGGACACAGAATAAGGACAGTTATTTCTTGCAATCACTCTCATTTGCTAGTAGTTTTATTTAACATAATGGCACCTAAAATTGTCTACACTATTTGCACCTACAACTGTCTACATTTGAGTATGGTTTTTACTACTAAACTCTAGACTAAATTGTATGAATTATTGTTGAATTTTTGATGATACTATGAAATTTTCAATGTGCCAAAAATAGGCATATCAAAAATTGATCCTAGATTCTCATTTTATAAGGCTTATATTTCAGGTAAAACATAGATAGATAGGTAAGTTTTGTGAAGGGATAGAGAGATTACACCTAATAGTGGTCTCTACCTAATTGCATCACAATGAATACCTCCTCTTTATTTTAGAATCTAAATAAAAAATGGTCATGCTTATCTTATATGAGATTTTTGTCGCATGAATAAGAGAATAATGACAAACATAGATTTAGATTCAGAAATGAAGATGGAATATCCATTACCATCAATTAGGAACATGATGTAATTAGGTAGGGGGCAAAACTTTAGGTATACTTATTTTAATGTAACTCACCTTGAATTGTTAGTATAAGCATCTAGGCATAGATCTTGGCATAGATTCTTTTATTAAATTGTCTAAATTTTTGTTGGATCTTGTTGTGAGTAAAAACATGGAATGGAGATTTCTTTAATATGCATCTTTTGGACAATATATGAATTGATTATGAATTTTTTAAGTGCTTAAAATAAATGTAATCACAATTATCTATTGATTCTCATATTTAGAGCCTAGACTTACATTTTATGCAAAAATCTAGACGGAAATTTTTTGCAAACATGTCACAATTAGGAGCATTTTTTGTGCTAGGAGTAAGAAAATAATGAGCAATATGTAGATATTGATGTAGGCTATATTGATGTCGACTACTTAGTTAGTAATTGCATAGTGTGACCTAAGTTAGTAACATATGGTGAATTGAAATTTTATGACGTTGTGATTGACTATATGTAGAGAATATTGAGGTACAATATGAAAGGAAGAGAAGGTAGATAACAATGGTTTGAAAGCATATGATGTGATCCACCTGGAATAACTTGCCTTATATGCAACGTTCCTCTTCAAATCCGACCGTCGTATCTTATTGCATTCTTTCTTTTCAAAACCAATATTACCAAGAGAATGTATTTTTGGTGTGTTTTTCAAACTAGACTTACTCTTGTTTCTTCTCTTGATATCTTCTATATTTTTAACTATTGACTTCAAGTGGAACAAGTTAGAAGATGTTTGATGCGGCTTAAGACAAAGCCTAAAACATTCTTTTGAAATTAAAAAATCTATGGGATGTTTATTAACTTTTCTTTTCCTTAAAAATATCTTTGAATATATATCAAGCTTTTAATACCATTCTAGCATTGGATTATTTCCAATAAAATACAATTTTTCTATGTTGCTAAATTTTTTATTCTGTTCAAGCTCAATCTTTTAGTCTTAGAAATTTGTGCATTAGACATAAGTCAAAGCTTTTATAGAACCTTCTCCATTTGGTATTTGATTGGTTGAATTTTTATCAATGACTATAGCATTTCTTAAAATCTCTTACGCAATTATCTAAATGTTGGCCTTAATAAACTACATGAAAATAAATTGGAGTGGAATAACTTAGTGACTAATTTTTTTATGAGATATTGTAAGTCTAGATAAATGTATGTGACAGCAAGGGACTAGGATACATAGTCAAGCACATGTATTTGATCCTTAATAGGCATTATCACAAATGATATATAGTAGATTGCTTTTATTTTATCACTTAATATTTTAAAAATTCTAGAGATCATTATTCAAGTGCTAGGTTTTTTGGTTCATTTTTTTGTCTTCCTAGTCACCTCTCTTATCCATTTCTTCTCCAACATCATCAACTTCCTTTTTAATATCATCGAAGCTCTTATTAGAATTATCATCAACTTATTTGTTGGTAATGGTGTACAATGAAGGAGAATCAAGTAATTCCAAAAACCTACAAAAATACATTTCTTTTCTCTAATACTTGAATAATGTTGATTTATTTGACCAAGGGGTGAAATGACTTTTCTTTGCCTGTAGGACCTATATATTATAATTTACATGATTTATTTCACAGTAGACAATAGTGCTTTTTCATTTTCATGGTAGCTACAAATTTGAATCCATCAATTTTTTTGCTTACTCTTGAATTAAAGTCATTGTAAATAATCTATAGAAATTTTTATATTGTAGATATATTGCATCTTGTTTGAATTCTAATGTCACTAAATCTTTAAAATCAATTCTTGTAAATCTCCTTTAAATACAATGATAAGTCACTCCTCTAATTCATATATTAAGTTATCAACAACATTTGCAAATGCAAAGTTTTTATTTAATTAAGTTGTCAAAATTGATAGTTAAATTTAATTGCTGAAAAAAAATGGCTTCAATGTTCTAATTGTTTATTTACAAGCTTTTTGTGAAATATTATATAGAGTTTCTTATTCATCTTCAATTAAAGGATTAGTGAGCTAAACAAGAATAATACAATCTTTTTATAAATCTTTATTTATTAAGAAAAAGCATTGTTGAAAGATTCTAATCTCATTCTTGCAATTCATATATAATTTGTACTCTTTTAAATGGCTCGGGATGTCTAACGGATTGAAAGATATATTACAACTCAAAGTCTCATCTCAAACTTTTACTTTTTTTCTTTGAGTGAAGCCTATTTTTGAGAACTATGCTCATTTCTTATAATCATTAAGATTTTTGTTTATATATGCAATCAACAATTGAACTATCTACGTTTTACTAGAAGAAGAAAAATTCTTACTAAAGATATTTACCATGAATTTTATTGAATTTTATTGAATATTAAATAAAATTTTATAAAAATATATTTAAAATTATAATAAAATTCACCTTATAAAGAGAGTTTTTTCTAGTGTTAAAGTATGTTTTATCCTTCAAATTGAAAATTTAGCAAAAGTTTATTAATCTTTATAAATAGCTATATCCAGTAATGATTTTTTTTTAAAATAAGATATCAATTTTTTTTAATCTTCTACTTGTCTACAAATTTCATATTCCCACTTCGACTATAGTAGTATGATAGCTTATATTTGTTGTGTATTTTGCAGAGTATTTGCATTAGATTGTATTTCAAGTAGAGACAAAATAAGCCTCTCTTACTTGGTTGCCTCAAATATTATGTCTTTTCTTCCATATTTTGCACTTGCATATATGACACCTTTAGGAGCCTCTTTTATTTATTTAGTAGTGCTTCTCACTACTAAAAGCATTGGTGTCATCATGGTGGATGGAATAATTGGTGCTATAATTGGAGAAGTAACCAGGCAAAATAGGTTTCTTTTGGCTCTATATAATATTTCCCTTTCAATTCTATGGTTAAAGTACTATTCTATAATTCTTTTATACTAGTAGAAAACACTTTACAATGACTATCCTAAATGACTAGAAATGAGTCATTGTGAATAGTCGTCTAGGACATTTTTTCTACTAGAATTAATAATATCAATATATAATTCTTTTATTTGCACCACAAGTCTTTCTAGTTTAATTCACTATGTATTATGACTAGGCTATCTTTAAAATTTATAAGTTTGGATTATCAGGATTGATCCTACAGATGTTTTGCAACCAATTTCTTGGTTTGTTATAGCATTTGGTGGTGTTATTGGCAATATAAGTGAAAAAATAGGTTTACCAATTTTTAATATAGAAAGAATTTTTCTTTTCTTATCACTTTTTCCAATTTTTCATCTATTTGCACAAAGGTTGCTTGGTGAAAAGACATTAGAAAGCAACCATAATAATTCAAGAAAATTATTAAGTGTTGAAGCCCTTAATGAACCTCCTATCAATGTAGACTATTTTGGTATGTTGAATAGTTTTATTGAAGAAGATGATTATTTAGATCCAATTATGTTACAAGCATTTGGCAAAGAAAGAGAATTTTTAGATGACAAAAACAGAATGGCTCCCCAAAGGTTGTCTTGGAAAGTTGGTCAAGGTAAAATATACCAAATTCACTCTACAATAATTGTTTTTGTTTTACACAAATTCAATTGGTTGCATAATGAATTTTGAGGCCGTAAATTGCAGGAAAACGTGCAAAGGTCCTAGCAACATCAATAGAAGAAATAAGACCATATAATTATAATGATGCAGATTGGATTCAAATAGAAAAAAATGAGATTGAAAATTTTCCATCCATTTCAGAAAACGATAGTCTAAATTTAGAAGAAAATGTACACAAAGTTTTCACCCATAATATAAATTATACAACCAACAAGCTTGACTTCATTGAGGTAATTATCTATATTTAATATCAATTCTGGAATTGAAGGCTACATCTCAGACTCTACAAGAAATGAAAAATAATCTATTTAATTTCTACATATTTTAAAAATGCAGTGAAATTATGTAATTTTCACTTATAATTATGTAATGTATCAAAATATACAAAAGACACACCTTTGAGGCGCTACATATATCCTTTTTCTTCCATGTAATGCTTGTTTTCCATATTTTGTACTTATTGCATTTAATAACTATACTATAACAATGTATTTTTCACGTAGAAATAATACAAAACCTTGTATCAATGTAATCTTGTAGGAAACTATAAATTTTTGCATCATTCTAGGTTTGAGATGTCTTTAGAACATAACTCTCTAATTGATTATATATTTTTAATCTTGATAGATGGGTAAGCTTGAAAAACACGTAG